>CM061142.1:581876841-583369341 GCA_030789695.1 Scilla litardierei | reverse complement strand
ACGTGCTTAAAACCCCATAAAGTTGCAAGGGGTAGATGGGGGCTCTAAAAATATTGGAATGACTTGATTTTTGGTATGTTGATCATCCATGAGGTGAACAATAATTCCAAGAAAAAAATTTCGAAAAAAAATGTGGGAGATGTGAGAAAATGGGGGCGACTCCTTAGATTTAATCTAAGGAGCCACCCTAGGAACACTTTACCATATATATATATATATATATATATATATATATATATATATATATATATATATATATATATATATATATATATATATATATATATATATATATATATATATGGGTAAAGTGTTCCTAGGGTGGCTCCTTAGATTAAATCTAAGGAGTCGCCCCCATTTTCCCCCATCTCCCACAATTATTTTTGAAATTTTTTTTCTTGGGATTGTTGTTCATCTCATGGATGATCAACATACCAAAAATCAAGTCATTCCAATACTTTTAGAGCCCCCATCTACCCCTTGCAACTTCAACGGTCTGAAAACGTGCTGAAAAACACATAAAGTTGCAAGGTGTAGATGGAGGTTCTAAAAGTATTGGAATGACTTGGTTTTTGGTATGTTGATCATCCATGAGATGAACAACAATCCCAAGAAAAAAAATTTCAGAAAAAATTGTGGGAGATGGGAGAAAATGGGGGCGACTCCTTAGATTTAATCTAAGGAGTCACCCTAGGAACACTTTACCCTATATATTTTTTTTTTGAAAGGTAAATAAATCTATATTAAAAAATATACAGAAAAGTACAGCAAGGTAGACGTTCAGGTTTGTATAATAGGGAGAGGAGCGGACACAGGCGTCGTCACCCTCCACTACATACACACCTGAGTGTACTACCAAGCAAAGAGTAATACATCCAGGAATACAAAAGACCAACACAGCCGGGTGCGCCACACAGAACCGGTCCCCAAGATAACACATCATATAGCGGCTAAGAAGAGCTAAGCCATGCTCGGCACAGCACACACAGCTCAGCATCCACACAACGCTAACAGGAAAAAACAAATGCCAAACGAAATCCAAAAGGCAAAATTTTAACATGGCCGGCCAATTAATCAACAGCAGCACCAACTTATCCATGATCAAGGATGCCCCAATTTCCAAGGACTGGGGAAATAGTTGGGTCCGGTGGATCTTCAGCATGATGCCGCATCAAAATACGAATGTCCGCAGAAATCTCCTCGAACAGCGATGTCTTGGGCCGTGCCTGATTATCAAAAATACGCCTGTTCCGTTCACGCCACAAGTGCCAGACCATAGTCGCCAGAGTAATTCTGGCAATAAGACTCAGAACTCTGTTGTACCCGAACTTGGATGCTATGAATTCTCCTGCAGACTTAATGGAGAGCTCCGATGGACCGGTAACACCAAGCTTTAGCATGGCTAGCTGGAAGACAGAAGAAGAGTAATTACACTGAAAGAAGATGTGGTCAATAGTTTCCAATTTACCTTCCTCACATAGGCAACAATCAGAGCTAGTGGTCATTCCCCAACGTGAGAGAGTGTCGCGCGTCAGGAGTTTACCTTTGAAAGCCCGGAGGAGTGCAAGGGACATCTTTGGGATACAATTTGTAAACCAAACCAGCTTACAAAAGGGGAAGGCATCCCCCTTAATACGAATATTATCCCAGGCTTCCTTGAATTTAAAGTGTTGGCTAGGCTTCCATATCCAAGTATCGGGACCATCTCCCAGATTATATTGCAAAAGCATCGGTATGGAATGGCAAATCTCATTATTCCAGTTGCTACCATTCCAATAATCTCGAACACGACATTTACTAGCACCATTTGGAATAGCATATAAGTTTTTTAGGGGCCCACAAGGTAACCAGTTATCATGCCAGAATAGGGTATCACGACCATCTCCAACCTTCCTCATAATTAGATTCTGAGATAGATTTCTGCACTTTAAAAGAAATTTCCAGGTACCAGATTGGAAAACAGTACCGGTGGTTTCAAAAAAGGACTCAACCTCCTTATATTTAGCCCTCATATAATTGGCCCATAGACCTTTTGACATCAGCAATCTCCAGGTAAGCTTAATTCCAGATGCCATATTCAGATCTGACAAAAGTCTAAGTCCAATACCTCCTTCAGACTTGGGCAAGCAAGCATCCTTCCAGGCCCATAAATTTGTAGACCCCCAAATAAAGTTCCTGCATAGAGAAGAGAGTACCCGAATGACGGTTGAGGGAATTCTGTAGACTTGGAGCCAAAATGCAATCATTCCATAAATTACTGTCCTTACTAGCTCAATCTTGCCTGCAATAGATAGCGAAGTAGAAGCCCAACCACTCATCCTCTTTTTGCATTTATCAATCAACCTGTTATACATGGAAGTTTTCGGATAGTTGGAAGAAAGTGGAAGCCCCAGATAAGTAGTAATGGTAGAAGCCAGGCTGACTCCTAAATAATCAGCTAAAGACTGGGGACCAATGACCCCCTTACTGAACATGGCAACACTTTTCCCCCAGTTTGTTTCCAACCCTGTGAGAAGCTTGAACTTATCCAACAGATCTTTCAGATTAACAAAGGTACGCCGATTAGCCTTACAGAAGACAAGGAGATCGTCTGCGAATAAAAGATGTGAAACAGAACCAGATCGCCTCATAGGTTGAATGGACCCACGTGTAAGTGAAGTAGCCAGTAGAAGAGAAAATGATTCCATAACAATTACGAATAAAAAAGGAGATAAAGGGTCACCTTGCCTCAGCCCTCTGTTCCCTTTGAAGAAGCCAACAGGCGAGCCATTCACCATCACAGAGAAAGAAGGAGTAGAAATACATTCCTGTATTAATCTGATAAAGAAGTGGCCAAATCCCATCTGGTGCAGTATATAATACACGAATTCTCTGTTAACGCTGTCAAAAGCTTTCCCGAGGTCAAGCTTAATACAAGCTCTGGATCCTATGGGGTTGCTGAAGTCACGGATCTGCTCATGGGCCAATAAGGAGCAATCGGAGAGAAGTCGACCTTGTAGAAAGGCCGCTTGATTAGGGGAGATAAGATCAGGAACGATCAGCTTTAGTCTGTTACAGATGATCTTACTAATTATCTTGTAAGTGACATTACAGCAGGCTATCGGCCTGTAGTCACCAATAGCGGAAGCATTAGCGCCTTTAGGAACCAAGGTCAGAAAAGTATGATTAACCTGGCGAAGCAAGGAACCAGATCTGAAGAATGATTGGACAGCAGCCACAACATCCTTACCAATTAATCCCCAATGGTGTTGGAAGAAGAATCCATTAAACCCATCAGGCCCAGGAGCTTTATTGGGACCAATCTGAAAAACCGCTTCTTTTATCTCAGTAAAAGAGGCCATTCTTTCTAGCCAAGACGCAGCTTCAGTAGTGATTTTCTTTTTTGGGACTAGCCTGGGGAACACTTGCCAGTAATCAGATTGATTATAAAGGCCCTCATAGTAAGTAGATGCTTCAGATTTCAGAGCATCATAAGATTTACTTTGGGCTCCATTAACATCCACAAGGTGACTGAGGTTGTTGTGACACTGTCGGCTTCTCATGGCGTTGTAAAAGAATTCAGTATTCATATCGCCAAACTCCAACCAATCTTGTCTACTCAGTTGGCGATACATCTCCTCCTGAGCAGCTAGGAGATTTGCAAGCTCCTTGGTAAGAGTATGCTCTTTAATTTGTAGAGACCGGTCTGAGTGAAGCGAAGGATGTGCCGTGACCTCAGCAAGTGATTCACGGCAAATGGCAATTTGATCATCAACTTTTAGTAACCTGGACCACCCACGGAGTTCATGCTTGATGCGCCTCAATTTTTGGGTTAGAATATACATTTGAGATCCGTACACCGGTTCTCTCCAAACTTTCTCCACAAGCTCTTGGTAACCCGCCAATTTAACCCAGTGATTGAAGTATTTGAAAGGCTTATGGTCAGAGTGTACCTGAGTATGAAGGTGAACAATCATCAGAGAGTGATCGCTGGTTTGCGGATGTAGAAATTCATAATAGGAATGAGGAAGCTTGTCGATCCATAAGTCATTGGTTAGAATACGATCCAGCTGAGCGGCAATACGGTCGTTTCCCATTCTCCTGTTGCACCAGCTGTAACGAGAACCAGAGCTTTTAAGTTCCTGAAGTTTGCAATCCCGTATACAATTGCTGAAGTCGGTGGTGATGCTAGGATCAAGCCTACGCCCACCAAGCTTCTCTTTTGCATGGAGTACACAGTTAAAGTCACCCCCGACTAGCCAAGCAGAACTAGTGTCACTGCCAGCCTGAATATTAAGTTGATTCCAAAGATTAAGGTGCTCGGACCTGATGTAAGATCCGTAGATACCGGTAAGAAAAAATTCAAAGCCACCGAAATTTTTACAATGAACTGTAATATGTTGGGGGGAGGAGTCAATTGTAGTAGGCTGCCATATGGCCTGATCGAAACCCATCAAAATTCGGCCACCCCTATGAAGATCAAAGTTGTTAATATAAATCCAGTTTTTGGGGAGAAACTTGTTCGTAGCAATAGAGGAATGCAGTTTAGTTTCCAGTAACACAATAATAGATGGCTTAGTCATCTTCATTCTATCCCTCAAGTCCCTACGCCGCACAGAGTTGTTAAGACCTCGGGTATTCCAGAACAGAATACTCATTGAGATAGATTTGGATAATGTGGTGGCCGGCCAAGACCCACCTCCTGTAGTCTTAAACTCTTCCGTGTTGCAGAAATGGATTGAGAAACAGAGGCCTGTTTTTGGCGTGGAGGCCTATCTAGCTCACGCCTCAGTTCAGTTTGCTCATACTCCCATTCAGGATTATCAAATACCATCACCTCAGGAGTGAAATCAACTTACCTATCAGGGAGCGCCTCGAGAGAGGAATCCCTGGTAGTAACATGCTTGTGAGAGTTTCCAACTGTAGTAATAGGAGACACCCTTCCAGCATCAATAGTAACCCTCGCAGGCGCCACACTTGTCAAGATGCCACTCCCATGTAATTCACTCTGCATGGTTGCCGTTGATACTTCCTTGGGCGCAGAAGTCTGGATGGTTGGGGATGATATTGGAGGAGTCAGGGGACTATTGCAATCATTTATAGTGGCAAGAGAAGCAGATTTGAGTAAGTGGACAATCCTTAGACAATTAACAACCCTCTTCATAGTGATCAAACAACCTGAGGCCCTGACAATACCAGTGTCCAGCGCCTTTTCATTGGAGGGTTCCGCAGCTATGTTATCAAGCTTAGAATCCTCACTAACATTTAGCTTAATAGGATCTTGGCTAGGACAAATACAGTGAGAGCACCGAGGTGGTTCCCCCTCGTATTTGACCTCAATAGCAAGTTTTGAGCCATCATCAAGAACAATGTTAACCATTTGGGGCAAGGCCTTCTTCAATTCCACCTCAACCAGACACCTGTCAAATGTGATTCGTTCCAACTTAGAAGTCGCACGGTCCAAACAAAGTGGGACACCAATGACTGAACATAGGATGTTGAGAATTGCTAAGTTAAGCATATTAAGAGGGATCCCATGATGCTGAATCCAAACTGGGATGGAGGTTAGAATGTCTCGATCGTGTCGAATGTTAGGGCTCCAACGTTTTAACACTACAAGACGCCCGTCAAAGAGCCACGGGCCCCCATGTAGGATTCTTTCACAATCATCCTTGGATTCAAAACGGAAGTAGAAGAAACCATTCTCTTTGCTATAGGTCTGAACCCTATATTTTGGTTTCCACAACCTCTCCTGCCATGCCAACATCTGTCCATAGAAAGGAACTTCTCCAACTACATAGCCAACAAGGGTATTCTCCCAAAATTTCGAACCCTTCTCCAGTAAATCAGATGTAACCCTGGCAACCAACGAACCATCTTCACAGATCTGAGGATGAACATAGGTCATACCCATCAAATCCCCATATTTACGCCGATTACAGCACACCTCGGACCAAGAAATTTTCGTAGCAGAAGGATCAAAGTTAATTGCCACAGGCTTTCGCACAGGCATACTGTCGAACATCTTGGCTGCAACCCCCAACTTATTCGTTCTGAGGGAAGGAGCTCTTACCTCGTTACACCGCCCACCCTGTGGTCAGAAGCCATGAGATGGCCCCCGATCCGCTCCCCTCGGGTATTGCATATCCTTCGATTTAGAGTGTCTACGATGAACAAGATTCCAACCGGCCTCATCCTGGGTTTTAGATCCGTCGATGCCCTCGCTTAGGGGCTCAGCAACCTTACCGCCATGGTTATCCACTGAAGAGAAGCCACCGGATGAAGAACCGCCGGCGACCAAAGAGGTGCCGCCGCCTTGGTCGCCCACAAATCCCCTCCGTAAAAACCGCATGATTGATACATCCCTATACTTTACCCTATATATATATATATATATATATATATATATATATATATATATATATATATATATATATATATATATATATATAGGAAAAAGGGGATCTAAGGTGCCTCCTTAGATGAAAATCTAAGGAGGCGCCCCCATTTCCCCCATCTCCTACAATTTTTTTGGAAATATTTTTTCATGTGGTTATTGTTCACATCATGGATGATCAACATACCAAATTTCAAGAGATTCCAATACTTTTTGAGCCACCATCTATCCCTTACAACTTCAACGGTTTGAAAACGTGCTTAAAAACCCACGAAGTTGCAAGGGGTAGATGGTGGCTCAAATAGTATTGGAATCCCTTAAAATTTGGTATGTTAATCATCCATGAGGTGAACAATAAACCCATGAAAAAAAAATTCAAAAAAAATGTGTGAGATGGGGGGAAATGGGGGCGCCTCCTTAGATTGAATCTAAGGAGGCACCCTAGGATCCCTTTACCCATATATATATATATATATATATATATATATATATATATATATATATATATATATATATGTATGTATGTATGTATATATATAAACATACATACATATATATATATATACATATGGGTAAAGTGTTCCTAGGGTGGCTCCTTAGATTCAATCTAAGGAGTCGCCCCCATTTTCTCCCATCTCCCACAATTTTTTTTGAAATTATTTTTCATAGCATTGTTGGTCACAACATGGATGATCAACATACCAAAAATCAAGTCATTCCAATACTTTAAAAGCCCCCATCCATCCCTTGCAACTTCAACGGTCTGAAAACGTGCTGAAAAACACATAAAGTTGCAAGGGGTAGATGGGGGCTCTAAAAGTATTGGAATGACTTGATTTTTGGTATGTTGATCATCCATGAGATGAACAACAATCCCAAGGAAAAAAATTTCAAAAAAAATTGTGGGAGATGGGAGAAAATGGGGGCGACTCCTTAGATTTAATCTAAGGAGTCACCCTAGGAACACTTTACCCATATATATATATATATATATACACACACACACACACACACACACACACACACACACACACACACTAGCCATAACTCGTGTCCGCGGGCACGGTTCATTTAAGATTTCCCCCGCGAAATCTTTGTTCCCCGAAAAATTATTTCCACTGCCAAAATATAATAGAACAATAAATTAGCGTAAAAATATTTAGTGGCATTGGCACCTTCAGTACGGAATAACAAATTCGGCGCATGCGCCTTTGGCGCGAAAAAACAAATTCGGCATTGAACAACAAATTTGGCGCGGAACAACAAATTAGCGTAAAAATTATGCAGGCGTCTTTGACGCGGACGCGAAACAACAAATCTCGGGGTATTTTTACGCTAACGCGGGCGCCTTCGACTCGGGCGCGGAACAAAGAGTATTTTTACGCTAATTTGATGTTTCCGCTAATTTGTTTTAAGCTAAATTTTTTATTTTGTTTAATTTAATGGATCATGCTTCTCCACAATCTTTTCCAAGGCACTTTTAATTTCAAAGTTTAGGTTTCTAAGGCATTTTCCCTCCAATTTAATCTCCACAATTTTTCCCAATGCACTTCTATTTTCAATGTTTAGGTTCCCAATGCAGTTTCTCCCTCCAAATTTAATCTTCACAATCTTTCCCAAGACACTTCTAATTACTGTTATGAATCAACTCCTGAGGGGAGAGCCCTCAAGTCTATATTTATAGCCAAAGGGGAGAATACAAGTGGGTATGGGCCCAACCACTTAGGTTGGCCCAATAACTCATCAACCCAGTAAATACCCATTCACAACACTCCCCCTTATCCAGCCATGGTTGTGGACCCCGCTCATGAATACTTCAGGATTCTGAGCCTGTTTGGGTCTCACATGGGGTGGATACTTCAGGATCCTGAGTTGGTGAGATTTGCCTCGTTAAAACCTTTGGCTATGGAAAACCCAGTGGGAAAAACCATAGTTAAGGAAAAAGAGTGCAAACGCTCTTTAACTCCCCCTGATTTGTACAAGTGACTCTGCTCATGAATACTTCTGGATTCTGAGCGTCACAGAGGGGTGGATACTTCGGGATCCAGAGTTGATTTGATTTGCCTCGTTAAAACCTTTGGCTATGGAAAACCCAGTGGGAAAAACCATAGCTAAGGGAAAAGAGTACAAATTCCCTCAACTCCCCCTGATCTGTAAAAGCTCTTAGGCTTTCAGATCTCTTAGGCTTATCTCATCACTCCTATTTACAATATTCCGAAAATGTACACAAATTACAAATTTTGTCACCATCAAGCAGCTGCTGAATCCAGGGACTCTGAGGAGGTTGCTAAGTTTTGTCGCCTCTGATGTGGTCTTCAGACTATATGGTTAGCTCCACAGAACCAGCCTCTATCCCAGTCGTCACTGGGATGTGATGTACCACCAGGCGCCCTCAAATACACCATTGGTGTGATTCTGGAATGGTGAGGATCTCGGAATGATAGGATGATGTTGCCTTCATAAGTTGCTTTGCAGATCTGCAGGGGATGGCCATCCCACTGTGGGTACCCGTTCTGTGATTTCTCAGCATAGGGACTGGACCTGAAACCTGCATTTGCATAAACATTGGAGGATGCTACTACATTTTGTAAGTCCGAATATTTCGACCCTTGGAGTAAGCGCAGAAGGCTTAACTCAGGTCTAATGGCCCTTTTTAGGTGCCAACTATCTCTGGCTAATGAGTTTACTGCAATTGTTATACCGGGACAGATGCAGTTAGCCAGGAGTGCATGATTGCACTAAGATAAGGGACTTTAGGACCAGTTATATCCTCCCCCTCTTCCAGCGATCGGAAGGGTTCTTTTTGTTCATCCAGTAAGTGTACCACCGTAGGTGTACTTTGGATGACAATGGTCCTGTTAATATCTCCAACGCACTTCTGGGCGTTTGTAACAGGATTCTATGAGCCATGACTTTATATTTGCCTAGGTCTTTTTTATTTCATGTTTAAAAGTCAGGCTAGTACATTTATTTCGGTTTTCTCTTCAGGAGATCCGATGAGATGTTAGTTGTCTACAACTAAGATCTCTAATCCTGTTCTTTGCATAGATGCAAAAACAACCTTCAGTAGGAATCATTGACTTCTCAAGTGATTCTCTTGGTTGTACATTTATTTGTTATACTTATATTTCTTCATTTGAATAGACGTCCCGAAGTCTATTCAGGCATTTTAAGGAAATGTGGAAATTATCTTTACAAGATATCCACGAAGGTATGCCGTCACAACATCCAATAACAGCATATCCAAAATTTTCCTTCGCCAAATCGTAAGGTATCCGCTTTTGATAACTTAGGGAGACTGATGCATCATTTATGAGACATGCTCATTTGAATTTGTTCGATCCCTAGTTTCAGCGAAATTTTCCTTGGGCTATAGGTTGTACCGTATAGCATACGATTTTGTATCTATTTTTCTTATGTTTGCAATACTTTGTTTTATCCACAGGTTTGACACCTTTTGGTGTCTGGACTTCAGGTCCGAACATTTCTCGTTTCATAAGTGAGTCCAGCTCATCTTCTATTGCCACGTTCCACATTTTGGCCAATCTCTACGTTTTCCTTCTAGCAACGGAGTGTGGAACGATAATTTACAAACATCATCGCCATTGCGATGTATATGGCAATATAATACGTGAATATATTGTCGACAATTTATGTTCTATCTGTCCAACACCTCCCCAGTACGTACAACATTTACTTAATTTCACTTTTTCCCGGCAATTCCTCTGCAGTGGATTCCGGGAAGGGTGATGGTGTGGACAGGAGCTCATTGTCCTGTGGTAGTATTGTCTTAAGGTCTCCAGGAGTTTCTGTCCTTGGAGCCTGGTGGTCTGCCTCTTTTCTGTTGAGGATCAGCCACTTCTGCTGCTGGTGGATTGCATCCATTCTCGGGGATGTCAATCCTAGCTGGAGTTTTTGCAGCAGGGATGTGTGATCTGACAATCTTCTGGTTGTCAATAAATGATTCCGGTAATTGGTGAACAGTGTTCTGTGTGTGGAAGATCTTCTGGATCTCATCTACACATTGTATTGTTACCGGATCATAGTGGGTCAAGCTGTTTGTATCCCACGTTATAATTTTCTTCGCGCCAGATTTTCCAGTATCTGGGCCTATTTTTGGGAAAACTCGTCTCATCGAGATCACAGTCTTCAAGATGTGCCTTAAATGCGTCCCCCGTTTGGGGTTCTAGGTATCTTATAAGTGAGGGTGAGTCAAACCCTGCATGGATACCTAGGCGACGCTGAGTACCGATTTGGTCCTCTTTGGTGGTGCAATGGGGATTTAAGACTGCGCGACCGAAGATTCTCAGATGAGAAATGTTCGGTGGCATTCCATATGCAAGTTGCATTGGAGACTCTGACCTCCAGAGGGTCTTATTTTCATTTACGATGCAGCATGCAGAGTTTGCATGTCCCCGTGCATCCATAGGCAATCGGGATTTAATGGACGTTCAGTCCATTGGAGTCTACTTTTCAGTGACTCTGCCGACCCATTTTGGGTATGAACATGCGGCACTTGTATGTTCATTTTCAATTCCCGTTGATTGGCAATACTCTTGAAAAGACTGGGAGGTATATTTCCCAACATTAACCAGACTTATTTACAACATTTTATTGTCTGGGAAATGTGCCCGCAACATTTTTATTCTTGTGCCAATAGCTTTGGAAAAGCTAAGTTGCGGGTCTTGTAGTAGACATACGTATGAATATTCTGAGGATGCATTTATTAGTACAATGAAGTACCAAAATAGCCCACTAGGGGTGGTGGATTTTATCCACATCTGTCTCCTTGTATTCTTTTTTGAGGAAGCGTGGAGATTCTTTTTCAACTTATTGTGGAGATGGCCTTGCAATTAGTCTTCCCTTATAGTAAGGGATGCGAGGGAATTTTCCCTTCTGAAGAATCTTCTGGTTCTTCAAGTCATACCCATAGGATAAGATGCTGTGCATCACAAATCCAGGGTGGCCAAGTCCAACATGCCAGAGTGAAAACTTGGCTGATGTAGGGCACTTCAGGTGCTCCGTTTAATTCTGCTTCCTTTCTCCGAATCTTCGTATGATAGAGGCCTATAAGGCTCTCAAAACGTTCAAGTGTGGATTTTACTCCTTTTTCTTGAGACGTTGCATACGGTAATTTTTCTTTTACATTTGCTGTTTCCAAATGGGATCCGTTGAAACGGATGTCCTTGAAACTTAGAAAGTTTCTTTTTGGAATTCGGAGGGATTAGTGCATCCATTATTTTTGTGTCGTTTGGGGGCAACTGTGTTGCATTCCCTGGATCTTCAATATAGCCCTGATATTGGGCTTTGTATTGATAGAAATCGTACGTGTTTATTGTCTACTAAGCATTTATGAGAGCAGTTTCAAAAGATGAAACGTATCGGCACATGCATATTTAGATAAACATTTTCATTTATTGTCTACTAAAATTTTTCAATCAAAACAGATTGCGTAATACAAAAAGCTCTCATAACAATTTGCTAAGATAAAAGTAAAAGGCTAGTTAAGCATGCCATTATTTTCGAAGTCGTCAGCTGAAAAACTTAACTGGAGCATCAGATGTCATCAGGTTTGTTTCAGCTTTATTTTTCTTGTTCTCTTTATACAAATCCTGGAGAAGATGCGGAGTTCGGCACAGTCTGGACCAGTGGCCTTTCATGCCACAATTTTGGCACTGGTCTTCCCATTCCCTCTTGGGTGGGGGGATATCATTTCTATTTTTTTGTGCCTCGTGAACTTCCGCTTACTTTCATTATTTCGCTGCTGCTGTACATGACCCTTGACATTTTTCTGTTGACCCCCCTTTTGTGGTCTTTCTTTTCTTTTATTATCTCACTTCTTTTTGAAGGAAGAGGAATAGTGAGCTTCTGGTGGGGGGCAGTGCCGGAGAGCGTATATTGTGAGTGGGGAGAAGAAGCTCTCTGTTTTGCTCGGCCATGAGTAAACATGACAGCAGCTCGGAATACTTGGTGAACTTGCGTTCACGGTATTGCTGCATGAGTATCGCATCTTTTTCATGGAAGGACGTATACGTCTTTTCCAGCATGCGATTTTCTGAGACTTTTTCACCACACAACTTCAGGCGTGCGGTGGTGCTAAAAAGTGCTGAGTTGTACTCAGCAATGGACTTAAAGTCCTGTAGTCTCATGTTCTCCCACTCATATCGTGCCCTTGGGAGTATAACATCTTTCTGATGTTTATACCTGTCCTCAAGGGCAGTCCATAGCTCAAATGGATCTTCGACCGTAAGGTATTCAGCCTTTAAGGTCTTGTCCACATGGCGGCGAATATAGGTGATGGCTTGCGCCTTCTCTATATTGCTAACATTTTCTTTTTCAGTCACAGCAGCGATGAGGGACTTTGCCCGCAGGTGAAACTTTACATCTAGCTTCCAGCTTAGATAGTTTCTCTCTGATGCTTCCAGTACTTCGAAATTAACGCTTGCAATATTAGCCATTTATCTAGTAGAGCACAATTATGCATGAATTAATAATTAATTCAGAGAAAACATTTTCATGTGGAGGCAATATTTAACGAAAAGCTAAATGTGTGGATCGGCCAGTCCCACAAGAAAGAGTCCAAAAAAGTCCACAGTCCAAATTATACAAATTTGCAGCTTAAAGAAAATGAAAATACAACTTTGGAAACCCCGTGGGTCCCATATGATATCTCCATCTTCAAGCGTGGCCTCCGTCTTCGTGGAAGTTGGTCTTCTTTCTTTGACATTTACATAAATTCCTCACTACAATTTCTCTCAAAAATAAAAGAAAAGTGCGGGAAATAAACTGTGGGACTAAACGGCCGATCCAAAAACCACATTTAGCAATTCATGCAGAAATATTGTGCTCATCAACATTTTCATCGGACATTTTCATCACAGGCATCACAGGCATTTAATATTCGCAGAGATGGATAGATAATTTAAACACTTAATAATTATTGGACCACTGGGCAACGTCATACACCGTTAGGTTACTAACGGCAGAGCGGTCGCAGGATCTTTCTAATTATTAAGTTTTAAATACAATGCACAACCACGCATATAATATCCAACAGAATATACCAGAGATGCAAAGCATGTAAATATGATTTTTGCAGAAAAAAAAATCATTACAATGCAAAGGTTGTAAATTGAATGGGTTTAATCAATTAAATTGATTAAGAGCCCAAAATAAACATTTTCTTTGTCAGAGGAAAAAGTTTTCCTCATCATCCCAAAAGCCCCCTCCAAGAATCCCCAAAAAGTCCTCGCCTGCCCGGTATTTGTCCCGTAATTTACCGTGATTTTTCACGAATATTTTGCCCTTAAATCCCCATTTTAAATTAATTTTTAGGCTAATAAATTGCCTTTTGAGGCAAATTTATAGCCCTTTGCCTCCCCCTTTTTTTTTCAGATAAAACAACATGCTGGTCTGAAGCCCGCAGTCGACCTGTGGGCTTCGGGCCCATAGGCTTTTTTTTTTCCTTTCTCTTCTTTCCTTTTTTTTTTTTTGAAATCTGTGGGCCTGAAGCCCACAGATCTGCTGTGGGCTTCAGGCCCACAGATCTGGAATTTTTTTTTTTTTTTTTTGAATTCTGTGGGCCTGAAGCCCACAGATCTGCTGTGGGCTTCAGGCCCACAGATCTGGAAATTTTATTTTATTTTTTATTATTTTTTTTTTTTGTTTCTAGGGTTTCTGGGGGGGGGCGGGCGCCGCCGCCGCCCCCTGCGGGTGGGGGCGCGGCCGGCGCCGCCGCCGCCCCCTGCGGGGGGGCGGCGGGGGCCGCCCCCCCGCAGGGGGGCGCGGCCGCGGAGGCCGCCCCCCCCCCCCTGCAGGGGGGGAGCGGCCAAGGCCGCCCCCCTGCAGGGGGGCGCGGCCTCGGGGGCCGCCGCCCCCTGCAGGGGCGGCGGCAGGGGCCGCCCCCCCTGCAGGGGGAGGCGGCCAAGGGGGCCGCCCCCCCTGCAGGGGGAGGCGGACATGGGGGCCGCCGCCGCCCCCTGCAGGGGCGGCGGCGGGGGCCGCCCCCCCTGCAGGGGGAGGCGGCCATGGTGGTGGGGGGGGTTTTTCCGGCGAGGGGAGGGTTTTGGGGGGGTCCGGTGACGGGTAGCCGCCGGAGGGTTCAAAATTAGGGTTTTAACCCTAAAAATTGAGTTTTTACCCTAAAAATTGGGTTTTTGGGATGAAAAATCCGTCGTTTTCAAGGCGACGATGAATCCCCATGACGATCTTGTGAGATCTAGGGGAGGGGTAATCATACGTATGATTAAAAATCTTGTTTTTAGAGTTTTTACCTCTATATCCGTCCTCCGGATATAGCGACGGTTGCTCGAAGCCCTACGCGGATGACGACCCTTGATGGAGGAAGCCTTGCACCGCGCTCGTGGATCTACCGTCTCGCCTTCGCCTTCGCCTTCGCAACGAACGGAAAAATTTGTGGGAAAAAAAATTTTTAGAGACTCGTGCTGATAACGTGTTATGAATCAACTCCTGAGGGGAGAGCCCTCAAGTCTATATTTATAGCCAAAGGGGAGAATACAAGTGGGTATGGGCCCAACCACTTAGGTTGGCCCAATAACTCATCAACCCAGTAAATACCCATTCACAACAATTACAAAGTTTTGGTTTCCAAGACACTTTTTCCAACAAAATTTAAGTTTCCCACTAAAATTTTCATAAAATCCAATCTCAACTATTGATTTACCAAGATCAAATCTCAACCACTCTTTATCTTGTCCTAGTTAGCCCTAGAATTCAAAAAACGTTGTCAAATGTATAATAGATATATATTAGGAGGGACGATCCAGGCGACCAGTCATATATATATATATATATATATACCAGTCATATATATACACATTTACTAGGAGGGGCGATCCAGGCGACCAGTCATATATATACACATTTACTAGGAGGGGCGATCCAGGCGATCCACCGGCGGCCTGCAGCAACAACCTCCCTCTGACGGTGGGGAACTTTGACAATGGCTGTGTCGATCAATAAGTAGAAACAACGATCAATGTGAATATGAGGTCATCTCGGGCGATAGAGGGGATGCCAGATGGAGGGGTGATTGAGGAAGATCTGGGCGATGGAGTGGCTATGAAGGGGAAGGGGAAGGTATTTGGCCAAGAGACAGGAGATAATGGATCAAACGCAGTGAACGATACTGGGAAAGTGGGTTCTGTGGATCTGTTTGAGGGATGGACGAAGGTTAGCCATGGCATGAAGAAGGTTCAATTTTCCATCATATCTAGGTGACCTGATCGTGTTAAAGGTGGACTGAGGGGCAAATCATTAAGGCCTCCGTTCCACCTAGCTGCGACACGAGGTAACCCACGTTTTTCATCAACACAGATAGATGCTTGTAAGGTGTTTGCCAAAATGCCTCTTAGGGAGCCCAGTTCAATTTGAATTAGTCCTGATGTGGGGAATCGCTCCTGGGTTGATATTTGTGTTGCTCGTTGAAGGTATGCCGACCCAGTGGTTATGTCACTTGTCCCCTACAGTTGGTGATGATGGTACACTTAAGGCACGTGTGTCGGCATCCCTAATGGATAAAGGAGCAGCACGGTGGTGTAACTCTCTTGTGGGTTATGTGCTCGGGAATATCCCATTTTTTGGGCAAATAAAAGCTTGGACTGATCGGCGTTAGAAACGGAAGGGGGGTCTGCAAATTTTTAGCAAGGAGAACAGGTTTTTCTACTTCGGGTTTGAGAAGGCTGAATATTGTGAAGCAATACTACATGGGGGACCATGGCTATTTGATAGGAGGCTAGTAGTCCTACAACGCTGGACCCCGACTATTAAGCATGATCGGGACATACTTACAGTGGTTCTGGTATGGATCCAATTACACAACTTGCCTTTGTCAATGTGGATGCTTGAAATCATAAATATCATTGCTAGCATAGTCGGGAAACCTATCTGCCTTGACCGAGTTACATCTAACTTGGATAGGATAATGTATGTGCATTGTCTAGTGGAAGTGAAAGCTAAGAAGCCGTTAGCACGAAGTGCACTGGTGGAATTGGAGGATGGGTATTCTTTTTCAGTTGATGTGAAGTACGAGGGGGAGCATCCTCGCTGCAGTTTGTGTACTTGTTTTGGGCACGTTGATAAACAATGCTCATTAAGCGGGGACCCAAAAGAGCAACCTTCAATCCAACATGGGTCGGCGACTTCCAACTTGGGGGCTCAATATGTAATGAATGTTGAATCGGGTGTAAAATTAACGGATCAAAATGTTAAAGGAGAAATGAGGGATGAGATCTTGGCACCTGGGACTACTTTCAACATAGGAGTGGAAACTGGGGCTTACTACAATTACAATGCAGGTGGAGAATTATCAAATGAGGACACTACATCATCAATGAATGTAGTAGCAAATTCGGTGGTCCCTGCACCTGGGACTCCTATTTTCCTAGGAGTGGGTACTGGGGAGTTGCCTATTGGGGAAATAGTAAGCAAGGTATCCTCTGCAGATGGGGTACATGGGTCAGGCCTAGGGATGAGAATGGGCATGCCCAAAGCCCGATTGGGCTTTCATTTGGGCATGCCACATCATCATTCCTACTCACCCCTTCACTAATTAGTGAAGGGGTGAGTAGGAATGATGATGTGGCATGCCCAAATGAAAGCCCAATCGGGCTTTGGGCATGCCCATTCTCATCCCTAGTCAGGCCAAATTTCAGAAGGGGTCAACATTATGATGGGAAGTGTATTGAAGGCCTATACCACTTGCGCAGCTGTTGGTGCGTAGCAGCATGCCTGCGTAGAGGATGGTGCACAGCAGTGTGGTGCAAGCATGCAGGGGTTTGCATGCAAACTGGGGCCCGCTGGCAAGCAGGGGTCCGACGACAGGGCATTCTTTGTTGGCGAATGCAGCTACTCAGCTGCTCAGGGTCCTAGCATCAATGTGGGTCCTGAGGTAGATGGGTAGCATGAAGATCGCCAGGATTCTGGATGCGGCAAATTAAAGGCTGCTGAAGTTGACAATACAACTACAACTTGTCTTGGGGTGGATAATTCGGGTACGGGAAGGCATCCGGCTTCTCTACTGCTTGATGCAGACGATGCTGAAGTACCTGATAGTGTCACCTATACTAATCCTGATTGGGAGGTGGAACATGTAACTCTAAAATCCATCTCTAACAGAAGAACGCCTAAGAAAGATCATGTCACACCCCGCTTCCCAAAAAGACAGAGGCGAAGCGTGACTAAGGCCCGCTTAGGCCGGGGCTGAGAGCCCAGACCCAATAAGCGTCTGTGGTATTCCAAATGAAGGAAACAGGTCCCTGCAAGTTAGTACGGGAACAACAAAAGTACTGAAAAGAGATATCATTTCATTTTATTCCAAATAAAACATCCAAAAGAACTGAGAGTCTAAAACGCCCGAAGGGCTACAACTGCAGAAAAGAAACTACCGGTGCAAGCACCCAACCTAATCAAGAAAACAAAAAGGTGCTACGCACCCAAACTAAACTGGAACAGAACTTTGGATCAGGAACGTGAGGCCTCTAACTCTGGTCCTCCTCTGGGTCGTACTCCGGATCAACGTCCTCCGGCTCTCCGTCTGCTGGCAAGTCCGCCTCGTCGACGTACTCTGGCTCAACACCTGACGTACAGCACCAAAAGAAGGAACTGTACGTCAGGTAAGGTCTACAAACAGGGTTAGACCAAACTGCAAGTGTATCAACTTTTAAACAACGATTTACTGGTTGATTAGCATGCTGGGGTTATAACTGACCAACAAAAAGAAGTAACACAGCAGGAAAGTAAAAGCATAACAAGTAGTAGTCGTAGCGTGTGCTACCAACTACGGGACTAGCCTACAGGTGTCATTACAAGTCGGGACGTGACAGAACAAGACGGGACAAGACAAGTGAGACACGAAAGTGTTCACGCCTTACGGTTCGAGGGGGATCAGACCCTCTTGCCGTGCACACGCTCAACCCAACCCCAAACCCCAAGGAAGACAAGACAAGACAAGACAACAGTACAAGGGATCACTCGCTCTAGCTTGGCGAGTGCCCTATTGCCCACAGGCTGTGTATCCGTATAAGGGATCACTCTCTCTAGCTTGGAGAGTGCCCTATTGCCCGTAGGCTGTGAATCTATACAAGGGATCACTCGAAGAGTGCCCTATTGCCCAGTGGGCTGTGCAAGACAAGACGGGATGTGACAGGAAGGGAAAGGTTATTCTAGGGTGTCCACACACGCGCACACACATTGTCACGCCCCGCTTCCCAAAAATGTGGAGGCGAGACGTGAGAAGGTCCGCACAAACTTGAAGCTGTGAAGCTCCAAGTCTGATAAGCGTAAAAAAACAGTTATTATGACAGGTCCTTGCAAAGAGAAACGAAACAACGATGATAATAAGGAAATGAGACGACATTTTATTGAATCTCCAAATGTCCATAAACAAATTACAATATCACAGAAAAGCCACCAGTCTAAAGGAAAAAGAGTCTAAGGCCCAACATGGCCTACAAAATATAACATACAAAACAAAGGTGCCACGCACCGACAACTAACAGGAATCCTAAAACATAAAGGGAACTCAACAAAGTCACCGGTGTCCACAAGACTCCTCCACAGCAAACACAACGTCCTCTGCAACAAGCTCTGGCTCTGAGTCTAACATGTGACACCCAAAAGAGAGAGGGGCACATGTCAGCAAGTCTAAAAAGACTTGTGTAAGGAAACGGAAAGAAAGGTAAACTAGCAACCTAGCAGTTATAGTATGCTGCATGACATGGCAAATATAGCATGGAAGTGACAAGTAAAGGGAAGTACAAGTAGCAAGTAGCAAGTATGGCATGGATAACAAGTTTTGCAAGTTTAAACACGGACAAGTACAAGTCAAGTAAATCACGTCAAGTAAATCACGTAAAATGAACACGTCAAGTAACAAGTGGTAGTTGTGACATGTATTGTCAAGTAACAAGTACAGGTACAAGGGATCACCCACACATGGATGCCCTATTGCCCGCAGGCTGTAGTCATGTACAAGGGATCACTCAGAGAGTGCCATATTGCCCGCAGGCTATGTTCACGCATCAAGTACAAGGGATCACTCAACGAGTGCCCTATTGCCCGCAGGCTGTGTTGAGCTCGTCTTCTGGAACACGAGCCAGAAAGTGTATTTGGCATAGGATTATGCCCGCAGAACGGGTGCCTAGCCGGAACAAATAGTACAAGTATGTAGCGAAGCTACGCAATCACGATGAGTGTTCAAGCATGCAATGACATGAGCAGATATTCGCGTACCGTTAATTGAAATTAAACGTGACTGGCAAAATGCAATGACATGAACATATTCGCGTACCGTTAATTTAAATTAAACATGGCAGTTAAAATGCAATAGCAGTTAAGGATGCATGGATGACATGAACAGTTAATACGCGTACCGTTAAGGGAAAGTAAACGTGACATACAAGTATGATGAAGGTGACGGACCAAGCTTCGTTGTCAAGCTAGGTCAATGGCGTCTAGACGGCTATCCTTTCACCGTCTAGTCTCTTTTACGCTAAAGCAAGGTAATGGCCTAAGACATGGCCCAAATCAAGAGATGCAAGTTTCACTTGCCTGGCACCGAGGAGAACGATCAACGAAGGCACATCACATAAATTGTTATCTATGGGAATGGATCACTGTCATGGAAAACAACATTAGAATGGTAACTAATCCGTATTCACAATCGAACCCTACGATTTCTAATGATCCATTTTATTAGGGTTTCACAAATATCAAGTGTGGGTTATGAGATTATTAAAGGAAGAATACTACCCGTGAAGAAGCGGAGGAACGACGCCGAGAACTACGACGACGGAAGAACGATCCGGCTCAGATCTGGAAATGGGGAAAATCGGGAGAAATGGGTTTGGATGAGGCTTTTGGAGATTTGATGAGGGTTTGTGGTTGAGGAGAGGTAGGATATGTGAAATGAGGGTTTGGATGATGATGGATGAGCTTGGGATGAAGGATCAATGGTTTGGGGAAGAAGGGGGCTCAATGGGGGAGAAATTAGGGTTTGGGGTGATGAAGAAGAAGAAGAAAACGTTTGGGGCGTATTTATAGAAAAGTGTGGCGGCTAGGGCAAAACTAGGGTTTCCTGGGCTGATTAGTCGGTCAAAGAAGGATTGGTGACCGACTAGCTTGGGAACTAGTCGGTCGGTTGATCAACGCAGACCGACTAAGAGTAAACAGTAGCTCGCTCAGGAAAACTGGACTATGAGTTAGTCGATCGGTGAAGGCTTGTCAACCGACTAGTTTGAGAACTAGTCGGTCGGTGAGTGTTCATTGACCGACTAAAGGCTGAATTCTGAGAGAGATCATGGAAATGAGAGTTAGTCGGTCTGAGAAGGATTCCTGACCGACTAGTTTAGCATCTAGTCGGTCGATGGTTGTTCTTAGACCGACTAAGAGTAAACAGTAACTCCAGAATAATTGATTGAATGAACTAGTCGGTTCCAGTTGATTTCTTGACCGACTAGTTTGGAAACTAGTCGGTCGGTTGATCTTCTTGAACCAACTAACGTGCACTAAAAGTCTCGAAATGGAGCGCGAAGGTCCGGGATGAATTCTAAGGTTTCTAGGATCAACCTATCGCTAAGATATGATCGATATGAAGCTCGTCACGAGTGACTTACTCCGAGTTCAATGATTCTAAGGAAGAAGCTAGAAGATCACATCAAAAGGAATGAAAACGAAAGCTAGGAAATCTCAACGAGATGAATGAAAGCGAGAACTATGGAAATGGAAACCACACAAGGAGAGAACCCACCATCACAAGCAAAACACACTGATAATCCAATCATACAAAAACCAGTCGTTACATCCTACCCACCTTAGAATAAAGTCCGTCCTCGGACTTTCTAACATATATATAGTCGCTCGGGTAACTACCCTCAACCAATATCACATCATAAATTCAACCAAGTACTTTCATTTCGAGTGCTTATATATACATGCACTAGAAATCAAATATTACTACCACTACACCCATATTTTCACGCACATAGTACACTCATACTTATTATAGTCAATCAATTTCATACACGTATTTCAATCACATATATATAGTCAATATATTTATACAACAATAAACACTTATTACTTACTATAAGAAAATAACCAAGCCTCTCTTATTTGAAAATAATTTCACATTTTTTGTCATTCAAATACATGCAAATATTTCACCATATTTTCACCCCACATATAGTCCTATAACTATATATTGGTATAGCCACCCACAATCGTGTGCGTAACACAACCAAGCACAAACAACTCAAACACCATACATACATCATTCGTCACTATTCACCACCACATACAATTATACCAAAGTACATAGAGTATACCCACTCAAGCTTGAGTAAGACTCAAATCATAGCAGGACATTTATATGCGTAACACAGTATCCATACACATACCCATACCACTCCAAGGCATACACATCCACGTATCACATATTTTCACACCATATCCATCCATTTATAATTACCATATCAACACATCAACTACATACAAGTTTAAGAGATGCAATAGTCGGGTATACCTCCTGATATACACGCATACGACATCTCATAAAACAAGTAGTACCAATCAAAATTATCATTCTGTTATCATACGTATATCACATCATACTCAAGCAGAAAATTACCTACACACAACATACAAATGCCAACACCCATACCACTATATACACACCACGAAATCAACACTACGACGACATAACCACTTAACTAATGGGCCCACCAAACTATAACAAGGTTGACACAGGCAACGACAAGCTCTATGGGCTAGACAATAGAAAAGAACCGAACCTAGATCATGACGAATAGAAAGATCGAAAAACATGGGTTCAGCTAGGACGAAGATAAGGAGCCAAATTTGGTTAGGGGAATCAGGGTAAGACTGTGAATGTTTAGGTGGAAAGATGATGCAATGATACCCTTAAGGAATACGTAAAGAAGGTAGTGTAAACAACATAAGTTAAAATACGTGAATTCGAAGACCGTTGTACTTCAAAAAGTCGGAGTCCTCGTTTGTATAAAATTATTTAGAGGTCGATAAACAAGTTGTTTGAAAACGAGTTTGAGACGAATATACGTAATAAGAGGAAAAGTGGTTTATTGGCTTATATAAAATAATCATGAGGAAAAAGGAAATCATTTACTCGAACATTAAAACATAGGTCAGAAATGTTATGCGGCAGCAATCTAAAAATTTTGGAAAAGTTTTGAGATTCGAAGATTGAAATCAGATCAAGTATAGTGTGGAGAATTTAAGCGCATGCTAAAGGTTTTCCGAATCTTAAAACTGAAGAGAAATCCCAAATAAACCATATCGAAAATACTTTTAGAGAAATCCGGATTTGCCAACAAAAATTGATTTATACAAGATCTTAATGTACGAGCAAAATGAACGTGGTACCGATATATAAAAATAATTGAAGTCATATTTTAGAAATTACCTTAAAAGTGTGTATGGTGAATGGAAAGATAATATCTTAGTAGTATGGAAAGAGAAAAGGATATTTAAACTCATCAAGTTAGTATTAAAACTTTTAAACCGTTTTATGAAGGGTCTAAGTCAGGAATGATTTCGAAATAGTAATAATTTTTTTTTAATTACAAAAATCTGAAATATGGAAAATGTTGAGCATAAAATCGACTTGCTAAAAGCCGAAGTCCAAATGGACTTGAAAAGTTTATTAAGAGTAGGCACGAGGTGTTTTCGAATAAAATTTTAATGGCACAAGTAAGAAAAGAAATTATGAATCGAGTTAGGAAAATAGAAATACGGTTCGGAATGAAATTGGTATATGAAAAGGGACAATACATTTATATCGATACGAAAGTATATGCTGAAAATATTATAAACTTCTAATCTAAAAATCTCAACACAAGTTTCGATATTTAAAAACATAAATAATTTAAGTCGGCGAAGGAGCATGAAACCTTACATATATCAAAAGTGTTTCGAACAAATTTAAACTTAACGAAAGAAGAAGATCGAAGATACTTTTAGGGAAATAAGGATTCGCCAAAAGAACGTGTTGGTATAAAAACTTTTGAAGTACGAGTACGACGAACCTATAATTGATATATACAAAAATTAGTTGAAGTCCATTCAGTTTGGAAAAATACCCCTAAAGGTATGTAAGATAAGTGGTTAAAATAAATTTTTTTAGTTAGGAAAAAGGACGGTATATCGAACCATCAGGATAGTAATAAATTTTAAAAAAATCGAAATGCGAAAGATACATTGTTAGAAAAATAGTACAAGATAGTAATTTTAAAATTACGACCAAAAGTCTTCAAAATTCAAGAACGACTTTTAACTCCATCGAAATTTAGGGAGACATATTTAAAGAAGTTTAGAACAAAATTTAAATTGAGTGAAACTTCAAATAAGGAAAGCATTCGAAAATAACTTTGGAAGAATCAAGATTTGCAACGGAAAACATTTGAAAGATCAAGGATAATTGTAATGAGGTGGTCATGTGAATTGAGGACAAGGGAAGTGGTTACGGAAACGTAATTTTCCAAAAATCTGTAGTCGGGAAAATGTTTGAACATAACTTTGATTTGTTGAAAGCTGAAATCATCTGTGACTTGAAAAGTATATTAAGGGAGCGCGACGAGTCATTTGAATAGCATAAATAAGAAAGGAAAATTCATAAATCGAATTTGGAAAATAGAATTGCGGCTCAGAATTAAATCGATTTATGAAAAGGGACAAGATATTCAAATAGGTATGAAAGGTATAGGCTGTAAAACATTATAAAACAGTAATCAAAATCTCGTCAAAACTTTCGAATTTCAAAAATTAATTTAAGTCAACGAAAGAGTACGAGATATAAGTATACATATAACAATTGAAATTCCATTTAGCTTGGAAAAGATGTTAAAGTATGTATGCTATGCGATTAAAATGGATCTCATAGTTAGAAAATGGTACATCGAATTTTCCAAAATAGTATTGGAGTCTTTAAACCGAAATGCGAAAATATAGACAAGAAAATGTTTACGAGTTAGCAATTATAATTACAACCATTAGACTCCGAAATCTACAAGGAATTTGACTCAATCGAAAAGTGAGAAATTTTAAGTATATACGTAGCGGGTTTAAAACAAAATTTAAACTTAACAAAAACTTTAATAAGGGAAATCGAAAAACAACTTTAAAAGAAATTAAGCCTTGCGAACGGGGACCTTCGAAGGATCAACGATTATCGAAACGTGGTGGTCATGGGAATCGAGGCAAGGGATTTGGTCGGATGATCAAAACATAAATACGCCTATGTTATGACTTAGGAAAATCTACGGAAACTCCTACGGTCAACCAACTAAAGATTATGGAACTAAGCGCTAAGACTTCCCTAAGGGCTAGACAGCGATGAAATGAGTTCAGCTTGGTCCGAAATCAATGAACCCAAGCGAGAGACCAAAGAATTCTAGAAGTCTACCCTAGTCAAAGCTAGACAGGAACCACTAAGGTAATTCCTACGACGACCAAATCAACTCCTAACGGGGAGTCTAACTAACAATCAGGGGCCTCTAACTAGCAAGCACGGACGTCTAACTAAGTCTTCCTACCACCTAGTGACAAAGGAAAACTACTAGACTCAAGGCTTATAAATTGGATGTTCTAATTTATTTAATGGACATTCCATAATTATTATCATTGTTCCGATAGTTCACATTTGCAAATGAACCTGCATGGGCCACCAATAAAACCTGTCACGCCCCGCTTCCCAAAAATGTGGAGGCGAGACGTGAGAAGGTCCGCACAAACTTGAAGCTGTGAAGCTCCAAGTCTGATAAGCGTAAAAAACACTTATTATGACAGGTCCTTGCAAAGAGAAACAAAACAACGATGATAATAAGGAAATGAGACGACATTTTATTGAATCTCCAAATGTCCATAAACAAATTACAATATCACAGAAAAGCCACCAGGCTAAAGGAAAAAGAGTCTAAGGACCAACATGGCCTACAAAATATAACATACAAAACAAAGGTGCCACGCACCGACAACTAACAGGAATCCTAAAACATAAAGGAAACTCAACAAAGTCACCGGTGTCCACAAGACTCCTCCACAGCAAACACAATGTCCTCTGCAACAAGCTCTGGCTCTGAGTCTAACATGTGACACCCAAAAGAGAGAGGGGCACATGTCAGCAAGTCTAAAAAGACTTGTGCAAGGAAACGGAAAGAAAGGTAAACTAGCAACCTAGCCGTTATAGTATGATGCATGACATGGCAAATATAGCATGGAAGTGACAAGTAAAGGGAAGTACAAGTAGCACGTAGCAAGTATGGCATGGATAACAAGTTTTGCAAGTTTAAACACGGACAAGTACAAGTCAAGTAAATCACGTCAAGTAATCACGTCAAATGAACACGTCAAGTAACAAGTGGTAGTTGTGACATGTATTGTCAAGTAACAAGTACAGGTACAAGGGATCACCCACACATGGATGCCCTATTGCCCGCAGGCTGTAGTCATGTACAAGGGATCACTCAGAGAGTGCACTATTGCCCGCAGGCTGTGTTCACGCATCAAGTACAAGGGATCACTCAACGAGTGCCCTATTGCCCACAGGCTGTGTTGAGCTCGTCTTCTGGAACACGAGCCAGAAAGTGTATTTGGCATAGGATTATGCCCGCAGAACGGATGCCTAGCCGGAACAAATAGTACAAGTATGTAGCGAAGCTACGCAATTACGATGAGTGTTCAAGCATGCAATGACATGAGCAGATATTCGCGTACCGTTAATTGAAATTAAACGTGACTGGCAAAATGCAATGACATGAACATATTCACGTACCGTTAATTTAAATTAAACATGGCAGTTAAAATGCAATAGCAGTTAAGGATGCATGGATGACATGAACAGTTAATACGCGTACCGTTAAGGGAAAGTAAACGTGACATACAAGTATGATGAAGGTGACGGACCAAGCTTCGTTGTCAAGCTAGGTCAATGGCGTCTAGACGGCTATCCTTTCACCGTCTAGTCTCTTTTACGCTAAAGCAAGGTAATGGCCTAAGACATGGCCCAAATCAAGAGATGCAAGTTTCACTTGCCTGGCACCGAGGAGAACGATCAACGAAGGCACATCACACAAATTGTTATCTATGGGAATGGATCACTGTCATGGAAAAACAACATTAGAATGGTAACTAATCCGTATTCACAATCGAACCCTACGATTTCTACTGATCCATTTTATTAGGGTTTCACAAATATCAAGTGTGGGTTATGAGATTATTAAAGGAAGAATACTACCCGTGAAGAAGCGGAGGAACGACGCCGAGAACTACGACGACGGAAGAACGATCCGGCTCAGATCTGGAAATGGGGAAAATCGGGAGAAATGGGTTTGGATGAGGCTTTTGGAGATTTGATGAGGGTTTGTGGTTGAGGAGAGGTAGGATATGTGAAATGAGGGTTTGGATGATGATGGATGAGCTTGGGATGAAGGATCAATGGTTTGGGGAAGAAGGGGGCTCAATAGGGGAGAAATTAGGGTTTGGGGTGAAGATGAAGAAGAAGAAAACGTTTGGGGCGTATTTATAGAAAAGTGTGGCGGCTAGGGCAAAACTAGGGTTTCCTGGTCTGATTAGTCGGTCAAAGAAGGATTGGTGACCGACTAGCTTGGGAACTAGTCGGTCGGTTGATCAACACAGACCGACTAAGAGTAAACAGTAGCTCGCTCAGGAAAACTGGACTATGAGTTAGTCGGTCGGTGAAGGCTTGTCAACCGACTAGTTTGAGAACTAGTCGGTCGGTGAGTGTTCATTGACCGACTAAAGGCTGAATTCTGAGAGAGATCATGGAAATGAGAGTTAGTCGGTCTGAGAAGGATTTCTGACCGACTAGTTTAGCATCTAGTCGGTCGATGGTTATTCTTAGACCGACTAAGAGTAAACAGTAACTCCAGAATAATTGATTGAATGAACTAGTCGGTTCCAGTTGATTTCCTGACCGACTAGTTTAGAAACTAGTCGGTCGGTTGATCTTCTTGAACCAACTAACGTGCACGAAAAGTCTCGAAATGGAGCGCGAAGGTCCGGGATGAATTCTAAGGTTTCTAGGATCAACCTATCGCTAAGATATGATCGATATGAAGCTCATCACGAGTGACTTACTCCGAGTTCAATGATTCTAATGAAGAAGCTAGAAGATCACATCAAAAGGAATGAAAACGAAAGCTAGGAAATCTCAACGAGATGAATGAAAGCGAGAACTATAGAAATGGAAACCACACAAGGAGAGAACCCACCATCACAAGCAAAACACACTGATAATCCAATCATACAAAAACCATTCGTTACAATCATGATAGTCCTACAATGTCAAAAGTTGTTGTTGTCAGGCTTAGACTTTGTCGTCATGTCTGAGCCGTCAGGGGTCGTCCCGGACGCTATCATTTCACGTCTGGTTCTCTTTATTCACAGTTAACAGTTCTAACCAACTACTGCCTAAGCACGTCCAAAAGTGCAAGTGGATACACTTGCCTGCGATGGCGAGTGTGTCGTCCTCCCGAAGCATCTCGTCCAAGCGTCTCGTCCGCGGAAGTCCGTCTGATCAAATCCTATTAGGGTTCGTTTCTAGGTTATCGGGACTATCCTATTCGTCAAAAGTCACTTTTTCGATGGTTCAGCATAATCGACGATCTATCCTAAGTGCACAGTCAACAAAGTCCATTCGTCGATTTTCTAGATGTGTACAATGTTTTACTGGTGCTGGAAAATAAATTTTAGTTCAAGTTGACGATTTTTAGTTTAGGGTTCAGTCAGCTATTGTGGGGGTTTCTACGAGTTTCGGGGAAGCAACCTGAACCGGAGTTTGTCGTAGTATGGAAGTCGTGTCTGAACGGAGAACTCATCAGCTTCAGATCTGGTCCTCGCACGCTTTCCCGAAAGTTGAAACTTGCGATGAAGGCCTACGGCGTGTCGTAACGTCGTAGACGGCAAATCCGCAAAGTAGCACACCTAAGTGGGGCCCACAGCAGTGCTAGGGGTCAATGGGGGACCCACAACACCTCTGGAGAACTTGGGGGGCCCACCACAGGAGTTGGTGTGGGAGATTCAATGTTGTGACGAAGTGCTGTCGGTCGGGCACGGTCGGTGCGGAGAATTCTCTCGGTCAGACCGAGAGAATGCAGCGCACGGGGTCGGTCGTCGCAGCGAAGGGCGTTGCATGGCCGGGCGCTTCGGTCGCAGCGGGTCGGTGCGGAGAATTTCTTCGGTCGAGGCGCTTGGGCGATGCTTGCAATGGAGCGGGGTGCGGAGTGCTTGCGGGTGCGGAGCGGTCCTTCGGTCAGACCGACGGGGCGGGTCGGTCGGGCGCTTGGCGATGCGGGCGACGTGCAGCGGTGCGGACGAAGCGGCTGTGCGGGGAAAATCTCTCGGTCAGACGGAGAGATTGCCTCGGTCGAAGCAGGCGACAGCGGGGGGGGCTTGCAGCGGAGCGCTGCGAGCGGGCGATGCGGGAGCGGCTCCGGTCGGGCACGGGAATTTGCGGGGGCGGCCGTCGGTCATGCACTTGGGCGTTTGTCGCAACGTTGCGACGAAGCTTGGGTTGGAGTTTTTGACGGCTAGAGTTTGTGTGGCTGCGAAAATAACCTAGCCTAGGGTTTATTTAAATAGAAAAGAGTTAGGATTAGGTCTAGGGTTTTAAAATAATTAAAATAATTAATTTAAAATAAATTTACTCTCCTCTCCCTCACGCAAGATGTGTGCGGCCAAAAATTCTGAAATTTGGTCAAAAAATTCTTTAAGGCGTTATTTTAATATAGGAATTTTATCATAATTAAAACACTTATAAAAATCGGTTTTAAAATTATTTAAAACGTTCAGAAAAATGGAAAATAGGTCAAATTAAGTCCAAAAATTGTAAAATAAATATTGGGGTGTTCGGGGCAACGAAAGAAAGAGAGTGAAGAAGGAGGATCTAAATTTCGACGTCGAGAGACGAAACTAAAAATAGAAACGTCTCGCGTCAAAACAGAAAGTCGCGACGTCACATCAAATAAGATAGTATCGCGGAAGAACGACTCGAGATATGTCGTTCCAAAGTTGTTCCACAATCTAATACTCTCAGAGATGATCACGTCAACATATCACACAATAATGTTCAAAACCAAATAGAGTCAAAAATAAACACGTGCACGATCAAGAGCACGTGCTCAAAGAAAGTACGATCGGAAACCAACCGTTACATCCTCCCCAACTTAGAAATGATTCCGTCCTCAGAATCAACATCAAACATCGCTGGGAAAAAGATGCGGGAAGCGCTCTCTCATATCATCCTCACGCTCCCAGGTGGACTCTCCAGGTGATCCGTGACGCCACATCACTCTCACCAGGTCGACTATCTTATTCCTCAACTGCTTCTGTCGACGGTCCAAGATCTACACAGGCTGTTGGTCATAGGTCAGGTCCGGGCGAACCGTAATCTCTGAGAAATCAACCGTGTACGACGGATCACTGACGTACCGACGTAGCTGAGATACGTGGAATACGTCGTGAACACCCTCCAAAGATGGTGGCAGAGCAAGGCGGTAGGCCACTGCTCCCACACGCTCTAGCACATCAAATGGCCCAATATACCTCGGACTCAGCTTTCCTTTCTTCCCAAAACGAATAACTCCGCGGTTCGGAGAAATCTTCAGGAAGACGTGATCTCCAGGCTAAAACTCCAAAGGTCTCCTCTTGGCAGCTGCCTAATGCATGAAGCGATCCTGTGCAACTCTAAGCTTCTCCCTGATGTCTCTCACGACATCCACAGCTTCCACTATCATCTCTGGACCCAACAGCTCCCGATCTCCGATGTCATCCCAGCTCAGTGGAGATCGACATTTCCTTCCATATAAGGCAGCAAACGGCACCATGACAATGCTCGCCCGGTAGCTGTTGTTTTATGAGAACTCCACCAAGTGAAGATGGTCCTCCCATGATCCCTTCAAATCGAGCGTACAAGCTCGCAGCATATCCTCCAGAATCTGAATAGTCCTCTCGGACTGGCCATCAGTCTGCGGGTGGTACGCCGTGCTGAAACTCAGACTCGTACCCAAATGCTCCTGTAGACTTCTCCAGAACTGAGATGTGAACCTCGTGTCTCGGTCAGACACAATGCTCACGGGGACTCCATGTAAGCGTACAATCTCCTGCACGTACACGGTCTACGTTACAACCAACTCAAGAGGAAATTAAAAATAGAAGTGAAAGTAGAAACGAAATTTTACCTCCAGATATTTCCTCGCCAAAGCTTCCGTAGACTGGCCCACTCGGAATGGGATAAAGTGCGCAGACTTGGTCAACCGATCTACGATCACCCAAACTGCGTCATTCTGCCTCGGGGTCCGAGGTAAACCAGTCACGAAGCCCATCGTAATATGTTGCCACTTCCACTATGAAATAGGAAGCGGTTGTAGCAACCCAGCAGTACGATGGTGCTCAGCCTTCACCTGTTGGCATATCAAACACTTGGCAACGCTCCGTGCCACACTCCTCTTCATGCCAATCCACCAATAATTCAGACGGAGATCCTTATACATCTTGGTGCCTCCAGGATGTATAGAATATGACGAGCTATGAGCCTCGCTCAACAGCTCCTCACGAACATCACCTGCAGGTACACAGAGTCTACTTCCGTACCGCAGCGAACCATCCTCATGAATCACGAACTCCGTCCGTAGCTCAGCTTCAACCTGCCTCCTGATCCTCTGCAGCTTCGGATCTCCTGCCTGTGCTGCCTTGATCCGATCCACGATCGTGGACTGAATCTGCAGATTCATGAATGAATGAACTACACCAGGTAGGACAACCTCCAAATCCATCTCTCTCAGCTCCTGATGAATCCTCCAGTCGGCTGTATGCATCATCGCAGTAGAAAGTCTACTCAAGGCATCCGGCACTACGTTCACCTTCCCCGGATGATATTGCAAATCAATCTCGTAGTCAGCCATGAGCTCTAACCATCGCCTCTGACACTTGTTGAGCTCATTCTGCATAAAGATGTACTTCAAGCTCTTGTGATCGGTGAAAATCTTCACACTCTCACCTAGCAAGAAGTGCCTCCAAATCTTCAATGCAAAAATCACTGCTGCCAACTCCAGATCGTGCGTCGGGTAATTCTTCTCATGAGTCCTCAACTGACGAGAAGCATACGCGACCACGTGGCCATGCTGATGCAAGACGCATCCTAGGCCCTTCCCTGATGCATCACAATAAACTTCGAAGCCTCCGCTTCGATCCGGTACTACCAACACCGGTGCCGTGGTCAATCTCGCCTTCAAGACACTGAAGGCCTCCTCACAAGCATCTGACCAAAGAAACTCCATGTCCTTCCTCGTCAGCTTCGTCATCGGCTCTGCAATCTTCGAGAAATCTTTGATGAACCGCCGATAATAGCCTGCTAAGCCAAGAAAACTCCCGATGTCTGACGCTGACTGCGGAGTCGGCCAATCTCTGACTGCTCTGACCTTCTCCGGATATACAGATATGCCATCACCGGACACCACGTGTCCCAGGAATGCGACTCTGTCCAGCCAGAACTCGCACTTGCTATACTTGGCATAAAGCTTGTGTCGCCTCAGCGTCTCCAGCACTGTCCTCAGATGACAGCTATGCTACTCCTCCGTCTTTGAGTAAATAAGGATGTCATCAATAAATATAACGACAAACATATCCAAGAAGTCATAGAATATTAAGTTCATCAAATTCATGAACACGGCTGGAGCATTGGTCACGCCAAATGGCATGACCACGAACTCATAATGTCCGTACTTCGTCCGGAAAGCCGTCTTCGGAACATCATCCTTCTTCACCTTCAATTGATGGTACCCGCTCCTCAAGTCCAACTTCGAGAAGAATCTCGAACCTCCAAGCTGATCAAAGATATCGTCGATGCGCGGCAGCGGGTACTTATTCTTCACGGTGACAGCATTCAATCCTCGATAGTCCACGCACATCCTGCGGGACCCATCCTTCTTCTTCACAAGTAAAACTGGTGCACCCCATGGTGACACACTAGGGTGGATGAAACCCTTCTGCAGCAACTCATCTAACTGCTTCCGCAGCTCCTCAAGCTCAGCGGGAGCCATACGGTACGGTGCCTTCGATATCGGCTGTGCTCCCTGCAGGGTTTTCTGGGACCCTTAGGGCACAAAAACTCTAGTCCCGTCCTAAGTCGGACAGAACATAGACAGAAATGCAGCGGAAAATTTTTATGTTAATCTAAATAACATGCAACCCTAAGGAACCAGACCCTATTAGACAGGATCTCTGCCAACTTGGGGTGGATCTGACCACCCCAAGAGGGATCTAACTACTGCGAATAATTAAATGAAAAACTTAAACACATACCCGGAATCTCAGCCCTGGGGCAGGCGAGATGTTCCGCATCGTCTTCCGAGCTGCTCCCGTCCCACGCCGAGCCGCTCCTTGAACCGCTCCCCGAACTGCTCCTCAAACCGCTCCGAATCCCGAGGCGATCAATCCCATGTCGCCGAGCCAACCACGCGCCGAAGAAAGTTTCACGCGAGTGAAACCTCCGCCTAGATTTCGGATCTGAATCCGAACTCCTTTGCGGCTTTGCTAGAGCCCTCAGGAGCAAGGCAGAAATTTATAGGGAGAGGAGAAATATTAATTTAGCTTAGATCCGAGCGTGCTCCAACATTTACGAGAGCCGCTCAGATCTAGAGCTTGGGACGAGTTTTGAGGAGGAGAGCAGACCCCTATTTATATAGGCGGCGGACTCTCCCCTTTTCTCAAAATCCGATGTGGGACTATTAATTTGAGTTAATTAAAATCAAGTTAGTTTGCACTTCACAAAGTGCAAACTTCCGTGAATTTTAACTCCCTCACCGTTGAGCTTCAATGTTGGTACAACCTACCAAATCGAAGAGGGTTCAACAGTGAACGCGTAGGAAAAAACGGCTCGTCAATCCGAGTCCGTTTGACCCTTCAAACAATTGTCCAAAGTTAGCCAAAAGTCATGCTTCTCTTAGAAACGTAGCCGTCAAGAAAATCCCAGGTTTCAAAAGACCCTAACCAGAAAATTCGGGCTTGGTGGGCCTCCATTTTCGCTGGTTTCAGCCCAACAGTTTGGACTGACTTGTTTTGGCTATAACTTGTGCATTTGGACTCCGTTTTTGACGCGGTTTGAACCTGTGTTTAGAGCGGGACGATCCCGTCATCTAGGTAACCTTTTCAACGCGTTTATTTAATTAAATATAGTCTTAAACAATTTAAGACACATTTAATCTCTTTTGCATCATATGTAAAATAGTCCCTATCTAGGCTTAAATTATCATTTGCATCAAATACAAATGATCCGAGGGCATATTCATCTACATCTCCCACTTGCACTCAGGATCATTTATCCCGAATGCATAAGATGATTGCAAACATCTTTTGCAATATTTTATCCCTTGCATCAAATGCAAATTGTTCTCCCTAACTAATTTCTACATATTACTAGACGAAGGTCGCACTCTGTGTGAGACCCTACAGCCTGACCCTTACAACAGGTTGGGCTCGAAGCCCTATATGGCAGTGACCACGAGTAGTGGTTGCCGTCCCTGCTTCAGTAATCATCATTATGTGGTTGACTCATCGACTTGAGTATTGTCGGGACCACCCTGACTGTTTCCGTGATGAATTCCGCAGTTATAGTCTTTTCGTCTAAACTATGTCGTGTAAGTCAAATCTAGGGTACGGTCAAACTGTCAACCCCAATAACTTGACTCCGGTTAGTTTCTATCGATCTTTTAGTCAAAAATGTTGGACTTCTTCCAACATACTCTGGCCAGAGTTTTTACTAAAGACCGAACTAACCCTACGACACTAACTCCCATTGACCGGGAGAGACGAATCCTCTCTTGGTCATTACTCTCCTCATACACTTCAAGTGTCACCCAATCAAAGACCTTTCGACAGGGCTTGCCTCGAAGCTCGGTCATTTGATCTAAGTGACACCGTTCACGCACAGATTCGTCAAAATGACCTCAAGTCAAAAGACCAACTAGCCTATCATTACTCAGAGTCATCATTGACAGATTGGTCAATATAACCATATGATAACTCTTGTGGATCGTTCAGTGAACTCATTCTCTAATGAGCACCTGTGTCTTGTCAACAACTTCGCCAAGTCAAGCGATCATGAGATCATCGCCACCGCTATACGGTGAAGACTAAGACACAATAGTCTATCCGATGTTTCGATATCCTTATCTCGAAACATCTACGACCACGAACCCTTTTAGACTTATGCTACAGACGGTCAAACATTTCTCCATGATCGAGATACTCATCTCGATACCTGTTTGACCTTGCATAAAGTCTTAGGACTTTACCTACGTTAATGTCTAATGTTAACAACATTATAAAATAACTTATATAAATTATTACCAAACAGCTCACTGTTATTTCGAACAAGATGTTTGTGCTATTCACACATGAAGATAGATAGCCTCGAGGGTATCATCTCTCAACATCTCCCACTTGCACTCAGGTCCATTTATCTCGGTATCTCATACCGTTTTTACACATAAGTTTTCCCGACTTCATGTGGTAGAGCCTTCATGAGTGGATCTGCTAAAACCGTCTACACTATAGACTTAAGGGTTTCTATGTTTAGACCAACCATTTGAATCTCATTCAAATAATTCATTTGGTCTTTCGGAATCCATAATATTTTAATTTACTTGGATCTTATCCAATTCATCGTACCTTACGATAATCATTTAAATTAGTTACTGGTCATTTCAAATGGCTCATATCTATTTCTGATAAAGTATCAAACTCTTTGATTACTTAATCAAAATATATGTTCCATCTCTTTGATGCCTTGCATGTAATTTATACGCTCCCACTGACCTTGAAAACTCTCTGGCTAATTCATATAAGTTGGTCCGTCTAAATCATATTTAGAAAAACGAACTTATAAGTGAATGCTCCAATTTTCATGGTCAACATGAGCGTTTTACATCGAGTTTGGTCCGAGTAGTTCTGTACACATCTGCTGGTGGAAAACGGTTTCATTATAATCCGTTTTATAGGAATTAGTATGGAAAAACCGTTCTCGACCAACATGATTGCACTTCTCTATTTTCCTTTTCTGCACCAATCTTTCAACTTAAAGATTTACTTGCAGTAAGTGAGGAAACATTTTCCTTGGGCACGTAAACTAAATTCCAAAATTTATTTACGCACACGGACCTATTCTGGTTGCATCAAGTTTTTAAATCGGAGTTACTTCTCCGAATTTCATCCCGGAAGTTGACTAAGTCATCATCAGTTATGATGTCTAACTCGACTCTTCGTCTCACGAGATTCGAGTAATTATACAACTTCCTAATGTTTGATTTAATGAATATCTTATTGATAATGTCCTCATAGAACATTATCAAAACCTAGGCATTAATATCTGGGACTTAACCCAGAGGAAGGACTTAACTCAGAGTCACTTGTTATGGATCGCACCGAGTCTAACTAAGTGTGATTCATACCATTTAACACACTAATGTGTTAACAGACTTGACCTGAGAGAAAATCACATTTTCTTTTAATTACACAAGATTTTATGTAGCTAAGTATTTAACCATTCGATCTAATCGAATCAGTTTAAATACTTTTGTCTTTTCGTTCTTTATTTTTTCAGACTTGTGTTTCATCAAGAACACGTGTCTTAATAAAATATACGAATAACTTATTTTGGTTGATTTAGACTCGGGTACATCAGTATGTACCAGACTGAGTTCGACAACTCATTTTCCCACTGTCTTACAGATGAGTTTCGGCCAATTTTATCTAAGAGGATAAGACTCACAAGTGTCCGTAGACTTCATAATACGAGAGGTCAGACCCCTCTTTATGTGACTTGTGAAGCTTAGTCTCTCGATACAGCCTAGTCTATTTTGCCATATAAGTTTGCGACTATCTTGTGTATTTATATATTAACATTTAATATATTATAGTTATTACAAATTACTAACACAAAACATTGCTTTGGAAGCAAGGTGACGACATTCGTCAAATTGTGTTAGACGTCTTTTGTATAACAATAATTATGAAATCGTGACATCAAAATATGTCACATTTTCATATCCTCCTACGTATGCCTTTATTAATGATAAATTAAACTAACTTTCTCAATTGACTTTTCCGGAGTGCCTTCTTCCTTTTCTAAATCACATTTAGATATTTAAATAGCCCAACATAAATAAATGGCTACACAATCGTCTCATGTATCCAAACGCCTGAGAGTTGCAATCTTGAGTGTAGCTCAAGAAGTTGCTTGTCTCAAGGGTCGGTTGGGATACATAGTCTTGCACCACTCATGCACTCGTATTCGACTCAAACGATTTGATCGAATTCTCAAACTTTGCGGATCAGAATTGTTTGTCCATACAACCTTGAGGGTAGCTCGACAAGTTGTAGGGAGAAACATACTTCGAATATCCTATATGTTCAAGCTGCCTCATATAGAGACGAGTGACATATTGCGTGAATTTATTTGTTGGACCCAGAACTTATGAAATCATATTTCTTAAGTCTGTTCTTTAGAAGGTCATTTTAATGTCAACGAGAGTATAGTTTAATCTTATCAATTAGAATTTAACTTGATATTCAATTAATCAACCTATTTGACCAATTAACTAATTCCATTAAAAAAAATATTTTGATTCCTTCGGTAAACATAGTCTTGCCCTAGTTTAGCATATGTTCAATATTAAATATAGGTAGAATGGATTTTATCTATCTATATCCTCCCACTATTTTTACGATCGTTTCAAAGCTTAATAACGAACGATTTAATCGAATTAAAAATTAGTGAAAGAGGGATACAATCATCCCGAACCTCACAACCTTGAGGAGACTCAACAAGTTGATTGGTTCCATGACTGGTAGACTAACTATTGGTCAATCACATCACATGTGATTCCCTGTCGATTTTTACCCACAGTCACTTATGATCTTGAGGAGACTCAACAAATCATAATGACTGGTCTAGTCAGACCCTTGATTTCGTGTCCAGATTTGACTTAGATCGTTACTCGAGGAGACCCGACGCATCGATTTGGGTCAAGTCTAGACTACATCACATGTATGTTGGAGTTTGTTCCTTAAAGAAAAACAAGTCACAGCTTGAGGAGACTCAACAACTATAATTGTCTTCTTTGAGTTACCAAGCTCCAAAATCAAGGAGGGATACGAATTAATCTTTAATAAGATTTATAACGCATTGACTAGATATAGTCCAGGGTGTCATACAATCATGATTCGCGACATTGCGGTCCAGCGGAACACAGCCAGGGAATTGACTAAGCCAGGATCACTGCCCCTTGTACTAGCAAGGGTTGACCCAGAACTCTTAGCCAAGCACATTGACTGGATCATGGTCCATTGAATGAAGATTGTCATTTTTGTATGTGTGCCATAGACTAAACAGCTTTTATTAACAACTAATTAATCCTATCAACTAGTTGCATCCTTAAATTCAAAATTTTAGAATTTGTTTAATAACTTTTATTAAGTCCTTATCAACTATAAGGTTCACGTGCTATCCTAATCGTTATTAGGATTTTAATAAATTTATTAACCAACGCTAAAAGCGAAGTCCTTTAATGATTTAATAATAACAATTAAAATTAAAAATTCATTAAAAGGACTACCATAATCAGGAATTAGGTCTTGAAGCATTGTTAATGTTTTATTAAAACATAGCATGTCATTAAAATTCAATTAGTAAATTTTAATCATTACTTAATGGCTAACCTAAAGGGTTGTCTTGTGTTATCAAATAAGGGACAAGAAGACATAGCCATTAAAATTACACTAATTTTATCGCATAAAAATGTACAACTATTTAACAATTAAATAGACTAAAGTTTATCGCATAAACAATTTTAGCATGCATACTTAAATTTAACATTTAAATTTAAAAATACGATTTTTAAAACATTTTATTTTATCTCATAAAGTAAAAGCTTGTTTAAAAATCATAACATTTGCATGCTACTTTAAAATATTTATCGCATAAAAATTTTAAACTTTTTAAAATCAGTTTTTAAAATATCTTATAAATCTAAAACATCATTTAAAAAATTCCATGTTTAAAATTTATCACATAAAATTTTAAACAACATTTTAAACTTATCGCACAAAGTTTTAAAGCTTTAAAACAATTTTTAAAATTTATCACATAAAATTTTAAACAACATTTTAAACTTATCGCACAAAGTTTTAAAGCTTTAAAACAATTTTTAAAATTTATCACATAAATTTAAAAAATTCCATTTTAAAACTTACATGTTTAAAATTTATCATATAAAATTTTTAAACAAAAAAAACATTTAAATTTATCGCATAAATTTAAAGAAAACATTTTTCTGTAAAAGCATTCAAATAATAAATTGGCAGTCCAAGATCAGCATACAGACCTGGTTCCGATACCAATGCAGGGTTTTCTGGGACCCTTAGGGCACAAAAACTCTAGTCCCGTCCTAAGTCGGACGGAACATAGACAAAAATGCAGCGGAAAATTTTTATGTTAATCTAAATAACATGCAACCCTAAGGAACCAGACCCTATTAGACAGGATCTCTGCCAACTTGGGGTAGATCTGACCACCCCAAGAGGGATCTAACTGCTGCGAATAATTAAATGAAAAACTTAAACACATACCCGGAATCTCAGCCCTGGGGCAGGCGAGATGTTCCGCATCGTCTTCCGAGCTGCTCCCGTCCCACGCCGAGCCGCTCCTTGAACCGCTCCCCGAACTGCTCCTCAAACCGCTCCGAATCCCGAGGCGATCAATCCCATGTCGCCGAGCCAACCACGCGCCGAAGAAAGTTTCACGCGAGTGAAACCTCCGCCTAGATTTCGGATCTGAATCCGAACTCCTTTGCGGCTTTGCTAGAGCCCTCAGGAGCAAGGCAGAAATTTATAGGGAGAGGAGAAATATTAATTTAGCTTAGATCCGAGCGTGCTCCAACATTTACGAGAGCCGCTCAGATCTAGAGCTTGGGACGAGTTTTGAGGAGGAGAACAGACCCCTATTTATATAGGCGGCGGACTCTCCCCTTTTCTCAAAATCCGATGTGGGACTATTAATTTGAGTTAATTAAAATCAAGTTAGTTTGCACTTCACAAAGTGCAAACTTCCGTGAATTTTAACTCCCTCACCGTTGAGCTTCAATGTTGGTACAACCTACCAAATCGAAGAGGGTTCAACGGTGAACGCGTAGGAAAAAACGGCTCGTCAATCCGAGTCCGTTTGACCCTTCAAACAATTGTCCAAAGTTAGCCAAAAGTCATGCTTCTCTTAGAAACGTAGCCGTCAAGAAAATCCCAGGTTTCAAAAGACCCTAACCAGAAAATTCGGGCTTGGTGGGCCTCCATTTTCGCTGGTTTCAGCCCAACAGTTTGGACTGACTTGTTTTGGCTATAACTTGTGCATTTGGACTCCGTTTTTGACGCGGTTTGAACCTGTGTTTAGAGCGGGACGATCCCGTCATCTAGGTAACCTTTTCAACGCGTTTATTTAATTAAATATAGTCTTAAACAATTTAAGGCACATTTAATCTCTTTTGCATCATATGCAAAATAGTCCCTATCTAGGCTTAAATTATCATTTGCATCAAATACAAATGATCCGAGGGCATATTCATCTACACTCCCGGCATAAGATCAATGCCAAATTCTAGAGCACTGTCGGGTGGCAGACCCGAGATATCCTCCGGGAAGACGTCATCGAAGTCTCTGACGACTACTGGTCGCTCGATCTCCATCTCCATCTGCATGGCTGTAACAATCGACACCTCCGGCTTGGCCCGATATCTGATGGGCCCAAGCGACTCATCTCTGCTGCGGAACTCGAACTCCGGATGGCCTGGAATCTGGAACACCACCCTCTTGCTGTGACAGTCGATCGAGGCGTGGAAATCTCCCAACCAATCGATGCCAAGAACGACATCGAAGTGTGGCAAATCGTGGACAATGAAATCTGCAAAGAGCTCGTGTCCACTGACCACCAAAGAAATCGATCAACATCCCAAGTTCACTGTCATCACTCCGTTCCCTGTGGTGATGTCCCAACACTTAGGGAGTGTATGGGTGGGAATGGAGTGCTTTGTTACAAACCTCCGGGATATGATGCACATAGATGCACTGGAGTCGAACAAAGCCAAGGCTGGATGAGAGGACATTAGAATGGTGCCTAAGATATAAACAACTGTGGTCAAACCAAGCTACTCTAACAAGCAAGTCAACAAACAACACAAATAATCAGATCTAAACTATGAAATGAAAGACTAGAATCAAGAGTTACCTGCTATAACTCCATCCAGCTCCTCAGTCTCACCAGCAGTCATGGTGTACGTCGGCCTCTGGGGCTGTGCTGCTCTCTGAAACATCTGCCTCTGTGGCGCCAAAGGTGGTCCACGAGCAGCAGGTCCTCTCTGAACTAGAGCAGGCGCTCTCATCTGCAGTGGGGCTGGCACTCCAACTACAGTGTGACGAGCTCTCGGACAATCCCTCGTAGCATGCGAGGCACTCCACAAACTAAGCATAGCCCCATCTTCTTCATGCAGGTGGCCTGAACATGTCCAGGCTTTCCGCAGAAGTGGCACGGGTCCTTGCCCCGAATCTGAACTGGTGCTCCAGGCCTCTTGAATGGTACTGTCTGAACTGGCCTCATCGCCGGCCTAGCAGGTGGCCAGTACTGCTCCATGGGACGCTTCCCCTTATCAGCTGGAGGGTCAGGTAGGAGCGAAATAAGCTCATGATTCTTCACAGCATCCAGCACCTCCCTCATAGTCGTGAAACTCGCCGAAGACATAGAAGCCTGAATCTTCGGACGCAGTCCCTGACGAAAGTGATCAGCTCGCTTGTCCTCCTTCCTCGCCATATGCGGGGCAAAACGGCTCAGCATCTCAAACTCAGCTTCATACTCCTCGACAGTCATATCCCCCCTGCTTCAGATCTATATACTTGCTCAGCAGCTCCCTCCTAGCAGACTTGGTGAAATATTTGTCCTTGAACATCGATCTGAAGGTCTTCCACCCCACTGGCTTCTCAAGACGCCTCTCCTCGATGTGCCACCAGTTCCTCGCATTCTCCGTCAGCTGCATCTTCGCTATCTCCACTCGGGTATCGTCAAAAATCTTCGCAGCAACTAACTTCTCCTCCGTGCTCTGGATCCACTCGTCAGCAGCTAGGGGTCCCTCCTTCCCCGAAAATGTCCTCGGCTGGAGCTCGTTGAACTGTTTCACTCCTGGAGCAGCTCGTGGGGCAGGCGGAGGTGGTGGTGGTGCAACTGGAACAGCCTGGGCAGCACGCTGGGACTGCTGAACCAACTGATGCTGAACATCCAGCATCTCCCTCATCACACCCAGAAACTGACGGAAGTCTCCGCTCTGGCCTCCGGAACTCCCTCATCACACGTCGTCCTGCCATCCTATTGACAGAAACACAGAGGTTAGACTCGTACGATTACTGGATGATAATAAAATGAATTTCAATACTTTGATTGTTCCGTATTCGCAGAAGGTTGGGACCTGCATGGGCCACTACTAAAACCTGTCACGCCCCGCTTCCCAAAAAGACGGAGGCGAAGCGTGACTAAGGCCCGCTTAGGCCGGGGCTGAGAGCCCAGACCCAATAAGCGTCTGTGGTATTCCAAACGAAAGGAAACAGGTCCCTGCAAGTTAGTACGGAAACAACAAAAGTACTCAAAAGAGATATCATTTCATTTTATTCCAAATAAAACATCCAAAAGTACTGAGAGTCTAAAATGCCCGAAGGGCTACAACTGCAGAAAAGAAACTACCGGTGCAAGCACCCAACCTAATCAAGAAAACAAAAAGGTGCTACGCACCCAAACTAAACTGGAACAGAACTCTGGATCAGGAACGTGAGGCCTCTAACTCTGGTCCTCCTCTGGGTCGTACTCCGGATCAACGTCCTCCGGCTCTCCGTCTGCTGGCAAGTCCGCCTCGTCGACGTACTCTGGCTCAACACCTGACGTACAACACCAAAAGAAGGAACTGTACATCAGGTAAGGTCTACAAACAGGGTTAGACCAAACTGCAAGTGTATCAACTTTTAGACAACGATTTACTGGTTGATTAGTATGCTGGGGTTATAACTGAGCAACAAAAAGAAGTAACGCAGCAGGAAAGTAAAAGCGTAACAAGTAGTAGTCGTAGCCTGTGCTACCAACTACGGGACTAGCCTACAGGTGTCATGACAAGTCGGGACATGAAAGAACAAGATGGGACAAGACAAGTGAGACACGAAAGTGTTCACGCCTTACGGTTCAAGGGGGATCAGACCCTCTTGCCGTGCGCACGCTCAACCCAACCCCAAACCCCAAGGAAGACAAGACGAGACAAGACAACAGTACAAGGGATCACTCGCTCTAGCATGGTGAGTGCCCTATTGCCCGCAGGCTGTGTATCTGTACAAGGGATCACTCTCTCTAGCTTGGAGAGTGCCCTATTGCCCGCAGGCTATGAATCTGTACAAGGGATCACTCGAAGAGTGCCCTATTGCCCAGCGGGCTGTGCAAGACAAGACGGGACGTGACAGGACGGGAAAGGAGGGTGTCCACACACACGCACACACATGATAGCCCTACAATGTCAAAAGTTGTTGTTGTCAGGCTCAGACTTCGTCGTCAAGTCTGAGCCGTCAGGGGTCGTCCTGGACGCTATCATTTCACGTCCAGTTCTCTTTGTTCACAGTTAACAGTTCTAACCAACTACTGCCTAAGCACGGCCAAAAGTGCAAGTGGATACACTTGCCTGCGATGGCGAGTGTGTCGTCCTCCCGAAGCGTCTCGTCCAAGCGTCTCGTCCGCGGAAGTCCGTCTGAAATATCGCCACGGTGACGATGTCAGGTCTCAATTTCATCAAATCCTATTAGGGTTCATTTCTAGGTTATCGGGACAGTCCTATTCGTCAGAAGTCACTTTGTCGATGTTTCAGCCTAATCGACGATCTATCCTATGTGCACAGTCAACAAAGTCCATTCATCGATTTTCTAGATGTGTACAACGTTTTACTGGTGCTGGAAAATAAATTTTAGTTCAAGTTGACGATTTTTAGTTTAGGGTTCAGTCAGCTATTGTGGGGGTTTCTACGAGTTTCGGGGAACCAACCTGAACCGGAGTTTGTCGTAGTATGGAAGTCGTGTCTGAACGGAGAACTCCTCAGCTTCAGATCTGGTCCTCGCACGCTTCCCCGAAAGTTGAAACTTGCGATGAAGGCCTACGGCGTGTCGTAACGTCGTAGACGGCAAATCCGCAAAGTTGCACACCTAAGTGGGGCCCACAGCAGTGCTAGGGGTCAATGGGGAACCCACAACACCTCTGGAGAACTTGGGGGGCCCACCACAGGAGTTGGTGTGGGAGATTCAATGTTACGACGAAGTGCTGTCGGTCGGGCACGGTCGGAGAGGAGAATTCTCTCGGTCAGACCGAGAGAATGCAACGCACGGGGTCGGTCGTCACAGCGGAGGGCGTTGCAAGGCCGGGCGATTCGGTCACAGCGGGTCGGTGCGGAGAATTTCGTCGGTCGGGCGCTTGGGCGATGCTTGCAACGGAGCGGGGTGCGGAGCGCTTGCGGGTGCGGAGCGGGCCTTCGGTCAGACCGACGGGGCGGGTCGGTTGGGCGCTTGGCGATGCGGGCGACGTGCAGTGGTGAGGACGAAGCGGCTGTGCGGGGAAAATCTCTCGGTCAGACCGAGAGACGGCCTCGGTCGGAGCGGGCGACAGCGGGGGGGCTTGCAGCGGAGTGCTGCGAGCGGGCGATGCGGGAGCGGCTCCGGTCGGGCACGGGGATTTGCGGGGGCGGCCGTCGGTCGTGCACTGGGGCGTTTGTCGCAACGTTGCGACGAAGCTTGGGTTGGAGTTTTTGACGGCTAGGGTTTGTGTGGCTGCGAAAATAACCTAGCCTAGGGTTTATTTAAATAGAAAAGAGTTAGGGTTAGGTCTAGGGTTTAAGAAAACGTAATTAAAATGATTAAAATAAATTTACTCTCCTCTCCCTCACGCAAGATGGGTGTGGCCAAAAATTCTGAAATTTGGTCAAACAATTCTTTAAGGAGTTATTTTAATATAGGAATTTTATCATAATTAAAACACTTATAAAAATAGGTTTTAAAATTATTTAAAACTTTCAGAAAAATGGAAAATAGGTCAAATTAAGTCCAAAAATTATAAAATAAATATTGGGGTGTTCGGGGCGAGGAAAGAAAGAGAGTGGAGAAGACGGATCTAGATTTCGACGTCGAGAGACGAAACTAAAAATAGAAACGTCTCGCGTCAAAACAGAAAGTCGCGACGTCACATCAAATAAGATAGTATCGCGGAAGAACGACTCGAGATATGTCGTTCCAAAGTTGTTCCACAATCTAATACTCTCAGAGACGATCACGTCAACATATCACACAATAATGTTCAAAATCAAATAGAGTCAAAAATAAACACGTGCACGATCAAGAGCACGTGCTCAAAGAAAGTACGATCGGAAACCGACCGTTACAGATCAAGTGAAGACTATTTCGCCTTCTGCTACCCGTCAGAGCTCGCAGATAGCTGGAAGTAGTGGGGCTCCCCATAACGTGTCTTAATGTCAGTTCTAATCTGGAATACGAGGGGGCTTAACAACTAATCGAGGAGGAGTGACCTCAAGAGTAGATTACAAAAAATTAGACCGTCTATTGCTTGTTTGTTGGAAACTAAGGTGGATGAAAAGTATGCAGCTAGAGTTTCAAAATGCTTTCTTACAAGCTGGAGTTGTGAGGATAATATATCAAAGCACAAGGGGGTCGCTTTGTGATTCACTATGACAGGTCCATTTGGAGTTGCCAACCCCCTTCTAAGACAAGTCAACACATCTCTATGGTTTTCTTAAATACATCGGGGTTTATCATGGGCCTATTATTGTATATGCCTTCAACCTTGCACCGCTTAGGCTTAATCTCTGGAGCGAGATATCTGCAGATGCTTCCTACTTCTTAAACATGCCATGGATGTTAGGGGGTGACTTTAATTGTGTGTGATTTACTAATGAGAAGATTGGTGGGCGGTCGTTGGATCCTCGAGGGCTTGAAGACTTTAATAATTGTATGAGGCTTTGTCGTATGTTTGATATAAAGAGTGTCGGCAATCCCTATAGTTGGAATAATAGAAGAATTGGTGGGGAACGTATTTCGGCATGGCTCGATAGGATTCTCTGCAATTTGAGCTGGATGAAAAGTTTACCTCATTCGTACATGGAGTACTTTGTTCCTGGGACTAGTGACCATGCCCCTATGACTAGCTATCTGCTCCCTAAGGTAACCACATTCCCCAAGCATTTCAAATACTTTAATACTTGGAGCTCTCTTCCAGGCTATAGAGACATTGTCATTTATTGCCGGAATGCTAAATGCTTGTCTACCTCCCCTATGCATACTCGCTTTACAAACTACAGCTCCTTAAGACTAAACTGCGGAAATTTTCAGCTGCTAATAAGCAGCTTATGTGTCATGCAACATGCCATGACGTGAGGTACTTTTAAATATCCAGGGAAATGCAAATATCGCATACGATGTAAATGTCCAGGAAAATGAACAGAAAGCAATCTTCAATCTGGCTGAGGCTTTGGATGTCGAAGAGGCTGACTTGAGGCATAAAAGTAGGTAGAGCTGGCTGAAGCTAGGTGGTAGAAACTCAAAAAAATTTTACGCGGCCATGAAGTCTAGGCAAAGCTACAATAATCTGAATCATCTTATTAATGCTGACGGTACCAGAATTTCTGACCCGATCAGGTTTCGTGAGGAGGCCTCGCTTTACTATGAGCAGCTCTACATCCAAGACCATTACTGGAATGTATTCCCTAATTTAATTCCTAAAAGGAAGCTTACTTCTGAAGCCGTTGAATGGTTGGATAGGGGGGTCACTGCTAAGGAGATAAAGGAAGTTGTATTCCAGATAGGCAAGGACAAAGCACCGGGCCATGATGGCTTCAATGATTTCTTCTTCCATCATGATTGGGATATTGTAGGCAATGATGGCGTGCTAGCTGTTTCATCACTCTTCAGATCAGGATTTATATTACGGCAAATCAACCATACATTCCTAACTTTGGTGCCTAAAAACTCAAAGGCCACAGGGTAGGAGATTACAGGCCTATTGCCTGTTGTAATGTTGTTTACAAGATTATTATCAAGGTCCTCTGTAATAGAATGAAGCAGGTAATCAATGAGCTTATTTCACACAATCAAGCTGCCTTTCTCATGGGTTGCCTGCTCACTGACTGCACCCTACTGGCTTATGAACAAGTTCGTGACTCTAGCAACCCTGTGGGAGCCATGGCATGCCTGAAGCTTGATATACGTAAAGCTTTTGACAGTGTCAACAGGGAATTTATATTATTTATACTACACCAAATGGGTTTTGGAACTAGATATATGAAGTGGATCACAGAATGCATTACACTGCCATCTTTTTCAGTTTTAATTGATGGGTCGCCGACGGGAATATTTTCCTCCAATAGAGGGCTGAGGCAAGGTGATCCTTTATCCCCATATATTTTTGTAATTGTGATGGATGATTTTTCCCTGCTTATGGCCCGTGTAGAAGCCTCATGTACTATGCACCCTATGAGGAGAATGAGGTCCATTTCCCATCTGTTATGTGCTGATGATCTCCTAGTTTTCTACTGTGCCAACCCCAACTCTGTCAAGGGCATCGTTGAGATGATGTGAATTTGTAATAATTTTACAGGGCTCCAGATTAATTGGGAAAAGTGTTCAGTCGTTTTCAGTAAAGGCACTAAAGACACTGATAGACTAGCCAACACTCTGGGAATTAAGAAGGTAACTTCTCTTACTGCCTATCTTGGGTTGCCTCTCTATGCCCAATACCCCCAAAGCTTATATGTATAATCAGCTAGTGGATAAATGTAAGAAAAGGCTCCTTGGTTGGTCATCATCACTCCTCTATATAGCTGGTAGAATTGAGTTAGTTCACACGGTGATTTATGGCATGGTAGCTTTTTGGATGTTCGCCTATCGCATCCCTGTGTCTATTCTTTATACTATTACTTCTGACTGTAGTCGATTCATAACGGGTAATCAGCACATATGGGTGTGGCGTGATCTTTGTACTCCTAAGGAGGAGGGGGTGTGGGGCTCAGACTACTATCTGATCTTAATGTGGCATTAGGTGTCCGCCTGACTTGGAGACTTCTCTCCTCAGAAGGTCCTTGGGCAAAGTACATGAGAGGGCACTACATTTCAGGAAAGGCGGGTTTCTTCAGTGCTAAAGCTAGTGTAATAAATTCTGGAACATGGAAGTTCCTTCTTTGCTCCTGTTACATATCCCATAAGCTTATCAGACACATGGTTAAGGATGGATCTTCCACATCTTTTTGGTACGATAACTGGCTACCATGTGGTCCTATTTTCCTTCTCTAGAAGGTCCTAGTTGGGGCAGAGCAGAAGCTTGTTAGTGAATACTAGTCAAAGAATGGTTGGATTGATGATCCTGACATCCGGCCTTTGCGGCAAGAGCTTGAGGCGATGTCCCTTATGCAAGGAAGTGATGAGTGGGTTTGGTCAGGCAGGTCCATTTGCAGCTTTTACGATGCTTGGGAAGGTTCGCAAATGGTAAGACCCCCTTTTCCTTATTACAAAGTGGTTTGGTATAATAATCATATCCCAAAGATGGTGATCAATCTCTTTCGTGATTTCCAAGGAAAGCTTCTTACAAGAGATAAACTACATAAATGGCGGGTTGCTTCTAGCCAACTTTGTGTTTTGTGTAAGGACGATGCCATTGAAAGTGAGGATCACCTGTTTTTTGAGTGCAGCTATACCCGTTACATTCTATGAAGAAGCCTACTAAAGCTAGGAGTCATTGCCGTAGCTCCTACCTCCCTAGCAGCGATGGGCAACCTATTCCTCTCTCGGTATAATAATAAGGACAATGTGAGTATTTTGGCAAAAACAGCATTAGCATCTATGGTTTGGCATACCTAGAAATAGCGAAATAGCAGAATTTTTAAAGGGAATGGGGTGGAAAAGACGGCTCTATTTGAGGCCATTTCTACTGATATCCAAATTTCCCTCCGTGATATAGAGCGAGATCACCCATCAGCGGTAGAGCCTTTTGCAAATTGGGGCTTACATGTCATATGACTTTATGTATATGGTGTATACTTATTTAGATCTCTTTTTGGTGTTACTAATACCATAGGAAAACTAAGTTGATGGTAATGTGTAGGGGGTGACGACGCTTGTGCTCTACCCCCCTCTTTTTCTTATCTACTTTGTTCTCCTATTGGATCATTTTTGTATTGTTTTGAATCATTTTGATATGAATAAAGATACACATTTACTCGTCAAAAAATATAAATTTTCTAGTCATAACCCGTGCCCCAAGGGCACTGTTCATTTAAAATATTCCACACTCAAAATCTGGGATTCCTAATTTTAAACGAACAATAATTAAAGCACAATTATTGTTGTTTAGTTCCCCAAAATTTTGTTCCCCACTAAGAATTTAGTTCTCCCCAAAAATTTTATTTCCTCGAAAATTTAGTTCACTCCAGATTTAACCCTTGCCTCACGGACACGATTCATTTAAAACATTCTCATCTCAAACTATTGGATCCTTTAATTTTAAATGAACAACTATAATTAAAGTTCAATAATTACTATTTAGTTCCACCAATATTTTAGCTCCCCCTAAAATTTCGAAAATTTAGTTTCATCATTCATTTAAAATATTCACACATTAAAAGCTTGGATCCCTTAATTTTAAACGAACAACAATAATTAAAGCGCAATAATTGTTATTTAGTTCCTCCAAAATTTAGTTTCCTCGTTCATTTAAAATGTCTCCCTCAAAGGCTTGAATCCCCTAATTTTAAACGAACAGTAATAATTAAATCACTGTTGTGAATCATCAATATGGGGAGGAGACCCAAGTCTTTTATTTATAGTAGAGGAGCGTACAAGGATATGGATAGAATAGATACGGTATTATCCTATAGATAAGACGTAATCCCAATTACACTCGTCAACATATGTTTATAACACTCCCTCTTATCCAGCCATAGGTGTGGACTCTTGCACATGAATACTTCGAGATTCTGAGTGTTTTATGATCTCACATGAGGTGGATAATTCAAGATCCAGAGTTGAAGAGGTTTGCCTCATTAAAACCTTTGGCTATGGAAAAACCAGTGGGAAAAATCCATTGCTAAGGAAAAGAGTACAAACTATCTCTAACTCCCCTTGATCTGTACAAGCACTCAGGCTTTCAGATCGCTTGGGCGCTTCATACAAATTTTCTGTGCAAACTTCCTAAAGGTAGCTGTAGGAATAGATTTAGTGAACAAGTCTGTCAGGTTGTCACATGATTGTACTTGTCTTACGTTGATCTCGCCGTCTCTTTGTAGCTCATGCGTCTAGAAGAATTTTGGTGAAATATGCTTCGTTCTGTCCCCTTTAATGTATCCACCTCGTAGCTGAGCGATGCAAGCAGCATTGTCCTCGAACATAGTAGTAGGTTCAAGGTCCCCAGTCTTCAATTCGGTTGCACTACTACAAAATGGACCTTTAACAGCGCTTAAATAAGGTCTTTAATAGCGCTTTACAAGTGCTGTCTATCTCGCCGCTGCTAAAGGGGGGCTGGTTTTAATAGCGCTTTACAAGCACTGTTAAAGGGGGCCTTTAACATCGCTTGTTTGTCCAAGCGTTGTTAAAGGGGGGGCCTTTAACAGCGCTTGTTTGTGCAAGCGCTGTTAAAGGCCCCCCTTGAACAGCGCTTGTTAGTGCAAGCTGTTAAAGGGGGGCCTTTAACAGCGCTTTCTTGTGCAAGCGCTGTTAAAGGGGGGCCTTTAACAGCGCTTTCTTGTGCAAGCGCTGTTAAAGGGGGGGCCTTTAACAGCGCTTGTTAGTGCAAACGCTGTTAAAGGTGGACCTTTAACAGCGCTTGTACTAAAGAAACGCTGTTAAAGGTCCCAGATAGACATCGCTTGTTTCAATTCATTTTATTGTTTCTCCCTACGTTTTATATTTAAATAGATCCATTTAATGTTCAAAATGCTTAAATAAACCACCAATAACATTACATTACAAGAAACAATTATTATAAGAAACAATCAAATTAAATTGCTTTTATTCAACAATCACATAAATTAGACAATGTGCATTGATATTGGAAGATGATCCGTAATACAAATAAGAAACATTATCGCATATAAAACTTATCAGTCATTATCCATTAAATCACTCCTTGAACAATACATTTCCTGACAACAGTATATACATTCCAGAGCGGGTTCCATCTCAAAAATCTTTTCTGATGCCTCTTCTCCTAATTTGATGTTCTTGTGTATTCTACGCGCACCTAATAAAGCACCCCACATGCTGGCATCTGCTTCCATCGGCATCTCCCTCATAAGAGCGTGTGCATCCACCAATCATCTTGCTCTACCCAGAAGATCAACCATGCAAGTATAATGCTCTGCCTTTGCAGACACTCCAACAATTTTTCAGGTTAACCACGATTCGTATAGTAATGGAGACTGCATAGATCTGTATAGATGAAAACCAAGTAAATAATAATAATAAATAGACAAAGAATTAGATTATTGATGGGATAATTGAGAAACTAGAATAAAGATGTTTGAACTAACTGTGTAATTCTTCATCCTCTGGAATATGGTTCTACTGATAAGAACAACACCTTTAAGACAGCACCTGTAAATTCAATGAGCACAAAGATTTCTAAGGCGGGAGTCACATGCGTAAGAGAGAGAAAACACGGACACAATGAATACAACACTCAGCAACAAATCTCGCCTTGACAGTTCTTTTAACTTCTTGTACTGCCTCGAATTGTTCAACATTAATGCATAAAAAGCAAATTTCTCCCATCAACACTAACGAAGCATGATCATCAGATGAGATATAAAAAGGGATTATTCATGTCAACCTAAATGTGTTGTCCCAAGTAGCAACATTTCTAGATACTTGTGAAAAACAGACTTAGTTCTAGTCACATGCCACATGTAATGCTAGCATGTATAGAACTGGATTCAAGTTTGCAGAGGATGATTAATTAGCAAATCTGTATATGCATGGCAATAAAGAAAGTGCACATGCAGCGTGTGTTCATGTTTGTGCTCAACGAAGATTGAAACTTTGGCATGCATCAGGATGCCTTCATGATGAAAATGAAAATTGTGATGCTTGTTGCATTCAATACAGCAGCAAAAAATGCAAACATGAAAAATAGCAAAGTAAATTACTGGTGTTCCAAAAATAACATAATGTTTGTACACATAATACTTCACATCTAACAATGAGAATAAATTTTGTTGTTCAACTTATACATGCATAAACATGCATATGTGTAGCGGGTATACGAAGAAATGCATCTATGGATGTATGGATTATGTGCCTGTAACCTGCAATTCCTCTCTGTCCAGTTCTGTAAAGAGCTGCTTTCGCCTAACTTTCTTTCCATCGTCACGTACAACCTGAAATAACCAAGCATTCTGTTATGAAAACTCGAATGTGAAAAATTCACGTTGGGATTTAGTGATAACTTACTAGATTTGTGGTGGTCTTGAGGGCTTTTATAAGCGTCTGGTGGGTGGCGCCAAGGAATTTTATTTTCTTCCTGGATGCAATTACAGACATGGGAACTAATGTAAAAAGGGATCAGGCATGAGATGTTGAAAAATAAGCACATGCAAAAGAAATTACACAAAACTGTATGTAAATGAAGACAAGCATCACAGACCTGGATAATGGGTGGGTACACTGTGCTTGAACAAACCGGGCATTGGAGGAGTTCATAGATGGCATTGGTGGAAGATAATTTGGGTTTCAATGTTGCACGTTTTTTTGGCCGAGAGTCCAATCCAGTATCCATGCATCTAGTCAGTGCATCATTATAAACAATAATTGAAGCAGCATCAGGAAGTTCATCATATATACCTCCCCTATAAAACATTTGTACTCTACCGTGTGGTGGCGCTTAGATAGAACTTACAGAAATAGAAAGAAGATACACTCAAAGCAACAGCTGCTTCTACTTCAAGTGCAAGCCGAAACACTATGTAAGCTGGAAAGCATTGTTGTCAAGTCAAAAATTGTGGATTTCAGACAAATAAGTTTAATTACCAAGAATTATGTAGTAGCATACTGCTAGCTTTATATAAATACTTTATAATTAAAGCATCTTTTATGTGAAGAAAGACAATTATATCCATAACATTGAATTATTCAGAAGTAACCATTAATACTAGTTACATTTGGTTTCCGACCTAAAACTTAGGAGAACGAGAGAAAATGAATTACTAACCATAACCAATCAGTACCAATCAGCAATCTGTAGACGGATAATGTTCAATTCCTTACAGACCTTGTCCTGCAAGCCATGGCAGTGCAACCAATGCAATCATTTGCCTAGTAAAAAGCGCTGATGATTATTCATAGCACCAAGATCTTATAGCTCGTGAGAGAACGACGACAAAGCCACAAATTTCAGAGATTATGGTTCCAAAATCTTGACCATCCCAATCATGAAAATGCATGTCAAACATTTTCAGAAAGACCTGATTATATGCTAAACATCTTATATTTGCTCGTGATATGTTTAATCATCTTAAATTGAATTTTAACAAATCGTATCAAATTAGTACTTGTTCTTTTCTTTATGTTATTCAGCATTAAGTAGTCCACACTGTTTGTTTCCTTTCTTTTCGTGTTTTTCCCACTATTTGATAAAACTAGACACCATTTGTTAAGACTAATTATCATTGACAGGTAAGACATACACCCTACTGTTGAATATATCGATTCTTTTGGTTTATCTTCTGTTTACTTCTATATATAATTGTCAATTGACAACATTAAACTAATTTATACATGTATGTATGTGTCACTTACAGTAAACGACCGTCTATAAATTATTATTTACTCCTGCAAGATGTACCCTAATATGATTTTGCATCGGTAGTACAGTAATTTGGTCGTAAATATATAACCCAATTGCAATACTTCACATGTTAGAAGTTCGATATATGAAACATTTCCAGTGATTAAATTAATTCCAATATCCACTGTGTGTTTCAAGTGAGGCAATCTGAAAGTAACTGGGCCTAATTTCATCCGTCGACATTGTTTGATACAAATGCTACATTAAGACAGCAGAACCAACTCATTCCCAGCCGACTGCTGTTTTTGCCTCAAATTATTGAAATTGAGTACTGGTCACAGCCAGCTTGAAATTAGTTTATTGCTTCAAACAAAAAGAAGCATCGAAAACAAACAAACTCACTGCAATCGATGACATTTTAACTATACATGCATCTATCTCCAATATGATCAAAAAAATAGATTACACACGTTGAGGAATAATATAATATTCTCTAATATTTGTTAATTTGAAGATTTTCTCATGTTGAGAATATTATAACGTCGAGCTACAATTAGATATGAAGGCATCCAGTCCCCTTGCCCTATTAAACAACCTGGTGGCAGGGAGTATATATCACCAAAAAGGCAGACAACTTGCCGGAACAATTAAATCAACTTTTGTGATAACTTGCTGCCTGATCAAGCTTCAATGGTGATATAATAAAGAAATCAAATTCCAAAAAGAAAGGTAGGGGAAAATGAAACGGAATTTCCTTTCTTCTTCCGGATTACAAAATTAAATTAGAAGGGCTACATCTATGTGAACTTTTTAACAAGCTTGCATGTTTATGTTCTCATAGATCGGTGGGTGGTTATAATTTTTCATGAACAAAGAAATGGGAATGAATATTTAAACTCTTGGGAAGTTCAGTAAATTGCCGTACTTAAAAGAGAAACATACTTACACCAGTGGAAATCATTTTGACACAAACCCTGCCATTGAATAAACTTCACAATAAACAAGATCAGTGCATATCTATGCATATCCAAGAATGCCTCGAATCCTTTTCTGGAGATGTAACTGAATCTGTGCTTATCCAAATCAATCCCGAAATAATTCTCTCCCTGTTCATAGTGCAAAAGATAGGTAAGCATATGCATTGAGGTGTTTGCAACTCATGCCCAAATTTTAGGATTTAAATAGCCAAGATTCTTTTTGGGGTAACAAGAGATGACCCTATTTTTGGTGGTTATCGCATTAATCTTCAGTAATCATGTGTGTGGAAAATTTATGTTAATTTCTGCACAAACAAATGTTTATTGGTTAATCCTAACTAGTTTTGATCTGACAGTCTAGAGGGGCATAGAAGATGGAATTTGGGATCACTATGGAGGCAGCTGATAGATTCTCAAACATGCAATGCTTATATACTGGCATAAAGCAATATATTTAACAGTCTATGCTTTTTCTACATAAGCAGCACACGCACCCCAAAAAAACAAATACTTGGATACATTTTCGAAGAAAAAATTAGCCAAAAAGATGAGGACAATAACAACGACGTGTTTTACTTTGCCAAACATTCTCACAAAATGCTAAAATAGAACACACAATAGGCTTACCAAGAAAAATTCATGTTGAGGACGAGAAAGCACTGGCTTTTCATTATATGCATGCACGAGTTTCCTCTCTGCTGAACTTAAAGGAAGATCCTCCAAATTTGCCACACGACCAATGATTTTCAGCCTTTCGCGAAATGGTGCAATTGTATCCATAGGAAATCCTTTAACTCGTTCAACTTCGTCATCAATTAGCTTCTGTTTACAAGACAGAGTATCATGCATTAGTGACATGATTAATCACCAAGAGACCCACAAGAGCACAAGTCTACTACTACAGTAAGCAATTGCTATAGACATTGATGCTTCCAGTCACCCAGGCCTAGGACAAATTCCTTCTCCATTACACAGATTAATTTAAACAACAAGAACTCTGAATAAGGTTCCGGATCATACCTTCAATTATTTACACTATCCTGCTACGCAATTCAAATCATTTACCTTAAAGCATAGGAGTACAAGAGCTATATAGATTCTCCCTACTTTGTAGCACATTTGCACATCTTACTCATCCCACATTTGCATGGAGCAGACTCTGAATTGCCATTCTCTGCAAACAATGCTCCCCAGAAATATGAATATCCAACTCGGTCCACTAGAAGTAGGCCTCATCTCAATTCCAGATCAGCATCGAATACAAACAAGAGAAATGGCTAGGGGATGAAAGTGGTGTCGTTGTCATGATCTCCCTCTGCAACGGTCTCCTTCACCTTCTGAATCATCTTCAGAACCTGCCATGTTGTTGGATTCAACCAGATCAGCATCGAACACAACCGCATCGTCTGAGTTCGATTCAAACAGAAACGGAGCCCAATAGAATTCGATCGTAGCATTATAGTTCTGCATACATATGATATTGTCATTAGCCATATATTTATGATATCTCTTGAACACTCCACAATATTTCTACATTAAACATAGCTATGGTCAGATAACAACAGCTTGCTACATTAAACATCTATCAAATTTCTGAGAGAATAAAGAGAGAAAATGGTGAAGGCCGCCCAAAGTCCAAAGCATATAAAGCTCAAACTATCCTGTTATCCTTGAGTTTTACATATATTCCAATGCTAGGCATGCATTTTTCCATAAAAATTACCTCACTTTGTTGGAAACGGCTAAGCTAAAGAGACATGGCATGACCTCTAAATAATCTCCATATTCAGTGGCTAGTTTTTTAGTCAGACAGTTTACAAGCATTGAGCCTTGAGATCAATTACAAGTTCACAACTCAAACAAACTGTACAAACACAATTGAGAAAATTTGTCCTGCAAACAACACTACCTTTATTTCACTTTCAATGACAAAATGAACGGAATATACAGTTAAATGGATATAAAGATTTTGGGTTGTTTTCCCAAAAAGAATAATTCACTGCAAAATATCAAACTAAAGTTCTCACCGTTCTAGGGGTAATAAGGCCTTTCCCCTCTGCATCTGTGATCATACTATACCCAATCCTGTAACAAAATAAAGTTCCCCAAAAAAATGCAAGTTTTCAGAACAGAAATCAAATCAAAATATACTAGAAAATTTTAAACAAATGCTTTTAACATAATGAGTATCTTCAGAACAGAAATCAAATCAAAAATTTTAAACAAATGCTTTTAACATAATGAGTATCTTCAGAACAGAAATCAAATCAAACTCTTGTGCAATCAATTCGATTATAGATTCATTTCAAACAAATGCAATTTAACATAATGAGTATCTTCTGAATTCACCAGCATCTATGTTTATCCTTATGCATTTTACCTTGATCTTATCATTGTCTTGATCCCAGCTGAACTTATCAAGTGGCATGTAGTTCAACACACTCGACGCCGTCGCCGCAATCGGTTCTGGTGCCGACGCAGCAGCGCTAGCCTTAGCAAGCTGCTCGAAAAATCACAGAAAATTTATAAGAAGATCGCTTTCAAACCCGAAAAGAGAGAGAGAAGGAGATCGCATATGCTGACCTTAGAGTCGAGATTTCGGATCTCGATGGTGAGAAGGGAGAGGACGCGAGGCCTCTTGGCGATGGTCTCGAGATGCTTTAGCTCCTCTAAATCCAGCCTCATTTGCTGCTGCGACTCCATGCTTTAGCTTCTCGTTTTGAGACTACTGCTCCGCCAACGAGGAATCTGACGACGTGGAGGGGTGAGGAGTTGCGGATCTACTCACGCCACCGGTGCATCAGGATGAAGAGGGACGCCATGAATATGAAGGAGAAGAGGAGGTTCGTGTGGCGGATCGCTAGGGTTATGGCGAACCGCTGGGCGAGTAAATTTTCTGTTAGAAATTAAGCGCGATTACAAAAGGGCGTCGGAGCGAAATTGCGAACCGCTGAGCGTAAATGTATAATACCTTTCACAGCGCTTGTTTCAAACAAGCGCTGTTAAAGGGAGGCCTTTAACAGTGCTTGTAGAAAGAAGCGCTGTTAAAGGCCCCCCTTTAACAGCGCTTGCACTGAAAGCGCTGTTAAAGGCCCCCTTTAACAGCGCTTGTCAGTGCAAGCGCTGTTAAAGGGGGGCCTTTAACAGCGCTTGCACAGACAAGCGCTGTTAAAGGGGGGCCTTTAACAGCGCTTCTTTCTACAAGCGCTGTGTATTATCTGTGCATCTAATACACATCGCTTGCAGAAAGAAGCGCTGTCTATTATCTGACCTTTAACAGCGCTTGTAGAAAGAAGCGATGTCTATTCTCCGACCTTTAACAGCGCTTGGAAAAAGAAGCACTGTCTATTATATGTTCCTCTAATTAACATCGCTTATAATTGGCAAGCGCTATTAAAGGTGTGCTATTAAAGGTCCTTTTTGTAGTAGTGTTGTCACCAGGCTCTGATAAACAACTGAGCGTAGCCAGACACGTCCTCTGCTTGCTTCATGGATGGCAATGATCTCTGAGTGGTTGGATGAGGTCACTGTCATAGTCTGCTTGACGGATCTCCAGGAAATAGCTGTCCCACCATAGGTAAACATGTACCATCTCTGCGAATTTTAATTGTGGGGATCAGACCTATAACCTGCATCAGTATAACCAACAAGTGTGGAGGATAGTCCATTTTTGTAAAAGAGTCTCAAATCTGTTGAACCTTGGAGGTAGCGCAGAAGGTGCTTAACCCCGGTGCAGTGGCACTGTATAGGCGATGCCTATATCTGGCTAGTAAGTTTATTGCGAGTGCTATATCGGGACACGTGCAGTTGGCTAGATATAGAAGTGCTCCAATAGTGTTGGATATGGACGACATATATACACACATGAGGAGATGTATGAGGGCTTATGGACCTCAGATGTCGCGTGCACGAAAGCGTGCACGAAGGGAACCTTTTCTCATGTGAAAAGGACCACTCGATAAGTGGAAAAAGTCACTTTATAAGTGCAAAAGGGCACTTGATAAGTGAATGAAGAAGAGGATAAGTAAATGTCCAAATATAGGCTAATAAGCTTATATTTAGTTATTTCCTAAAATAACTACCCCTAAAGCCTATAAATAGGACCCAAGGGTAAGGCATTTACACTGATCTTACCATGCCATAAGTTTGCATAAGGCAACTTGTGTTCTTCTTCTCCCTTCCATTAAAATACTCTTCTAAATAGAGATTTAGGCGGTGAAACGCTGCTTCGATCCTCCGTGACGTAGTACTGACCGTTGTGGCGAATCTGAGGGCGAAGTTCAGAGATTACGGTGCCGCGTACGCAAGCGTAAGTCTCTCCTCTTCATTCGATCCTAACATCGTTGTTTTGACAGGATCCTACATTGGTATCAAAGCCATACGGGTTTGCCCCGGTCTAACCGATGAACGAGGCGTTGTCTTTTTCACAAATGAGTTTCCTACCATTATGGATATGGTAGGAGCGCGCATCGTGACGGAGAGAATCATAGCAGTTGTTCTTTTCACGTTAGGGTCTTCTGTCATTACGGATATGGCAGGAACTCTCCGTGACGGGAAGAACTGACCATTCATCTCGCCAAACTCGCACTCTTCATGGATGCTAAGTCTCCATTCAATAGGGAATGTGAACTCTCTTCATGTGGAGCGTGAAGTTTACGGCCTTGAAAGTGTGTTATTTTTTCATTTTGGCCCACGGAGAAGAAGATGGATGTGGTTATTCTCAACGGAGAAGATGACATCTTTGGTGCAAGATCCCCATGGCTATATGGGCCATGGAGGCAATGCATCCCCCCTCCCCATACGGAGGGGGTTGGCTACGTCCAATAATAAACACGGCCACCCCTCCGGTGGGGGTGTGCGGCCAACCCCATGCAAGGGGGAGGCCGGCCATGGCCATATGGGCCAAGGCCGGTCATGGCCAAGTGGCCATGGCCAGGCCATGGCCGGGCCGGGCCCGGCCCTGGCCGGCCGCGGTCAGGCCAGGGCCAGGGCGTGGCCGGCCATGGCTGGCCTCGGCCAGGGCAGGGGCCCTGGCCGAGGGGGTTAGGGCCCCCTGGCTGGCCAGGCCGGCCCTGGCAGAGGCCAGAGCTGGCGCCCTGGCCTCGGCCAAGACCTGGCCGGCCCTGGCAGAGGCCAGGGCCGACCTGGCCGGCCCTGACAGAGGTCAGGGCCGGCGCCCTGGCCTCAGGCCAGGGCCTGATCGGCCCTGGCCGGCCTCGGCCAGGCAGAGGCCATGGCCGAGGGCCAGGGCCCCCCATGGCCGGCCTGGCCGGCCCTGGCAGAGGCCAGGGCCGACGCCCTGGTCTCAGGCCAGGGCCTGGCCGGCCTCGGCCAGGGCCCTGGCTGAGGGGGCCAGGGCCCCCCCTGGCGTCGGCTAGGGCAGAGGCCCTGGCCGAGGGCCAGGGCCCCCCCTGTCCGGCCCCTGTCCGGCCTCGGCCAGGGCAGAGGCCCTGGCCGGCCCTGGCCGGCCTCAGCAAGGGCAGAGACACTGGTCGGCCTCGGCCAGAGGCCCTGGCCGATGGGAGATGGCCACGCCGAGGAGCCCTACGTTGTCGTCGGTTTCGGCCTCGGCCACCTGCATGGCCGGCCCATACGGGACTGGCGACAGTTGCATATGGCAAAACCCCACGAAAGGGGGACTTCGGCCTTGGCGCGGCCACAGCTCGACCCCGGCAATGGCTGGTACAGGCCAACACCTCCCACTACAAAATACGTTTGCAAAATACGTTTGAAAAATACGTTTTCAAATTACGTTTTTCAAAAACGCTTTTCAGCTGCAAAGTACTATAAGAGTACTAATTTTGATGAAGTAATGGGGAAATATTGAAAGTTGTTCTAGATGGTGATTGGAATCGTAGAGACCTTTCCGATTATAGAGCAACATCTTCAATATTTTTCGAAAGTAACTTATCAAATGTAAAAATATCATTCCAAGTGGGATATTCCAAGTGGGAGTGATATCTATGAATAAGAATTTTATGCAATGATTTTTGATCGAACCTTTGGTTTTGTGTCTTTTGCAGCATTTTAAAGTTAAAATGTCTTCCGCTTCAAAGAACATCGTCGCTGAGTTAAACAAAGGTGAAAAACTCAACGGCGATAATTACAAACTATGGTCCATCAAGATACAATATGTTCTAGAGGAGCAAGAAGTGCTCGAAACTCTGAAGAACATAATGATTGAACCAGAGTTGGGCACTACGGCCTAACACAGAAGAGACAAGGAAGCTTTTGATGCTTGGTCTCGGAAGAACAAGATTGCTCGCATTACGTTGCTATCAAGTATGGCAGACGACCTAATGCGGATCTTTCGAGAGCATGACCTAGCCATGGACATATGGACCAAACTAGAGGAGAAGTTTGGTGGCACCTCGGTGTCCAAACTTCGTTCTTTAACTATAAGATTCGATTCGTACAAGAAACGTCCAGATCATTCCATGGGGAAACATCTGCGACATATGGCGAATCTCATCTCAGAGTTAAAGGATGCAGGTCATGTGCTCACTGATGAGCAACAAATCCAAGCAGTCATACGTTCCCTACCAAATGGGTGGGACCAAATGAAGATGCATCTCACTCATAATGAGAGCATCAAGAACTTCAGCGATGTTTCTAAGCACCTCGAGTTAGAGGAAGAGCGGCTTGCGGCCGCCAAGCCAAGTGCAGAAGTGCACATGGTTGCTAGTTCCTCACACGGGGGAAAGAAACGAAAAGATCGTTCGAAGTATACTAATGAACGTAATAAGCAACCAGATTCTACCAAGAAACCCAAACATAAGGGTGGGCATAAGAAATGGCACAAGAAGAAAGACTTGAAGAGGATCAAGTGCTTCAAGTGCAACAAGTTAGGTCACTATGCCCGTTCTTGTACGGATGAATGTGACAAGGTAACTTGTAATTCTAGTTACATATGTGTTTCTAGTTCAATATTTCTTGTAGAATCTAATCCATTTTTGATAATTGATTCAGGTGCCACCGACCACATAGCAAGGGACAGACGGTCCTTCGTGGAGTATCACCGGATACCCCAAGGAACGAAGTGGATCTATGTAGGAAACAACACACGTGTTGAAGTGAAAGGTGTTGGGACTTGCAAGCTCGCCTTGGACAACGTTCGCACTATCCTACTTAATGATGTTATCTACGCTCCAGATATTCGAAGGAATATTATATCTGGGGTCGTTTTAATGGGTCTTGATTATAGTTGGTTCTTTCATAATTATAAAGTGGACTTGTCTTGTAATAATACTCTAATTGGTTCTGGGTATGTATTTAAAGGATTTATTGTATTAAATACAATGTATGATTCCTCATTTAATAATGAAAATTTCCTTGTTGCAAATTCATCAAATTATGAGCCAGATGTAATTTATTGGCATGCAAGGCTTGGTCACATTGGACCAACACGAATGGATAGACTTGCCAAACATGGCCTTCTATCCAATGTTTCAAAGGTCGAAATGTCGACTTGCGAACATTGCCTTGTAGGGAAATCTTGTCGCAAGCCGTTTGGAACCGGCACAAGGGCCGAGGTTCCATTACAGCTTATCCATTCGAACATATGTGGTCCGATGAATGTCAAGACAAGACGCGGGAAGTCCTATTTCATCACTTTTATTGATGACTTCACCCGATTCGGTCATATCTATTTGATATCCCACAAAAGTGAAGCATTAACCTGCTTTAAAAACTATATAAGTTTGGTGGAAAATCAATTAGATCGCAAGATTAAGGTCTTACGAACCGATAGAGGCGGTGAATATCAATCCGCAAGTTTTAAGGAACTTTGTGATGAAAAGGGCATAGTTCATCAGGTGAATATGCCTTATACTCCTCAACAAAGTGGTGTTGCTGAAAGGAGGAATAGGACTTTGATGGAAATGGTCCGTTCAATGATGGCGCAAGCTAACTTGCCAATCATCTTTTGGGGTGATGCATTATTGACGGCTACTTTCATCTTGAATCGCGTACCCTTGAAATTAGTTAGCTCCACTCCCTATGAGTTGTGGAACCAAAGGTCTCCTGACTTAAGCATATTAAAACCTTGGGGGTGTGCATTCTACGCACATATTTTCTCCCATAAGTTTGGCAAACTTGGGCCAAGGGGAGAAAATGTATCTTTATACGATACGCAGAAAACTCCAAAGTTTATGTTTTCATTGGTCAGGAAGACAATGGAGGTCTAATTGAATTTGAGTCAAGGGATGTCACTTTCTTGGAAAATGAGTTTCCAAGACAAGGCGAGATAAGTCAGGACTTATCTCTATTTGAGATAAATGATCAAGAAGGATTACCTCATTCGAGTAGGAGAATTCTTGGTGAAGACGAAAATATGTTTCTACCTTCACCAATGGATGATACGAATGATGCTAATCCTATTCCATACGGGAATAATGATCCAAGTGGGAGCAATTCTAAAGACATTCCAAGTGGGAGTGATATCAGAATTGATCTAAATTCGAGTCAACAAGGACTTGAAGAATCTCAAATACGACGTAGTAGTTGTACAAGGTTAACTCCTCTAAGATTTGAGGATGACTTCCCGCAAACCTTTATGACTTTACTACAAGAAGATGACGAGCCTGCTACTTTCAAACAGGTCGTATCATGCACTGCAAAAGACAAATGGATAGAAGCGATGAATGAGGAATTAGAATCCATGAAAGTTAACCAAGTCTGGGACTTGGTTGACTTACCCAGAGGACGTAGAGCTATTGGGAACAAATGAGTTCTCAAGATAAAGCATAAGGCTGATGGCTCTATAGACAGATATAAAGCTCGCCTTGTCGCGAAAGGTTTTACGCAACAGGAAGGGATAGACTATGAAGAGACCTTCTCACCTGTTGTGTGTTTTACCTCGATTCGCTTGATTCTGGCTATGGTAGCTTGCTTAGACCTCGAACTACATCAAATGGATGTAAAGACTGCCTTTCTCAATGGAGAATTGGACGAGGAGATCTATATGGAACAACCAACAGGGTTTGTAAAAGAAGGAAACGAACATAAGGTTTGTAAACTTCGTAAGTCCATATATAGTTTTAAACAATCCTCGAGGCAATGGTATGTACGATTTCAAGAAGTTGTCTTATCAAATGGTTTTTCCATACTTGATGAAGATAACTGTGTATATATCAAGAGGATCAAAAGCAAGTATGTTATTATGTCTCTATATGTAGATGACATTTTAATAGCCGGAAATGACAAGGGCTTTGTGATGGATATCAAGGCTTGGCTTTCATCAGTATTTGAGATGAAAGACATGGAAGAAGCCGCATATATCCTTGGAGTTAAGATTTCAAGGAATCGTTCGAAGAAACTTCTTTCTCTTTCACAAGAGACTTATATAAAGAAGGTTCTAGAACGTTTTAATATGCAGGACTGTAAGTCCATTAATACTCCAATAAGAAAATACGATAATTTATGTCTGAAGATGTGTCCTAATAACCAAAAGGAAAAAGATATTATGGAAAAAGTTCCATATTCCAGTGCAGTTGGTAGTGTTATGTACGCTATGATGTGTACAAGACCGGACATCTGTTTTGCCGTTAGAATGGTAAATCGTTACCAATCCAATCCAGCACAAACACACTGGAAAGCGGTTAAGAGGACAATTTTGCAAAAGACTATGATAAGACCAAGAAGGTAGACATTAGGTACATATCTACGCATGAGATGATAGCGGATCCGCTTACGAAGGCGATCCCCAGAGATGTGTTTTACAAACACTTATCATCTCAAGGATTGCGTAAGAGCTGAGTTGTACAAATGTAAATTCCCATGTCTATGAAAGATCAAATTTAATAAAAGAACAAGTTCTTTTCAACATTGGAGCATGCCAAATTATTGGAAACCTATATCAAAAATCAAGAAGGGAAGAGCGTTGAAGACATTTAGTGGATAGAGGTGGTACCATAGAGGTAGGTTGCAAACTAAGGTAGCTAACTGGTCTATCCGTTCCAGTGTGGTTGGTAATGAGTTTCTTGAAAATGTTTGTGTACATTTCTTTTAAATCTCAGCTGATTTTTTTGTATGTCGGACAGATTGAGGTTGGCTCTCTCACATCAGCAACCGCCTTTATTCTATCAGACGGATAAAATAAAGATGAGACCTGTTTAAAGTCAAAATCATCAGACGGATGATTTAAAGTCATGACTTAAACAAAATGGTCGTATGAAAGATCTGCGTCATAAGGATGCTTACAAAAGATCTAAGAGGACTTTTATAATCCTATCTGTCTTATGCGGGATGTGGGTCCAGAAGATTATTTGAGTAGTAAAAGGGACTCAAAGTCAGACATTGTGGTGTCTGATCATCATCCTTACAACATCATTAAGACATACGCTCCCTGGGAAAGGAGTGATGTTGTAATACGTATTCATACTACGTATGCATTTTGACTATTGGGTTAGAATAGTAATTATGTTTACTATTATGTGAGACCCAAAGACCACATGGGTCTTAACTTATTACCCTTATGGACTCTAATTGGTTCCTTTAGATTTGACTGGGTGATTGATATCTTAGCATGTTGCTTATGGACTATGGTAAATTCGGTCCGGCGGGGCATGTTAGAAAAGCAAGTCAAGTCAAGATCGAAAGGATCGCAAGAAGAGGAAGATTAATTTCATATTCACATTTGGACTTTAAAAGATTCAAAGCTGGCCAGCTAATTGTAATCCAGATGGGATTCAATTGTTGAATATAAAGTATAAGAAATGTGAAGAAATAATCTAGGGTAAAGCATGCGTTAATCTACTCAACTTTGCACCTCGAGGAGTGTTGTGTATCTCTAACAAGTGCACAAACAGCGGACTCTATGCGCATGACGGTCACATGGCCTATTTCTCAGTATGATAAACAGAAGAGTTAAAGGAAAAGATGTTTCCTTACAATCCCCTCAAGTGTGAGTGGGAGATGTTGGATATGGACGACATATATACACCCATGAGGGGATGTATGAGGGCATATGGACCTCAGATGTCGCGTGCACGAAAGCGTGTGCGAAGGGAACCTTTTCTCGCGTGAAAAGGACCACTCGATAAGTGGAAAAAGTCACTTTATAAGTGCAAACGGGCACTTGATAAGTGAATGAAGAAGAGGATAAGTAAATGTACAAATATAGGCTAATAAGCTTATATTTAGTTATTTCCTACAATAACTACCCCTAAAGCCTATAAATAGGACCCAAGGGTAAGGCATTTACACTGATCTTACCATGCCATAAGTTTGCATAAGGCAACTTGTGTTCTTCTTCTCCCTTCCATTAAAATCCTCTTCTAAATAGAGATTTAGGCGGTGAAATGCTGCTTCGATCCTCCGTGACGAAGTACTGACCGTTGTGGCAAATCTGAGGGCGAAGTTCAGATATTACGGTGCCGCGTACGCAAGTGTAAGTCTCTCCTCTTCATTCGATCCTAACATCGTTGTTTTGACAGGATCCTACAAATAGCACTCAGATAAGGGACTTCTGGACCAAGTATATTCTCCCCCTCTTCCATCGACCGGAAAGGGTCTTTATGTGCATCCAGAGATCGTATTACCATATGTGTACTAAGTGGATGACATTGGTCCATATGAACTCTTTGCAACATTTTCTTTGTATATGTGGTTTGGTGTAATAGGATTCCGTCTTTTACATGTTCAATCTGTAAGACAATGCAAAATTTGGTTTTGCCTAGGTATTTCATTTCGAATTCTTTTGTTAGGCTTACAGATATCTCAGGGATCTCTTCAAGAGATCCAATAAGGTTCAAATCGTCTATGCAGACTGCTATTATAACAAATCCTTTTCCCTTTGCTCTTATAAAGATGCAATGTCAGACTTCATTATTGTTGAATCCTTTTTGTAAAAGTAATTCTCTTAGTCTGTTGTACCACATTCTTCCCGATTGTTTAAGACCATACAATGATCTTTGAAGCTTAACAAAGTAGACGTCCTGAGGTCTATCTTTTAATTCAGTAGGTATTGAAAAGCTATCATGAAGTTTCATATATATCTCTTTATCGAGATTACCGTATAGATATGCAGTCACGACATCCATTAGCTTCATATCTAAACCTTCTTTTGCTGTTAAACTTATCAGAAATCGAAAAGTGATCGCATCCATGACCGGGGAGTATGTCTCATCATAGTCAATTCCTAGTCTTTGGGAAAATCCTTGTGCTACAAGCCTTGCTTTGTAGTGTGTGATCTTATTATTTTCATTTCTTTTTCTAACGAATACCCATTTATATCACACAGGTTTGACACCAACTGGTTTCTGGACTATTTGTCCAAAGACTTTGTGTTTCTCAAGCGAGTCCAGCTCTGCTTTTATTGTCTCATTCCACTTTGGCCAATCATTTCTTCATTTGCATTCAGCAACAAAATGTGGATCATGATCATCATCTTGTTCAGCAACGTGAATGGCAATGTGAAAAAGCGAAGTCATCGTCGACGACTATACTTTTTATTTCCAACACCTCCCCTATACGTAAATAATTTAATAATATTTTAGTTTCTCCTGGCAGTTACTCTACAGTGGATTCCGAGAGGGGTGATGGTATGGACGTGAGCTCATTTTTCTGTGGGGTTAACGTCCCAAGGTCTTTAGGTATTTTTATTTTTCTTGGATTTTTGTCCTTGGAGCCTGGTAGTCTACCTCTTTTCTGTTGAGGTGCAGCCACTTCTGCTGCAGGTGGATTGCATCCATTCTCGGAGATGTCAATCCTAGCTGGAGTATTTGCTGTATGGATGTGTGATCTGACAATCTTCTGGTTGTCATTAAATGAGTCTGGTAACAAGTGAACAGTGTTCTGTATGTGGAGGATCTTCAGGATCTCATCTTCACATTGTTTCGTTCCCGGATCATAGTGGGTCAAAGTTTTTGTATCCCACGGTATAATTTGCTTTGCTCCAGATTTTTTAGCATCTGGGCCCATTTTGGGAAACTCGTCTCATCAAATTCACAGTCTTCAAGACGTGCCTTAAATACGTTCCCCGTTTGGGGTTCCAGGTATCTTATAATTGAGGGTGAGTCAAACCCTACATAGATGCCTATGTGATGTTGAGGAAACATTTTTGTCCTTTGTGGTGGTGCAATGGGATATAAACTACGCAACCGAATATTCTCAAGTGAGACATGTTCGGTGGTATTCCATATGCAAGTTGCATTGGAGAGAGACTCTGACCTCCAGAAGGTCTAATTTTTATCAATGATGCAGCATGAAAAATTGCATGTCCCCATGCATCCACCGGCAATTGGGATTTCATTAGCAATGGACGTGCAATCCATTGGAGTCTTTTTATCAGTGACTCTGCCAACCCGTTTTGGGTATGAACATGTGGCACTGGATATTCAATTTATATTCCCATTGTAAGGCAGTACTCTTGAAATGACTGGGAGGTAAATTCCTCAGCATTATCCAGACGTATTTTCTTTATTTAGTTGTCTGAAAAATGCGCCCGCAACTTTATTATTTGTTCCAGTAGCTTTGAAAAAGCTAAGTTGCGGGTCGATAGTAGACACACATACGAGTATTTTGAGGATGTATTTATCAGTACCATAAAATAGCAAAATGGCCCACTTGGGGGTGGATAGGTCCACATATATCTCCTTGTATTCTTTCGAGGAAGCTTGGAGATTCAATATCCTCTTTTAGTGGTGATGGTCTTGTTATTAATTTCCCTTTGAAACAAGGAATACAAGGGAATTCTCCCTTCTGAAGAATCTTCTGGTTCTTCAAGTCATGCACATAGGATTGAGATAAGATGTGGTGCATCATCACTGATCCAGGGTGGCCAAGTCTATCATGCCAAAGTAAAAAACTTTGCTGATGTCGGGCACTTCATGTGCTCCGTTAAATTAGCTTCCTCTCTCCGAATCTTTGTATGATAGATGCCTGATGAAAGGCTATCAAAACGTTCAAAGTATGGATTTTACTCCTTTTTCATGAGACATTACATACAGTAATTCTTTTTCACTTACATTTGCTATTTTCGGATGGAATCTGTTTAAACGGATGTCCATGAAACTTAGTAAGTTTCTATTAGAATTCAGATAGAATAGTGCATCCTTTGTTCTTATTTATGTTCTATTGGGAGCAACAAAGTTGCGTTCCCAGAACCTTCAATAATATTTTATGGCCCTGAAATTGTATTTACAGGACGTTTATATGGTATAATGTTATGAAAATAACAATTATATTGAAGGATCTTAAGTGTCGAAGCACTGTCTACTAAGCAGTCATGAGAGCGATCCATCAATAAAAGAAGAAATAAAAACATTTACTTTTCAGGAACATAATCAAATTTTATTCAAAACAAATTCATAAATTCTAGTAGCTCTCATAACATAAATTGTTCTAAAACAAATACAAAAATAAATAGTGAATAATCAAGTATACCATCTCTTTTGAAGTCGTCGGCTGAGAACTTGACTGAAGCACTTGTGGTAACGGGTTGTTTCAACTTTCTTTTTCATGTTCTCTTTATACAATTCCTGGAGATGCTGTAGAGTTCTACATACTCTAGACCAGTGACCTTTCATGCCACAGCTATGGCATTGGTCTTTCCATTCCCGCTTGGGTGGGTGTGCATCATTTATGTAGGTGTCATTTCTGCGCCAGGTGAACTTCCGCCTCCCTTCATTTCTTCGTTGTTGGACTTGGCCTCTGGCCCTTTTGTTCTGTCCCCCTTTCTGTGGTCTTCCTTTTCTTTTGTTATATTTCTTCTTTTTCTGGGATGGGGGCAGTACCGGGGCGCATGTTGTGAGTGGCGAGGAGAAGCTCTATGTTCACTTCAGTCATGAGAAAACATAACAGTAGCTCAGAATGCTTGGTGAATTTTTGTTCACGGTATTGCTGCATTAGTATCGCATCCTTTTCGTGGAAAGACGTGTATGTCTTTTTCAGTATGCGATCTTCTGAGACCTTTTCACCACACAACTTCAGGCGTGAGGTGATGCTAAAAAGAGATAAGTTATTCTCAGCTATGGACTTAAAGTTCTGCAGTTTCAGGTTCTCTTATACATATCTTGCCCTTAGAAGTATGATATCTTTCTGATGTTTATATCGTTCCTTAAGAGCAGTCCACAACTCAAGTGGATCTTCGACCGTAGGGTATTCAGCCTTTAGGGTCTTGTCCACATGTCGACGAATATAAATAATGGCATTTGCCTTTTCAATGTCAGTCACATTTCCATCTTTTGTCACAACGGAAATGAAGGACTTAGCCTGTAGGTGGAATTCAACATCAAGCTGCCAGCTCAAATAATTCCCGCTTGATGCATCCAACACTTCGACATTGACACCTGCGATTTTTGTCATTTTATCTAGCAGAGCACAAATTTGCCTGAATTAATAATACATCAAACATTTTCATGCGGAGGCAATTTTTAAATGAAAAACTAATTGCGTTGATCGACTAGTCCCACCTAAATAAAAGAGTCCAAAGTCCATATTACAGTCCATATTACACAAATGAAAGCGAAAAAAGAAATTACAACTTTGGAAACCACGTGGTTCCCATTTATAAATTCTTCAGCTTCAAGAGTGGCCTCTGCTTCCATGGAAAGTAGTCATTGGACTTGGACATTACATAATTTCCTCACTACAATTTCTCTCAAAACGAAAAGAAAATGCAGGGAAATTAAAATGTGTGACTAAATAGCCAATCTAAACCCGTGATTAGCCATCCATGCAAAAAATTGTGCTCATCAAACATTTTCATCAAACATTTTCATCACATGCATCACATACATCACATGCATCAAAGATTCGCCGAAGGATAAACATAACAATTTAAATACTTAATAATTATTGGACCACTAGGCAACGTCATACATTGTTAGGTTGGGTGACTAACGGCAGATTAGTCACATGATCTTCTTAATTATTAAGTTAATGCCGCACAACCAATCAAAGTTTATCCGAATGATGAGCCATAGAATGTGATGCAATGCATATAAGTATGATCCATATTATGCAATATGTTGTGTTATTTGGGCTAGTTCAATTAAATTTGAATGATGCCCAAAAATTACTTTTACTTCATGAGATAGGAAAATGTTTTCCTTTTTATATATCCCCAATTGATCCCCACGAGTCCCCTAATATCCATATAATTTCCCTGTCACGCCACGCTTTCCAAAATGGACGGAAGCGAAACGTGACGAGGCCCGCTTAGGCCAGAGCTTTAGAAGCTCGGACCCAATAAGCGTCTGTAGAGGTACCATTTTAAAAGGTTTTCAGGTTCTTGCATTAATATAGTTCGAAACAACAGAAAGTACGGAAAGGAAGATGCATTCATTAAATTAGAGATATAATATCCGACAAGTCAAAGTCTAAAAAGAAGCCTAAGCATGGAAACAAACTATCTAAGAGAAAACTGAAAGTAGTAACCTCTGAAAGTGGCGACTAAAAGACCTCAAGGTCTGATCCTCGTCAGGCACGAACTCTGGATCAACGTCCTCGGCTCCTCGTACTCCAGTGAGTCTGCCTCGTCCACGAACTCTGGCTGAGCACCTGATGTACAACACCCAAGAGAAAGGAACTGTACGTCAGGTAAAGTCTACAAGAAGGGTTAGACTTTACTGCAAGTGTATCAACTTTTAGACAACGTTTTACTGGTTGATTAGCATGCTGGAGTTATAACTGAGTAACAAACAGAAGTAACGCAGCAGGAAAGTAAAGCGCAACAAGTAGTAGTTGTAGCGTGTGCTACCAACTACGGGACTAACCTACAGGTGTCAAGACAAGACGGGATGTGACGGAAACAAGGCAGGACAAGACAAGTGAGACACGAAAGGGTTCACGCCTTACGGTTCGAGGGGGATCAGACCCTCTTGCCGTGCGCACGCTCAACCCAACCCCAAACCCCAAGACAAGACAAGACAAGATATCCGTACAAGGGATCACTCGCTCTAGCTTGGCGAGTGCCCTATTGCCCGCAGGCTATGTATCCGTACAAGGGATCACTCTCTCTAGCTTGGAGAGTGCCCTATTACCCGCAGGCTGTGAATCTGTACAAGGGATCACTCGAAGAGTGCCCTATTGCCCGCAGGCTGTGAATCTGTACAAGGGATCACTTGAAGAGTGCCCTATTGCCCAGCGGGCTGTGCAAGACGGGACGGGACGTGACAAGACAGGAAGGGTTATTCTAGGGTGTCCACACACACGCACACACATGGTAGCCCTACAATATCAAAAGTTGTTGTTGTCAGGCTCAGACTTCGTCGTCAAGTCTGAACCGTCAGGAGTCGTCCCGGACGCTATCCTTTCACGTCCGGTTCTATTTGTTCACAGTTAACAATTTTAACCAACTAAGGCCTAAGCACGGCCAAAAGTGCAAGTGGATACACTTGCCTGCGATGGCGAGTGTGTCGTCCTCTCGAAGCGTCTCGTCCAAGCGTCTCGTCCAAGCGTCTCGTCCGTAGAAGTCCGTCTGAAATATCGCCACGGCGACGATGTCAGGTCTCAATTTCATCAAATCCTATTAGGTTTCGTTTCTAGGTTTTCGGGACTATCCTATTCGTCAATAGTCACAATATTGATGTTTCAGCCTAATCGACGATCTATCCTATGTGCACAGTCAACAAAGTCCGTTCGTCGATTTTCTATGTTCGTACAACGTTTTACAGGTGCTAGAAAATAAATTTAGTTCAAGTTGACGGTTTTTAGTTTAAGGTTCAGTCAGCTATTGTGGGGGTTTCTACGAGTTTTGGGGAACCAACCTGAACCGGAGTTTGTCGAAGATAGGAAGTCGTGTCTGATCAGAGAACTCCTCAGCTTCAGATCTAATCCTTGCACGATTCTCCAAAAGCTGGAACTTGCGACGAAGGCCTACGACGTGTCGCACCGTCGTAGACGGCAAATCCACGAAGTAGCACGTCCAAGTGGGTCCCACAGCAGTGCTAGGGGTCGATGGGGGACCCACAACACCTCTGGAGAACTTGGGGGGCCCACCACAGGAGTTGGTGTGGGAGAAACAATGTTGCGACGAAGTTCTGTCGGTCGGGCACGGTCGGTGCGAGGGTTTCTCTCGGTCAGACCGAGAGAAGCTCTCGGTCGTGCGCTGATGCAGCGCAGCGGGGGCGTTGCAAGGCGGGTGCTTCGGTCGCAGCGGGTTGGTGCGGAGATTTTCGTCGGTCGGGCGCTTGGGCAAGGTTGGCAGCGGAGCGGGGTGCGGAGCGACCGTCGGTCAGACCGACGGGGCGGGTCGGTCGGGCGCTTGGCGATGCGGAGCGGTGCAGCGTGCGGGCGAAGCGGCTGTTCTCTCGGTCAGACCGAGAGACGGCCTCGGTCGGAGCAGTGCGACAGCGGGGGGCTTGCAGCGGAGCGCTGCAAGCGGGCGATGCGGAGCGGAGCACCGGTCGGGCACGGGGGAATGCGGGGGTTGGCTCCGGTCGGGCACTAGCGGCGGCTGAACGGAGTTGCGACGAATCGTCGCAAGCAAGATTTAGGGTTTTATGGCGGCTAGGGTTTGTGTAATGCGAAAATAACCTTTCCTAGGGCTAATATAAATAGGTTTGAGCTAGGGTTAGGGTTAGGGTTTAAGAAAACATAATTAAAATAATAAAAATAATTAATATAATTTAAAATTACTCTCCTCTCCCTCACGCAAGATGGGTGCGGCCAAAAATTCTGAATTTTGGTCAAAAAATTCTTTATAGCGTTATTATATTATAGGAATTTTATTGTAATTTAAATACTTATAAAAGTAGGTTTTAAAATTATTTAAAGCTTTCTCAAAAATGGAAAATAGGTCAAATTAAGTCTAAAAATTGTAAAATAATTATGGGATGATCGAGACGACGAAAGAAAGAGAGTGAAGAAGACGGATCTAAATTTCGACGTCGAGAGACGAAACAAAAAATAGAATCATCTCACGTCAAAACTGGAAATCGCGACGTTACCTCAAATAAGTTAGTATCGCGGAAGAACGACTCGAGATATGTTGTTCCAAAGTTTTTCCACAATCTAATACTTTCAGAGACGATCACGACGACATATCACACAAAAACGTTCAAAAACAACTAAAGTCTAAAATAAACACATGCACGATCAAAAGCACGTGCATGAAGAAGGTACGATAGAAACAGGCCGTTACATTCTACCCACCTTAGAAATGATTCCGCCCTCGGAATCACTCACACTAGTAATAATATTACCCATATAACCTTATACCCGCAACTATCATATCTACTCATAAAGATTTCTAATCCTGTAACTTCGAACAACGTTCCTCAATAATCCCTCATAATCCATCCTTTCACTGGGCAAAGCCACGACTAAACTCACCTCCTAATAATATAGTTCCATCACTACCGTTCCAATTTCCAACTCCAAGTTCTCATAAAAATAATAATCATCTTCTGATATCGTACCACTCCACTAAACATCATCATCTCTCATTAATATCTTTTAAATTTCTAAATCTTTTCCCAACATTAATAAATCTCCAAAAAAGTGAGATTCTAGTCATCCACCAATCCAAGACAAAAACATTTGTCTATCATATAATACCTTCACCAATCAGCAATCGTCGTGTCTTCAATACATTCTCGTCATATCTCCCCATAAATTCATCCACTAAATAATTTTATCTATCAGAACTACATCTCATCATACTCATTATAACTAATCCCATCCAAAATTAAGTCCGACTGCCTAATCATCCATTTATCTCCACACGTCGTGTTACTCCCAATGTCTTCTCACGTCAACTCAACAATCAAGTCTCGATGCTATTAAAAGCTCTACTCCATCTCATGATCACCCTAACTCCTATCATACTCTATAGCCATCCCTATCTACCATGCGTCTAAGCCTCAAATCTGATAAGTCCTCATCTCCTCGCATATAATTTCATCCAACCAGAATTTCCCTTTGAGTCCGCCACACTCCGGTTTTATAAACAAGTCTTTGGACAGTCCATTCTTTTCATCCAAAAGATATTCTAATCCATCATCCTTTTGTTCCCAAAATCAATTAATCATTGCCATAATAAAACTCATCTCACTCCAAGCCTACCTGCAAACAAAATCCTATAACGATAATAGCTAGTCCCAACTAATATAACAACCATAAACACGAAAACTTTCTTTAAGGGAGAAGAAGAGGAGGGAAAGAGAGACTTAAGGCCAAGGAAATTATTTAAAACTTTTGGAAAAACGTATGGTGTTGCGGTAATGGATGGGAAAAAAGTTAATTGATTTGCGTTCTTGTGAGCTAATTTGAAAACTTTAAAGATTTGGTTTAAAGAAAACAAAGTTTTGATACAGTCACATACAGCCAAGATAAACCATTCATTAAAATTAAAACTAAGTCTAAGGATCTGCCTGCGATGACGCCATTCATATAAGTATGAATACCGTCATTCAGACAACTTCCAGCATACTATGGTTAACACTGAGTACACATTCAAGACTCAAAAGGCAATCATCGGGATCCTAAAGAACACACATTCATACAGGTCTATGCACTCTACCTATGCTCAACCACCACGACGACATCACCTACCAAAGGACCTACTCCTAAACCAGAGACAACGTAGACAACTACAAAGACTAATGTCTACACAACCTAAAGAAAACAGAAGCCAGGAGTGTAACGAAATGAATCGGAAGGAGCGAGTTCAAATAAGACAATATAAGGAGGTAGTTGGTTGGGTGTGATGAAAATATTTCTCAAAATAATTAGATTGATGACAGGAGAATTACGTGAAAAATATGGTATCATATACTTTTATATAATAAAATGTAGGAGGAAGTGAGCAGATGGTAGAATTTTAAAATTTTTGAAAAGTAAGACGAAGGAAGGATGGGTAGGGTTGGAAACGATTGTTTTGCAAATGAAAATAAGTTTACACAAAGATTTTGAAATGTGGTCACGAGGAACATAGAACAGATATGATAATAATAATAAAATATTTGAAGTTCCACATAGTCCAGAAAATATTTTAAAAGTATGCACTGTAAGTGATTTAGAAATAGATCTGGTAGCCCAGAAAAATATAAATTGAATTATCAAAATGTTAACACGGTTTTAAAAATGAAAATATGAAAGATACCGATTTGAAATAATTACCAGATAGTAACTTGAAAATTGACGACCAAGGAGGTTTCAAAATCTAAGAAGGAACTTTCAACCGAAAAGCAAGAAATTTTAAATATATATATAATAAAGGGTTTTCAAGGGAGTTAAATCGGGCGAAGAATTTAATAAATGAGTTTCGAAAACAAGAAATAAAAGAAATAAAAGTAGGATGAGATAGCGATTGTTTAGCAGATGAAAGTAAGTTTAAACAAGGATTCTTGAAGTATGAGCACGATGAACATAGGGATGTTTATACATATACGAGAAGAATTTAAAGTTCTCTTTGGTTTAGAAAATATTCAAAAAGTACGTGCGGTGAATGATTAGTAATAGAATTTTGTAGTTTAGAAAAGTAATATTTATATATATATAATTAAAGAATTAATAACGAGGTTTAGAACTGAGACACGAAAATGTCGCTTTGAAAACAGGTACGAGATAATAAAATAATTTTACGAACATGGTGGTTTCAAGATTAGCGAAAGAATTTTAACTCAACCGAAAACAATAATTTTGAAATATATAGTATTTGGGTTTTCAAGAAATTAAGCTGAGCGAAGAAACTTAATAAGGAATTTCGAAAATACTTTTAAAAGATGCAAAATTGGCAAAGAGAAAGATTCGAAGGGTCTACGATAATCGTCAGAAAACGATCACGTGAATCGGGAGAAAAGAAAGATGATCGCATGACGGTTACACACTTAGGATACGATTCACGAAGCTACGATGGGACTCCACAGTCGATAACACGAAAGGGTAAGGATCAGGTAGTCGTTAGAAGTCGGGGATTCTAATTATCGGGTCGTCTAAAGATTAGGATAACTCAGCTCTAAGACTTCCTAATGAACTAGACTATATCAGAATCTAAAGAAAAGGTTCCTAAGAGAATCAATGTTGCGTTCTGATGTGCCTGAAGTCGATGGACCCGAGCGAACGTCTAAAAGATAGGCTCTAGAAATCTAATTTGGTCAGAGCTAGGTGGAAGAGGCTACTAAGGTATCCTAAGACGGGTACGGATAAATCTTAACCAAGACGTTTAACTATCAAACTGGGACGCCTACCTAAGTCTTCCTACCATCTAAGACTGGGAAAACCTAATTTAAACTTGTACATGGATATTGAATGAATGCGGTACTCCTATTGTTCCGAACTTTTGCAGGACCTGCATGGGCCACCACTAAAACCTGTCACGCACCACTTCCCAAAATGGACGGAAGCGAAACGTGACGAGGCCCGCTTAGGCCAGAGCTTTAGAAGCTCGGACCCAATAAGCGTCTGTAGAGGTACCATTTTAAAAGGTTTTCAGGTTCTTGCATTAATATAGTTCGAAACAACAGAAAGTACGGAAAGGAAGATGCATTCATTAAATTAGAGATATAATATCCGACAAGTACAAAGTCTAAAAAGAAGCCTAAGCGTGGCAACAAACTATCTAAGAGAAAACTGAAAGTAGTAACCTCTGAAAGTGGCGACTAAAAGACCTCAAGGTCTGATCCTCGTCAGGCACGAACTCTGGATCAACGTCCTCGGCTCCTCGTACTCCAGTGAGTCTGACTCGTCCACGAACTCAGGCTGAGCACCTGACGTACAGCACCCAAGAGAAAGGAACTGTACGTCAGGTAAAGTCTACAAGAAGGGTTAGACTTTACTGCAAGTGTATCAATTTTTAGACAACGTTTTACTGGTAGATTAGCATGCTGGAGTTATAACTGAGTAACAAACAGAAGTAACGCAGCATGAAAGTAAAGCGTAACAAGTAGTAGTTGTAGCGTGTGCTACCAACTACGGGACTAACCTACAGGTGTCAAGACAAGACTGGACGTGACGGAAACAAGGCAGGACAAGACAAGTGAGACACGAAAGGGTTCATGCCTTACGGTTCGAGGGGGATCAGACCCTCTTGCTGTGTGCACACTCAACCCAAGCCCAAACCCCAAGACAAGACAAGACAAGATATCCGCACAAGGGATCACTCGCTCTAGCTTGGCGAGTGCCCTATTGCCCGCAGGCTGTGTATCCGTACAAGGGATCACTCTCTCTAGCTTGGAGAGTGCCCTATTACCCGCAGGCTGTGAATCTGTACAAGGGATCATTCGAAGAGTGCCCTATTGCCCGCAGGCTGTGAATCTGTACAAGGGATCACTCGAAGAGTGCCCTATTGCCCAGCGGGCTGTGCAAGACGGGACGGGACGTGACAAGACAGGAAGGGTTATTCTAGGGTGTCCACACACACGCACACACATGGTAGCCCTACAATATCAAAAGTTGTTGTTGTCAGGCTCAGACTTCGTCGTCAAGTCTGAGCCGTCAGGAGTCGTCCCGGACGCTATCCTTTCATGTCCGGTTCTATTTGTTCACAGTTAACAATTCTAACCAACTAAGGCCTAAGCACGGCCAAAAGTGCAAGTGGATACACTTGCCTGCGATGGCGAGTGTGTCGTCCTCTCGAAGCATCTCGTCCAAGCGTCTCGTCCAAGCGTCTCGTCCGTAAAAGTCCATCTGAAATATCGTCACGACGACGATGCCAGGTCTCAATTTCATCAAATCCTATTAGGTTTCGTTTCTAGGTTTTCGGGACTATCCTATTCGTCAATAGTCATAATATTGATGTTTAAGCCGAATTCGACGATCTATCCTATGTGCACAGTCAACAAAGTCCGTTCGTCGATTTTCTATGTTCGTACAACGTTTTACAGGTGCTGGAAAATAAATTTAGTTCAAGTTGATGGTTTTTAGTTTAAGGTTCAGTCAGCTATTGTGGGGGTTTCTACGAGTTTCGGGGAACCAACCTGAACCAGAGTTTGTCGAAGATAGGAAGTCGTGTCTGATCGGAGAACTCCTCAGCTTCAGATCTGATCCTTGCACGATTCTCCAAAAGCTGGAACTTGCGACGAAGGCCTACGACGTGTCGCACCGTCGTAGACGGCAAATCCACGAAGTAGCACGTCCAAGTGGGGCCCACAGCAGTGCTAGGGGTCGATGGGGGACCCACAACACCTCTGGAGAACTTGGGGGGCCCACCACAGGAGTTGGTGTGGGAGAAACAATGTTGCGATGAAGTTCTATTGGTCGGGCACGGTCGGTGCAAGGGTTTCTCTCGGTCAGACCAAGAGAAGCTCTCGGTTGTGCGCTGATGCAGCGCAGCGGGGGCGTTGCAAGGCGAGCGCTTCGGTCGCAGCGGGTCGGTGCGAAGATTTTCGTCGGTCGGGCGCTTGGGCGAGGCTGGCAGCGGAGCGGCCTTCGGGTGCGGAGCGGCCTTCGGTCAGACCGACGGGGTGGGTCGGTCGGGCGCTTGGCGATGCGGAGCGGTGTAGCGTGCGGGCGAAGCGGCTGTTCTCTCGGTCAGATTGAGAGACGGCCTCGGTAAGAGCGGGGCGACAGCTGGGGGCTTGCAGCGGAGCGTTGCAAGCGGGCGATGCGGAGCGGAGCACCGGTCGGGCACGGGGGAATGCGGGGGTTGGCTCCGGTCGGGCACTAGCGGCGGTTGAACGGAGTTGCGACGAATCGTCGCAAGCAAGATTTAGGGTTTTGTGACGGCTAGGGTTTGTGTAATGCGAAAATAACCTATCCTAGGGCTAATATAAATAGGTTAGAGCTAGGGTTAGGGTTTGGGTTTAAGAAAACATAATTAAAATAATAAAAATAATTAATATAATTTAAAATTACTCTCCTCTCCCTCACGCAAGATGGGTGCAGCCAAAAATTCTGAATTTTGGTCAAAAAATTCTTTAAAGCGTTATTATATTATAGGAATTTTATTGTAATTTAAATACTTATAAAAGTAGGTTTTAAAATTATTTAAAGCTTTCTCAAAAATAAAAAATAGGTCAAATTAAGTCTGAAAATTGTAAAATAATTATGGGATGATCGAGACGACGAAAGAAAGAGAGTGAAGATGACGGATCTAAATTTCGACGTCGAGTGACGAAACTAAAAATAGAATCGTCTCACGTCAAAACTGGAAATCGCGACGTTACCTCAAATAAGTTAGTATCGCGGAAGAACGACTCGAGATATGTCGTTCCAAAGTTTTTCCACAATCTAATACTTTCAGAGACGATCACGACGACATATCACACAAAAACGTTCAAAAACAACTAAAGTCTAAAATAAACACGTGCACGATCAAAAGCACGTGCACGAAGAAGGTACGATAGAAACAGGCCGTTACAGTCCCATTTAAGTCCCACATTTTAATCAAATTTTCTGCAATTTTTAGGCCACCGAAAGCCTATTTATTCATATTTATATCCACCTTCCCTTTTAATTTTCAATTTATTTTTCTTTTCCTTCTTTTTTTCAGATTATATGGCCTGCGGGCTTGAAGCCCGCAGTGTGGCAACGGGCTTCATGCCCGTGCCTCTTTTTTGTTGCGGGCCTGAGGCCCGCAATGAAGCTGCGGGCTTCAGGCCCGCAAGCTTCTAGTTTTTTGATTTGCAAATTACAGGGGAAAGAGGGGAGGCGGCAGCTAGGGTTTGCAGCTGCCGCCCCCTACAGCGCCGCAGAGCAGTGGAAGAGGAAGGGGGTCCGCTGCAAGGCGGGGGCAGTAGGCAGCCCCATCATAAGGTATGGTCGGTGTGCAGTAGCCCTGTCGTGAGGCAGGGCCCGAGAGCAGCATCTTCGTAGTGAGGCTGGGGCTGTGTGGAGGGAAGACCCCACCGTGAGGCGGTGTGGGTTGGTGACGATGCCGTTTGCATGGCAGGTGCAAGAGAAGGGGGGCGGCACCGCGTGCGGGGCGGGCACGGACGACCCACGTCGGCTGGTGACAAGGTCGCCGGTGGAGCCATGGGATGTGGTTCGATGTTCATTTTCTTTGATATGTTTTGAACGATTTCAGATAAAACCACCCTTGAAATGGGGGTTTAATGATATGAAAATGATAATCAACGATTAAAAATCGTCGTTTTTTACTATTAGCCGAATATTCCACTCCGATCTTGCAAGATTGATGGAAAAACAAATATGATCATGATTTAAAAATTGAATTTTTAGGGATAATACCTCTAGTTCCGTCCTACAGATCTAGCGATGGTTGACGAAGCCTACGCGTAGATGACGACGCCCATTTGAAGTAAACGAATCCGGGCACGTGGATCTACCGCCTTTCCTTCGCTTTCGCAACGATCGGGTTTTGTGGAAAATTATTTAGAGGCTCGAGCTGATAACGTGTTGTGAATCATCATTCTGCGGAGGCGACCCTAGTCCTTTATTTATAGTAGAGGAAAGAGCGTACAAGGATAAGGATAGAATAGATATGGTCTTATCCTATATAGATAAGACGTAATCTCAATTCAAACACTCATCAACATACGTTTACAACAATCGCAATAATTATTATTTAGTTGTCTCCAAAAATTTTAGTTCCCGAAAAATTTAGTTTCTTCTAGAATTATTTTCCCCCTAAATTTTTCAAAAATTTTACTTCACCCCAAGCCTAGTTACCCCAATAGAATTTAGTTCTCCCCAAAAATTTTAGTTCTCTCTAAACATCTATTAAAATCAAATAGTAATTAAGGTAACATCAAAATCACAAAGTGACCTATATATTTGGTTTACGTTCACATACAGTTGCTCATGCCAAAAACTTGGTCAAAATAAATACAACAATCAGCACGTAATTACGAATAAAAGAACAAAAAATAAATTATCCATTGTTTCCTTTAAAAAGACAATTATACAAAACACAGTTACCTCATTATATCAACTTCTCATTATATACATAAAGATCCTTGTCCCAAACTTCACATATACAATTATAAAATAGAAGAAAAATACATCAATGGGCAAAACTAAAAAGTATGAACATTTGATTGACTCTATGCAGTAAGAACTAAGTCACGTGGCGACATCTGCACCAGAATGCGATACCTCCACATCTACCTTGAACCACAACAATCTCCTCATCAATGTAAACGCAGATAAAGAATGGATCCTTTGTGGTTGGTTCAATGTCCTCAAACCCGAGGTTAATCTTCCGAGGGCAAATGATCTAATCTTTATACAAATGCACTCGATGATAAACGCAAGTAAATATGTGTTTTTGTGCTCTGAACTGAGAAGACATATGCTAGCTGAACAACACTTAAGTACTTTTATAGTCCTAAAATCCAATAAATTACTTAATCCCAAAAGGCAAGATATCCTCAATGATATACTCTCATCTTTTGATGTCACATAATGAAAAAAAAACCAGCTAAAAACACATCAAATTTATTTTTTTCTATAAAAAGAAAGAAAAAAAACCTCATATCGGACTAATTTCCTACAAAAAGTGAGCATACCAGTAATCATTGAGATACATGATTGGCCCGGAATTAACTCCGAAACGATGTCGTTTTATCGTAAGTGCATGGTATAGCGGCAAGCGGGCATCGAACACGGGGAAGTGGTGCTAAATTACATATCTACACCTAGGTTGGGTTAGACTTGCGGGTTTATTGGTGGATGTGTATTATGGAGTGTCGTGATGGTGATGGATGCGAAAGTCATGTAACTCAACGTCGCAAGCAAGGAACTCCACAAAAAAGAGGAATAAAAGACTAGGGCATTAGGACTCACCATTAGGATTGTCGGATGTCGATGCTATGTTAGAACTCTTACGTTGCATTGAATTTATTAGGGATTGCCGCATCTAAGATGTAGAACTCATAACTCTAAGCGCCATGAGTCTAATGTATCGCATTAACCCTGCTCTTACGACAGGCGCACACGATCCATGCATTAAGAAACGACAATATTCATGCCACTCTCGTGGTCAGAATGATCTTAACTCATGCCACTCTCGTGGGTTAGAGTTTCGATGTATTTTGGTGGCTCTCATTGACGCAATGACGGTAGCTGTCAATTAGTAATATAGTTTGTTGGTGGATCTGATCAAGACACGAGTCGGACATGGTTACGAGCCCTAATTGAATCCTCTAACTCCCTAATTAAGTTTATAAGATACTCCGTAAGCCAATTGATTCCACCGACCGTGGGCACGATCTCAGTGTGAGATCTCCTACAAACTTGGTTAGATCAACCAAAACACTCCCCCTTTTAACCAACGCAACCTAAAAATCCTAACTTTACATCTAAATCCTAAAATCCTGGGGCTAATCCATTAGCCCTAAATAGAACTACTCATGGATCATAGAAAGAGATATGGAATCGATAGAAAACTTCATTGCATGCATCAAAAGAGATAAATAATAAGCAATCAATAAGAAGAACTAAAATAGAATTAAAGAGATAGAATACTTAGCTTGATACAAGAGGAGGTGCCTATGGCATGGCCTAACTCCTAAAAGAGTCTCCAAGAGCTCCAAAGAAAATAAGATCTTACCTCTCCCTCAAAACTCCCCTCTAATGACGGCTACAATCCCTATATTTAGTCCTCTCAAAACCCTAGAAAATAACCTAAGAAACCCTTTGAAATTTGTGCCCAAAATCAACTCTGGCCGCAACTTAGGTTCTGGGCCCCAGCCAGCTCGGTCGAGTAGAACACATCACTCGGTAGAGTAGGTGATTTCAGCACTGCAGCGTCAACTTGAAGAAATTTCCTAGATTTCATCTGACCTTTGATTGGCACATTTTTGGAGGAGTTGGAACCGTCATGAAGTCTACTATCCATAAAAATTATGAGAAATATACGTTGCCAACTGGTATGATACCAGATCTCAAAAGAGTGAGAGTCTGTCTGAAAATCTGGGCGCTTGCCTTACTCGATCGAGTAGCCTTTGTGCTCGGTCGAGTAGCCCCCCTACTCGGTCGAGTGGCCCCCTACTCAGTCGAGCTACAATAGATCAGAACTTCCTCCAAAACGCTGCTCTGTTTGGTGACGACTCGGGTCGAGTAAGTGAACTGCTCGGTCGAGTTGCTTTGCTGCTCGGTCAACCTACAATGCCTTGGAGAATAGCTCAAAATCATCGCTCTGTTTGATGCAGCTTAGGTCGAGCTGGCTGTCTGCTCGGTCGAATATACCGTTTTCGTGCTAACTCTGCGTGTCAGCTCGGTTGAGTAGCTGTTGCTACTTGGTCGAGTCGCCTGAGAAACTGAAGATGGCCTGAGCTTCTCATCTTTCGCTCTCTTCTTCTCCTCTCGTCTTCTTCTTTGACACCTCATGCATGTCATCATGAGTCTTTTAGGTGCTCTCACGTCGTCGATCGTCTCATTGAATCCAAATTGCTCCAATATCGCTCCAAATCCCTGAAATGGGCATAAACGCTCCGAAAGTCATATTGTTCAAAATAATAGCGTAAAATCGTTAAAAATGGTGGTTTATAGGGTGAAATGCGTCATGAAAATATGCGATAATTCATGCAAAATAGGAGCATATCAATGCCCATGTCCGAATATCGATCACCAAAGATTTCGACACCATCCTTGAATACCTTAGGGTGGAGCAATAGAGTTGTGATGTCATTAAACATGATCATTGAGCAAAATTAAAATAAAAAAAAATCAAGGAACAATCAATAGAAAGAGAACACATCACTGTATGTACATATGTATGTAATCAAAACAAAATTTTACTTTTTCCACGTACATGTCCATTTGATGATTGAATCATTGATGAATCAATTGAAATGATTCCAATTGTTCCACTACATTTACACAAAAAAGTAAAATTGGGTTATTCCCAGATTCTAGTTTCAACACAAATAAGTATAAATCTAAGATTTTTTGCTTCAAAATTAATGATAAAATTGGGGCCTCACCCCATAGGAGGAGTCCTTCCCAGGCCACTGAAGAGGAGACCGGGCCTATTGTTGTTGTCCAAATGATAATCTATAACCTATCTTGATGTAGAGAAATCATAGATGCTTGCTAACACCATTATCAGAACTTGTAGCTACCCACCATCAACATCTCTCTCCATTATGATACTTATACATGTGTCCAGCTGTTGCTAGCATATGTATAAATGTGACTACATTTAGTTTCATAAGATATTCATAAATTGATCAATATATTCTTTATTTTGTTAAATAGTTGCATCAAAATCTAATCCCATGACTATTTTATGTTTTAAGTTCTTCAAATATTATCCGTTTAATATACATGCCCGCAATATTACATACACACTTTATATATTAATCCGACTTAAACATTTAGACACTTTGATCGAACCACAACAATAACTCAAGTTATTGTATCCAAATGACATTATCTATTCATTTCAACATCAAAATCTTCATGTAAAAGATATCCAGCCACAACCATGTCAAGAAAAATTAATTAAAGTCAAAATGTTCAGACTATGAACAAATTGATTATGATAAGTTTGGGTACATATCCATATTTGCATATGCACAATAAAACTATTATGGTATCATGTACCATATTGTTGAAAAATTTCGGTCAGGTGCACTTTTGGGTATATGGATAATGCACCTCTGCCAATGTCTATATATAGACCAATCATGTGTCACATTCACAAACATTCAAAGCACCACACACACACACATTTTCACATTCAACACAATCTATTTCCCTAAGAGCAATGGTACTATGAGGTGACCTCCTTGGAAGCAGCTGACTATAGGATTGAACATGAACAGTTTCATGGATGGCAGATAAAATATCTAAGATTTGTGGGAAAAGAGAATATGGATGACGTTTGAAAAGAAGGTTAAATGGTCCAATTTTGCCACTTTCAGTGAGACTTACAGCAGCTTCGCTAAGAGTAGCACTGAATTTTCTATATTCATGTGTATAAATTTGTAGAAATAAAGGGAAACTAATCAAACTAAACCTGGCAGCATGCATAAAAAACAAAATGTCTTAGGGTACACAAGTGCATGTAGAAATATGAAATCAAACAACCAGCTACTTTTATAGATGTGCATTGCAAATATGTATATAGATAGATAGAAATGTCATAGAAAAACCAACATTGCCGACTGGTCCATAGTTTGTTAAAATCGATACAAATTTTAATTGGCAAATATGTTAGAAATTTTATAATGATTTCATTTTCCACAACATTGGTTACATTTGCTCAAGGTGTCCCCAAAGTGTCTTAAGCTTCCAAGTCTCGCCGCCTCAAATGGCGAAATCGATGTATCTAAGTTGACTTTTCCACCTCAGACTGAGATCCTACCTACATGCACATAGATTGGATTATACAATTAACAGATAGACACAATACTACGACAGAGACGCAAGGAATGCAATCAAAGCACACAACAAGTAATGCAAAGATTTTTCTGCTACATGGAAAACAGAAGATGGGAACGTGTTACAAATTTACACTTAATCAAATATTCAAACAAAGAGAAAGAATATTGCAGAAGAGTCAAAAGGTATTATCATACGTTGCAAATTCATTTTGAGGAATTCAGTACATCACACATACTCTTAAATAATACATTACTTCATCAAAAGACTGTTGTCATCAAGCAATAAGATTTATAGATAAACTTTCCTTGCCAATTTATCTTAAAGAATGATCAACAAACAAAATTTAACATTTTTCAAAAAACCCATCTAATTAAATTATAAATGTGCATGAATATCCTATTTGAATTCTGAAGAGAAGTGTTCGTACATAGCTCGTAAAAAACTTATAGTAGAGAGGTCAAACATAAAAGCATAAACAGCAAGGAATAAAGATATAGCCAAAATTATGTTAGCGCTAGTAATTTTCAGATAGAAAAAATTTATCATCTTTCAAAACCCCACCTAACTAAATTAAAGTCAACAAAAGGTATAGTCATCACTGTAGTTCAATACAACAGTTAAAATTAACAAAATGATGACATAAAATTTACTACGCTTATGAGATGCTAGTCATATCAGTTCTGTAAGAACACAAACTCACTTCAGTTTCTCAGAAAATCATATGTTTTAACAGAATTATGTTGTCGAGTAAGATAACATGAACAAAATGTATTCAATTGGTGCATGTAGTAGCGCTTAATGAATTGGAATGCTCACTTGCTGCACATGCTCCAATTATAGGGCAACTTTATTCTGTTGGCATGGAGTATGCTGCACTCTTGGGAGGTTAAAGTAGAAATGCCTTCCAAACCTCAAGTAAACATCAATGCCGAGACTAATCTGAGTAGCATGACATCATAAAAATGACACCATCACTGACCCATAAAACTAAAATCGTTTAAGTAAAGAACTCAATATCTTTTGTTAGGCAAACACATACATATTTCCTTAATCTCAAGTCCTACTCCATCGACAAATTAGAAGTATCATGCTAATTTTTAAAGAAAACATGGAGATCCCTGGATACCAAGCCAAGAAAGATCTTCATCTTATTTAAAAAACTAAAGTAATTAGCAATTCACAAACATCTTAATTATGTAATCAACAATGCAAGGCGTGTATGCATCTCTAGAATCTTCATAAAAAGACGCATTTCTTATATAGAAGCCATGTTTTTGAGACCATTCCAACTGCAAAAAACTTATAAGCATTTAAATAGCATGATATAGAGATGAAGAAAAGGCTTAAAACAAAAAAAATATGACTACGCCGATGACTAACTACACCACAATTGTATAGTTAGTTTTTCATTTTTGTATAACAACGCTGTATAATTAATCTTATTGATTCACTTATTACTCATGAATAAACTTTTACCTACAATATTTAAAACTTGCATCAGTTGTTTTATTGTATTGTTCAGGTATTGAATCCTTGCTAGCAATTCTACAACGTCACTATACATCAATGCTGGAATTGGATAACAGTTTGCAGTGTATGCTCTGTCACTTGTTTCCAATTGCAGCATTAGATATTATATCATAACTGTCACGCATTGCTTCCCATTATACAGGTGCGAGGACGAGACGAAGATCCGCATGGGCTGGAGCGGTGAAGCTCGAGCCCACTAAGTGTCTGTAATAACAACACATAGCAGGTTCTTGCATGCAATCAGAACAATAAAAATATTTCATTAATTTAAAACCACATCCAGAGTTCGTACATGAAATAAAACAACAGGGCCTCAGCATGGCCAAAAGAAACTACAACAAGGTACTAATCATACTACTAGGTTCTAAAGCAAAACTAAAAGAAAAACAGCAACAACACAGTCTCTAGTCCTCTACAGGGAGCGACCCCTAGTCAACAAAATCCTGGCTCACTAGGTCAGCTGCTCAAACAAGTCATCCAAGTCCTGGTACTCTGTCTCAGTAACTGGCGTACAAACATTCTTGAGAAAAGGAGTTGTACGTCAGGCAAAGTCTACATGTGAAAGGTAAGAAAGAATTTACTGATATGTGCATGGAATTTAATGACAGTTATTAAATTTTGTTCATATGGCAGGTTGTAAGATGCAAGAGCATGACAGTTATATATCATGGCAAGAAAGTAAAGACAGTACAAGAAAAGTAAACATGGCATGGCAATGGCCGTAGCATGTGTTACCGGCTACAAGACAAGACAAGACAAAACAAGTGTGACTCTAGGATTCATGCCTTACGGTTAGAGGGGAATCAAACCCTCTAAACCGTGCACACGCTCAACCCTACCCCAACCCAAGTGCACAAGACAAGTCTGGACAAAGGCTCACTCTCTCTATCTTGGAGAGTGCCTTATTCGCTGCTAGCTTATCTTGACAAAGGATCACTCACTCTGCTAGGTGAGTGCCTTATTTCCCGCTAGGTTGTGTATCAATACCGCCATATACTGGAACACGAGTCAGACTAGTCATACATGACCATGCTGGAACACGAGCCAGACTAGTAATATATGACCGACGGGAGTTGCCAAAACAATGCACAAGTTCAAGATTGACAAGATGTTCCATTTATGTCCACAAACACGCACATACAGATAATTATTAACATGTCAGTTATAGTACGTTGTGCCAAGACTTCGTCGTCAAGTCTAGCCTGTTGTGACTGTGTCATAGACTCTATCATTTCACGTCTAGGTCTCTTGTTTACATTCTTTAAACTAGGGACGTAATGGCCTAAAACATGGACGTAACAATGCAAGTGAGCACACTTGCCTGAAGTGGCGAGAAGTAAGTCCGTAGGGAGAGTCTCGTCACGGCCAGTGCATCGGTTTATTGTCTGATGTATCAAGTTAAATGGGATGATATCAGGACCAGTTTTAGACGACCTATTATGGTATGTCTCTAAGTTGACAGTGGCTATCCTAGCAGTTCCAAATCAAGTTGTTCTTACGTCAGATTTATTCTACGGTTCTCTACGATGATTCTACCCTATGTGCATAGTCAAAATAGTCCAATCGACGGCCTAGGTTATCACAGCAGTTTAAAGGAGCGTAAAATAAATTTAGTGAATAAGTTGCTTGTTTTAATTAGGTTTTCAATGGCGTAACGTGTGGGTTACTACGAGTAGGAGTACCAACCTAGTTTAACGGTCACACATAGATCGAACTTGGGAAACGTCAACGAATCGCATCGCGGCTCCGGTTCATTGACTGCGGGTAATGCAGTAAGGAGGGGTCGTCGGGGTTGCTTCGGCTACGGGTAGCACAGCGAAGCGGCTTGCATCAAAAGCAAGATAGTGGCAACAATAAGGGTAGCGGCAGCGAGGAGACTAGCAGTTGTGGCGCTGCTTGGTCGGACCGGCGGCGAGATGAGGAGGACACGATTGGAAGAGGTGGCGAGGGAATGACAGCGAAGCACTGTGCGGCCTGGGGTTCTGCTGTTCGAACGACAGTAGCGGCTGGCTGCGAGGCAGACCGAGCGTCGTCGGAACCTGGTCCGCAGAGAGAAGACGTGCGACATAGGAGTGAGAGCAGCAGTAGAGGGACTTGTTCTTTTTAAGACCAGAGGAGAGGTGGGAAGAGGGTTCTTGCAGACTGGAGGAGAAGTGCGGCATCGGCTTAAGATGGTGTCACCGGAGGGGAGATTTGGGCATGGGGCTGGAAGGGCTGCCGGCAATGCAGCCGTTTTGAAGTTAAGGGGGCGAGGCAAGGACTGAGATTGCGAGGGTGGCTCGGTGAAGAGGGCTGCCGGGTGGCGAATGTAGGCAGCACGAGGAGCAATTCTGGCCGGAGAGGACGGTTGTCGAGTGGGGATGGCCGGAGAAGATGGTGCTGGCATGGGGCATCGGAGAAGATGGCTAGGGGTTGCAGGCGGCTGTCGGTGAGTTTGGTGGACGGAGGAGGACACCGGTGTTGGCTATGACGGCGAGAGGTCATGGCCGTCGGAGGTGGCAGCGTGAGGTTCGGTGTTGGTGTTGGGTTTGTCTCTGCATGGTGTGCTGCCGGAGTGGGGAGGCGGTTTGCGTTTGTGGAGTCGGCAAGAAGACGCCAAAGTTGGCGTTGTGAGGGTGGTGATGATGGTCTTGGGGTTGTGGGTGTATGGTCAGGATGAGGAGTTGATGGTGTTGGGTGGCTTCATTGCGTGCACTGGTTTCGAGGGAAGAAGAAGTTGTAGCAGTAGGGTTTTACTTTTGTAGAGAATGGCAAAATTGGGTGGCGACTGCTAGAGCCCTAGGTTTGCTTTACTTATAGCCTAGATTAGAGAGAGGGAGGGAGAGACGTAGGAAAGATATGAGGGTTGGGTTGATGTACATGGGAGAGAGAGGCAGGGTCAGTATGATTTGTTGGGAAAACTTAGGATATGATTTAAACATTTTAGATTTCCAAAATGATTTGATTTAAAAATCTAAAAACTAACATCATGATGCCCTGGTTGGGATCCGCTAATTATTAGGTTAGGTTTTGTTTTTAAAATTATTAATACTTATAATTATTGTTTTAAAACGTACAGAAATTAGGAATTCGAATTAAAAAACAAATGAAATGTTTTAATAATTAAAAAAAGTTATAGCAGATTGGTCACTCGACGTCCAAAAATTACAAAGAAAATACCGGGGCGCTCGTGCCTCCAAGAGGGTCGTGAAAATGGGGTTCGGTTGTGCGTCTGAGCTACAGAGAATAATAATAAAAACAAATACGAAAAATGCACACGAAATAACATATGCAGTAAAATACGTACGATCGGAAAGTGACCATTACATCCTACACACCTTAAGGAAAATTCCGTCCTCGGAATTTCAATCGGCTAGAGTGTGGGAAAAGGATAAGAATGGCACTCATGTATATCCTCTCTCGATATACGCATACCAAACTCTCTACTATAAACGCATACTGCTAATAATAACAACTGCGTACTCACGCATAAACACTCAATTTATATAATAAACACCAATAATAATAACTATAGTAGTATCACTTCTGGTAATACTAATTAATAACCACGGTAGTCGTAATAATAACACACTTAGATACATCACTAATTCATACCAGTATTATCATTCGTATATCACAACTATAACCCAAAACAATTAACACTATGCCATCATACAATACATTTATAATTAAGGCAATTACTAATACCTCACTATACACATATACATTACTAATTAAATACACTAATGCCGCATATCGAGCATACATCAATGTACACTCATATATATACACTTGCACAAACATCATATAGTCGCATACTTATATATACATACATACACATTACATACATATTCGTACTTACATTATTACACACTTACCATATATTTACGTAAAACTTAGTCGTACATACTACATGTTCACAAAAGTATACACGACCATAGTGATCTACCTAGAGCTAGTATATTACTACATATACCTATCCATACATAGTTACAACATACAATAATCATGTATACCTCCTGGTATACACGTGCACATACATCATTCCCTAGGTTCAAGCAATACTACACAACATTATAACTCTATTACTACACAAAAGTCACACTTATTCATACAATATGTATATATCTACATATAACTAAGCACACTCTATCCATGCATGAGCACATGTCCATACGCACTAATATGTAGATCATACAATATGTACACCCAACAATAAGCACTCATATTATCTCATACATTACACCAGACATGCACATAACCTTACTAACATACCTTTGCAAACACTGACAAGTATATCCAAAATACATACACCCATAATAGATAGTCAAACACCAATTGCAATACACACAGATATCACTATAGTAATATAGCTATCCCACACAAACACACACACACACACACACACACACACACACACACACACACACACACACACAAAACACTATGATACCATGGACCTAGAGATTCACACACACACGGATCCACACACGCTACCATATACATGCACCACAACAATATCACAATTAACACTAATGGACCCATTTTACTTATTCTAAAGTTGACACAAGCAATGACAAGCACTAATGTAATAACTAAACAGTAGTGTAGGATTTAGAGTTGAATGATGTAACGAATCACGATGTTGATCGATGAATGATTCCAGATGAGGTATGGAATAATTAAGCAGGAGAATGAAAGATATGTATAAAATATGATAATATCCTTATAAAATATATAAGAATAGCGAGTAGCTGATATACGTTAAAACACGGAATAAGTATTAGTTGAAGAGGTTAATGCGTATAGTGATGTAGTGATTGTTTTACAAATGGAAATAGATTTGTACAAAAATTTTGAAGTATGAATACGATGAATATAAAACTAACACACTTAAAAGTTGGAGTTTCATTTAGCTTAGGAAGTATTTAAAGGTATGTACGAAAAGTTGTTTTGAAATGAGTTTAGTAGTATAGTAAGAAAAAAATGATATATTGAATTAGTGAAATAGAAAAAAAATAAAGTTTGTTATATCAAGAAAGTAGAGTAAACATACGAGATCATGTGAAGTAGAAGTACGGACGATACAGGTTAGAGAATCATTATGAGATAATAACTAAGATTAGGTCAAGAGCTTCATAATCAAGAATGAGTTTAAGTCAATTGGAGGGTAGAAAATCTAATTATATACTAATGGTTTTCAAAGAAATTAAACTGGGCGAAGAATTCAATAAAAGGAATATCGAAAATACTTTTTAAAAGAATCAGGATCATAATGTCATCATTGTGGTTCTTAAAGTAACTAACATGAATCACATAAGTACCAGGATATGCAATGGGGAAGATTCAAAAGGTTGATCATGGCTGTCAGGAAGGGATCACGTGAATCGAGGGCAAATTATAGAATAGAATGATCAAATGTAAATACGACTAGGAAATAACTTAGTGAATCTGCTACATGGAATTCTACAGTTATAACATGGAAGTGCAATGATTAGGAATAATAAGAATCAGGGGTATAATTATTGGGTCGAATTAAAGATTAGGAAAAACTTAGTACTAAGATTTTCTAATGAACAAAACTGTGATAGAGAATTTGAGAAAAGGGTCCCTTGAAGTTCAAGGTCGTAATCTCGTCTATGTTGTTTTTAAGAGCATTTAGCACGAGCTTAGACCTGGAATATCCTACGGAAATACGTCTTCGAAGTCTCCAACTAGTGCAGGCTTCTCAGGTTCGACTTGCACGGATGCGACGATCGCTATGTTCTGCTGGGCCCAAAATTTGATAGGTCCGAGCGAACGGCTACATGAAACTCAAAAATCTAATATGGTCAGAGCTGGATAAGAAACCACTCAGGTGACTCCTAAGATGATAATACTAAGTCGTAGAAAAGATGTCTAACTACCTCTTCCTATAATCCTGGTTTTGGGTCTCCCTACAATGCTGAGACAAGGAACTTGGGTAAATCTCGTGTACGAGGTAATTCTAGTTGTTTTGGCTAATGATGGTATTTCTATTGTTCTAAAGTTTGCAGGTTCGAGACCTGCATGGGCCATCGCTAAAATCTCTCATGCATTGCTTCCTATTATAGGGGTGCGAGGGCGAGACGGAGGGTCCGCATGGGCTGGAACGGTGAAGCTCGAGCCCACTAAGCGTCTGTGATAACAACACATAGCAGGTTCTTGAATGCAATCAGAACAATAAAAACATTTCATTAATTTAAAACCACATCCAGAGTTCGTACTTGAAATAAAACAACATGGACTCAGCATGGCCAAAAGAAACTACAACAAGGTACTAAACATACTTTAAGGTTCTAAAGCAAAACTAAAAGAAAAACAACAACAACACAGTCTCTAGACCTCCACAGGGAGCGACCCCTAATCAACGAAGTCATGGCTCACTAGTTTGGCTATTCAAACAAGTCCCCCTTGTCCTGGTACTCTGTCTCGGTACCTGACGTACAAACACCCAAGAGAAAAGGAGTTGTACGTCAGACAGAGTCTACATGTGTAAGGTAAGAAAGACTTTACTGCAAGGTGCATGGAATTTAATGATAGTTATTAAATGTTGTTCACATAGCAGGTTGTAAGATGCAACGTCATGCCATTTATATGGCATGACAAGAAAGTAAAGACAGTGCAAGAAAATTAAACGCGGCATGTCAATGGCCGTAGCGTGTGCTACCGTCTACACGACAAGACAAGACAAGACAAGACAAGTGTGACTCTAGGGTTCATGCTTTATGGTTAGAGGAGGATCAAACCCTCTAAACCGTGAGAACGCTCAACCCTACCCCAACCCAAGTGCACAAGACAAGTCTGGACAAAGGATCACTCTCTTTATCTTGGAGAGTGCCTTAATCACTACTAGCTTATCTGGACAAAGGATCACTCACTCTTCTAGGTGAGTGCCTTATTCCTCGCTAGGTTGTGTATCAATACCGCCATATACTGGAACACGAGCCAGATTAGTCATACATGACCCTACTGGAACACGAGCCAGACTAGTAATATATGACCGACGGGAGTAGCCAAATCATTGCACACGTTCAAGATTGTTAAGATGTTCCATTTATGTCCACACACGCGCATACACCGATAATTATTAACATGGCAGTTATAGTTAGTTGTGCCATGACTTCGTCGTCAAGTTTAGGCTGTCGTGTGTCCTAGATGCTATCATTTCACGTCTAGGCATCTTGTTTACATTCTTTAAACTAAGGAAGTAATGGCCTAAAACATGGCTGTAACAACGCAAGTGAGCACACTTGCCTGAAGTGGCGAGAAGTGCGTCCGTAGGGAGTGTCTCGTCACGACCAGTGTGTCAGTTTATGGTCTGCTGTATCAAGTTAAATGGGGCGATATCAGGACCAGTTTTAGAAAACTTATTATGTTATGTCTCTAAGTTGACAGTGGCTATCCTAGCAGTTCCAAATCTAGTTGTTCTTACGTAAGATCTATTCTACGACGATTCTACCCTATGTGCACGGTCAACATAGTCCAATCGATGGCCTATGTTATCACAACAGTTTAAAGGAGCGTAAAATAAATTTAGTGATTAAGTTATTGGTTTTAATTAGGTTTTCAATGACGTAACGTGTGGGTTACTACGAGTAGGGGTACCAACCAAGTTTGACGGTCACACGTAGATCGAAGTTGGGAAACTGTAACGGATCGCGTCACGGCTCTAGTTCCTTGACTGTAGATAGCGCAATAAGGAGGGGTCGTCAGGGTCGCTTCGGCTACGGGTAGCACAACGAAGTGGCTTGCGGCAGAAGCAAGACAGCGGCAGCAATAAGGGTAGCGACAGCGAGGGGACTAGCGGCTACAACATTGCTTGGTCAGACCGACGGCGAGATAAGGAGGACATGATTGGAAGAGGTGATGAGGGAACTTCAGCAAAGCATCGTACAGCCAGGGGCTGCCGGCTACGCGGCCGTTTTGAAGTGAAGGGGGGCGAGGCGAGGACTGAGAGGGCGAGGGTGGCTCGGTGAAGAGGGCTACCGGCGGTGCATGTAGGCAATGCGAGGAGTGGTTCTGGTCCGAGAGGACGGATGTCAAGTGGGGACAGCCAGAGAAGATAGTGTGGGCATGGGGCATCGGAGAAGACTGCTAGGGGTTGCAGGCGGCAGTCAGCGAGTTTGGTGGACAGAGGAGGACGCCGGTGTTGGCTTCGACGGCGAGAGGTCGTTGCCGTCGGAGGTGGCAACGTGAGGTTCGGTGTTGGCATAGGGTTTGCATCAGCGTGGTGTGCTGCCGGAGTGGGGAGGCGTTCTACATTCGTGGAGTCAGGAGGAAGACGCCGAAGTTGGCGTCGTGAGGGTGGCGATGATGGTCTTGGGGCTGTGGGTGTATGGTCGGTCGGGCTGAGGAGTTGTAGGCGTTATACGTCTTCGTTGCGTGCGTTGGTTTCGAGGGAAGAAGAAGAAGAAGCAGTAGGGTTTTACTTTTGTAGAGAATGGGAAAATAGGGTGGCGGCTGCTAGAGCCCTAGGTTTTCTTTACTTATAGCCTAGATTAGAGAGAGAGAGAGAGAGAGAGAGAGAGAGAGAGAGAGAGAGAGAGAGAGAGAGAGAGAGAGAGAGAGAGACGTAGGAGAGATTTGGGGGTAGGGTCAGTAGGATTTGTTGGGAAAAAGTTAGGATATGATTTAAACAATTTAGATCTCCAAAATGATTTGATTTAAACATCTAAAAACTAACAGCATGTTGCCCTGGTTGGGATCCGCTAATTATTAGGTTATGGTTTGTTTTTAAAATTATTAACACTTATAATTTTTGTTTTAAAAGTGCAGAAATTAGGAATTCAAATTTAAAAAAAATGAAATGTTTTAATAATTAAAAAAAGTTATAGCAGATTGGTCCATCGACGTCCAAAAATTACAAAGAAAATACTTGGGCGCTCGTGCCTCCGAGAGGGTCGTGAAAATATGGTTCGGTCGCGCGTCTGAGCTACGCAGAATAATAACAAAAACAAATACGAAAAACGCACACGAAATAACATACGTGCTAAAATACAAACGGTCGGAAAGTGACCGTTACAATTCATGGAAAACCTTGCAACATTTTATGTCTTTCTATTTTGTGATGTGGGAATCTTGTGTACACACTGTAAATGGTGCAGGAATATACCAAACTTGCTTCATTTTAACTTAGATATTGAGAAGCCTACACAAATCAATTTCAATTATATACTAAGCCATTGAGCATTCAAGCTGCAATATAATCGTAAGGGTCTTTGAACTTTAGATATTGAGAAGCTTATTTGCCATAACTATTACACATTATCGTAAAAATATCAAGTGGATAACAATGAAAGGAGAGACCATACCATTTAGCATCAGCATTTACTTCGGAACAAATCACTTCAAGTAATTAATGCAACATTTCTATGCCCAAATGACTTTACATTTGTCACCAAGTGCGGCACAACTCTTAGCCTGCACAAACAAGCATGTGAGCAAGTGAAATATGGAAAACGTGATGTGGAATGAGAAAAAGAAAAAGGTGGACAAAATGGGTGGAAAATAAAAGCAAAAAGGTGTAAAATAAAAGAAAATATAAAAAATAAAATTTAAAAGCGATAGCGCTCATCCCCAAGCTAAACACAGCAGTGTCCTCACTGCTGAGAACACGCTGGTATGGCAGGAAATGAGGCCAGGGTGGGTGGGCAGATTAGAAAGATAAAAAATAAATGGAAAATAAAACTGTGCAAATAAAAGAAAAAGTGCAGGTGCATATGCATAGAATGATGCAAGAAATGCAAAATGTGAACGAACATGCAAGATGATGTAAAGTATGATATGATGCAAATGCTGTCTGGACATAGCAAAATGAGTATATACATGTGCATGATTATATGCAAAATGGAAAACGGGTCCCCGTACTGACAGATGGGCACTAAATATATGTGGGAGGGACTGGAGCAAAAATGTGAAATATGCATCAGACAGCGGCACCACCCTTTGGTGGTGGTGATGGGTCCCGCTACTGAGGACCAGGAGGCAAAAGTGGGGTAGCTGATGTGGTGGGTCGAGGGGGGACGCTGACGCCTGATAAGATCTAGAAAGGCTGGAAGGTCCTGCTCAACTGATTGCTGAGAAGTCCTACCCCCTGTCCTACGGGGAGGAGCATAGCGAGGAACTGGTTGCCCTGCTCCTCGTCCCTGAAGGTGAAGTTATATGTTGCATCGTTGAGATATAGACGGTTGAAAAGGGTGGTAGTGGGGCTGGGCTGAGGGGACGAACTCGACGAATCGCCAAAGTTCAGCTCGTGTATGGGTGAGCGTGTATGATGGGGCGGCGTGTTGGCCTAAAGGAGGGTGCACCGTCATCAGCGTTTCTCAGCCTAACTCGGCATGGGGGCATCGTGCAAGAAATCAAATGATGTGAGTCGGCTGGTAAAGTAAATAGTGGAAAGAGTGTACCGACACGAGCATCGTTGCAAGTGCAGAATAATCGTGCACGAGTCAATCCGCAATTTCAATGTGATCCCCTAAGCTGTCCCAATCCAAGTCTTCCTCGAGGATCGCAATGTTCATGCAATAAAAAGAGAAAATGATATCAGCAGACATTCGAAAAAAACTAATCGAATTGGAGCTCTAAAATAGGAAAGATGAAGGAGTAGAGGGGTGGCTGAATGGCCCAAGCACAAGGGGGCTCGGACGGTCTGCTGTGCAGCCGAGCTCCGACGAGTTGCCGGAGAAATGGGGGGTGGGGAGGGGGGTTAGAGGGGGTAAATTTGGATAGGTGGAGGGGGCGCAGTGGAGGCACCGCCGACGCTGCGCAGCGCCGGTGGCGCTGCTCTAGCAGATTACCGCAGCAAGGGGCGGATTTTGGCAGCCCTAGGGCTGAGGGGGGGGGGGGTATATGAGAGAGAGAGGGAGAAATAGAGAATGGCAGAGGGGGGTAGGGGGAGGGGGAGAGAGAGAGGTAGAGGAGACAGACCGATCGGTGGCTGGCGGTGCGGTGACAGCGGCGGAGACGGTAGCAACAATGGTGGAGGAGGAGTCGAGTAGGTGGAGGATTAGGGCTAGGGCTGTTGGGGGAGATTTAGGGGAGATTAAAATTGAGTCAGATATTTAAACCTAGTTGACTTGGTTTGAGTCATGGGCCCCACTGTGAGTCGCTGCTCGGGCCTAGCAGCGATAGCTGCTCGGTCGAGTAGGAAAAGATGAAAATAATTTTGAAAAAAGCTCATAATTTTTGCCATAGTACTCGACCGAGCTGCTTACTCAGCTCGGTCGAGCTGAATTAAAACAGAGCGATGTTTTCAGCTCTCTTTTGCTCTCCCTGCAGCTCGACCGAGTACGGTAGCTACTCGGTGGAGTCCATTAAGCTTTCCAGAGCGCTCCTTTTAGCACTTTTGTGACTCTCCCTATAGCTCGACCGAGTAGGATAGCTTCTCGGTCGAGTCAAATTAGAAACAGAGTGCTCTTTTTCGACCTTTTTGGTTTCTATCTGTAGCTTGACCGAGTTGGGGGCTACTTGGTCGAGTCACAATTAATTTCCAGAGCCACCTTTTGCCTTCATCTCCAGCTTTCTGCAGCTCGTACTATAGCTCGACCGAGTAGGAGGCTACTCGACCGAGTCGCAATAATTTTCAGAAGCCGTTTTTTCCCGTTTTCTCCAATTCCATGCAGCTCGGCCGAGCAGGACAGCTACTCGGCCGAGTTGCCTATAACTTTTTCCCTCATGCTTGTACTTCTCTTAAGGTGTTCTTTCCTTCTCCTTCCTTTCATCGTTTGTCGCGCTCTCTTCATCGTTCAACCGGTAGAAAGGGGATCTTGCCAGCTTTTTATGTTTTGTATTTTTATCGAAGCAAACACGTATTTATTTGGTTTTTGATAAATAGAGAAAGCAAGACAAAAGGTAAAACAAAATCTAACTGATATATGGTCGGGTTGCCTCCCGATAAGCGCTTGTTTTAAGTCATAAGCCCGACTCCGTCAAGATTTTCAATGAATATTGGACGCATACGAGATACACTCGTTATGTTTGCCAATGATCCCATGAGGCTGTATTTGGCGTGCATCTTCAAGGTGGCTTTCCTCGGTCGTATGGATATGAGCTCCCGGATCTTGGTGGTGCCAGTGTGTGTCCGGAGGCTCCTCGTCAAGTACTCGTAGAAAGGTGGCTACCGCTTTTTTATGTACGACGTCGACATCGTCATCAATGCTCACCTTCACCGGATCCTTGGTGAACTGTTCCATGGCATAGTCATTTGTGGCCTCATCCTCCAAGAGCTCTATGTATCTCGCATCTTCTTGAGGGGCACGTTCCCTCATATGATTTTGTAGATGAAATTCCACTTCTATATTACCCACATTCATATAAAGTGTCTTCTTACGAATTCCTATTAATACTCCGGCCGTCACCATGAACGGACGGCCCAATATGAGCTGAGAGCTCCCTTTTTCGGCATATCCATGATGATGAAATCCCCCGGTGTGCAAAGCCCAGGCGGTATTTGCAAAATGATGTCCCGCTCTATGCCCACCGGATACGTGATGGAGTGGTCTGCCAATTGAATAGACATGTCGGTTGGATCAAGCTCCGTTCCGGTATGTAGCCTCTTGAAAATGGAAAGCGGCATCAAGCTAATGCTCGCTCCCAAGTTTATCAAAGCCCAGCTAATAGGAGTACCACCGATGGAACATGGCACCGTAAAGCTCCCGGGAACCGACAACTTCTTTGGAAGGCGATTCTTGATAATTGATGTGGAATCCTCTAAAAGCTTTACCTCCTTATGTTTTCGCTTCCCCGTAATGTGTTCTTTCAAAATTTTGCATACGTGGGAATCTCTGTTATAGCATCCATGAAAGGAATGTTTAGTTGAATACCTTTAAGGAGCTCCATGAACTTAGAATTATTCTTTTCCATCTTCGCCAATACTAATCTTTGGGGATATGGTGGAGGAGGTCGACTTTCCCTTTCCTTGGCGGCATCCCTTGGGGTAGCATTGTTGGAAGTAGTGATGCTATACCCTGGAGCTGTGGTGGTGGTGGGCAAGTAGAAGGCAAGCCTCCCTCTCTCCAATAATACTAGGCTCATCGGTAGCTTTTTCCTTGTCATTGCCAATAGGAACATCTTCATTTTGAGCTTGAACTGTCGGTTCTTTGCTTGCCTTGCTAGAAACCAGCACCATTACAGTGTAAGTTTTCTTTCCTCCTCGTGTGGTGATGGCAACTACTGCATTTGTTTGAGCCCTAGGAATGGGGTCCGGTTGTGAGGGCAATCTTCCTTGCATTTGCAAGAGTTGAGACATCTGACCTTTAAGTTCATCAAGGGAGGTATTAATATTCTTGAATTAATTGGTGGTGTCATTGTTGAACTTGGTTTGTCTGCTCATGAATGCTTCCAACGTGGCCTTTAAGTTGGGCCTTGGTGGCGCCGGTGCATATTGTTGTGGATGGGGGCACCTGAAGTACCCCGTCGGTTTGTATGGCCCAAATGGCCTAAACCCATTTTGTTGTTGCGACCCTTGTTGTTGAGGAGGTGGTTGAGGCGGCCTTTGAAACTGTGGAGGTTGCAGCCCTCTATTGGGATTCCCATAAGATAGTCAGGGGTGATTTCTCGCAGCTGGATGTTGCCATTGGTGCCGTCCATATCCTTACCCAAAATGTATCTGCTCAGGTGGCATGTCTGCTCCATCAAATGATCCCTCATTAGGGACATAGCCTTGCTTTGAATATTCTTCATGGGTAGAGTAGGCTGAATCGCTAGAGGTGGTTGGAATAGCATCCAACTGTTGTTCAGTTCTTGCTACCTGCTTGCAAAGAGTTTCAATGTGAATATCAAGATGACTAACAACTTTTACCTCGGGATTCTTAATGATGGACCGCTCCTCGCTCCATTATTGGTTGTTTGCAGCCATGTGCTCCAGTAGAGATATGTCTTCTTCAGGTGATTTATCCAAAATGGCGCCTTATGCGGTGGCATCTATGATCATCTTTGTGCTCGACTGGAGCCTGTTATAGAAACTCTGAGCTAGATCCCAAGACGGGATTCCGTGATGTGGACATTGGTGCTGAAGATCTTTAAATCTCTCCCAAGCTTCATAAAGGGACTCTTGAGGCAATTGCTCGTACACCCAGAATATGGGGCCAGAAATTACAGAGGAGCAGGATCCGAAGCGGTGGCTGCTACAAGAATGGAATATTCCAAAGCATTCGCTTCTGGAAGAATTTGTTGGAGATGGCTCCTCGAATCCTCACCGTTTTGGACGGTGGGTAAAATTTATCCACGAATGCTAGAGCCTGTTGCTCCCAAGTGGTGAAGCGGTTGGAAGGATGAGCGTGCAACCAGTATGTGGCCTTGTCCTTCAAAGTAAAAGGAAAGAGCCTAAGCTTGATAGCATCGTCGCTTACATCCTTGACCTTGAATGTGTCACACTTTGCCAAGAAAGAATCAATATGATGATTTGGGTTCTCATGTGGATGCCCATGAAAGGGATCGTGCTGCATCAGATTAATTAACCCGGTCTTCAGCTCAAAACTACCCACCGCCGGTTGCAGCCTCAAAATAGAAGAGGTGTGTCACGACCCGCTTCCCTAAAATGGAGGCGAGACGTGAAAAGGTCCGCACGAGAGTGGAGCTGTGAAGCCCCAAACCCGATAAGCGTCAATAAAACATAAACAGGTCCCTGTAACCACAACGGAACAAAAATAATAACACAAGGAGAGACTGAAATAAAATCTCATATCTCATAAAGTCCAATATCCAAAATAAGTCCAACATCCAGAAAAGCCACCAAGCTAAAAGAAAGAGTCTAAAGGCCCAGAACAAGGCCAACAAAAGCAACGACATAACAAAGTATAGGTGCTACGCACCGATAACAAAACAACCATCTAAACAAAAGGGAAACACAACGAAAACACTAGGACTGGTCCCCAGTGTCCACGTACTCCCCGTCAAACACAAGCTCGGGCTCGGCGTCAGCAAACACCTCGTCCTCAACAAGGTACTCAGGCTCAGGATCTAACATGTGTCACCCAAAAGAGTAAAGGGGCACATGTCAGCAAGTCTAAAAGACTTGGGCAAGGAAACTGAAAGTAAGGCAACTAGAAACCTAGCAGTTATGGTATGCATGACATTGCAGTTGTAACATGAGTGCACAAACAAGACATGTCAAGACAATTTGTACAAGAGAACAATTATCGGGACAAGACAAGACAAGACGAGACAAGACAAGACAAGAGTAGCCAAGCTACTAACAATCTCAATCAATTCACTATTCACGTTGTTTTGTAGATGTTTACGCCTTACAGCTGAACTGTTTCACATTCACGCTGAGTGGCCGCTTAACAACTACCCCAAAACCCAGAGTTTACGCCTTACCACTGCAGTTGCTGATCGGGCAGACTCCCAGTTGAATGGCCGCTTAACTCTTACCCCCAATACCCACATGTAATGGAGCCAGGGTCCCCGCACATGAGCTCAGCAAGTGATCCGGGGTTGCCCTGCACATGAGCTCGCATTCTAAACATTTGGCGTAGGGGTGCACCTAGCCGGAAACAAGCAATTCGGGCATTGGCTATCAACCAACACATGGCCCGCTTCTGGAACACGAGCCAGGAACACAAGCATTCGTAGCGAAGCTACGCAATCACCGAAGCACTTAAAGAATGCAATGACATGACAATTAATTCGCGTACCGTTAATGGAAAGTAAACATGACATGGTAATTGTGCAACATGCTATATGTCGGAACTAGCTTCGTTGTCAAGCTAGTTTCCCAAATTTGCGCCTAGGCGAGTATCATTTCGTCGCCTAGCCTCTTTTACGCCTACAACAAGCAAATGGCCTAAAACATGGCCTAAACCCTAAGTGGCAAGTTTCACTTGCCTAGCACCGGGGATGACGATCACGAAGGTTCGTCTCGCGGATGCTAATCTACGGGGGAAATCGCTGTTATAGGGAAACAATCATCAAATAACATGAAATTTCATTAGGGTTTCATAAAAATACAAATAGGTTATGAAAACATCGAGAGATCGATTTCTTACCGAGAGGAAGCGGAAGAAACACTCCGGAGAACCCTAGGACCAGATCTGGAAACAAATGGAGAAGTTTGGAGAGTTAGGGTTTTTGGGGGATTTTGGGGATTTGGTGAGATTTTGGGGAAGATGAGAGGTAGATAGAGTGGATGGAGGGTTTAGATGATGAATCTAGGGCTTGGAATGGAGGAATAGGGCTTGGAGGAAGATGTGGGCTCAATGGGGGAGATTTTAGGGTTTTGGGTCGAGTGGAGGAAGAAGAAAACGTTTAGGATGGGTTTAAATAGGATGGGCTGGCGGCTGCCCAGAAATTAGGGTTTTAACACAGATTAGTCGGTCAAAGAGCAACCACTGACCGACTAGTTTGGCAACTAGTCGGTCGGTCGACCAACGCAGACCGACTAAGTGCAAACAGTAACTTCTGAACGAAAATAGGATTTAGAATTAGTCGGTCCATGAACAAATACTGACCGACTAGTTTAACATCTAGTCGGTCGATGAACGTTCTTAGACCGACTAAGAGTGAACTTTATTGATACTAAAATTTAGATGATGAGTTAGTCGGTTAAAGAAGCATTGCTGACCGACTAGTTTGCAACCTAGTCGGTCAACCAACGTTCTTAGACCGACTAACGATAAACAGTAACTCCTGAGAAATTTAGAAAGCCAACTAGTCGGTCCAAGAAGGATTGCCGACCGACTGGATCGTCATCTAGTCGGTCGGTGCCCCTTCTTATACCGGCTAATGAGCACCAAAAGTTCCGATACGGAGCGCGGGGCCCCGGGATCGATTCCTAAGACTCCTAGGCTTGATCTAATAGTAAGATACGACTGTTATGAAGTCCGTCACGAATGACATACTTCGAAATCGACAATCCTAAGGAAGAAACGAGAAAATACGACGAATCGATCGAAAATGAAAGCTACGGAGACGAAAACCACACATGAGGAGAAAATCCACCAAAACATATATTATATTATAATAAATCCAAATACATGAAAACCAGTCGTTACATCTTCCCCAACTTAAGAAAAATTCAGTCCTCGGAATTTCAAATACTCACGAGTCCGGAAACAAAAGTGGGAAACGCTCTCGCATCTCATCCTCATTCTCCCAAGTAGACTCTCCAGGTGAGCCGTGTCGCCACATCACCCTCACAAGATTGACAATCTTGTTCTGAAGCGACTTCTGACGCCTGTCCAGAATCTGCACTGGATGCTGGTCATACGTCATATCGGGGCGAACGGTAATCTCCGAAAAATCCACAGCATGAGATGGATCGCTAATGTATCGACGAAGCTGCGACACATGGAAAACATTGTGAACTCCTTCCAAAGATGGCGGCAAGGCCAAGTGATAAGCTACCTCGCCAACCCTCTCCAAAATGTCAAACGGTCCAATGTATCGCGGGCTCAACTTCCCTCGCTTCCCAAAATGAATCACACCACGATTCGGGGAAATCTTCAAGAACACATGGTCGCCCGGCTGAAACTCCAAAGGACGACGTTTAGCATCCGCCCAATGCTTAAAACGGTCCTGAGCAATCCTCAACCTCTCCCGAATATTCCTGACGATATCCACGGCCTCCACGATCATCTCAGGTCCCAACAACTCCCGATCACCAACGTCATCCCAACTTAATGGCGATCGACATTTCCTCCCATAAAGAGCGGCGAAAGGCGCCATGCCAATACTCGCCTGGAAGCTGTTGTTGTAAGAGAACTCCACCAAATGCAGATGGTCCTCCCACGAACCCTTGAAATCCAACATGCACGCCCTCAGCATGTCTTCCAAAATCTGAATCGTCCTCTCTGACTGGCCATCCGTCTGCGGATGGTACGACGTGCTGAAACTCAGACGCGTACCCAAGCTCTTCTGCAAACTCTGCCAGAACTGAGACGTGAACCTCGTGTCTCTGTCAGACACGATACTCACGGGGACTCCATGAAGTCGCACGACCTCCTGCACGATTCATGTTACATCACTATCCAACTAGGAAAAGGAAAGGAAACGGAGAGTAAAAGAATTTACCTCCATATATCTCCTCGCTAGCGCCTCAGTGGACTGTCCCACTCGGAACGGAATAAAGTGCGCGGATTTGGTCAATCGATCTACGATCACCCAAATCGCGTCATTCTGCTTCGGACTCCGAGGTAGTCCAGTCACGAAATCCATAGTGATGTGTTGCCATTTCCACTCCGGAATCGGAAGCGGTTGTAGCAACCCGGCCGAACGCTGATGCTCCGCCTTCACTTGCTGGCAAACCAAGCACTTGGCTACACTCCGAGCCACGCTCATCTTCATACCATGCCACCAATAATTCAGACGAAGATCCTGGTACATCTTGGTGCCACCAGGATGCACAGAATACGGCGAACTGTGTGCCTCCACCATCAACTCCTCTCTGATATCCCCAGCTGGCACACACAACCTGGCTCCAAACCTCAGCGAGCCATCCTCATGATTCAAAAAGTCAGTCCGCAGACCGGCTTCCACCTGCTCCCGAATCTTTACCAGCTTCGGATCCTCAGCCTGGCCAGCCTTAATCCGATCCACGATCGTCGACTGTACCTGCATGTACATCAACGATGAATCCTCCCCAGGAAGAACAACCACCACGCCTGACTCGCAAAAATCCTGCTGCAATCTCCACTGCGAGGTCAAAATCATCACCGCTGGAAGCCTACTCAAAGCACCTGGAACCACATTCACCTTGCCCGGGTGAAACTGCAAATCAATCTCATAATCTGCCATAAGCTCCAACCATCGATGCTGTCACATGTTGAGCTCCTTCTGAGTGAAAATATACTTCAAGCTTTTGTGATCGGTGAAAATCTTCACTTTCTCACTCAGCAGGAAGTGCCTCCAAATCTTAAGAGCAAACACAACGGCAGCCAACTCCAAGTCATGCGTCGGGTAATTCTTCTCATGAACCTTAAGCTGACGAGACGCATACGCCACAACGTGCCCATGCTGATGCAACACGCAACCGAGACCCTTGCCAGAAGCATCGCAAAAGATCTCAAATCCACCGCTACGATCAGGCACAACAAGAATAGGGGCCGTCGTCAACCTCTCCTTCAGAACGCCAAAAGCACTCTCACAATCACCCGACCAAACAAAAGCAACATCCTTCCGCGTCAACCTGGTCATCGGCTCAGCAATACGAGAAAAGTCCTTAACGAATCGCCGATAGTAACCAGCAAGTCCAAGGAAACTCCGAATCTCAGACGTAGACGACGGAACAGGCCACTCCCTGATGGCCCGAATCTTCTCGGGATCCACAGAAATACCATCTCCAGTCACCACATGCCCGAGAAAAGCAACTCTATCCAGCCAAAACTCGCACTTCGAAAACTTAGCATACAAACGATGCTTCCTCAAGATCTCCAACACCGTCCTTAAGTGCGAGGCATGCTCTTCCTCCGACTTCGAATAGATCAGAATGTCGTCAATGAAGATAACGACAAACTTATCCAAAAAGTCGTAGAAAATCAGGTTCATCAGATTCATGAAAACTGCGGGCGCGTTAGTTACGCCGAAAGGCATAACCACGAACTCATAGTGTCCATACTTCGTCCTGAACGCTGTCTTCGGAACATCATCCTTCTTCACCTTCAACAGATGGTAACCACTCCTCAAATCCAATTTTGAAAACACCCTCGAACCTCCAAGCTGATCAAAAATATCATCGATACGAGGCAACGGGTATTTATTATTAATGGTCACCGCATTCAACTCCCGATAGTCCACGCACATGCGACGCGAACCATCCTTCTTCTTTACCAGCAACACCGGTGCTCCCCACGGAGACATACTAGGATTAATATAACCCTTCTGCAAAAGCTCATCCAACTGCTTCCGCAACTCTTCCAACTCTGCAGGTGCCATACGATACGGCGCCTTCGAAATCGGCTGCGCACCTGGAACAAGATCAATAGAAAATTCTAGGGCTCGATCAGGTGGCAAACCAGACATCTCCTCGGGGAAGACGTCGCCAAAATCTCGCACCACAGCTGGCCACTCCAGCTCCATCTGCATAGCCACAGCCTCCACCGGCCTGGCCCGAAATCTGACAGGACCAAGCGAACTGCTACCACGACTGAACTCAAATACTGGATGTCCGGGAATCTTGAACACCACCTTCTTCCTCCGACAGTCGATCGTAGCATAGAAGCTTGCAAGCCAGTCCATCCCAAGAACTGCATCATAGTTGATGATGTCGTGGACAATGAAATCGGCGAAAAGCTCATGTCCACAGACCACCAACGAGCAAGAATTGCAACCACGATGCACCGAGACCACGCCATTCCCTGTAACGATGTTCCAACTCTTGGAAAGAGGGGACGTCGACAAGGAATGCCTCTCCACGAAGCTCCGAGAAATAATGCACATCGATGCACCAGAGTCAAAGAGGACTCGTGCAGGAAATGTGCAAACCAAAACCACACCTACCAATCAATTAACAATCAAACCCTAGTCTAGCAAACAACTATGTTCAAGCAAACAACACAATCTAACAATCAAAACCAGTTAGGAAAGTAACAGCTAGATTGAGGATTACCTGCGATAACCACATCCACAGCCTCGCTCTCCACAGCGGTCATCAGAAAAGCCTGCCTCCTCGGCAGAACAGCCTGCCGAAAAGCCTGTCCCTGTGGAACAAGTGCTGCTCCACGTCCAGAGGAACAGACGCTCGCTGCTGCAACGGCTGTGCTGCAACAGGTGCCCTCCGCAGCTGATTCGCATGCCGATAATCCTTCGCGACATGGGAAGCATCACCACAAACCAGACACTGGCCCAGAAACTTCCGACACTGATCCTTGATGTGGCCAGGCTTGCCGCAGAAATGGCAAGTCTTCAGAATAGGCCCTCCTGGCCTCTTAAACTGAGCAGACTGATTAGGCCTGAATCCAGGTCTAACCACAGCTCTCGCCTGTTCCACAAGCCTCTTCCCAGCACCAACAACAGACCCCCTCCTCTGGTTCACGAGCAGCTCCTGCCTCTTGGCTGCTACTAGAACCTTCTGATAAGACTCCCGGTCAGAAGAGGTCACAAAACTCTGGAGCTCCGAAGCAAGTCCCTGCAGGAACCTCTGAGCTCTCTCCTCAGTGTCCTGCACCATCTTTGGTGCAAACCGACTCAGCCTCATGAACTCTTGGTGATATAGGTCCACCGACGAGCTCCCTTGCTTCAAGTCGATAAAACGCTGCAGCATCTCTTCCCTGGCAGCTTTCGGAAAGAACTCACCCTCAAATCTGGCCTTGAAGGTAGCCCAAGCTATCGGCTCCACCAGCATCTTCTCTTCCGCATCCCACCAATTCCGAGCATTATCCTTGAGTTGCCTCTTCGCCAAATCAACCCATCCAGCCGGGGTGATCTTGGCCATCTTCAGATTGTCCTCGATGTTCCGAATCCACTCATCGGCAGCCAGAGGACCCTCAGAACCATCAAAATATGCGGGACCCAGCTCCCGAAATTGCTTCGCTCCTGGCTCAGAGCGAGGGGCATCCGGAAGAGCCCGGGAAGCTCGAGCAAGTGGAGCATTCTGGACTTGTAGAAGCACGCCCTGCTGCACTTGCATCATCTGGAGCATCATCCGCATCATCTCACCGTTGGTGGGTTCCCGCTCAGGCTCCTCATCATGAGGGAGCGCACCACTGCCCCCACCACGGGTGAAACGCCTTTCTGCCATCTAATGACACAGAAAACGAATTAGATTAGACTCATAGCTAATGACATCAGACGTCGAACTTAGTTTATTGGCCATTCTAATATTATTATCGTCATTTCAAAAATCGCAGTTACAGAAGGACCTGCATGGGCCACCAACAAAATCTGTCATGACCCGCTTCCCTAAAATGGAGGCGAGACGTGAAAAGGTCTGCACGAGAGTGGAGCTGTGAAGCCCCAAACCCGATAAGCGTCAATAAAACATAAGCAGGTCCCTGTAACCACAACGGAACAACAATAATAACACAAGGAGAGACTGAAATAAAATCTCACATCTCATAAAGTCCAATATCCAAAATAAGTCCAACATCCAGAAAAGCCACCAAGCTAAAAGAAAGAGTCTAAATGCCCAGAACAAGGCCAACAAAAGCAACGACATAACAAAGTATAGGTGCTACGCACCGATAACAAAACAACCGTCTAAACAAAAGGGAAACACAACGAAAACACTAGGACTGGTCCCCAGTGTCCACGTACTCCCCGTCAAACACAAGCTCGGGCTAGGCGTCAGCAAACACCTCGTCCTCAACAAGGTAATCAGGCTCAGGATCTAACATGTGTCACCCAAAAGAGTAAAGGGGCACATGTCAGCAAGTCTAAAAGACTTGGGCAAGGAAACTGAAAGTAAGGCAACTAGCAACCTAGCAGTTATGGTATGCATGACATTGCAGTTGTAACATGAGTGCACAAACAAGACATGTCAAGACAATTTGTACAAGAGAACAATTATCGGGACAAGACAAGACAAGACGAGACAAGACAAGACAAGAGTAGCCAAGCTACTAACAATCTCAATCAATTCACTATTCACGTTGTTTTGTAGATGTTTACGCCTTACAGCTGAACGGTTTCACATTCACGCTGAGTGGCCGCTTAACAACTACCCCAAAACCCAGAGTTTACGCCTTACCACTGTAGTTGCTGATCGGGCAGACTCCCAGTTGAATGGCCACTTAACTCTTACCCCTAATACCCACATGTAATGGAGCCAGGGTCCCCGCACATGAGCTCAGCAAGTGAGCCGGGGTTGCCCCGCACATGAGCTCGCATTCTAAACATTTGGCGTAGGGGTGCACCTAGCCGGAAACAAGCAATTCGGGCATTAGCTATCAACCAAAACATGGCCCGCTTCTGGAACACGAGCCAGGAACACAACCATTCGTAGCGAAGCTACGCAATCACCGAAGCACTTAAAGAATGCAATGACATGACAATTAATTCGCGTACCGTTAATGGAAAGTAAACATGACATGGTAATTGTGCAACATGCTATATGTCGGAACTAGCTTCGTTGTCAAGCTAGTTCCCCAAATTTGCGCCTAGGCGAGTATCATTTCGTCGCCTAGCCTCTTTTATGCCTACAACAAGCAAATGGCCTAAAACATGGACTAAACCCTAAGTGGCAAGTTTCACTTGCCTAGCACCGGGGATGACGATCACGAAGGTTCGTCTCGCGGATGCTAATCTACGGGGGAAATCGCTGTTATGGGGAAACAATCATCAAACAACATGAAATTTCATTAGGGTTTCATAAAAATACAAATAGGTTATGAAAACATCGAGAGATCGATTTCTTACCGAGAGGAAGCGGAAGAAACACTCCGGAGAACCCTAGGACCAGATCTGGAAACAAATGGAGAAGTTTGGAGAGTTAGGGTTTTTGGGGGATTTTGGGGATTTGGTGAGATTTTGGGGAAGATGAGAGGTAGATAGAGTGGATGGAGGGTTTAGATGATGAATCTAGGGCTTGGAATGGAGGAATAGGGCTTGAAGGAAGATGGGGGCTCAATGGGGGAGATTTTAGGGTTTTGGGTCGAGTGGAGGAAGAAGAAAACGTTTGGGATGGGTTTAAATAGGATGGGCTGGCGGCTGCCCAGAAATTAGGGTTTTAACACAGATTAGTCGGTCAAAGAGCAACCACTGACCGACTAGTTTGGCAACTAGTCGGTCGGTCGACCAACGCAGACCGACTAAGTGCAAACAGTAACTTCTGAACGAAAATAGGATTTAGAATTAGTCGGTCCATGAACAAATACTGACCGACTAGTTTAACATCTAGTCGGTCGATGAACGTTCTTAGACCGACTAAGAGTGAACTGTATTGATACTAAAATTTAGATGATGAGTTAGTCGGTTAAAGAAGCATTGCTGACCGACTAGTTTGCAACCTAGTCGGTCAACCAACGTTCTTAGACCGACTAACGATAAACAGTAACTCCTGAGAAATTTAGAAATCCAACTAGTCGGTCCAAGAAGGATTGCCGACCGACTGGATCGTCATCTAGTCGGTCGGTGCCCCTTCTTATACCGGCTAATGAGCACCAAAAGTTCCGATACGGAGCGCGGGGCCCCGAGATCGATTCTTAAGACTCCTAGGCTTGATCTAATAGTAATATACGACCGTTATGAAGTCCGTCACAAATGACATACTTCGAAATCGACAATCCTAAGGAAGAAACGAGAAAATACGACGAATCGATCGAAAATGAAAGCTACGGAGACGAAAACCACACATGAGGAGAAAATCCACCCAAACATATATTATATTATAATAAATCCAAATACATGAAAACCAGTCGTTACAAGGTGCCCCATAGCTTGGCTTCATATGGTCCCAAATGGACCCAGTATGAGGCGGAGTATTGGTACGCTCTACCATCAGATCAGAACATGTCTGACCCCTTGTCAAAGCTCTGAGTGTTCGTGAAGTTTTTTCGATCTCGGGATCAAATAGTAATTCTTTGTCAATGCTTCTGAGGCGAGTAATCATGCACAACAAAAAACTCCGAAGAATACCGTCAGTAGCAAAGTAATAAAAGAGAATAAAAGGATGGAAATACAAGAGATGGTAAGATTTGCTAACAATTTCTTCATAATAAAAATAGCCTAGGTAACACCGTACAATCCCCGACAACGGCACCAAAAACTTGATGCACCCGGAACTAACACCTAAAAGCCACCTGGCAGTGTCACTAATGTTAGGCGCTGAATGGTACTTAGTTATCGATTCTGGCCATATGAACGCAAGCAAATGGTGTCAAGTTATAAGATAAAAGATATCGATCCCATGGAGAAAGTAGTGGTGTATTGATCTCAGTGTTAGGGTTTCTATCATAGTACAACTAATTTATACGCAGCGGAAAATAGAAACCTACCAAGATCCATGCGATTCTAATTAAGTCGAATAGATTACTAACCTTTCTGACGATCTGAATCTGTCGGATTATAGGTGCTGCGACGATCTGAATCTGTCGACGATATGAATCTGCCGGACTATAGGTGCTGTTCTGCGAACGACCACCCTCAATCGGTATCCACACGCGAACGTCACGAACAGGACTTGCGAGGGTGCTAGCTCCTTTGCCGCAACTAGGGTTTCTCTCGCTCTTTGTTTTTCTCAAAAACGGAGGAGAGATAAAAAAAACGTAAAAACTGAAAATCGTGATTCTATATCTTATATAGAATCCTACGTTAACCCCTTAACCATATTCAGTTACGCGACGCTATCTTAGGGATAAGAATCCCACGTTAACACATTAACGTATTTCAGTTAAGCGACGATATCTTAGGGATAATATCTTAACGAGATACGATATCTGACGGTTAAGATATTTCACCTTATTACGAATTTCAAATCATATTCGAAATTATGTTTAAACCCTATCCTATCCAATTCGTTCTTTGTGTGCGACCCAATAGGCTCATATTAAATTGGCAGTGGGCCTAATCTCATTAGAAGCCCACAAGTCATAATTGGTCTCTAGCAAGACATTTTGACTACCCAATTAATATGAATATCGTTAGTCCGATATTAACCTAACCAATAGAACATGTCATTATCCTTTTGTCACACGATATCTTATTTGAACATAAGTCATGGGCAATGTCATACTTATATAGTTCAAACATTTAATTTCTCGCTTTCTAAGTAGACTGATAAAATCAAATGACATTCATTTGAGCATGGCCATGCATTTCTCAGTCCTACTTATCGAGGGGCCCATTAGATATCTCTCATAGGGGAGGGACAAATTCCATCTTGCTCATTCACTTTCCTCTGCATAATTCACATCATATTCGATCATAACCTTTATGATTATTTGATTAAAGATAACGTTTGATTATGTCAAAATATGATGTTCCTTATGTAGGAAACTGTGATGAGCTCAGGTCGAAGGATTCAATGACATAACTATTATGAGATCATTTATGACACTAATCCATGTAATGATCTCATAGCGAGTCTATCCAGTACATGTTCTCCAACAAGTACCTATAAGTTTGATTTGTATCACCATACATATAATTATCTCATAATTATCTATCAAACTCATACTAGTCTTAATTCTTCATTAAACCATTACTGATGAATGACTAGGGATGATTAAAATAGCATAAACAACTATTCAAACATTATTATAAAGAAACATGCAAGCAATATAATAATAACAATAATAAGAGAAACATTTTATAAATGAAAATGACATAACATAAAGGTCCAAATATTTGGCCTAGTGCACAACCACTAACACTCAGGTTATTTGTAAGTCTCAGAAAGAGGTAGCAGTCAGGTTGAACGATTGGTTGATTGGTGATGTTTGATCAATATAAAGAGACTGGGGCATTAGGACTCACCGCTAGGATCGTCGAAGGTCAATGCTAGGTTAGGACTTCTATGTTGCATTGGTTTTATTAGGGACTGTAGCATCTAGGAAGTGAATTCATGCGTCTAGGCTTCATGAATCTAACATACCGTATTCACCCCGCTCTCGCAATAGATGCATATGATATGTGCATTAAGAATCTACAATAATCTCACCACTCTCGTGGGTCAAATGCTCTCAACTCGTACCACTGTCGTGGGTTAGAACTTCGAGGTATTTTGATGGCTCTATTGACGCAATGGCGGTAGTCGTCATTTATTGGCATAGTTCGTCATTGGATCCAATCAAGACACAAGCCGGGCTTGGTCACGAGCCTTGGTTGAATCCACTAACTTCCTAATTAAATCCATAAGATACCCTTAAGCTAATTGATTCCACCGACCGTGGGCACAATCTCAGTACGAGTTCTCCTAGGCATTTTGCTAGATCAACCAAAATACCCCCCTTTTATATCTACTGCAACCTAAAAATCCTAACTTCGCACATTTTTCCTAAGATCCTAGGGCTAATCCTTTAGCCCTAGATAGAACTACTCACGCATCGTAGAGAAAACAAAGAAAGCTTGGATTTTTACAATAGAATTCATCATTGTAATAAAAAACATATAAAATATTAGAATACATACCAAAAGCGATGTACATCGATAGCAAGTCAAAGAAAATTAAGATCCAATAGATTCCAAGCAAGAAAGCGCAATAAAAATCAAGTCTTTGCTCAATAATAAAACCTAGATCCAAAACTCTTAATTAAATCTAAACTTACACTAAAACTCTCGATGTTCAAAATATTAAAGGAAATGTGTTTATATACAAGGGGTAGGGACCCCACAAATAAATCTCTGAAATCTGGAAAGTTGGGCCTTCATGTTGCTTGGGCATGTCGGCTACTCGACTGAGCAGGTGGCTGCTCGAGCGAGTCAACTTGTTGGCCGTGATTCCCTGCTTCTACTTGCTTGTTTCTAATGCAGGCTACTCGGTCGAGTAGCCCCCTACTTGATCGAATAACATGGGGTGTCAACTCGGGTTGAGTTGCCTAGCTACTCGTTTAAGTGGCCTCATCCGTTTCCTGTGCTGTATCTGCGTGTCAGCTCGGTCGAGTAGCTGAAAGCTACTCAGCCCGAGTCACCTGGGAAACTGACTGGGCTGTGGGCTTCTTGATGATTTCTCTCGCTTGCTTCTCCTCCTCTCCTTCGATCTTCTTCTAAACTGCGGCGAACTCCCATGGTGCCTTGCCAATGACGTCCTGGACGTGCTGGATGTGTCCAAGTCCCGAATCAGCTCCAATTCGCTCCAAAATCCATGAAAATCCACAAATCTATGCAAAACTAAAATATGGCGTAAGGAACGCATTAATATATAAAAATATGGATTTCGGATGTGAATATGAAATGATGCGGTAAAAACATGGAAAATATGGACACATCAGTGCATAAATGCGAATCTTGCCAAAATGAAAGATCTGAGCATGGATGGACAAGCGAATGATGTGGTACACATAGGCGCCTATACCATGGGCATGCAATTATGAAATCAACATCAGGCGCCTGATTACACAATTGTAAAATTTGACAAATATTAGGATCTTTGGGCAAGATGATACATGCGACTATAGACAAAATTCAGGTGCCTGCAAGGCGCCGGGTGCCTCAACAGTGTACATCAGTCGCCTATTAGAGTTGAATACAGAAAACCCAAAATACCAAGTCAAAAGTGTGTGCATAACAGATGAATGTAGAACAAATCACAGGTGCATGTAAGAAGACATGCGCCTGACAAATGTTCAACAGTCGCCTGTTGAAAGCCTAAAATGCACAACTCAGAGAATTTAGAGTTAGAGTCATATGAATGAGTTCCAATGAATTCCTAGGCTAGATTGAGTGATGTGTGAGTGCTCCAACATTACTCTACTTTAAGGCTACATTCTAATGAGAAAGAAATTAGAGAATAAACTATTTACATTGTATTAGGTTCTTTTCTTTCCCTTGAATGATCTTGAAGTCTTTGAAGCTTCTATCGTTATCTTGATCACCCAATCTTCAACTCTTTGAGCTTAGATTTATCTTTGAGTGTCATTCATTGTAATTGATCTTCATAATTAGCTTAGGCAATAAAATAACTGTATGTAGGGGATTAGTCACAAGTATTTATGTTTGCTCATCATCAAAACCAAGTAGGGAGAAGTCCAATACTCAATATCTCCCCCTTTTGGTGATGACAAACAAACAAACACAAAAATAAATAATTGTGTTTTAAAAAATACTTACTCCCCTTACATAGATACTAATCAAGTTAGACAATAATGATATGGGCATCTAAAAGATCAATTAAAGCAATAGTATGATATACGTGAATGAAATGAATTCAAGGATTTGAATTTAGGATTTTTGAATCCAAATTCACTATATCTTACTCCCTATAAATATAAGGCTATTTCAATATTAGATTCAAGTTTAGCTTCTAATTAGCACAAAATTATGAAGTTTATTTATTTCTCTCACCCTATGGCATTATCCAGAAAGAGGGAGTATAGAAACAACAACAACTAATGCAAAATAATAGTAAAACAATCATGGGAGTATAAAGAATAAGATAAGCATTTAATGTGATACCAAATGAAAATAGAAAAACATGAAGGTGCATTACACAAATACGTATCAAAATCATCAAAACTAGGTTGACTAGAGGAAATGAAGTTCAATAACAACATTCAATCATGCAATACATCTCATCACACAACATATATAATAAAGAGCACATAGAAGAGACAATATCACACAATAATAACATAAGAGATTAATGAGAGCCAAAAGATGTCATCATGTCATCATGTACATCCCGTCCACCCTCCTCTCTTGCTGGAGTTGGGAACCTCTTTCTCTCCCTATACAACAAGAAGGATTGTGTGGGTACCCTTGCAACAACAGCCCTCGCATCCATGGTGTGGCACATATGGTAGGAAAGAAACAGTATGATTTTTGATGGAAAGGGGTTGGGTAAACCCGCCTTATTTGAGGCCATATCTGCTGAAGTTCTTATTGCTTTACGCGATATTGACAGAGATGACCCTTAGGCAATCATTCCTTTTGAAAAGTGGGGTTTTTGATGGGGTTTGATACCTTGTATTATATATGTACTAGTCATAACCCGTGCCCGCGGGCACGGTTCATTTAAGATTTCTCCTGCGAAATCTTTGTTCCCCGAAAAATTATTTCCACAGCCAAAATTTAATAGAACAATAAATTAGCTTAAAAATATTTAGCGGCACGGGCAACTTCGGCGCGGGCGTCTTCGGCGTGGAACAACAAATTCGACGCAGGCGCCTTCGTCGCGGAACAACAAATTCGGCGTCGAACCATAAATTTTGCTCCCACTCCTTTGGCACGAAAAAATAAATTAGCATAAAAAAATTTAGCGTCGAACAACAAATTCGGCGCGTGGACCAACAAATTCGGCATCGAACCATAAATTTGGCGCCCACTCCTTTGGCACGGAACAACACATTAGCGTAAAAAAAATAGCGGGCGCCTTCGGCGCGGTTCATTTACGATTTTCCCCAGCGAAATCTTTGTTCCCCAAAAAATTAGTTTCACAGTCAACATTTAAAAGAACAACAAATTAGCGTAAAAATATTTAGCGATGCGGACGCCTTCGGCGTGAAACAACAAATTCGACGCGGGCGCCTTCGGCGTGGAACAGCAAATTCGACGCGGACGCCTTCATCGTGGAACAACGCTCAAGCGCCTTTGGTGCAAAATAACAAATTCGGCGCGGGCGCATTCGATGCGGAACAACAAATTCGACCAGGTGCCTTCAACGCGGACCAACAAATTAGCGTAAAAAATTCAGCGGAACAACAAATTCGACGTGGAACAACCCGTGAGGGCATTCGTCGCGGAACAACAAATTTGACACGAGCGCCTTTGGTGCGAAACAACCAATTAGCATAAAAAATTGTGAGGGCGCCATTTGTTGGCACGGAACAAGGTGCAAGTGCATTCGGTGCGAAACAACAAATTCGGCGTCGGCGCCTTTAACGCGGAACAACAAATTTGCGTAAAAAATTTAGCGGGCGCCCTCGGGGTATTTTTCGGTGACAGTATTAACTTAAATTTTTTACGCTAGTTTGTTGTTCTGCTGAATTTTTTATGCTAATTTTTTTACTTTGTTTAATTTAATGAATCATGTTTATCCACAATCTTTCTCAAGACACTTTTAATTTCAAAGTTTTAGTTCCCAATACACTTTTCCCCCAAAATTTAATCTCCCCAAAATTTAATCGCCAGACTATCTTAATTAAAATTTTGGATTTTGTCTTAAATGCATTTCTCTTGTTAGAATTTGAATATAACCCCAAATATTTAGCTTACTTGCTTTAATGAAATCATACGTTTCCTAAGAAGTGAAGAAAATAACCAGAATTAAAACCCCTTTGAAAAACTTTTTTGACCAAATAATAAACTGCTCATGTCTCAAATACCTTGACCTTGTATTTTTCTTAGAGATCACAGTGTTTGGAGCTGAGGCCGAGATCCTTGGTAATCTCGGAGATGTGGAGCGGGTCGACGAAGTTGGCGATGTCAATGTCTGACAGAACTGGTGAGGCTACCTCCAACCTCCTGATTGTTTTCAATTAACTGTTGATATCTTGTACAATTAACTTCTACAAATACCCAATGATTTGGGTCAGTGACAGGATCATGCTTCAAAATGTAAGTAAAAATACTAATGTTTTGGGTCACTATTCATAACACATTATGCACATGAATTTTACAGGCTTTGTTTTGATAAGTAATGTATATGACCTTTACTTTCTATCGTTGTAGCTTGTGTTCAAATTATACATCACATGATGGTCAGCCAATTATAACAACCTTAACTAAAAAATATGAACACTTCAGACATTAACCTCTTAAGCCACTCACCAAACCCTTCTACTACCACTACACTTCAACCCTCCAAACGATGTTCTCGTTGCAATTCTGTGGCAGCTTCCCCACTGCCGCAACCCTTGACCGGTGACTCCCGGCCACCGGCATCATGCCCTTCTCCAAGTGCAAAAACTCGCTGGTTTCGCTCACGGATCCTATCCTGATATCGGCTGGAGGAATGAAGAAATCCATGGAAAGACCGGGAACATTGAAGGCAACTTCCTTGATCATCCAGGCCTCCTCCATCCTTGTCTTCGGGTGGCTCATATCCATCTCCCCAAACCTGAACAATGTTACCACTGATCGACTGGAATGTGCAATCATGATCCCTTCCACCAAGCGATAGATGTCTAGGAACGAATTGATGGTGGTCTCAGTAGACCGCATCACCACCGGCATGGGATTGGAGCTGGGTCAGGTGCGAATCCTTCATATGGACCAACAGCCCGGTCCTTTGGCTAAAGTAGCTGAATAGAACATGCCTTATAATCTCTGCCGGTCCTTTGCTCCTCGCTTTGATCATCTGGGGGTCGGCAGACAGATTGAGGATGAATCAATCCTCCACGTTAACATTCTTCTCACTGATGCATCGTGCATTAGCAAACATGCTTGCCGTGGTCAGAGGATCCAAGCCCTAAATCAATAACATAATAACTCCAAACATTTATCACCATAGCTTGATTTAGTATGAAGAAATGGACTGCTTGCAGGGAACATGGGTCAAGCAATACTTGAAGGGCTCGACAAAGGGGGCGGACGGGGCATTTCGCTGCATGGGCACCGAGCCATGGAGTGTACCGCCAAACGATCTTGTCGTTGGAACCGGTATGGACCTTGCTGCCTTCGACAGTGAGCTCGACATACCGCATGTCGGGGTTCATCTGCCAGATAACGAACCAGCCGGATTCTATGGCTCTAGCGATGCTGCGGTTCTTCACGACTTTGTTAGCCATCTCGAACTCGGATGCCACCATCCGAACCTTTCCTATGGGGTATGCTTTGCGGATCTGGAGCTTCGGGCCTTCGGATGCCACCGTGTACTGCTGGAGGATGCACTATGCTGATGATGTTTCTTATTTGACGAAGATGATGAATAATTAAAATTGCATCTTTTGTTTGAACTTGCGAATCAAGAATCAATGAACAAACAACTGAAATTAAACCATCGGCCATTTTGCAGTAACGATTACAGAAATAAAATCAAAATGCAAGTTTTAGAATTACCCACATGAATGCATTTATGCTTTGAATGAGCCTAGAATCCAAATAGATGGAATGATAAAGAGCATAGAATTAAAGAGTAAACTGAAGCAATACTTTTATTGCAGGATCAATTCGTTGACAATGCAACTTAAAAGCTACCCAAAATGAAAGCACATTAAGAGCATGGAACCATGCTGTAGTATAGGCTCACGACCCTATGCTAGTTTATCTCAACCAGTCAGCTATCAAATCTAGCACCTTCAATAACAGCATGGAACACAAAACTTTGAACAATATGAATCTATTCACAAAACCTAAAAGGTTTTCAGTCAATTTTCGAAGAAGCATACATATATCGCCAGGTTCTCAGGTCTAGAGTTCAGATGATTGCTATATCTGACACCTTGTGTTTGTGTGGAAGTGCGACACCCGTCCATGTCTCAAAATCATAATTAGTTTGACATATTGTTCCTAGTTCTTAAGGACCCTACTGTGTTTATTATTAATGGTTTAATTATTTAAAATATTATGCAGAACTCATTTAGTTGATAATTATTATGCAATTACTATGAAGTCATTTGCTGTCATTACTTTCGCATATTGTCGCTAATTAATATTACCTCCAATGAATTTAAAATTTTATATTGTAAATGGTTCGATTATCTACTTCTTTCTGTCATTCATTAGTTGTCATCCTCCACTGAGGTTTCTACATTCCATTCTTTTAACAATGTTAAGAAAAAATTTGAATACAATTCTAAAATTATTTTCTATTGGATGTCTGAGCATGTGAAGAAGTGTTCATTTTCTCGACACATAGGATCACAATTGACTATGCATGCCTTGTGGGGGAACTGAAAGCACATAGGATACACACCCCATTTAGCTTCTATTGTTTTACGGTTGACAATAAAAAATTTTGTCTTCAGACTGTAAGGGTTTCATGATCCAATAAATTATCGGCAATAGCTAAGGCAATACAAACTTCTGTCTTCAAATTGTCAGGGCATCATAATCCAATAAATGATTAGCAACATGTAAGGCAAGATAAAGGCCCCATCTTTAGACTCTCAAAGACCCAACTATTAGTTCTTCATCGCCTTATTTTATCAGTTCACTTTCATTTTAAGTATGAATGAACGTATTTAGAAAGAATTTATTATCGATATGCATCCAATTTCAGTTTAAGCCTTCGGTATGGACCCTTCTAGATCAAAAAATAATAGCAAAGCTAAATTGATATCATTTCAAATGTAATCCAAACCACATATTTCTATAGAACAAAGTATGTAATTTGAATCTAAACCATAATAAAGTGGCTAATTTTTGTCTAATTTTCAAAAAATCCTCCAAAAGCCCGCAATAGTATTCCTCTTCTTCAAAATAAAACAACACATTTTTCTTCTTAAATATGCTTCTGAATGTTAAAATCAGGTCAAATATCCATAAGAACATTGGCAACCTCCCCTGTAACTTCCAAACATATCCAAGTTCATTAATTTTAAGGACTTATAATCTGTGGGGCCTCCTTCAAATAATTTATGAGACAAAAATCTCATTGCAATAGATTTCTACAACCAACTCTACAATTGACATAAAATCGTTTTGGTATTCAGTATGAATCCATTCACTAAGTTCCTTCTACACTAACCATTGAAGTCGCCTCCAGGAGGAAACAACAGGGAGAAAGAAGAAAATATATAATAATGAATTTTTGCAAGGTCAACTTCTCATGTCCCCAAAACTCATGTCCCCCAGATTCATCCAATCAAACAGAAGAGGTCAGAAATGACATTTTGAAAACATACCTGAGATGCCAATGTCATAGCCGAAGATTGCACTGCACCGCGACAACAGCGTCTGTGATTTCCTTTGAAATATCAACATCAACAACAAACAGCCGATCGAACTTCTCTGCAGACATCCAATGCACTGATGCTCTAACTTCTCGGCAGAATTCAAAAAAAGTCCTTATTTGTAATATAGATATGGATACAACAGAAATTATATGTTAGAAAGGATTGGAACAATCACCAGTATCAAAAACAATGATATTATGCAAGGTTTGAATAAATTTGTTGACATCAAGTTTTAATCATATGTACTGATATTAAAAGAAAATGGGAATTAAATTGAATCCAATGCAATAAATTATTAAAGAAATGGGGCTTCTGAGCCACAGATTCATGTCCTACACCTACATTTCATTTTATTAGATAGTAAAAATGCATCATAACAAAGCAGCATGATAACAATGCCAGCAATATATCATTGCATAAATAGTGTTTCAGATATCATTAATTCTGCTATTGCATGGTTTAAACTTGATGATACATCTTCATTTTCCAACAAAAATGATCAAATTCCATAACTCTTGTAAATGGCATCAATTAATATTCACAAAAGACTGCAAGATCTTACAACAAAACTTTTGGCAAAACAAAAATAAAACAAAAAATCCTCCCCAAGAGGAACTTTCACGGTCTACCAATCTAACCCGCAATAGTCAACACGATCCAGATAACAGATTTCTCCAAATTCTAACCTTCAGGTAATAGTTCATAGGGGGACCTCTCCTCAAAAAATTGACACTGAGTGATATTATTCAAGGATTGGAACAATCACAAGTATCAAAAACAATGATACTGATAAAAAACAATCACCTTTCAAACATATAATTTATTCAAACCTTGCATAATAAAACAATCATTGTTTTTGATACTGGTGATTGTTCACTGAGTGATATCAAAACAAAAAATTGACAGTTTTAATAACAACAATGCCTACTGCAAAAAAATTTAGGCTTTCAATCAAAAAAAATCTGCAAACAATGGCTACACAAAAACCTACACTAAAGGAACAATGAACCTGACTTTCTATGTTGGTTTCTTGCAAAATCACTGCTAGCACTAAAACCTGACTTTCTCAGTTGGTTTCTTGCAAAAATCGAACAGGGACGGGGGCAGAGATCTACAAATCGAAGAGAGAACATGGAATGATGATGTTGGTCGGAGGTCTCATGATATCTCTTTCCAACAGATCTATGCAAGTGATCCTCGAAATCTGGCAGCAAATTCGAAGGCTGTCCTCCATGAGACTGGGTTGATCTTTCCACGAAGGCTGAACTCTTTGAGACATCCATGAGTGCTGGGTTGATCTTGCCGTGGGAGAGGAAGGGGTGGGAGAGGGAGGGGTGAGAGAGAGAGAGGGAGAGAGAGTAATGGCTTGACAGTGAGAATTAATGGCCTGGCAGAAGTGAGAATTAATGGCCTGGCGTGATTTTCAAAATAAAAAGCCTTTTCATTTCCCCCCAAAGTTTTCCACCCGGTTTAAGTTTCCTTCTAAATGTTTATAAAATCACATCTCAACCGTTTATTTGTCAATATCAAATCTGAACCGTCTTTCTATCAACCTCTTTGTCCTAGTCAGCTTGTCCTAGTCAGCCCTAGAATTCAAAAAACTCTGTCAAATGTATAATAGATATATTTTTCCAGAGGGTATGTCTAGGGAGTTATTAGTCTGTGGTGGGTGATGGGCTTGTGCCCTATCCCCACTCTTTCTATCTATTCCCTAGTCTCCCTTGTGGAAGTTTTGTATTGTTTTGCTCATTAATATAATCACGTATTTACTCGTCAAATATATATACACACACACACACACACTAGTCATAACCCGTACCCGCGGACACGGTTCATTTAAAATTTTTCCATGCAAAATCTTTGTTCCCTAAAAAATTGTTAAAAATTAAAAGAATAACAAATTAGCATAAAAATATTTAGCAGCATGGGAGCCTTCTGCGTCGGTGCCTTCGACGCGGAACAACGAATTTGGCGAATGCACCTTTAACACGGAACAACAGATTCGGCGCTGACGACTTCTGTACGGAACAACAAATTCGGCGCAGGCGCCTTCTGTATGGAACAACAAATTTGGCGCATGCGCCTTCGACACAGAACAATAAATTCAGCGCGGGTGCCTTCGGCGAAACAACAAATTGTCGTAAAAAACACGTGCCCATGGACACGGTTCATTTAAAATTTTCTCCCGTGAAATCTTTATTCCCTAAAGAATTATTAAAATTTAAAAGAATAAAAATTAGCATAAAAATATTTAGCGGCATTGGCATCTTCGGCGTGGAACAAAAAATTCGGCACATGCGCCTTCGACATGTAACAACAAATTCGGCATGGGCGCCTTCGACGCAAAACAACAAATTAACGTAAAACAACAAATTCAGCGTGGGAGCCTTAGGCGCGAAATAACAAATTAGCGTAAAAAGAGCCCATGCCTGCGGGCACAGTTCATTTACTATCGCGAAATCTTTGTTCCCAAAAAAGTATTAAAATTTAAAAGAACAACAAATTATCGTAAAAATATTTAGCGGCACGGGCGCCTTCGGTGCGAAACAACAAATTAGCGTAAAAAAACTCGTGCCTGTAGGCACTGTTCATTTAAGATTTTTCTTGGTGAAATCTTTGTTCCACAAAAATTATTAAAATTTTAAAAAACAACAAATTAGCGTAAAAATATTTAGCGGCATGGGCTCCTTCGACGCGGAACAAGAAAAAAAATTTTAACGGTCACATTCGGCGCAGACCAACAAATTAGCTTAAAAAAATTTTGTGGGCGCATTTGGCACAAAACTTGTTCACCGGCTGCTTTCAAAGATGGACCAAAATTTAAAGCTGGACCAAATTTCAAAGCTCACATTCATGGTTTCAAATCTCCTTTCATTTCAAAGTTGGACCAAATTTCAAAGCCGGACCAAATTTCAAAGCCATACCAAATTTCAAAGCCGGACCAAATTTCAAAGCTCACATTCATGGTTTCAAAGCTTCATCTCAACCTTTCATTTTCAAAGATCAAATCACAGCTACTCTTTATCTTGTCTTAGTGAGACCAAAAATTCAAAAAAGCTTGTCAAATGTATATAATATATATATATATATTATAATTTGACAGAGTTTTTTGAATCCTAGGGCTGACTAGGACAAGATAAAAGACGGTTGAGATTTGATCTTGGCAAATCAATGGTTGAGATGGGTTGATGTAAAACATTTTGGGGGGACCACTTTGATTTTTGAGAGAAAACGAAACGTAATTTTTTGAAACTTGATGGAAAAAATGAGGTGGGGTCAGGCTGAAAGAGAAAAGGTCCATGTATGGGTTTTCGTTGGTTTGGATATAATTTGAATTCGTTGGAAAAAGAAAATGCCAGCTGGAAATAAACATGGAATCATTGCAGTTCTCTCCTCCCCGAAAGAACTCACCAATCCTCCAACCCTCCACGCACAGCACCTCACTACCCACCAATCCTCCACGCCCAGCACGCCTCCGGCATCAACTCACAACGCTGGAGGCTGCTAGCAACTCCTCGGCTTCTACTCACAACGCCTCGCCTTCTACATAAAAATCCTTCAATTTAAAATGAGTATCCTCCATCAATGGGTTCTGTTTCTTCTCCCCATCAATTTCGCTAGCCTCGAGATCGTCCGCCAGCCTCAAGAGCTAGGGCATCTTGGATCTTCCTCTCCCATAGCAAGCTCTTCAATCTCATCGCAGGTAACCCCATCTCCGAGTTCTGCTATAAGATAGATCTGCTCTTGGGGCTTTCATTTGATCTTTGTTCTCTCCTTCCAAGTTGTCGTAGGTAACCCCACCTTCGTTGGAGCCTTCTCTCAGCCATCATCATCTTCAAGGTATACGAATCTATTTTGAGATTTCTCATTTTCTTTCTATTAGCTATTTTGATATGAAATTCCTCAATTTCTTTCTATTCCTATTTTTTTTCCCTCTGTTTTTTTCCCTTTAGCTGGAAAAATTCAATTTTTCCTTTAGCTGGAAAAATTCAGTGTTTTGAGATCATCTTTCTGTTGCTGTTATTGGAATGATATACTCGTTTATTTGAGCTTATTCAAAAAAGAGAAGTTAGTGTAAACAATCGAATCTTTAAGAAGATTAGATTCAACTTTACTTGTGGATGTAATCGGAAGAATTGTTTGTGATGTCCTGCATGCAACGCCAACAAATTCGTAGTATGGGGTTGTTAAGGTGGGTAGGAGCAGGCATAGATCAAAATATACGTGGATTTGAGAGCTAAAATGCTTTTAAGAAAAAGGACATGCGCGTTGGACTCCAAAATTTTGAACGTTGGCATGCTCATTTCTGTTTTCTGTCAACAAAATTATATCCAGTTTCGGTTTCCTTTTAAGCTATACAAGTAAAAGAACAATCATCAGCATGAAAATAAATTCTGCTATTGTGCCAAACTGTGTGCGTCAATTTCTGGAGTTTTTCTATTTTTGCTCATTTCAACTCATTTTGTTAAAGAGATGGTGCGTCATTTTCTGGAGTTTGTTTTATTTCTGCTCATTTCAACTCATTTTGTTAAAGAGAAGGTGCGTCAACTCATTTCAACTCCTGGAGTTTGTTCAATTTCTACGGGAAGAGAAGGTGCGTCAAAGAAACTGAAGGTGCAATCAAAAGGTATGTTATTTGATCACTATAAGATTGCTATTTGATTGCTATGAGCTGTTGAAAATGAAGGTGCGGCAAAAAAAATTCATAATTTCTGGAGTTTGTGTTTCTGGAGTTTCACAGATTTTAAAAAACTAAAGGTGCGGCAAAAACGAAGGCATCCCCTATTTCTAGAGTTGGTTTGAACAGACTTTTGGAGTTTGTGCGGCAAAAAAGTTATAATTCATAGATTTTAACTCTTACGTTTTGTGTTTCACAGATTTTTGGTTCTTTATAGAGGATCTAGAGTAAAAGAAGTTGCGGATTTGTTCTTGCAACTTAAAGAAAGGTACGTTATTAAATTTCACAGATTTTAACTGTTACATTTTTACTTAAATCCATGTGTGTTTCACAGATTTTTGGTTCTTTAAATTTGAAGTTATAATCCCATATATCTGGAGTTTATTACATTTTGTGTTTGTGCTTAATTTATTGTGCACAGACAAAAATTCACAATGTTAGTTGATATCTCTAGAGTTTGTTTACATGTAACAAATTCCATACAAAATTAAGTACATGAATGTGCCAAAAGAGACAAATTTCAAGAAGCATTCACTATGTTGCTCTCCACCTCAACCAACAAACTCAATTTCTGGAGCATTCACAATTATGCACAGACAAAATTCACAATGTTGGTTGATATTTCTGGAGTTTGTTTACCTGTAACAAATTCTATACAAAAAGCTTAACAAATTCCATACAATTGTGCACAGAAAAAATTAAGTACATGAATGTGCTAAAAGAGACCATAACATGGACACAACAATATCAGCCTAAAGCTTAGCATTCAGCCCCTTAAAGTGCATGTTTGGTTCCAATAGAAACATTCTGTGTGTATATGTCTTTGTGCGTGTGTGTATGTGTCACAGGGGCAATGAACTTTCAAAAGAAACATTCTGATTTTGTTCTTTAAATGAATTATTGTGCATGAATTAATATTAGTTATTCAAAGGTAAAATATTAGTTCAAAAAATAATTCATATCCAGGGGTAATGATATTTTGATGGATATGAATTAATATTAGTTCAAAAGAAATATTCCAAATTAATTCATATTTAGGGGTAATGATATACCGAAATAATTTTGATGGATATGAATTAATTCATATTACTCATTGAAAGTTAAAATATCCCTTTTGGGCAATCAAATTTACAATAATCATCCCAATTAATATTGGTTTTCTGAAACGTGCATCATTGAAATATTTTTTTGAGCTATTAATTCTTTTTCAGGGAAGTATTTTCATTGAGAAAACCAATTTACTGATATTGTGCTCTCATTCAATATCTTATTGCATACCATTCAATATCTGATTCTATACTCTCTTTCAATATATTATTGCTATCATTCAATTTAATTTCCCTTGGTTTAATTGCATCTTCCATTCCAAAATATGTGCAGATAGATAAGCTGAATGAAGCACGTATAGCTAAGGAAGGAGAAAATGTTTTATCATCGCTTTTGACTTGGTTTTTCAAGGTGCCACTGTGATTAAGCACATCAATTTTGACGCATTAGGAAAGCCACTACTGAACTATTTTGTGAAAATGGATATCGTTGCACCTCCACCTGTGAACATCGTAAAATTGCTCGAAATGTTGTCATCTGAGTAGTTTGCTCCAACATTATCCATTGTATTTACAGTAAGGATTTGCTTAGAACTGCCTTGGTTTTCGTGAACTGCCTTGGATTTTTTGCTCTTAACTTAAAATTGATTAATATGTGGTGCATGCACATGATTATACTGATATTGTGCTCTCATTCAATATCTTTTTACATGCCATTCAATATGACAAGATGGAAAACTAGATGGAGAGCATCCTAATATGATTTGATTTTTCACAGAGAAGATAAATAACCTGGAATGGTTCTGTAAATACAACAACTTGAAACCACGAGATTGAGGAATGATCATGCACACGTCAAACAAGTAACAACATATATACGTGTGATTAGGACGTCGATAGGATTTTGAAGGAGGAGCCAACGAGAGAAGACGACGTGCTGATAATAGTTCAACAGTACAAGCTGACATGAAGTGCCAGTTGAGTAATGTAATTTTGTATGCCAATGAGCCAATGATATTAAGAGAAGTCTAAACTAATGTATGTATTGTATTTATTTAGGGTCTGCTAGCATATAAAGGTCACTTTCGTTACAAAAGTGGTAGGCAATATTACATTTATGTTGTATAAAGGCAATGCCAGGTTTAGACTACTAAGCTACCAGATCTGCATACCAAATGCCTAAATAATATCATTCAAAGGCACTCAAGTCTAGCATGGTCAACAAATACAAATTATTGTTGCACCAAATTCATTTTCATATTTGTAAGTTGAACTGTAATTTTGTTTTTGTCTTTGTTGTGCGTCCAACTGTAATTTTGTTGCTACAGCTTTATGTCTGTGGTACATCTAGGAGTGGGGGTGGTGTACTGTCTAGTGAGCTAGGCTGTTGGCCTCCCCAAGCGCGTTGTAAGTTGAAGCCATCCGACCTCTGTTGCAACACTTATTATCATTGAAGATCATTGAAGAACCTGCCCAAAAACCATTAAACGCAACACTTATTATCATTGTGGTATAAGGGTCATTGAATATGAAGTCAATGTTGATGCTTGGAAGTTTTTTTGTTTCTATAATGTAATCTCTTTATCATGCATATTTTGTTTTGTTTAGGTGCATAAGGATTAGTGGATTATTACCATGTTAGTTTGCGATTGTTATGTATATGGGAGGAAAGGGATCATTTTGTTATGAAATAAGTTTCTTTTGTCATATGCTGTTGATTTTAGTTATTTAAGTTTATTTGTATCCTAACATTCTTCAATTATTCTTTATACGTTTCACTTTCTGGTGGTGACTGCCGAGGGCTCAAAAGTTTATGGCAGTGATTGTATCATAGCTCTATATACATAAGTTGTTGGTTATATTAATCATATGTTGTAGGTTGGTGGTCCATTTGAGGACATGTTGCACATCATACCATTGCAACCACCCTTGGGACATATGGTGGGCTCACTGGGCCAACTCCTCAAAAATGAGTTACTGGTCCACAGAGCCAGAGCTGGAAATGTGGAGCCTCTTCGTTTTCTTTTGCTTTTCAATTTCAATGCAATTGACCACCAGGGTGATTTTTGCATGGTAGTACTCCTGAAGTTTTTAATTAACATACATCTTAAGGATCTTTTTAAAATGTTTGGTTTGTTGACTAGGGAAAAATGGTTGATAGAAAGACACATTAAATAAGAGTCTTAAGATCCAAACTCTTAGATCAAATTGGTTTACATTGACCTATAGAAGTATGTTGAAAGAAATTGGTTTACATATCAAATTGTTTTGTTGACTAGGGCAAAATGGTTAATAGAAAGACTCTTAAGATTTAACCTTGAGAAATCAATAGGTAACAATATTTTGCAAAAAATGTTTGGGGGGGCTTTGCATTTTGGGATAACATTCTTTGGGAGAAAAACCAAAGTCACCTCACTCATTTAAATGTTGTGAAAATTTAAGGGGGAATTTTGTATTTTGAATGGAAACCTTTTGGGAAGAAAATCAAATTTATATCACTCCATTAAATGGCTCATCAGTGAGAGTTTTGATATTATGCATTTTCACGCGTGTCAAGCCCATGTAAACTGAACCAATGTTGAGTAGAATATATTTAATTAATGTAGCTGAATACTGTGCATTAGGACCATCCTCGGTCAGATCCAAATGGCAGAAAGAAGAGGGTGGCTATGTTGAGGCCACAAAAGAATTGCATGAATGAAGTTTTGGTGACAGTCAGTTAGGTAAAGAATTTGATGCGTGTTGCTTTTGAAAGCAAACTATTGCATTGCCACTCACAAAGGAGACTGCTATATTTCACCAACATGATATCACCAACTGCAAAAACTAGAAAAAATTTGTGAGTCGATAACCTTGATTACTACATGCTTACAGAAACGAATTGACATGATCAACCAGAAGATGAGGACCCTTCAAAAATTAGTCCCCAACTCCAATAAGGTATACAAATATAATCCTTTTTACCTCCCATAAGCATTATACATACGTATACACACATTTTCGTCAGGTCGCACCAAGCACTTGATGTGGCTGTCCTCAACAAGCATGAAAGAATACACCCTTTTAAGCAGAGTAAGATAATTCGATTGATGTCTATACGGTAGCGAAGGAGATCGAGGAATCGGCAGGTACGTAAGTGAAATTGTCTCTTTTCTGTGATTTTAGGGTGATGGGGTTATTACTGATTAATTTGATTTTGAGTTAAGGGGTTTCCTTTAGTTGGAGTTTTTATGTGCAATTTGTGGGTTAATGATGTGCGTTGTTTTAAAATTCTAATTCGATGCCAGTTTTGTCAACTTTGGGGTCAGAATTGGAGCTCAGAACAATAGAAAAAAGTTGATATTTTTTGCTTAAATTTGTTGTTTTTGACTCAATTGAGCCGATTTTTGAGGTACTTGAGTCTGCATCTTTAATCTGGGCGAGTTTTGAAGTACTTCGGCATGAAACAACAAATTCGGTATGGACGCCTTCGGTGCGGAACAACAAATTCGAAGGCACCCGCGAAATTTTTTCACACTAATTTGTTGTTCTACGCCGAATTTTTTTTCTACGCTAATTTGTTGTTCCGCATCGAAGGCGTCCGCGTCGGATTTGTTGTTCTGAGCCGAAGACGCCCGTGCCGCTAAATATTTTTACACTAATTTGTTGTTCTTTTAAATTTTGGATGTATATATATGACAGGTTAATTGTCACGCCTCGCAGGTCACTGTAACCACAAACGGAACAACAATAATAGCACAAGGAGAGACAGAAATAAAATCTCAAATCTCAGAATTTGTCCAATATTAAAATTAAGTTCAACATCCAGAAAATCCACCAGGCTAAAAGAAAGAGTCTAAAGGCCCAGAACAAGGCCAACAAAAGGGACAACAAAACAAAGTATAGGTGCCACGCACCGACAACTAACAGCAGTCTAAAACAAAAGGGGAAGGCTCAACGAAGACACTAGGACAGGCTCAGGATCTAACATGTGTCACCCAAAAGAGTAAAGGGGCACATGTCAGCAAGTCTAAAAGACTTCGGCAAGGAAACTGAAAGTAAGGTAAACTAACAACCTAGCAGTTATAGTATGCATGACATGGCAGTTATGGTATGAGTGCACAAGTAAGACATGGTCACATTGTTTGTAAATGTTTACGCCTTACAGCTGAACTGTTGGACATTCACACGGATTGGCCGCTTAACACTACCCCAAAACCCAGAGTTTACGCCTTACAACTGCAGTTGCTGATCGGGCAGACTCCCAGTTGAATGGCCGCTTAACTCTTACCCCAATACCCACGTGTGAACGAGCCAGGGTCCCTGTACACGAGCTCAGTAAATGAGCCAGGGTTGCCCCGTACAAGAGCTCGTTTCCTGGATCACAAACCAGGGGCGTATTTCATTTGGCATAGGGGTGCACCTAGCCTCAATCATTTCACAAGGTGTAGCGGAGCTACGCAATCACGGGAACAATTAATGAATGCAATGCCATGACAATAAATTTACGTACCGTTAATGGAAATTAAACATGACATGGTAGTTGTGCAACATGATAAATGTCGGTTCTAGCTTCGTTGTCAAGCTAGTTCCTAAAATTGTACCTAGGCGAGTTCATTTCGTCGCCTAGTCTCTTTTACGCCTACAACAAGCAAATGGCCTAAGACATGGCCCAAAACCCTAAGTGGCAAGTTTCACTTGCCTAGCACCGAGGATGACGATCAACGAGGCCGTAACACAAATGCTAACTACGGCGATGAGATCGCTGCCATGGAAAAACAACATTAGAACAATATCCAACCTAGTTTTATCAGGGTTTCACAAAAACACAATGGGTTATGAGGATATTAAGAGATCGAGTTATTACCGTATCGGAAGCGGAAGAACGATGCCGAGCAAGCTCGGCAACAGAAGAAACGATCCGGGGAACCTAGGGTTCAGATCTGGAATGGATGGGGAAAATCTGAAGAAATGGGGTTTTGGGGATTTTTGGGGGTTTTCCGACGACCTAGAGGTGGTGGCCGGCCAAAATGGCGAGGGGGAGAGGCTCTTGATGAAGGAGGAAGGCTAGGATTAGATGGAGGATGATTTGGGGACGAAGGAGGCACAGGAGAAATGAATGAAGAAAGAAAAAACGTTTGGGGGGGTTTAAATAGGCACAGCCGGTGGCTGCCCAAAAATTAGGGTTTCTGGGGTCATTAGTTGGTCAAAGAATAGTGGCTGACCGACTAGTTTAACAACTAGTCGGTCGGTCGATTAACTGTGACCGACTAACACCAAACAGCGAAAGTAGGGAAAAATCTGGGTAACGAATTAGTCGGTCTGTGAAGGCCCGTCGATCGACTAGTTTGCAACATAGTCGGTCGGTGAGTGTTCATGGACCGACTAACAATAAATAGTAACTTAGGTGAAATTTATTGACAGAAACTAGTCGGTCTGAGAGCAAGTTCTGACCGACTAATTGCGCATCTAGTCGGTCGGTGGGTGTTCTTAGATCGACTAAAAGTAAATAGTAACTCCTGAATAATTTACAAAGCCCACTAGTCGGTCCATGAAGGTTTGCCGACCGACTAAATCGTCATCTAGTCAGTCGGTTCCCCTTCTTATACCGACTAACGTGCACAAAAAGTTCCGAAATGGAGCGCAAAACTCCGGGATCGATTCCTAAGACTCCTAGGCTTGATCTAACAATAAGATATGACCGATATGAAGCCCGTCACGAATGACTTACTCCAAAATCGACGATTCTAAGGAAGAAGCTAGAAAATCACGACAAAACGATCGAAAATGAAAGCTACGGAGACGAAAACCACACATGAGGAGAAAATCCACCAAAATATATAATATATAATATAATAATCCAAAATACATGAAAACCAGTCGTTACATCCTCCCCAATTTAAGAAAAAATTCCGTCCTCAGAATTTCCCAACACTCACGTGTCCGGAAACAAAAGTAGGTAGCGCTCTCGCATCTCATCCTCATTCTCCCAAGTAGACTCTCCAGGCGACCCGTGTCGCCACATCACCCTCACAAGATTGACAACCTTGTTCCGAAGTGATTTCTGACGCCTGTCCAGAATCTGCACTGGCTGCTGGTCATACGTCATATCAGGGCGAACGGTAATCTCCGAGAAATCCACAGCATAAGATGAGTCGCTAATGTATCGACGAAGCTGCGACACATGGAAAACATTGTGAACTCCCTCCAAAGATGGCGGCAAGGCTAAGCGGTAGGCTACCTCACCAACTTTCTCCGGAATGTCAAACGGTCCAATGTATCGCGGGCTCAACTTCCCTCACTTCCCAAAGTGAATCACACCACGATTCGGGGAAATCCTCAGAAACACATGATCGCCCGGCTGAAAATCCAAAGGACGACGTTTAGCATCTGCCCAATGCTTAAAACGGTCCTGAGCAATCCTCAACCTCTCCCGAATGTTCCTGACGATATCCACGGTCTCCACAATCATCTCAGGTCCCAACAGCTCACGATCACCAACGTCATCCTAACTCAATGGTGATCGACATTTCCTCCCATAAAGAGCGGTGAAAGGCGCCATGCCAATACTCGCATGGAAGCTGTTGTTGTAAGAGAACTCTACCAGATGAAGATGGTCCTCCCACAAACCCTTGAAATCCAACATGCATGCCCTCAGCATGTCCTCCAAGATCTGAATCGTCCTCTCGGACTGGCCATCCGTCTGCGGATGGTACGCCGTGCTGAAACTCAGATGCGTACCCAAACTCTTCTGCAAACTCTGCCAGAACTGAGATGTGAACCTCGTGTCTCTGTCCGACACGATACTCACAGGGACTCCGTGAAGCCGTACGACCTCCTGCACGATTCACGTTACATCACTATCCAAACTAGGAAAAGGAATTAAAACGGAGAGCAAAAGAATTTACCTCCATATATCTCCTCGCTAGCGCCTCAGTGGACTGTCCCACTCGGAACAGAATAAAGTGCGCGGATTTGGTCCATCGATCTTTGATCACCCAAATCGCGTTATTCTGCTTCGGACTCCGAGGTAGTCCAGTCACGAAATCCATAGTGATGTGTTGCCATTTCCAATCCGGAATCGAAAGCGGTTGTAGAAACCCGGCCGTACGCTGTTGCTCCGCCTTTACCTGCTGGCAAACCAAGCACTTGGCCACACTCCGAGCCACACTCCTCTTCATACCATGCCACCAATAGTTCAGACGAAGATCCTGGTACATCTTGGTCCCACCAGGATGCACAGAATACGACGAACTGTGTGTGCCTCCACCATCAACTCCTCTCTAATATCCCTAGCTGGCACACACAACCTAGCTCCAAACCTCAGCGAGCCATCCTCATGAATCAAAAAGTCAGTCAGCAGACCGGCTTCCACCTGCTCCTGAATCTTCACCAGCTTCGGATCCTCAGCCTGGCCAGCCTTGATCTGATCCACAATCGTCGACTGAATCTGCATACACATCAACGAAGAAGCCTCTCCAGGAAGAACAATCTCCACACCAGACTCGCAAAAATCCTGCTGCAATCTCCACTGCGAGGTCAAAATCATCACCGTTGGAAGCCTACTCAGCGCATCAAGAACCACATTCACCTTGCCAGGGTGATACTGCAAATCAATCTCATAATCCGCCATGAGCTCCAACCATCAACGCTGTCGCATGTTGAGCTCCTTCTGAGTAAAAATATACTTCAAGCTAATCTGATCGGTGAAGATCTTCACTTTCTCACTCAGCAAGAAGTGCCTCCAAATCTTAAGAGCAAACACAACAACAGCCAACTCCAAATCATGCGTCGGGTAATTCTTCTTATGAGCCTTGAGCTAACGAGATTCATAAGCCACTACATGTCCATGTTGATGCAAAACACAACCGAGACCCTTGCCAGAAGCATCGCAAAAGATCTCAAATCCTCCATTGCGATCAGGCACAACAAGAATAGGGGCAGTCGTCAATCTCTCCCTCAGAACACCAAAAGCATTCTCACAATCACCCGACCAAGCAAAAGGTACATCCTTCCGTGTCAATCTGGTCATCGGCTCAGCAATACGTGAGAAGTCCTTAATGAAGCGTCGATAGTAACCAGCAAGTCCAAGGAAACTCCGAATCTCAGACGCTGACTGCGGAACAGGCCACTCTCTAATGGCCCTGATCTTCTCGGGATCCACTGAAATACCATCTCCAGTCACCACATGCCTGAGAAAAGCAACTCTGTCCAGCCAAAACTCGCACTTCGAAAATTTAGCATATAACCGATGCTTCCTCAAAATCTCTAACACCGTCCTCTAACACCGTCCTCAAGTGCGAGGCATGCTCCTCCTCAGACTTTGAATAGATCAGAATGTCGTCAATAAAGATAACGACAAACTTATCCAAAAAGTCGTAGAAGATCAGATTCATCAGATTCATGAAAACTGCGAGTGCATTGGTTACACCGAAAGGCATAACCACAAACTCGTAGTGTCCATACTTCGTCCTGAACGCTGTCTTCGGAACATCTCCCTTCTTCACCTTCAACTGATGATAACCACTCCTCAAATCCAACTTCGAAAACACCCTCGAACCTCCAAGCTGATCAAAAATATCATCGATGTGAGGCAACGGGTATTTATTCTTGATGGTTACCGCATTCAACTCCCGATAGTCCACGTACATGCGACGTGAACCATCCTTCTTCTTCACCAGCAAGACCGGTGCTCCCCACGGAGACACACTAGGATTGACATAACCCTTCTGCAAAAGCTCATCCAGCTGCTTCCGCAATTCCTCCAACTCAGCGGGTGCCATACGATACGGCGCCTTCGAAATCGGTTGCGCTCCCGGAACAAGATCAATAGAAAATTCTAAAGCTCGAACATGCGGCAAACTAGACATCTCCTCAGGGAAGACGTCATCAAAATCTCGCACCACAGCTGGCCTCTCCAACTCCATCTGCATAGCCACAACCTCCACGGGTCTGGCCCGAAATCTGACAGGACCAAACGAGCTGCTACCATGGCTGAACTCAAATACTGGATGTCCGGGAATCTCGAACACCACCTTCTTCCTCCGACAGTCGATCGTAGCATAGAAGCTCACAAGCCAATCCATCCCAAGGACCGCATCATAGTTGACGATGTCGTGGACAATGAAATCAGCGTAAAGCTCATGTCCACAGACCACCAACGGGCAAGAATTGCAACCAAGATGCACCGAGACCATGCCATTCCCTGTAACGATATTCCAACTCTTGGAAAGAGGGGACGTCGACAAGAAATGCTTCTCCACGAAGCTCCGAGAAATAATACACATCGATGCACCAGAGTCAAAGAGAACTCGTGCAGGAAATGTGCACACCAAAATCACACCTACAAACAGTCTAACAATCAAGCCCTAGTCTAACAACAATCATGTTCAAGCAAACAACATAATCTAACAATCAAAACTTAGCTAGGAAAGTAACAGCTAGATTGAGGATTACCTGCGATAACCTCATCCACAGCCTCGCTCTCCACAGCGGTCATCAGAAAAGCCTGCCTCCTCGGCAGAAAAGCCTGCTGAAAAGCCTGCCTCTGTGGAACAAGAGCTGCTCCACGTCTAGCAGGAACAGACGCTCTCTGCTGCAACGGATGTGCTGCAACAGGTGCCCTCCGCAACTTATTCGCATGCCGACAATCCTTCGCGACATGAGAAGCATCACCACAAACCAAACACTGGCCCAGAAACTTCCTACACTGATCCTTGATGTGGCCAGGCTTGCCGCAGAAATGGCAAGTCTTCTGAATAGGCCCTCCTGGCCTCTTGAACTGAGCTGGCTGATTAGGCTTGAAACCAGGCCTAACCACCACCCTGGCCTGCTCCATAGGCCTCTTTCCCGCACCAGAAACATGTCCTCTCCTCTGACTCAGGTTCAGCTCCTGCCTCCTCGCAGCGACCAGAACCTTCTGATAAGAGTCCAGATCAGAGGAAGACACAAAACTCTGAAGCTCCAAAGCAAGTCCCTGCAGGAACCTCTGAGCCCTCTCAGCAGCATCCTGCACCATCTTCAGTGCGAACCGACTCAGCCTAGTGAACTCTTGGTGGTACATGTCCACCGTCAAGCTCCCTTGCTTAAGATCAATAAAGCGCTGCAGCATCTCCTTCCTAGCAGCCTTCGGAAAGAACTCCTCATCAAACCTGGACTTAAAGGTAGCCCAAGCTATCGGCTCCACCAGCATCTTCTCTTCCGCATCCCATTAGTTCCGAGCATTATCCTTGAGTTGCCTCTTCGCCAAATCAACCCATCCAGCCGGGGTGATCTTGGCCATCTTCAAGTTATCCTCAATGTTCTGAATCCACTCATCGGCAGCCAGAGGACCCTCAGACCCATCAAAATATGCGGGACCCAGCTTCCAAAATTGCTTCGCTCCCGGCTCGAAGCGAGGGGCATCCTGGATTGCCCGACCAGCTCGAACAACTGGAGCATTCTGGACTTGCAGGAGCACACCCTGATGCACCTGCATCATCTGAAGCATCATCCGCATCATCTCTCCATTGGTGGGCTCCCGTTCAGGCTCCTTGTCATGAGGGGGCACACCACTACCTCCACCACGGGTGAATCGCCTTCCTGCCATCTAATGACACAGAAAACGAAGCAGATTAGACTCATAGTTTATGACTCGGATGTCGAACTTAGTTTATTGGACATTCTAATATTATTATCGTCATTCTGATAGTCACAGTTACAGAAGAGACCTGCATGGGCCACCAACAAAACCTGTCACGCCTCGCTTCCCTAAAATGGAGGCGAGACGTGAAAAAGTCCGCATGGGAGTGGAGCTGTGAAGCCCCAAACCCGATAAGCGTCAATAAAACATAAGCAGGTCCCTATAACCACAAACGGAACAACAATAATAGCACAAGGAGAGACAGAAATAAAATCTCAAATCTCAGAATTTGTCCAATATTAAAATTAAGTTCAACATCCAGAAAAGCCACCAGGCTAAAAGAAAGAGTCTAAAGGCCCAGAACAAGGCCAACAAAAGGGACAACAAAACAAAGTATAGGTGCCACGCACCGACAACTAACAGCAGTCTAAAACAAAAGGGGAAGGCTCAACGAAGACACTAGGACTAGTCCCCAGTGACCATGTACTCCTCGTCAAACACAGGCTCGGGCTCGGCGTCAGCAAACATCTCGTCCTCAACAATGAACTCAGGCTCAGGATCTAACATGTGTCACCCAAAAGAGTAAAGGGGCACATGTCAGCAAGCCTAAAAGACTTGGGCAAGGAAACTGAAAGTAAGGCAAACTAACAACCTAGCAGTTATAGTATGCATGACATGGCAATTATGGTATGAGTGCACAAGTAAGACATGGTTAAACAATAAGTACAAGAGAACAATTTATCAGGGCATGTAAAGAGTAGCCAAGCTACCAACAATCTCAATCTTTTCACTAGTCACGTTTCACGTTGTTTGTAGATGTTTACGCCTTATAGCTGAACTGTTGGACATTCACACTGATTGGCCGCTTAACACTACCCCAGAACCCAGAGTTTACGCCTTACAACTGCAGTTGCTGATCGGGCAGACTCCCAGTTGAATGGCCGCTTAACTCTTACCCCAATACCCACGTGTGAATGAGCCAGGGTCCCTGTACACGAGCTCAGTAAATGAGCCAAGGTTGCCCCACACAAGAGCTCGTTTCCTGGATCACAAACCAGTGGCGTATTTCATTTGGCATAGGGGTGCACCTAGCCTCAATCATTTCACAAGGTGTAGCGGAGCTACGTAATCACAGGAACACTTAAGGAATGCAATGACATGACAATAAATTTGCGTACTGTTAATGGAAATTAAACATGACATGGTAGTTGTGCAACATGATAAATGTCGGTTCTAGCTTCGTTGTCAAGCTAGTTCCTAAAATTGCGCCTAGGTGAGTATCATTTCATCGCCTAGTCTCTTTTACGCCTACAACAAGCAAATGGCCTAAGACATGGCCCAAAACCCTAAGTGGCAAGTTTCACTTGCCTAGCACCGAGGATGACGATCAACGAGGCCGTAACACAAATGCTAACTACGGCGATGAGATCGCTGCCATGGCAAAACAACATTAGAACAACATCCAACCTAGTTTTATCAGGGTTTCACAAAAACACAATGGGTTATGAGGATATTAAGAGATCGAGTTATTACCGTATCGGAAGCGGAAGAACGATGCCGAGCAAGCTCGGCAACGGAAGAAACGATCCGGGGAACCTAGGGTTCAGATCTGGAATGGATGGGAAAAATCTGAAGAAATGGGGTTTTGGGGATTTTTGGGAGTTTTCTGGCGACCTAGAGGTGGTGGCCGGCCAAAATGTCGAGGGGGAGAGGCTCTTGATGAATGAGGATGGCTAGGGTTAGATGGAGGATGATTTGGGGAAGAAGGAGGCTCAGGAGAAATGAATGAAGAAAGAAAAATGTTTGGGGGGGTTTAAATAGGCACAGCCGGCGGCTGCCCAAAAATTAGGGTTTCTGGGTCATTTGTCGGTCAAAGAATAGTGGCTGACCGACTAGTTTAACAACTAGTCAGTCGGTCGATTAACTGTGACCGACTAACACCAAACAGCGAAAGTAAGGAAAAATCTGCGTAATGAATTAGTCGGTCTGTGAAGGCCCGTCGACCGACTAGTTTGCAACCTAGTCGGTCGGTGAGTGTTCATGGACCGACTAATGATAAACAATAACTTAGGTGAAATTTACTGACAGAAACTAGTCGGTCTGAGAGCAAGTTCTGACCGACTAGTTGCGCATCTAGTCGGTCGGTGGGTGTTCTTAGACCGACTAAAAGTAAATAGTAACTCCTGAATAATTTACAAAGCCCACTAGTCGGTCCATGAAGGTTTACCGACCGACTAAATCGTCATCTAGTCGGTCGGTTCCCCTTCTTATACCGGCTAACGTGCACAAAAAGTTCCGAAATGGAGCGCGAAGCTCCGGGATCGATTCCTAAGACTCTTAGGCTTGATCTAACAATAAGATATGACCGATATGACGCCCGTCACGAATGACTTACTCCAAAATCGACGATTCTAAGGAAGAAGCTAGAAAATCACGACGAAACGATCGAAAATGAAAGCTACGGAGACGAAAACCACACATGAGGAGAAAATCCACCAAAATATATAATATATAATATAATAATCCAAATACATGAAAACCAGTCGTTACAGTAATCTTTATTAATACAGAAACAATTACATAGTTATAAGCTAAAATACACCGGATGGTAGATAGGGAGAGGGGGGAGAGGGCACAAGCGCCGTCGCACCCTATATCCTAAATACCTTCCAGAAATATCAAGCATACATAAGAAGATTAACCATTATCTATAAAGCCCCAATTGGTGTACGGGATGATAGCTGAAGGGTGGTCTCTATCTATATCTCGAAGAGAGAGATACGAACGTCCGAGGCGATCTCTTCAAATAGGGCAATTTTTCCCAATCCTTTGCCTTCAAAAATCCTCATGTTTCGTTACTTCCAAATGTGCCAAACAATTGAAGCGAAATCGTTTTTTGCAAGTGCACCCACACACTTCGGTTTATTGTATAGAGAGAGTATGAGACCGCCAACCCTCGTCAGAGAAGATGGGGCAACCCCGGTGTATCCAAGCTTGAGGAGACTTCTGGTGAGGATGTAACTGGTATAATCACACTCAAAAAATAGATGGGAGGAACTCTCGATCGAACTAGAATCACATAGCAAACACCCATCAGCAGGCATGACTCCCCAATTCAACAACAGATCCTTGTTGGCAACTTCCTATTGAAGGCTCTGAGTAAAGAAATTGCCATCTTAGGCACATGATTCGGTTGCCAGACAATGTTATAGTATGGGAATGAAGAACATGTAGCACGCATCCCTTCCCAGGCTTTGCGCAAAGTGAACGTGTAACGACCGGTGTTTGTAATAAATATACTTTATCTGATTAATGTTGAATTTCTCCTCCTTGTATGTTTTTCTCGATTAAATCCTCATATTTTAGCTTAATAACGCCGTAATTATAGGGTTTGGACGATCCTAGAAGCCATAGAATCTTTCCCGAAGCTTCGCGCTTCGTTTCAGCACTTCTGGTGCATCTTAGCTGATTCACGAAGGAGAACCAACCGACTAGAATGAGATCTAGTCGGTCGGCAATCCTTCATGGACCGACTAGTTCAACATATTAAAAATAGCTGAGTTACTGTCTGTCGTTAGTCGGTCTAAGTTCAACTTTCGACCGACTAGTTCTCAAACTAGTCGGTCAAGCATTGTACTCAGACCGACTAATTCTGAGTTTCACTGAATAGTAGAGTTACTATTTGTCGTTAGTCGGTCTAAGAACAATTTCCGACCGACTAGGTTGCAAACTAGTCGGTCAGCTGTTGTTCTTCAACCGACTAGTTCTTGTACAGTCCTTTCTACAGTAGTTACTGTAAAATTTTAGTTGGTTAAGAGTTGCTCTTCAACCGACTAGTTCTAATTCTTATCTTTTAGCTTTTGGTTGCCTTTTAGTCGGTCAACGTTGGTCGACCGACCGACTAGTTCTTAAACTAGTCGGTCACCAGTTGAGCTCTGACCGACTAAAGTAGTCGACCTGTACCAGACCCTATTCTCGGTCTGTCATTTAGTCGGTCTACGTTAGGTGACCGACCGACTAGTTCTTAAACTAGTCGGTCAACCACTCTTCTTTGACCGACTAGTTGACCCCGAAACCCTAGATCTGTTTTTAGCCGCCGTTCTTATTTCTATTTAATCCGTCGTTCCTTCATTTTTCATTCATTTCTTTCTGAGCTAAGATCATTCACAAATCATCCCTAATCTTCCCCAAAACATTTCTTTCACCCTCGGAGGTTATTTCTCACCGTATCTTGCGCCGGACACCGATCTAGGTCACCGAGATCCCGTTTTCGGCCCTAGTTTCCCGGTATCGTTCTTCATCACCAAATCAAGATTCGTTTTGGTGTCTTCCATCTGCTGCTCTACGGTTAGTAATCTTAATCTTGTAATCTCTATTAACCCACACCGTAAACTAGAAACCCTAATTAAAAATGGATTATTAGATATAGGATTTCAATGCAAATGATTTAGAATTTCCGTCTAATCCTTATTCTTACCATAAACAGCAAATTCATCTACCGGAGGACATCGTTCTCGTTACTCACGTCGATCAACAATTCGGTACCAGGCAAGTGAAATTTGCCAACACCTCTTAGGGCCATGTTTTGGGCCAATTCTTTGTACTAGCGTGAAAGAGACTAGATCGTGAAATGATAGCGATCTAGGCGCAACTTTGAGATCTAGCTTGACAACGAAGCTAGATCCGACACCTTGACATATCATTCATGCATTGATAATTGCCATGTTTAAATTCCTTTAACTGTACGCACTTGAATTGTTAACTGCCATGCATTGCATCTTACATGTCATCCTAGTTAAACTTGCATCGTAGCAAACACTACACTACATGTACAAAATCCATGTTTCCGTGTTACCGGCTAGGCACCCATTATGCGGGCATAACCCTACGCCATCCGTGTTAAAAACACTTCTTGGCTCGTGATCCAGAAGCGAGCATTCCGTGTTCGGGGGTAAGGCCCTGGCTCGACACACGTGGAGGGGTAGGGATAAACGATCACTTGAGCGTAAGAGTTGGCCCGTACAGCCACTCTAGCCAAAGGGCGGAATCTCTGTGCACGACGTGATTACAATTCCAGTACTTGTCTTTTACTTGTTACTTGACATGCCATGTTACTTGCCATGCCATGCTATTTGCCATGCTATACCATGTCATACTTTACTTTAGAACTGTTAGGTCGCTTCCTTTTTATAGTTTCCTTGCACAAGTCTCTTTAGACTTGCTGACATGTGCCCCTTCTCTTTGGGTGACGCATGTTAGTTGCTGAGCCAGAGACAGTTGCGGAGGGTGACGAGTTCGTGGAGTACGAAGATACCAGTGATCAATCTTAGAGTTCTTCCGTACTTTTCTTTGTTAGCTATGGTTGTCGGTGAGTAGCACCGTTTTGTTAGTTTCTTTTGGCCATGCTGGGCCTTGTACTTTTGACTCTTTTGTTGCCTGGTGGCTTTTCTGGTTGTGGATTTTTGTTGGATTATGAGTTGGAATAATGTTATATTATTGTCTCTCTTTTCCTATCATTACTATTGTTGTTCTGAGTCACATTACAGGGATCTGCTACTTCGTTTTATTTGACGCTTATCGGATTGCGGCTTTGCAGCTTCAAGTCCATGCGGACCTTCTCACGCTTCGCCTCCATGTTTTTGGGAAGCGGGGCGTGACAGAACGGATGCCCTGGAATCCAGCTCCAGGAGTCGGCGCTTGGATTCAAAGTGAAAGGCCGGTGTATTGGAAGTAGGCTGCTGCAATCTGGGGGAATAGTCCATTGCATATTTTCCTAGAAATCACTAACAAGGGCATTCTCAGTTCCTAAAGGGGGGGTATGGTGTAGATAAAGTGGACCGATAGGGTGCCAATTGTCAAACCAAAAAGACGTATTGGTCCCATCCTTGACTTTGCGCTTGATCAATTTTTGGGAAGTGGAACGATGCCTGAGGAGGAATTTCCACGTACTAGATTGGGTTGGACTAGGTTTGTCAGAGTAGAAAGTGGCATCACCTCTACCTTGTTGTTTCTGCATGAATTGAGCCCACAACCCATTAGTGGCAAGAAAACGCCATGTTAAACGAACACCAGACGCTGTATTTAAATCACTTAGCATTCGTAAACCAACTCTGCCTTCCTTCTTTGGAGCACATAGGTCCTTCCAAGCCCAAGTGTGGAGTTTACCCCAAATAAATGTCCTGCATGCAGACGTGATAGTGCGAATAACAGAATTTGGAATACAATAAGCTTGCATCTAGAAGGCGACCATGCCGTAAATAACTGTCCGAACTAATTCAATCCTTCTAGCTATAGATAGTAAGGAGGAAGACCAACCCAGAAGTCTTTTTTTGCACATATCAATCAAGCGGCCATACATAGGAGCTTTAGGATACTTAGAGGAAAGAGGCAAACCCAGACCCAGATAAGTATTATATATATATATATATATATATATATATATATATATATATATATATATATATATATATATATAATACATTTGACAGAGTTTTTTGAATCCTAGGGCTAACTAGGACAAGATAAAAGACGGTTGAGATTTGATCTTGGCAAATCAACGGTTGAGATGGGTTGATGTAAAACATTTTGGGGGGACCACTTTGATTTTTGAGATAAAACGAAACTTAATTTTTTTGAAACTTGATGGAAAAAATGAGGTGGGGTCAGGCTAAAAGAGAAAAGGTCCATGTATGGGTTTTCGTTGGTTTGGATATAATTTGAATTCGTTGGAAAAAGAAAAGGCCAGCTGGAAATAAACATGGAATCATTGTAGTTCAGTCCTCCCCAAAAAGAACTCACCAATCCTCCAACCCTCCACGCACAGCACCTCACAACCCACCAAATCCTCCACGCCCAGCACGCCTCCGGCATCAACTCACAACGCTGGAGGCTGCTAGCAGCTCCTCGGCTTCTACTCACAACGCCTCGCCTTCTACATAAAAATCCTTCAATTTAAAATGAGTATCCTCCATCAATGGGTTCTGTTTCTTCTCCCCATCAATTTCACCAGCCTCGAGATCGTCCGCCAGCTTCAAGAGCTAGGGCATCTTGGATCTTCCTCTCCCATCGCAAGCTCTTCAATCTCATCGCAGGTAACCCCAACTCCGAGTTCAGCTATAAGATAGATCTACTCTTGTGGCTTTCATTTGATCTTCGTTCTCTCCTTCCGAGTTGTCGCAGGTAACCCCACCTTTGTTGGAGCCTTCTCTCAGCCTGCATCATCTTCAAGGTACACGAATCTATTTTGAGATTTCTCAATTTCTTTCTATTAGCTATTTTGATTTGAAATTTCCCAATTTCTTTCTATTCCTGTTTTTTTCCCTCTGTTTTTTCCCTTTAGCTGGAAAAATTCATTTTTTCCTTTAGCTGGAAAAATTCAGTGTTTTGAGATCATCTTTCTGTTGCTGATATTGGAATGATATACTCTTTTATTTGAGCTTATTCAAAAAAGAGAAGGTAGTGTAAACAATCGAATCTTTAAGAAGATTAGATTCAACTTTACTTGTGGATGTAATCGGAAGAATTGTTTGTGATGTCCTGCATGCAACGCCAACAAATTCGTAGTATGGGGTTGTTAAGGTGGGTAGGAGCCTGCATAGATCAAAATATACGTGGATTTGAGAGCTAAAATGCTTTTATGAAAAACGACATGCGCATTGGACTCCAAAATTTTGAACGTTGGCATGCTCATTTCTATTTTCTGTCAACAAAATTATATCCAGTTTCGGTTTCCTTTTAAGCTATACAAGTAAAAGAACAATCATCGGCATGAAAATAAATTCTGCTATTGTGCCAAACTGTGTGCGTCAATTTCTGGAGTTTGTTCTTTTTTTGCTCATTTCAACTCATTTTGTTAAAGAGATGGTGCGTCATTTTCTGGAGTTTGAGTTAAGGGGTTTCCTTTGGTTGGAGTTTTTTATGTGCAATTTGTGGGTTAATGATGTGCGTTGTTTTAAAATTCTAATTCGATGCCAGTTTTGTCAACTTTGGGGTCAGAATTGGAGCTCAGAACAATAGAAAAAAGTTGATATTTTTTGCTTAAATTTGTTGTTTTTTGACTCAATTGAGCCGAGTTTTGAGGTACTTGAGTTTGCATCTTTAATCTGGGCGAGTTTTGACGTACTTCGACGTGAAACAACAAATTCGGCATGGGTGCCTTCGGTGCGGAACAACAAATTCGAAGGCACCCGTGAAATTTTTTCACGCTAATTTGTTGTTCTACGCCGAATTTTTTTTCTACGCTTATTTGTTGTTCCGCATCGAAGGCGCCCGCGCCGGATTTGTTGTTCTGAGCTGAAGACGCCCGTGTCGCTAAATATTTTTACACTAATTTGTTGTTCTTTTAAATTTTGGATGTGGAAAAAAATTTGGGGAACAAAGATTTTGCGGGGGAAATTCTTAAATGAACTGTGCCCGCGGGCACGGGTTATGACTAGTATATATTATAAAACAGAGATGTTATCAAGATATTTTGGATAAGAGTTTTGGATAAGAGTTGAGAAATTGAGGGATGTTATTATGAGAATTGGATAAGATAAGAGAAATTGGATAAGTGAAGAGAAATTGAGTTTGAAATTTTAAGTTTGAAACAAAATTTTTTGGGGGAAATTAAATTTTGGGGCTAGAAAATTGGGCGCTCTCTCTACCCACCGTAATTTTGGTGGGAAATTAAATATATATCCCATCTGCCCCATTATTTCACCTACCTCTCTCTCCTCTCACTAACCCCACAGGTCCAAAGCGGTACTCCCCCAAATCCTCGCAAGCGCCCTGCTACTCCTCCACTCGCGCCCCAATCTCACCCCAAAACCACAGCCGCATGGAGTCGCCTTCAACCCTCGCAAGCATGGAGTCTCCTTCACCGCCGCATCAATGGTCCCATCTCCGACGACACGGCCGCCGTTGTCATGGCCTAGCTCCTCTTTCTTGATGCCCCTCAGCCTCTATATCAACTCCCCGACGGCCCCTCACCGCTGGACTCGCCATCCTCTGCATCGACCAATCCGCCTCCATGGTCTCCCTTCTTTTAGCCGATGGCTACCCATGGTCACTCGAACTCAACTCCATGTTAATTTCTTGATTGCTGCTGGCGAACTTCGCTTCATCTGTTTTACATCTTCCAGAATCTAACGAATTAATTGAATCTCAAAAGGGCTTACATCTCCTCTGATGGAAATTGGTTCATGGATGATAATTTTCCCCCCTAAATTTGCCTTTTTTTAAATTTTCAAGTAATTCAGCAATTTTTGTTTCATACGATTGTCTTGAAATGTTCCATGTTGTGGATCAAGCCGGAAACAAGCTGAATGATGAAGAAATCATTGATCGCATTCAATAGGTAAAATTATATTTAAGAAACCAAATAAGTATTGTGTTATTTGTGATTTGTTGTGGGATGCTCCATTTCATTGTTTGATATTGATACTTTGGACGAACATGTGGTGCATGGCATTTCTTTCGCCACGATAAATTTGTCTTTGAAGAATTATGCTTATGTTGCAAGTTGAAGGATTTGATCTCTAAACAGAACCATGATGGCGAGAATGCGCTGTATGTGGCTTCCGAGAGAGGGTTTGTTGCGATCGTTCAGGCGATACTGAAGGTGTCCGACCTTTAGTTGGCTTCCATCAAGGCTAGCAACAGCTTTGATTTATTTCACATTTCTGTAAAGGAGGGACATTATGGTATGCACTTCAGCGAACAAGATCATGATAGTTGATGATAGTCTGGATATATTATGGTTGCTTTAGTTTTGTTGAAACTTATTAGATCACTCTCTCCATGATAACTAGAGTTGTTTGAATTGGATGTGCAATGCGTGTTCTACTCGGATATCTAAGATGGATGCGTTATTGAAATTTCTACCAGAAACTTGGATTTGATTGATTACTCAGCCAGACATACATTCGTATATGAATCACAGAAAAATACACGTCATACACCTATTTATATATCGTCAAATATATATCTTACACATAATTATGTATTATCATCCTATTTGCATTTGCGGATTATGTATGTCAAAATATACATCATGCGATATTTAGTATTCGATAATCTTTATTCTGTAAAAATATAATTCTTAAAATTTAAACTGGTTTTCAATTTTAGTTCCTCGGTTAGCCTGTACTTACTCAATTCTTGACACTTTTATATTTAGTATTCGATAAAATCCCTAATGATTGAAAAATTCTTATGAACCTCCGACAAGAATCATGTCAAGAAAAGTTTGCCCGATTATCAACCACTTGCAACAATCATCTTCACCATCTCCAACGATGTTAAAGAACATTAATCTCGTTTCTTTTTAAAAGTTGACCTAAAAGATTACAAAAAGTTAAAAAAAGGGAAGACAACTGTTTTGAGTAATTGATGTAGGGGGGGCATGGACATGGAAGGGGCATTTGAACTTAGTGTTGTGTCTGATGTAAGTTTGAGAATTAAAAGCATCCAACCTCGTACAGGTTAGATGGGTATCATTCTGATGCAAGCTACAGAAATCTCAAAGGCCGTCAACCTAAAGATTCTTTCTTTTTCTTTTATTAGCATTACGTTGATTTTTTGGCTCTAAAACGTGGCACTTTGGCTGGCTCTTCGACTTCATCTCTCTACGTCTTAATTTCTGATCTCTGAACTCAAAATTGTATTTTTTGTCATCTTCTACTGTTTGATTGTGTTTAAATTGTTACGACTAATTTGGGAAAAGCCCGAATCACAACGGCCCACGGCCCAGCCTCAAATGGGACGCCCACTAGGGAAGACGGGTCCGACCATGAAGGGCCCACGGACGGGGCTGAAGGCCAGGCTACTCCATCCTCGGGGGCACCCGACTAGCCCCCATTCTGCCAGGTTAACCGCCCCTCTGAATCCGCGACGCCTTAATGGCCATTAACAGACCCGTTAATGGGCCACCCCTCCACTACACACGAGTGGGAGGAGGCGGAGGCGGATCGTGGGGACGTGAAAAGGGGGCGGGATGTGGGGCAATCACGAGGAACCCTATAAGGGGAAGTCCAAGGCGACGGAGAAAAGGGATCGAGACTCAGGTAATCAACAGAGAGGTACTCCATTAACGACCTAGGCATTCGCCATCTCAATTCCTCCCTCCCCCAAACTCGCGCCGCCTGGGTTGACGTTCCGGCTTCCTTACAAGCCGGATCTCCCCCGCCGAGTACCCCTTCAAACCTTGATCTGACTTAGGCATCGGAGGGGATTTGGTCGGAACCTAGGTCCGGCCTCCCTGAAGAGTTTCCTCATCTGTCCAGGAAGAAGCTGTCCGAGGCACCGAGGCTACCCCTCAGCATCGGGTGGCCAGCCCCTCGTAGTCGTCAGGTGGACAGCTGCTCGAGAACCGACCCTCTAGCAAGGCGCCGAGGCTACCCCTCGACACGGATCCGACCGAGGCTGAGTGCGACCCAGACGAGGCCGAGCGCGATCCACCGAGCCGAGGCTTCTCCTAAGCTCCCTTAAGGCAGAGGATCGACGCGACCCAGGGACTCCCCCGTCTGTGCCCGACCCCGCTTCCACCCACGCCGAGAGCACGCGGGCTCGGTGATCCCAAGGGACCCCCAAGTCGGTCTCTTGACCACGTTGACCACGCAGCCGACGGTCAACGAACAGTGGTGAGAAAACACCCGTAAATATCTGGTGCCGTCTGTGGGAACGATCAACACCCACATAAAACAACCACACCAACAATGACACGACGCCGCCCCCCGCGGCGGAGAAGAGGCACGGCCCCGGTGGTGGGTGCTGACCAACGCCGTGGCAAGCCGAGCGAGGCCGTGCCCCCCGGGCACGCGAACCGGGCGACGAGCTCGGATCGTGCGAAGGGCAGTGTTGAGGAGACCTGTGGCCGACCGTTAGCTTCCCGGGGCAGTAGGATCGGGAGAACATGGGAAAAGCCGAGATCAAGCGAAGCGCTGGTGGTATCCATGATCATCGATACCTCCGTGGTGCGGCGGCTGCTAGTCGACACCGGCAGCTCGTGCGACATCCTCTTCACATCGACTTTGGAAAGGATGGGGCTGCGCGGCAAGGACTTGGAGCCGTGCACGGGGCCCGTGGTGGGCTTCACGGGACACTCCACACCTATCATCGGGGCGATCCACCTCCCGGTCACGCTCGGGGGAGCACCCGATTCGGTGACACTGACGGTGGAGTTCATTATGCTGAAAGTCGGCTCGACGTACAATGGGATCATCGGCTGCCCCTCCTCAATGCCATCGATGCGGTGGTCTCGACGCTCCACCGGACGATCAAGTTTCAGACCCCAAAAGGGGTCGGGCAAATCGACGTAGACACGAAGGGAGAGAAGATCTGCTACCACCTGACAGACGAGAAGGTCGTCGGAGGGATAGGCGATCCAATGGCCTCACTCGACCTGAGACATGGACCGAGACCCACCCCTACGGAAGAACATGAGCAGATCCCCGTCACGAACATCGAGGGGAGATTCGTCTCCATTGGGGCAGGGCTGGATCCCGACTCAAAGCACAAGCTGGTTGCCTGGAGGCTAACCTGGACGTCTTCGCGTGGTCAACCGAGGACATGCCCGGCGTCGATCCCCGACTGATCGTTCACCGATTGAACGCCGACCCCAACTTCAAACCCGTCAGATAGAAGAAGCGGAACCTAGGTGGCGAAAAGATGAAGGTGGCATCTGATGAAGTAGAACGACTCCTCGATGCCGGTTTCATCCGAGAGGTCTGGTACCCCCAAGTGGTTGTCCAACGTGGTAATGGTCAAAAAACCCAACGAGAAGTGGCGAATGTGTGTGGATTTTAGCGGCCTCAACAAAGCATGTCCCAAGGACAGCTATCCACTGCCATGGATCGACCACCTCGTAGACAGTGCCTTGGGATACGAGATGCTCAGCTTCATGGACGCCTACTCCGGGTACAACCAGGTCCAGATGGATCCTGGCGATGAAGAGATGACGGCCTTCACGACTGACCGAGGGACCTTCTGCTACAAGAAAATGCCCTTTGGATTGAAGAACGCGGGGGCAACTTACCAAAGAATGGTCAACAAGGTGTTCGACTCCCAGATAGGAAGAAACCTGGAAGTCTATGTTGACGACATACTGGTCAAGTCGAAGGATCCTGCTGACCATATCGCCGACCTAAGGGAAACCTTCGAGCGGCTACGAAAGTACAATATCCGGCTCAATCCCGCGAAATGCACGTTCGAGGTGAGATCCGGCAAGTTCCTAGGATTCATGATCACCAATCGCAGGATCGAGGCCAACCCCGACAAGATCGAGGCACTGATCAACATGCGGGAGCCGACAACCATGAAAGAGCTACAGAGGTTGAATGGCCGCATTGTCGCCCTTGGGCGATTTCTGTCCCGGTCGGTGGAAAGATCTCTCCCATTCTTCAAAACTCTGAGGAAGGCCATCACTGCGCCAGCCGACGAGAGGAAAACAATACCATGGGATGAGATCTTCTCCTAAGCATTCGCCGAACTCAAAGAGTACCTCCGCAGCCCACCACTCCTCTCCAAACCACGAGAGGGGGAGCCGTTGAGCCTCTACTTAGCCTGCACGGTGGAAGCGGTGAGCTGGGTGCTGATCAGGGAAGACGACGGGGTGCAGAGACCGGTATACTACACCAGTCATGTCTTGAAAGATGCTGAGGGGCGGTACACACCAATGGAGAAGCTAGCATACGCCCTCGTCCTATCGGCCAGGCGGCTCCGACCCTACTTCTAGGCTCACACGATACTGGTCCTTACCGATTCCCAGTTGGAACAGAACCTCAAGAGGTTTGACCGCATGGGAAGGATGCTGAACTGGGGGGTCGAGTTGAGCGAATTCGACCTACGATTCAAGCCACGCACGACCATCAAAGGACAGGCGCTAGCTGATTTCATCACCGAGTGTACAATAGAAGAAAGGACCCTCACGCCGAGAGACGGCTCGACAACGATAACAAACTAACCTTTGTATTTACTTATGACTGACACCATCTCGGCTGGCCACTCAGGGGACCAGGACACATGGATTATTCATGTGGACGGCTCGACGACCCGGGCAGGGAGTGGGGCCAGGATCACGATTCGATCTCTGGAGGGGAACGTTGTCGAATACACGCTTAGGTTCGAGTTCCCAGCCACCAACAACGTGGCCGAGTATGAGGGCGCGATAACGGCTTGAGGCTGGCCCGAGAACTCGGAGCTGAGTATGTACGGCTCCTTAGCGACTCGAAGCTCATCATCAACCAGCTGCAAGGGAGCTATGAGGCACATGAGGAGACGATGCAAGGCTACCTGGCCACGGCCAAGACTGAGATGTCCAAATTCAAAAGGGCCGAGACCCTTCACATCCCGCGGTCAGGGAATGCCCGAGCGGACGCTCTATCCAAGCTTGCCTCCTCCTCGCCCAAGGAGTTGGGTCGCACCATCTATATGGAAAACCTCAGGAGCCCCATCACGGAAGAGAAGGAGGTGATGGCGATTGACGGAGACCCCACCTGGATGGACCCAATCATCCGATACCTCACCCACGGGGAAGCACCAACCGATGTGGGAGAACGTCGAACCCTGGAGAGGAAGGCGCTCCGGTACGTGATGCATGAAGGAACCCTCTACAAAAGACGGTGGACAAAGACGGACGTCCTCCCTACCTTAAGTGCCTCGGCCCCCAGGAAGCTGACTACGTCCTCAGGGAAGTGCACGAGGGGATCTGCGGGAATCATCATGGAGGCACGATAATCGCCCAGAAGATCTTGAGGCAAGGATACTATTGGCCGACCCTGATCCACGACACGACAGAGTATGTCCAGAGGTTCCAGGAATGCCAAAGGTTCGCCAGCACCGGGTCCACTCCCCCATCAGAGCTCGTCCCAATCATTAGCCCAGTACCTTTTGCAAAGTGGGGACTCGATATCCTGGGACCGTTCACGTCGGGCCGAGGGCAAATGAAATACATGATCGTGGCCGTGGACTACTTCACCAAATGGATCGAAGCCGAACCTCTAGCCTCAATCACCTGGAAGAAGGTAAAGAGCTTCGTATGGAACTCCATCATCTCCAGATTCGGAATCCCCCGTGCCATCGTCATAGACAACGGAAATCAATTCGACTCGACCGGGTTTAAAGACTTCTGCGCCGAATGGAAGATCAAGCTACTCTTCGCCTCGGTGGCGCACCCCTAGACCAACGGGATGGCGGAGGCCGTCAACAAATGCATCATAGAACCACTCCACAAGAAAGTAGAAGGCGCCGAAGGGAAGTGGCCAGAAGAGCTTCCCGGGATACTCTGGTCTTACCATACGACCCACAAGCAAGCCACAGGTGAGACCCCATTCATGCTCACCTATGGCGCCGAAGCAGTGGTCCCAATCGAGGTGGGCGAGGAGTCCCTCCGCATCCGAAATTTCGATTAAGAAAGAAACGCCGAGGGTTTGGAGCTTGGCCTGGAGCTCCTGGGTGAGCGACGAGAACATGCCTTGGCCACCATGGTCCGCCAGAAGCAAAGGGTGGCGCGTTACTTCAATTCCCACGTCAAGGGGCAGAGTTTTTGCCAAGGGGATTTGGTCCTTAGAAAGGCGGTCTTCTGTCCAGAGGTCGCGTGCAAAGGGAAGCTGGTAGCCAAGTGGGAGGGACCCTACCGGGTGGTCGAAGTTCTAAGACATGCTACCTATCGGCTAGCCAATTCAGAGGGAAAGACCCTCACCCATTCCTGGAACACCGAGCACTTGCGCAAATTTTACCAATAAAGCCTACGAGATCGCCCGCGAATGTAACTCTTTTCTTCCCTCTTGCTGAATAAATTGGTTTGATCATGCTTTCTTCTTATAGCATGGCCGTAAAAAACCTCACGGAGAGGGGAGACCCTGCCAAGGGAGTGTCCGGGTGGCACCTCGCAAAGACAAGGGACGACCCCCAAACGGGCTGCCCCCCCTCCACGTTCACCTGGTCGGGAAACTCCCGGGGCCGAACCTCGGAGTGGGCAGACCGCTAGGCGAGGGTAGCCCTCCCAGCAAACAGAACGACTCGAATCGGCCGTAAGGCTGGGGGCAACTCCCCCAGCGGGCCGGCGAACCGATCGACCGTGAGGCCAGGGGCAGCTCCCCTGGCGGGTCGGTCGAAAGGACGACCTCAGAGGTCGACCTCATCGGCTAGTCGCAAGACATGGGGTCGCACCCTAGGCCGACTAGCCAACTGACCCGGGGGCAACTTGATCACTCCTTATTTTACACCTTTTTCCCGCATGTTTGCATGCCATTTAGATCGCCCAAATCATGTTTTTCACGATATATCGACGATATTGCGATGCTTTTCACGATTTGTTGTTTTTGTCGCATTTCAGGTGATTTGGCGCGATTTGGAGTGATCTCGAGATGCGCTTACTCCAGAGGGTCACCGACGACCTCCCCAAGGGGTATTTCGCTGTTGGAGAGGAACGGAAGAAGAATGGACGTCGCAGGAGCGACGAGGAGGCCAAAACAAGCTGATTGGGCATTTTTGGTGTCCCACTCGGCCGAGTGGAGGAGCCACTCGGCCGACCAACGAGACACCGCTCGGCCGACCAGATCAGACACGATTCATATGTGCACTCGGCCGAGCGACGGAGACCACATCGGCCGAGTGACGAGATCCCGTCCGCCCGAGTGGCGCCCAGATGAAGCTATTCAAAAATCGCCAAGTTACTGTTTTTCGGCTGCCTGAGCTTCAGAAGACCCACTCGGCCGAGTGTATAATCCCGTCCGCCCGAGTACCATGAAGCCATCGGCCGAGTGACGACAACTCACTCGGCCGAGCCGCCCCCGAAGTAGAGACCCCTGAAGATCAAGACTTACTGGAAAATTACTGGGTTTCTCACTCGGCCGAGCGACTTTTGTCACTCGGCCGAGTGCGACGCGCTGCCTGTATCGAAAATTGCGGAAAACAGGCTGCGCATGGGTATTTTGGTCACAGTTTTTGGACGATTTTGGGGGGGTATTTAACCCCTGTTTTTACCCTAGTTTGAGAGAGCTTTTCTCTTAGATTTTTGCAGCTTTTTAGATTTACTTTTTAGATTTATTCTTGAGATTGGAGAAGAGACAAAAATTTGATTTTTGTTGGAATAATTGAAGAACTCCATTGGTTTGTTTCTCTCTTCTCTAAAAAATTCTATTTTTATTGCATATCTCAAATATTGTGATGAATTCTATTGCTTATTTCATTGTTTATTTTTGTTATCTCGCTATGAATTGTGAGTAGTCGCCACGTCTTGGGGCGTGGGGATGAACCCTACAAGCCCAATTTCATATTTGTGATGAATTAGTAGAAATTTTGCTAGAATTGATATTTAGGGATTAGATTGGGATCGATTTACTACGGATAGCTAGGAGTTCATACCGATTGGGATTTGCAAGAGATTGGATCCCAATTCGATAGGAAACCCTAGAAATCCGAATTTGGGTTGGAATCGAATTTCCGTAGTATCGGTTTGCAAGAGATTGGACCGATACTAGGGTTTTCGGTTGCAATTCCATGCCAATACCCGTTTGCAAGAGATTGGACGGGTAGGAACTATCCCAACCTAGGTCGTGGCCCGAGTTTGCACGAGAGTGGGTTCGGGGCGCGATTGAACGATGATGTTGATCCTAATGCTAGTTTCCAAAGGCTAGGGTTTGCAAGAGATTGGACCCAAGCCTAGGAGAGCTATAGACCGGCAACAGCGCGAGAGCGTGAGCTTGGTTCTGCATTCAGTTGCAACTAGTTCATCCAAAATCTTATTCTAGTAATTTTGATACCGATAAACCACATTTATGAAATACGGTGAGTAGCGGGGATTCTCCATTCCCTAGACATTCTTTATTTGATTTGATATTTCCGCACTTTGTCTGACGATTGTGACAGGATCGCCAAAGGCAAATCTCTCTTCTTAAATAGCCAGGTTGATTGGAACAAGCACGGTCATTCGTCCTCCCTGTGTTCGATATCCTGCTCGCCGCTATACCATGCGCTTGCGGTAAAACTACAACCGTTCTTTGGGTTACATCCCGGAGCGATCAAGTTTTTGACGCCGTTGCCGGGGAGGCGATTGTGTTTGATCTTACCACCCTAGCTATTTCTTTTTTTATCATTATTATTTTATTTCTTTATTTTTACCTAACCCTTCCACGGTACTAATCATTTCTTTGAAACTCTGTTTTCCCTGTGCATGTACACGAGATCTACGGCGGACCCTGAAGCTATATTATTTGATCCTGAGATCGAACGTACCGCACGGAGACTTAGAGCGGAAAGGAGACAAAATCCGGAAGGGAGGTTTATGACCAACCCGGAAACTGCGGACCAATTAGCGGCAAGGATGGCGAGGATAATTTCTATTCGAGATAGGCTTCGGCCTAAGACCTCTTCTACGACCTCATCTATTGCCATGCCGGAGTTGGCGGCTGACAAGAACTTTGAGCTGAAGACTGGACTAGTGGTTCTGATGCAGCAGGATCCATTTCATGGGAATGCCCATGAAAATCCTCACTACCACATCCAATTATTCTTGTCGAAGTGTGCCACATTCCAGATGCCGGGGGTCTCCATCGATGCCATCAGACTGGGTCTCTTCCCCTTCACGCTAAAGGAAAAGGCACTTTATTGGTTGAGGATGCAAGCTGAGGGAGTCTTCACCACTTGGGACGAGTTGGCGAGTGCATTCATTGACAAGTTCTATCCGCCCTCCAAGACGGTGAAGATTCGGAGCGCTCTTATGTCCTTCAAGCAAGGACCCCAAGAGACGCTCTACGAGGCTTGGGAGCGTTTTAAGGATCTGCACCATCAATGCCCACACCATAGCATTGAAGATTGGGAGCTAGTTCATAGCTTCTACAACGGTCTCCAACCGGGGACCAAACAAATTATTGATGCCGCGGCGAATGGTGCTATCTTATCAAAGACTCCCGAAGAATCTACGGCCCTAATTGAGGAGATGGCCTCAAACAATCAACAATGGGGCGATGAGCGAGGACACTCTACGTCCTCCTTGAAGCCGACTAGTATCTATGAAGCGAAGGCCGTAGCGGAGCTTACAAGCAAGTTTGATTCTCTCCACAAGGTAGTGGAGAGATTGGAGAAGTTTATCACGGAGCCCCAAGGAGCCCCTTCCACCTCCGCACCAACGAACCAAATGTGTGATTGGCAAGACCAATCTCAAGCCATGTATGTGGGAGGAGAGCAAGGAGAAGGATCCTTGGAGCAAGTACAATATGTCGCGGGGAACCAAGGGTATTGGGCCAATCCGGCCACAAGAAATCATCCCGGATTCTCTTACGCCAACAATGAAGGAGCCTTGAACCCGCCACAACCACCACCTCAATAAGCTCGACCACCACCACCACCCCAACAACAACACTATCCACCGAGGGGGCCTCCACAACAAAGTTTCCAACCGAAGCAACAAGTTCCACCTTATAGGCCGCCCGGATACAATCAAGGGTGGAGGAATCAAAATCAAAACCCTCCACAAGCTCAACAACGATCCGACTTCGAAGCTAGAGTGGAGGCGTTTATGGTCGAGCAAAATAAGGTCAATGCTACCTTGAAGGCGGGGCAAGACTCCCTTAATACCGTTGTGGCTCAAATATCGGAGCAATTGGCGTTGCTCAATCGGAACACTCAACGGTTGCCGGCGCAACCCGAGCAAAACCCACGGGGCAACACCGGCCACATCAATGCCGTAGTTGCCGTTACCACTAGAGGCGGAAAGGACACCACCCCCGCCATGATTCCTACCGAGGAGCCCGTGGAGGAAAGTTTGGAGCCAAATGAGCCGGTAGTTGGAGTTGAGAAGGAGAAGGAGCCGCAAGAAAAGGAGAAATCTAGAGCGGAGCAATTGATCGAGGAGAGGCGCTTCATGCCACCGGTCCCATTCCCACAAAGGCTTGCTAGAGCAGAAATGGAGAAAAGGCTAGCAAATTTTCTCGAGTATCTAAGAGGGGTTAGCCTCAACATCCCCTTCCTCGACGCCATCGTGGAAATCCCCACATATGCTAAATTCTTAAAGGATTTGATTTCTGGGGGGAAGAGGAAGGAAAAGATCATGCTAGCCGAGGAGGGCTCTTGGTTCACCAAGAGAGAAAAGGAGCCGGCCAAATTCAAAGATCCGGGGAGTTTTCGAATTCCTTGTACCTTGGGCGGGGTCCCTCTTCAAAAGGCGTTGGTTGATCTAGGGGCTAGTGTAAGCCTCAGGCCTCTCTCCATGTTCTTAAGGCTAAACACCGGGACGAAGTTGAAACCTACCGACATGCGCATTCAATTGGCCGATGGGCGGATAACAAGGCCGGTAGGGATCGCCGAAGACATCCCGCTACAAGTCCTGGGGGAATATGCTTGCCATATGACTTTGTGATCATGGACGTTAAGGAGGAGGGAGATACGTCATTGATACTTGGACGCCCGTTCCTCGCCACCGCCGGAGTCATTGTCGACGTGCACGAAGGTACCCTAACTTTAAACGTCGGCAACATCGAGGTAGAGCTTCACATTCCTAAGGCTATGAAACATATGCCTTGTAGGAATATGATGCCCTCGAGGCCATTTATTCCTGTGTGAATAGCACAAACATCTTGTTCGAAATAACAGTAAGCTATTTGGTAATAATTTATCTAAGTTATATTGTAATGTAGTTAACATTAGATATCGACTTAGGTAAAGTCCTGAGACTTTATGCAAGGTCAAACAAGTATCGAGATGAGTATCTCGATCATGGAGAAACGTTTGACCGTCTGTAGCATAAGTCTAAAATGGTTCGTGGTCGTAGATATTCCGAGACAAGGATATCGAAACATCGGATAGACCATTGTGTCTTAGTCTTCACCGTTTAGCGGTGGCGATGATCTCATGATCGCTTGACTTGGCGAAGTCGAAGACGAGACACAGGTGCTCATTAGAATGAGTTCACTGAACGATCCACTAGAGTTATCATATGGTTATATTGACCAATCTGTCAGTGATAACTCTGAGTGATGATAGGATAGTTGGTCTTTTGACTTGAGGTCATTTTGACGGACCTGTGCATGAACGTTGCCACTTAGATCAACTGACCTAGCTTTGAGGCAAGGCCTGTCGAAAGGTCTTTTGATTGGGTGTCACTTGAAACGTACGAGGCGAGTAATGACCAAGAGAGGATTCGTCTCTCCCGGTCAATGGGAGTTAGTGTCGTAGAGTTAGTTCGGTCTTTAGTAAAAACTCTGCGCAGAGTATGTTGGAAGAAGTCCAATATTTATTGACTAAAGATTGATAGAAACTAACCGGAGTCAAGTTATTGGGGTTGACAGTTTGACCGTACCCCAGACTTGATCCGAACGACATATTTAAGACGAAGAGACTATAACTGCGAAATTCATCACGGAAATAGTCAGGTGGTCCCGACAATACTCATGTCAATGAGTTAACCACATAATGATGATTCCTGAAGCAGGGACGGCAACCACTGCTCGTGGTCACTGCCGTATAGGGCTTCGAGCCCAACCTGTTGTAAGGGTCAGGCTGTAGGGTCTCACACAGAGTGCAACGCTTCGTCTAGTAATAGGTAGAAATTAGTTAGGGAGAATAATTGCATTTTTGATGCAAGGGATGGAATAATTGCATTTGATGTAATATGGTAATTTAAGCTTAGATAGGGACTATTTTGCATTTGATGCAAAAGCGATTAAATGTGTATTAAATTGTTTAATACAATATTTAATAAAATAAACGCAAGGAAAAGTTCACGGGTAAGACGGGAATGTCCCGGTCTAGACCCAGGTTCGAACGGCGTCCAAATCGGACGCCAGATGATCAAGTTATGCCCGAAACAGCCCAAAGGGTCAGATCAGACCAGACCAGGCAGACTAGCCCAGTCTGAACCTGGTCTGGCCTGCTGGCCAGACCCAGTAAGGCCGCGGCCGGCCTGGGCCTGGGGACCCAGACCCGCCTGGGCCTGGGCGCCCGGCCCAGGCACAGGCCCGGGCGCCTGGGCGCCCGGGCCCTGCCAGGGCCCGGGCGCCCAGGCGCCCAGGCCAGGTGCCTGGGCTGCGCCCAGGCCTGGCCTGGGCTGCGCCCAGGTCCAGGTCTGGGCTGCGCCCAGGTCTAACCTGGTCTGCCTGGTGGGTCCCACAATTGCTAAATTTCTGCACCTAGGGCAGAACAGATTTGACGGCTGATTTTAGTCGAAAATCAAGCCTAGGGCTGATCTTTGGACACTCAATTGGAGGGTCAAACGAACTCCGATTGATGAACGGTTTTTTCCTATGAGTTCACCATTGAACGCTTGTCGTATTGATAGGTTGTATCAATCCTGAAGCTCAACGGTGAGTGAGTTAAAATTCACGGAAGTTTGCACTTTGTGAAGTGCAAACTAACTTGATTTTAAATTAACTCATTGTTTAGTCCCACATCAGATTTTGAGAAAAGGGGAGAGTCCGCCGCCTATATAAATAGGGGTCTCCACCCTTTCTCAAAACTCGTCCCAAGCTCTAGATCTGAGCGGCTCTCGTAAATGTTGGAGCACGCTCGGATCTAGGCTTAAATAAATATTTCTCTATCTCCCTAAATTTCTTCCTTACTCCTGCGGGCTCTAGCAAAGCCCCAAAGGAGTTCGGATCCTGGATCCGAAATCTAGGCGGAGGTTTCACTCGCGTGAAACTTTCTTCGGCGCGTGGTTGGCTCGGTGGCACGGGGATTGATCGCCTCGGGATGCGGAGCGGTTCGAGGAGCGGTTCGGGGAGCGGTTCGGGGAGCGGCTCGGCGTGGGACGGGAGCAGCTCGGAAGACGGCGCGGAACATCTCGCCTGCTCCAGGGCTGAGATTCCGGGTATGTGGTTAAAGTATTTTATTAGCATTAGTTTAGTTTAATCGCAGTAGGCTAGATCCTTCTTGGGATGGTCAGATCCATCCCAAGTCGGCATAGATCTTGGCATATGGTCTTGGACCTTAGGGCTAAGTTAGAAAATTGATTTTAACTGCATGTTAATTGGTTAACATAAGTTTTTCTTCCGCTGCAAATGATTTTTGTGTCTATGTTCCGTCCGACTTAGGACGGGACTAGAGTTTTTGTGCCCTAAGGGACCGCGAATTTCCCTACAGTGGTATCAGAGCCTAGGTTTGCGTAGTCGATCTAGGTACTGCGATTTCATTAAACTTGTTAATGCTTTTAAGTACTTTTGATTTTTTTAAAGTTATTAGATAATTTTAAAAATGTTTTTTTTAAAGTTCAAAATTTTATGTGATAAATTTTTGAACATGAAAATTTTTATAATGACGTTTTAAAATTTATGTAATAATTTTAAATCTTTAAAAGTTTAAAATTATTTTGGATGCCTTAAATTTTTTTTTATAAATTTTTTAAGCATGGAAATTTTAAAATGATGTTTTTTAAATTTATGTGATAAATTTTAAAATTGATTTTAAGGCTTTAAATTTATGCGGTAAGTTTAAAATATTTTAGATGTTTAAAAATTGTATATGATAAATTTTTGAACATGGAAAATTTTGTTTTAAATTTATAAGATATTTTTAAAAACTGATTTTAAAAATCTAAAATTGTTTATGCGATAAACTTAGTATATTTAAATGTTAAATAGTTGTGCACTATCTTTATGTTGATAAAATTAGTGTAGTTTTATTTTAATGGCTTGTTAATCTTGTCCCTTATTTGATAACACAAGACATCCCTTTAGGTTAGCCATTAAAAATGATTAAAATTTATTAATTGAATTTTAATGACATGCTATGTTTTAATAAATCATTAACAACAATATTAAGACCTAATTCCTGATTAGGGTAGTCCTTTAAATGAATTTTCAATTCTAATTGTTATAATTAATTTTCATTAAAGGACTTCGCTTCTAGCGTTGTTAATAAAATTTATTAAAATCCTAATAACGATTAGGGTAGCACGTGAACCTTATAGTTGATAAGGACTTAATAAAAGTTATTAAACAAATCCTAAAAAATTTTGAATTTAAGGATTCAACTAGTTGATAGGATTAATTAGTTGTTAATAAAAGCTGTTTAGTCTATGGCATACATACAAAAATGACAAGCTTCATTCAATGGACCATGATCCAGTCAATGTGCTTGGCTAAGAGTTCTGGGTCAACCCTTGCTAGTCCAAGGGGTAGTGATCCTGGCTTAGTCAATTCCCTGGCTGAGTTCCGCTGGACCGCAATGTTGCGAATCATGATTGTATGACACCCTGGACTATATCTAAGTCAAATACGTTAATGATCTTTTTCAAGATTAGCCGTAGCCCTCCTTGTTTTAGGGGTTAGCAACTATAGGGCCCGTGTTATAGTTGTTGAGATACACTCAAGCTGTGACATGGCAACCCTGTAGAAACCAACTCCTTAAATACATAAGATGAAATCTTGACTAACCCTAACCGTCGTCTCGTACCCCGAGCGCCGGCGTAAGTTAAGTCAACGATGTAGTCTGACTTGATGTAAGTCTAAGACCTGACCCAAACCGACGTGTCATGCATACACCGAGCTGAGGGGTAAGTCAGGCTAGACATGAAAACAAGGGTCCGACTAGACTAGACATTGTGATTTGGATGAGCATACTCATGATCACGAATGGCTAGGGGCAAAAACCGATTAAGAGAGTCATATCCGATATGATCGATGAATGGTCATCTTCCGATCACAGAGTCAATCAACTTGTTGAGCTACACTCAAGGTTGTTTAGACTCAAGGTGATTGGAACTCTTACCCATTAATTTTTAATTCGATTAAATCGTTCGTTATTAAACTTTAAAACGATCGTAAAAATAGTGGGAGGATATAGATAGATAAAAGCCAATCTACCTATATTTAATATTGAACATATGCTAAAAATAGGGCAAGACTATGTTTACCGAAAGAATCAATTGATAATATTTGAATTAGTTAACTGGTCAATAAGTTGATTAATTGAATATCAAGTTAAATTCTAATTGATAGAATTAAAACTATATTCTCGTTGACATTAAATGACCTTCTAAAGAACAGACTTAAGAAATATGATTTCATTAAGTTCTGGGTCCAACAAATAAATTAAAGCTACATGTCACTCGTCTCTATATGAGGCAGCTTGAACATATAGGACATTCAAAGTATGTTTCTCCCTACAACTTGTTGAGCTACCCTCAAGGTTGTATGGACAAACAATTTTGATCCGTAAAGTTCGAAAATTCGATCAAACCGTTTGAGTCGAATACGAGTACATGGGCGATGCAAGACTATGTATCCCAACCGGATCTTGAGACAAGCAACTTCTTGAGCTACACTCAAGATTGCAAAGCTCAAGCGTTTGGATACATAAGTTGCTTGCATATCTATTTATTTATGTTAATATCTAAATGTGATTTAGAAAAGGGAAGAAGGCACTTCGGAAATTCAATTGAGAAAGTTAGTTTAATTTATCATTAGTAAAGGCATAAGTAGGAGGAAATGAAAATGTGACATATTTTGATGTCACGATTTCAGAATGAATTGTTATACAAAAGACGTTTAACACATTTTGACGAATGTCGTCACATTGCTTCTGAAGTAATGTTTTGCGTTAAGTAATTTGTAAATAACTAAATGTATATTAAATGTTAATATATAAATACACAAGATAGTAGCAAACTTATATGGTAAAATTAGACTAGGCCGTATCTAGAGATTAAGCTTCGCAAGTCACATAAAGAGGGGTCTGACCTCTCGTATTATGAAGTCTACGGACACTTGTGAGTCTTAGCCTCTTAGATACAATGGCCGAAACCCATCTGTGAGACAGTGGGAGAATGAGTTGTCGAACTCAGTCTAGTACATACTGATGTACCCGAGTCTACTTTTAACAAAATAAGTTATTCGTATATTTTATTAAGACACGTGTTCTTGATGAAACACAAGTCTGATAAAATAAAGAACGAAATGCCTAAAGTATTTAAACTGATTCGATTAGATCGAATGGTCAAACACTTAGCTAAATACAATCTTGTGTAATTAAAAGAAAATGTGATTTTCTCTCAGGTCAAGTCTGTTAACACATCGGTGTGCTAAAAGGTATGAATCACACTTAATTAGATTTAGTGCGATCCATTGTAAGTGACTCTGAGCTAAGTCCTCCCTCTGGGTTAAGTCCCAAATAGTAATGCCTACGTTTTGATAATGTTCTATGAGGACATTATCTATAAGATATTCATTAAATCAATCGTAAGGAAGTTGTAAAATTACTCGAATCTCGTGAGACGGATTGTCGAGTTAGACATCATAACTGATGATGACTTAGTCAACTTCTAGGATGAAATTCGGAGTAGTAACTCCGATTTAAAACTTGATGCAATCAGAATAGGTCCGTGTGCGTAAATAAATTTGAGAATTTAGTTTACGTACCCAAGGAAAATGTTTCCTCACTTACTGCAAGTAAATCTTTAAGTTGAAAGATTGGTGCAGAAAAGAAAATAGTGAAGTACAATAATGTTGGACGGGAACGGTTTTCATCCTAATTTCTTTAAAACGGATTATGATGAAACCGGTTTCGCCAACAGATGTGTACAGATCTACTCGGACCAAAGCCGATGTAAAATGCTTAAGTTGACCATGAAAATTTGAGCATTCACTTATAAGTTCGTTTTTCTAAATATGATTTAGACGGACCAACTTATATGAATTGGCCAGAGAATTTTCAAGGTCAGTGGGAGCGTGTAAATTACATGCGAGACATCAAAGAGATGGAACATATATTTTGATTAAGTAATCAAAGAGTTTGATTATTTATCAGAAATGAATATGAACCATTTGAAATGACCAATAACTAATTTGAAATTATTATCGTAAGATACGATGAACTGGATAAGATCCAGGGAAATAAAATATTATGGATTCCGACAGACCAATTGAATTATTTGAATGAGATTCAAATGGTTGGTCTGACATAAACATAAAAAGCCCCTTAAGTCTATAGTGCAGACGGTTTTAGCAGATCCACTCACGAAGGCTCTATCACATGAAGTCGGGAAAACTTATGTGTAAAAAACGATATTAGATATCGAGATAAATGGGCCTGAGTGCAAGTGGGAGATGTAGGAATATGATGCCCTCGAGGCCATTTATTCCTGTGTGAATAGCACAAACATCTTGTTCGAAATAACAGTAAGCTGTTTGGTAATAATTTATCTAAGTTATATTGTAATGTAGTTAACATTAGATATCGACTTAGGTAAAGTCCTGAGACTTTATGCAAGGTCAAACGGGTATCGATATGAGTATCTCGATCATGGAGAAACGTTTGACCGTCTGTAGCATAAGTCTAAAATGGTTCGTGGTCGTAGATGTTCCGAGACAAGGATATCGAAACATCGGATAGACCATTGTGTCTTAGTCTTCACCGTTTAGCGGTGGCGATGATCTCATGATCGCTTGACTTGGCGAAGTCAAAGACGAGACACATGTGCTCATTAGAATGAGTTCACTGAACGATTCACTAGAGTTATCATATGGTTATATTGACCAATCTGTCAGTGATAACTCTGAGTGATGATAGGATAGTTGGTCTTTTGACTTGAGGTCATTTTGACGGACCTGTGCGTGAACGTTGCCACTTAGATCAACTGACCTAGCTTCGAGGCAAGGCCTGTCGAAAGGTCTTTTGATTGGGTGTCACTTGAAACGTACGAGGCGAGTAATGACCAAGAGAGGATTCGTCTCTCCCGGTCAATGGGAGTTAGTGTCGTAGAGTTAGTTCGGTCTTTAGTAAAAACTCTGCGCAGAGTATGTTGGAAGAAGTCCAATATTTATTGATTAAAGATTGATAGAAACTAACCGGAGTCAAGTTATTGGGGTTGACAGTTTGACCGTACCCCAGACTTGATCCGAACGACATATTTAAGACGAAGAGACTATAACTGCGGAATTCATCACGGAAACAGTCAGGTGGTCCCGACAATACTCATGTCAATGAGTTAACCACATAATGATGATTCCTGAAGCAGGGACGGCAACCACTGCTCGTGGTCACTGCCGTATAGGGCTTCGAGCCCAACCTGTTGTAAGGGTCAGGCTGTAGGGTCTCACACAGAGTGCAACGCTTCGTCTAGTAATAGGTAGAAATTAGTTAGGGAGAATAATTGCATTTTTGATGCAAGGGATGGAATAATTGCATTTGATGCAATATGGTAATTTAAGCTTAGATAGGGACTATTTTGCATTTGATGCAAAAGCGATTAAATGTGTATTAAATTGTTTAATACAATATTTAATAAAGAAACGCAAGAAAAAGTTCACGGGTAAGACGGGAATGTCCCGGTCTAGACCCAGGTTCGAACGGCGTCCAAATCGGACGCCAGATGATCAAGTTATGCCCGAAACAGCCCAAAGGGTCAGATCAGACCAGACCAGGCAGACTAGCCCAGTCTGAACCTGGTCTGGCTTGCTGGCCAGACCCAGTAAGGCCGCGGCCGGCCTGGGCCTGGGGACCCAGACCCGCCTGGGCCTGGGCGCCCGGCCCAGGCACAGGCCCGGGCGCCTGGGCGCCCGGGCCCTGCCAGGGCCCGGGCGCCCAGGCGCCCAGGCGGCCCAGGCGCCCTGGGCGCCCAGGCCAGGTGCCTGGGCTACGCCCAGGCCTGGCCTGGTCTGCGCCCAGGTCCAGGTCTGGGCTGCGCCCAGGTCTGACCTGGTCTGCCTGGTGGGTCCCACAATTGCTAAATTTCTGCACCTAGGGCAGAACAGGTTTGACGGCTGATTTTAGTCGAAAATCAAGCCTAGGGCTGATCTTTGGACACTCAATTAGAGGGTCAAACGAACTCCGATTGACGAACGGTTTTTTCCTATGCGTTCACCATTGAACGCTTGTCGTATTGATAGGTTGTATCAATCCTGAAGCTCAACAGTGAGTGAGTTAAAATTCACGGAAGTTTGCACTTTGTGAAGTGCAAACTAACTTGATTTTAAATTAACTCATTGTTTAGTCCCACATCGGATTTTGAGAAAAGGGGAGAGTCCGCCGCCTATATAAATAGGGGTCTCCCCTCTTTCTCAAAACTCGTCCCAAGCTCTAGATCTGAGCGGCTCTCGTAAATGTTGGAGCACGCTCGGATCTAGGCTTAAATAAATATTTCTCTATCTCCCTAAATTTCTTCCTTACTCCTGCGGGCTCTAACAAAGCCACAAAGGAGTTCGGATCCTGGATCCGAAATCTAGGCGGAGGTTTCACTCGCGTGAAACTTTCTTCGGCGCGTGGTTGGCTCGGCGGCACGGGGATTGATCGCCTCAGGATGCGGAGCGGTTCGAGGAGCGGTTCGGGGAGCGGTTCAAGGAGCGGCTCGGCGTGGGACGGGAGCAGCTCGGAAGACGGCGCGGAACATCTCGCCTGCTCCAGGACTGAGATTCCGGGTATGTGGTTAAAGTATTTTATTAGCATTAGTTTAGTTTAATCGCAGTAGGCTAGATCCTTCTTGGGATGGTCAGATCCATCCCAAGTCGGCATAGATCTTGGCATAGGGTCTTGGACCTTAGGGCTAAGTTAGAAAATTGTTTTTAACTGCATGTTAATTGGTTAACATAAGTTTTTCTTCTGCTGCAAATGATTTTTGTGTCTATGTTCCGTCCGACTTAGGATGGGACTAGAGTTTTTGTGTCCTAAGGGACCGCGAATTTCCCTACATGCCTTACTACGAGGAACTTGACTACATGGACCTCCTTGATGAGGTGATTGAGGAAGCGACCCCCCACTCGATTGGTGCTCTTTTCAATGAAGATTTCGAGGAAGGCCCGGATTTAGGCCAAGATGAGAAGAAAGATGATTCCCCCGACCTCTCCGCTAAAAATGATGAAGGCGACGCTGATGTCGCAAGGATTCGAGAGCTCTGCAAGCTCTCGAAATTGAAGTCTCCGAAGGAAGCTCCGCCGATACGGAAATCGGCGTCACCGGTGAAGCCGTTGACCGGAGAAAATGCTAGCTTGGGGGAGCCTCCCCCCAACACTATTCGAGACGGGAGACCACCGAGGGAGAACACGCCGCCACTTCCGAATCCAAGCGTTCTCCCCGGAAAGTTTGATGGGTGCATCTCATATGCACCAAACATCCCGCATTAATTGAAAATCATAGGGGGTCGAGCTCACGACCTTAAACGAGCGCTTGTCGGGAGGCAACCCGACGGTTATTGCTTTATTTTCATTTTTCTTTTATTTTTGTTTTAGAAATTTTTAGTGTTTTGAGTCGTTCGCCCAAAAATCTTGTGATAACGGGTCCTATTTTTCTTGACAGGAGAGGAGATAGGTGAATCCATCATGAGGAGGATGAACGAGACGACGAGGAGTGCCCCAGGAAGGCGCTCGACGCTTAGGAGGAAGATGAAATCGACTGGAGGAAGAAAGACGGAGTTTAGAGCCCAAACGAAGACAAACAACAGAAAACAAGGCTCACTCGGCCGAGTATACTAGTCACTCGGCCGAGTACACAAGTTCGTCCGGCCGAGCCGCTCACGAACGAGGGAAGTCTGCTGTACCCAACTCTCTATTTATTTTCCTAATTTCAGTATAACTGCTACTCGGCCGAGTATATATATTCACTCGGCCGAGTAAAACGGATACGCTCCTAGGGCGAGTCTTGCCGAGTAGCTTGAGCCACTCGGCCGAATGGACTTACTCCACTTGGCCGAGGCTTGCAAGGCCACTCGGCCGAAGCGTACGCGGGGAGGAATTTTCTATTGATCACGCTCGGCCGAGTGACCCTGTCACTCGGCCGAGCCGTAACTTTTGCTATATAAAGGGCCGAGGGGGGCACGTTTTTCGAAACGTAAAAAATCAAAACCGCCCCGACTGTTCAGCTCCCTCGCCCGTTTCCCCTCACTCGCGCTCCCACTCGCCCGACCGCCGCCGCCGCGCCACCGCTCGGCCAGCCACCGCCGGCCGAGCACCCGCCGCGCCTCGCCCGAGTCACCGCCGGCGTCCGCCGCTCCGACCACCTCCGGTATCGCCTATTTCGCCTTTTTCTCCTCTTTTTGTGTATTTTTCGAGGATCCATGTGTTAAACGACCCCTAAACCCAAATTGATTTCTATATCTATCTATTATACCCCTAATACTCCATACGTTTTGAATATTACTCGCTGATATCTCAATTTCATGCGCAGGTTGTTTCGGGAGCTTAGGGGAGCCCAGGGGAGCTTCTAGGGACTGATTCGGGCTTCGCGGAGGCGCTGTCTTCGCACGCTTCCATTGCTTAGCACTCGCGGCGTGTCGGGGGTATACTCTTTCCTTTATTTTGCACACGCCGCACTTTTCACGTTTTTCGGCGCGCGCTCGGGGCCGATAAGCCGCCCCGGACACGGCCGCGGTCGAGGAGAGCTTCCGCCAAGCGGAAGCGGTCGGATGACGCCGGCCCCTCCCACAAGTTGGAGGACTCTCCTCCGCCTTCTCCCACACACCCCGTCCACCCTGCAGAGCCCGCACAGCCCGCACACCCCGCACAACCGCCCCCTGCCGCTCCACAGCCACCCCCTGCCGCTCCACTTATCGTGCCGCTGGGGATCACATTCCGAAACGACGCACACCGCGTCGCTTTTGAGCGTATCTCCCAGCGCTCGATCGTACCCTCCAGGTTTGCACACCTTGCCGACCTAGGACGCCTGGGGGTACTAGAGGGGATGCTCACGTTGTACGACAATGTGGGCTGGCGAGATTTCTTTCAGGTGTCGGCGGACACATTTACCCGCCCGACACTTGAGGTGCTTAGTTCGATCGCCAGGACCGACGAGGGATGCTCGTTTCGGTTCATGGACCAGGAGTGCCAGGTCACTCTCGGTATGATGAGAGCCTTCTTCTCGTGGCCCGATATCCCCGGGGCCGACCGAGGTTACGCCCCCACCCATATCCCCCCACCTTCCTTCGACGCCGGTGCCTTCTGGGCCCGGATTACGGGTCTTCATGCTGCCTTTGACCCTAGTAGGGCCAAGGCCTCGGCCATTGTCCATCCCTGCCTCCGTATAGCTCAGCGCCTTATGGCGACGACCTTTTTGGCCAGATATGAGCCGGGCACGATGTCCACGCCAGAGCTCTACATGCTCTACGCGATGACACGGCCCAGAGCTCTATCTAGGGATGGCGATGAGCTGGTCCCCGCCGTCGTGATTGATGTCGCGGCATGGTTTTTAGACCGCATCATTGTATCGGTGGGCGCTCGCTCACCGATATGCTGCGACGGCCTGATCACCTTGCTTGCTCTTATGACCGGCGAGGACTTCCCCGACGACCTGCGACGAGCACCGGGCCCCACTTCTCTGTCGATTGATGTTATGGCCCGGATGAAGATGCTTCGTCCGCACGGTGAGCGTCACTGGGTCTGGTTGCACGGCCCTTACGGTGCCGATTACATGATTCTCCCGAGCCCCGCTCGGACTCAGATTGCACCAGCCCATGTGGACTGGCTCCCTGCGATGGATGTTCTCATCCCCGTTGCTTATGTGCTCGAGGCCGAGGAGGCCGAGCAGGCCCACGCTGCCCCTGTAGACCCTGTTGCCCCTGCCGAGCCTGCCGCCGAGCCTGTTGACCCAGTGGCCCCTCAGCCTATCCCCGATGTTTCCGCCGCTCCTGACACCTCTGTCGGTGTCGGGAGTACCTTAGCTGAGCCCACTTCCACCACTTCCACGACTGTCACCACCACCACCGGCCCTCTGTCTACTGAGCCTGTTTCCTCTGCCCCACCCGAGCGCCCGCCGACCATAGTTGAGTGCGGAGAGCCCTCTTTTGCCACCGTCGTTGAGACCTCTGTCTCCGCCTCTGTCTCCACTGCTGCTGTGTTTTCCGAGAGTGTCGTGGCGTCTATCCACACTTCTGTGCCATCGACCTCTCTGGCCGCCTCGCTGCCACTTTTGTATTCTTCTTTCGTTGCTGCTGCCTCCACTTCTCACCGTCCTGCCCAGCCTCGCATTGAGGCTAGGCCCCCACTCGCGAGTGCAGCACCTTTTGTTCCCTTGCCTGCTGAGCCCGTCACCTACGCCATCAGAGTACGCCAGCCCCGACCTGCACAGCCCCGACCGGTGCGTCCCTCTGCACCACCTCCCCCTGACACCGTACTTCAGAGCATTCGTGCTCTAGAGGGGGCAGTGAGTGGCCTCAGAGGCGACCTTCGGACCCTGTCCGCCACCGTCACTGCGATGGCTGGCCGCTTCGACCTGCTCCCGCAGATTCACTACTGTCTTACCCAGGTCCTAGAGCGACTCCCACGCGTACCCCCGCCCACCCAGCAGGTCCCCACCCCCACTTCCACACACACTCAGCCTGCTACCACTTCCACACCCACCCCGCTCAGCAGCCTGTCCAGCCACTCCCACCACTTCCGCCTCAGGACGGAGACGGCGTAGCACCACCTTCTTAGGCACCCTTGATGCCATCGATTAGTCTTGCCGTTGTGCTGCCCGTTTCTGCTGGGTCCTGTTGCATTTTTGTCCCCCTCCCCTCACTTATTTTGAGATTCGCATTTTTATCATATCTTTATATATCTTTTTTGGGAGAGAGGGAGAGTTTTTGGTGCCACCTATATATCTGTATCACTCCTTTCTTTGCATGCATCATGTCCGCATCATATTTTTCATTTCTTTATTTTTCTTTTTATTTTCATTTTTTTCCTCATGCATGCATCCTCACTTGCCCCTCACCTTACTTGTCTCTCGGTGTGCCACACTTTGCACATTGAGGACACTGTGCCATTTAGCTTGGGGGAGTGAGTTCTCACGTTCCTTTTCAATTTGCCACCTTTATTTTTAGTTTTTCACACCATTTTCCGCTTTTGCACTTATTTTCATCATTTTTCTTTTATTTTACCATGCATCACGTTTTTCTTATTTTTCTGTGTGCCGCATTGTAAATAGTTCTATTTTCCCTTTATCTTTATTTCTTTTTCATCTCATGCTAGAGATGACTTTTCTATGAGGATGATAACGTGGAGTTAGCTTCTTTTATATGCATGCTATATTTGTCATGTCTTAGACTTTATTTCTGATATCATATGCTATAACTTGCCTTGCATCTAGAGATAATAACCAACACTTTTTCCACATGAAAATGGATGAAATTTTATTATTAGCTGAGTCTGAATATTTATATGTATGCTATCACAGAAAACACACCAAGATTCACGCATTGAATGCTTATATCTGGAGTACTGATTTCTTTTCCTTATATCACTTCTATATGCATGAATTGTACATTTCACTTCAGGATGATTGAATGATGTTAGCTATGATAAATCTTGATTAGTTAGCTTTTTTGTGATCGAAACTGAGTAGATTAGATTACCCTGCTGAAGATGTCGTGCATGTCTTATAGAGTGAACCGAGAGTTATATCTATTTCTTTCTCCACAAATCTTAAACATCATTTCTCTACTTTTAAAATCATTGGTGAATCTCCCCTTAGCGATTCTATTATATGGCATTTCCCCCGCTATTCATTCCTAGCTCCAAACTTCTTATTCTTTAAAAAAGAGAAAAATATTCTTGTATATCATTATCTCTCTTTGAGTTGGGATCGTTGTGTATATATGCTATATCAAAAAAAAAAACAAAAAAAAACAAAAGAAAAAAAAAGAAAAGAGGAAAAATCCTCAATAAAAGATCCCATCTCACTTTCTTTCTTTCTTCTTTCTTTTTATTACTTTTGGAGCTTTATAAAAATGGGGATGTGAATATTTTTTTATGCCACCATGCTTATAGATAAGCTTGGGGGAGGGAATCCATTGATGTGTGAGAGAGTGACTACTAGACGTTGCACGACAACCTAGGCTAAGTAATATTCTATACTCGGTGAGATTATTTCTAGCTTTACGAAATCCAGGAATCTAAGCCTAGCATTCATGTCATGAAATCCATACTTTTCTATTCTCTCTATTCTATTGTGTGATACTCTTATACTCCTCATAGAAAGCATTCAATTGAAAAGTGTGTAATCTGCGATTTGTATACCGCTTTAAATGATTCAGACGATGTTAATTCTAAAATTATTCCGTTTTTCATGATTATATCGTTGTTCGTGGGTTTTCTATTTCTATTTGCACTATTATACTATGATATCAAAATAAAACTCTTTGACATGTATTTTTCATTCAGTGCATGCTATATGAGTAAGCGGAACCCACGTCCTGAGAAAATGATCTAGCAGCTTACCTCTTCGCTTCTTTCTTTCTACTTTATTTTTATTTCGTTTTCATTCTTCTCCGTTTTCATTTTTCATTTTTTCGCCGTTTTCGTTTTCCGAATCCACCGGGTTCGCCTTTTACTTATCTTCCTCGAGGACGAGTAAGAGGCAAGCTTGGGGGATTTTGATCACTCCTTATTTTACACCTTTTTCCCGCATGTTTGCATGCCATTTAGATCGCCCAAATCATGTTTTTCACGATATATCGACGATATTGCGATGCTTTTCACGATTTGTTGTTTTTGTCGCATTTCAGGTGATTTGGCGCGATTTGGAGTGATCTCGAGATGCGCTTACTCCAGAGGGTCACCGACGACCTCCCCAAGGGGTATTTCGCTGTTGGAGAGGAACGGAAGAAGAATGGACGTCGCAGGAGCAACGAGGAGGCCAAAACAAGCTGATTGGGCATTTTTGGTGTCCCACTCGGCCGAGTGGAGGAGCCACTCGGCCGACCAACGAGACACCGCTCGGCCGACCAGATCAGACACGATTCATATGTGCACTCGGCCGAGCGACGGAGACCACATCGGCCGAGTGACGAGATCCCGTCCGCCCGAGTGGCGCCCAGACGAAGCTATTCAAAAATCGCCAAGTTACTGTTTTTCGGCTGCCTGAGCTTCAGAAGACCCACTCGGCCGAGTGTATAATCCCGTCCGCCCGAGTACCATGAAGCCATCGGCCGAGTGACGACAACTCACTCGGCCGAGCCGCCCCCGAAGTAGAGACCCCTGAAGATCAAGACTTACTGGAAAATTACTGGGTTTCTCACTCGGCCGAGCGACTTTTGTCACTCGGCCGAGTGCGACGCGCTACCTGTATCGAAAATTGCGGAAAACAGGCTGCGCAGGGGTATTTTGGTCACAGTTTTTGGACGATTTTGGGGGGTATTTAACCCCTGTTTTTACCCTAGTTTGAGAGAGCTTTTCTCTTAGATTTTTGCAGCTTTTTAGATTTACTTTTTAGATTTATTCTTGAGATTGGAGAAGAGACAAAAATTTGATTTTTGTTGGAATAATTGAAGAACTCCATTGGTTTGTTTCTCTCTTCTCTAAAAATTTCTATTTTTATTGCATATCTCAAATATTGTGATGAATTCTATTGCTTATTTCATTGTTTATTTTTGTGATCTCGCTATGAATTGTGAGTAGTCGCCACGTCTTGGGGCGTGGGGATGAACCCTACAAGCCCAATTTCATATTTGTGATGAATTAGTAGAAATTTTGCTAGAATTGATATTTAGGGATTAGATTGGGATCGATTTACTACGGATAGCTAGGAGTTCATACCGATTGGGATTTGCAAGAGATTGGATCCCAATTCGATAGGAAACCCTAGAAATCCGAATTTGGGTTGGAATCGAATTTCCGTAGTATCGGTTTGCAAGAGATTGGACCGATACTAGGGTTTTCTGTTGCAATTCCGTGCCAATACCCGTTTGCAAGAGATTGGACGGGTAGGAACTATCCCAACCTAGGTCGTGGCCCGAGTTTGCACGAGAGTGGGTTCGGGGCACGATTGAACGATGATGTTGATCCTAATGCTAGTTTCCCTAGGCTAGGGTTTGCAAGAGATTGGACCCAAGCCTAGGATAGCTATAGACCGGCAACAGCGCGAGAGCGTGAGCTTGGTTCTACATTCAGTTGCAACTAGTTCATCCAAAATCTTATTCTAGCAGTTTTGATACCGATAAACCACATTTATGAAATACGGTGAGTAGCGGGGATTCCCCATTCCCTAGACGTTCTTTATTTGATTTGATATTTCCGCACTTTGTCTGACGATTGTGACAGGATCGCCAAAGGCAAATCTCTCTTCTTAAATAGCCAGGTTGATTGGAACAAGAACGGTCATTCGTCCTCCCTGTGTTCGATATCCCGCTCGCCGCTATACCGTGCGCTTGCGGTAAAACTACAACCGTTCTTTGGGTTACATCCCGGAGCGATCACAACTCCCCCGATACAGCTGCACGCCAACTGAGCCGGGGCAACTCCCTCGGCCAGTCGGCATGCCAACCGAGCCGGGGGCAACTCCCTCGGCCCGTCGACACGCTAACCGAGCCGGGGGCAACACCCCCGGTAGGAGCACCGACTCTTCTCCGTCAGAACTCAAAAGAAGGACCCACCCCAAGGGAGGAGGTGAGCAATAGCAAGGAAGGAAAAGACACTTTACTTTTGGAAAATACGAGGGGCTACACCAAAAGCCCTGGTCTTGAAAAACTTAAGGACTAGGCTAGGGATCTAAACACTCCCTCACTCGTCTCCTCGGGGGCCCCCTCAAGACCGTCAACTGGAGGAGCACCGGACCTCTCCGGGATCTCTTCCTCTTCATCGGAGTATGCTTGAAGCTCCTCGAGGTTGATCTCCGTGAGCGGGAACCTCTTTCGAACCTCGGCCTGGCAGCGGGCGAATCCCTTCTCAAACGCCGAGGACATGGCCTTAGAGGCAAAGAAAATGGCATATTTCGTCACGGCGTCCTGGGCAACCTTAGCAAGGTCCACGTCCTCTAGCTCATGAATCCGACCCTCGAGAATGGCCACCTGTTGTTGGTGATTGAATCGGTCCATCTCGATCTCTTTCGATCTCGCGTTAAGCTGGGATAGGAGGGCCCTCTCCCGCTCTTCCGCCGCATCCAGCAGGATATTGAGTTCCGGGGCATCAACCGTGATGAAAGGGGCCGGATCGGCGTCAGCATCAGCTGCTGCGCCAACGGCCGCGGTGAGCATGGCAATTCGCTCCTCGGCCTGGGACTTCCCGACCAGAGCTAAGGCTTTGTCCTGGTCCGACTTCTCCAGGGCAGAGGAAAGCTCGGTCACACGAGACTCCAGGGACTTCACGAGTGCCTTGGACAAGTGATCGGCCTCCTCCTCGCCTTCCCGGGCCCTGGGAATCGGCACCGCGTCCGCCTTAGCCTTGGAGAGAGCCACAAATTGGCGCCTCATCGAAAGCCCAACAGAGGATAGCTAGGCAAAAGAGGCGGGAGTAAGTTGAAGATAGCAGCAAAAGACTGGGTTAGGGAAGAAGCCCCACCTGTTGGCCGGTCTGGACCACGAAAGCAGCCAGACGGTCGCCTTTGACCTCGTCCAAAGCGGCTCGGTCCGAGGAGAGGATGCAGTTCTCGGCCACCCGTGCCGCCACACTACAGCTGGAAAAGACCGACTCACCCGCTCTTACGGGGAAGCAGGGACTGAGAAGATCCTCCTCCCCCTGAGGTAAATCCGTGGGGGCGGAGCAGAACGCACCAAGATACCGCTCGTATATGGAAGAGGGCCCGACTGCGGAGACAAGGGGCCAGCCCATGGCCAAACCGCCCCGGCCGAGGGTGACAGAGCCCGGCTCTTAGGAAATGAAACGCTAACCTCCCCGGTGAGATTACGGACCTTCTTCGAGATGCCATGCTGGGAGGAAGAGGGGACCTTCCTCTTCGGCTTCTCGGCACCAGCCGCCGGGCGGTCAACACGTTGTTTCTTTCGGACCGCCAACACATGATCCCCTCTACGAGAGACGGGGTCCGGGATCCCGACTTGAGGAGGAAGGGCAGAAGAACTGGAGGGAAACCCACCTGTGCAGGGGGGAAAAAGGGGAAGTCATCATCAACCATCCCTATCAGCCACAGAATGGTGGACACGGAGCAGTATCCATGGAGCGATGAGGGACGGCTGAACTCACCAGCGGTCCACGTGGTCTTCTACAGATTGAGGTCAGAAAAGAGAACGGTGGCTCTCCGATCGCCTGGAGGGACCGCCAACAGGGCCTCCACGGTCTCGAGTTCGGTCGCGGTCAGGTCACCCAGCTCCAGTGCCAGCATCACGTCGGCGCTTCAGTGAGTTGGGAAATCCATATCCGACGGGCCGATGACAAAGAGATACTCCTCCTTCCAGAGCTTGACGGAGCTCAGAAGCACCAGTACCAGGCTCTTCGAGGGCCGAGCGCTAATGTAAATCCAGGCCCTCGACTGATGGCGACTCAGACGATAAAATTGGGAGAAGAGTCGGAGGGAGGGGACCACCCCCTTCTGAAGGCAGAGCACGACGAACCCGATGACGAGCCCGATCGCATTGGGACAGAACTGGCATAAGGCCACACGATGAGCACACAGAAACTCAACGATGAAAGGATGGAGGGGGAACCGAAGCCCGAATCAGAAGCACACCTCATACACCCCGAACGCCTTCGGACCCGGAAAGCAGATCCGCTCATTAGGCTCAGGGGCCTGGATGGAGTATGGGGGTAGAAGGTAGCGGGCACACAAATCTCCGGCGGAGGTGGCACAGAAGGAAGAAGAACATCCCAGAACCTCCAGGGGCACCCCCGAGGGGTCACCCCCCTGACTACCGATCGCTGAGCCGGGGCTATCAGGCGAGTCGAGGCGGACTGCATCCTCTGGACGACCCGAACCGGGGGCAGGGGAAGACGACATGACACAGAGTTGGATCAGGATTAGAAAAAGGAGATGCTGAAGGAAAATCCGGGCGTTCGACCAACGGATGTCGGCGCTCCTTTCTTGGTGCCCTTTGAATGACCCTGCGCACGGTGGAGATGAACGCAAGGGGCATGTGGCTACATCAAGACGGCGGCGATGCTTTGAAAACTACACCGACGGAAGTTCAAGCGGAGCTGTAATAATGGCATCCATTAAATGGCAGAGACTCGACTGACGCATCCATCGGATCATGAAAGAGTCACATCACCCGAGCCGAATCGACGGAAGCCGAACGGATTGGGTGATGGGGGCAATTGTTACGACTAATTTGGGAAAAGCCCGAATCACAACGGCCCACGGCCCAGCCTCAAATGGGACGCACACTAGGGAAGACGGGTCCGACCATGAAGGGCCCACAGACGGGGCTAAAGGCCCGGGTACTCCATCCTCGGGGGCACCCGACTAGCCTCCATTCTACCAGGTTAACCGCCCCTCAGAATCTGCGACCCCTTAATGGCCATTAACAGACCAGTTAGTGGGCCACCCCTCCACTACACGCGAGTGGGAGTAGGTGGAGGCGGATCGTGGGGACTTGAAAAGGGGTCGGGATGTGGGGCAATCACGAGGAACCCTATAAGGGGAAGGCCAAGGCGACGGAGAAAAGGGATCGAGACTCAGGTAATCAACAGAGAGGTACTCCATCAACGACCTAGGCATTCGCCATCTCAATTCCTCCCTCCCCCAAACTCGTGCCGCCTGGGTTGACGTTTCAGCTTCCTTACAAGCCGGATCTCCCCCGTCGAGTACCCCTTCAGACCTTGATCTGACTTAGGCATCGGAAGGGATTTGGCCGAAACCTAGGTCCGGCCTCCCAGACGAGTTTCCTCATCTGCCCAGGAAGAAGCTGTCCGAGACGCCGAGGCTACCCCTCAGCATCGGGTGGCCACCCCCCTCGCAGTCATCAGGTGGACGGCTGCTCGAGAACTGACCCTATAGCAAGGCATCGAGGCTACCCCTAGACGCGGATCCGACCGAGGCCGAGTGCGACCCAGACGAGGCCGAGCACGATCCACCGAGCCGAGGCTTCTCCTAAGCTCCCTGAAGTCAGAGGATCGACGCGACCCGGGGACTCCCCCGTCTGTGCCCGACCCCGCTTCCACCCACGCCGAGAGCACGCGGGCTCGACGATCCCAAGGGACCCCCAAGTCGGCCCCTTGACCACGTTGACAAGGCAGCCGACGGTCAACGAACAGTAATGAGAAAACACCTGTATACATAAATATAATTTTTTGATTTATTATGGTAAGATTTGAGTTCAATTTTTTCATTTATCAAAACCCTTTTCATCTCCATTTGTGGTTTTGTTGCAAAGCTTCTTCCTTGCGATGACGAAGATCGTGGGGATGCTAGGTCCAAGGTCAATAATGGTAGAGGTGATTTCCTCTCGCCTTAAGGTGGGCAGGTCTGGTACAATACCATATTATCTCATCTCTATTTCTATTTCTAAATGCTAATACATCCCTTTTACTACCTCATTCACTGGGCTCCTTATTTGGTTGTGGTTTGAATTATTAATAGCTTTTATAGTGGAATGCCTTCTCATAGGGAGACATTGATTATCACCAGCACAGAATTCTTTTTGCCGATATTTCATGCTGGATTTTGTGAATTTCCCATTTATCTGATACCATATACCTGCCACTTTCAGATCCACGATAACAAGGATGATTTTACATGTAAGGATTCAGAGGGATGCTCCATTTCATTGTTTGATATTGATACTTTGGACGGACATGTGGTGCATGGCATTTCTTTCGCCATGATAACTTTATCTTTGAAGAATTATGCTTATATTCCAAGTTTACTCTCATTAACTAAAGAAGGTAAGCTGATGGCAAACTCTTAACACCATGGCTTTGGTGATTAATACAAATAAATTGGAGATATAAAACAGAAGTATTTTTGAATGGCTTTGGTGATTAATACAAATAAATTGGTAGAAAAATATTTGAGATATAATCTAGGAGGAAACCATTCTCTTTCAAAAACCCCAAATTCCTCTCCTAAACCCCCCGCATTCTTTCTCAAAAATTTGTGTTTGCATGTCATTCTGTCTCAAAATCTCGGCCAAAAAGATGTGTTTGCAAGGCAAAAAGCTGTGTTTGTAGGGCAAAAAGTAGGTGAACACATGGGTTCTAGGTTCATTTGTGTTCAGTGTCTCCCTTAATCTTGGCAGGGTTGTTTTGGTTAACTTTCAGAAATTTCGGACATTTGTGTTCATGGTGTTTGTCATATGCTTCATGAGAAATGTTAAATCAAGGAGGTTATACAAGACCGCTGGGAGAGACTCATGGACAGTCAAGAGGTAATGGAAAGAAATTGATGTAGGCTTTGTTTTGATTGATTAATTATTAGGAAGTGGCTGAATAATTGACAAATGTTATTTTTGTTATGAGGTATGTTTTTATTTGATTAATTAGAGTTTGATGTGGACTTATTGGGGTAAGGAAAAAAGCAAGGCTGGTTAAATAGAATTGTTTACTTTTTCTTTTTTGCTTTTTTTCCTTTTTTGTATGCCTGTTATGCTGTTAGTCTGTTTGGATTTTATATGTTAAATCAATGTAGTGCCTATAACTACTGAGGGAGAAGTTGTACTTGGTTTTAAGCGAATGATGATTTGAGTTGCATTTCGTTGTAGGTTGCAGCATGGTTATCTTTTCCTTAAGCTGTACATGTTTCTTCTCCATTCATTGTCTTTCTAGGATGCACCAATAGACAAGTGCAAAGCAAAAAATGCTAGCCTCTAAAAGTAAGAACATTTAATAATTTCTACTTTGATATTGAATCAATTGAAAGAAAGTGGGTGAAGCTGCTAAACACAGTACATGAAGGATTAACATTAATTCCTTTAAGAAACAAAATGGATCAATGAAGGGGCTTATGTAGATTGAAATGCAAGAGAGAAATATTGTTATATTGGAGAAAGAAACATAAGAACACAGTGATTTAATGGTTAATGAAATGAGGTATGTATCTAATTGTGAGGGACATTATTGTATTATGGCCAGGTTAAGTGTATCATATAAACCTTTACTTGAAAAAATATAGAATATTGAACAAAAGATATATGATATCATGTGATCTGTTATTATAGGCTGGAGCATAAGAGCAAGATGATCATGGAATGCCAGAATGCTGATGCCATCGTGCTTATCTACACCTATAATCGCCCCGCTAGGCTGCATCACATAAGCACCTACTGGATTCCAGAGCTGCAAAGGCTGGAGGTCTATTCAGTTTGCTTGATTACCTTTTAGTTTAGTTTAATTTAATTTATTTCTTATGGTGTTAGCATTTGATGGTGGTTTCATTTTTTTTGCTAAGGGAGTTTTTGTGTTGGGTTGTTTTTATGTGTAGATCAAAGTGCCAGTGATCGTGGTAGGATGCAAGCTGGATCTGAGGGATGAGCATTAGGTGAGCATGGTGCAGGTGATGTCCCCTATCATGGAGCAGTTTAGGGAGATTGAGAATGTTTTGCCCTTCGACTGATCCAGGTATTCTGAAATTTACTGCCTTTTACTCTGTGAATGGTATCAGTTTGGGTTATTAGGGACGACTGGGTTGTTGGGAGATTTTATTGGGAAATTAGTGTAGCATTGTGATTACAAAAGTAGAAAGGTTTTCACTTTTTAATTTCATGCATTTTTTTAATTTTCTCTATTTCTCTTCAAGGGATTGCATGTTCCTTTATATTTTATGCATGTGAACAGATAGCTTTAAGAGATTTTGCATCATCCATTGCAGGAAAGGTAATTGTCCTACGTTTAAAGAAGGAAAAAGAAGAAAAATGATAGGTACTTAGTTAACAACTCAAATACATGCAATCAGAGATTAGTGCACAGTGGAAATAAAACTACTGGGATAAGCACAAAACATAAAACTATATGGAAAAAAATACACAAGGTAAAATAGATCTAATGAAATTGGCAATAGATGCAATAGTTTTCTACTTTCCTGGGTCTACTGTTTTCATCCATGATTAAGCGGCTGGTAGCTGCTGCAACCAATAATTTATTTTTCTACCATTTAATTACTGAAATTATGAAACTACATTAGCTTGACTTTCACCATTTACAAAATCCTCTAAAGGTAGTTATCGTTATCATCATAATACTCAACTATATTAAGCATAATCTAAAAGTCAAAAAATCAAGGACAAAAGAGCTTTATGTTCCAGCATTCTTTGGTTGAGCTTAAATTCTACGGTTAAGACCAAACCATAAAGTTTTAGATGGGTTTCAGATGGTATGTCAAATAAGTTCTTTTTGAGCTGAAATTGTTGAATTGTTTTTGAATTGGAATTGTTGGCAAAATCAGCAGTTAATTTTGGGCATCTGCCATTCAAAATCAATTAATACCAAAAATTATATTATGAGTCCCACTAAAATCATCAGTTCACGTTCAGTGTTATATTCTGTGTGCCACTCTTGGTTACACAATTTTTTTGATTTGCTGGAATTGGTTATAATCAAGAGTTATACTGGCATTTTTGTGGATGGGACACAACAAATTAGTTAATAGTACATAAGAATTTGAGTTTATATTCAACAGTTAATTTTGTGCTGGGAGAAATCTCAACATAGCTTTCGCAGAGTATGTCGATGTGTTTAAGCCAACCTCAGTTTTTGTTCCTCTCCAAGGTTCGAACAATGGAGCCATTCTGCATGTGAGCATCATTTCCATTTAAATTGAAAGCACATTCCAAGAGATCACATGATTCCCACCTGCATTACATCCCTCCATGCATAATGGCAGACAATACTATTGGAGAGACTGAAATTGATTTCCTGCCAAAAATTGTTGTTGTATTTATAAATTCGTAGTATAATGTCCAGCTGCTTCCTGTGAGCAGTGATTTTGGTAAGTTTGTTGTAACTATCAATTTTCTGATTATGTGATTTCTACTTGCTATTAACCATGTGTGAGAAGCATGTATCGGGGATTGGCGATATCACCATGAGGTAGGTTGGGATCAATAATTTGATTGGGCATGGAGCAAGCATCTCTGCGATTGGGATTGGGAGTGGATTGGTGAGTAAAATGCAAAATAGACGAAATTTTTCTTCAATCATGAACAAGTTGGGATCAATGATTTGTAATTACTGCAATTTGAAAGCATAAATGTAACAAACAATTTTTAGAAAAGTTTTGGTTAAAATTCAGTTTCTGTAATTTGAAAGCATAAATGTAGTTTTGATAAAAGTAACAAACTTGAGTTTTGAACAATTTTCACTTTGTCTTTCTCTGTCATTGTCTCTCCACGCACAAATTTGGCCAATTTTGTATATATGTTTCTTAAATGGCAGCAGGCAAAGGACAGCTGGTTTTTTTGTTCAAACTTCTCCCAAAAACCTTCGTATTGCTCCCATTATTCAGTCGGTTGGTTGCTTTCGGCAAAGTCCCAGTGTAAGATCGGCTCGATTGGCATGTCTTTGCAAAGTTTTTCATTTTTTTCCCTTTAATTTTCTTTAATTTTTGTTCCTTTATGGTGATTCATGACGATCTTCTTTATTTTTATGTGGGATCTGATGTGTGAGAAGGATGGATCGGAGCTTGACGAGATCACCATGAGGTAGGTTGGGATCAATTAATTTGATTGGGCATGGAGCAAGCATCTCTGCGATTGGAATTGGGGGTGGATCGGTGCGTAAAATGCAAAATAGCTGAAATTTTTCTTCAATCTTGAACAAGTTGGGATCAATAATTTGTACTTACTACAATTTGAAAGCATAAATGTAGCAAACAATTTTAAGGAACGTTTTGGTTAAAATTCAGTTTCTGTAATAAGAAAGCATAAAATGTAGTTTTAATAAAATTAACAAACTTGCGTTTTGAACAATTTTCCCTTTATCTTTTTCTGCCATTGTCTCTCGATGCACAAATTTGGCCAATTTTGTATATATGTTTCTTAAATGGCAGGAGGCAAAATGATTGCCGGTTTTTTGTTCAATCTTCAGCAAGTTTCGGTGAAGTCAGTGGATTCCCGATGTCAGTCAGCTTATCCACGACGACCCATAGGCTAAATTTTGATTGCATGGCTGCAAGAGAGGCCAAGCGGTGAATGTCGGAGGCCTTAGAGCTTGACAAAGAGTAGGCAAAGAAGTCTTCGGCAATGGAGTGATGCTCGGTATGTAATCTATGCAAAAGTTGCATTTTTTCTTTTTCTTCTGCATAATTCCAAGATTCAGTAAATTATCCTTATTCTTAGAATCTGGAATATGAAAATTATGTCTGAACCAATACAATGGAATGCATGATGCTGAAATTGCAACCATGTCATGATGTATTTGAGAGCTCTTACAACATGTACTGATGAGATCATGGAATTATGCGGATCTCCATAATTCAGCATCATGTAATCTGAAGTTGCAAAACCATGCAACTTTTGCAATGTATTTGATAGCTCTTATAGCTTAAATACAACATCATATAATTTAGCTCTCATGTAATCTGTTTTTGAATTTTGTCATACTAGGATAAGATGACTAGGACAAACATATATGCTGACTAGGACAAACTTTTAAACTTTTAAATTCTTTGCAATCCAAAATTTGAATTTTAATCCAGTATCTTTTGTCATGTGTACTCAAAACAATATATTGGGGGGAAATCTCATCTCTGTTGCTCAAAAAAATTGGGGGGAAACTTAATATTGGGTGGGAATTCGAAAAAAATTATCCCACCAAATCTCATCCGACCAAAACACTCGACCCCCTAAAAAAATCAGAACACATTGACAAAAAACTTTGATCAATACCTCATTTTTTCTTCCACGATGTTCTTCCTGATGGCGTCGATCGCGGCTCCGATGCATTCTCCGGAATGTTTCTGTCAAAAATTTGCTTAACATGGAGTTTTGGGGAAGGATATGGCATGCTCCAGACATGTTCCAACGCATTCTCTGGAGGCTGTGAAGAAGTATACGACATTGTTTTACAAAGTGTTTTGGTGGACAACACACAGATTGTTATCAAAAATAATAGGTAACCCATTTGTTCTTTTTGGTGGTTGTTTGTGGTTTTGATTTCAAAATTTCATATTGGTTTCGATTTTTCTTTTGCTATCAGAGGGTGAATTTAAACTTGAAGTGAAAGCAATTCTGGAATTGTGCAGAGGGCCACGAGAAGAAGGACAACGGGGATGGATCCGAACCATGGTTCCAGTCAGAGGCTGACCAGTGGGGTTATTAACATTGTGATATCGCAACCCAAGGAGAACACTGCGGTCTTTGAAAGCGACGACACCGCTAAAAAGTGTTTCTTGCTGAGAGACAACAGCTCAGGTAATTAAAAACTATTTTTTTGTTTGTTACTAAGAGATTTGATCTAGCTGGTCGTTTCATTATGCGAAAAAAGCAATATGAAAATTCTAAATGCTAGCTAATTTAATTAGAACAGATTTCATGTGTACTTTTACTTTCAATTATGAGGTTTTGAGGTATTTATTGTTCCTGTATAAAAAATAAATCCGTAAAAATGAGAACTTTTGACAACAACATGCCGTAGCGTAGATTTTGGTTTCTAAAGCAAATTAGTGGTTAAGCAAACATGTGTAACTGAGCTGAGTCTAACATAAAATAAATCGGCATATTTAGACGTTCTTAGTAACTAGCGTAGATTTTATTTTAGAAACCAATGTTAGTAACTGAGCTTAGTCTAAAATAAATCCGCATATTTAGTTTAAACAAGTGTAACTGAGCTTTTGGAACGAACTTACTTTAGACTAAAGCATGCACGTATTGCCTTTCTGTATAAACTGATTGAGTAATACTACTCAGACTGCATGTGGCCTGTAGATAATTGAGCTCTAATTGGTTGAAGGGAGACAAAGCATATGTTTCCTATTTATTCAGGAAAGCTCTCATTTTTCTTCATTATTTTGATTGATGATATGGTGTGTAAAGTGTAATATTTGGAATTTTTAGACCATAGATCCTCAATGTTGTCTAGGCTTTAATTTTATAAACACACTACTTAACTCTACAAATGATGCTGAGTGAGTGGCCTAAAAAAGATTCCAACATAGCCATATTGTATTAATCCCTGTTTGCTAAGTATATGAATGAACTGAAAGTGCACTCTGTCTTATGGGCATCTTCACACCATTAGGATAATGTCCCTTCAATGCAAAACATCATGCACCCCAAGTACATGTATATGTGCACCTTTTTACTAATTGTCCTGTTAATATGCAGATTTATTTATGGCCCTAATAGTGAACCTAGAGTTCAAGTCGAAATGCAAAGCATCATGCACCCCAAGTACATGTATATCAGTATATGCGCACCTTTTTACTATTTCATGATGTTCTTTTAACATGCAGATTGCTTTATGGCCCTAATAGTGAACCTAGAGTTCATGTAGAAATGTATCTGTTCCCGTTGTACACTCCACATGATACATGTATGGTTTCTGCTCTTACCCTGCCAGACATTTTTCAAGAAATCATGTAGATAGAGCATGATCCTAAATCTGTAGGGGCATGAAGCTTGAATATTATTCAAAAACTCAAAAACCATAAGAAGGAATACTAGGCGTATCCATCACATAACCGCTGTATTCAAGTAATTCGTAGGCGTATGGATACATTTTAACACAAAATGGGGAGATATGAAAATGTGATACGTATATACAACAGGAAAGAAGCAATTACTGGCCAAACTGTACACATATTATACAAGAAATGCCTCAAGACTCCAGAGGGCCACTCACATTCTCTCAAAATTGAATAGAAATGTAATTTTTAAGGATCTTCAATGATTAAGCATTGTTGGATAGACCCATGAGGTGAGAAATGATATCATTAAGGGATGGGTTTTCTGGGAATCCTGAATGTCGATCTTCTTCCTCGCTAAGGCCGCATCGACCCGGACCTCAAATTTTAGCAATCGAGTGTAAAGAGCAGATTCAAATTCTGTGGGTTGGGAGATGTAACCCATTTTTTCAATAGTTTGAATGTTTAGTTTTTAGGTTTATGGATTTAAATGTTACACATCGTTTTTATTAACTTTGTCGAGATTTCATCGAGTTTGCTGCTTCACTTGCCCTTGGGATTTCCAGAATACGACGCCTCGCTAAGATCGTAGTCGCCGAACCATCAAATCGATTGATTGGTTCTTCGTGTCCTGGGCTTTCTGGAGAGTGAATTTTGCAACGAAAGGTACCATCTTTTTACATGTACCATCATTTTCCTTGATATTGTGCAAGTTTCTGTTTTTAATCGGGTATTGTGGGTTCCTGTAGGAACCAAGTGAACGACTGTTCTGATAATCTGAGACCTGATGTTGTTGATTTTTGAAAGTTGTTCTGAAGGTTGATTTAGTTGTGAGGATGTATTGAATTCTATCGAAGAAGAAACGAGGAGATGGGAGCTATGCTGGTCATAATTGCTGCTCGGTCGTGCTAGAATGAGCAATCGCTGCCACAAATTCTCGAATGGCCATCAGAAGCAAAGTGAGGTTTCTTTAAGATTTGAGAATTTACTTTATTTTATTTTGGGTGGAATTGGGGAGATTGTTAGTTTTTTTCTAGGATTTACTTGAGTTTGGAGTTATGATCTTGTATAATGTGCAATATTAATCTTATTTTCTTATTCTTTCTGAGATATCTATTTTAGGTTTTGGTAGCCGCGTGACGAGAATTAATGATGTAAAAATAGAATTAATGAAGCATGACATTGGAAGAATTAGTGAATTGATCACGATCAATTTCTCTTTTTCATAATTTTGCTTTATTAAAAGTTTTTATTTTGTTAATATTGAATAATGATGCAAGTTTCATATGTGAGATCTACATATATGGCTTCAATGGGTAATCTCTTACGGTTACAACCATTATGTTCTTTCTGGGTTTGTTGGATTTCAACTCCTCATACTTTTTTTCTATTATTTTGATCAATTGATCCTATAATGAGAAATTTTGGATGCAGGTCTCTTTAACAGTATAAAGGAATTGATGACCTCCCTGTAATTTTTGTTGTTTGAAATCAAATAGATTTTTTGGAGATTGATCATCGCTGGTTTAAGTTAATAAAATTTTGATCTTATTTTTTGAGATATAAGAAGAAACTCACGGAGAAAAAAATATATGTATTGAAGTTTTGATCTTGATTTTGATCTTCATAAGTTGAAATGGTTATCTTATTTGTTCTATCTATTATCTTAGTTCTTATGCTCATGAAGTGTTTGTTGTAATGCACCGGTTAACATAACGTTGTGCACTCAAAAATATTAAAGTACATAGCTATATTTGATAATAGGTGACTTTGGAATTATGTATCAGACAATTAGGAATAGATTCTAGATGAGGTCAGATAAAGAGATAAAGAAATGCATGAGTTTAGATCATGGTCATCTAATTGTTGATGAGCCTTATTCGGTGAAAGATCCAATTCGGTAAATTGAGAAAAGCATACTGAAATTTTTAGAGTTGAATTAGCATGTGTGTCCTATTTACCCCACCAAAATTACTCTTTTGGGGAGTAAATAAATAAACACCAAAGTGCCATGTTTGCAAAGTGAAATATAGGGTTTGATCTAGGTTCATTTTAATTCTTAAGAGTGTCATGGTTGCAAAGTGTATAATTTTTGTCAATTTTGGGAGAAACTAAGATTTTTGATATGAACTAAATTTCTTGGGATGATCAAAATTTTAGGGGCTCTAAGATTTTGAGGGGGGAATATCGTAAATGAACTGTGCCCTACGGGCACGGGTTATTTGTGTTGGATATGGAAGAAGTTAGTACACCCTTGTGGGGGATGTACGAGGGAATACGGACCTTGAACGTCGCGTACACAAAGTCGTGTGCAAAGGGAATATGTTCCCTTGCGGAGAGGATCTCTAGATTGATGGGAAAGTCGCATTATATGTGCATAAGTGCATGCGACATATGGCTAATAAAGGGGTAATATCTTAAGCTTATGTTGTACCATGCATATGGTACAACTTAAGCTTATAATATGCCATGTACAATGGTACACCTTAGTTAAATTGTTCCAAAGGAACAATTACTCCTAAAATAACTACCTTGGGGGCTATAAATAAGACCCAAGGGTTAGCCATTTCCTTACACTTTTGCATGGCATTCTTGCATGCATTTCATTCTAGCGAAGCTCTGCCGAAATCCTTCCTCTCTCTTTATCCAAGTTCTTAATCTAAAAGTAGAGATTTAGATTGTGGATTTAGTAGCCTTACTCCGTTCGTGAGAAGACTCGATCCGTCGTGGTGAATCCGAAGGCGAAGTTCGTAGACTACCGTGCCGCATACGCAAGCGTAAGTCTCAACTTCATTTATCGATCCTAACTCTGTTTTGGTAGGATTCTACATTGGTATCAGAGCCATACGGGTTCACCCCGCCGTCGCCCCTTCGAAACTATGAACGAGTCGTTGTCTTTTTCACGAATGGGTATCCTACCATTACGGATATGGTAGGAACGCTTCGTGACGGAGAGAATGCAGCGGTTGTTCTTTTCACGTTAGGGTATCCTATCATTATGGATATGGTAGGAACTCTCCGTGACGGGAAGAACCGACCGTTCATATCGTCAAGCTCGCTCTCTTCATGGATGCTGAGTCTCCATTCATAGGGAATGTGAACTCTCTTCATGTGGAGCGCGTAGTTTACAAATTTTTTGAAGTGGGTTCATTTTTTTGGCACACGGCCATTGGAGGACAACTACTTCCTCGACGAACGGGTGCTTCACCGGAGAAGAAGGTGGTGGTTATTCCCATCGGGGAAGATGAATTTTAGTGCATGTGCACCATGGCCAAATGGGTTATGAAGGCCATGCACCCCCCTCCCCATGCGGAGGGGGTTGGCTACGGCCAATAACCACCGCGGCAACCCCCTCCGGCGGGGGTGTGCGGCCACCCCACACAAGGGGAGGCCGGACATGTCCAAAGGGCCATGGCCGGCCAAGGCCAAAGTGGCCTTGGCCATGACCGGCAGTGGCCGGCCAAGGCCAGGCCGGCAGTGGCCGGCCAAGGCCAGGGGCCGGCCTGGCCGGCCCTGGCAGTGGCCAGGGCCGACGCCCTGGCCTCGGCCAGGGCCTGGCCGGCCCTGGCAGTGGCCAGGGCCGACGCCCTGGCCTCGGCCAGGGTCTGGCCGGCCTTGGCCGGCCTCGGCCAGGGCCCCTGGCCGGTCAGGGCAGAGGCCCTGGCCGGCCCTTAGCCAGCCTCGGCCAGTGCAGAGGCACTGGCTGGAGAAATTTCAGACCATTATCATTGGTCGACCAATTCGGGTGTTTTGGTCGACCAATTCGGCAAAAGGCCTTGGTCGAATATGAACGTGCCGACTAGCCCATACGTGGCCAAACGACAGTCGTCTGCATCAAAATTCTCTCATACGTGGGGAAACGCCTGGATCCATACGGAAGCCGGCGACGATAGTATGCAGAAAAATCCCAAAAGGGGGATCCGACCTTGGCACGGCTATGGCTCATTCCCGACAAATGGTCAGGAAGTGCCGAATGTTTCACTAGTATCTTAAGGGTACTAAGATGAAATATACATTTTTTTTTGAAAAATACGTTTTCATACGTTTTGAAAAATACGTTTTCAAAAACGCTTTTCCGCTGCGAAGTACTATAAAAGTACTAACATTTGATAAAGTGAGGGAGAAATATTGAAAGTTACTCTAGATGGTGATTGGAAACATAGTGACCTTTCCGATTCTAGAGTAACATCTTCAATATTTTTCGAAAGTAACTTATCAAATTATAAATATCATTCCAAGTGGGAGTTGGAATTAGAACTATCCAAATGGGATATTCTACTATCACTTCAATGGGAATTGTATTTTAAGAATTTTAAATGCAATTTTTTGATCAAACCTTTGGTTTTATGTCTTTTGCAGCATTTTAAAAGTAAAATGTCTTCCGCTTCAAAGAATATCGTCGCTGAGTTAAACAGAGGTGAAAAACACAACGGCAATAATTACAAACTTTGGTCCATCAAGATACAATACGTTCTAGAAGAGCAAGAAGTGCTCGAAACTCTAAAGAACGTTATGATTGAACCCAAGTTGGGCACTACGGCCCAACACCGACGAGACAAGGAAGCTTTTGATGCTTGGTCTCGGAAGAACAAGATAGCGCGCATTACGTTATTAAGCAGTATGGCTGATGACATAATGCGCATCTTCTGAGAACATGACCTATCCATGGACATATGGTCCAAGCTAGAGGAGAAGTTCGGTGGCACATCGGTGTCCAAACTTCACGCCTTAACTATAAGGTTCGATACATATAAGAAACGTCCAGATGATTCCATGGGGAAACATCTGCGACATATGGCGAACCTTATCTCGGAGTTAAAGGACGCAGGTCATGTGCTCACTGATGAGCAAAAATCCAAGCAGTTATACGTTCCCTACCAAATGGGTGGGATCAAATGAAGATGCATCTCACTCACAATGAGAGCATCAAGACCTTCAGCGATGTTTCCAAGCACCTCGAATTAGAGGAAGAGCGGCTTGCGGCTGCCAAGCCAAGTGCAGAAGTGCACATGGTTGCTAGTTCCTCAAACGGGGAAAGAAGTGGAAAGATCGTTCGAAGTTCACTAATGAATGTAATAAGCAACCTGAGTCTACCAAGAAACCCAAACATAAGGGTGGGCACAAGAAATGGCACAAGAAGAAAGACTTGAAGAGGATCAAGTGCTTCAAGTGCAACAAGCTCGGTCACTATGCTCGTTCGTGTACGAGTGGAGGCGACGAGGTAACTTGTAAATATACTAGTTACATATGTGTTTCTAGTTCAATATTTCTTGTGGAATCTAATCCATTTTGGATAATTGATTCAGGTGCCACCGACCACATAGCAAGGGACAGACGGTCCTTCGTGGAGTATCACCGGATACCCCAAGGAATGAAGTGGATCTATGTAGGAAACAACACACGTGTTGAAGTGAAAGGCGTTGGGACTTGCAAGCTAGTCTTGGACAACGGCCGCACTCTCCTACTTCATGATGTCCTCTTCGCTCCAGATATTCGAAGGAATATAATTTCTGTGGTCGTATTAATGGGTCTTGGCTATAACTGGTTTTTTCATGATTGTAATGTGGACTTAAGTTGTAATAATACTCTTATTGGTACTGGGTTTGTATTTAAAGGATTTATTGTAATGAGTACAATGTATGATTCCTCATGTAATGAAAATTTCCTTATTGCAAATTCTAAGACTTATGAGTCTGATGTGATTTGTTGGCACGCAAGGCTTGGTCATATTGGACCAACGCATATGGATAGACTTGCCAAACATGGCCTTCTATCCAATGTTTCAAAGGTTGAAATGTCGACCTGCGAACATTGCCTTGTGGGGAAATCTTGTCGCAAGCCGTTTGGAACCGTCACAAGGGCCGAGGTTCCATTACATCTTATCCATTTGGACATATGTGGTCCGATGAATGTCAAGACAAGACGCGGAAAGTCCTATTTCATCACTTTTATTGATGATTTCACCCGATTCGGACATATCTATTTGATATCCCACAAAAGTGAAGCTTTGGCTTTCTTTAAAACTATATGAGTTTAGTGGAGAATCAATTAGATCGCAAGATTAAGGTCTTGCGAACCGATAGGGACGGTGAATATCAATCAATAAGTTTTAAGGAACTTTGTGATGAAAAAGGCATAGTACATCAGGTAACTATGCCTTATACTCCTCAACAAAACGGTGTTGCAGAAAGGAGAAATAGGACTTTAATGGAAATGGTCCGTTCAATGATGGCGCAAGCTAACTTGCCAATCACCTTTTGGGGTGATGCATTATTGACGGCCGCTTTCATTTTAAACCGCGTACCCTCGAAATCAGTTAGCTCCACTCCTTATGAGTTGTGGAACCAAAGGTCTCCCGACTTAAACATTTTGAAACCTTGGGGTTGTGCATCCTACGCACATATTTCCTCCCATAAGTATGGCAAACTTGGGCCAAGGGGAAGGAAATGTATCTTTATACGATACGCAGAAAACTCCAAAGGTTATGTTTTTGTTAGTCAGGAAGACAATGGTGGGCTAATTGAGTTTGAGTCGAGGGATGTCACTTTCTTGGAAAACGAGTTTCCAAGACAGGGCGAGATAAGTCAGGACTTATCTCTATTTGAGATTTATGATCAAGAAGGATTACCTCATTCGAGTGGGAGAATTCTTGGTGAAAACGAAAATATGTTTCAACCTTCACCAATGGATTATACGAATGACGATTATCCTATTCCATACGGGAATAATGATCCAAGTGGGAGCAATTCTAACGACATTCCAAGTGGGAGTGATATTAGAATTGATCTAAACTCAAGTCAACAAGGACTTGAAGAATCTCAAATACGACGTAGTAGTCGTACAAGGTTGGCTCCTCTAAGATTTGAGGATGAATTTCCGTAAATGTAACGGCCGGTACTCGCTATTCGTCATACGGCTGTGCGTATAGCAATTTCGAGTACCCGAATGGTTTTGTGCTTGGTATGTGTGTCGTGTCGTTGAGTTGATAGGGCCGTAGCACCTTGGTTGCATCCTTAGCAAGCCACCCTCGACGTGTGCCAACTTTGATTACGATCATATTTGGACCCCGTACCCTTTATACGCGTTACGTGCACGTAGCCTTGTTCGTGCACGTATTTATTTTAGGCGTTGTCTGTATCCGAACCCTATAGTGTGATATGCCGTTGTGACCCTCTCTGAGAGTATTAAAATTGTGGTGTTAATTGGGAACGTCATTTCCGGGTCGTTCTCCCACGATTTGATCACATTTGAAGAGACGTCACGATTTTCACTTTCGTCGCTAGACCTTTCTATTTTTAATTTCGTTTCTTGTCGTTGAAATTGTGATCCGACTTCTCGGTCTTCTTTCTCTCGCCGTCCCGGTCGCCCCAGTATTTATTTCACAATTTTAGACCCTCGTTGACCCACTTTCACTTTTCCCCGGTTTAATTAGTAGTTAGCCCTAGTCTCAATAATTTTATCCCTCTAATTACTTCATTACTATCCTAAACCTTCCCCTAATCTTGACTTGGCCTTTTATTCCCCTCTTGGGCCGCACGCACCCAATCTACTCTCTCAGCCTTATACAACAAGTAGGAGAGATATAGAGGTTGAGAACTTGTGCTTTTAATATTGTTAATAACATTTCTAAGGATCAATCCCTAGCTAACCCTGGCCCATCACCTATTTAACAATAATAACCTAGGTCACAAAAGTTTTGACAGCAACCCAAAATTGTTTTGTCTTTAAAAACCTAGACTTCTACAACCCTATTTTAATAATATAAACCCTAGACCTAGGCTATTCCTTTGCTTTTTTCAGAAAACTTGCGAGCCGCCGCCTCAAAAACATTTCCGCAACAAAAGCCTCCGATCGTCACCTTACCCATCTTCACCGGCCAAACCCATCCCCTTCGACATCATCGCCGGTCACTCGCCGTCTAGCTCTCCCCTCCGACCTCCGGCGTCGGTGTTCGCAGCAGCCAGATGCTGCTCACCGCAGCAGCGTGCGGCAACGTCCCCCGGCGACGCCGCCGACTCAGTTGACCCCCCCTCCGTCTCGACAGCGATCTCCCCTTCCGCAGTTCTCGCCCCCACCAAACAGCCGCAGCTCCCCCTTGAACCCCCTCGCCATCGCAACAAATCCTCCCCACATCCTCCGACCTCCGCTCGGATCCCTCTCCGCAGCCGGCAACAAGCCTAGTTGCCTGAAACCGCGGCCTATCCCCTCCGAACTCCAAACTCACACGGCCCACGTCGGAGACCTCAGTCGCATCCACCGAACGGCGCCTCACCTCCCCAGCGCCCTTGCCGAGCCTGACAGCCCGCGATCGCCTGCTGCGCCTCCTCTCACTTTCGTCGATCTCCCCCCCCACGCAGGCAGCGAGCAGGGATGTTAGCGTCTTGGGTAAGTGGCCTATGAACTGTGTAATATAAACATTGATGAATGTTTGAGAATGTGTGTATGTTTATATTTTAAATAGGAACATTAGTGTGAAGAGAACCGTGTACGAGATGATGTGCGTAAGTTTAATGAGGTCAGATTGATATTGCTGTTAGAGTATTTGGGTGATAATAAATCATATTGCATTTGGAATTATATAATGAGTTTCTTTTGGGTAGCTCATTAGTTGGCAGTAAGGCTTGCCTGAGTAATAACTGTGATATCATAAGTGAATCATGTTAGACAAATAGTTTTTATAAATGGAGTTGTCAGATATCAAGATATACATATATGTATTAAGTGCCTCTTATAGAGCAGTAAGTTATAAGAGTTTATTTACGAACAGTTAATATATGTGTATATTAGGGCATGATATAGTTATGTAGCAGTTTTAACCTATGTCAACAGTAGGCTATATAAAGCTTTAACAAGTTTTTAGCAAGTCTTAACTTAATGTGTTAAACCGATGATACAGATTTACCGTTTTCCTCGTCACTCGCATCTGGACACCTGGAATCGACCCTATCAGGCAAGTGAAACTTGCATCTTTTGATTTGGGCCATGTCTTAGGCCATTTGCCTCTCTTTAGCGTAAAAGAGACTAGACGGTGAAAGGATAGCCGTCTAGACGCCATTGACCTAGCTTGACAACGAAGCTTGGTCCGTCACCCTCATCATGCTTGTATGTCACGTTTAATTTCAAATAAACGGTACGCGTATTAACTGTTCATGTCATCCATGCATCTTTAACTGCCATGTTTAATTTAAATAAACGGTACGTGAATATTGTTCATGTCATTGCATTTTGCCTGTCACGTTTAATTTCTATTAACGGTACGCGAATAACTGCTCATGTCATTGCATACTTGAATACTCATCGTGATTGCGTAGCTTTGCTACTTACTTGTACTATTGTTCCGGCTAGGCACCCACCTTGCGTGGGCATAATCCTATGCCATCTTTGCCTAATACACTTTCTGGCTCGTGTTCCAGAAGACGAGCTCAACACAGCCTGCGGGCAAAGGGCACTCGTTGAGTGATCCCTTGTACTTGATAACTCGAACCCAGCCTGCGGGCAAAGGGCACTCGTTGAGTGATCCCTTGTACTTGAATACAGCCTGCGGGCAATAGGGCATCCATGTGTGGGTGATCCCTTGTACTTGTTACTTGACTATACTTGTCACACTTACCACTTGTACTTGTCCGTGTTTTACTTGTAAAACTTGTTATCCATGGCATACTTGTTACTTGCTACCTGTACTTTACTTGTCACTTCCATACTATACTTGCCATGCCATGCATCATACTATAACTGCTAGGTTGCTAGTTTACCTTTCTTTCCGTTTCCTTGCACAAGTCTTTCCAGACTTGCTGACATGTGCCCCTCTCTCTTTTGGGTGTCACATGTTAGACCCAGAGCCAGAGCTTTGTTGCAGGGGATATGGTGCTGCTGATGCTGATGTTTGCCGTGGAGGTGAGTGGGCACCAGGGGCCTGTCTTGAAGACCGCTCGTGTTCACTTCTTTGTTTAGGTTTGCTGATAGTTATTGGTGCGTGGCACCTTTGTATGTATGTTATACCTTGTTGGCCATGTTTGGGCCTTAGACTCTTTTCCTTTTAGCCTGGTGGCTTCTCTGTGATATTGTAATTTAATTAATGGATAATCTGAGATTGAACGTTTTATCTGTCTCTCCTTCTAGTTATTATTGTTGTTCCGTATTGCATTGCAAGGACCTGCCATTTGTAGTTCTATTTGACGCTTATCGGACTTGCGGCTTTTCAGCTTCAAGTCTGAGCGGACCTTCTCACGTCTCGCCTCCACATTTTTGGGAAGCGGGGCGTGACAGGTTTTATTGGTGGCCCATGCAGGTCCATTTGCATATGTGAACTATCGGAACAATGATAATAATTATGGAATGTCCATTAAATAAATTAGAACATCCAATTTATAAGCCTCGAGTCTAGTAGTTTTCCTATGTCACTAGGTGGTAGGAAGATTTAGTTAGACGTCCGTGCTTGCTAGTTAGAGGCCCCTGATTGTTAGTTAGACTCCCCGCTAGGAGTTGATTTGGTCGTCGTAGGAGTTACCTTAGTGGTTCCTGTCTAGCTTTGACTAGGATAGACTTCTAGAATCCTTTGGTCTCTCGCTTGGGTTCATCGATTTCGGACCAAGCTGAACTCATTTCATCGCTGTCTAGCCCTTAGGGAAGTCTTAGCGCTTAGTTCCATAATGTTTAGTTGGTTGACCGTAGGAGTTTTCATAGATTTTCCTAAGTCATAACCTAGGCGTATTTATGTTTTGGTCATCCGACCAAATCCCTTGCCTCGATTCCCATTACCACCACGTTTCGATAATCGTTGATCCTTCGAATGTCCCCATTCGCAAAGCTTAATTTCTTTTAAAGTTATTTTTCGATTTCCCTTATTAAAAGTTTTCGCTAAGTTTTAATTTTGTTTTAAAACCCTCTACGTATATATTTAAATTCCTCCCTTTTCGATTGGGTCAAAATTTCTCGTAGATTTTGAGGTCTTTTGATTGTAATTTTAATTACTATCTCGTAGTTATTCGCTAACCAATATTTCTTGCATGTTGGTTTTAAAACGTTATTACTGTTTTGATAATTTGTTATACCATTTTCCTAAACTATGAGATTCATTTTAACCGCTTAACATACCTACTTTAAAATATTTTTCCAAGCTAAATAGAACTTCAATTAATTTTTATGTATCAGTTTTAAGTACGTCGTACTCGTACTTTAAAATCTTTATATAACACCGTTTCTTTTGGAAAATCCTGGTTCCTCTAAAAATAGTTTCAATATTATTTATTTTAAATCCCTCCCCAGTTTAAAGACTTTGAAAGCGTTTAACATGAGCTTAAATTTTCTACACTTGAGTTAATTTAACTTCATTCCTTGAATTTCGAAATTTTGCCGCAAATATATTAAATTGCTACCGTATAATATTTTCTAACCTACTTCCTTAATGTTCATGTGAATGTTTTATTCTTCCTTTTAATGGTTTTCAATAAGCTAATAAACCATCTTCTTATTTATATACGACTCCAACTGATTTCGAACAACTCATTTTATCGATCACCAACATTTTCTATGCATAAGAGAACTCCAATTTTGAGGTATGACCGGTTTTGTACTCTTCGTATTTTAACTTATAACTCTTACACACTATTTTCTGTATTCTATAAGAGTCATTACCTCTTTCTTTTCCCACCTAACTATTCACAGTTTTACCCTGGTTCGCCTAACCAATCTGGCTACTTATCTTCGTCTTAGCTGAACTCGTGCTTTTCGATCTTTCCATTCGTTACACTTTTGGGCTTCGGTTTCTTTCCGTTTGTCTAGCCAATAGAGCTTGTCGTCGTCGTGTCAACCTTAATATAGTTTGGTGTGCCCCATTAGTGTAATTTGATATGTCGTCGTAGCGTATTGATTTCATGGTGTATATGAAGTTGTATATGTGTTGGTATTGGTATATTGTGTGTAGGTAGTTATGTATTAGCTGCATGAGTATAAATGTGGTATACAAATGGTAGTAGGATTATAATTTTGATTGGTATTACTTGCTTTTATGAGATGTTGTATGCGTGTATACCATGCGGTATACCCGTCTGTTGCTTAACTTGACTATGTATGAAGTAGATGTGTTGATATACTAAATATAGATGGATGGATATGGTGTGAATATATATGTTACATGGGTGTAACTATAGATAAATGCATTTATTAGGGAGAGTAGTGTAATTATACGAGTGCCGGTGTCTGTAATATTATTATGGTATATAAGGTGATTGAACTATGTGGTATTACCTGATTAAATATTAAGGGTGTTGACATTTAGATATGTATGTGGTTATGTTGGTAGACGTGTATGCATTAGATAGTATTGGTATATGTATGGATGTTGTGTTATGTATATAGAATATTCTGCTATGATTTTGAGTCTCACTCGAGCTTGAGTGGGTATACTCTATGTACATTGGTGTATTTGTCTGTGATTGGTGTGAGGTGTTGGATGATGTATGTATAATGTTTGGTTCGTTTGTGTCCGGTTGTGTTACGCACATGATTGTGGGTCACTAAACCAGTATATAGCTATAAGTGTTGGTCTTGTGGTATAGATATTTACTAAAGACTTATCTGTGTGGACGTATGTGTGCTAGCTAAACTAGGCGTGTGGATGTGCTGAGTATATAATGGTATGATTGGTATATATGAATGAAATGTTAGCGTGTATGGGTGTGCACCATGCACGGTAAGTATATGATAGTTATAGGAATTGGGGACTATGGCATGTGTGGTGTGTCGTGATTATAGCTATATGGCTATATATATGAAGTGATAATACGGTGAAATGTGTGCATGCATTTGAATGACTATAAATTGTGAAATTATAATGATGGTGAATGTATATTAGATGTAGTGAACTTGTTTTAATAATGGTATGGCGTGATTACACATATTGGTTGTTTGGTATTGGATGTGCACTAGGAGATATAGGGAGTAGTGTATCCTTATTATTTGGTTCATAGGTAGTTATCTAAATGTGGCGTGAACTATTTGGTTGTTTGTGAGTATATGCACCATGGTAGGTGATAAGTATTTAATAGTTCTATAAGGATGTTGTGACTATATGAATGATTGAAATACGTGTATGAAATTGTCTGGCTATGATAGGTATAGGAGTATAATGTGCGTGAATAAATACATGATTGTAGAATAAATGATTGACTACCTGGTGTATATGTATAAGCGTTTGAAATGACTATACGTGGTTGAATGATGATGTGATATTGGTTGGGGTAGTTACCAGATCGACTAGGTGTGTTAGAAAGTCCGAGGACGGACTTTATCCTAAGGTGGGTAGGATGTAACGGCCGGTACTCGCTATTCGTCATACGGCTGTGCGTATAGCAATTTCGAGTACCCGAATGGTTTTGTGCTTGGTATGTGTGTCGTGTCGTTGAGTTGATAGGGCCGTAGCACCTTGGTTGCATCCTTAGCAAGCCACCCTCGACGTGTGCCAACTTTGATTACGATCATATTTGGACCCCGTACCCTTTATACGCGTTACGTGCACGTAGCCTTGTTCGTGCACGTATTTATTTTAGGCGTTGTCTGTATCCGAACCCTATAGTGTGATATGCCGTTGTGACCCTCTCTGAGAGTATTAAAATTGTGGTGTTAATTGGGAACGTCATTTCCGGGTCGTTCTCCCACGATTTGATCACATTTGAAGAGACGTCACGATTTTCACTTTCGTCGCTAGACCTTTCTATTTTTAATTTCGTTTCTTGTCGTTGAAATTGTGATCCGACTTCTCGGTCTTCTTTCTCTCGCCGTCCCGGTCGCCCCAGTATTTATTTCACAATTTTAGACCCTCGTTGACCCACTTTCACTTTTCCCCGGTTTAATTAGTAGTTAGCCCTAGTCTCAATAATTTTATCCCTCTAATTACTTCATTACTATCCTAAACCTTCCCCTAATCTTGACTTGGCCTTTTATTCCCCTCTTGGGCCGCACGCACCCAATCTACTCTCTCAGCCTTATACAACAAGTAGGAGAGATATAGAGGTTGAGAACTTGTGCTTTTAATATTGTTAATAACATTTCTAAGGATCAATCCCTAGCTAACCCTGGCCCATCACCTATTTAACAATAATAACCTAGGTCACAAAAGTTTTGACAGCAACCCAAAATTGTTTTGTCTTTAAAAACCTAGACTTCTACAACCCTATTTTAATAATATAAACCCTAGACCTAGGCTATTCCTTTGCTTTTCTCAGAAAACTTGCGAGCCGCCGCCTCAAAAACATTTCCGCAACAAAAGCCTCCGATCGTCACCTTACCCATCTTCACCGGCCAAACCCATCCCCTTCGACATCATCGCCGGTCACTCGCCGTCTAGCTCTCCCCTCCGACCTCCGGCGTCGGTGTTCGCAGCAGCCAGATGCTGCTCACCGCAGCAGCGTGCGGCAACGTCCCCCGGCGACGCCGCCGACTCAGTTGACCCCCCCTCCGTCTCGACAGCGATCTCCCCTTCCGCAGTTCTCGCCCCCACCAAACAGCCGCAGCTCCCCCTTGAACCCCCTCGCCATCGCAACAAATCCTCCCCACATCCTCCGACCTCCGCTCGGATCCCTCTCCGCAGCCGGCAACAAGCCTAGTTGCCTGAAACCGCGGCCTATCCCCTCCGAACTCCAAACTCACACGGCCCACGTCGGAGACCTCAGTCGCATCCACCGAACGGCGCCTCACCTCCCCAGCGCCCTTGCCGAGCCTGACAGCCCGCGATCGCCTGCTGCGCCTCCTCTCACTTTCGTCGATCTCCCCCCCCCACGCAGGCAGCGAGCAGGGATGTTAGCGTCTTGGGTAAGTGGCCTATGAACTGTGTAATATAAACATTGATGAATGTTTGAGAATGTGTGTATGTTTATATTTTAAATAGGAACATTAGTGTGAAGAGAACCGTGTACGAGATGATGTGCGTAAGTTTAATGAGGTCAGATTGATATTGCTGTTAGAGTATTTGGGTGATAATAAATCATATTGCATTTGGAATTATATAATGAGTTTCTTTTGGGTAGCTCATTAGTTGGCAGTAAGGCTTGCCTGAGTAATAACTGTGATATCATAAGTGAATCATGTTAGACAAATAGTTTTTATAAATGGAGTTGTCAGATATCAAGATATACATATATGTATTAAGTGCCTCTTATAGAGCAGTAAGTTATAAGAGTTTATTTACGAACAGTTAATATATGTGTATATTAGGGCATGATATAGTTATGTAGCAGTTTTAACCTATGTCAACAGTAGGCTATATAAAGCTTTAACAAGTTTTTAGCAAGTCTTAACTTAATGTGTTAAACCGATGATACAGATTTACCGTTTTCCTCGTCACTCGCATCTGGACACCTGGAATCGACCCTATCAGGCAAGTGAAACTTGCATCTTTTGATTTGGGCCATGTCTTAGGCCATTTGCCTCTCTTTAGCGTAAAAGAGACTAGACGGTGAAAGGATAGCCGTCTAGACGCCATTGACCTAGCTTGACAACGAAGCTTGGTCCGTCACCCTCATCATGCTTGTATGTCACGTTTAATTTCAAATAAACGGTACGCGTATTAACTGTTCATGTCATCCATGCATCTTTAACTGCCATGTTTAATTTAAATAAACGGTACGCGAATATTGTTCATGTCATTGCATTTTGCCTGTCACGTTTAATTTCTATTAACGGTACGCGAATAACTGCTCATGTCATTGCATACTTGAATACTCATCGTGATTGCGTAGCTTTGCTACTTACTTGTACTATTGTTCCGGCTAGGCACCCACCTTGCGTGGGCATAATCCTATGCCATCTTTGCCTAATACACTTTCTGGCTCGTGTTCCAGAAGACGAGCTCAACACAGCCTGCGGGCAAAGGGCACTCGTTGAGTGATCCCTTGTACTTGATAACTCGAACCCAGCCTGCGGGCAAAGGGCACTCGTTGAGTGATCCCTTGTACTTGAATACAGCCTGCGGGCAATAGGGCATCCATGTGTGGGTGATCCCTTGTACTTGTTACTTGACTATACTTGTCACACTTACCACTTGTACTTGTCCGTGTTTTACTTGTAAAACTTGTTATCCATGGCATACTTGTTACTTGCTACCTGTACTTTACTTGTCACTTCCATACTATACTTGCCATGCCATGCATCATACTATAACTGCTAGGTTGCTAGTTTACCTTTCTTTCCGTTTCCTTGCACAAGTCTTTCCAGACTTGCTGACATGTGCCCCTCTCTCTTTTGGGTGTCACATGTTAGACCCAGAGCCAGAGCTTTGTTGCAGGGGATATGGTGCTGCTGATGCTGATGTTTGCCGTGGAGGTGAGTGGGCACCAGGGGCCTGTCTTGAAGACCGCTCGTGTTCACTTCTTTGTTTAGGTTTGCTGATAGTTATTGGTGCGTGGCACCTTTGTATGTATGTTATACCTTGTTGGCCATGTTTGGGCCTTAGACTCTTTTCCTTTTAGCCTGGTGGCTTCTCTGTGATATTGTAATTTAATTAATGGATAATCTGAGATTGAACGTTTTATCTGTCTCTCCTTCTAGTTATTATTGTTGTTCCGTATTGCATTGCAAGGACCTGCCATTTGTAGTTCTATTTGACGCTTATCGGACTTGCGGCTTTTCAGCTTCAAGTCTGAGCGGACCTTCTCACGTCTCGCCTCCACATTTTTGGGAAGCGGGGCGTGACAGTAAACCTTTATGACTTTGCTACAAGAAGATGACGAGCCTGCTACTTTCAAACAGGCCGTATCTTGCCCTGCTAAAGACAAATGGATGGAAGCGATGCAAGAGGAGTTAGAATCCTTGAAAGTTAACCAAGTCTGGGACTTAGTTGACTTACCCAGAGTACATAGAGCTATTGGGAACAAATGTGTTCTCAAGATCAAGCATAAGGCTGATGGCTCTATTGACAGATATAAAGCTCGCCTTGTCGCGAAAGGTTTTACGCAACAGGAAGGGATAGACTACGAAGAGACCTTCTCACCTGTTGTTCGTTTTACCTCAATTCGCCTGATTCTGGCAATGGTAGCTTGCTTAGACCTCGAATTACATCAAATGGATGTAAAGACTGCCTTTCTCAATGGAGAATTGGACGAGGAGATCTATATGGAACAACCAACAGGGTTTGTAAAAGAAGGAAACGAACATAAGGTTTGTAAACTTCTTAAATCCATATATGGTCTTAAACAATCCTCGAGGCAATGGTATATACGATTTCAAGAGGTTGTCTTATCAAATGGATTTTCCATACTTGATGAAGATAACTGTGTATATATCAAGAGGAATAAGAACAAGTATGTTATTATGTCTCTATATGTAGATGACATTTTAATAGCCGGAAATGACAAGGGCTTTGTGATGGATATCAAGGCTTGGCTTTCATCAGTTTTTGAGATGATAGACATAGGAGAAGCCGCATATATCCTTGGAGTTAAGATTTCAATGAATCGTTCAAAGAAACTTCTTTCTCTTTCACAGGAGACTTATATAAAGAAGGTTCTAGAACGTTTTAATCTGCAGGACTGCAAGTCCATTGATACTCCAATAAGCAAGTGCGACAATTTATGTCTGAAATCATGTCCGAAGAACCAAAAAGAGAAGGAGATTATGGAAAAAGTTCCATATTCCAGTGCAGTTGGTAGTCTAATGTACGCTATGATGTGTACAAGACCGGACATCTGTTTTGCCGTTGGAATGGTAAGTCGTTACCAATCGAACCCAGGGCAAGTACACTGGAAAGCGGTTAAGAGGATAATGCGGTATCTCAAAGGAACTGCAGACTTTGCTTTATGCTATCAAGGAGATGCCTTGAGGCTCGAAGGCTACACTGATGCTGATTGGGCGGGTGATCTCGATGAGCGATGATCGACCTCAGGATATTTTTTTCTACTCGGATCGGGTGCAATATCCTGGAGTAGCAAGAAACAATCCTGCATCGCACTTTCAACCATGGAAGCCGAGTTTGTAGCATTTAGCATGGCAGTCCAAGAGGCTGTTTGGCTTAGGAAGTTCTTAGACATGCTAATTAATGCAAGTGACTCAGGTGCTGTACCCATACACAGCGACAGTCAAGCATCTATAGCCTATGTCAAAGATCCGAAATTCCATTGTAAGACCAAACACATAGATATCCGCTACAAATTTGCAAAAGACTATGATAAGACCAAGAAGGTAGACATAAGGTACATATCTACGCATGAGATGATAGCGGATCCACTTACGAAGGCTATCTCCAGAGATGTGTTTTACAAACACATATCATCTCAAGGATTGCATAAGAGCTGAGTTGTACCAATGTAAATTCCCATGTCTGTAAATAATCAAATTTAATAAAAGAATAAGTTCTTTTTCAAAACATTGCATATGAATTTCTTAAGAAATGTTTGTGTACATTTTTGAAATCTTAGCTGAATTCTAGTATGTCGGACAGATTGAGATTGGCTCTCTCACATGAGCAACCGCCTTATTCTATCAGACGGATGGAATAGAGATGAGACCTGTTTGAAGTCAAAATCATCAGACGGATGATTTAAGAGTCATGACTTAAACAAAATGGTCGCATGAAAGATCGGCATCATATGGATGCTTACAAAAGATATAAGAGGATTTTTTTTTGAAATCCTATCTGTCTAAATGCGGGATGTGAGTCCAAAGGAATATTTGAGTAGAATAAGGGACTCAAAGTCAGACATTATGGTGTCTGATCATCATCCTTACAACATCATTGAGACATACACTCCCTAGGAAAGGAGCGATGTTGTAATACGTGTTCATACCACGTCTGCATTTCGACCACTAAGTTAGTAGCAATAGTGTTTGCTATTATGTGAGACTCAAAGGCCATATGGGCCTTAACTCTTACCCTCAAGGACTCCAATTGGTTCCTTTAGATTTGACGAGATGATCGCTATCTTATCGTGTTGCTAATGGGCTATGATAATTTGGCTCGGCGGGGCACGTTAGAAAAGCGAATCAAGTCAAGATCAGAAGGTTCGCAAGAAGAGGAAGATTTGATTTCATATTCACATTTGGACTTTAATGATTCAAAGCTGGCCAGCCAATTGTGATCCAGATGGGATTCAATTGTTGAATATAAAGTATAAGAAATGTGAAGAAATAATCTAGGGTAAAGCATGCGTTGAACTACTCAACTTTGCACCTTCGAGGTCGTTGTGTATCTCTAACAAGTGCACAACAACAGACTCTACGCGCATGACGGTCGCACGGTCTATTTCTCGGTATGATAGATGAAAGAACTAAGAGAAAGACGTTCTCTTACAATCCCCTCAAGTGTGAGTGGGAGATGTTGGATATGGAAGACGTTAGTACACCCTTGTGGGGGATGTACGAGGGAATACGGACCTCGAACGTCACGTACACAAAGTCGTGTGCAAAGGGAATATGTTCCCTTGCGGAGAGGATCTCTAGATTGATGGGAAAGTCGCATTATATGTGCATAAGTGCATGCGACATATGGCTAATAAAGGGGTAATATCTTAAGCTTATGTTGTACCATGCATATGGTACAACTTAAGCTTATAATATGCCATGTACAATGGTACATCTTAGTTAAATTGTTCCAAAGGAACAATTACTCCTAAAATAACTACCTTGGGGGCTATAAATAAGACCCAAGGGTTAGCCATTTCCTTACACTTTTGCATGGCATTCTTGCATGCATTTCATTCTAGCGAAGCTCTGCCGAAATCCTTCCTCTCTCTTTATCCAAGTTCTTAATCTAAAAGTAGAGATTTAGATTGTGGATTTAGTAGCCTTACTCCGTTCGTGAGAAGACTCGATCCGTCGTGGCGAATCCGAAGGCGAAGTTCGTAGACTACCGTGCCGCATACGCAAGCGTAAGTCTCAACTTCATTTATCGATCCTAACTCTGTTTTGGCAGGATCCACAAATTTGCTAGTATGTATATATATATATATATATATATATATATATATATATATATATATATATATATATATATATATATATATATATATATATAAGAATAATGGCTATCATACGCCATATGAGAGCCTCTCTCATACGCACTCTCACATAAAGCACCCAAGTACAAGCCCACATGGGCTTGTACTTGGTTGTACTTGGTTGCTTTATATGAGAGGGCGCATAAGAGAGGCTCTCATATGGCGTATGATAGCCATTATTATATATCTGTGTGTGTGTGTATATATATATTACAATTGAGGGAAGATTTTGAACTTATCATATGTGACAGTGTCATGTCAAGTTTTGGGGGGTAATTTATTGGATTGAATGGAAATTTGTTGGGAATACACAAGACATTGAAACTTTTTTGAAATCCTATATGGCAGTGTCATGTCAAGTTTTAGGGGGAAATATCTTGGATTGAAGGGAAATTTGGAATACACAAAAGCATTGATACTTTTTTTGAAAACTTATTTGTTGGGGGAACAAAAGTGGAGGGAACCCAACTCATTTAATATTAGTTATGAAAAAAAATGTTCTGCACACACACAATCTCATCTTGGGAATGAACGCGAGCTGTGGGAGAATGAACGCAGGAGATGCTGCCAACTCATTGATCCGCGTTGCAAAACCCGGTAAAATTTTGATCCCATCTGCTGATATTTCTGGGAAAACTAAATTTTTGGAAACTAAGATTTTGAGGGGACCTAATAATTATTGAGCTTTAATTATTGATGTTTGTTTAAAATTAGTGGGTCCAAGATTTTTAAATGAATAGTGCCCCGAGGACACAGGTTATATGTATATGAACCCTGGGCCGAAGGCGCCCGCTAAATTTTTTTACGCTAATTTATTGTTCCGCCCCTAAGGCGCCCGCGCCGAAATTGTTGTTTTTCGCCGAATTTATTGTTCTGCGCCGAAGGCACCCACGTCGAATTTGTTGTTCTGTGTCGAAGGCACATGTGTTAATTGTTGTTTTTTTTGCCGAATTTGGTTTTCTGCGCCGAAGGCACCTACGTCGAATTTGTTGTTCTGTCGAAGGCACATGTGTTAATTGTTGTTTTTTTGCCGAATTTGGTTTCTGCGCCGAAGGCACCTATGTCGAATTTGTTGTTCTGTGTCGAAGGTGTTGGGGTTTTGGCGGACCCCCAGAGCTCGGATCCGTATCCGTCCTAAGTCGGACGGACCACGGAGGCACATAGGCGCAGCGGAAAAACAGAAATCTTAATTTCTACACTAGCTAAACAATTTAACTAGGCTCTGGGGAACCAGAACCCAGCCCGATCTATGCCGACTTGGAGTGGGTCTGACCACTCCAAGAAGGATCTACACTAAGCGACTAATAAAATCTACACTAAAATGCTTAACCACATACCCGGAATCTTGGCCCTGGAGCAGGCAAGATGTACCGCACCGTCTTGAGAAGCTCCTCGTAGCCGAGCCGCGTTGACCCGATCTCCCTGAGCCGCCTCGCACCCTCGCACCGATCCGCCCGAGCCGCTTTCGCCTCCGAGCCGATCACACGCGGTAGAAAGTTTCACTTGAGAAGAAACCCGCGTCTTAGACGTCCGGATCGGATCCAAACCCCTTTCGTAGTCGTGCTAGGACTACTCCAGAGAATAGGAAAGTAGAGAGAGAGATTTAGTCACGGACCGAGCTTGCTCAATAATTTGGAGCTACCCGATCGTTGACTGGTGTGTTTTTCAACGAGGAGAGTGCACCCCTATTTATATAGGGAGTGAGCACTCACCCTCTTGTTGCGGGCAATGTGGGACAATCCACATGAAGAGAAAAAATTGAATTAAGTCATTTGGCTTAATTTCAATTTTAAAGTTAGCCTTTCACAAAGTCAAACTTTAACTAATTAATTCTCCTCACATACTAAACTTCAGACACCAAACAAGCTATCAATCAGAAAAGCTTGGAATGGTGAACGCGTAGGAACTGACGGTGACGAATTTCGACTTCGTTTGACCCCTCAAACAATTGCTCAAAGTTTAGCAATTCTCACAAAATTCGTAGCCGTCATTAGGGGTTTCAAAAACCCTAATTGACTTAAGTTGCGGGCGTGCCCGCTAGACTTAGCGGGCGCGCCCGCCCAAGGGGGGGCAAGGGCGGACCGCCCGCCCGTGGCTGCAGCGGGCGGGCGCCCGCTGCAGCGGGCGGGCGCCCGCTGCAGCGGGCGGGCGCCCGCTGCTGCGGGCGGGCGCCCGCTGCAGCAGCGGGCACCGGCCCGCTGCAGCAGCGGGCCACGCCCGCTTGCAGCGGGCGCTGGCCCGCTGTGCAGCGGGTGCCCACCCGCTGCACACAGCGGGCCATGCCCGCTGCTGCAGCGGGTCACGCCCGTTTGCCTTTGCACATGGGCCTTTTGGCCCAGTGGGTCTAACCCACTTTCCCTTGGACTCTTTCTGCGTTTCTGGGCTCGTTTGAGCTCCGATTTGGACGCGGTTTGAACCTGTGTTTAGACCGGGACGATCCCGTCATCCAGGTAACCTTTTCCAACAAGTTTGTTCCTACTAAATTTGTTGTAACTAATTTACAACACGTTTAGTCAAAGTTAGCATCTAATGCAACGTTGTGTCCCTATTGCTAATGCGACTAACTTTCACAACTCAGCTTGTGAATATCATCAAATGATATTTCTCTCTATTCTATATTCCTATTACTAAGACACGAATACTACTCGGTGTGAGACCCTACAGCCTGACCTTACTACAGGTTGGGGCTCGAAACCCCTAGACGACGGTCACTACGAGCAGTAGCTGTCGTCCCTGTTTCAGAGTCATCATAACGTGATCGACCCTTTGACAAAAGTGTCATAGGGTTTGCATTGGCTGTGTCAGAGATGAATTCCGTTAGCTAAAATCCCTTCGTCAAGACTGTGTTTGATGTTGGCCTAGGGTATGGTTTTCTGTCAACCCTATTAGACAACATTGGTCAGTATACGGCGGTCTTTATTGTATACACGTTGTACAACTTGCAACGTACCCCGGCCGAGGATTAACATAAAGACCGTACTGAGCCTATAACACTAACTTCCCTTTAATGGAAGTGACGAATCCCATCTTAGTCACTTACTCACCTAGAGAGCTTCTGGTGCAACCCAACCTAAGATCTTTCATCAGGACTGGTCCTCGAAGCTAGATCATGGGTCCAAGCTACACCGTCCGTTCACAAGTTCATACAGTTGACTTCAGGTCTTAAGGATCAACTAACCTATCATCACCCTAGAGTTATTAAAGACAGATCATTAAAGTTAACCATTTAATAACTCTAACTTGGTCGTTCAGTGAACTCATTCTCTAATGAGCACCTGTGTCTCGTCTCCGACTTCAGCAAGTCGAATGACTATGAGATCATCATTACCCGAAGGTAAGACGAAGACACAGTGATCTATCCGATGTGTTGATATCCAGTTCTCGACACATCTATGATCACGAACCGTTTTAGACTTACGTTTCTATTCGGTCTCTTACTTACTCATAATCGAGATCTCATCTAGATATGTAAGGACCTAACTCTAAGTCTATGGATATTATCTAAGTATATTAATACAAGTGTTTTATACTTAGAATAATACGTACCATATACGGTATTAACAAGACGTATAATCAAGATAAATTGCCTTTTGGGCACATATCTTGCTACATCTCCCACTTGCACTTAGGCTATTTATCTCGGTATCTCATGCCGTTATAGCATATCAGTCACTTTGACATTTGATATGGCAAACCTAAGAGTGGTTCTACTAATAAGTATCTACAACGAATTTTAATGGATTGAAATTACATCTCTTGATCACACAGGGTTGATCCTTTGGAAAAATGATCTGGATCAATTTTCCTAACTTTGTATAGCTAACAGTTAGCTTATACGATTTAGATGTGGGGTCTAACATTTCCGTAAGTCAGTTCTAGCTTACTCCACTTTATTGTGTCAATATGTCAAGTACATATTTGACACCCTAAGTCTCTATATATATACTATTAAATCAAAACAATTTTGACTTAATGATTTATATAGAAGATTCATTAAAGTGAAAAATCCTTTTTTACTTAGTCCGAAAAACGGAACTAAGTATATTAATACGCTCCCACTGACTTTAAGAATTACCTGGTCAAATTTCTTCAACATAATATCTAAATCATATTTAGATTTATGAGTAAAATAACCATTTGGTAAGTGCCTTAGATGGAATGTACAAGTGTCAGATTTGGTTTGACGAATGGGTCAAGTCAAGATCATTTTAAGGAATCTTGACATTGACTTGTTCGAGCAAAACGTTCTACACTGTACAAATTCCTTTAACCACATTTAGTATTAACTCTTTTAATGACTAAATGCAGATAATCACGAGTTAAACTTGATATGCGTATTTACTGTGATTGCACACAATTTATACGCCCCCCTGGAACTTATACTTAACTACTGATTGACTTCAGACATTTAGTCAGCTTCAAAATCAATATTATCGAAGCTCAACACCATTATTCGAAAATATACGCAACCATTACAGAAAAGCCACATCCACAGAATTTTAAGCCAATTCAATTTCAATTGCAACAAGCGAGACATCCATTCCAAAACAACGGGTTCATAAAAAGGAACCTTAATTTGTTTATCAAAAATAAACCTTGAGTGCAAAGCACTCATTCATTGTTTTCGATCCTTAAAGATGATACATTTTATTCAAATAAGAAAAATATCATCTCCATCACGATCAGCGTCTCTAGAAGTCTTTGAGCGGTCCCAGCAGCAACTGTTGCTTTAATTGCCGACCGATCTCCGTACTTCTCCAATCTCCAGTTCTTATCAGCCACCTGTATACAGTACACAGATGTCTATAAGTATCTCATACTTTATGAATGGAAATAATTGCATTTATTTGAATTTTAATTTGTACCTGAGGTGGAGGCATCAGTATGCCCCTTCTTCTTCTCTGCAAGATAGATCTTGCAGTTCCTCTTCCAGTGGCCAATCTTGTGGCAATGGAAGCACTCAGATTTCGACGGGGCCCTTTTGTTCTTCTTCTTCCCATTCTTAGCCTTCGCAGGTTGTGGGACCTGCCTCTTCTTTCCTTTGCCTTTCGGCTGGTCGGAAGTAGCAGAGCCAACAACCAGTGCAGCCGGCTTCTTATGAATCTCCTCAAACTGCCGGAGCATATTGAGGAGACCCGGAAGATCCGTCTCAAGGCTGTTCATTATAAAGCCAGTTATAAAAGGCTTGAAATCGGGAGTCAAAGACTTTAGGATAATGTCCGTGGACATCTCATTGTCCAGGACAAATCCTAACTGGGCGGCGTCCTCCACGTACCCGATCATCTTGATAACATGATCCTGTACGGGTTCCGTCCCCATCTTGGTGCCCCAGAGGTTGCTAGTGGCCTCGAACTTGGCAGCTCTTGATCGCTTGCCATACAACTCTTGTGCGTTGAGGAGCATGCTTTGAACATCCATATGTTCATGCTTCCTCTGCAACTCGTTGGTCATCGAAGCCAGAGTAAGGCACATGGCCTTCTCTTCATCCCTCTGGTACAATTTGTAGGCTTCCTTTTCTTCGTGGGTCGAATCTTCATCCGGCTTATCTGGAGCGTCCTCGAACAGTACGTATCCTATTCCGGCTAGGGAAAGGACCAACTTGATGTTCCTAAGCCAGTCTTTGTAGTTCGTTCCATCCAGCACGTTCTTCTCAACCATGTATCTAAGTCCCGAATCCATTCTGTATTTTATAGATACTTTAGTTAGTATATGTTCGTAGTATAGTTTTAATGGTTTTAATAAAACTATATTCTCCCACTAAATTTATTTAAAGCCATAATAATAAACAATTTATTATAAAATAACATTTGTGAGAGAGGGATCCGACTACCCTGAGTCTGACAACCTTGAGTGTATCTCAACAAGTTGTCCGACTCTGCAGTCGGTAGACGAACTCGTCGTCAATCATATTTACTATGATTCCCTATCGATTTTACCCCTAGTCATTTGTGATCATGAGTGTGCTCAACCGGATCACAATGGCTAGCCTAGTCAGACCCTTGTTTTCGTGTCTAGCCTGACTTGCCCCTTTGCTCGGTGTATGCACGACGCGCCGGTTTGGGTCAGGTCATAGACTACATTCTTGGTTAGACTTACGCCGAAGCTCGAGGGATGAGACAACGGTTTCAGTCAGGTTAAGATGTCAATCAAGAAATCGGTTTCTATAAGATTGACATGTCACGGCTTGAGTGTAGCTCAACAACCGAAACATGTTTCTTACAGTTGCCAACTCCTAAAACAAGGAGGGCTACGATTTATCTTGAACAAGATTATTATCGTATTGACTTAGGTATAGTCGATGGACTTACATAGTCATGAATCGACTCCTTGCGGTCCAGCGGACGCGGCCAGGGAATTGACTAAGCCAGGACCACTTGTTACCCAGTCTAGCTAGGTTGGTCCAAAAACTTTAGCCAAGCACATTGACCGACATCATGATCCATTGAAGGAGTTGTCATCAATCTTATGTTTTCCAAACAACTAAATGGCTTTTTATTAAAAGAACTAGTTAATCCTTATCAACTAGTGGATCCTAAAAATTCAAAATTTTTTGGATTGGTTGAACATCTTTTATTAAGTCCTTATCAACTATAAGGTTCTACGTTCAACTTACTACCCCAATCTTATTAGGATTTTAATAAAACAATTCAACATTTTGTCTTTTATGAAAATCATTATTTAAACATTTTAATGAAATGATTTACAAACAAAGGGACTACCCTAATCAGGTATTAGGTTCGATGTTGTTTTGTTTTATCAAACATAGCATGTCACTATCATGTTTTAATGGCTAACCTAACAAGGTTTGTGAATACATTATTCAACATGAAATGAAGCAACTAACTTTATCCGCATAAAAGAAAGTTTCATTTTTAGTGACATACATGAGCATTTGCAAGTTCTAAAATTATCTACATAATTAAAACATGCAAATCTAAATTTTTAACACTTAAAATTAAAGATTAAAAATTTAAAGCCTTCATAAAAATTTTATCGCATAAAACTAGGTCGTACAAAATTATCTAATAATTTTAAACCTAGGCCTTTAAAAAAAATTTAACCTTATTTCTAAAATTAAAATATCACATAAAAAATTTTAGAAACATATAAGTAAAATAAAAGAAAAATGTTTAGATTTCATCTTATGAAAATAAAATATTTCTTAAAGTTTACATATCCGTTAAAACAATTTTAAACACTTTTAAAATCATTAGAAATATATTTAAAAGCTTTCAAATAAAGTTTTCTAATATTTCTAATCTTTATGTAATTTTAAGAAAATCAAATTTCTAAAAAATTTTCCCTAAAGTTACATAAACATATAAATACTTGTAAAATAATATTATATCTTATAGAAATAAATTTTACAAAGCATTTAAAACATTTGAGACCATTTAAAAATCATCGCATAAAATTAAATCGTCCCAACAAAATTTCGTGTTGAAAAAACGATTTTAAGACACAAAATAATTTGAAACTAAATTAACTTAAAGCTAAAATAGTTCGAACGAGAAAACTAAGCATTTTTAAAGATTTAAAAAACGCTATAGTAGATCTATAGCATAACCTGGCTCCGATACCACTGTTGGGGTTTTGGCGGACCCACAGAGCTCGGATCCGTATCCGTCCTAAGTCGGACGGACCACGGAGGCACATAGGCGCAGCGGAAAAACAGAAATCTTAATTTCTACACTAGCTAAACAATTTAACTAGGCTCTGGGGAACCAGAACCCAGCCCGATCTATGCCGACTTGGAGTGGGTCTGACCACTCCAAGAAGGATCTACACTAAGCGACTAATAAAATCTACACTAAAATGCTTAACCACATACCCGGAATCTTGGCCCTGGAGCAGGCAAGATGTACCGCACCGTCTTGAGAAGCTCCTCGTAGCCGAGCCGCGTTGACCCGATCTCCCTGAGCCGCCTCGCACCCTCGCACCGATCCGCCCGAGCCGCTTTCGCCTCCGAGCCGATCACACGCGGTAGAAAGTTTCACTTGAGAAGAAACCCGCGTCTTAGACGTCCGGATCAGATCCGAACCCCTTTCGTAGTCGTGCTAGGACTACTCCAGAGAATAGGAAAGTAGAGAGAGAGATTTAGTCGCGGACCGAGCTTGCTCAATAATTTGGAGCTACCCGATCGTTGACTGGTGTGTTTTTCAACGAGGAGAGTGCACCCCTATTTATATAGGGAGTGAGCACTCACCCTCTTGTTGCGGGTAATGTGGGACAATCCACATGAAGAGAAAAAATTGAATTAAGTCATTTGGCTTAATTTCAATTTTAAAGTTAGCCTTTCACAAAGTCAAACTTTAACTAATTAATTCTCCTCACATACTAAACTTCAGACACCAAACAAGCTATCAATCAGAAAAGCTTGGAATGGTGAACGCGTAGGAACTGACGGTGACGAATTTCGACTTCGTTTGACCCCTCAAACAATTGCTCAAAGTTTAGCAATTCTCACAAAATTCGTAGCCGTCATTAGGGGTTTCAAAAACCCTAATTGACTTAAGTTGCGGGCGCGCCCGCCCAAGGGGGGGCAAGGGCGGGCCGCCCGCCCGCTGCACGCAGCGGGCGCGGGCCCGCTGCGTGCAGCGGGCCAGCGCCCGCTGTGCAGCGGGTGCCCGCCCGCTGCACACAGCGGGCCATGCCCGCTGCTGCAGCGGGTCACGCCCGTTTGCCTTTGCACATGGGCCTTTTGGCCCAGTGGGTCTAACCCACTTCCCCTTGGACTCTTTCTGCGTTTCTGGGCTCGTTTGAGCTCCGATTTGGACGCGGTTTGAACCTGTGTTTAGACCGGGACGATCCCGTCATCCAGGTAACCTTTTCCAACAAGTTTGTTCCTACTAAATTTGTTGTAACTAATTTACAACACGTTTAGTCAAAGTTAGCATCTAATGCAACGTTGTGTCCCTATTGCTAATGCGACTAACTTTCACAACTCAGCTTGTGAATATCATCAAATGATATTTCTCTCTATTCTATATTCCTATTACTAAGACACGAATACTACTCGGTGTGAGACCCTACAGCCTAACCTTACTACAGGTTGGGGCTCGAAACCCCTAGACGACGGTCACTACGAGCAGTAGCTGTCGTCCCTGTTTCAGAGTCATCATAACGTGATCGACCCTTTGACAAAAGTGTCATAGGGTTTGCATTGGCTGTGTCAGAGATGAATTCCGTTAGCTAAAATCCCTTCGTCAAGACTGTGTTTGATGTTGGCCTAGGGTATGGTTTTCTGTCAACCCTATTAGACAACATTGGTCAGTATACGGCGGTCTTTATTGTATACACGTTGTACAACTTGCAACGTACCCCGGCCGAGGATTAACATAAAGACCGTACTGAGCCTATAACACTAACTTCCCTTTAATGGAAGTGACGAATCCCATCTTAGTCACTTACTCACCTAGAGAGCTTCTGGTGCAACCCAACCTAAGATCTTTCATCAGGACTGGTCCTCGAAGCTAGATCATGGGTCCAAGCTACACCGTCCGTTCACAGGTTCATACAGTTGACTTCAGGTCTTAAGGATCAACTAACCTATCATCACCCTAGAGTTATTAAAGACAGATCATTAAAGTTAACCATTTAATAACTCTAACTTGGTCGTTCAGTGAACTCATTCTCTAATGAGCACCTGTGTCTCGTCTCCGACTTCAGCAAGTCGAATGACTATGAGATCATCATTACCCGAAGGTAAGACGAAGACACAGTGATCTATCCGATGTGTTGATATCCAGTTCTCGACACATCTATGATCACGAACCGTTTTAGACTTACGTTTCTATTCGGTCTCTTACTTACTCATAATCGAGATCTCATCTAGATATGTAAGGACCTAACTCTAAGTCTATGGATATTATCTAAGTATATTAATACAAGTGTTTTATACTTAGAATAATACGTACCATATACGGTATTAACAAGACGTATAATCAAGATAAATTGCCTTATGGGCACATATCTTCCTACAGAAGGCGCCTGCGTTGAATTTGTTGTTCTGCATCGAAGGCGCCGACGCCGAAGGCACCCATGCTGTTAAATATTTTTAAGCTAATTTGTTGTTCTTTTAAATTTTGTCTGTGAAAGTAATTTTTTGGGGAACAATGATTTCGTGAGGGAAAATCTTAAATGAACCGTGCCCGCGGGCACGGTTCATGACTAGTGTATGTGTGTGTGTGTGTGTGTGTGTGTGTGTGTGTGTGTGTGTGTGTGTGTGTGTGTGTGTGTGTGTGTGTGGAGGGATCAAATAACCCCTGAAAAATAACCCCCAAAAATTACCCCTAGCAAAAGGTCTATGCACCCCGATTTTTTTGGAAGATCTGAACGTTCATCTTGATCTCCACCCTCTAAAACCATGACCCACTAATTTTTAGCCCGATCCCATGTGTTTTGTCCGTTCATTAACCCTTCACAAAAGTTCTGTTCATGCAAGACCGTTAAATTTGGGTTGGATGGATGAACGAGCAAAACACATGGGATCGGACTGCAAATTGGTGGGTCTGGGTTTTAGAGGGTGGAGATAAAGATGAACGGCTCAGATCTTCCAAAAAAAGGGGGCATAGACTTTTTCCTAGGGGGTTTTTTGGGGGGTTATTTTTGGGGGTTATTTGATACCTCATATATATATATATATATATATATATATATATATATATATATATATATATATATATATATATATATATATATATGCAAAGTAAGTTAGTATATGTATTGATAAAAGCCAAATATGCAGAGTGGTTGACTACTTAATCCCAGCCTCAATGACTAGGGGAGGGGACACAAGCGTCGTCACCCTAGATCATTTTGCCCAGCATCAGCAATCGGAACCAAGAGTTACAAGGGTACAAAACCAAGATAACAAACCACAGCAACACAGGACTCATCATAACATAGCAAGTGAAGCCGCAGGGTTACATGAGAACGCCTAAACCCAGAGAATAATACACATAGCCGCAGGGTTACATGAGGCCCAACCCCAGAGAATAATAACAATAGCCGCAGGGTTACATGAGACCCAACCCCAGAGAATACCCATAGCCGAAACTGGGAAATTAGTCCGCAAATGTGAAGCCACAAATGGGAAATTAGTCCGCAATTCGTCATTCAGAGGCCAAACACTGAGCCGCAAATGTGAAGCCGCGTCAGCCTGGATCCCAAATACCCCAATTTTCAAAAGCTGCTGAGGCCTCAATCTCCATATTTTCAAAGTTGCGCAGAGCTCTTTGTACATCAGCCGATATCATATCAAACAAAGACGTCTTCTGCATCTTGCAGTTCTCGAAGACGCGCCTATTACGCTCACGCCACAGGTGGTAAACAACCGCAGAAAGTACAGTCCTAGCCAGCAATCCGAGGGCCCCCTTCTTCACATACTTTTCCAGGAAGTAGGTCCCCATGGCCGGTAATGTGAGCAAAGAAGGACCAGTAGCACCCAGTTTAAGAAGAGCCCTACGCATTATATAGTTAGAATAAGGACATTCAAAAAATAGATGAGTAATAGTCTCCGGGCAGCCATCCAAACAAAGTTCACAAATATTCGAGCTGAGGTCACACCATTTTTCCATGCGTACCTTCGTTAGGAGTTTATCTTTGAATGCACGAAGGAGAGTAAGAGACATTTTGGGAATGGACTTACTATACCATACTAATTTTGAGAAAGGGTACGGGGTAACTCTGTCACGCACCACCTCCCATGCGTCTCTGAATTTGAAAGTTGAACCCTGCTTCCATTCCCAAGTGTCAACTCCGTTGGTTAGGGAGAAGTCTTGAAGCAAATGTTTCACGCTTTGAATTTCTGCATTATCAATCCACGACGAACCATCCCAGTAGTCACTGACACGTCTCCCACTAGCCCCATCTGGAATATTGTATTGGTTTTTGAGGGGCCCACTAGGTAGCCAATTGTCATGCCAGAATAGGGTGTCTTTTCCATCACGTACCTTTCTCATAATAATTCGATGTGATAAATTTCTGCAATGGAGAAGGAACTTCCACGTGCCAGATTGTGTGGCCACCCCTTTTGCAACATAAAACTTGGTAGAATCCTTATATTTATTACGCATATAAGTAGCCCAAAGGCCTCTGGAATGTAAGAATCTCCATGTTAATTTAATCCCTGAGGCAATGTTCAGGTCAGAAAGCAATCGCAATCCAATCCCCCCTTCCTCCTTTGGCCTGCAAGAGTCTCTCCAGGCCCAAGATTTTGTAGTCCCCCATATAAATTTTTGACACATGGATGTTAGGGTGCGCAGAACAGTGGTAGGTACTGTAAACACCTGAACCCAGAAAGCAATCATGCCATAGATGACACTCCTTACCAGCTCAATACGCCCAGATATGGATAACGAGGAGGAAGTCCACCCACTTAGCCGTTTCCGACACTTGTCTATAAGCCGGCTGTACATGCTTGTTTTAGGGTAATTGGGTGATAGGGGCAGCCCCAAGTAAGTAGAAATAGTACTTGCCCGCTTAACACCTAAATAGTCTGCCAGCTCTCCAGGATTTTTAACCCCCTTACTAAACATGGAAAGACTTTTCTCCCAATTGATCTCCAAACCTGTGAAGTTCCTGAAATCTTCCAGTAAATTTTGAAGGCCCCTTAGTGATTTCCGATTACCACGACAGAAAACTAGGAGATCGTCAGCAAATAACAAGTGTGAAATAGATCCAGTACGTTTCATAGGATGGATGGTACCTTTAGTAATGGCCTTGGCAAGAAGAAGAGAAAAAGCTTCCATGATAATAACAAAGAGGAAGGGTGAAATAGGGTCACCATGTCTGATACCACGGTTTCCACCAAAGAAGCCCATTGGGGACCCATTAACCATAACCGAATACTGGGCAGTAGAAATGCATTCCTTGATCCAGCTGATGAACTTGTACCCGAATCCCATCTGATGCAAGATAAAATACACAAACTCTCTGTTAACGCTGTCGAAAGCCTTACGGAGGTCCAGTTTCAGGCAGGCTCTGGACCCCATAGGGTTGCTAAAATCTCTGATCTGCTCATGAGCTAGCAGGGTACAATCAGAAAGCAATCTCCCATGAATGAAAGCAGACTAGTTGGGGGAAATTAGATCACTAATGATTCTTTTTAGCCTGTTGCAAATCACCTTACTAATAATTTTATAAATAAAATTGCAACATGATATAGGCCTGTAATCCCCAAGGGACGAAGCATTAGAGTTTTTTGGGACCAGAGTGAGAAAAGGTGTGATTCACCTGTTTGAGGAGGGAGGCAGATTTGAAGAAAGACTGTACCGCTTCGACAACATCCGGACCAATAAGATGCCAGTTGTGGTGGAAGAAGAATCCATTATACCCATCTGGACCAGGGGCTTTGGAAGGGACAATTTGAAAGACCGCCTCTTTAATTTCTTCTGAACTAACACCTCTTTCAAGCCACATAGCAGTTTCAGCTTTGAGTTTCTTTTTAGGAACCAGGTTGGGGAAAACATTCCAATAGAGATCTTGGTTGTACAGCATCTTATAGATGGTTACAGCCTCAGATTTTATATCATCATAAGATTTATTCCTAGCCCCATGCACATCCACCAGGTGGGATAAATTATTTTTACTTTGTATAGCCCTCATAGAATTGTGAAAGAATCTCGTATTTCTATCCCCCAGATCCAACTAGTCATGTCTACTCTTCTGGCGGAGCATTTCCTCTTCCATATCCAGTAAATTAGCAAGCTCATTAGATAATTCACGTTCCTTCTCCTGGAGCTCTTGGCTAAAGTGAAGTGCAGACTGTTTTCTAACAGCTTCGAGATGACATCTGCAGGTATGGATATGCAACATAGCATGTTTGTCCCTGGCCCATCTTCTAAGATCATATTTTAACTGCCGCAATTTCATAACAAGACGAAACATAGGGGTGCCACTATAGATTGCCGACTAGTTAGATTCCAGGATATCCTTAAAACCTGGCAAATGAGTCCAGTGATTGAAAAATTTGAAGGGCTTAGGATCAGTAAGTACCTTGGAGTGAAGGTTGATAATCATAGGAGAGTGATCACTGGTGAGAGGGTCCAAATATTCCAGGAAGGAGTCGGGGAGCTTGTCAATCCAAACTCCATTGCAAAGAGCCCGATCTAATTGTGCAGCAATACGTGCCGAACCCATCCGCTTATTGCACCAACTAAGCCGATTTCCAGTACATTTAAGAGCACACAGTCTACAGTCAGTAAGAGAGTTGTTGAAGTCAGATAGTTTACTAGCTTCCACCTTGCGGCCCCCAACCTTGTCTTTAGCGTATAAGATGCAATTAAAGTCACCTCCCACTAACCAAGCTTTATTGTGCAAAGTAGCCGCATCACTCTTTAGCTGGTCCCAAAGAACCTTCCTTTCATGTAATAAGTTACTGCCATAGACAGCCGTAAGAGCGAAGTCAAAGCCCCCAACATTATGACAACTTAATGTAATATGCTGCATAGACGAAGATATGACTACAGCTTGCCACACAAGCGGATCAAATCCAGCCACAATACGTCCTCCAGAATGAGAACGAAAGTTATCAATAATATTCCACCACGTCGGAATGCAAGATTTGGTCATCACTGTCGTAGAGTTTAACTTAGTTTCCAAAAGGACTATTACAGAAGGAGAGATCTTCTGAATTCTTTCCCTGAGGTCCCTACGCCTCACAGCATTATTTAGGCCCCTTGTATTCCAAATTAGAATAGTCATTGGCAAACACCAAAATGAATCAAGAGCAGAACCCTACTTCAGTCTGCTACTACGTAGAGCAGGGGTGGCAATTCCCTGCTTCTTCCGTTTAGAGGATTCAATATCATTTAAGATTTCTGTATGTTCAGATAACCAATATGGATTGTCATATAAGGGGATCTCAGGAAGAGCAACACAAGTGTCCTCTTGAATTTCTATATTTGGAGCAGCTAGGGTGGTAGGAATAGCAACAGGAGGGGTAGCATCATTGTTAATGTGACAGTTGACTTCAGGGAGAAGGGGGCGAAATTCTGGAGTGGAAGATGTTTCAGCTGAGGGTGGTGAACATACATCAGCTTCAGGAACATGGAGATCCTGTTGAAGTGCGGACTTAACACCAAGAGCCGTGGCATTCTCATGAAAATCTGGAACCACGGAGGCTCTTTTTGGTTCCAGGAAACTGAATATTTTCAAGACATTTGCAATTCTAATGAAATGCAAACGGGCCCTCATAGATACAGAATGCGAAATGTTGCCTCCTGCCAGAGCAAGTCCATCAGCCCCCTTGTGGAGATGGCTTGCATCATTCGTGCTTGGAGAAGGGATAGCCAAATCAACCTCAGGATTTCCAGAATTAGAGCTTTGCCCGAGCTCATAAGTCTGGCCAGAACGGAGTGCTATACCTTTACCTTTATCACGAATAGTACACTGCAGGTCAGAGTGACCAAAGCAGACACATTTACTGCAGCGAGGTGGTTCAGTCTCATATTTTGCATCAAAAGCCAGACTGGACCCATCATCAAGTTCGACCTCAACAACATTCGAAAGTGGCCTCTTAGCATCGACCTCGACCAAGCAACGTGCGTATGAGATTCTTTCCAAATTTGCAGTTGACCGATCCAGGCACAAAGGGGTACCGACGACAGAGGCGAGTATGTTGAGTATCTCCATATTCCACATATTAACAGGTACCCCATGCAATTGCAGCCAGAGTGGAACAGACGTAAGAATATCCCTGTCATGGCGAATGTTACGGTTCCACAATTTGATCACAACAAGACGTCCATCAAACAGCCAAGGGCCTCCGTGAAGGATCCTATTGCAATCATCCATGCTCTCAAATTTATAGTAAAAAAGCCATTCTCCTTGCTAAAAATTCGAACCCTCTTATTAGGCTTCCAGAGTCTCTCAACCTAAGAAAGCATCTGCCCATACAAAGGGGAATCCCCCAACACATACCCAACAAGAGTGGACTTCCAGTTTTCAGCTCCCTTCTCCAAGAGTGAATCCGGAACCCTGGCTACACAAGAGCCATCCTGCCTGATTAAGGGTGGGACAAACTTCATACCAATGGATTCACCATACGTTCGCTTGTTTGCGTACACATCCGACCAACTCTTCTTAGCAGCAGATTGGTCAATTATTATAGGCTGAGTAGATACCTTAGGTCTGTCTGGCAAAGCATCGAGTACCTTAGCTGCGGGAATGGCAGTCCCAGTGCTGTCGATAGATCTTCTTCTCCGATATGGGAATTCTCCAGGGCGCCGGAAATTCTTGATCAAAGACGGTGGAGGACGGAACTCCTTCCTCCGAGAGACCAGACGCCAACCCTTAGCCGCATCTGACTTCTCCGAAGAGGGCTGATAAACGATCGCATCATCGCTCGATGGCCGCTATGCCGATTAACTTGAGCCCTAGAAATGCCCCTAGAGCCTGGAGGCCGAGAGGAGACCCTGGTGCCAGGAACCCTAGGAGTAACGCCAGATTTGCCCAAATCGCCATTGTCGCCGCTCCGAGAATCGCTCATCTCACAGTTTTATACTATATATATATATATATATATATGTATGTATATATATATATATATATATGTATGTATGTATGTATATGTATGTATGTATGTATATATATGTATGTATATATATATATATGTATGTATATATATATATATATATATATATATATATATGTATATATATATGTATATCTATATTATAAAAGAGGGATGTTATCAAGAGAAATTGGATAAGAGATATTGGACAAGAGAAATTGGATAAGAGATATCTATATTATAAGAGAGTGATGTTATCAAGAGAAATTGGATAAGAGATATTTATATTATAAGAGAGTGATGTTATCAAGAGAAATTGGATAAGAGATATCTATATTATAAAAGAGGGATGTTATCAAGAGATATTGGATAAGAGATATTGGACAAGAGAAATTGGATAAGAGATATCTATATTATAAAAGAGGGATGTTATCAAGAGAAATTGGATAAGGGATATTGGACAAGAGAAATTGGATAAGAGATATCTATATTATAAAAGAGGGATGTTATCAAGAGAAATTGGATAAGAGATATTGGACATGAGAAATTGGATAAGAGATATCTATATTATAAGAGAGGGATGTTTTCAAGAGAAATTGGTTAAGAGATATTGGACAAGAGAAATTAGATAAGAGATATCTATTTTATAAAAGAGGGATGTTATCAAGAGAAATTGGATAAGAGATATTGGACAATAGAAATTGGATAAGAGATGTTTATTCTATAAAATAGAGATGTTATCAAGAGAAATTAGATAAGAGAATTTGGACAAGAGAATTTGGACAAGAGAATTTGGATAAGAGAATTTGGACAAGAGTATATACATACATATATATACATACATATATATACATACATACATATATACATACATATATACATACATACATATACATATATACATATACATTCATAAATATACATACATACATATACATACATCTATTATATAAGAGAGGGATGTTATCAAGAGAAATTGGATAAGAGAATTTGGACAAGAGTATATACATACATATATATACGTACATATATACATATACATACATACCTATACATACATACATATACATACATCTATTCTATAAAACAAGGATGTTATCCAGAGAAATTGGATAAGAGAATTTGGACAAGAGAAATTGGATAAGAGAATTTGGACAAGATTATATACATACATATATAAACATACATATATATACATATACATATATACATATACATATATCTATATTATAAAAGAGGGATGTTATCAAGAGAAATTGGATAAGAGATATTGGACAAGAGAAATTGGATAAGAGATATCTATATTATAAGAGAGTGGTGTTATACAGAGAAATTGGATAAGCGATATCTATATTATAAAAGAGAGATGTTATCAAGAGAAATTGGATAAGAGATATTGGACAAGAGAAATTGGTTAAGAGATATTTATTCTATAAAATAGGGATGTTATCAAGAGAAATTGGAGAAGAGAATTTGGACAAGAGAATTTGGATAAGAGAATTTGGACAAGAGTATATACATACATATATGGGTAAAGTGTTCCTAGGGTGACTCCTTAGATTAAATCTAAGGAGTCGCCCCCATTTTCCCTTATATCCCACAATTTTTTTGGATTTTATTTTTCATGGGGTTGTTGTTCACCTCATGTATGATCAACATACCAAAAATCAAGCCATTCCAATACTTTTAGAGCCACCATCTACCCCTTGCAACTTCAACGGTCTGAAAACGTGCTGAAAACCCATGAAGTTGCAAGGGGTAGATGGGGGCTCTAAAAGTATTGGAATGAATTGATTTTTGGTATGTTGATCATCCATGAGGTGAACAACAACCCCATGAAAAAAAATTCCGAAAAAAAATGTGGGATATGGGGAAAATGGGGGCGACTCCTTAGATTGAATCTAAGGAGTCACCCTAGGAACACTTTACCCTACATATATATACATATATATACATACATACATACATATACATATATACATATACATTCATAAATATACATACATATATATACATACATCTATTATATAAGAGAGGGATGTTATCAAGAGAAATTGGATAAGAGAATTTGGACAAGAGTATATACATACATATATATATACGTACATATATACATATACCTACATACCTATACATACATACATATACATACATCTATTCTATAAAACAGGGATGTTATCCAGAGAAATTGGATAAGAGAATTTGGACAAGATTATATACATACATATATATACATATACATATATACTTATACATACATAAATATACATACATCTATTCTATATTTGATGAAGATTTTGAATTATGTCATACTAGGATAAAGGTTAGGGCTGACTAGGACAAACATACATAATGATTAGAATAAACAAAAATGAGTTGGAATTTTGAAATTTTGGGTGAAACATTAGGAGGAAGTTTGAATTTTAGTGGGAGTTTTGAAATTTTGATGGGAGTTTGAAATCTAAAGTTTGAAAGATATTTTAACATTATGGCACCAAAAGTTTGAATTTGAAAAATCTATGAAACAATTGGGGGAAAGTTTGTATTTTAGGGGAAACTCTTGGTGGGGGAAAATGAAATCATTTATTTTTTGGGGAGAACTACATAACAATTATTGTGCTTTAATTTTGTGGGGAATTAAAATTTTGAGGAGAGGAATATCTTAAATAAACCGTGTCCTATGGACACGGGTAATGACTAGTATATATATATATATATATATATATATATATATATATATATATATATATATATATATATATATATATATATATATAGTGATCTTCGGATGCGAAAAAATGTGTTTTCGCACCGTGAAAAAAAATTGAAAAATTTTTTTGAAATTTTTTTTCAAATTTTTTTTTGATGTTTATTCCATACAATTATATGCTCCAGGGAAAATAATGGGTGAACCCGTTGGGGATTAGAGCACCCATCCACCCGTTACAAATTTAACGGTCTCAAAACGTGCGAATTTGATGAAATGCATTGATCGAAGGCCAAATGAAGTTATTTCTCAACAATTATTTTTTGAGGGGGGTATAACAACATATAATAAGGGTGGAAAAAAGAATTTTTGAAAAATAAATTTCAAAAAAAACTAAACATTTTCGCACTGTGCGAAATGTTCTCATTTGAAAATTTTCCTGTATATACAAATATATATATATACACACACACACACACACACTAGTCATTACCCGTGCCCATAGGGCACGGTTTATTTAATGGCTGAGTTTTTCTCCCCCACAAATTTCAAGTTCCCCCAAATTTCAAGTTTTCCCACAAAATTTCAAGTTTCCCCCCAAATTTAAGTTTTCCCCCAAAATTTAAGTCCCCCCAAAATTGTCATTACCACCTAGGACAAACTTGCCACGTAGAACAAAGCTTTGTCCTAGCAGGAAAAGATTCAAAATCTTCATAGAACTGGAAAAAATGGTCAGAAGGGGTGAGAATAAAAAGTGTGGGTGGGTGTGTGGGGAGGGTCCATGGGCAAAAATACAAAAACCGGGGTTGTATGTGCAAAATTCTCCACCTCCTCTTTTATCCCTCAAAATCTCATCTCTTATATTTTCTCTTATCCAATTTCCCTGTTTTATATAATAGATATCCAAATTCTCTTATCCAATTTCTCATGTCCAAATTCTCTTAACAATTTCTCTTGATAACATCCGTCTTTTATATAATAGATATCTCTTATCCAATTTCTATTGTCCAATATCTCTTATCCAATTTCTCTTGATAACATCCCTCGTTTGTAATATAGATATCTATTATCCAATTTCACTTGATAACATCACTCTTATCCAATTTCTATTGTCCAATATCTCTTATTCAATTTCTCTTGATAACATCCCTCTTTTATAATATAGATATCTCTTATCCAATTTCTCTTGTCCAATATCTCTTATCCAATTTATCTTGATAACATCCCTCTTTTATATATAGATATCTCTTATCCAATTTCTCATGTCCAATATCTATTATCCAATTTCTCTTGATAACATCCCTCTTTTATAATATAGATATCTCTTTTCCAATTTCTCTTGATAACATCCCTCTTTTATAATATAGATATCTCTTATCCAATTTCTCTTGATAACATCCCTCTCTTATAATATAGATATCTCTTATCCAATTTCTCTTGTCCAATATCTCTTATCCAATTTCTCTTGATAACATCTCTCTTTTATAATATAGATATCTCTTATCCAATTTGTCTTATCCAATATCTCTTATTTAATTTCTCTTGATAACATCCATCTCTTATAATATAGATATCTCTTATCCAATTTCTCTAGTCCAATATCTCTTATCCAATTTCTCTTGATAACATCCCTCTTTTATAATGTAGATATCTCTTATCCAATTTCTCTTGTCCAATATCTCTTATCCAATTTCTCTTGATAACATCCCTCTCTTATAATATAGATATCTCTTATCTAATTTCTCTTGTCCAATATCTCTTATCCAATTTCTCTTGATAACATCCCTCTTTTATAATATAGATATCTCTAATCCAATTTCTCTTGTCCAATATCTCTTATCCAATTTCTCTTGATAACATCCCTCTTTTATAATATATATATCTCTTATCACATTTCTCTTGATAACATCCCTCTCTTATAATATAGATATCTCTTATCTAATTTCTCTTGTCCAATATCTCTTATCCAATTTCTCTTGATAACATCCCTCTTTTATAATATAGATATCTCTTATCCATTTTTTTTGTCCAATATCTCTTATCCAATTTCTCTTGATAACATCCCTCTTTTATAATATAGAATATCTCTTATCCAATTTCTCATGTCCAATATCTCTTATCCAATTTCTCTTGATAACATCCCTCTCTTATAATATAGATATCTCTTATCCAATTTCTCTTGTCCAATATCTCTTATCCAATTTCTCTTGATAACATCACTCTTTTATAATATAGATATCTCTTATCCAATTTCTCTTGATAACATCACTCTCTTATAAGATAGATATCTATCTAATTTCTCTTGTCCAATATCTCTTATCCAATTTCTCTTGATAACATCCCTCTTTTATAATATAGATAACTCTTATCCAATTTCTCTTGTCCAATATCTCTTATCCAATTTCTCTTGATAACGTCCCTCTTTTATAATATAGATATCTCTTATCCAATTTCTCTTGTCCAATATCTCTTATCCAATTTCTCTTGATAACATCTTTCGTTTGTAATATAGATATCTCTTATCCAATTTCTCTTGATAACATCACTCTTATCCAATTTCTATTTTCCAATATCTCTTATTCAATTTCTCTTGATAACATCCCTCTTTTATAATGTTGATATCTCTTATCCAATTTATCTTGTCAAATATCTCTTATCCAATTTCTCTTGATAACATCCCTCTTTTATAATATAGATATCTCTTATCCAATTTCTCATGTCCAATATCTCTTATCCAATTTCTCTTGATAACATCCCTCTTTTATAATATAGATATATATATATATACATACATACATGTTCATGTATGTATGTATACATACATATATATATATATATATATATACATACATATATATATATATATATATAGGGCAATCTTCGGGTGCGAAAAATCCCGTGCGAAAGCCGTGCGAAAACTTTTTTTTTATTTTTTTGAAATTTTTTTTTTCAAAAATTCTTTTTTTGATGTTTAATCCATACAATTATATACCCCAGGGAAAATAATGGGTGAACCCGTTGGGCATTAGAGCACCCATCCACCCGTTACAAATTTAACGGTCTCAAAACGTGCGAATTTGATGAAATGGCTTGATCGAAGGCCAAATGACATTATTTCTCAACCATTATTTTTTGAGGGGGGTATAACAACATATAATGAGGGTGGAAAAAAGAATTTTTGAAAAAAAAAATTTCAAAAAAAAGATAAAAACATTTTCGCACGGTGCGAAATGTTCTCATTTGAAAATTTTCCTATATATATATGTGTGTATATATATATATGTATACATACATACATACATACTTATATATATATACTAGTCATAACCCGTGCCCTAAGGACACGATTCATTTAAAATATTTCCCCCCACAAAATCTTGGATCTCCTAATTTTAAACGAACACCAAATAAAACGCAATAATTGTTATTTAAGTCTCCCAACAATTTTAGTTCCCCCAAAATTTAGTTCTCCCAGAGAATTTAGTTCCCCCAAAAATTTTAACCAAAAATTTTAGTCCCCAAAAATGTAGTTCCATCCAGATTTAAACCGTGCCTAAAAGCACTATTCCTCAAAATTTGAATCCCCTAATTTTAAACCAACAACAATAATTAAAGCACAATGCTTGTTATTTAGTTACCCATAAAAATTATTTAGTTATCTCTAAAATTTAATATCTTGTTCTCCCCAAAATTTTTAGGAGAGAGAAATTTAAAGAACCCAAATTCCAGTTTGAAAACTTAGTAATGTTTGAAGAATTCACAGATAGACTACTCCCAAAATTATTGTTCGTTAAGACTCCACATGGATTATGGTACCTGAAGCAACTAACTTATTCATTGAGTGCTCCATTTACAAAACTAAATACTTCCATTCATTGCTAAACCACTTCTATCTAATGATATTGTTGGACAGATAATGAAATCATAACTCTTCTCAAATGGCTCAATGTTTTCATATAAAGACAAAAAAGAAAACTATCAAAGAGAACTGAATTTAAAAGCATATTGTTGACTGTATCACACTACAAATAAAAAACATGAGATAAAGTTAGTGTGAATTATATATCATATGCTCTCCAAATACAAATTTCGACTCGAGAACCAATTCAACCACCCAATACATCCAATAGAATAGAATTGAACGTGATTTACTCATCTCACAACCTAATAACTGATGTAATAACAAAAAATTTTGCATTTAGAGTTGTAATATTGGTTCTCAATATCAACATCTTGTTCTTCAGGCTCCTCTTCTGAGTACTCGAATCCATAATCCTCCATGTCTGCATTTCAACCCACAGTCATTAACTGCTCATCAAAATAAACAACCCAAAGTCATTAATTGCTTAAAAGCAAAGCATAAAAATCAATAGGCAGTATACCAATTTAGGAAGCCCACCTCTAATCTCTTCTCCCAATCAGCATTATACATGTCACTGAGACTTCGGACAGCTTTAAGCATAAACTGTGGCATCTCTTTGAATAAATCCACAGCGCTCCATCTAAAAACACCAGAACAATCAGATTTAAAACAAAAGAATAGTTTTGTTCATCTCTTTTTTATAAAGAATTCAATAGAGACTTACTTAAGGCTGGTTGCTCTCAAAATTTGAAACAGTTTGATCCGGCTTCCTTCTTAATTGACTTGCTGAGTTTTGCCACACAATATAGAACATATGCTAACCAGATTCTTTCACCCTCTTCCAGTTATTTAAGGGGATAAATCAGATTTTTGCATCCTTTTGCATCTCTGATTGTTGCATACACTGAATAAAATTAAAAAATAATGGAAATTTATTGGTTAACTCACTGATCTGCTTCCAATTGATGACATATTGGCCAAAGGTGTCGGCTTGATTTCTCTAAATAGTGTCGTTGCCTGCCATACTCCATACTAAAATATTACCAATCCTGTCTCCATAGAAGATAACATCCATACTCAAATATTACTAAAAATGGAAAAAAAAGAACAAAAAAGTGAAAAGAGAGAAGAAAAGAATAACAAATTTCAAATTGAGAATAAAAAAGAGAATCAAAAACCTTGCAAATGTCAGAGAAACTTATCCGCATCATGTCACCCTTATCCAACAGCAAAGAATTCATGGGCTTCACATCCTCCATCGCCACAATACCAGGACTCAGGAAAAAACCATAACTGATCTCGGCAATCTCAAGCACCTACAGAAAGATCTCGAATTAACACCAAGATCCTTGAAGTCCACAAACCTCTTAGCCCCAAAATAGTTCAAATAAATAGATCCGGTAGAAAATTTGAAGGCCGACGCTCCATGAGATCCATGAGAGTTGGGATTTGATTTTGCCGTGGTGACATCAGTAAATGCACTGTCATGAATAATAAATTGGTTCATCGCCTTCTGATCAATAAACAGCTGTTGCAAATTCCCCTGCAAACACCACAAAATTACACAACCCAATCGGTCAAATCATATTGTTCAACAATAAGACGTAATTTGCCAAAAACACTGAAATCCCCATGAAAGCACTCACTCCAGGAGTGTATGGCTTAATCTCAGCAGTCAGCATGCATCCACTCATCAGGAACATTCATTTACTTATCGAAATCATCAAACAAATTAATAGCAAATATGTGAGACTTATCAATTTATACTCGTGTGTCTTCCCCCTCGCTACCTTTGCCTCCTGTAACAATATCAAATCAAACAAAGTGAAAAGAAAAAAATAACAAATCCAGTAACACAACTGATCAATAAGTAATTCACTTGAGGGGTATTGTACTCTATGAAATCTGACTGTTCTCTTTGAAGTTCAACAGAAATTCTCAGTAGAAAAAAGAAAATTTGCATTTGGAACCTTGAAGTTTAGCAAAACAGGCCAACATACTAATTTCTGTGTCATATGGTTGTAATATATGTGATTTGGACTCATAGGATGCCGAATAAAAATCCTACGATTGCTTAACTCTCCATAAAAATCCTATGATTTGGATTCATATGTGATTTGGACTCATTGGATCTAATTTGCACATTAAAGTTTTCTCAGAAATGCAAGCAATTTTCAGAGTTTGCACATTGAATGTTTTTTCGCCACAAAACTGTAAAGAGATGCCATAGTATTCATTGAGTGATGTGTGATTCATCGGCATCCAATTTGGCTATAAATCTTTCTAAGGATAAATTTAGTCATAGGTGTCAATGTGTCTATCATACTTAAAACTCTAAGGATATGTAACACCAAAATGTTAAAACAGGTTAGTATTAAAATTTATGCTTTTGGGTTGAAAACAAAAGAAATGAAATAGGAAATATTAGTCTTTTAGCTTACAGAGAATGCAAAGTTATCAAGTAAAACCGCCCATAAATTATGTTACTATGCATATTACGATTAATATAAGTGAGAAAATTAATGAGCTTTTCTCGATGTCCTTTTCTAAAACTTCAAGATGATATTTTGATTAAGAAACATTGCGACCATTGTGCATTTCTCATGGGGCTCAAGTTCAAGCAGAGAGCTCTGATTAAGAAACTTTGTCTCCAGTTGTGTAGTAAACGAAATGACATGTGAGATTGGAAGTTTTATTCCATGTTTTCCAGTTTTCTATTGCTGCAAATGCAATAAGCCAAGCATTTGGTTACTGTAGAAACATGACTTCCATGTTATTGATGTTTAATTACTGATTAGATATGCAAAGGTAAGATTTTTTTGGAATCAAAAGTAGTAGTTGAAATGAAATATATGTTAATTCTCATGTTTATAGGCATTATGTTTACATAGTAATCAGTGAGTAGTTATCACTTATCAGACGATATGCATGTCCTGCAGATTTCTGTTCCTCACAATCAAACTGATAAAGTGGATCATGGAGGTCTAGACAAAATGACGCTTATAGAGGTATAAGAACTGGTTTTTAGTGTTTCTTGGTCACTCTCCTCAACTTGCATTAGATTCTTACATGGATATAAATTGGAACAGGTTAGTCCAAGATTTTGTTTGAACCCAATCAGAATGTCTTACAATAATTACGGCATAAGCACTTCAACGTTCAAACAACTTACCACATCAACACAAAATCGTTTCTTATGTCATTTCAAGTTACCTCTCTGAAACACAATTTTACCACCAAAATCCCAAATCCTTTTTTTCCTTGGAACCAGGATCAAATTGAATCATATAAACATGATCATCCTCTTTAATTATATATCAAATGTATAAGAAACTGTGAACTCATAGTAATAATAGATAATCCACGATTACAAATTTACCTATAGGCAGCAACCTTTAGCATCTCATCGACTGATATAGTCGATTGCCGCTGCAATTTGATTGCCAAGATGAAAACTGTAAGGGTTTAAAATCAATTTGTAAGAAATATATGAGATACCTATTGAACAAAATCATAGTTTGAAGTCTGCAACACGGAGCACCAAAGATACTGCTATATAGAAAAATTGATACTCTGATATTGCAAATATATTATGACACCATGTAGTCCTCTTTTGTAAGCATTACTTCAAAAGAATGTCAGTAGCCGTAATTTATTAGAATAACGAAGCAAAGAATAGAAGATGTCGATGACCTTTTAAAAAGTAAAGGTTGATCAGGTGAAGAATGTGAAGCAGTAATGTAATGTGTCACTCTATCACTTCCTTGTAAAAATGCCATGGTGTTAAGAGTTTGACATCAGTTTAACTTCCTTAGTTAATTAGAGTAAACTTACAATATAAGCATCATTCTTCAATGAATGGAAGTTTATGTTGCATCATGCATTATTACATGAATGGAAGTTCAACAACAATATAAGCATCATTCTTGAAAAGAAAAAAGAAAATCACAGAATATTGGTTGTTTATGTTTCATCATGCATTATTTCATGAATGGAAGTTCAACATCAGGTCCGATGAATTACAACAATGATGTGCACTTAATTCTCGGTTTTTTTCCCTTTTTTAGTATGAAGCCTTTTTAGGTGAGACGATGATGGACCCATTTCTCGACGACCATAGGAGAGACATACCACAGCCTTGATGCTTCGTCTAAGCCTACTTAGCACCCTCCAGATGAGCTTATATTCTGGGCACCCTCCAGATGAGCTAATACCTCATGAACAACGCCGTCTCCCCACACATCTGACTGCCTACATACCTGCAAATTTGTACAATATTAGATATCATTAAGCTATGAAATTGACATACAGATTGTACCATACATGCTTATAACCTTGGCCAACAAAACGTGCCAACAGAATATATTTGGAACCTTGAAGTTCAACAGGAAAAAGAAAATTTGCATTTGGAACCTTGAAGTTCAACAAAACAGGCCAACATATCACTTTCTGTGTCATAAATCAGGAACAACATTGAATCTAATTTGCACATTCAAGTTTTCTTAGATATGCTAGGAATTTCCAGAAGTTTGCACATTGGATGTTTTTTACCTCAAAACTGTTTGTTTTCAAAGTTTGCACATTCAAGTCATGAACAAATGCTTTTCTTTCTTCAATGTTCCAAATGCATATCCAAATCGCATTTGTTCTCAACAGAAATAAGAAAATTTACGGGATACATTTGGAACCTTGAAGTTCAGCAGAATAATACCTTACTTAGAGACAATGAGTGCATTAGACAATGAGTGCCTTTAGAATCGATTCACACCTGCCCACACCAAAAATAAGAAGAAACAAAATTGATCAAAACAAAATTTCAAAAAACATAGATCTCTGAAGAGAGGGAGCAAGCAGGGAGAGAAGAGTAAGGAGAAAATCCACCTTTTTCTCTTTGATTGCATTAAAACCATGAAGTTCATTGATTTCTTTAGCCATCAGCCATACAACCTCGGCAAGGGGATGAGAGTTGAGGCTAAGTTTTTTTGGAGATATTAATGGCTGCAGGAGAGTAAAGCTGGAGTTGTTTGATTGGAATAAAAAAACCTGGATTTTGTGGGGCTAATACACAAATAGCTTTAACACTAACAACTCCTGATACCAAATAGCTGTAACACTAACAAACAATGGAATCCAAGAAAACTAATGCAATCAAATCTCCAAAATTTAATATAAGAACCACTAACAAACAATGGGCGGATAATATTTTGTGGGGCTAATCTTAATTTCATAGCTGATACCAAATTTCCCACCAAAATTTTGAATCCAGCGTGGATCCAGGCAGGTGCAGTGTTATTTTCTTGTTTCAATTTATTTACACATAATTCAAAAGTCTTCCCCCATAAAAGTTTGAGAATGAGGACCTTGACACATACCTTGGATCTGTAGCGGAGGTCGTAGGAGGATTCAGTCTCCGTCGAAGTTGAAGTCGAAGTCACCGGTGGCGGGATCGAGGTCTTAGCTGGTGTCGCCGGTGGGGAGAATCCACATCGGGAAATTGAGGCTGCCGAGGCTGAGGATAGCAAAGAGAACAAGGATCAAGATTTTGGGGGAGATGAGACATTGATTGATCCTTTTTTCCCGTAAAAATTCTAGTTTTTTGGGTCTGTGATACTTAGAGGTTGGGTATGAAATTTAAGTGTGCTTTCTGTCGTGGAAGTTTGAAATTAATAAGGGAGAGGTCTGAATGTTGCAGGCACATGATGGAGGGTTGGAAACGAAGCCAAGATATATTTTAATGTGTGATTTCCATTGGGCGGGCTGAGTGTCCCCCAAAATTTTGATTTCAAAATCAAAGTTCAAAGTTCAAATTCAAAAGTTTTCATCCAATTTTTTTCCCAAGAAATCATCCTAGTCAGCTTGTCCCTCATAGATGGATATCCTAGTCAGCTTGTCTTTGTCCTAGTCAGCTTGTCCCAGTAGGACAAAATTCAAAATCTTCATCCTTTATAGAATAGATATATATATACTAGCCATAACCCGTGCCCACGGGCACGGTTCATTTAAGATTTTCCCCCAAGAAATATTTGTTTCCAAACATTATTTATACAGTGAAATTTGTGTGGAACAACAAATTCGGCGTAGAACAACAAATTCGGCGAGGGCGCCCTTGAGTTGGAACAACAAATTAGTGTAAAAAAATTTAGCAGGCGCCTTCAGCGCGAAGGGTGGAAAGTGCATATGTGTGTGTGTGATGTGTGGGTAAAAAGTGAAATAAGAGTGGTTTTTTTAGCAAAAAGGGAAAATAGATGGTATTCTGTGCAAATGTAGTGATTGTGGGGGGTTTGAAAACAAAAGGAAAAAGTGTTGGTTTTTCCAAACACTCATCTCAACCCTTCTTTTAGCAAGATTAAATCATATCCATTCTTCTATCAACCTCTTTATACATCAGAACGATTCATTTAAGATTTTCATTCGCGAAATCTTTGTTCCCAAACGTTATTTACACAGTCAAATTTGTGCGGAACAACAAATTCGGCGTAGAACAATGAATTCGGCGAGGGTGCCCTTGAGTCGAAACAACAAATTAGAGTAAAAAAAATTTAGCAGGCGCCTTCATCACGAGCGCCTTCGTCGCGAAGGGTGGAAGTGCATAAGTGTGGGTGTATGGTGTGTGTGTGTATGGTGTGTGTGTGTGTGGTTAAAAAGTGAAATGAAAGGGGTTTTTTAGGAAAAAGGGGAAATATGTGGTATTCTGTGCAAATGTAGTGATTGTGGGGGTTTGAAAATAAATAGAAAAAGGTGGTGGTTTTTCCAAACATTCATCTCAACCCTTCTTTTACCAAGATTAAATCCTAACCATTCTTCTATCAACCTCTTAATACATCATCTTGACATCAGCTTATCCCAGTCAGCCCTAGAATTCAAAAACCTTTGTGTTTTAATTTATATATATATACTAGTCATTACCCGTGCCCATAGGGCACGGTTTATTTAATGGCTGAGTCCCCCCCTCACAAATTTCATGTTCCCCCAAATTTCAAGTTTTCCCACAAAATTTAAAGTTTCCCCCCAAATTTAAGTTTTTCCCCAAAATTTAAGTCCCCCAAAATTGTCATTGCCACCTATGACAAACTTGCCACATAGGACAAAGCTTTGTCCTAATAGGATAAGATTCAAAATCTTCAAAGGACTGGAAAAAAATGTTCGGAAGAGGGGAGAATAAAAAATGTGGGTGTGTGAGTAGGGAGGGTCAAGGGGCAAAAATGCAAAAATCGCGGTTGTATGTGCAAAATTCTCCACCTCCTCTCTTATCCCTCAAAATCTCATCTCTTATATTTGCTCTTAATTTCTCTTGATAACATCCCTCTTTTATATAATAGATATCCAAATTCTCTTATCTAATTTCTCTTGATAACATCCCTCTTTTATATAATAGATATCCAAATTCACTTATCCAATTCCTCATGTCTAAATTCTCTTATCCAATTTCTCTTGATAACAACCCGCTTTTATATAATAGATATCCAAATTCTCTTATCCAATTTCTCATGTCCAAATTCTCTTATCCAATTTCTCTTGATAACATCCCTTTTTTATATAATAGATATGTATATGTATATGTGTATGTATATGTATATATATATATCTATTCTATAAAGGATGAAGATTTTGAATTTTGTCCTACTGGGACAAGCTGACTAGGACAAAGACAAGCTGACTAGGATATCCATCTATGAGGGACAAGCTGACTAGGATGATTTCTTGGGAAAAAAATTGGATGAAAACTTTTGAATTTGAACTTTGAACTTTGATTTTGAAATCAAAATTTTGGGGGACACTCAGCCCGCCCAATGGAAATCACACATTAAAATATATCTTGGCTTCGTTTCCAACCCTCCATCATGTGCCTGCAACATTCAGACCTCTCCCTTATTAATTTCCAACTTCCACGGCAGAAAGCACACTTAAATTTCATACCCAACCTCTAAGTATCACGACCCAAAAAACTAGAATTTTTACGGGAAAAAAGGATCAATCAATGTCTCATCTCCCCCAAAATCTTGATCCTTGCTCTCTTTGCTATCCTCAGCCTCGGCAGCCTCAATTTCTCGATGTGGATTCTCCCCACCGGCGACACCAGCTAAGACCTCGATCCCGCCACCGGTGACTTCGACTTCAACTTCGACGGAGACTGAATCCTCCTACGACCTCCGCTACAGATCCAAGGTATGTGTCAAGGTCCTCATTCTCAAACTTTTATGGGGGAAGACTTTTGAATTATGTGTAAATAAATTGAAACAAGAAAATAACACTGCACCTGCCTGGATCCACGCTGGATTCAAAATTTTGGTGGGAAATTTGGTATCAGCTATGAAATTAAGATTAGCCCCACAAAATATTATCTGCCCATTGTTTGTTAGTGGTTCTTATATTAAATTTTGGAGATTTGATTGCATTAGTTTTCTTGGATTCCATTGTTTGTTAGTGTTACAGCTATTTGGTATCAGGAGTTGTTAGTGTTAAAGCTATTTGTGTATTAGCCCCACAAAATCCAGGTTTTTTTATTGCAATCAAAGAACTCCAGCTTTACTCTCCTGCAGCCATTAATATCTCCAAAAAAACTTAGCCTCAACTCTCATCCCCTTGCCGAGGTTATATGGCTGATGGCTAAAGAAATCAATGAACTTTATGGTTTTAATGCAATCAAAGAGAAAAAGGTGGATTTTCTCCTTACTCTTCTCTCCCTGCTTGCTCCCTCTCTTCAGAGATCTATGTTTTTTGAAATTTTGTTTTGATCAATTTTGTTTCTTCTTATTTTTGGTGTGGGCTGGTGTGATTCGATTCTAAAGGCACTCATTGTCTAATGCACTCATTGTCTCTAAGTAAGGTATTATTCTGTTGAACTTCAAGGTTCCAAATGTATCCCGTAAATTTTCTTATTTCTGTTGAGAACAAATGCGATTTGGATATGCATTTGGAACATTGAAGAAAGAAAAGCATTTGTTCATGACTTGAATGTGCAAACTTTGAAAACAAACAGTTTTGAGGTAAAAAACATCCAATGTGCAAACTTCTGGAAATTCCTAGCATATCTAAGAAAACTTGAATGTGCAAATTAGATTCAATGTTGTTTCTGATTTATGACACAGAAAGTGATATGTTGGCCTGTTTTGTTGAACTTCAAGGTTCCAAATGCAAATTTTCTTTTTCCTGTTGAACTTCAAGGTTCCAAATATATTCTGTTGGCACGTTTTGCTGGCCAAGGTTATAAGCATGTATGGTACAATCTGTATGTCAATTTCATAGCTTAATTATATCTAATATTGTACAAATTTGCAGGTATGTAGGCAGTCAGATGTGTGGGGAGACGGCGTTGTTCATGAGGTATTAGCTCATCTGGAGGGTGCCCAGAATATAAGCTCATCTGGAGGGTGCTAAGTAGGCTTAGACGAAGCATCAAGGCTGTGGTATGTCTCTCCTATGGTCGTCGAGAAATGGGTCCATCATCGTCTCACCTAAAAAGGCTTCATACTAAAAAAGGAAAAAAACCGAGAATTAAGTGCACATCATTGTTGTAATTCATCGGACCTGATGTTGAACTTCCATTCATGAAATAATGCATGATGAAACATAAACAACCAATATTCTGTGATTTTCTTTTTTCTTTTCAAGAATGATGCTTATATTGCTGTTGAACTTCCATTCATGTAATAATGCATGATGCAACATAAACTTCCATTCATTGAAGAATGATGCTTATATTGTAAGTTTACTCTAATTAACTAAGGAAGTTAAACTGATGTCAAACTCTTAACACCATGGCATTTTTACAGGGAAGTGATAGAGTGACACATTACATTACTGCTTCACATTCTTCACCTGATCAACCTTCACTTTTTAAAAGGTCATCGACATCTTCTATTCTTTGCTTCGTTATTCTAATAAATTACGGCTACTGACATTCTTTTGTAGTAATGCTTACAAAAGAGGACTACATGGTGTCATAATATATTTGCAATATCAGAGTATCAATTTTTCTGTATAGCAGTATCTTTGGTGCTCCGTGTTGCAGACTTCAAACTATGATTTTGTTCAATAGGTATCTCATATATTGCTTACAAATTTATTTTAAACCCTTACAGTTTTCATCTTGGCAATCAAATTGCAGCAGAAATCGACTATATCAGTCGAAGAGATGCTAAAGGTTGCTGCCTATAGGTAAATTTGTAATCGTGGATTTATCTATTATTACTATGAGTTCACAGTTTCTTATACATTTGATATATAATTAAAGAGGATGATCATGTTTATATGATTCAATTTGATCCTGGTTCCAAGGAAAAAAAGGATTTGGGATTTTGGTGGTAAAATTGTGTTTCAGAGAGGTAACTTGAAATGACATAAGAAACGATTTTGTGTTGATGTGGTAAGTTGTTTGAACGTTGAAGTGCTTATGCCGTAATTATTGTAAGACATTCTGATTGGGTTCAAACAAAATCTTGGACTAACCTGTTCCAATTTATATCCATGTAAGAATCTAATGCAAGTTGAGGAGAGTGACCAAGAAACACTAAAAACCAGTTCTTATACCTCTATAAGCGTCATTTTGTCTAGACCTCCATGATCCACTTTATCAGTTTGATTGTGAGGAACAGAAATCTGCAGGACATGCATATCGTCTGATAAGTGATAACTACTCACTGATTACTATGTAAACATAATGCCTATAAACATGAGAATTAACATATATTTCATTTCAACTACTACTTTTGATTCCAAAAAAATCTTACCTTTGCATATCTAATCAGTAATTAAACATCAATAACATGGAAGTCATGTTTCTACAGTAACCAAATGCTTGGCTTATTGCATTTGCAGCAATAGAAAACTGGAAAACATGGAATAAAACTTCCAATCTCACATGTCATTTCGTTTACTACACAACTGGAGACAAAGTTTCTTAATCAGAGCTCTCTGCTTGAACTTGAGCCCCATGAGAAATGCACAATGGTCGCAATGTTTCTTAATCAAAATATCATCTTGAAGTTTTAGAAAAGGACATCGAGAAAAGCTCATTAATTTTCTCACTTATATTAATCGTAATATGCATATTAACATAATTTATGGGCGGTTTTACTTGATAACTTTGCATTCTCTGTAAGCTAAAAGACTAATATTTCCTATTTCATTTCTTTTGTTTTCAACCCAAAAGCATAAATTTTAATACTAACCTGTTTTAACATTTTGGTGTTACATATCCTTAGAGTTTTAAGTATGATAGACACATTGACACCTATGACTAAATTTATCCTTAGAAAGATTTATAGCCAAATTGGATACCGATGAATCACACATCACTCAATGAATACTATGGCATCTCTTTACAGTTTTGTGGCGAAAAAACATTCAATGTGCAAACTCTGAAAATTCCTTGCATTTCTGAGAAAACTTTAATGTGCAAATTAGATCCAATGAGTCCAAATCACATATGAATCCAAATCATAGGATTTTTATGGAGAGTTAAGCAATCGTAGGATTTTTATTCGGCATCCTATGAGTCCAAATCACATATATTACAACCATATGACACAGAAATTAGTATGTTGGCCTGTTTTGTTAAACTTCAAGGTTCCAAATGCAAATTTTCTTTTTTCTACTGAGAATTTCTGTTGAACTTCAAAGAGAACAGTCAGATTTCATAGAGTACAATACCCATCAAGTGAATTACTTATTGATCAGTTGTGTTACTGGATTTGTTATTTTTTTCTTTTCACTTTGTTTGATTTGATATTGTTACAGGAGGCAAAGGTAGCGAGGGGGAAGACACACGAGTATAAATTGATAAGTCTCACATATTTGCTATTAATTTGTTTGATGATTTCGATAAGTAAATGACTGTTCCTGATGAGTGGATGCATGCTGACTGCTGAGATTAAGCCATACACTCCTGGAGTGAGTGCTTTCATGGGGATTTCAGTGTTTTTGGCAAATTACGTCTTATTGTTGAACAATATGATTTGACCGATTGGGTTGTGTAATTTTGTGGTGTTTGCAGGGGAATTTGCAACAGCTGTTTATTGATCAGAAGGCGATGAACCAATTTATTATTCATGACAGTGCATTTACTGATGTCACCACGGCAAAATCAAATCCCAACTCTCATGGATCTCATGGAGCGTCGGCCTTCAAATTTTCTACCGGATCTATTTATTTGAACTATTTGGGGGCTAAGAGGTTTGTGGACTTCAAGGATCTTGGTGTTAATTCGAGATCTTTTTGTAGGTGCTTGAGATTGCCGAGATCAGTTATGGTTTTTTCCTGAGTCCTGGTATTGTGGCGATGGAGGATGTGAAGCCCATGAATTCTTTGCTGTTGGATAAGGGTGACATGATGCGGATAAGTTTCTCTGACATTTGCAAGGTTTTTGATTCTCTTTTTTATTCTCAATTTGAAATTTGTTATTCTTTTCTTCTCTCTTTTCACTTTTTTGTTCTTTTTTTTCCATTTTTAGTAATATTTGAGTATGGATGTTATCTTCTATGGAGACTGGATTGGTAATATTTTAGTATGGAGTATGGCAGGCAACGACACTATTTAGAGAAATCAAGCCGACACCTTTGGCCAATATGTCATCAATTGGAAGCAGATCAGTGAGTTAACCAATAAATTTCCATTATTTTTTAATTTTATTCAGTGTATGCAAAAATTAGAGATGCAAAAGGATGCATAAATCTGATTTATCCCCTTAAATAACTGGAAGAGGGTGAAAGAATCTGGTTAGCATATGTTCTATATTGTGTGGCAAAACTCAGCAAGTCAATTAAGAAGGAAGCCGGATCAAACTGTTTCAAATTTTGAGAGCAACCAGCCTTAAGTAAGTCTCTATTGAATTCTTTATAAAAAAGAGATGAACAAAACTATTCTTTTGTTTTAAATCTGATTGTTCTGGTGTTTTTAGATGGAGCGCTGTGGATTTCTTCAAAGAGATGCCACAGTTTATGCTTAAAGCTGTCCGAAGTCTCAGTGACATGTATAATGCTGATTGGGAGAAGAGATTAGAGGTGGGCTTCCTAAATTGGTATACTGCCTATTGATTTTTATGCTTTGCTTTTAAGCAATTAATGACTTTGGGTTGTTTATTTTGATGAGCAGTTAATGACTGTTGGTTGAAATGCAGACATGGAGGATTATGGATTCGAGTACTCAGAAGAGGAGCCTGAAGAACAAGATGTTGATATTGAGAACCAATATTACAACTCTAAATGCAAAATTTTTGGTTATTACATCAGTCGTTAGGTTGTGAGATGAGTAAATCACGTTCAATTCTATTCTATTGGATGTATTGGGTGGTTGAATTGGTTCTCGAGTCGAAATTTGTATTTGGAGAGCATATGATATATAATTCACACTAACTTTATCTCATGTTTTTTATTTGTAGTGTGATACAGTCAACAATATGCTTTTAAATTCAGTTCTCTTTGATAGTTTTCTTTTTTGTCTTTATATGAAAACATTGAGCCATTTGAGCAGAGTTATGATTTCATTATCTGTCCAACAATATCATTAGATAGAAGTGGTTTAGCAATGAATGGAAGTATTTAGTTTTGTAAATGGAGCACTCAATGAATAAGTTAGTTGCTTCAGGTACCATAATCCATGTGGAGTCTTAACGAACAATAATTTTGGGAGTAGTCTATATGTGAATTCTTCAAACATTACTAAGTTTTCAAACTGGAATTTGGGTTCTTTAAATTTCTCTCTCCTAAAAATTTTGGGGAGAACAAGATATTAAATTTTAGAGATAACTAAATAATTTTTATGGGTAACTAAATAACAAGCATTGTGCTTTAATTATTGTTGTTGGTTTAAAATTAGGGGATTCAAATTTTGAGGAATAGTGCTTTTAGGCACGGTTTAAATCTGGATGGAACTACATTTTTGGGGACTAAAATTTTTGGTTAAAATTTTTGGGGGAACAAAATTCTCTGGGAGAACTAAATTTTGGGGGAACTAAAATTGTTGGGAGACTTAAATAACAATTATTGCGTTTTATTTGGTGTTCGTTTAAAATTAGGGGATCCAAGATTTTGTGGGGGGAAATATTTTAAATGAATCGTGTCCTTAGGGCACGGGTTATGACTAGTATATATATATATATATATATATATATATATATATATATATATATATATATATATATATATATATATATATATATATATATATATATATATATATATATATGCCTCTTGGTTTTCGACTCTGGCACCTGGAAGCGCGTTCTCCGCTGTCGTGACTCCGCTGCTTCCTGTTTCTGTAGGGTTGTGGGCGATGGTCGGTCTACCTCCTTCTGGTATGATCCTTGGCTTCCCTGTGGTCCCCTTGCTAAGCTATACGACCCTCCTCCCTCCCCGAAATTTCGAAGAGTTGCTGCTTTCTGGAATGGTGAGACTTGGGTTCTTCCTGACTTCATTTCTCACTTGGCTCCTCACTTCGTCTCTGCCTCTGTCCTTGGTGGCTCTGATTCATGGGCTTGGCTTCGGAGGGAGGTTGCTCGCTCCGTTCTGCTTGGGCTTCTACTCAATGCACCTATCCTCTGGCCCACCTTGCTCTGCTGGCCTCGTTCCCTGGGCACACCCCCATGTTCTCCCTCACTCTCCTGCGGGCCCTGTCGGAGCGGCTTCCTACTATCCAACATCTTGCTCGACGTGGTATCATGGCTCATACTCCTTATGTCCTTTGTGGATCCTACCCTGAGACCGCCCGCCATATATTTTTCCGCTGCGACTATAGTGTGTTTATCTGGGCGGTGTGTAAACTCCAGCTTGGCATTCCCTCATGCTCCAAATCCATCACCGTTGACGCTCACAAGTTGAGACAGAGGTTTGGAGCAAGGGGAAGACCACCCCCTGGGGCGAGCTTTCCCTATTGGTCTTCTCTGCGGCCGTCTGGCACATTTGGAGGGAGCGAAACTCCCGTGTCTTTCACTCCTGCGCGTCACCCAAGGATGTTCTTCTCGCCAGGATCTCTTCGGATGTTTTTGATCCCATGGTCTCCTATGACTTGGCGGATGTTGATTCTGTTGATATCTCTTGTTTTGGGAACTGGGGGCTTTACTAGGCTGTTTTATGCGCCCCCCGGTATTGTCTTTTTTTTCCTTTCTTGGTTTGTCCTGGTAGTTCTAGTATAAGGTAACTGCTTTCCAGCCTCTCCCTTATATGTTCTACTTGTTGGTGCAGAACCTGATGTAGTCCATTGTTCATAGTTATATACATACACACTTACCTTATATATATATATATATATATATATATATATATATATATATATATATATATATATATATATATATAAAACACAACTATTTTTGAATCCTATGGCTGACTAGGACAAACATGTTGATAGAAGGATGGTTGAGATTTAATCTTGGAAAATCAACAGTAGAGATGAGAGTTTCTGAAAATTTTGGGAGGAAAAACATTTCTTGAGAAATGAAAGTTTATGGGAAACTGAAATTTTTTGGGGAATAGCAGAGTGCAATTAATGCATTTATGGAAAAAAACTTTAACTTACACTTAATGATGCAGATCGAATGATGTACAGATCGAATGATCTCTCCCTTAGCGCTGGAGCCACAGTCTCTTCGACGCATGGGGCAACAAGATCCCGTGCCGAAGTCACCCGCTTTTACGCTAATTTGTTGTTCTGCACCGAAGGTGCCCGCTTTTACGCTAATTTGTTGTTCCGCGCCGAAGGCACCTACGCCGAATTTGTTGTTCCGCATTGAATTTGTTGTTCTGTATCGAAGGCGCCTGCGCCGAATTTATTATTCTGCACCGAAGGTGCCGACTTTTACGCTAATTTGTTATTCCGTGCCTAAGGCACCTGCACTGAATTTGTTGTTCTACGCTAATCTGTTTTTCCGCGCCGAAGGCACCCGCTTTTTACCCTAATTTGTTGTTCTGCGCCGATGGCGCCTGCTTTTACGCTAATTTGTTGTTCCGCGCGTAAGGCACCCACCTTTACGCTAATTTGTTGTTCTGCGCCAAAGGCCCCAGCTTTTATGCTAATTTGTTGTTCTGTGCCGAATTTGTTGTTCTTTTATATTTTTCCGAAGTCACCCGTGTCGCTAAATATTTTTTACGCTAATTTGTTGTTCTTTTAAATTTTGGCTGTGAAAATAATTTTTTGGGAACAATGATTTCGCGGGGAAAAATCTTAAATGAGAATGCAACTCTGTCACGCCCCGCTCCCCAGGATACCTGGAATTTCTCTTAACATTTTTTTCCTTCCAATTATCCTGAAGAATGAGGGTGATGAGAGAGGAAAAGAAAGAGAGATGAGTAACTGAACAAGCAGGCCACTGTGCACATGCTGGGATAGTACAAGCAAAGCTCCACTAAAATATCCAACAGTCTCACAAAACAACCACAACATTATATACGTAACATGCTTCATTTTCATACACAGTCCAAGTACACCATTACTTATGTACAGCCATTCTCCACATTCAAAGACAACCACGATACGCTGCAAGCTACATCACTCACCCAACGCTACCCCTGAGACCCGACTCCAAGTCACCACTGACCATACTGACATACTACCTTAAAAATAGGGAGGAGCACGTCAATGCATGCCCTGTATGAACCAACTTGGATTTGGAACACCATTCTAAGGTTATCAAATCACCAGGCAAAGCAAGAGAAATAAGGCACATAAACTAAGTAATTTAATGGAAAGTAAATAGCTAAACAAGGGCGGATCATACCTGCGGTCCAATGTTGAGTTACTGCAAGAAAAAGGGTTTGCACAAGTAATAAAACAATTAGTCCTACTACAACAATTAAAAAGTAACCACAAGTGTAAGGAGTATAACACGGTGCCACTATTGAAGCAAGGGGAGGGGAAGTGCTGCCAACAGAGAGAGTAACATGTAAAGTTCTTAATTTATATTTGGATTAATTAATTGAGTTAATTGTAACTTGAGTAAACTATGTGATACCAGGTCCTGGACTTCACCCCAAATTTGGGGCGAATATAGCACACGGCGTAGTGGACACGGGCGCTGTATAACACCGGGCCTCTCACCTCCCCCGTCCCTGGCAGGAGTGAGGCTCTCCACATATAACCCAACCTTCGTATGACCCCTCCACTCCCAGTAAAGGCGAGTGGGTATAAATATCCCTTCCACTCCCGGTAAAGGCGAGTGGGTATAACCTCCACATATCACATAATCACTTTCCCCAACTTCTCAGTCCAGGCCTCATACCCACAGTTTACTCAAATCCCACCTAAACCCGGGCTTTGCTAACTCACCCTCATTAGAGAGGACCGAGACATTCAAGAGTTTCATTTCATCATTTTAGTAATGAAGGAGTCATGTTGCATGGCGTCACATTTCATATTTATATCAACATGGGTCATGTACTGAAGTGTCATGCCCTACATCGTATTCATATCAACCCATCATCATATCACATATGGTACCATGTATGACATGTTCCCAACATTACAAGTTCATATCAAATTTCAGTTCATATCCATATGATTAAGCATTTCTCACATTTCTGGCATTTGCCTTCATTCAGGCATTTTCACCAACACGTGGTGAGCGTGACGTGCATGTCCATAAGCACATTAGCAGATTGTAACGGCCTATTTTTATCAACACAACTATTTACGTATTTGACCAATTTTTCAATTTTTAAACTATTTTATAATGGTTTGTCATGAGTTTTACGATTTCAAAAAAAATTTCTTATAAAAAATATTTTGAGATATCAGACTAGCTATGAAGTATTTTAGTAAGTTCGGGTTTCATCAAATACCTCTAAATAATCTGATAAAAATTAATTTTCAGTTATTACCATTTTGGCTTAATGAATTTATTTTTTATACAAACATCATCAAAACGATTTCAAACTTTTACAGTAACATTCTATGATCCTTTAGGGCTTCCCACATTAATTTCGTAATTTTCTGAAGCCAAGTCAATACAGAACCCGCAGACCCGCTTCCTAAACGTTTTGACTTAAAACTAGTATTTTCGTAGCTCAAACCCTGAAACGGACTTCGTATTCGCGATCCTCGCGATGATACGATCCCGTGGGTATGTTTTCGTAATTTTTTGGACACATTTACTAGTAGGGGCAAAATCGTAATTTTGTATTTTTGACATTTTCTACTAATTACGTTTTAACCTTTTTACTTAACTACTAATTACCTTTAACCCTAATTACTTTAACCCAAAACACTTAACACGTTTCCACGTTTCAAATTTTAGTCTAAAGTTAAACCTAACCTATTTAATAGCTTGACTAAATATTAAATGAGGTTAGCTGTTAGGTTTTATTAATTAATTTTATATTAAGTTTTAAACCTTATATAATCCCCCTCCTGTTATCTCCTTCTTCCCTCAAGCACAGCCCGTTCACAGGCTAACACTCCCATCTCCCTATCTCACGTTCATAACCCCTAACCCATCAGTACTCTCACACGTTTACTCTCTCTTTCAATCCAGTATCTCTCTCTATCTCTTCCATTCGAACCCTACCCATATCCCTCAACCTCACGAAGCGCCGCCTCCACCCGCAGGCCACCGCCCGCCGTCCGCCGTAAGCAACCGCCCAGAGCCCCGCCTCAGCTCTTTCCCCCTCTCACGCTCTCCCCGTGCTCAACCCACTCTCGCTCTGCCACTCCACCCTTCGCCGTCACCGATGAGGCAAACCCCGAGCCCCCCTGCTCCGAAGCCTCCTCCGCCGCACACACAGCCCCGACCTCGCCGTCGAGCTCCACGTCGCCACACATCCGAGCTCCGCCCTCAAGCATTCGCCTTCCACCACCGTGAGACGTCGACAGCCGCCCACCTTCCCCCCCCCCCCCCACACCTCCGCTGCTGCGTTCGCCGCCACTCGACAGTCCGACCCCGCACAGCAGCAAACGCCGCCCGCACGCCCTCAGCCTGTCGGAACACCCCCTCGCCAACGCTGCTCTCCACTTCGAGTCGTCACTGGAACCCCGAGCAACTTTCCACAGCCCGCCACGTTGCCGCCCAACCTGCAACGAAAAACACAGTCCAAAGCAAAAGAACGAAAGGGCAGACACAACGAAAAACACAGTCCACACACGCAAAAGCAAAAGAAAGGGCAATCCAAGTTTTGATAATAATAATAATATAATAAAGATATTAACAGTGATTTTTATGTAGGTATCGGACAAAGCAACGAATACCGCCAGAAGATCCGTGCCTTCGTCACGAACACATAGATGCCTGTTTCATCTCAATCCGATACTTAGATTTCAAGTTATGATTTTTCAAAGTTTATTGTAATATTTTTAATATGTATAAATACGTATATACTCTTACAAATACGCGTATATGTAGATATAAATGGGTTTTATTGGTTTAAAATTCATAGTAAAATAATTAAAGATCAAAAAAATATAAGGCCAGACCGAGAAAATCAGAAATGACGTTCCAGACTCATTGGCACTGGTTTCACCACCAAAGGACGAGTATATTTTCCTCAACAAATTTTTAAAGTTTAAATCTAATTATCATATTTTCATTTAAAAATAAATATCTTGAAAATTTCACATATACTAACGTACGAGAAAAATATATGTTGTAGTACTAGTTAATACGGTCGTTTTGACTACTTGTTGGAAGAATTCCGACGTATGGTTTGTCCTAGAGAAATATTTGAAGAATATAATGAAAAACCGTTTTCTCATTTTAATTAGTTTTAATTGATTTTAAGCTTTTAAAAATTATGGAAAATACCTAGAAGCCTTAGAAAAATATTTTCTTCCTATATGAAATTATTCTACTCACATCTAGCCCATCTAAAAATATTTAGTACGTACCTTGACGAGTTCTAAGCTACTATAAAAATACAAACACGTTAAGAAAAATAGATAGAAAATAGTGTACTCTTTAACCGGTCATTTCTTGTGTTTGCAGGTACCAATTCTCGTGCACCAGCTTCTTTGGGAGCCCTAGATCTAGTCCCATCTCACTACGATGATCTTGATTAAGTAAGTCACTCTAATTCTAACTTTGGAAATCTGGATAGTGTACTCGTATGAACTTAGGACATGACATCTAGTCTCAGAATAGTTATTGGCCTGAACAATTGACTAGAGACCTAATTAACTAGAGAACTAATCAATAGTGGAATGACCAAATGATTAAATTGAGATAGTGCACTTTATTGAATTAGATATCATAGTTGTTGGACTTCAAAGCATTGTTCAGGACTAAATTGAGAAAGTGCACTTTTATGGAATTAGATATCATAGTTGTTGTAACTTCAAAGCATTGCTCAGGACTAATATTCTCGGATACGGATACGGATATGGATACGGACACAGATACTGATACGGTTATAAATGTGAAATGTGATACAACACGGGTTATGGGGTAGTCTTGAGCTACGAAGTGTGCGGGAGTGACCGGGTCCACCCTTATTTGGTAAGCTATACCATCACCCAGTAGGGGAAGGTAGGTAGATACTTTGCAAGTTGCTCTGTGGGATGGGTGCACTTATGGTTGCATATTGTACACTCGAGCTAAGACTGTTGCACTAGCGTGATTGATACCAGGACCCATGAGGCCATATTGATACGAACATTGATATGAACATCGGACTATGATGATACACGGGATACTGGGTAGTCTTGAGCTACGGAGTGTGCGGGAGTGACCGTGTCCACCCTTATTTGGTAAGATGTACCATCACTCTGCAGGGGATGGTAGGTAGATATTCCATGAGTTGCTCCGTGGGATGGGTGCACTTCTGGTTGCATATTGTACACTCGAGCCAAGGCTGATGCACTAGTTCAGTTGTTTGCTATGTTACCATTGTTCCGTCACGACCATTGACTTGATACCACTATTTTACTGGCTAAGTCAAGACTACTCGAATGTGATAGAACGGTTTAATAATAAGCAGTCTTAAATTACTACTAAATTAGTGTCTAGAAGGAATGGGAAGGGGGTTGGTGAACCAAAGGACTTGTCCTGCGGTCATAGAAGTGGCATGTGCCGTCAAGCCCTGACTGCCTGGCTGATTTGGGAGTTAAGCTAGACTTCTCATTATTAGGCCTGCCTACACTATTAGATAGTCAAACGACGCTCATCTTTTCTTAAGTGTTGCTATATTTACCTTGATGTCTTACCACCGTCATCACATTGTCAGTTGGTTGAAATATTGTTGCTACCATATGTCATGCCACAGTTATTGCTCTCGTACAGCTACCTTTACTTTATACATTACATGCACCACTTACCACACCTGAGTTGTTACCAGTACTTTACTTATCACTCTTACATACATGTCAGCTCATACTTTACTTTTTGTACCTACATGACCATCTTTTGTTTACTATAATCTGTTCCATACTTTTGCACTACTTTATTTCTATTGCTAGATTTGTTGTGACTTACCTACGGTTCCATCTCTATGGCACCACAGATGACGTACATATGGAGATAGATGCTCTTGAGTTAATATTGCCAGAGTTCGACCCTGAGACCGCAGCTTTCAGAGTTATATTCAGTTGTATTTTCTTTCCTTCATGTACGTCTGTTGGAACATTTTGTACAGTATGTATGTAATAATTGAACACTATTTGGGTATTTTTGTACATCTCTGCATCGTGGCTATTTTGTTTTCACTGGTTAACTGCAGGACCTGTGCAAATATCAAAAAGTAACGGGCCCGGGAATCGGGACGTTACAGCTTTGGTGGCCCACGCAGGTCCGCACTAACTACCTTGTGAACTATATAGCAAGATCAGGGTGTACAATATAAAATACTCAAATAGAACTCTCGAGTACAGGATGTCTCGAGTGTTCACCTGTATTGGATATAGGGTGAAGCGTCCTTATTACCATCTTCATTAGGTCTTCCTTGATTCTCATCATCTTCTTTGAACTCTTAACCCTGGTCTAGAAATTCGTATTCCATTCCTTAGATATACCTTCCCTAGTAGCCTCCTTTGCCAGCAGTCAGAGTGATTTTTTTTCAAAAGTTGAACTATCTACCCACTTCATCAACATCACCCTTCCTTCAGTTGGTGAAGGCCACTCGATTGTCCTTCTTAGTCTTGGAGTATTTATAGTTGTGCTTAGCTTACCCATACCCTAACTACGTCTATTTTAAGGAGGGTAGCATCCGATTTTTGATCACCAGAAGTTCGAGTTCGACAACGGAAGCGAATCGAAGGATGATTGTCCAAACCGAGACATATAAGCTGATACCACTATTTCCTCATCTTTCTTAAGCTCGTCGTCTTCTTCTTCTATCTGATTAGCTATAGAAGCTATGGTGATGTCAATAGTATATATTCATACATATCATCTCTTGATGCTGTGATATCACATTATATTTCATGTTATTTACAACCTGATTTACTAGATTACTATCTTTTCTATCATTTATTTGCTTGAGCTTCTGCATAACATCAATTATTTATTTCAGTAAGATCTTTTGAATTCCGAGGACGGAATTATTTTAAGGAGGGTAGGATGTAACGGCATGTTTTCATCAACACAACTATTTACGTATTTGACTAATTTTTCAATTTTAAAACTATTTTATAATGGTTCGTCAGGAGTTTTACGATTTCAAAAAAAAATTTCTTATAAAAATATTTTGAGTCATCAGACTAGCTATGAAGTATTTTAGTAAGTTCAGGTTTCATCAAATACTTCTAAATAATCTGATAAAAATGCATTTTCAGTTATTACCGTTTTGGCTTAATGAATTTATTTTCTATACAAACATCATCAAAACGATTTCAAACTTCTACGGTAATATTCTATGATCATTTAGGACTCTCAACATTAATTTCCTAATTTTCTGAAGTTAAATCAATAGGGAACCCGCAAACCCGCTTCCTAAACGTTTTAGCATAAAACTAGTATTTCTGTAGCTCAAACCCTGAAACGGACTTCGTATTCGCGATCCTCGCGACGATATAATCCCGTGGGTATGTTTTCGTAATTTTTCGGACACATTTACTAGTAGGGTAAAATCGTAATTTTGTATTTTTGACCTTTTTACTTAACTACTAATTACCTTTAATCCTAATTACTTTAACCCAAAACACTTAACACGTTTCCACGTTTCAAATTTTAGTCTAAAGTTAAACCTAATCTATTTAATAGCTTGACTAAATATTAAATGAGGTTAGCTGTTTGGTTTTATTAATTAATTTTATATTAAGTTTTAAACCTTATATAAACCCCCTCCAATTATCTCCTTCTTCCCTTAAACACAGCCCGTTCACAGGCTAACACTCCCATCTCCCTATCTCACGTTCATAACCCCTAACCCATCAGTACTCTCACACGTTTACTCTCTCTTTCAATCCAGTATCTCTCTCTCCATCTCTTCCATTCGAACCCTACCCCTATCCCTCAACCTCACAAAGCGTCGCCTCCACCCGCAGGCCACCGCCCGCCGTCCGCCGTAATCACCTGTCGAGAGCCCCACCTCAGCTCTTTCCCCCTCTCACACTCTCCCCGTGCTCAACCCACTCTCGCTCTGCCACACCACCCTTCGCCGTCACCGACGAGGCAAACCCCGAGCCCCCGCTCCGAAGCCTCCTCCGCCGCACACACAGCCCCGATCTCGCCGTCGAGCTCCACGTTGTAAGGACCATGTCTATGAGGAAAACACTAGAAGGGGGGTTGAATAGTGTTTATGCAAATTTAAAAGGAATTTACACCAAATAAAATGCAATCCAACAAATAGTGCGGAATAGAAAAACAACCCAAAGAGAAACACAAGGAAACACAGATATGTTTCAAGGGTTCGGATTACCCAAGTCAACTTCCGACTTGTTCCTGGTAATCCTACATCCCTACCACCCGGATACCACCGGATACTCAAGTTAGAACCCTAACTTGAGGTTTCCTTAAAGTCCACTTGTAGCAACCCTTCAAGTGCAATCGAATACAATCGATGTCCTTGACTCCCACAACCAGGGAGCAAGCAAAAACCACTCTCACAACCGAGAGCACAATTCAAATAAAGAAGTTATGAAATCTGAAAGCAACACTTACAATCACCTATGCCTTGAAGTAGAACTTGAAGGAGAAGTGTGATGTGTGTTGAAGAACTCTCTTGGAAGAGAGGAGAAAGCCCTTTCTCTTGGCTGCACAAATTACCTAGAAGATCAATCTTTGGTTCTAGGTTGGAGAGTAAGAGAACAAGATTTGGAAATACTTAGGGCTTTGGATTTGAAAGCTTTGATCTTTGGAAATGAAAGCTTGATGGATTTTTCAATGAATGATTAACCTCCCAATGAAACAGTAGAAGCTCTATTTATAGCTTTCTCAAATCCACAAAACAGTTTAGGCAAAACCCCAATCGAAATCCGTGAGAAAAATCTCAACGGATATAATCTGAACTCGCGACAGTGGACTCTTGAACAATCCACAGTCGACTGTTGCACAGTCAACAAGGGTAGGTGAGAATTCATAACGGTAACTTACCACGTGGACAGTCGGCTGATGAAGCAAAGACAGTCGTCTGTTAAACCAACAGGCGACTGTAATTTCTTCGACATGCGACTGTAATTTCTTCGACATGCGACTGGTCGAGAGAAGAGTAAGTTAGACAAATACTGGAAATCTCACAAGATACAGGACAGACGACTGATGCAAGGAACACAGTCGACTGTTAATCAGAACATGCGACTGTAAAACCTTAACCAGACGACTGTCAATAGCAAGAGAAATTTCTGTTGGATATGGACGACATAAATACACCCATAAGGGGATGTATGAGAGTATACGGACCAGATGTCGCGTGCACGAAGGCGTGCGCGAAGGGAACCTTTTCTCGTGTGAAAAGGACCACTCGATAAGTGGAAAAAGCCACTCGATAAGTGGAAAAAGCCACTTTATAAGTGCAAAATGGCACTTGATAAGTGGATAAAGAAGAAGATAAATGAATGTGCTAATATATGCTAATAAGCTTATAATTGGTTATTTCCTACAATAACCACCCCTAAAGCCTATAAATAGGACCCAAGGGTAAGGCATTCATTCACACTTTTCCTTGCCATAAGTTTGCATAAGGCATCTTATGTTCTTCTTCTCCCTTCCATTAAAATCCTCTTCTAGTTAGAGATTTAGGCGGTGAAACTCTGCTTCGATCCTCCGTGACAAAGTATCGACCGTTGTGGCGAATCCGAGGGCGAAGTTCCGAGATTACCGTGCCGCGTATGCAAGCGTAAGTCTCAACTTCATTTATCGATCCTAACGTTGTTTTGACAGGATCCAACATTGGTATCAGAGCCATACGGGTTCGCCCCGGACAAACCGCCGCCCCGTCGAACCGATGAACGAGGCGTTGTCTTTTTCACGAATGGGTATCCTACCATTACGGATATGGTAGGAACGCTTCGTGACGGAGAGAACGCAGCGGTTGTTCTTTTCACGTTAGGGTCTCCTACCATTACGGATATGGCAGGAACTCTCCGTGACGGGAAGAACCGACCGTTCACGTCGTCAAGCTCGCACTCTTCATGGATGCCGAGTCTCCATTCATAGGGAATGTGAACTCTCTTCATGTGGAGCGTGTAGTTTACGAACTTTAAAGTATGTTATTTTTCATTTTTGGCACACGGCCATTAGAAGATAACTACTTTCTCGACGAACGGGTGCTTCATCGACGAACGGGTGCTTCATCGACGAAGATGATGGTAGTTATCTCCATCGGAGAAGATGATTTTTGGTGCATGATCACCATGGCCAAATGGGCTATGAAGGCAATGCAACCCCCTCCCCATGCGGAGGGGGTTGGCTACGGCCAATAACCACCACGGCCACCCCTCCGGCGGGGTGTGCGGCAACCCCATACAAGGGGGTGGCCGGCAATGGCCATATGGGCCATGGCCGGCCAAGGCCAAAGGGCCAAGGCCGGCCACGGCCAGTCCGGCACAGGCCCACCACGGCCAGGCCGGCACTGGCTGGCCACGGCCAGGGCCAGGGGGCCCTGGCCGCGGCCAGGCCAGGGCCAGAGAGCCCTAGCCGCGGCCAGGCCAGGGCCTGGCCAGCGCCCTGGCCGGCCAGGGCAGAGGCCCTTGGCCGGCCCTTGGCCAGCCTCGGCCAGGACAAAGGCCATGGCCAGGAGGAGTGCAGATTATTGGTTGGTCGACCATTCTAGGAGTTTTGGTCGACCAATCCGGTAAAAGGCCTTGGTCGATCACGAACATGCCGACTAGCCCATATGGGGTGGCAAAAGGCTTTGGTCGAACATGAATGTGCCGATTAGCCCATACGGGGCCAACGACAGTCATCTGCGGTAAAATTCTTCTATACGGGGGGAAGCGCCTGGATCCATACGGGAGCCGGTGACGATGGCTTGCAGAAAAAAAAATCCCCAAAGGGGGGATCCGGCCTTGGTACAAGTACGACTTATCCCGGCAAATGGCAATGGATTACCGTACATTTCACTAGTATCATATGGGTACTAAGTTGAAATATCGCATTTTTCCCAAAGGGGGGATCCGGCTTTGGCCAAGTTGCGATGGCAACTCTCACTTCGGAAGGAAGATGAATTCGGCCTTGGCACGGCATGACCCTGGCAATGGCCGGGGAATTGTCGAAATATTTTGGCTATGACACCATATAATTGGGGTATAGGCCTTGCAAAATACGTTTGCAAAATGCATTTGAAAAATACGTTTTCAAAATACTGCGAAATACGTTTGCAAAATATTTTTGAAAAATACGTTTTCAAAAACGCTTTTCCGCTGCGAAGTACTAACTAACATTTGATAAAGTGATGGGGAAATATTGAAAGTTACTCTAGATGGTGATTGGAAACGTAGTGACCTTTCCGATTCTAGAGTAACATTTTCAATATTTTTCGAAAGTAACTTATCAAATTGTAAATATCATTCCAAGTGGGAGTTGAAATTAGAACTATCCAAATGGGATATTCTATTATCATTTCAAGTGGGAATTATATTTTAAAGAATTTTTAATGCAATGTTTTTGATCAAACCTTCGGTTTTGTGTCTTTTGCAGCATTTTAAAAGTAAAACGTCTTTCGCTTCAAAGAATATCGTCGCTGAGTTAAACAGAGGTGAAAAACTCAACGTCGATAATTACAAACTTTGGTCCATCAAGATACAATACGTTTTAGAGGAGCAAGAAGTGCTCGAGACTCTAAAGAACGTAATGATTGAACCCGAGTTGGGCACTACGGCCCAACACAGACGAGACAAGGAAGCTTTTGATGCTTGGTCTCGGAAGAACAAGATAGCACGCATTACGTTATTAAGAAGTATGGCTGATGACATAATGCACATCTTCCGAGAGCATGACTTAGCCATGGACATATGGTCCAAACTTGAGGATAAGTTTGGTGGCACATCGGTGTCTAAACTTCGTTCTTTAACTATAAGATTTGATTCATACAAGAAACGTCCAGATCATTCCATGGGGAAACATCTGCGACATATGGCGAATCTAATCTCAGAGTTAAAGGATGCAGGTCATGTGCTCACTGATGAGCAACAAATCCAAGCAGTCATACGCTCCCTACCAAATGGGTGGGACCAAATGAAGATGCATCTCACTCATAATGAGAGCATCAAGACTTTCATCGATGTTTCTAAGAACCTCGAATTAGAGGAAGAGCGGCTTGCGGCTGCCAAGCCAAGTGCAAAAGTGCACGTGGTTGATAGTTCCCCACACGGGGGAAAGAAACGTAACGATCTTTTGAAGTCTTCTAATGAACGTAATAAGCAACCTGAGTCTACCAAGAAACCCAAACATAAGGGTGGGCACACGAAATGGCACAAGAAGAAAGACTTGAAGAAGATCAAGTGCTTCAAGTGCAACAAGCTCGGTCACTATGCTCGTTCGTGTACGAGTGGAGGTGACGAGGTGCCACCGACCACATAGCAAGGGACAGACGGTCCTTCGTGGAGTATCACCGGATACCCCAAGGAACGAAGTGGATCTATGTAGGATTCAACACACGTGTTGAAGTGAAAGGCGTTGGGACTTGCAAGCTAGTCTTGGACAACGGCCGCACTCTCCTACTTCATAATGTTCTCTTCGCTCCAGATATTCGAAAGAATATAATATCTGTGGTCATATTAATGGGTCTTGGCTATAACTGGTTTTTTCATGATTGTAATGTGGACTTAAGTTGTAATAATACTCTTATTGGTACTGGGTTTGTATTTAAAGGATTTATTGTAATGAGTACAATGTATGATTCCTCGTGTAATGAAAATTTCCCTATTGCAAATTCTAAGACTTATGAGTCTGATGTGATTTGTTGGCACGCAAGGCTTGGTCATATTGGACCAACGCGTATGGATAGACTTGCCAAACGTGGCCTTCTATCTAATGTTTCAAAGGTTGAAATGTCGACATGCGAACATTGCCTAGTGGGAAAATCTTGTCGCAATCCATTTGGAACCGGCACAAGGGCCGAGGTTCCATTACAGCTTATCCATTCGGACATATGTGGTCCGATGAATGTCAAGACAAGACGCGGGAAGTCTTATTTCATCACTTTTATTGATGATTTCACCCGATTCGGACATATCTATTTGATATCCCATAAAAGTGAAGCATTGGCTTGCTTTAAAAACTATATGAGTTTAGTGGAGAATCATTTAGGTCACAAGATTAAGGACTTGCGAACCGATAGGGGCGGTGAATATCAGTCAACAAGTTTTAAGGAACTTTGTGATGAAAAAAGGCATAGTACATCAGGTAACTATGCCTTATACTCCTCAACAAAACGGTGTTGCATAAAGGAGAAATAGGACTTTAATGGAAATGTTCCGTTCAATGATGGCGCAAGCTAACTTGCCAATCACCTTTTGGGGTGATGCATTATTGACGGCCGCTTTCATTTTAAACCGCGTACCCTCGAAATCAGTTAGCTCCACTCCTTATGAGTTGTGAAACCAAAGGTCTCCTGACTTAAACATTTTGAAACCTTGGGGTTGTGCATCCTACGCACATATTTTCTCCCATAAGTATGGCAAACTTGGGCCAAGGGGAAGGAAATGTATCTTTATACGATACGCAGAAAACTCCAAAGGTTATGTTTTTGTTAGTCATGAAGACAATGGTGGGCTAATTGAGTTTGATTTGAGGGATGTCACTTTCTTCGAAAATGAGTTTCCAAGACAGGGCGAGATAAGTCAGGACTTATCTCTATTTGAGATTTATGATCAAGAAGGATTACCTCATTCGAGTGGGAGAATTCTTGGTGAAAATGAAAATACGTTTCAACCTTCACCGATGGATTATACGAATGACGATTATCCTATTCCATACGGAAATAATGATCCAAGTGGGAGCAATTCTAACGACATTCCAAGTGGGAGTGATATCAGAATTGATCTAAACTCGAGTCAACAAGGACTTGAAGAATCTCAAATACGACGTAGTAGTCGTACAAGGTTGGCTCCTCTAAGATTTGAGGATGAATTTCTGCAAACCTTTATGACTTTACTACAAGAAGATGACGAGCCTGCTACTTTCAAACAGGCCGTATCTTGCCCTGCTAAAGACAAATGGATGGAAGCGATGCAAGAGGAGTTAGAATCCATGAAAGTTAACCGAGTCTGGGACTTAGTTGACTTACCCAGAGGACGTAGAGCTATTGGGAACAAATGGGTTCTCAAGATTAAGCATAAGGCTGATGGCTCTATTGACATATATAAAGCTCGCCTTGTCGTGAAAGGTTTTACGCAACAGGAAGGGATTGACTACGAAGAGACCTTCTCACATGTTGTTCGTTTTACCTCGATTCGCCTGATTCTGGCAATGGTAGCTTGCTTAGACCTTAAATTACATCAAATGGATGTAAAGACTGCCTTTCTCAATAGAGAATTGGATGAGGAGATCTATATGGAACAACCAACAAGTTTGTAAAAGAAGGAAACGAACATAAGGTTTGTAAACTTCTTAAATCCATATATGGTCTTAAACAATTCTCGAGGCAATGTTATATACGATTTCAAGAAGTTGTCTTATCAAATGGTTTTACCATGCTTGATGAAGATAACTGCGTATATATCAAGATGATTAAAAGCAAGTATGTTATCATGTCTCTATAAGTAGATGACATTTTAATAGCCGGAAATGACAAGGGCTTTGTGATGGATATCAAGGCTTGGCTTTCATCAGTTTTTAGATGAAAGACATGGGAGAAGCCGCATATATCCTTGGAGTTAAGATTTCAAGGAATCCTTCGAAGAAACTTCTTTCTCTTTCACAGGAGACTTATATAAAGAAGGTTTTAGAACGTTTTAATATGCAGGACTGCAAGTCCATTGATACTCCAATAAGCTAGTGCGACAATTTATGTCTGAAATCATGTCCAAAGAACCAAAAGGAAAAGGAAATTATGGAAAAAGTTCCATATTGCAGTGCAGTTGGTAGTCTTATATACGCTAAGATGCGTAAAAGACCGGACATCTGTTTTGCCGTTGGAATGGTAAGTCGTTACCAATCCAACCCAAGGCAAGAACACTGGAAAGCGGTTAAGAGGATAATGCAGTATCTTAAAGGAACTGCAGACTTGCAAAAGACTATGATAAGTCCAAGAAGGTAGACATAAAGTACATATCTACGCATGAGATGGTAGCGGATCCGCTTACGAAGGCGATCCCCAGAGATGTGTTTTACAAACACTTATCATCTCAAGGATTGCGTAAGAGCTGAGTTGTACCAATATAAATTCCCATGTCTGTAAATGATCAAATTTAATAAAAGAATAAGTTCTTTTTCAAACATTGCATATGAATTTCTTGAGAAATGTTTGTGTACATTTTTCGAAATCTCAGCTACACTTTCTAGTATGTCGGACAGATTGAGGTTGGCTCTCTCACATGAGCAACCGCCTTATTCTATCAGACGGATAGAATAGAGATGAGACCTGTTTAAAGTCAAAATCATCAGACGGATGATTTAGAGTCATGACTTAAACAAAATGGTCGCATGAAAGATCTGCATCATATGGATGCTTACAGAAGATCTAAGAGGATTTTGAAATCCTATCTGTCTAAACGCGGGATGTGAGTCCAAAGGATTATTTGAGTAGAAAAAGGGACTTAAAGTCAGACATTGTGGTGTTTGATCATCATCCTTACAACATCATTGAGACATACACTCCCTGGGAAAGGAGCGATGTTGTAATACGTATTCATACTACGTATGCATTTTTGACCATTGGGTTAGAATAGTAAATAAGTTTACTATTATGTGAGACCCAAAGACCACATGGGTCTTAACTCGTTACCCTTATGGACTCTAATTGGTTCCTTAAGATTTGACTGGGTGATTGCTATCTTAGCATGTTGCTTATGGACTATGGTTAATGCGGTCCGGCGGGGCATGTTAGAAAAGCAAGTCAAGTCAAGATCAAAAGGATCGTAAGAAGAGGAAGATTAATTTCATATTCACATTTGGACTTTAGAGATTCAAAGCTGGCCAGCCAATTGTAATCCAGATGAGATTCAATTGTTGAATATAAAGTATAAGAAATGTGAAGAAATAATCTAGGGTAAAGCATGTGTTGATCTACTCAACTTTGCACCTCGAGGAGTATTGTGTATCTCTAACAAGTGCACAACAGCAGACTCTATGCGCATGACGGTCACATGGCCTATTTCTCGGTATGATAAATAGAAGAGTTAGAGGAAAATAAGTTTTCTTGCAATCCCCTCAAGTGTGAGTGGGAGATGTTGGATATGGACGACATAAATACACCCATGAGGGGATGTATGAGGGTAAACGGACCTCAGATGTCGCGTGCACGAAGGCGTGCACGAAGGGAACCTTTTCTCATGTGAAAATTGTTGGAAGCAACGATCTAGGATCTTTGTTTGATGATGACAAACGTGTCGGTATATCTAATGTGTGTGCTCAGTATGTTTCAGGCTTGGCAAAATGATACACTTTCGATATTTGGCGGATTTGCTATTCGTATAGCACATTGGGAGAGATGGAGTGTTTATACACAAAGAAGTGTGACTTGGTCAATGAAGAGCAAAATTTGGACTTGGTCGAATATGGGATGAGATGGGGATGAGATTGGCTTGATCAAATCTTTTAGCAAGATTTACCAATATTTGAATTCTTCCTAATCCCGTTAGTATTGCTATAAGATCAAATAAGAATCCCAAATTGATTGATAGTGTCCTCATCCTAGCCAAACTAATTCCTACCCATTTCCAAATTCATATCCAAACACCAAATAGATGAAATCAAATCTTACCCAACTACTTGTTTAAAACCCTAGTTCCCCTATTATAAATACCATCTCAACCCTAATGGTTAAAGGCGTGGCAATACAACAAAATTGAAAGAGGGGGGCTACAAAATCCATGTGTGCGGCTACCATCAAAAAAACCTAGTCTTCAACATCAAGCCACAAGCAATCTTCAAAGAGTTCCTCAATTGCCAAGTTGCCGCAATCCATCTTCAGTCATCATCAAGCAACATGTGCATCATAGGGGCAAGTCAAGACTTCAACTTCATCATCTGCAACCCTATTTTCAAACACAAAAGATCTTGGCCAAAGCATCACCCAAGTTCTCCTGCCGCATACCTCAAGCACATCGAGCAAGCTCTCGATCAAGCACGCCCAAGGGAGCTTACATTAGCAAGCACAACTCTGAGCAAAACCCTAAGAAGCTGCAACCCAACAACTCCGCTGTCGAAGATCCATGCTCTTGAGTTCACATCGTCGAAGAGTTGTCGAGCTGCCGCCGTCGTCGGAGAAGCGAGAACGTCGTCGCCCTCCCAATCACCGTCGCTGCTGCAGTAGAGAGATTGCCGTCACCGTGGAAGACGAAGCCCACCGCTGCATCATCGTCTTACGCCATCTCGGAGGAGTCTGCCATCGAACGAAATCATCGCCATCATCGTACGTGCAAGACGTTGCCGCCATCGCTCAGAGGCCTCGCCTGGAGTTGCTGCACTCACGCACAGCTCGCCGAGCCCGTGTCTCCGTCGAGTTGAGGACGTTGTCACCATATTCGAAGAAGACGCCGTCGCCATCGCCACGGGGTCGCTGCCGACGTCGGTGTCGGAAGAGAACTCGCCGCTGCACTGTAAAGCCGACGACGACGTCGACGCTGCCAAGGAAAAACCCACCGCCATCGCTATCAAGTCCCACCTCGCCGTCGTAGAAGATCGCCTCGTCGCTGTCGTCGGAGAGGACGAAGCTCGAAGCGCCGTTGCTGCTGCATGGGATATTGAACAGACGGCTGAGATTAATAGGAAATTAAGTCAACGCGAGGATTGAACGGTGTGATCGAAATCGAAACGAAGCGGATTTTTTTGGCAAGCTGACGCGGCGACGTTGCAACCGCCGGATCAAGAATTGGACGGCTGGGATTGACAAGAATGAATTAATTAGGAGTTGCTTTGCGCACCGACCGAAGCCTAAACAAGTTGAATTGGATCTTCTTTGCACACCGACCGCATTATTTTAGGAAGTTGCTGAGCGCACATCCTGCTGCCTTATAAGGATTTGAACTGCAATTACTTTACACACAGACCAGTGCATATCTTGACATCCAGGAGTCGGATTGAGACACCGTTTGCGTCAGATTGGAGCTGACGACGTGCAGATTGACAGAGACGCCTACACAGACACAAAATGAGCATTTCTAAACTCTAAACTCCTTTATTTGTGTCTTAGTGTAACGTTCTCTTTAGGGGGAAACTTTTACCATTTTTCTGTGACTATTTTGGGACTTGTCTAGTTGGGACTAGACAAGTGGGACCCAGCTAGTTTGGGACTAGCTGGTAGAAAGCTTTGCTAGGATTGATAGTGAGAGGAAACACTGTGTGTGGGGTACTGAGAGTCCGGCGAGTGTAGAGACGTAGAGGGTGCTCTGAGCGTGCTCTAACTTATGACTTTGTACCTATTGCACTATTCAATCTAGTATTAGCTTTGGGGGCTGGAGTAGGTCGTTGGGACGACCGAACCAGGGTAAATCTGCTGTGTACTCTGTGTTTACTTTTCATTACTCTGGTTGTGCTTTTAACTGCGTGAGATTTCTCGTGGGTTGCACGAGAATTTTTATTAGCCTATTCACCCCCCCTCTAGGCTAGGATCCAGATCCAACAAGTGGTATCAGAGCCAGTTTAGTAGATCTTGCCTAGTTTGACCATGGACCACATTGATAGTGCTTTTGTTGAGGGTCAGTCTATTTCACGACCACCTAGATTTAATGGAGGAGATTATGCTTACTGGAAAAATCGTATGAAAATCTATCTTATTTCTATTGATTATAAAGCTTGGCAAATTGTTGAAAAAGGATATAAATCACCTGTTATCAAAATTGAAAATACTGAGATGCCTAAACCTGATGATAAGTGGGATGATAATGATTGGAAGCTTTATTCTTTAAATGCTAAAGCTATGAATGCTCTTATTTGTGCATTAGATAAATCTGAATTCAATCGTATCTCACATTGTCTAACTGCGCAGGAAATATGGCATACTTTGGAGGTGACGCATGAGGGAACGTCACCGGTGAAGGAGTCTAGACTTGCACTTTTGAGCACGGAATACGAGGGATTTCGCATGCTACCATCAGAGACGATATCAGAAATGTTCGCGAGGTTCACCAACATTGTCTACAAGTCTAGTTCGCTCGGTAAGCCATATTCTAGCCTTGAGCAGGTGAGGAAGATATTAAGAGCTCTGCCAAGCTCTTTCAGGCCTAAAGTTACTGCCATCCAAGAAGCAAAGGATCTATCGCAGATGAGGGTGGAGGACTTGATAGGTAATCTAATGTCCCACGAGCTTGAATTGCAAAATATTGATGAAAGGGAGAAACCTGAAGAAAAAGAGAAAGCTACCAAGCCACTTGCTCTGAAAGCTGACGAAAGTGAAGATGATGATGACGACATAGCGCTAATGGTCAGAAATTTCAGAAAGTTTGTCCAGACCAAGCAAGGAAGAGCAGAAATGGCACCCAGGTTTAATCGCTCTAACTTTTTTCAGTCTTCTAAGCAAAATTATGATCAGAATACTACTAATAGAATGACTTGTTTTAAATGCAAGAAAAGAGGACATCGAATGAGGGATTGCCCACATGAGACAGCTCAGGTAGCTAAAGAAAAGGGAAAATCCAAGGTGCTTACTTGGGATATGGATAGCGAAGCTGAGAGCGAGGAGGAGGAACACGAAGCCCATTCATGCATGGCATTGATGGGTATACACAATGAGGTAACTTCTGGTAGTAAAACTGAACTCCTTACTCTTTGTAAAGAAATGCAAGATAAAATAGTAGAGCTTGAATCCACTATAGATGATTATCAAAATGAGAACTTTGAAATGCAACAATCTGAATATGAAATGTCTAAAGAGATTGAAAAACTCAAAATTGATATTGTTGCACGTGACTCTACTATTGATATTCTGAAAAAGGAAAAATCCAGTTTTAATGATGAAGCACCTTGTCTCTCTTGCCCATCCTTGATGAATAATATTAGCATGCTTAAACTTGATTTGACTAAGCTCGAAACTGAAAAAGACTATGTTATTAGAGAGCTTAATGATAAATTCTGCATGTTGGATAATGATTTCAAAAGAAAAATGGTTGAATTTGAAAAGAAGGAAGAGGAAAACAAGAGAGCTTTTATAAGTAAATGCACATTGCTTGTGGAAGAAAATAAATTGTTGAAATCCAAAGTCTCTAATCTTGAATTGGCCATTAAGAAATTCTCTATGGGAAAACAATCGTTGGATAACATTTTAGAGAATCAATTATATGGCAACAATAGAAGAGGACTTGGATTTGGTTTGAAAGATGCCGAAAAGCCAAAATTCAAGAAATTCCACAATGCTCCTTCTATTGCAAAGAACTTATATGCAAAGTGCTTTACTTGTGATAGTGTAGGCCACACTTCATATTATTGTAAATTTAGGAACACAAACATCAAGTTTAAACAAGTGTGGGTTCCTAAAACAATATTGGCTAACACTAGTGGACCTTGTTGGATTCCAAGGTCACACTTAACACCTTTCATGTAGGTGTGATGGAGTTTTAGCGTGGAGCGTTAAACTCAATGTTTCATTCTTTTAGCTCCTTCGTCAAAAAGCGACGAGAAGGTATAATTTCTATCCCTCTTTGCATTGCATTGCATACCTTCATAGATTTTTTGTGTGTGCTTGATTTATTTTGGTTTGTGTGCTTGCATGGATGATTTTAAATGTTTTTATTTCTGAAAAAAAAATTGAAAAATCAAAAATAAAAAATGTGTGCCTATTGGATCCTCTTTTGAATCTCTTAAGTGGTATTGTATGAATAATCAATTATATCCCTTGTAGAAGTCAATTCATTATTGTTGTAGCTACATGAACATGATGTTATTCTTTTTAGTAGCCATGACATGTCTCATAAGTTTCAAACTTGACTTCTACACCTACATTTGCACTTTCACGATATTTGACTCTTTAGTGCTTTTGGAGATTCTTTTGAAGAATAATGGAAAGTGAATGTAGGAATGATTAATTTCTGAAATTTCTAAGGGATATGATGTGTTTAGCCATGAATTAAAATTGAGCACAAAAGAATTGAAAAGAAAAAAAACGATATTTGCTCCGTATGAAAAATGGATACACTTCATGGCTAATACACAACCCACGAGTATCCAACTTGTGCTAAATGGGTAATCATTAGCGTTGGTGTATATAACTTGTCAAGCAATGCCACCACACATTTAAAAGTCCTTTTAGTCTATGTTTCGGGGTTCGGTAACTTGAACTCATCTTTGATGAGGTGGGAAAAGTCAATCCTAGTGATATTCATGAAAAATGGAAAATGTGGATTGATTTGGTTGATTTTCTGAAATTGAATCTCCTCTTGTACTTTATTGTCTATATCACGACACTTACACAAAGGTGGAGAATTCTTGTTATGAAATCCTATGAGCTTGGATTGTCTAGTTTGTGGAAAACTCATGCAAATTGCACGCTACATTTAATAATGGTTTATTTTTGCATGGAATATTTTTGTGACTTAATTAATCCACTTTTGGTGATTACAAAGGGGGAGAAAGAGAACGGAAAGATTTGTGTGTTGCTTGTAATCGGTATTATTTGTTGAATGTCGGTATTATTTGTTGAAGGGGGAGCATGAAAAATAATGTTGAAGGGGGAGCTTGAGAGAAGGGGGAGCATGCTATTGTATTTGTTATTAGTTTGTGCATGCCATGTTGTAGTGCTTGAATATTCATCTCATGATTAATATTGCATTACACCCTTCAACACACTTCACACACTCATTTCTATTGATCAAATCTTTTATGGGTTTGTCATCACCAAAAGAGGGAGATTGTTGGAAGCAACGATCTAGGATCTTGGTTTGATGATGACAAACGTGTCGGTATATCTAATGTGTGTGCTCAGTATGTTTCAGGCTTGGCAAAATGATACACTTTTGATATTTGGCGGATTTTCTATTCATATAGCACATTGGGAGAGATGGAGTGTTTGTGCACAAAGAAGTGTGACTTGGTCAATGAAGAGCAAAATTTGGTAGTGTCCTTGAGCAAGATTTACCAATATTTGAATTCTTCCTAATCCCGTTAGTATTGCTATAAGATCAAATAAGAATCCCAAATTGATTGATAGTGTCCTCATCCTAGCCAAACTTATTCCTACCCATTTCCAAATTCATATCCAAACACCAAATAGATGAAATCAAATCTTACCCAACTACTTGTTTAAAACCCTAGTTCCCCTATTATAAATACCATCTCAACCCTAATGGTTAAAGGCGTGGCAATACAACAAAATTGAAAGAGGGGGGCTACAAAATCCATGTGTGCGGCTACCATAAAAAAAACCTAGTCTTCAACATCAAGCCGCAAGCAATCTTCAAAGAGTTCCTCAATTGCCAAGTTGCCGCAATCCATCTTCAGTCATCATCAAGCAACCTGTGCATCATAGGGGCAAGTCAAGACTTCAACTTCATCATCTGCAACCCTATTTTCAAACACAAAAGATCTTGGCCAAAGCATCACCCAAGTTCTCCTGCCGCATACCTCAAGCACATCGAGCAAGCTCTCGATCAAGCACGCCCAAGGGAGCTTACATTGGCAAGCACAACTCCGAGCAAAACCCTAAGAAGCTGCAACCCAACCACTCCGCTGTCGAAGATCCATGCTCTTGAGTTCACATCGTCGAAGAGTTGTCGAGCTGCCGCCGTCGTCGGAGAAGCGAGAACGTCGTCGCCCTCCCAGTCACCGTTGCTGCTGTAGTAGAGAGATTGCCGTCGCCGTGGAAGACGAAGCCCACCGCTGCATCATCATCTTACGCCATCTCGGAGGAGTCCGCCGTCGAACGAAATCATCGCCATCATCGTACGTGCAAGACGTTGCCACCATCGCTCGGAGGCCTCGCCTGGAGTTGCTGCACTCACGCACAGCTCACCGAGCTCGTGTCTCCGTCGAGTTGAGGACGTTGTCACCATATTCGAAGAAGACGCCGCCGCCATCGCCACGGGGTCGCTACCGACGTCGGTGTCGGAAGAGAACTCGCCGCTGCACTGTAAAGCCGCCGACGACGTCGACGCTGCCAAGGAAAAACCCACCGCCATCGCTATCAAGTCCTACCTCGCCGTCGTAGAAGATCGCCTCGCCGCTGTCGTCAGAGAGGACGAAGCTCGAAGCGCCGTTGCTGCTGCATGGGATATTGAACGGACGGCTGAGATTAATAGGAAATTAAGTCAACGGCGAGGATTGAACGGTGTGATCGAAATTGAAACGAAGCGGATTTTTTTTGGCAAGCTGACGTGGCGACGTTGCAACCGCCGGATCAAGAATTGGACGGCTGGGATTGACAAGAATGAATTAATTAGGAGTTGCTTTGCGCACCGATCGAAGCCTAAACAAGTTGAATTGGATCTTCTTTGCACACCGACCGCATTATTTAAGGGAGTTGCTGAGCGCACAGCCTGCTGCCTTATAAGGATTTGAACTGCAATTGCTTTACACACAGACCAGTGCATATCTTGACATCCAGGAGTCGGATTGAGACACCGTTTGCGTCAGATTGGAGCTGACGACGTGCAGATTGACAGAGACGCCTACACAGAGACAAACTGAGCATTTCTAAACTCTAAACTCCTTTATTTGTGTCTTAGTGTAACGTTCTCTGTAGGGGGAAACTTTTACCATTTTTCTGTGACTATTTTGGGACTTGTCTAGTTCGGACTAGACAAGTGGGACCCAGCTAGTTTGGGACTAGCTGGTAGAAAGCTTTGCTAGGATTGATAGTGAGAGGAAACACTGTGTGTGGGGGTACTGAGAGTCCGACGAGTGTAGAGACGTAGAGGGTGCTCTGAGCGTGCTCTAACTTGTGACTTTGTACCTATTGCACTATTCAATCTAATATTAGCTTTGGGGGCTGGAGTAGGTCGTTGGGACGACCGAACCAGGGTAAATCTGCTGTGTACTCTGTGTTTGCTTTTCATTACTCTGGTTGTGCTTTTAACTGCGTGAGATTTCTCGTGGGTTGCACGAGAATTTTTATTAGCCTATTCACCCCCCTCTAGGCTAGTATCCAGATCCAACAAAAAGGACCACTCGATAAGTGGAAAAAGCCACTTTATAAGTGCAAAATGGCACTTGATAAGTGGATAAAGAAGAAGATAAATGAATGTGCTAATATAGGCTAATAAGCTTATAATTGGTTATTTCCTACAATAACCACCCGTAAAGCCTATAAATAGGACCCAAGGGTAAGGCATTCATTCACACTTTTCCATGCCATAAGTTTGCATAAGGCATCCTATGTTCTTCTTCTCCCTTCCATTAAAATCCTCTTCTAGTTAGAGATTTAGGCGGTGAAACTCTGCTTCGATCCTCCGTGACGAAGTATCGACCGTTGTGGCGAATCCGAGGGCGAAGTTCTGAGATTACCGTGTCGCATACACAAGCGTAAGTCTGAACTTCATTTATCGATCCTAACATTGTTTTGACAGGATCCAACAATTTACAGAGAGCTGAGTCAAAGAAATGACTTACAGACAGGCGACTGTTGAAGCATAGACAGTCGACTGATCTACTAGACAATCAACTGTATATACAGCATAAGTCGACTGGCCGTAGAAGTCAGATCAAAACAGAGTTTGGGCAAGGAGAGACATGCGACTGATTTATAACACACAGTCGATTGTCACTAGGACAGGCGCCTGTGAATCGTTCAATAGTAGCCTGTTCGAAATAATCAGAGAAGGCCCAAAACTACATGTAATAGTCTGTGCATAACAGGCGACTGTAGAACAAAACACAGTCGACTGTTTTTGAGACATGCGACTGTAAACTGTTCAGCAGTCGGCTGTTATGAACAATCTTAGCATAAACAAAAGAGAATTGTATTGGGATCAAAGGACAGAGGTCAAGAGATGTCCTATGACAGAAAGTAGATGTGTGTGAGTACTCCAATATAGTTCTACTTCTAAGCTACCTACTAGAAGAGATAAAAGAAAAATTACATTGACGAATAATCTCTTCTTTCCATCGTATGAGCTTGAAGTCTTTACGGAGCTTCAATCATCAATCTACGATCATCCAATTCATATCATTTGCCCTTCAATTACGTTTGTGAGTCATCCATTGCTAGTTGATCTTCATAATAAGCTTAGACAATGGATTAACTGCAAAATAGGGGATTAGTCACAAGTATTTATGTTTGCTCATCATTAACACCAAGTAGGGAGAAGTCCAATACTCAACATTCTCCCCCTTTTTGATGATGACAAACAAACATAACCAAAAAGATAAATAATTGTGCATAATGAAAACTTACTCCCCCTACATAGATGCCAATCAAGTTAGTCAACAAATATTAGAGCATCTACATAGCAATTGAAGAAAATGAGTGAGATATGAATGAATTCAATACAAGAAATCTAGGAAATAAAATCCCTATTCATTGTAATCTTACTCCCCCTGAATCTAAGGCAACGAAAATCTTAGATTCAAGCGTTAGAACATACTTAGCACATCCATTATGAATCTTGTATGTTTATTTCTCTCCCCCTATGGCATTATCCAAAAAGGTGGGAGCAAATAACAACAACAATAATAGTGCTAAATACGAACTAACAACAATCAAGGAGTATAAAGATATATCGAATCAAAACTCATAAAATCTCATCATATATAGATATAAAGCAACTGAGTACATCAACGGATGGTCATCTACATGGCCATCCCAAAAAGACACATCATGATCAAAAAAAATAAATACATCATCATGAAGGCATCAAAGTATATCACCATACATATATAAAAGAGTCGCAGACAACATCATCCATCATACAAAGACAAAACATATATCATCAGAATCACTCAACCTAAACAAAAGCAGACCACACAAAATAAAAACAAGGTCTTCAGGTGAGTGAACAAAACAACATCAGCCTCAGTCAATATGAATGACGGAAGGGTCCAACGGGCGACCAGAAGATCGGAACAAAATCCGAGCAGAGCGACGAGTAGGAAAAGTCGAAGTCTTCCTCTTGGAAGACGAAGCACGATCAGCAGAAGAAATAGAAGGAACATGAAGTGGAGTCTGGACATTGGAGGTCTGAACCAAAGAGGGTTTGGGTGTGAAGCCAGGAGGAGGAGATACATAAGTAGGAGCAGAGACCTCAGAGGTAGCAAACATAGCCTGAAGCTCGGGAGGAATGGGATAACCATGATGCTTAAAAGAGATTAGCTGAAGCTTAAGCAAAAGCGAGAGCTTCTCATCCAAAGAAACGGAAAGAATTTCAAGAGCAGAGACACGAGCGTCCAACTGACGAAGGAGGAACTCAGTGGACCTAGAAGGATGCACAGTAGGCTGAGAAGAATGTTCAGTAGCATGCACAGAAGGGATAGGGTCACCGACAGAGACAGAAAGAGGTTCACCAGAAGATTGAGGCGAGGAGGGAGTCGGATCAGGCTTCGGTGAAGGGACAGGCTCATTGAGGAAATCGAGAGAGACATTAGGGAAGAAATGATCGAAAAGAGCCATGGTCGAACACGAAGCTAGTGCAAGAAATAAAACGAACGAACCCTAACTAGAAGTATCACGAGATAGGCAGAAGAGACCAAACCTAGTCGAGTGATAGAACGAAAGCAACGACAGCTCGAAAATGACACATGAAAGGAGCGAGATCGACGGATTTGGTAGACCAATCGAGCGGGAAGATGAACGGTCGAAGCGGAGGAGAGAGAGAGTCGACGTGGGGAAGTGGTCGCGTAGACTGAATATAAAATTGGAAGAATCAATCTAAGCCGTTGGATCAAGGAATCGACGGCTCGGATCAAATCACATGAACCGACACAGCAAGAGACAGTCGACTGAAGAACAAAAGCCAGTCGACTGGATGAAGTGATAAAATTAAAGCTCAGATAGATGGGCAGTCGACTGGAAAGTAACATTACAGTCGCCTGTCCAATGGACATTCGACTGAAAAATACTCAACAGTCGGCTGGCCGAGAATTAAGACAGTTTACAAAAAGAACAGAGAACTCTGTAAAAATTCGACAGAGAGTACAGTCGCCTGATGACTAAAATGCAGTCACCTGTTAAGTTAATAGTCGACTGTAAAACAGTCATCAGTCGACTGTGCGAAAGATACCAATTCTCAGACTGAGGAAATAGAGTAGGGCAGTCGACTGTCGAAGGAAGGACAGTCGTCTGTCCTGGTCCAAAAGAGCACAGTGAGATAGAATTCCAGAGAATAAGAACACTCACCCTAGGACCTATACACTAATCACAAATACATCCTAAAATCATTATGAAAACAATAAATCCATTGAAACACAAATTACTCCAATCAATTTCAAAATTCATGAAATCAAATAAATCACAATTGTCTTTCTTAATCTCATAAAACAATAAAGCACATGAAGAAAGACAATCGAAAAAGATATGAGCTCAATAGGAGTTATAGCATGAAAGATTGAGCTTCTAGATTTCAGATTCACCCATAATTCCCAATTCTCCATGCAACCTCACAAATGAATCTTCTTTAAGAGGTTTAGTGAAGATATCGGCAATTTGTTTTTGGGTTTCAATGTACTCTAAGATGATGTCCTTCTTAGCTACATGATCATTTATAAAATGGTGTCTCACGTCTATGTGTTTAGTACGGGAGTGGTGTACCAGATTCTTGGAAAGACAAATAGAACTTTGATTATCAACCATAATAGGGCAAGTATCACAATTGACACCATAGTCACTAAGAGTGTGTCTCATCCAAAGAACTTGTTCACATGCAAGACCCGCGGAAATATATTCTGCTTCAGTCGTGGACAATGACACCGAATTCTGTTTCTTAGAAAACCAAGAAACCAAGGAATTTCCTAAGAAATGGCATGTGCCACTAGTACTTTTCCTGTCAGACTTGCATCCGACAAAGTCGGCATCACTATATGAGATTAACTTATATGTACTAGACTTAGGGTAAAGTAACCCATAATCTAGGGATTGATTGAGATAACGAAATATTCGTTTAACCGTAATCAAGTGTGACTCCTTAGGTCTTGCTTGATATCTAGCACAAATACATACGGAAAACATGATATCGGGCCTACTAGCGGTTATGTAAAGTAAGCTACCGATCATACCTCGATATAGACGAACGTCTACATCTTTTCCGCTTTCATCCTTGTGTAGATGAGTAGTAGTACTCATGGGAGTCCTTTTGCTCGAAGACGATTCCATCCCGAATCGCTTAATAAGCTCCCCTGTGTACTTTGTTTGATGTATGAAAGTGCCATTCTCCATTTGTCAAATTTGCAATCCAAGAAAGTAGGTAAGCTCTCCCATGTGGCTCATCTCAAACTCATCCTTCATAGACTTGGAAAATTCTTGACAAAGATTAAATTTAGTAGAACCGAAAATAATATCGTCTACATAAACTTGAATCAAAAGAATGTAATTTTTATAATCTTTAATGAGGAGTGTAGAATCAACTTCTCCCATTTTAAAACCTAAATTCAAAAGAAAGGTCTTAAGACAATCATACCAAGCTCTAGGAGCTTGTCTCAATCCATACAATGCTTTCTTAAGTTTGAAAACATGGTTTGGAAATTTTTCATGAATAAACCCGGGAGGTTGAGAAACATAGACTTCTTCATTGACAAACCCATTTAAAAATGCACTTTTAATATCCATTTGAAATAATTTAAAATCCTTATGGGATGCAAAAGAAAAAAGTAACCTAATAGCTTCTAATCTAGCTACGGGGGCAAAAGATTCTTCGAAATCAATACCTTCCTCTTGCCGGTAGCCTTGAGCTACTAACCTTGCTTTGTTCCGTGTGATTACCTCGTTTTCATCCGTCTTGTTCTTGAAGATCCATTTGGTCCCAATAATTTGATGACCACTTGGAAGAGGTACAAGTTCTCAAACTTTGTTTCTCTCGAATTGTGCTAGTTCTTCTTCCATTGCCATTATCCAAGAGTTATCCTCACAAGCTTCTTGAATGTTCTTTGGCTCAATGGTAGAGACGAATGCGCAATGTGAGAATTCTTCAATTCTTGATCTCGTTCGAACACCCGCACTAATATCTCCAATAATTTTGTTATGGGGATGGTTGCGAACGGTTGGATAAGCTTTGGGTATACCTGGATCACTAGGAACAACTTCAACAACTTCATTAGAAGTGTTAGTCTCAACAATAGAATCATTAATCTTAACATTATTAAGAGAATCACAAACAATCTCTACATTATCATCATCAACATGAGGAAAATCAAAATCTTCATAAAAAGATACGTGAAGTGATTCCTCAATCGTTGAAGAAGTTTTGTTGTATATCCGGTATGCTTTGCTACGCGTGGAATATCCAACAAAAATTACTTCATCGGATCTTGGCTCAAATTTGTCTAAATTACCAAAGGTGTTCTTTATAAAACATTTTGAACCAAAAACACGAAAATATTTCACTTAATGCTTTTTATCATAAAACAACTCAAAACAAGTTTTGTTTGTTCGGGGTCTCACTAGGATCCTATTGATCATATAACATGCCATGTGCACCGCTTCTGTCCAAAATTGTAGTCCTAAATGACTATCATGGAGCATAGTGCGAGCACACTCAATAAGAGTTATGTTCTTTCTTTCTACAACACCATTCTGTGGTGGTGCACGAGGAAAGGAAAAGTTATGAGTTATCCCGAAGTCATCACAAAACTTAGTAAAAGACTCATTCTCAAATTCTCCTCCATGATTACTACGAATAGTGATAATGGTGGATCCTAAAAGATTCTGAATCTTCTTTGCAAATTTGGTAAACTCTTCATGAGCTTCATTCTTATTAGTTAAGAAAGAAACCCAAGTAAATCTAGAAAAGTCGTCAACGACAACTAGTCCATAATGAGCATTACCTAAAGAAGCGGTTCTAGTTGGCCCAAATAAATCTAGATGTAGAAGTTCTAGGGGCCTCTTAGAAGTAATCCCTTCTGTAAGCTTAAATGAAGATTTACTTCGTTTACCTCTTTGACATGAATCACAAAAGTTTTTCTTATTAAAAGCAATCTTAGGAAAACCTTTGACTAGATCATGCTTAGCTAACTTATATAAGTGCTTGAAATGAATATGACCAAAACGGCGATGCCATAATAGTTGTTCACTTGTGTTAGCAACTAAGCAATGTTCTACGGTTTTAGGCAAGCTCAAATAATAAATATTTTTATGCCTAATACCGGAAAATAAAACATTTGAATCACAATCAACAATAGTACAGAATCCTTCTCCAAAGTTAACCTTGTAACCTTTGTCACAAAGTTGACTAATGGAAATGAGATTGTGACATAAACCACTAACAAGATAAACATTAGTAATTAGGGGTTTGGAAGGATTACCAACGATAACTACTCCAATGATGGTTCCCTTTTGATTACCTCCAAAAGTGACCATTGCACCATCCTTGATGCTAATCACTTCGGAGAGCAATGAGGGATCTCCCGTCATGTGTTTGGAGCAACCGCTATCAAGAATCCATCCTTTCCATTTAGAGCAAATAAGACATTTATTGCTCTTCTTCTTTCTCTTGGGTACCTATATAATATACCATAAGCTTATGGTACCCAATGTTTGTTGGGTCCAAGGGGATTAGCCCTTTGGAAGCCAAGTCCAAGTGGACTTCCGCTTCCCAACATAGTTACTATTTCTAATTACATCACGAAAGTAGGAATCAACATAAGCATTCCTAACATTTAGACTAGTGTTCTTAGGACCCCAAATAGTGTATATCTTGGGAGTCCTATTCCTAGTTGCATGCATATGTGTTGGATTCTATGTGGTGCATGCTTCTTAGGAACATGATTTCTAGCATAGAGATGTGGTGGAGGATATGCATTGTACATTCTTGACTGATATGTATTCTTGGGAATATGCATATTATATGAAGCATATTGATCATGCATGACATGTGGAGAATTAGCATACATGAGGGAATGATGTGTATGAGCATACGGGTGTGTAGGAGCACGTACATGAGTATTTCTCATGTGTGGTTGTGTACGTGTCCGTGGGTGCGGAGCATAAAATGTGTCATGATTATCCACTTGTGAAGTACGTTGTTTCCTACGTGAATGAGTGTTAGTGTACATATAAGCATGGCCTTGCTTTTGGTTTCCACCCTTAGTGGGTTTCTTGCCAAAAGCAAGAGAAGGTGATGTGGTGACATTCTTGGTTGGATTTCTACCTATAGTGTCTTTGACACCACTTGTGGATGCACCAGAGGAAGGCCTCACAAAATCTATAGTGACACCACTATAGGAGGTGCGAGCATTAGATGCATTTGCTTTTACAAATCCAAGCCCAATACGATGTGTGGCCGGAAATTGGTTTGCAAGCAAATCATCCAATTGTCCTTGTCCCTTATTGAATCTCACAATACGGGAGGACATGAGCTCATATTTCTCCTTTAAAGGAGAAATGTTGGTATCCAAGGTGGACACCAGTGCTTTGAGCTCGTGCACTTGGGTTTTAAGAGAATCATTCTCTAATCCCAATTATGTGTGACGTGTAACTAGATCATTATTATCCATGGGATGTGTTTGATCTAGTTGAGATTTGAGGGAGTTCACCTCATCTCTCAATGTGACATTTTGAGAAGCTAAGTTTGCTTTCTCAAGGGTTAAAGTATCAACAATGGTGTCATTGTTGATAATGCATAGAATGGAGGACTTGCTAACTTTTGATATTTAGCAAAAATTTCTTCATTAGCTATACGAAGTTCATCCATGGTTACCTCGGTGTTATCCGTATCGGAATCACTCTCATCCGAGAGTGGGTCTTCAAGTGCCATGAAGCACATGTGGGCGCTCTCACCCTTCTCATCATCGGAATCGCTTGATGAGTCATCACTTGAGTCGTCAAAGGTACCGACGAGTCCTTTCTTCTTGTCTTTATTGTTCTTGTCGGACTTGTGGTACTTTGGTGCCTTCCACTTTTCTTTGTTGTTTAGCATTAGGCAATCCCTCTTGATGTGCCCTGGCTTATTACACTTATAACAAAGAGAGGAAGTAGCATTAGTAGACTCAAAACGTTTGTTGGAGGGAAATTTACCTTTACGGAAGAAGCGTTGGAACTTCTTCGCCATTTGGGCCATTTCACCAAAATCCATCTCGTTCTCGGATTCATCACTTTCGGATGATGACGAATTGGCGTTGAATGCCAAAGCTTTCTTCTTGGCCTCCGAGGGATTCATCATGGCTCGAATCTTCAATCGGTTATCCCGTCTTACTTCGTAAGACATAATAGTCCCGATGAGATTCACCACGGTGTAGTTCTTCAAGTCAGTGACCTCCTCAATGGCGATTGCTCTCCTTTCCCATTTGGAGATCATCCACATGATGATCTTCCTTACCTTTTCAGGTTCGGCGTATATTTGGCCAAGGGCTTCTAATTCATTTGTGATGTCGGTAAAGCGTCTGTACATCGACGCAATGCTCTCATTTTCCTGCATGTGAAACAAGTTGAAGTTTTGCACGGAAACATATAACTTTGAAAGCTTTACCTTATTCGTTCCCACGTGGGTAACGATGAGATGGTTCCAAATTTGATATGCACTCTTACATGTGCATATCTTGTTGAACTCATTCGGGTCCAACGCACAATGAAGAGCGTTCATTGCTTTAGCGTTGTTGACATCGGCAGACTTCTCGGAAGTCATCCATTTCTCAAAGTCATCTTTGGCGGGCTCGACGTACTCCTTGTGGAGAGTTCTCCAAAGAGAAGCACTCCTAAGGAATGTCTCCATCCTACACTTCCAATAACCAAAGTTAGTACCATTGAAACGTGGAGGACGTACCGTAGATTGACCTTCGAAAAGTGTGGACGCTCCATCACGGTCGTGATTGTTGTACGAAGCCGGCGGAGGAACGTTGTTGTTGTTGGATACCATAGATGAAACCTTGAGCTCTGATACCAATTGTAAGGACCCTGTCTATGGGGAAAACACTAGAAGGGGGGGTTGAATAGTGTTTATGCAAATTTAAAAGGAATTTACGCCAAATAAAATGCAATCCAACAAATAGTGCGGAATAGAAAAACAACCCAAAGAGAAACACAAGCAAACGTAGATATGTTTCAAGGGTTCGGATTACCCAAGTCAATTCCCGACTTGTTCCCGGTAATCCGACGTCCCTACCACCCGGATACCACCGGATACTCAAGTTATAAACCTAACTTAAGGTTTCCTTAAAGCCCACTTGTAGCAACCCTACAAGTGAAATCGAATACAATCGATGTCCTTGACTCCCACAACCAGGGAGCAAGCAAAAACCACTCTCACAACCGAGAGCACAATTCAAATAAAGAAGTTATGAAATCTGAAGGCAACACTTACAATCACATATGCCTTGAAGTAGAACTTGAAGGAGAAGTGTGATGTGTGTTGAAGAACTCTCTTGGAAGAGAGGAGAAAGCCCTTTCTCTTGACTGCACCAATTACCTAGAAGATCAATCTTTGGTTCTAGGTTGGAGAGCAAGAGAACAAGATTTGGAAATACTTAGGGCTTTGGATTTGAAAGCTTTGATCTTTGGAAATGAAAGCTTGAAGGATTTTTCAATGAATGAGTAACCTCCCAATGAAACAGTAGAAGCTCTATTTATAGCTTTCTCAAATCCACAAAAAAGTTTAGGCAAAAACCCAATCGAAATATGTGAGAAAAATCTCAACGGATATAATCTCAACTCGCGACAGTCAACTGTTGAACAATCCACAGTCGACTGTTGCACAGTCAGTAAGGGTAGGTGAGAATTCATAACGGTAACTTACCACGTGGACAGTCGACTGATGAAGCAAAGAAAGTCGTCTGTTAAACCAACAGGCGACTGTAATTTCTTAGACAGGCGACTGGCCGAGAGAAGAGTAAGTTAGACAAATACTAGAAATCTCACAAGATACAGGACAGACGACTGATGCAAGGAACACAGTCGACTGTTAATCAGAATAGGCGACTATAAAACCTTAAACAGACGACTGTCAATGGCAAAAGAAATTTCCAGAGAGCTGAGTCAAAGAAATGACTTACAGATAGGCGACTGTTGAAGCATAGACAGTCGACTGATCTAATAGACAGTCAACTGTATATACAGCATAAGTCGACTAGCCGTAGAAGTCAGATCAAAACAGAGTTTGGGCAAGGAGAGACAGGCGACTGATTTACAACACACAGTTGACTGTCACTAGGACAGGCACCTGTGAATCGTTCAACAGTAGCCTGTTCAAAATAATCAAAGAAGGCCCAAAACTACATGTAATAATCTGTGCATAACAGGAGACTGTAGAACAAAACACAGTCGACTGTTTTTGAGACAGGCGACTGTAAACTGTTCAGCAGTCGGCTGTTATGAACAATCATAGCATAAACAAAAGAGAATTGAATTGGGATCAAAGGACAAATGTCAAGAGATGTCCTATGACAGAAAGTAGATGTGTTTGAGTGCTCCAACATAGTTCTACTTCTAAGCTACATACTAGAAGAGATAAAATAAAAATTACATTGACAAATAATCTCTTCTTTCCATCGTATGAGCTTGAAGTCTTTACGAAGCATCAATCATCAATCTACGATCATCCAATTCATATCATTTGCCCTTCAATTACGTTTGTGAGTCATCCATTGCTAGTTGATCTTCATAATAAGCTTATGCAATGGATTAACTGCAAAATAGGGGATTAGTCACAAGTATTTATGTTTGCTCATCATTAACACAAAGTAGGGAGAAGTCCAATACTCAACACACGTCGCCACACATCCGAGCTCCGCCTTCAAGCATTCGCCTTCCACCACCGTGAGACGTCGATAGACGCCCAGCTTCGCCCCCTGCAGTACCTCCGCTGCTGCGTTTGCCGCCACTCGACAGTCCGACCCCACACAGCAGCAAACGCCGCCCGCAAGCCCTCAGCCCGCCAAAACACCCCCTCGCCAACGCTGCTCTCCGCTTCGAGTCGTCACTGGAACACCGAGCAGCTTCCCACAGCCCGCCACGTTGCTACCCAACCTACAACGAAAAACACAGTCCAAAGCAAAAGAACGAAAGGGCAGGCACAACGAAAAACACAGTCCACGCACGCAAAAGCAAAAGAAAGGGCAGTCAAAAGTTTTGATTATAATAATAATATAATAAAAATATTAACAGTGATTTTTATGTAGGTATCGGACGAAGCAACGAATACCGCCAGAAGATCTGTGCCTTCGTCACGAACACATAGACGCCGGTTTCATCTCAATCCGATACTTAGCTTTCAAGTTATGATTTTTCAAAGTTTATTGTAATATTTTTAATACGTATTAATACGTATATACTCTTATAAATACGCGTATATGTAGATATAAATGGGTATTATTGGTTTAAAATTCATAGTAAAATAATTAAAGATCAAAAAAATATAAGGACAGGCCCAGAAAATCAGAAATGACGTTCCAGACTCATTGGCACTGGTTTCACCGCCAAAGGACGAGTATATTTTCCTCAGCAAAATTTTAAATTTACATCTAATTATCATATTTTCATTTAAAAATAAATATCTTGAAAATTTCACATATACTAACGTTCGAGAAAAATATATGTTGTAGTACTAGTTAATACGGTCGTTTTGACTACTTGTTGGAAGAATTCCGACGTATGGTTTGCCCTAGAGAAATCTTTGAAGAATATAATGAAAAATCGTTTTCTCATTTTTAATTAGTTTTAATTGATTTTAAGCTTTTAAAAATTATGAAAAATACCTAGAAGCCTTAGAAAAATATTTTCTTCCTATATGAAATTATTCTACTCCCATCTAGCCCATCAAAAAATATTTAGTACGTATCTTGACTAGTTCTAAGCTACTATTAAAATACAAACACGTTAAGAAAAATAGATTGAAAATAGTGTACTCTTTAACCGGTCATTTCTTGTGTTTACAGGTACCAATTCTCGTGCACCAGCTTCTTTGGGAGCCCTAGATCTAGTCCCATCTCACTACGATGATCTTGATTAAGTAAGTCACTTTAATTCTAACTTTGGAAATCTTGATAGTGTACTCGTATGAACTTAGGACATGACATCTAGTCTCAGAACAGTTATTGACCTGAACAATTGACTAGAGACCTAATTAACTAGAGAACTAATCAATAGTGGAATGACCAAGGGATTAAATTGAGATAGTGCACTTTTATGGAATTAGATATCATAGTTGTTGAACTTCAAAGCATTGCTCGGGACTAATATTCTCGGTTGAGGCTTCTGCCTTGATTTTTCAGCAAGTAAATGCCATATGTCTGTATTTGTTGTACTCATTGATGGATGTATTATTGTACACATTGTTGGATGTACGAAATGATGGGCCTATGAGGCCATACAGATACGGATACGGATATGGATACAGATACAGATATTGATACGGTTATAAATGTGAAATGTGATACAACATGGGTTATAGGGTAGTCTTGAGCTACGAAGTGTGCGGGAGTGACCGGGTCCACACTTATTTGGTAAGATGTACCATCACCCTATAGGGGATGATAGGTAGATATTCCGCGAGTTGCTCGTGGGATGGGTGCACTTATGGTTGCATATTGTACACTCGAGCTAAGACTGTTGCACTAGCGTGATTGATACCAGGACCCATGAGGCCATATTGATACGAACACTGATATGAACATCGGACTATGATGATACATGAGATACGGGGTAGTCTTGAGCTACGGAGTGTGCGGGAGTGACCGGGTCTACCCTTATTTGGTAAGCTGTAACTTCACTCTGCAGGGGATGGTAGGTAGATATTCCACGAGTTGCTCCGTGGGATGGGTGCACTTCTGGTTGCATATTGTACACTCGAGCCAAGGCTGATGCACTAGTTCAGTTGTTTGCTATGTTACCATTGTTCCGTCACGACCATTGACTTGATACCACTATTTTACTGGCTAAGTCAAGACTACTCGAACGTGATAGAACGGTTTAATAATAAGCGGTCTTAAATTACTACTAAATCAGTGTCTAGAAAGAAATGGGAAGGGTGTTGGTCAACCAAAGGACTTGTCCTGCGGTCATAGAAGTGGCCTGTGCCTTCAAGCCCTGACTGCCTGGCTGATTTGGAAGTTAAGCTAGACTTCTCATTATTAGGCCTGCCTACACTATTAGATAGTCAAACGACGCTCATCTTTTCTTTGCTATATTTACCTAGATGTCTTACCACTGTCATCACATTGTCAATTGGTTGAAATATTGTTCCTACCATATGTCATGCCACAGTTATTTCTCTCGTACAACTACCTTTACTTTATACATTACATGCACCACTTACCACACCTGAGTTGTTACCAGTACTTTACTTATCACTCTTACATACATGTCAGCTCATACTTTACTTTTTGTACCTACATGACCATCTTTTGTTTACTATAATCTGTTCCATACTTTTGCACTACTTTATTTCTGTTGCTAGAATTGTTGTGACTTACCTATGGTTCCATCTCTGTGGCACCGCAGACGACGTACATATGGAGGTAGATGCTCTTGAGTTAATAGTGCAGAGTTCGACCCTGAGACCACAGCTTTCAGAGTTATATTCAGTTGTATTTTCTTTCCTTCATGTACGTCTGTTGGAACATTTTGTACAGTATGTATGTAATAATTGAACATTATTTTTGTATTTTTGTACATCTCTGCATCGTGGATATTTTGTTTTCACTGGTTAACTGCAAGACCTGCACAAATATCAAAAAGTAACGGGCCCGGGAATCGGGACGTTACACAGAACAATTGGCATGACATATCATTAATCGAATTTACATGTAAAAATAATAATCATGTACCATAGTGGGTGGAATAAAAATAATACACGATTTAACACATCACTTAACCATTCAGCTTGCAGGAATTTGTAGAAGTTGCCAATACATGGGCATATTTCATAAGGTTTTATTGAGAAGTTGGCAAAATGTCCCAAATGAAAGTTATATATATATTAGTATTTGATTCACAGATAAAATTTCATGGAAAAATATGAAGTAGTTGCTTTATGGTGAATTAATTGGTGAAGTGTGTCAAATCTGTTTTTCAGACAGATTTCAGGGTTTATATTGGAAGCCAATTTTAAGCAGGTTGCAGCCAGAAATTCGACATATAAGCACTGCGATGAAATTTTAGAAAAACTTGTTAACTTTTCAACAAGACCAAGAACGCAAATTCCATTGTGTGTGCAGGTGTCTAGGCCAATTTTGCTAAACTGTTTCAACACTGAAAATCAAACAAACATGTTGTAAAGATGGATTTATTTCTTCTAATTTCTGAATTGAACCTATGTCAAAATTTATATGATTTTAGGGTAGAACTTCAAGATCTACAAGCACATATTTTTTTCGAAGCCTAATTCGAACCACAGAGAACAAAATCTAAGTATAAACACACAACAGAATTTCAGCCTTTTTGAAAGAAGTGATTTTGCTTAGAATTTCAAGGGGATATTCATGAAAATTAAGACATGGCATACCAATTTGATTACTACCACCCCATCTTGATAAAACATGATATAATAACATGATAAATGGAACCCTAAATAAATTGCCAAAACCAAGTAAATTCCTACCTCAAAAAGCTTAATTTCCTCTTCTCCTTCTCTTTCTTTCTTCTGCATCTTCTTCTCTCTTCAAGCAAGCTTGAACACCTTCTAATTGCAAATGGAAATTAGCGTTTTTATTTTGAGAGAAAGGGGGAAAGAAGAGGGGAGGTGGCTGGCCATATTGAGTGGAATAGGGGGAAAAGAAAATGAATGGAGAAAAGAGAAGAAAGGCAAAGAAGAAGGGAGAAGATTCCTTTAGAAAAATCTTACTCTAGAACCCACCAAGCGATAAGCATGCATCTTGTAAAATGACCAAAATACCCTCCCAAAAATACCCCTCAACTTTTAGGTATTTATACGTTTGCCATTACTTTATGCACCGACCACATAAGTATGTACACACAACACTTTTGGTCCAAATGACCATTTTACCCCTCGCCTTTTTAAAAATTTACGAGGGTTCTCGTTGACCCCTAACCCCTTTCACACTTGCATGGCTCTTCCTACACACATCCATGCATATCCATGCATGCATACATGCTTCACACACACACGTTTAACACATTCCTGTTGTTTTACACCCACGACGTCATTTGCACTTCTCCCGCATTCACATTTCGCATTCTCTTCCCTTAGCCACGTATTACGGCCCAATTCCCCCTTGCACTACATCACATACATCGATATCTACACTTATTTCTTTCCCACGTATGCATCGAATGTAGAAATACCATGTGTGTTCAGTAGAATACCCGTATAATGTAAAATAGGGCATGACATCCTACCCACCTTAAAATAAAGTCCGTCCTCGGACTTCTTAGGGTGTGAACGTTGCCGAGGTCAGCTAGGTATGATGGTCTTACTACCCATGAAGTACAAACAAGAATACGTATCTATACCACACTTATATACACTATATGCTTCATTATCATCCATACACATCCGCATCGCACACATGCCACAGATACATCCTATTACTCATCTAGCAGCACATCCATATCACTATATGCATCATTACATATACATACACATATATCTTTCACATAAACATCTAGGCACATATATTCACACACCACAGATAAGTCTCTATACGTATTATTATACGTATTTAGATCACTACTCATATCTATATGCATACGGCATCACATCATACCCATATCACGATACGTAAGGCATTCATACATGGCATGCTTTCATATACACCATTATACATTCAAGTTTCACGACTTATATTCTACTTATATATATATATATATGTATGTATGTATGTATGTAAGTATATATATGTATGTATGTTTATATATAGAGAATAATGGGTATCATATGCCATATGATATGGTGTCTCATATGCCCTCTCACATAAAGGGGGCAAGTACAAGCCCACATGGGCTTGTACTTGTTGTACTTGACCACATTTATGTGAGAGGACATATGAGACACCCTCTCATATGGCGTATGATACCTATTAATCCCTTATATATATGTATGTATGTATGTATGTATGTATATGTCTATATTCATGCACAAACACACCACTATACACATCAATCTACACACGTAACTTGGCAAACATGGTCACCATCATGGTGTCACACCATACATACACCAGATCTTTATACACTCAATACTTAGTCATATAAGTTCATCCACAATTATATACACATAAATATCTACATACACACAATATTTAGTCACATCCAACATACATCGACGAGTACACACTTACATATACATGATCAAGTCATTTAGATCCGCAATCATAACTATAGATAAATACACACATAATCTCACATCGATAGCGATGCACCTACTGCCTCACACAGATAGATACATATACCACACACAATACACACAAGAGTGCACAAACATAACACATCCTCTGCCATATGCTATATATATATAATTACCTTTGCACATCCTACGCACATACTTCCATGATAGTCAAATAATTATAAATATCTATATACACCCCCCACACGCGTATACATATACAAACAATCACACACATCTCAATACATACATACCAAACAGTTTCATTCACTTATATTCATCAAAAATATATATATACACCTATATTTCATAGTCATCACATTCATACCCACACTGCATATGACTATACATACACACATGTTCTAGTACAGACCTACACATACATGCATACACACAGGGATACGCCTCTCCCAGATACACATAGATAGGCAACCATATCGGAAAAATTCATAGATAAACAAACAAGGATAATATATAAGTATATATTTATTCAACCAATATACACACAACCATATATTGCCTCTACTGCACACTGCACATGCATGAACACATCCCTACACTCCATTGTAACACGTATATTAGAAATCCATACAACCATAATACATATTCACATACACACATCAATCAATACACTACACGGATACCCTATATGACCCAATTATATGTACATACGCATTATTTACACGAAGAGGTATACATTTCAATTCCATATATAGATATCTAAGCCTACACATAGCCAAATGTACGTTAGCTCATACACACCAAATTATTATTCTAATAGTAGGTATGTACACAAACATGCATATATATACCTATTAGGATCCATGCAACCATGCACATACATTCCTATGTATGGAACGCACACATCCATATCAAATATTATATATATATCCTGCTATTACACATCCATGTAGTCAAGCTATTCAAACTACACTAGCATATAGTCGGTAGCTACCCATAACACTATATACATAATATCCAATATATCCACACTTTTACTAGCGTACTAACACATACACAAATAAGTGTATTTCAATATTTATACACATACAATAGGTAGCCACATCCTAAATACGTACACATCCATATACTGATACATGTATATCCGAATGGGGATCATTCACATACATATACATATAACCATTCATAAAACTTATACCATTACACGTTCAATAATGACCACATATATACACAATCACACCACGCTTGCTACAACACACCTCCATACATACAAGTATCTTATATACCAATACACAATCCCCCTCATGCCACTATATACGGAATGGTGCTTGCACTACACATGCATCCAAATGGTCCTATAAACACCATTCTACGGGGTAAACGTACACACACATATATACATATACAGTAACTCCACTTAATCGTGCAAACTCTTAGCCATCCCACTAATACACGCCCTATATAATCTCAAATCCTTATATCCATCACATCTTATATGCGTTACACGTCACACTTATATCCTTATCCCATACTAGGCATGGTATAGAGCTAAGTGCCTGAACTTAGGGTGGACGGGTATAAAGCACCCATACCCACCTTAGTATACATCTACTCTAAACACCATGGAGCATTACTTATATTATTCATACGTCCATTTCTTAGCTATATCGCTACATACACACCATATATGGCCATAGCACAACACCTATCTTCACGCAATAATACAACCCACGACCATATACCAAAGTAAATCAATATACCAACTCCTATAGGCATATAGGCAGCAGATACATATACTCAATGCAACACTCGTGACATATATACACTAACCTTCCTCACATATATGTACACCCTCTACCTATACAAGTAAACATATATTCATACACATACATTTCCCCACATGAAATACAACTATAATCTAATGGATAGTAAACCGCATACATGCATTCGTATCACATACGTGCATATCCTCACTCACACCCTTACAACTCATACATCCCCACTAGCTTATATGTACCCACCAATATACATCAACGAATATACATATATGTATCACCTATGTCTCAGAGTCACACAAGTATAACACATACCTACTCACATACCCGTATCATGTATCTACATAAGGACTATATATATATACTAGTCATAACCCGTGCCCACGGGCACGGTTCATATAAGATTTTCCTCTGCAAAATCTTTGTTCCCAAAAAGTTATTTCTACAATTAAAATTGCGCAGAACAACAAATTAACGTAAAAATATTTTAACGACGCGGGCGCCTTGGGCGCGGAACAACAAATTTGGTGCTGGCACCTTTGGCGTGGAACAACAAATTAGCGTAAAAAAATTTAGCAGGCTGGCGCGAACGACAGCGCGGGCATGTGCCCTTAGGCACGGTTAATTTAAGATATCCCCTCAAAATCTTTGTTCTCCCTAAAAATTATTTCCCCTCTAAAATTTAAACGGACACAAATTTAGCTTCAGCACGGATGCCTTCGGCGGGGCGCCTTCGACGCGGATACATGTCCTCAACTGCGGTTTATTTACGATTTCCACTCAAAATCTTTGTTCTTCCCAAAAATTAGTTCCCCATCCAAAATTTAAATGAACAAAAATTCAGCGGCCCGCCTTCGGCGTGGTTCATTTAAAATATTTATAACTCAAAATTTCTGATTTCATAATTTTATACGAATAGTAAGAATTAAAGCGCAATAATAGTTATTTAGTTCCACTAACAATTTTAGTTTCTCCAAAATTTTGTTTCCCTAGAAATTTTAATCCCCCTTAAAATTTAGTTCCCTCCAGTTTTAACTCATCCCAAAATTTAGTACCCCTAAACATTTAGTTCCACGCGTTGTCATTTAATTCCAATAAAAGTTATTTAGTTCACCCCAAAATTTAGTTTCTGCAGACAATTTAGTTCCGACAAAAAAATTAGTTCCCCTAAAATTTAGTTTCCTCCAAATTTAGTTCTGCCCAAAATTTTTGTTACAGAGGTTTCCGAAGAAAGAGGAATTTCCTGGCCTCGAGCAATGAGTTAATGTCAGCATAGGATGCATGAATGCAAAAGATACACATGTTGCTGGCAAAGCACAAATATTCCAGAAGATCTCACGCTGCTTTTATTGAGCTTATTTTGTGTTAACACATGTTGCCATCATATTAATCAAGGCAGTAGAAGCAAAGTTGTGTGAATTATTTTTCCTTAGAGCAGTTTTTTATGACAAATGCTTTGTTACTTTAAATGGAGATTGAACAAACTGCTAGTTAACGGAATGCTTTAATATGACAACTTGTTGTGTAGAGAATTGTTTGATAATATCATTCTCTTTGCTACTAAAAATGAGGAACTCAGCATGCACCTAGTCCTGGATCATTATACTTGTGTTATTTACTTCATGCATCCAAAATCCATACCATAACCAGAGCTAGAGCATGAAGATCAGTAGAAACATAGAGAATTCATAATTCATAATTACAAAAGCATCTGCATAAAGTCAAATACTCCAAAATAACGATCCATGGCAAATACCAATACAAAAACAAATCAACAATGCCAAGACACTGACCATATCCTCCTATCAATTAAACAAAAGATACAACGAAAAATAAGTTTCCAAGTACTGCAAATTTCTAAGATCACATCTGTACTTGGCCACACAAATCCAAACTCAATTAAGAATCAAATCCCTAACAATCTCTAGCAACGGGAACTGCTCCAAAAGGAAGCTCTCCATTTTGTCACATGGCTTCTCCTTAAAATATAACTGATGCATCTCTAATGATGTAGAACAATTCACCTCACTTTTGAATGACAACAATGCGTCCTCCGAGTTGTTATCCTTTAGTTTCGTTGACCCATGAACCTCTGCCTTGACATCCTCATTTCCTTCTCTAGGGACGACATTATTCAGGTTCTCGCAAATAGCATTGAGCTTCGCAAATGGCATTTTAGCTCAATACGGCAAATCTTTCTTCTGCAACATTTTCTACTTCTTCATCTGGCCCAGACTCCAGAGTAAAAGAAAAAATGTTATGAAACTTCACATAAATTTATTAAAATTTTACAGAAATGGACAAATTTAAGAATATAAACATCCTCATAATGAAACTGAATCAAATTGAACATTGGAGGCAACTCACATCGTCATCAAAATAACTTCAAATACATCTGCAGTTTTTGGTTTTTCGTCATAGTCAGAATCATGTTTCTTCCTACATTGATAAGGGGAAATATTCAGTTAATAATAGGATAACAATTAACATGTCCAAATTAACAAATACACCTGTAGTTTCTGGTTTTTTTTCATAGTCAGAATCATGTTCTTCCTACAATGATAAGGGAAAATATTCAGTTAATAATAGGGTAACAATTAACATGTCCAAACTATCAACTACATCTGCATTTTTGGTTCTTCTTCATAGTTAGCATCATGTACTTCCTACAATGATAAGAGGCAAAACCCTAGGGCTATGGAGACTAGCCTATAAATATTAGCGGTCATGATCCCCGGAATACACGAACAAATTTGAGTCGTCTTTTCTACGTCCCGTCGCTAGGAGAGAAACCAGGAGAAAACTAAAGGGGTTCTCCAACGGTTGATTCGTGCTATTCTGGAAGATCGTCCGCTACGGTATCGTCAGGATCTTTCAGACTATTAGCGATGGATTCAGGTATGCTTCCGCTAATCCGAGTATGTCAATGATTTAAGATTCCGCATGTTTTATATATCTAGATTATTATTTGCATGGTCATGCTTAATGATTAATCTAGATCTTTAGTTTCTACAAGTGGTATCGGAGCCCACATGCTGTGGATCTTAAATTTTTTGTCTGCTCATTGTAGATCTGATAAAAATCAGATTTTTAATCTGTTTTAAGTTTCGGATCTGTTAAAAATTCATTTTTATCAGTTATAATATTCGGATCTATGCAAAAAATTTGGTTTTTGATTAATTTTTCCAAAAAAAAAATTGGTTTTTTGCAAACCCTAGATCGGGGGTGGCCCACCGGGCGCCGCCCGACACAGCGCAAGAGGGGCGGCGTAGCTGCCCCTGAAAGTCAATTTTTTTAAATAAAAAAAACCCAACCGGGCGTACAGGAGGGGGCGGCGGCCCAGCCGCCCCCGTCGCAGCAGAGCAGGCCCCAGGAGGGGCCTGCCGTGGATTTCAGGCCGAGGGGGGCGCCGCCGCCCCCCCCCCCCCCCCCCCCGTCGGTGATCAGGCGCCGGCCTAACGCCGGCGCCCTGACAAAGAACCAAAGGGGGAGGCTTCGCCGCCCCCATTCGGCACAGGCGGCGGATCTCGCCGCCCTCGGCGAGATCCGGGGCAAAGAGGGGGCGGCGTGAGCCGCCCCCGTTAAGTTACAGGAGGGGGCGGCGCGCCCCTCACGTCGCCCCCGGGGGGTTTTCCCGGCAACAAATCACCCCCACTATCGTGTGGGGGTCTGGCGATTTCACAGAGAACAGAAAAGGGGGTCCCCCCGGTCGGGATTCAGATCGGAAAGGGGCGGCGGTGCGCCGCCCCTGTAGGTTGAGGCCGTCGCCGGACTCCTCCCACCGGCGCCGGATCTGAGGGAAAAGGGGCCGGCGGCGGCCGGCCCCTGGATGGGCCAAAATTCTGCTAGGGTTTCTAACCCTAGCAGACTTTGGGCCAAATTGGGCCCAAACAGTTATTTTTGACAAAATAATTTTTAATTTTCTGCATATGGGCATCAGTTTCGGGCCTGTTTTGGGCACTTTGGGTTATTTGGCTTGACTATGGGCTTAGTCTATTTTGGACACAAATTTGGGCTTATTTTGGGATATTTTAACACAAGTTAAGGAGGAAATAAAAAGTCCATTTGTATATTTCCATTAAGTTTAATTTTTGTGATAAAATTCACCTTTTAATTCAATTTTAGGTGTAATTAATTGTATATATATCTCGAAATAATTTTATTTAAAATGACAAACCACCAAAGTGGGCTCGATCGTGACAATTAATTTTATTTCGATATATATAAAAGGCTACATACATGCTTGGCATGAAAATTTATCGCCTAAAGTTTTGAATTTAGATTCGTGAAATGAGGATATACATGGTTAACTGTATATATATCGATCCTTTGAGCCCAAATTTTGTGTGTTAAATTTAAGTTCATTCCAATTTTAATTCTTTAGGCAAAATTCAGTTAAATATACATTTCGAAATAACTCTAATTTTTGTGAAATTCCACCAAAGTGGGTTCCACTATTAAAATTTTATTATTTCGGAATGTAAACGGATTAAAAGTACATACTTAGTATGATCGGTTGCCTGGATGAATTTTAAACGGAACGAGGGAGTAAATAAAAGGCTTTCAAATATATTTACATTTAAGTTCAGTTTAATTTAAATTCAATTTTGGGCGTATTAAATTATATGTTTCAAAATAATTTTAATTATTACGGGATCCCACCAAAGTGGGCTTTACTGTTAAATTATTATTCTTTCGTAACATAAACGGCTAAATACATACTTTTGTATGATTGGTTGCCCAATATTGAATTTAATTTGGATTGAAGGAGGAAATAAGACGTTTATATGTATATTCCTCCTCAAAGATAAATTTTGTGTTAATTGTGCAAAATAAATTTAAATTCTAAGTTTAAGGCTTAAAACCATATATATATACTTCGGTATATAACAAGTTGACTTCATACGTTGGTATGAAAATTCAGTTTGCCTAAATTTAGATTTAAATTAAAACACAAAATTCAGGTGTTTTCTTCTGGAGCAAATAAAAAGTTTTAACATATATTTCTCCTTAAGAATAAGTTTAAAAGGCCTTAAAGAATTTTTTTGTGCACTAACCATCAAGCAAATGGCCTTAAGGAAATTTGACACATTTTAAAGTTATATATAAAATGGGATAGGGTGTGTATTTATATATATAACTTTATATGTATGTTCATATACACATTAGTACACATATATACCCCATTTTAAGAGGAAAATTTGTGTTGAAGTTATGGATTTTATTTAACTAAGTATAAATGATTAGAAGGGTGGAATAAAAGGTTCTTATATATATTTCCACTTGGTGTAATCATTTTTTGTTAAATTCGGTTTAGTTTCAATTTCAATTTTTGGCACAATTAATTATATATTTCGAATGTGAATTGATTGGATCATCAACTCACCAAAGTGGGTTTTCTTGTGAAGATTAGTTTAAATCTCGAAATATAACAAGTTGAATACATACTTTTGTATGAAAATTTTGGTTGCCTTAAATTTGATTTTGAAGAAAAGTGGACTTGAATATCTCCACTTAAAGTATAAGTTTATGTATTAAATTGCGACATAAATTCAAATTTTGCAAAGGTATATATTTTTTGAAATGACTTCGTGCAATCATCATCTCGCCAAAGTGGGCTCTGTTGATTTGCATTATTTCATTTCATAAATGTAAAAGGAATCAAATGTGCCCGTGATTTGCGTAAGAATGCTAAATCGGCCCAAAGGCAGATTACTGTTCTATACCATTTCATGCGCACCTGTGGCAATAGACAAGGTGATGATTAGTGAGTTCAATGCATGCAAATTTAATTCGGCCCAAAGGAAGTTTTATTTTTGGCATGTTATTATTGTCATTGTCTGATTGCTACAACAAGATGTCAGTGACTAGTCAATAGATTATCCAAAGATAAATATTGGACTAGTGGGGGATGTCTTGAGATGGGAAAATAGCATTAATTTGAATTTGTTGTTGCATTTAATACTCATATGAACATGTTATAAATTGTTTTCTTGTTCTCTTTTTAGCTAATATTCCTGAAAATTTTTCTGCCAACCTAAAATCAATCCCAGTCCTTAATGGCACTAACTTCAAGGCATGGAAGGAGAATCTTTTGATAATCCTCGGAGTCATGGATCTTGATCTGGCATTAAGGACTCATTGTCCCCCACCACTCACTGATGAGAGTACCTCTGATGAAAAGAGGGAGATGGAGGAGTGGAAGAGATCAAATCGCATGAGCCTAATGCTTATAAAGAATGCCATTCCAGAATATCTCAGGGGTTCTCTTTTAGAGAAAATTTCCACAGCTAAATGGTTCCTTATAGAGCTTGAAAAGAAGTTTGTCAAGAATGAAAAGGGTGAGATTAATACACTCTTGACAAACCTATCTTCAATGAAATATGAAGGTAAAGGAAACATCAGGGAGCATATAATGAAGATGTCTAATATTGCTTCAAGGTTGAAAGCACTTGAGCTAGACCTCTCTGAGGCTCTGCTAGTGCATTTTGTTTTGATATCTCTTCCATCTCAGTTTAACCAGTTTAAGATGAGCTACAACCTGAAGGATGAGACTTGGTCTCTGGATGAGCTCATCTCAAACTGTGTAAAGGAAGATGAAAGGCTTGAGCAAGAAATGACAGAAAGTCCTCTCCTGACATCCACCTTCAACAAGAGGAAGAAGGATACTGAAGCTACAGATACAGCTTCTCAAAAGAAACAACAAAGGGAACTGAAAAGTTCAGAAGGTCATGGTTGTTTCTTCTGTGGAGCTGAAGGGCATGTAAAGAAGAATTGCTCAAATTATCACGCTTGGCGTGCTAAAAAGGGTATGTTTCTTTAATTCGGTTTGATTCTAAGTTAATTTCATTTCATGCAACCTTTGGTACTTATAGGCACGTGATGGAAATATTTGGTATAACCATTCACATCATTGTGTCTATGCAGGATTGCCTAAGATGCCAAGAGCCAAATGATGGTGAAAGATACATCGATATGGGCAATGGCAAGATGGTTCAAGTAGAGGCACATTAAATTTAGATTATTTCTTTTAAATGCTAGAACGTATTTGAATTTTATGAGACTATTATGTACCGTTTTTAAACGGAATTTAGATTTCCATTTCTATTTTGAACAAATTTGGTTATAAGTGTTCAATTTTGAATGGAAAAGTTGGTTGTCTCTAAATTCAAAATTAGTTTATTCTAGCTCTTTAAAAAGATCATTATAATCTTCATTTATTTGGAAATGTTGCTTTATTTCTAAGATTCCTGCAGTTTAAGTACATGTGTTGTAATGAAAGAATTAACATTTTAGAATTCAGTTGGTTATTGATTGCAGCTTATATCATTATTAAAGTTTCAACAAATGAATCAATTGCATGTTTGGATATGTCCAACTAAGGTACGGCTTTATAAGCCTAATAAAGTAATAGGACATAATGCTAATGATTATTTGGTTTTGTTGAATAGTTTTAAAGTTGATATTATTTTTATGATTTTACATAATCCCACTATTAAGTTAGTTTACGAATTAGGAAATGCACACCTATTTGAGGGTGCTGAGTTTGAGGGGGGAAGTTTGGTTAATGACATTATTCTTGAAGAAGATTAATCTCACAGGTGTTGTTGGCATTGTTCAGGATGGTATTCCTGACATTGTTCAAGACATATTAAATTCAAGATAATGTTGCAATTCCTCCTATTCGGGAAATTGTTCATAAGGACAAACTCTAGCACCCTCAAGTAACTAATTGCCATTCAGGAAAATCCATTGAAGAGATGACAAGTTTACCGTTGACATTAGGATGATGGAAGTTTGACTTACATCAAGTCATAAAAGGTTTTACATCTCTAAATGGATTAATGCATTAATTAAGAAAGTCTTTAAATGATACTTAAAAATCTTTTTCTCAGTGCCATAAGGTTTGAAACCTATTGATTGTAAATAGTCTTTTACAATCAAAAGGGAATTCAAAAGGGTATTAAGAAAAGATTTAAAGCGTATCACTCAAAGACTTTATACGGAAAAGAATGCATTAATGTGTAAAGAGACTTTCTATTGGGCTTTTCATGAAAGACTCTATAAGGTTTATAATGGCATTAGTAGAGCATTTCAATATCGTTACTGATACATTAAATTTCATTATGTGATCACCTCGTTCGGTTTTGAGATGATATTTAATGATGTTATCTAAGTTCTGTGGGAGCATGTAATTTATATAATATCTATGTGGTAATGAATGCTAAGTTCTGTGGGAGACAAGTTTAGTCTCAATAATTGCCCTGAGAATAATCTTCAGAAGATTTCCTATATCTCACCAATATGGAGTCTAAAGTATGCTCAGTTTTATATGCATTTGGTTATTGCATATATTACAGGTGTGTTGGGCAGATTGTTAAGTTCAGGAGTTGACCATTTGACAGCAGCCAAATGTGTCTTACGGTATTTATGGAGAACAGAAGGGTTATATGTTCAAGGATCAGTAGTCAAAAGAGTTTGAGATCATTTTGGTATACTGACTCTGATCATTTATTGGATGCAAAGAATGTATGAAAATCTATGTTAGGTGCCATCTACTAGAAGAGATCTAAATGGTCCCTTTATATAGTCTCTTCTAACATGGCTTTAGATTTCATATCATATTATGTGACATCCAAATCATGAAATATATCTGCATATTTTGTCACTATGATGCAAATTAGGGATGGTGTTGAAACACCACACAGTTTATTTAGTGACAATAAAGTCTGCAGTTTTATATTCCAGCAACAACAGGAACTCGACAAAGTTTAGATATTCAGAGATCAAGTTCCTAGATTGTTGATTAATAGGAGTGTATAATTGTCTAATGAGCACATCGGAACAAACCATTTAATTACGGATCCGTTATAATAAGGAAATGTCATCCAAAAGGTTTTATGAGCTAGCTACTCATATGGATGTCATTTCATTAAGAACATTCAGTTTTATGGGAGTTTGTTCTTTTGGGTGCTCATATGATAGACAAGATTAAGTCTCCAGCTTAAGCTTGAGTTATTTTCTGATCAGAAATAAAGTTTTTGGTTTCAGTTCGGCTTCACTTCGATTTTGGTTTTTTTTATGATCTCACTAAGGTTAAGGAGGATCAGTTGGAAATAGACATGTTAGATCACATTACATGTAATTTCCACGCTACACATCCACTTCATAATCCATGTCATTCTTTTGTATTAGCACGGTGACCACTGATGGGTCGAGCTGCAATTGCTGCGGCGAAGATCTCCTTGATCCCTTGCTAATATAATTGATGGACCGGATTGTTTTTGACTCATTAAAGAAATGACAGCAGGTTAAGATCTTATTTGGTTGTATGCACTATGAAATATAATTATAAAGTTTAAGCATATAGCCCAAGTGGGAGATTGTTGGAACTTATCCAACTAAGTTGGATCTTAATCCAACATTGGGCTAATATGCGGTGAATAATTATATAAGTGCTACGCTGTCGTATTAAGCCCAATATATTAGTGATCTGGTTTTAATTAATTAAATGGGCTAAATGAGTTAAACAGGTTGTGGGGCCTTTATGTGTAGAGACTATTGGGCTTCAACTCGTTGATGGGCCGAGTTGGAAACCCTAGGGCTATGGAGACTAGCCTATAAATATTAGCGGTCATGATCCCCGGAATACACGAACAAATTTGAGCCGTCTTTTCTACGTCCCGTCGCTAGGAGAGAAACCAGGAGAAAACTAAAGGGGTTCTCCAACGGTTGATTCGTGCTATTCTGGAAGATCGTCCGCTACGGTATCGTCAGGATCTTTCAGACTATTAGCGATGGATTCAGGTATGCTTCCGCTAATCCGAGTATGTCAATGATTTAAGATTCCGCATGTTTTATATATCTAGATTATTATTTGCATGGTCATGCTTAATGATTAATCTAGATCTTTAGTTTCTACACTTCATAGTTAGCATCATGTACTTCCTACAATGATAAGAGGCAAAATATTCAATTAACAATAGAATAACACATTAACATGCCCAATCTAGTTTTACAGAAGTAACATTATCAAACTTAGATGACCACATATCTCACAGTAACATGCCCATGGATTAGCTTCATCTCCGTTCCAACCTTTTCCGCTCCATCAGTTATGCTCACTTTTCTTGAACTAAGGCTTAGTATTAGACTTGAACATTTGTATTAGACAGTAAAAAATAAGGATATCAGATTCCTTCATCATAGCAAGAATATAAAAAATAAGGATATTAAAAAGTAAAGATGATTTCACAAATTTGTTAAACGATTCCTTCATCATATCAAGAATATATCAACAAAAAGTGCATAGATCCATCAATATAAATTTCATCCCTCAAATGTACTAATGGTACAAATACTGGTTGTGTCCAGCAGTGAGATTCACACGAGTGCGTGCATTTTTATGTGTGTATGTGCATATCCTGACCTGTTAACATGCCTCGTTGTTTTAGGCAGAGAAAACAACTCGCAAAGTGTACAAAACGCAAAGCATGGCCTAATACCAGTAGTAACCAGAATAAACATGATACGCTGATAATTGATGTGGAATAAGTATACACTATTCATTATAGATGCAATTAAATTTAATTTAATTTTTCATATTTCAGATTCATAAGTTTCATGTCCTTGACTATCCAAATCGGATTTTTAGTGCAAAAACATGTAGCCCACATAAACAGTTCCAGCGATCAATAAACAATTAAAAAAATAGGAAATCACCTATTCCAGCGATTGACAAACAAAAGGCACCGAAAAACTTGAAGCTGAGAAAAATTGACAAACCTGAAGATATACTAAACTTTCTTAACCTGAGCCTAAAATGCATACCTCTACGTTCTTGTGGGCACAGAGAACTTTCATAGATTTCAAGACATCTTTAGTTAGCATCTTCTGAGCAACACTATCAGAGGCAAAATCTAAGGGGACCAGAACTTGCAAGATAGAAATTAGCTCTTCTTGGTCAACTGATCTGAGAACTAATTCTATAGGTTGCATAATATCAGCCTTAATTAACTGCATTGCCAAAGTAACATCTGTTGCTAGTGAAGAAAGAGCAAAACATGCTTGTTCAACCTGCATCATGAGATAAATATAAGAAAAGAAATTCATGAAATGAGTACTCAACCTATCTACAGCAATACTAATACAATCTTATGTTCATCTGTTGTCAGTGAATCTCTGGTGGGTGAACCCACAAGTTTGGTACCCTGCATGTGATAAATGGTGTGATATGCAACATTAGTTGATAGATTTGAGATTCTGGGTAAAATTGTCCTCCAATTTAGTGGCCAATGTGCTAGGTGGCGAGGGGTCCTGCAATCAGACATTTATTTTTGTACAATGATTGAAACTTCTTTTCTGAGCAAGTCATTTTCGCTCAAGGCCACATGGCTAGGTGTGCAAAGATTGCATAACACATCAGGTTTAGTGAAGGCTTAAAGGTCCCCATGTATATGTCCCTTCTTTTTGTTCAAGGCAACATTTTCCATCTAATTATCTGTATGGTTGTGTAAATTGGATCTGAAGTATAATGCCATCTTGTTTATTCCCTTCATCTGTTTCTTGAAAGCAACAGGACACATTCATTTCATTGTCCATTTTCTTACTATTATTCCAGGTTTTAAAAGTAAAATGCCACTTACAACATGAAGATTACCACTACTTATCATACTTATCAGCTGTCGTACAACATTTTCTTCTTTGCTAATAGCCTTCAAAATCAGGTACCGAAGGCATGAGAACTGACGACATAAAAATTGAGATCCTGAAGGCATAGAAATCAGGCATAAAAAATTGACAAAATTCAAAGCCAGGTCTCACCAAAATCAATCGTCTTCCCCAAAATGACAGCTCAAAATTGAAAGAATTACTGGCAAACTAAAAATTTAAGATTAGAACCTTGAAATCCGATGAGGCCAACGGTCACCCAAGGTGGTGCTTTAGGGAGATCGACGCCAATGGGAGCCTAGGTGGTGATTTGCTTCGGTGCAATCGACGTCAGACTCTGGCTCATCAGACCCTACCCGAACCCATCAGACCCTAGTATGGCAGGTAAATATACGCTTAAAAGACAAAAAGGTATAAAAATTAGAGGAAACATGCATACATACAATAAAAATCCAAATATACGATCTGAAGAAAATATAATTCTAATGAGCATATATAAATAAAAATCTTATCTATATTACAATATAAATCAAAAAATAGGGATGTGAATATATAAAACAGACATGTGGTTTTTAGAACCTGGATAAAGAAAAGAGGAAGATTCAAAGAGGGGAAACGTTTTCAACAAAAAATAATTTTAGTATGAATTTACATGCGAGAAAGGGTTGCAGTCTTCCAGATAACCTAAAAAGCACACCCATCAGTACCATCTAAATTTACAGTACAATATTTCAGTACATGTATCCAATAGTCATTTAAGAATTTATAATCTCCACCAGCATTCAAAAACAAAAGCACAATCGGTTGAAGAAGCAAATAACTTTCCTCATTGTGTATATTTTTAGTTTCCATATCAGGCTAAAGTACATAGAGACTACAATGACCATCCAAACAAAGACTCTAATATTGCTTATAGTTTCCTTTAAAGTACCGTATCATTATAAAATTTGGTTGCACTGTAATCAGTTTTAATGCAATAGCACCAAAAAATCAAAAGATAGATGATATGCATTTAAAAGCATCCATGATGCCAATATTTCTGATTTGCATCGAATGATGCACACCATCCAAATAGAATATCCTTACAATTGGACATGATCAGACACCGATTTACTGTCTAGAAACAAAATTTTGAAGGAATCTGAATTATTTTGAACATACATCAAATTTTGAAGGTATCCAACATTCCAACCTACCTGCTCAATCCTTATTTCTGCAGGATACATATTGCCAACACCAAGGCTAAGAGTAACATCAAATTGAAATTTTAGAAATTACATATCCATGAGACTAAGAGTAACATCAGATAATACATGAAGGAGCCTAAAAGCAACACTGGGAGCTAAAGAAGAAAAATACTCGTTTTCTGTTACTTTAGAGAAAATTGTCTCAACCGAAAAGAAATGGTCAAGTATCACATGCATCTGTTTTCAAATAAAGATACAATAAGCTGAAGAAATATATTTTTTCCCCATATGAGCAAGAGAAATATACTGACTGTTTTATTCTTAAATACCTTTTTTACAACTTACTTTATAAAGACTAATTCATGACAATAAATTTTTTTCTGTACCTGATGAGCCTAAATCATTCAACCTCAAGTATTTAGAATGTCACGCAATGAACTTTAAACAAATAGATGAATGAATGAATAAGTTGATCTATTTGCTGTGTTGAGTATTACAAACTCAGGACACTTCAGATTATATCTCAAAGTGGCCTGAGTTGCAACTAACTTGCCCAAATCTTTAAACTGAGACGATCAAAAGTCTAATCGAGAGTATTTTTTCCGAACAGCAGTCTCTTCCATCTGCTATTTCCAAGAGAAGGATGTAATCCTAATATATGTTCATGCATAAAATCATGCCTCATCAATATGCCCACTACTGAAGGCCTCTGCAATTGAAACACAAAATTAGCCAAAAAAGTATAAATCCTTTATATCAATGGCTTTCAGTGCTGGAACAAAATTTCTCCAAATCAACTGTCGCATAGTATTTGTCAGTCTCTGCAATCACAACACAATCATTATACGAAAAATGGTGAATCAAATTTATATATTCAATTGCAATATTTCAAACTTACTTGGGTTCTCAGCGAGATGACAGATAGCGCTTGTGTGTGATAGGATGTGGTTCGATTAAGGAGCCTATGGCGAGAGAAACCCCCACTGATGAGCTTTAAAAATCAAAGAAACATGTGTTCACTTAAAAAATCTTAGCTGATTGAGATCGGGCAATGAATGAAGAAGCAAAGAGAAGAGATGTGATGTGGAGAGATCGGAGTAGGCATGTGGAACCAACTGCTAAGGACAATTCCAAACAATTAGAAAAGACATTTTCCTTGCTAACATGCATAAAGTAGGTAATATCATAAATGGGCCACATAGAAACGATTTACGTAGGGTCAAGATTGTAAACAAAGAAATACAGTATCATGATATCAAATTCTTTACCTTGAGATTAAAATCTAACTGTTGCATCTTCTGGTTATATTTCTGAAAATCAGAACCAAGAGCTTCACGTGAAGCCTTCTTAAGTTCAGTTATTGCTACGAGTACGGTAATAAATGAACTTCAATAAGAATAACAACCGGCCAACAAATTGACTATTATCTACAATTCACAGCTAAGCTACAGAATAGGGAATTTTTTGCCAATGCCACCACCATATAAAACCTAATGCAACAATTTCATCATCAAATACCAAACTTATTCAACCAACTTCAGATCACCAACAATTAAGAAATCAACTCATATGCTTCCCAAGGAGTAGCATTAGGCATGAACAATGAAATGATCGAAGCATTTGTATAACCCAAGGATTGGGCCAAGATGCACACTCAAAACCATCATCAAGTTGAATCTCAGTGCTACATAAAAACATATGTAAGGGACTCACGGCCCCTTGCCAAAAATCTGAAAGTCTTGAAAGTTCGAAAAAATGACTAAACAATTAATAAATCTGAAATTTATAAACAAAACACCCTACAAAATATGAAAATTCTGAAATTTTGTAAGCAATTGTTGACAAAACAACCTAAAAATTTTTGTCAGTATCATATAACATGTTGATTCCTACTGAATAATTTAGAAAAGAACCTTTGAGCATGAGTACAAACAGTTGGTGTGCAGAAATCCTAGAGGCTTTGTACCAACCTTTAAAATAGAATCCACATATCTTGCTGCAAAAAAATCAAAAACAATAAACAAAAGAATCAATCAAGCTGTGAAAAATTAATATGAGGAGGAATCAAATTTCTTTCTGCTGTCAAATTTTGAGCCATGCAGTTGGATGTTCTGCTTTGTCAACAACACCATTTGTGTAGCTTCCACTCTCATGAGTAGCTTCCACTGCTCTGTCAACAACACCATTAGTATTGATGAAGGTGAGGAGGCGGTGGCTATTGTGGTGCTTGGTGTGGAGATATTACCAAAAACAGAGAATAAAAATCAATAATATTATAAATAATTAGTATTGTCATTTATCGAACCACTGAAGTAGAAAATTCAAAATCCTACATAATATTTATCGTGAAACTCAGAATCATAAAATAAAATTTAGATATTACCGATCAACGTTAGGGATCAATCTTACCACATGAAAAATTTATGACCCTAGCCGTGATTCATGCAATCCAACCCACACCCATACTGAGGGATCTCGTAGAAATATGCCTTCGTGATCCCAACAGAGAACTCCAGATCTTCGCCCCTCCGCTCGACCTCGCCGATGTTCAGCCACATGATGAGGACCTTGGCGCTGACCCCTTTCAGATTCTCTAGTTTGTTCTTTGAGATCTAGCCTGATGCATTGGATCTGTAGCAGAGGTCGTAAGAGGATTCCTTAAGGAAGGACATGCAGTCTCTATTTGAATATAAAATATGATGGATATACATAAAGCAAGCCTTAAAAATTCAAATACGGTCCTTTTGGCAAAGCACCTCCCTAATCACTCGCTCTAAATTCAGAGATGACTTCCCATCTGGGTTGGTTGCTCTGATTTCACCATCCCTCCACTTTATAGCCATTTTCCTCATCTCAACTCTCTTTTCCCCACAGAATAGCTCGTTGATGACTCTCTTCTGGCGAGGTCACTAGTGGGCCGGTGTCAGGGTCGAAGCACCATTGGGGAGGATAGATTTTGGGTAGCAGAGATTTTTTTGGGTCTGATGAGCAAGATTTTTATTAAGGAGAGGTCTGCAGGCACGTGAGCGAGTATTGGGATTTTCGTTGGGCGGCTGTTGAGAGCCACCAAAATTTTGATTTCAAAATCAAATTTCAAAATCTCTTCAGCATGTCCCAAATTCAAATTTTTCATCCCATTTTTCAAACCCTCGTCCTAGTCAGCAATTTTTGGCCTAAATCATTTGTATTTAATATATGGATGTTCCCCTCCAATTTTTTGGGCACATTGTCCTAGTCAACAAGGGACTTATGACTGGGACAAAGCAATATGACTGGACTAATGACTGGGACAAAATTCAAAATATGCTCTCTTTTATAGAATACTAGTCATAACCCGTGCCCGCGGGCCCGGTTCATTTAAGATTTTCCCTTGCAAAATCTTTGTTCCCCGAAAATTTTTTTAAAAGCCAAAATTTAAAAGAAAAACAAATTAGCTTACAATATTTAGCGGCACAGGCGCCTTTGGCGTGGGTGCCTTCGGTGCGGAACAACAAATTCAGCGCATGCGCCTTCGACACAGAACACCAAATTCGACGTGGGTGCCTTCGGCGCAGAACAACAAATTCGATGTAAAGCAACAATTTCGACGCAGGTACCTTAGATGCGGAATAGCAAATCAGCGTTAAAAAATGGCGCTGGCGCCTTCAGCGCGGAACAAAAAATTCAGCGCATGCGCCTTCGACACCGAACACCAAATTCGACATGGATGCCTTCTGCGCAGAACAACAAATTCGACGTAAAACAACAATTTCGGCGCGGGTGCCTTACGCGCGGAACAACAAATCAGCGTTAAAAAATTTAGCTGACGCCTTCGGCGCAGGCTTCATATACATATAACTCGTGCCCTTGGGACACTATTCATTTAAAAATCTTGGACCCACTAATTTTAAACAAACATCAATAATTATTAGTTTCACCTGAAATATCAGCAGATGGGATCGAAATTTTACAGGGTTTTGCAACGCGGATCAATGAGTTGGCAGCATCTCACACGTTCATTCTCCCACAGCTCGTGTTCATTCCCAAGATAAGATTGTGTGTGCATAACATTTTTTTCATAACTAATATTAAAAGGCTATTCCTAATTTCAATTTTTTTGTGTATTCCCTACAAATTTCTCTTCAACCCAAAAATTTCCCTCCAAAACTTGATGTGACATTGACACATAGGACAAATTCAAAATCTGCCCTCAATTGTAATATAGATATAGATATAGATATATATATATATATATATATATATATATATATATATATATATATATAATATTGAGAGATCGCCGTCTGCACCGGCCCTAGGGATATTGGGGGTTCTGCTTTGGCTGCGCCGGCCTTCTGGCCGGTCTCCGGCGCCTGAGCTCCGACGCGTGGGTCGATTTCCAGCGTGTTCACCTTCGATTTTCGAGATCCGGCCGCTTTTCGATTCGCGGGTCCGTCGTCGATTCAGATCGCACCGCCACCTGCCGTCGATTCAGATCAACGTTGTTTCGTGGATTCAGATCGCCGTCAGGATCCGGTCGAATTCCGGTGATCAATCGTCTCTGATCCGATCGATCGTCCCTGCAGTGGTCGATCGTCTCTGATCCGGTCGATTTCCGGTGAGGTCGAGAACCAGATCCGGTCGCCTTCTGGTCGGAACTCGGTGACTTCAAGATCCGGTCGACAGATCTGGTCTTCTCTCACTCATCAGGAGCGGAAGATCAACACCTCGGAATCACTGATCAGGTCAACGTCGAGACCCGGTTGGACCTGGCCATCTGCTACTGCGGCAAGGTTCGGAACCGGCATGTGAGGGGTCCTACTTCAGCGGTTCGAGTGCTTCGGGGCTATTCAGCTCTACCTCTGGGAAGTCCTTCATGGCTCCTCGGGGACAGGTTGCTTCTCGGGGTCAGCCTCCAGATCTCGCATTGGGATTTTGTTGGGGAATTGGCGGTCCCTTAGGGCACAAAAACTCTAGTCCCGTCCTAAGTCGGACGGAACATAGACATGAAAAACAATAGCAGCGGAAGAAAAAACTATGTTAACTAATTAACATGCAGTTAAAAACAATTTTTAACTTAGCCCTAAGGTCCAAGACCCTATGCCAAGATCTATGCCGACTTGGGATGGGTCTGACCATCCCAAGAAGGATCTAGCCTACTGCGATTAAACTAAACTAATGCTAATAATACTTTAACCACATACCCGGAATCTCAGCCCTGGAGCAGGCGAGATGTTCCACGCCGTCTTCCGAGATGTTCCCGTCCCACGCCGAGCCGCTCCTTGAACCGCTCCCCAAAACGCTCCTCGAACCGCTCCGCATCCCGAGGCGATCAATCCCCGTGCCGGCGAGCCAACCACGCGTCGAAGAAATTTTCACGCGAGTGAAACCTCCGCCAAGATTTCGGATCCAGAATCCGAACTCCTTTGTAGCTTTGCTAGAGCCCGCAGGAGTAAGGCAGAAATTTAGGGAGAAGAGAAATATTAATTTAAGCTTAGATCCGAGCGTGCTCCAACATTTACGAGAGCCGCTCAGATCTAGAGCTTGGGACGAGTTTTGAGGAAGGGGGGAGACCCCTATTTATATAGGCGGCGGACTCTCCCCTTTTCTCAAAATCCGATGTGGGACTAAAATTATGAGTTAATTAAAATCAAGTTAGTTTGCACTTCACAAAGTGCAAACTTCCGTGAATTTTAACTCAATCACCGTTGAGATTCAAGATTGATACAACCTATCAATACGACAAGCGTTCAACGGTGAACGCATAGGAAAAAACCGTTCGTCAATCGGATTTCGTTTGACCCTCCAATTGAGTGTCCAAAGATCAGCCCTAGGCTAGTTTTTCGCAAAAACTGAGCCGTCATTTGATTCAGCACACTTAGGGTTCAAAACCCTAGAGGTGGGGCCCATGGGTGGGCCCCACGCAACCCGCGCGCGCCTAAACCAGCCTGGGCAGAGCCCAGGCGCCTGAGCGCGCCCAGGCCCGCGCCTGGGCTCTGATACTTTGGGCTGTTTTGGCTCTAACTTGAGCATTTGGTGTCCGATTTGGACGCCGTTCGAACCTGGGTCTAGACCGGGACATTCCCGTCTTACCCGTGAACTTTTCCTTGCGTTTATATTATTAAATATTGTATTAAACAATTTAATACACATTTAATCTCTTTTGCATCAAATGCAAAGTAGTCCCTATCTAAGCTTAAATTACCATATTGCATCAAATGCAATTATTCCATCCCTTGCATCAAAAATGCAAAATATTCTCCTAACTAATTTCTACCTATTACTAGACGAAGCGTTGCACTCTGTGTGAGACCCTACAGCTTGACCCTTACAACAGGTTGGGCTCGAAGCCCTATACGGCAGTGACCACGAGCAGTGGTTGCCGTCCCTGCTTCAGGAATCATCATTATGTGGTTAACTCGTTGACATGAGTATTGTCGGGACCACCCTGACTGTTTCCGTGATGAATTCCGCAGTTATAGTCTCTTCGTCTTAAATATGTCGTGTAGATCAAGTCTGGGGTACGGTTAAACTGTCAACCCCAATAACTTGACTCCGGTTAGTTTCGATCAATCTTTAGTCAATAAATGTTGGACTTCTTCCAACATACTCTGTGCAGAGTTTTTACTAAAGACCGAACTAACTCTACGACACTAACTCCCATTGACCGGGAGAGACGAATCCTCTCTTGGTCATTACTCGCCTCGTACGTTTCAAGTGACACCCAATCAAAAGACCTTTCGACAGGCCTTGCCTCGAAGCTAGGTCAGTTGATATAAGTGGCACCGTTCACGCACAGGTTTGTCAAAATGACCTCAAGTCAAAAGACTAACTATCCTATCATCACTCAGAGTTATCACTGACAGATTGGTCAATATAACCATATGATAACTCTAGTGGATCGTTAAGTGAACTCATTCTAATGAGCACCTGTGTCTCGTCTTCGACTTCGCCAAGTCAAGCGATCATGAGATCATCGCCACCGCTAAACGGTGAAGACTAAGACACAATGGTCTATCCGATGTTTCGATATCCTTGTCTCGAAACATCTTCGACCACGAACCATTTCAGACTTATGCTACAGACGGTCAAACGTTTCTCCATGATCGAGATACTCATCTTGATACCCGTTTGACCTTGCATAAAGTCTCAGGACTTTACCAAAGTTGATATCTAATGTTAACTACAATACAATATAACTTAGATAAATTATTACCAAACAGCTTACTGTTATTTCGAACAAGATGTTTGTGCTATTCACACAGGAATAAATGGCTTTGAGGGCATCATATTCCTACATCTCCCACTTGCACTCAGGCCCATTTATCTCGATATCTTATACCGTTTTTACACATAAGTTTTCCCGACTTCATGTGGTAGAGCCTTCGTGAGTGGATCTGCTAAAACCATCTACTCTATAGACTTAAGGGGTTTCTATGTTCTTGTTAGACCAATCATTTGAATCTCATTCAAATAATTCACTTGGTCTTTTCGGAATCTATAATATTTTATTACCCTGAATCTTATCCAGTTCATCGTATCTTACGATAATAATTTCAAATTAGTTATTGGTCATTTCAAATGGTTCATATTCATTTTTGATAAATAATCAAACTCTTTGATTACTTAATCAAAATATATGTTCCATCTCTTTGATGTCTCGCATGTAATTTACACGCTCCCACTGACCTTGAAAATTCTCTGGCCAATTCATATAAGTTGGTCTGTCTAAATCATATTTAGAAAAACAAACTTATAAGTGAATGCTCCAATTTTCATGGTCAACTTAAGCGTTTTACATCGGCTTTGGTCCGAGTAGATCTGTACACATCTGTTGGCGAAACTGGTTTCATCATAATCTGTTTTAAAGAAATTAGGATGAAAACCGTTCCCGTCCAACATTATTGTACTTCACTATTTTCTTTTCTGCACCAATCTTTCAACTTAAAGATTTACTTGCAGTAAGTGAGGAAACATTTTCCTTGGGTACGTGAACTAAATTCTCAAATTTATTTACGCACACGGACCTATTCTGATTGCATCAAGTTTTAAATCGGAGTTACCACTCCGAATTTCATCCTAGAAGTTGACTAAGTCATCATCAGTTATGATGTCTAACTCGACATTTCGTCTCACGAGATTCGAGTAATAATACAACTTCCTTACGATTGATTTATTGAATATATTATTGATAATGTCCTTATAGAACATTATCAAAACCTAGGCATTACTATCTGGGACTTAACCCAGAGGGAGGAGTTAACTCAGAGTCACTTACAATGGATCACACTAAATCTAATTAAGTGTGATTCATACCTTTTAACACACTGATGTGTTAACAGACTTGACCTGAGAGAAAATCACATTTTCTTTTAATTACACAAGATTTTATTTAGCTAAGTATTTGACTATTCGATCTAATCGAATCAGTTTAAATACTTTTAGTCATTTCGTTCTTTATTTTATCAAACTTGCGTTTCATCAAGAACACGTGTCTTAATAAAATATACGAATAACTTATTTTGTTAAAAGATAGACTCAGGTACATCAGTATGTACTAGACTGAGTTCGACAACGCATTCTCCCACTGTCTCACAGATGGGTTTCGGCCATTGTATCTAAGAGGCTAAGACTCACAAGTGTCCGTAGACTTCATAATATGAGAGGTCAGACCCCTCTTTATGTGACTTGTGAAGCTTAATCTCTTGATACGGCCTAGTCTAATTTTACCATATAAGTTTGCTACTTATCTTGTGTATTTATATATATATTAACATTTAATATATATATAGTTATTACAAATTACTTAACACAAAACATTACTTCAGAAGTAATGTGACGACATTCGTCAAAATGTGTTAAACGTCTTTTGTATAACAACTTATTCCGAAATCGTGACATCAAAATATGTCACATTTTCATTTCCTCCTACTTATGCCTTTGCTAATGATAAATTAAACTAACTTTCTCAATTGACTTTCCGAAGTGCCTTCTTCCTTTTCTAAATCACATTTAGATATCAACATAAATAAATAGATATGCAAGCAACTTATGTATCCAAACGCTTGAGCTTTGCAATCTTGAGTGTAGCTCAAGAAGTTGCTTGTCTCAAGATCCGGTTGGGATACATAGTCTTGCATCGCCCATGTACTCGTATTCGACTCAAACGGTTTGATCGAATTTTCGAACTTTGCGGATCAAAATTGTTTGTCCATACAACCTTGAGGGTAGCTCGACAAGTTGTAGGGAGAAACATACTTTGAATGTCCTATATGTTCAAGCTGCCTCATATAGAGACGAGTGACATGTAGCTTTAATTTATTTGTTGGACCCAGAACTTAATGAAATCATATTTCTTAAGTCTGTTCTTTAGAAGGTCATTTAATGTCAACGAGAATATAGTTTTAATTCTATCAATTAGAATTTAACTTGATATTCAATTAATCAACTTATTGACCAGTTAACTAATTCCAATATTATCAATTGATTCTTTCGGTAAACATAGTCTTGCCCTAGTTTTAGCATATGTTCAATATTAAATATAGGTAGATTGGCTTTTATCTATCTATATCCTCCCACTATTTTTACGATCGTTTTAAAGCTTAATAACGAACGATTTAATCAAATTAAAATTAATGTGTAAGAGTTCCAATCACCTTGAGTCTAAACAACCTTGAGTGTAGCTCAACAAGTTGATTGACTCTGCGATCGGAAGATGACTCTTCATCGATCATATCAGATATGACTCTCTTAATCAGTTTTTGCCCCTAGTCATTCGTGATCATGAGTGTGCTCATCCAAATCACAATGTTTAGTCTAGTCGGACCCTTGTTTTCATGTCTAGCCTGACTAGCCCCTCAGCTCGGTGTATGCACGACACGTCGGTTTGGGTCAGGTCTTAGACTTACATCAAGTCAGACTACATTGTTGACTTAACTTACGCCGGCGCTCGGGGTACGAGACGACGGTTAGGGTTAGTCAAGATTTCATCTTATGTATTTAAGGAGTTGGTTTCTACAGGGTTGCCATGTCACAGCTTGAGTGTATCTCAACAACTATAACACGGGCCCTATAGTCGCTAACCCCTAAAACAAGGAGGGCTACGGCTAATCTTGAAAAAGATCATTAACGTATTTGAATTAGATATAGTCCAGGGTGTCATACAATCATGATTCGCGACATTGCGGTCCAGCGGAACTCAGCCAGGGAATTGACTAAGCCAGGATCACTACCCCTTGGACTAGCAAGGGTTGACCCAGAACTCTTAGCCAAGCACATTGACTGGATCATGGTCCATTGAATGAAGCTTGTCATTTTTGTATGTATGCCATAGACTAAACAGCTTTTATTAACAACTAATTAATCCTATCAACTAGTTGAATCCTTAAATTCAAAATTTTAGGATTTGTTTAATAACTTTTATTAAGTCCTTATCAACTATAAGGTTCACGTGCTACCCTAATCATTGTTAGGATTTTAATAAATTTTATTAACAACGCTAGAAGCGAAGTCCTTTAATGAAAATTAATTATAACAATTAGAATTGAAAATTCATTTAAAGGACTACCCTAATCAGGAATTAGGTCTTAATATTGTTGTTAATGATTTATTAAAACATAGCATGTCATTAAAATTCAAGTAATAAATTTTAATCATTTTTAATGGCTAACCTAAAGGGTTGTCTTGTGTTATCAAATAAGGGACAAGATTAACAAGCCATTAAAAAAACTACACTAATTTATCGCATAAAGATAGTGCACAACTATTTAACAATTAAATAAACTAAGTTTATCACATAAACTATTTTTAGACTTTTAAAAATCAGTTTTAAAAAATATCTTATAAATTTAAAACATCACTTTTAAAATTTCCATGTTCAAATATTTATCATATACAATTTTTAAACATCTAAAATATTTTAAACTTATCGCATAAATTTAAAGCCTTAAAATCAATTTTAAAATTTATCACATAAATTTAAAAACACCATTTTAAAATTTTCCATGCATAAAAATTTATCATATAAAAATTTTTAGGCATCTAAAAAAAATTTAAACTTTTAAAGATTTAAAATTAGTTTTAAAATTATCACATAAATTTTAAAAGATTTTCATGTTCAAAAATTTATCACATAGAATTTTGAACTTCAAAAAAACATTTTTAAAATAACTTTAAAAATTAAAAGTATTTAAAAAGCATTAAGAAGTTTAATGAAATCGCAGTACCTAGATCGACTACGCAAACCTAAGCTCTGATACCACTGTTGGGGAATTGGCGGTCCCTTAGGGCACAAAAACTCTAGTCCCGTCCTAAGTCGGACGGAACATAGACAGGAAAAACAATAGCAGCGGAAGAAAAAACTATGTTAACTAATTAACATGCAGTTAAAAACAATTTTTAACTTAGCCCTAAGGTCCAAGACCATATGCCAAGATCTATGCCGACTTGGGATGGGTCTGACCATCCCAAGAAGGATCTAGCCTACTGCGATTAAGCTAAACTAATGCTAATAATACTTTAACCACATACCCGGAATCTCAGCCCTGGAGCAGGCGAGATGTTCCGCGCCGTCTTCTGAGCTGTTCCCGTCCCACGCCGAGCCGCTCCTTGAACCGCTCCCCGAAACGCTCCTCGAACCGCTCCGCATCCCGAGGCGATCAATCCCCGTGCCGCCGAGCCAACCACGCGCCGAAGAAAGTTTCACGCGAGTGAAACCTCCGCCAAGATTTCGGATCCAGAATCCGAACTCCTTTGTAGCTTTGCTAGTGCCCGCAGGAGTAAGGCAGAAATTTAGGGAGAAGAGAAATATTAATTTAAGCTTAGATCCGAGCGTGCTCCAACATTTACGAGAGCCGCTCAGATCTAGAGCTTGGGACGAGTTTTGAGGAAGGGGGGGAGACCCCTATTTATATAGGCGGCGGACTCTCCCCTTTTCTCAAAATCCGATGTGGGACTAAAATTATGAGTTAATTAAAATCAAGTTAGTTTGCACTTCACAAAGTGCAAACTTCCGTGAATTTTAACTCACTCACCGTTGAGATTCAAGATTGATACAACCTATCAATACGACAAGCGTTCAACGGTGAACGCATAGGAAAAAACCGTTCGTCAATCGGAGTTCGTTTGACCCTCCAATTGAGTGTCCAAAGATCAGCCCTAGGCTAGTTTTTCGCAAAAACTGAGCCGTCATTTGATTCAGCACACTTAAGGTTCAAAACCCTAGAGGTGGGGCCCATGGGTGGGCCCCACGCAACCCGCGCGCGCCTAAACCAGCCTGGGTAGAGCCCAGGCTGCGCCTAGGCTCGCCCAGGCGCCTGGGCTCGCCCAGGCCCGCGCCTGGGCTCTGATACTTTGGGCTGTTTTGGCTCTAACTTGAGCATTTGGTGTCCGATTTGGACGCCGTTCGAACCTGGGTCTAGACCGGGACATTCCCATCTTACCCGTGAACTTTTCCTTGCGTTTATATTATTAAATATTGTATTAAACAATTTAATACACATTTAATCTCTTTTGCATCAAATGCAAAGTAGTCCCTATCTAAGCTTAAATTACCATATTGCATCAAATGCAATTATTCCATCCCTTGCATAAAAAATGCAAAATATTCTCCCTAACTAATTTCTACCTTTTACTAGACGAAGCGTTGCACTCTGTGTGAGACCCTACAGTCTGACCCTTACAACAGGTTGGGCTCGAAGCCCTATACGGCAGTGACCACGAGCAGTGGTTGCCGTCCCTGCTTCAGGAATCATCATTATGTGGTTAACTCATTGACATGAGTATTGTCGGGACCACCCTGACTGTTTCCGTGATGAATTCCGCAGTTATAGTCTCTTCGTCTTAAATATGTCGTGTAGATCAAGTCTGGGGTACGGTTAAACTGTCAACCCCAATAACTTGACTAAGGTTAGTTTCGATCAATCTTTAGTCAATAAATGTTGGACTTCTTCCAACATACTCTGCGCAGAGTTTTTACTAAAGACCGAACTAACTCTACGACACTAACTCCCATTGACCGGGAGAGACGAATCCTCTCTTGGTCATTACTCGCCTCGTACGTTTCAAGTGACACCCAATCAAAAGACCTTTCGACAGGCCTTGCCTCGAAGCTAGGTCAGTTGATATAAGTGGCACCGTTCACGCACAGGTTTGTCAAAATGACCTCAAGTCAAAAGACTAACTATCCTATCATCACTCAGAGTTATCACTGACAGATTGGTCAATATAACTATATGATAACTCTAGTGGATCGTTCAGTGAACTCATTCTAATGAGCACCTGTGTCTCGTCTTCGACTTCGCCAAGTCAAGCGATCATGAGATCATCGCCACCGCTAAACGGTGAAGACTAAGACACAATGGTCTATCCGATGTTTCGATATCCTTGTCTCGAAACATCTTCGACCACGAACCATTTCAGACTTATGCTACAGACGGTCAAACGTTTCTCCATGATCGAGATACTCATCTCGATACCCGTTTGACCTTGCATAAAGTCTCAGGACTTTACCTAAGTTGATATCTAATGTTAACTACAATACAATATAACTTAGATAAATTATTACCAAACAGCTTACTGTTATTTCGAACAAGATGTTTGTGCTATTCACACAGGAATAAATGGCTTTGAGGGCATCATATTCCTACAGATTTCCCCCCCTCCGTCATGCTATGGGGAGAGCCGATCCTTCATGTATCAACGCTGGCAACCCATATCATCGGTGTTCGTCGTACTGTCATCAAAGGATTGGAATTGCTACCTCTAAAACAGTACCTACTACTAATGTTAATCAAATTGATAAAACTATTGGCAAACCATCTGCTCATTTGAGGGTGGCAAAATCGGGGCGTGAAGCATGGAGTTCCCTCTTTTCTGTTGGACGTTCAGTTGAGCAACATAGCAAATGTGAATACGTTCCACCCCGAGAGATCCCAACTGGTAAGGCTATCCCTTGGATCCCTAAAGAAGCGGTAGCTGCTAATGTTGCAAAATGGAGATGCACTCTTGTGGGTTCTGTTGTGGGAGACAAACCATTTTACTCGCACCTACGAGCATGTGTACAGCGGTTGTGGCGGCCTAAAGGAAAGCTCCAGGTTCACTCCAGGGATAATGGTTTTTTCTTCTTTGAATTTGAGTTAGAAGAAGATTGCAGCAGAGTTCTCCAAGAAGGGCCTTGGATGTTTGATAAAAGGGTGATAGTACTACGGCGCTGGACTCCAGAACTTACAATGGATAGAGATCTTTTGTCCTCAATTCCAGTATGGGTGAGATTTCCTGACCTTCCATTGAAATTTTGGTCTACAGAATGCATTAGTATTATTGCTAGCTCTGTAGGTAAGCCTTTATTTGTGGATAAGGCTACAACTTCTGGAGAACGGTATTCTTATGCTAGATGTTTTGTGGAAGTTGAGGCAAAGACAAAATTACCTAGCACCATTGAGATTGCGGTGGAGGAGGAGGGAAATACGATCATTCGAATGGAATACGAAAACTTGCCCCCAAATTGTTCAACGTGTGAATGTTTCGGACATTCATCTGCCCAATGTCCCTTCAAGAAGGTTTGGGTGGAGAAAACTATACCATCTTCTAATTTGGATGGTAATGTGTTGGTTCCCGAAACCCCAGCAGGAGATCATTCATCAACAGGTGAAGGTCAAACAACTACAAAGAATCCAATAGATGCTGAGTACACTGCAGCAGTTGTTTCTGATATAGTTCCTTGTATTTTTGAGTATGGTGGTCCGTCTTCTGTGCGCCCTACGGAAAATGTCCGTATAGATGATCCTGACAATGTTGGTAATGAAGATGAGGCTGATGGAAACTACGAGGATGAGTGGATGGAGGAGTTTAATGGGGATGCTACTATGGAGAATCAGGAGTGGGAGGAGGAAATGCGCCACCTTGCATCATCATTGAAGTCGTCTAAAAAGAAAAATATAGATCTCCCTCGACGGAAATGTTTAAGAATTCCTAGGAATTCTAAATATTAGGACTCAAACGCTGAGTTGAGCTGGTGGATAATTTATGATTGTTTTCCTTTAGAGTTTATGTTTGGAGGTTTCTGTAATCCAATATTGTTATTGATGAGTTATATGAATAAAGTTGTTAATCCTTCAAAAAAAAATATATATATATATATATAGGAAAATTTTCAAATGAGAACATTTCGCACCGTGCGAAAATGTTTTTATCTTTTTTTTGAAATTTTTTTTTTCAAAAATTCTTTTTTCCACCCTCATTATATGTTGTTATACCCCCCCCCCTCAAAAAATAATGGTTGAGAAATAATGTCATTTGGCCTTCGATCAAGCCATTTCATCAAATTCGCACGTTTTGAGACCGTTAAATTTGTAACGGGTGGATGGGTGCTCTAATGCCCAACGAGTTCACCCATTATTTTCCCTGGGGTATATAATTGTATGGATTAAACATCAAAAAAAGAATGTTTGAAAAAAAATTTCAAAAAAATAAAAAAAAAGTTTTCGCACGGCTTTCGCACGGGATTTTTCGCACCCGAAGATTGCCCTATATATATATACTAGTCATAACCCGTGCCCGTGGGCACGGTTCATTTAAGCTTTTCCCATGCGAAATCTTTGTTTCCCAAAAAATTATTTTCACAGTCAAAATTTAAAAGAACAGCAATTTTGCGTAAAAATAATTAACGGCACGGGAGCCTTCAGCATGGAACAACAAATTCGATGTGGGCGCCTTTGGAGCTGAACAACAAATTCGACACGACGCATTAGCGTGAAAAAATTTAGCGGGCGCCTTCGGTGCGGATGCCAAAACCTTCGCAATTGAAGTATGAGTTGATTGAGCTGATAGCCAAGTGTTTCTTGAGGAGATTTGTCCATGTGCGCTCAAGGATATAGTGGTGTTGCGCTGTCGTAGTTGCAGTTCCTTGCATACTTAATCACTTAACGTTGTATTTGTTTTTCATGTATGAATAAGTATATGTATGAGTCTGTATATGAAACATAGTGCATGCATTTTTGTTTCTCTTTTGATATATGTTTGATGCCAATATCTGTTTGATTGCTTATTTGGTTCATAAATAGGTGCATTGCTCATTAGGGGATGTTTTACTGCTCTCTCTTTGATTGCTTACTTAGAATATATTACTCTTTAGAGCCGAATATAGCTTGTAGCCAAAAGAGGTTCATTGCTTATTTCACCACGTTTCAGACAACAGTTCACCAGATATAGCCTTTAGCTATATATAGAGCCTGGGGACAACCTAGAGACATTTCAACATGTAGTTCACCATATTTCAAACCATTTCATCTATTCATTTCATTACTCATAACATCATACAATTCATCACATTTCAACCATCATTTCATTACTCATTTTACCACATATAATCTGCTCATTTCATGCAAAAACATTTCAACCCACATTTCACCACATTTCATCACATACTAACATGAGAAATTGCACATACACACAGCACATATCAGCACCACATTTTCTGCCTCTCTATGTATTTCATTTAAACTCCTACTTTAAACAATTTTAAAACAAATGATGTGTGCTAAAAGAATTTAGCATCAACCAAAATACAATCAGGTGTTGGTACAATTTAAATACAACCATGTTGTAGTACATTTCAGCTAAAAGCCGATTCTCCTTGGAGCTAATTGAACAAATTCTCCATTACAATCATTAAATTCATCCCCATTTCGGTAACATACCTCTCAACTAAGTGAGCATAACATAATGGGAGGGACATGCCATCATCATCTTCATCCCCACTTCGGGGACTGCTCCGTGAATACCAAGCATGGTATCTTCTGGGCAAAAGCTGGTGCTCCAAAATTTCATTCCAGAATTGCCCATAAGTCCATTTGAATGGCCCCGCTGACAAAAAATGCATGATTAAAAAATAAACTTCCATAAGGTCAATGTCAACATCTGGTTCCATAGGTTTCCTTGAACTCATATCTTGATCAATAGGATTGACCTTTATCGGCACCTTTCTTGAAAAATGTAAAGATGCCATACCAATTGATGATGCATCCTCAGATGGTTTATGCATCATGAGAGACATTCTTCATGTCATACCTGGAGTTCAATACAAAAACGCAAATCAGGAACAATAAACTCCAACCATGACCAACATAGCACTAAAATCAGCTTTGAGCAAACTAATTTAAGGGTAGAGAGACCATAACTTGTAGATGATAAAAAAAGAGGAGATATGTTTCAGCCAGCAACATATTAATTGCTTTGTGAACCATGACTTATCCGGACTCAATAAAGAGAGAAAATAAACATATTGCTATAATGGTATCTGAAGGGTTAGTCATCTCTATTACTTATTTGAAACCATTTTCTGCAAAATGACCTTGCAAGCATTTTTGTACAAATGTACTTGCATACATGCTACATTTGTATTTAATTTGTTTCCATGAAAATGTACATGCTACCTTCAGAGATGGCGTTGCATTTGTTGAGAGCATCGATGTAAGAGAAAGGGCTAGAACCAACCAAATGAATATCCATTACCCCACTAAACTAACCAAATAAATACAAATGAAGAAATGGGAAGCATAACATTTAGGTAACCAAATAGCATAAATAATCATCAAAATATGAGAAAACAATAATTCTAATCAAAACATCATCAATAATTACCAACCAACCACCAAATACGAATTACATAATATCCACCTTGGGCATTAGGCAGCAAAAACAGAAATCAGAAGGAAGCACATTAGTCAACAAAATCCACCTTGTAGTGGTAAATTTTCAATCTTTTGCATATGCATCATTACTCAATTGACCAATAAGCCAAACAAAAATGTCGACAAAAGCATGTAATTATATAACCTATGATCGAAGAAGCAGGCTCAACATTTTCTTTTTCAACTTACTTTGTAACATAATCCGCATGTCCAGGGCAATCTACATGAGTATAATGTCGTTAAGCAGTTTCAAACTCTACATGTACCTGCAAAACAATGTCCATCACGTGAATAAAATAAAAAATGAAAATGTCACCATCAGTTTAAAGATACTACGCATGTGAAATTAGTGAAATTAAAACCCTAATTGTAGGAAGTATTATCTAACCGTAGCAATGGTAATTACTGTAGCTTTCTCCTCAAGGGCCTTGTGAATTTCATCAAAAGCAACAGCCTTAGCTTTTCCTTCTTAGCGTTTCCTTCTTCTGCAAGTACGTGGAAAAAAAAGTAGGACTTGGATGCATTTTTTACTTTTCACATACCACATATAACCAATAAAATACATATGGCCTAAAGCTGAGGAGGATTGGATACAAATCTCTTTGGTTCTGCCTCTGCACAATAATAAACATATCAAGAAGTAACAATGCACCCAAAAAATAAATTAATTAACTAACTAATAAAGAACATTTTAAAAATTGACAAAAAATAAGTACGCGCTGCAAGAAAAACCCTTGCTTTTTCTCTCATTAACTTAAAAATTGACGAAATTTAAGTATATTTTTAAGGCTATCAAAAACATTGATGTATGAAACAGTGAGCAAAAACAACAATCAGAAGGAAGCACAAAAACATAAAAAAAACATAAAAAAACCAAAACATATTTTGCAACCAAGAAGTTAACCAAAACCCAGAACCCACATGTGCTCACCTGCTTTTTGCATTGGAAACACATGTTGTTGCCCTGCAAACACTGCTATTTGGCCGAAAATGACATACAAACACAGATTTATGCGAGAGAATGTGAGCTTTTTGAAGACAGATGGGAGAGGAACACTAATCAGATAAACTGTTGATTTAGAGACTCGCATGGTACTATTACACAAATGAACTCTATGAGCCGCTGATGACAAACTCTAGGACATACACATTACATTCAGGCACGCAACCACGCATTTCTAATATATTTTTCAATTAAGTAAATAATGACTATAAAATCGTAGATACAAATGAGAAGTTGCCAATGTATCCTGCAACTATGATAAATGTCAATCAGGATCCTGATTAGCTTATGTCAAAAATAAGATGATGGCAACGGCTTGAACTGACTATAAGTTCTATATGGAGAGAATGTAACAGAAGATCATTGAATTGTCTATCAGTATGAAACTTGGAGGGGTAAAAGGTGCCATCTGTTATTTGTTCATGTCTCAAATATTGGTATATTGTTGCGGGTGGAGATAGAACACACTTCACCTACTTTCTTTTACATCAACTTTATAAGATATCTTGATGACCTTCAGCAGAGAGCTAACATTAAAATCATTCAGCACTTGACTTACAATGTATGATGGGAATCAAGCAAAGTTGTGTCCTCGTACCGCTGCAAATCAATCATGAGGTTAATCTAAAAAAGACATAAACCTATTCGAGTGCAATTGAACTCTGTGTGTTGCTAATTCCCTTTCTTCAAACTGGTCTTGATCTTTTTCTATGCTATTGCTATCAACAAAACCCCTACATGGCCACCAAAAATTATAATATACCATGCTCCCAACAGTGACTGAACTTGAATGCTAAAGAACACAATTTCTTCTTGCTGTTATTGTGTACAAAGCCAATCAAGCAACCAAATTCTTAACCTCTATAAATCCAATGTCGACTTAAATGCTAATCGATTGTATTCCTTCAAATATAGCACATCAAATAATAAAAAATCAACACATTGTGCAAAATAGTAAACTGGAATATGATTCCATAATGCAGAGATTAGAGGAAGCTGTGCAGAGAAATTTCATGGTAGGGAACTGGAGACCAAGACATTGACATGTCTTTGAACTTTATGCAAGTTCATCATCCCTCATTAGACAACTAACATTTACAAAAAAAAGAAAAAAATTTCTGAAAGGTATTCTATTCATACTTTATGCATCGACTTCAACTGCAGAAAAAATTTCTACATTGTAATCTTCTGGAATAATATGACTTTTGTTTCTAATAGGCATGCATTCTCTCTGTTATTCATAAAATTTATTGCAAAATTTCTTTACAGAGAAGAATTAAATGGTATGTCTGGAAGTTAGTATACTCCTTTCCATACTTTTATTATGTACACGGTTCGATTACTGCTTGTAACTCTTCGTAAGCAACACGAATTTTTTTACAGTTAGCATACCAGTTTTCTGCAGATGCATAAAATCGCGTACATAGAAAAATTCTGCACACCACCTTTTAGGAAAAGAAAGACTTTGTATGCAAGAGTTAATATACCCATTTTCTATTCTATAGTTGCATACCACAACTTGGAACTCTTCAGAAACAACATGAATTTTTTTAATGTTTGCATACCAGTTTTCTTCAAATGCATGAAATCACCTATATAGAAAAATTCTGCACTTCACTTTCCATGAAAGGAAAGACTTTGTCTCCGAGAGTTAGTATATTCGTTTTAATTTATCGTATTCCAACTTTTTGCATACCAGCTTACTGGGATCTTGCTTCAACCTTACAAAAGAATTGGTTTCTCTTTAATTTATCTTATTCCAACTTTTTTTACAACATTGCAAACAACAGAACCAACTTTCTTCTCTCTGAATTAGTCTCAAAATTTTGCAAATTCAAGTCCATTCTGATACATTCATTCCTGGGTGAGTGAGAAAACATTCATTTGTAAAGAGAAATGACTTAAATACTGTTAAAAAGTTCTCATATTATCATACAAATGTATGTCATTTGTGAGCATATGTATTAGTTTTGATTATACACTTAAGAAGGGTGCACCTCTCCGTGCTGTTAACAATCTTTTATTTACAACTTTTCTCATAAGAAATAATAAACTTTAATATATGAATTTGAAAAGTATTTTATAAATTCTCTTTATCTATTTCCTCTTCTTTTCCCAAGAATACTTCTTGTGATCTATGGTTATAACTTCCACCAGTTTCACAAGTGGTGAGAAAAAAATTAAAGGGCCATATGCATTGTTGTCCAAGGGTAATCAAGGACTTGACTTTCAAAGAAGCAGAGATTCAACACATTGAGATCAACATTTCAAGTAAATATGTACTGTAATTTGCAGAATGTGATCTAGATATCAAATCTAGTTGTTTTAGCATTTTCGGATAACATTGTTCTATAGAGCAAAGCTGAACAAATTTTATGCTCCATTGGGTTGGTCTATGTATAATAATTCGTGGTCATTTATTTATCACAATCTAATTATGTCCCAGGAGTCTGTCTACATTGCCTCTGGGATTTCAGTATGATGTCTGGGGGAACTATGAGGCCATTTGTTTCATTAAATAAATATTTGCTGGACACAAAAGATAAATTTAAAAGATCAAGTAAAATGGAGACAAATCCTCATATTATTAAATATGTAATAGAAAGGTAACTAATATCTCAGAAATATCAACTGTTCTGAATAATATGTGCATCCTTACATCCAATAATATACATGCATTAAAATGTTCCGAGTACGGATGGGTGCTCAACGTGCTAATAAATATGCTTATCTATTTCAAACAAATAACTTTCTATTTCAAGCAATAAAATTCAAGGATGCACCTACCCAATCATCTCTGCCTGCTATTTTGATAAACATAGGCTGGACTAAAAATATGCAAAAATTGGATGATCTAAGAATATGCAAAAATCTTTGTGAATTCACTATGTTGCTCTTAGACCATCAAATTTCATAATCTAACAAATTAGAAGAATACACAAATAACTGAAAAGTAAATGGCTTGCCTGAGATGGCTGCATAAATTCCTCATGTACCACCGAGGGTTTTGAGTATGGAATCGAAACACGAGAATCCTGGTTAATTGGGTAGGAAGTAAATGAATATGGCGGTGAAGACTTCGAAAAGCCATCAGCACCACGCAAATATATGGTGCTCCTACAACAATAGGCATCCATCAACTATTCTGCAGAAATTATTTGTTTAACATACAATACATAAGCAAGAGCTTGACACTAACCGGCTCATGCACAATGCTTCACCGGGTTCCTTGATATAACTGGTGATTTCAAGATCGATAATAGCAGCCTTGCCTGGTGAATAGAATTTGAATGCATCAATTTAATAGACAACAATAAAACTTTGAAGAGGTCATCAATTACACACAGAGATGAATCATGCATTAATTCCATAACACTGGCTTCTGAGCAGCATACACCTGTAATCGCATGGAATATATCAATTTTGGTATTTCATTGTTCATTCTTTTGGGATGTGTTCTTTAACCATCGCTGTGTCAAGTAAAAAATTTGTTTGCATTCGAAAAGTATCCTTTACTTGAAAACTTAGAATTGATGTCTTTAATTAATGTCTTTCTGCTCAATGCGGTGAGATTGATTAAATTTTTGTCCTAAAAAACAATCCGAGCTTGCCAAGAATTGAGGATAACAAATTGATGTCTTTAATTGATGATAACAAATTTGTTTTTAATTTTATGTCTATAATTGAGCTTCTTGCCAAGAATGATAACATTTGTCTTTAATTGAGGATAACAATTTCTCAATGATAACAAATTTGTCTTTAATTGATGATAACAAATTGCCAAGAAGCTCGGATTGTTTCCAATGATAACAATTTGTTGTCCTCAAATGCGATTAATAAAATCCGAGCTTCTTGATTAAATTGATATCTTTAATTAATCGCATAAAAAGGTTGGCGTTTGCATTTCTCACAGTGGAAACAAACTAATTGAACTGAAAATGCAAGGGATGATATAGAAATGGCAAGATTTAACCTTGAGCCTGTGACCGAGCTCCTTATAGAGTAAGAAGCCGGAGAACTCGGCAGTGCAAGACCGCTCCAAGAACTCGACGAAGATCTGGCACAACTGCCCTTGAATCTTGTCGGCTGCCTCCTTGAACTCGGGGTTACAGACGAAGTGGGTCTGGTTGTAGTCGGTCTTGAACTCGCCGAGCAGTGCGTCGAACTTCGATTGGTTCAGGTTCTTGTTGATCTCCTCGTTGAACAGCATCTCCATTTCATTTCCATTTCAATCCACACACACACACACACACACACACACACACACACACACACACACACACAGAGCCCATCGGCTGATTTTGGGCGGCTGAGTGTTTCCTCCCCCCAAAACTTTTGATTTCATATGCAAATTTCAAAATTTCAAAGATCCCACCTAATTATTTCCCCCCAAATCTAAATGTTTGTCCTAGTCAGCTTATATGTTTGTCCAAGTCAGCTTGTCCTACTGGAAAAAATTCAAAATCTTCACCAAATATAGAATAGATATGCACATGGCTGCAGTGTCCTTTTGAATTCGTTTTTAAACCGTTATCAATTGTCATGAACATCATTGCAACATAAAAGATCACTATGTGATGAAAAAAATCTTGCTATTTTCGCAGTTCTCTTTGGTCATAAAATCAAAGTCATAGATGGCATATCGACACTCATTAGTAGGAAGGGCATGCGATAAAATCATTATAGCTGGAAACAGGCAGGCCAACCTTCTCAACAATCACCTACTTCATCTTCTCATTATTCTTATAAACAATGAAGCGGTATGTTCTCTTCGCCTTTATGATAACCATCAAGTTTTTCAATCAGATTGCAATTATCAATTAACCACTTGTGATAATATCGTAAGAATCTTGTTCAATTTCAAGCAACATTACAATATCCAACATAGCATTGCAATTTTTTGTTTCTTTGCAACTGAAATTGCAACAAAATTGCTTTAGTTTCTTTCTTTATATAGGGGAAAGATTAGGCATTTTGCACTCAGATGTATGTCCGACCTGAAAAAATAACTGGCTAATGTTTTACGTTTTGTTCAATTTCAAACAGCATTATCATCGTTTGCATCAAATTCCTCGGAAATCACTAAAGTTTCATCTCAAGGGCTTAGAATACTCCAGTTATTCCAATCAAATTGCAGTTAACCTTAAAACCATTTTGCTACTATTTTAACACTCTCTCAATTTCAAGAAAAATTGTAATTTCTAGCAAATATCACAACTACTAAAAAAGTTACCTTTTAGGTGGATCGCGAAGCAAAACAAACATGATCATGATATTCTAGAGCTGTGAGATGTCGCCATAGACTAATCAAAACTCGTCGAGGGTCGACTCGATGGCAGTGATGGAGACGTCGTATCCACAGTCTCAATTTCAAGAGATCTGCCATAAGAGTAAATGAAACATTAGAAAAACTACTGGTAAAAATTGTTACAAAGAGAGAAGATAGGCTTACTTTCTTGATGACACTGTCAATGAAATCCATGGGTAGAACATGACCAGCTTCGTTTGCCAGTTTGCCAATATATCGACCAATACCAGCCCCAAGCTTAATAATATAATTTCCTTTGTATGATGGTGGGAGCAGAGAAAAGACCTACATGAAGGAGGTAATGCTTAGTTTCCAAACTTAACATGTCACAAAGGAGGTAATGCTGAGATATCACAAAGGTTTCTCAAATAGAACACAAACAGAATACTGGTTCAAAAAGGTAAATGAAAGCCAATAGATAACAGTTTCCAAGGCCACCCCAGCCTTTGTTAATGATGCCTCTCTGTTTGATTATATCTAGAGCCTCCATGATGATTTGAGTTAGTTTTTGGCAATAGAATAGGCATTACGTGTCAAAAATGTTTTCTGAAAGTAAATGAAAATGTTGAAGGTATAATATTGTATCTGATGTTACAATGAAATCAAATGAAGGTTTCAGATTGTAACATTAGATTGTATCAGATTGTAACATCGAATTACATGAGTTGATAATCATTGCTTATTTTACAGAGAGAAACTACAATCCATTTAAATTTTAGTCATTTTCTTTGCAAAGATTCTTATTGTTAAATAATACATAAAATAGTATACTCCGCCTTCGACCTTGCATTTGTCGTCGCCCCTCGTCTACCCTTCATTGATTCCTTTGAACTATGCACATCATCCTTCGCCTAAGTAATGATCTACAGTCAATATTATAAGCTTTACTTGCTTATTCCAAAATTCATTTGCTTCAAAGCTTCATGATCAATATAGAAAAAACAACTAATCAATGTGATCACCACTCCTCTCTAATTTAAGCTCGAAAAAGCAAGAGAAAAGTTCCAAATATCTCCTGCTCTAGCAATCAAATCATCAATTTCTTGATAGAAATTTCAAAACTCAATTTCAAAACTCAGTCCCAAAACATAATCAAAGTTTACCTCATTAATCTATGAACACATAGTTAGGCTGTGCCCCGAGCTTATCCCTAAACGAAACCAACTCCTAAAAATCATCGTAGCCGTTCGGTAGCCTGCCCAGTGCCTTACTTCAAGAATACATCATCCCAACAGGAATCTTACTTCTGCAAGAAGCTCAACGTCCCTCTTGCCCATTCCATCAAACACCTTGCGCGCGTCTTCATCAACCTCAAACCCAAGATACAGATGTATCAGACTGTTCTACACTTACCCATCATACCAGAATCCAAACTTTAAAAATATGCCCCCGAGTCCGCTGTCGATGCCTCTGCGATGGATCATGAAGAACAGAAGCCGCTGCGACATCAAACACCTGGCGTTCGACCTCAAAGCCCCCGAGTTCGCTGCCGCTACGATGGATCATGAAGAACGGAAGGTGATCGGGTCACCACATGCTGCGATGAAGACTGGGCCCACTTGCTCGCAGCGTTAGAGGCGACTGCAGGGTCGATGATGGTGGTCTGCCAGTTGTGAAGACTTGCGAGCGTGCTCCGGCTGTGAAGAGAGGTTGAGGGTTTGAGGATTTGGGGGAGCGAGCTCCAGATCTAGATGGGAGCTGCTCTCAGGTCTGATGTGTTTGGGGGGAGAGAGTTTGGGGAGGGGAGAGAATTTTTTTAGGGCTGATGCGTTTTTGGGGGAGAGAGCGTTGGCAGGGGAGAGAGTTGCAGGCCCCCTTGACTTTTGTATTCAACTAAAAATTTTAATCTCCAAGATGTTTACAAACTTCAAATTTTAAATTTCAAAACTCCCTCTCCCCCAATTTCAAAACACTTATCCAATTTCAAATACTTATCCAATTTCTCTTATCCAATTTCTCTTATCCAAAAACTCATGATAACATCCCTCATTTTTATACCCCACATACAATTCAAACCATTATCCAATTTCTCTTATCCAATATCTCTTATCCAACTCTTATCCAATAACCCATGATAACATCCCTGTTTTATAATATATATATATATATATATATATATGCTCAAGTATTTACCCACCTAGTTTAAACATCCACACATATAAATATACCATTATAACCATCCAAGATACATACAACATCATGCTATTCAAGTATAAATTCATATACTAAATACAAGTATACCATCACATATATAATTCAAATATCTAAGTACAACAAATGCACTAATACACACGGGTTCGCACAGTTATAGATATATACATACACCCACACTATACATCTATAATATAATACACTGCAAAAAGTTCATCCCTGGACTCCCTAAAGGTAGGGGTTCAAGGGTGGGTCACTTAAAGCTCTAAGGTCAATAAGGTCACTACGCACCTTGGGGATAACCTATCTCAATCACCTACTGAAGCATTACATGTACTATCTTTACGCATATCACAGTGCGATGACCTGCATGGGCCACCAAAAACTGTCACGCCCCGCTCCCCAGGATACCTGGAATTTCTCTTAACATTTTTTTCCTTACAATTATCCTGAAGAATGAGGGTGATGAAAGAGGAAAAGAAAGAGAGATGAGTAACTGAACAAACAGGCCACTACGCACATGCTGGGATAGTACATGCAAAGATCCACTAAAATATCCAACAGTCTCACAAAACAACCACAACATTATACACATAACATGCTTCAGTTTCATACACAGTCCAAGTACACCATTACCTATGTACAACCATTCTCCACTTTCAAAGACAACCATGATACGCTGCAAGCTACATCACTCACCGAACGCTACCTCTGACCTCTGAGACCCGACTCAAAGTCACCACCAACCATACTACCATGCTACCTGAAAAATAGAGAGGAGTATGTCAATGCGTGCCTCAGTAGGAACCAACTTGGAGTTGGAACACCATTCTAAAGTTATCAAATCATCAGGCAAAGCAAGAGAAATAAGGCATATAAACTAAGTAATATAATAGAGAGTAAATAGCTAAACAAGGGGGATCATACCTACGGTCCAATATTGAGTTACTGCAAGAAAAACGGTTAGCACAAGTAATAATACAATTAGTCCTACTACAACAATTAAAAAGGAACCATAAGTGTAAGGAGTATAACATTGTGCCACTATTGAAGCAAGGGGAAGGGACGTGCTGCCAACAGAGAGAGTAACATGTAACATTCTTAATTTATATTTGGATTAATTAATTGATTTAATTGAAACTTGAGTAAACTATGTGATACCAGGTCCTGGACTTCACCCCAAATTTGGGGTGAATATAGCACACGGCGCAGTGGACACGGGCACTGTACAACACCGGGCCTCTCACCTCCCCTGTCCCAGGCAGGAGTGAGCCTCTCCACATATAACCCAACCTCTGTATGACCCGTCCACTCCTGGTAAAGGCGAGGGGGTATAAATATCCCCTCCACTCTCGTTAAAGGCGAGTGGATATAAACTCCACATATCACATAATCACTTTTCCCAACTTCTCAGTCCAGGCCTCATACACACAATTTACTCAAATCCCACCCAAACCCTTGCTTTCCTAACTCACCCTCATTAGAGAGGACTGAGACATTCAAGAGTTTCATTTCATCATTTTAGTAATGAAGGAATCATGTTGCATGGCGTCACATTTCATATTAATATCAACATAGGTCATGCACTGAAGTGTCATGCCCTCCATCGTATTCATATCAACCCATCATCACATCACATATGGTACCATTCATGACATGCTCCCAACATTACAAGTTCATATCAAATTTCAGTTCATATCCATATGATTGAGCATTTCTCAAATTTCTGGCATTTGCCTTCATTCAGGCATTTTCACAAACACGTGGTGAGCGTGACGTGCATGTCCATAAGCACATTATCAGATCAATTGGCATGACATATCATTAATCGAATTTATATGTAAAAACAATAATCATGTACCATTGTGGGTGGAATAACAACAATACACGATTTAACACATCACATAACCATTCAGCTTGCAGGAATTTGTAGACGTTGCCAATACATGGGAATATTTCATCAGGTTTTATTGAGAAGTTGGCAAAATGTCCCAAATGAAAGTTATATATATATATTAGTCCTTGATTCACAAATAAAATTTCATGGAAAAATATGAAGTAGTTGATTTATGGTGAATTAATTGGTAAAGTGTGTCAAATCTATTTTTCAGACAGATTTCAGGGTCTGTATTGGAAGCCAATTTTAAGCATGTTGCAGCCAAAAATTCGACATATAAGAACACTGATGAAATTTTAGAAAACTTTTAAACTTTTCAACAAGACCAAGAACATAAAATTCCATTGTGTGTGCAGATGTCTAGGCCAATTTTACTAAACTGTGTCAACACTGAAAATCAAACAGACATGTTGTAAATATAGATTTATTTCTCCTAATTTTTGAATTGAACCTATGTCAAATTTATATGATTTTGGGGCAGAATTTCAAGATCTACAAGTACATATTTTTTCGAAGCCTAATTCGGACTACATAGAACAGAATTCAAGCATAAACACATAACAGAATTTCACCCTTTTGAAAGAAGTGATTTTGCTTAGAATTTCAAGGGGATATTCATGAAAATTGAGACATGGCATATTAATTTGATTACTACCGCTCCATATTGATAAAACATGATATAAGAACATGATAAAATGGAACCCTAAATAAATTTCCAAAACCAAGTAAATTCCTACCTCAAAAAGCTTAATTTCCTCTTCTCCTTCTCTTTCTTTCTTCTCCGTCTTCTTCTCTCTTCAAGCAAGCTTGAACACCTTCTAATTGCAAATGGAAATTAGGATTTTTATTTTGAGAAAAGGGGGAAAGAAGAGGGGAGGTGGCCGGCCATATTGAGTAGAATAGGGGGAAAAAGAAAATAAATGGAGAAAAGAGAAGAAAGGTACAGAAGAAGGGAGAAAATTCCTTTAGAAAAATCTAACTCTAGAACCCACCATGAGATAAGCATGCATTTTGTAAAATGACCAAAATACCCCTCAAATTTTAGGTATTTACAAGTTTGCAATTACTTTATGCACCGACCACTTAAGTATGTACACACAGCACTTTTGGTCCAAATGACCATTCTAAAAATTTACGGGGGTTGCCATTGACCCATAACCCCTTTCACACTTGCATGGCTCTTCCTACACACATCCATGCACATTCATGCATGCATACATGCTTCACACACACACGTCTAACACATTCCTGTTGTTTTACACCCACGACGTCATTTGCACTTCTCCCGCATTCACATTTCGTATTCTATTCCCTTAGCCACGTATTACGGCCCAATTCCCCCTTGCACTACATCACATACATCGATATCTACACTTATTTCTTGCCCACGTATGCATCGTAGGTAGAAATACCACGTGTGTTCAGTAGAATACCTGTATAATGCAAAATAGGGTATGATAAACTCCATTCATATTTTTTCTTCTTTAAGACGTTTCCAATGCTAGGTGGGGACTTCAACTGCATGTGATACGCCAAAGACAAAGTTGGGGGGTCGAAAGCTTGACTCGGCGATGGTTGACCTATCAATGATTGCTTCAGTAGTTTCTCCCTACTGGAGCTCAAAAACATTTGGTATGCGAATGAGCTAGTCCAACAAACGAGTGGGTAGCAGGCACATCTCGGCTTAACTGGACTGTGTTCTATGCAATGCTGATTGGATCAGCAAGATTCTAGAAGCTTTTATAGAATATCTAGACCCACATACGAGCAGCCACTCCCCTATGATGATCAAACTTCATACTCAGGCACCAACTGATCCCAAGCCATTTAAATTCATCAATCATTGGGTGCAATAGACAGGGTACACAGAGCTCGTGGCACAGCTGGGAACAATACATTCATGGGTCCCCTATGCATTGTATGGTGGCCAAGCTTCAGCGGCTCAAAAATGAGCTCAAGGAATGGAGCCGCATACAGGCATCAGCTAATTCTGTCCTTATTTGCCACAACCAGCTGGAAGAAACATGCAAGCAAGCAAATATTCACAGTGGTGATGTCCTACAAATGAAAGAGCAGGAGCTGTCAAATCAATTGGCAAAACTTTTGAGTATGGAGGAAGAGATGTTCCGTCAGAAGAGTCGCCAGGATTGGATTAGCCTGGAGGATAAAAATACTTAATTCTTCTACACGGCCTTGAGGGCAAGATATGGACACAGCAATCTGGGGCACCTAATTGATGCAGATGGGATCCAAAACAGATCATATGAGGAATTAAAAATAGAAGCTCCTAAATTCTATGAGGCGATATATAAGCAAACCGACTAATGGAGTGTTTTTCCAAATTTAATACCAACACGCAATTTAACACATGATGTGGCTAGTTGGCTTGGAAGAAGAGTTTCAAAAGAGGAAATCAAAGAAGCAGTATTTCAGATTGGTGGGGATAAAGCTCCATGGCCATATGGATACAATAAGATCTTCTACTAACGTAATTGGAGTGCAATTGGGAAAGATGTGAAAGATGCTAATCAATCCTTCTTTTTCTCAGGTTCATTGCCTCATCCTATAAATCCTACTTTTCTCACCTTGGTGCCAAAGAATTCTAATGCAATTGGGCTAGGTGATTACAGGACAATTGATTGTTGTAATGTATTATACAAGGTGATTAGTAAGGTCCTATGTAACAGGCTTAGAGTGGTTATCCACAAACTCAACTCTCCCAATCAAGCTGCCTTTCTTAAAGTTAGACTTCTGTCAGATTGCACAATCCTTGCACATGAACAGATTCAGGACTTAAGTACTCCCATGGGGGCCAGAGCATGCCTTAAGCTGGACTTGAGGAAGGCATTCGATGGTGCGAATCAGGAGTTTGTTTATTTCATTTTGCATCAATTTGGGTATTCCAGAATCTTCGTCAATTGGATTAAAGAGTGCATCTCTTCTCCAACCTTCTCTGTTTTGGTCAATGGAACTCCAGCTAGTTATGTTGAAGGCAATTGGGAAATATGGCAGGGAGATCGTCTCACTCCCTATCTTTTTGTGATGGTATGGAAGCCTTCTCACTTCTGGTTGCCAAGGCTATTGCTACTTGTAGTATACAACCAATGAGACGCACAGGTTCGATATCACACCTACTCCTTGCTGATGATCTCTTAGTATTTTGTCGTGCTAGCTCATACTCGTTGAATGGCCTTAAGAGCTTGCTGGAAGTTTTCAATAATTTCATAGTGCTTCAAATAAATTTGGATAAAAGTGCAGCTATCTTTAGCAAGGGTACACAACACTCTACAGACTTAGCAAATTTTCTTTGAATCAAACTGGCAACTACTATTACAACCTATTTGGGTCTGCCGCTATCTACAACATACCCCAAAACTCCAAAGATCAGTTATGGCATTGTACAAAAAAAGATTACAAATGAACTTCAATAAGAATAACAACCGGCCAACAAATTGACTATTATCTACAATTCACAGCTAAGCTACAGAATAGGGAATTTTTTGCCAATGCCACCAACATATAAAACCTAATGCAACAATTTCATCATCAAATACCAAACTTATTCAACCAACTTCAGATCACCAACAATTAAGAAATCAACTCATATGCTTCCCAAGGAGTAGCATTAGGCATGAACAACGAAATGATCGAAGCATTTGTATCACCCAAGGATTGGGCCAAGATGCACACTCAAAACCATCATCAAGTTGAATCTCAGTGCTACATAAAAACATATGTAAGTGACTCACGGCCCCTTGCCAAAAATCTGAAAGTCTTGAAAGTTCGAAAAAATGACTAAACAATTAATAAATCTGAAATTTATAAATAAAACACCATACAAAACATGAAAATTCTGAAATTTTGTAAGCAATTGTTGATAAAACAACCTAAAATTTTTTGTCAGTGTCATATAACACGTTGATTCCTACTGAATAATTTAGAAAAGAACCTTTGAGCATGGGCACAAACAGTTGGTGTGCAGAAATCCTAGAGGCTTTGTACCAACCTTTAAAATAGAATCCAAATATCTTGCTGCAAAAAAATCAAAAACAATAAACAAAAGAATCAATCAAGCTGTGAAAAATTAATATGAGGAGGAATCAAATTTCTTTCTGCAGTCAAATTTTGAGCCATGCAGTTGGATGTTCTGCTCTGTCAACAACACCATTTGTGTAGCTTCCACTCTCATAAGTAGCTTCCACTGCTCTGTCAACAACACCATTAATATTGATGAAGGTGAGGAGGCGGTGGCTATTGTGGTGCTTGGTGTGGAGATATTACCAAAAACAGAGAATAAAAATCAATAATATTATAAATAATTAGTATTGTCATTAATCGAACCACTGAAGTAGAAAATTCAAAATCCTACATAATATTTATCGTGAAACTAAGAATCATAAAATAAAATTTAGATATTACAGATCAATGTTAGGGATCAACCTTACAACATGAAAAATTTATGACCCTCGTCGTGATTCACGCAATCCAACCCACACCCATACTGAGGGATCTCGTAGAAATATGCCTTCGTGATCCCAACAGAGAACTCCAGATCTTCGCCCTTGAGCTCAACCTCGCCGATGTTGAGCCACATGAAGAGGACCTTGGCGCTGACCCCTTTCAGATTCTCTGGTTTGTTCTTTGAGATCTAGCCCGATACATTGGATCTGTAGCAGAGGTCGTAAGAGGATTCCTTAACGGAGGACATGCAGTCTCTATTTGAATATAAAATAGGATGGATATACATAAAGCAATCCTTACGGTCCTTTTGGCAAAGCACCTCCCTAATCACTCGCTCTAAATTCAGAGATGACTTCCCATCTCGGTTGGTTGCTCTGATTGCACCATCCCTCCACTTTATAGCCATTTTCCTCATCTCAACTCCCTTTTTCCCACAGAATAGCTCGTTGATGACTCTCTTCTGGCGAGGTCGCTGGTGGGCCGGCGTCAGGGTCGAAGCACCATTGGGGAGGATAGATTTTGGGGAGCAGAGATTTTTTTGGGTGTGATGAGCAAGATTTCTATTAAGGAGAGGTTTACAGGGACGTGAGCGAGTGTTGGGACTTTCGTTGGGCTGCTGCAGAGAGCCACCAAAATTTTGATTTCAAAATCAAATTTCAATATCTCTTCAGCATGTACCAAATTCAAATTTTTCATCCCATTTTTCAAACCCTCGTCCTAGTCAGCAATTTTTTGTCCTAAATCATTTGTATTTAATATATGGATGTTCCCCTCCAATTTTTTGGGCACATTGTCCTAGTCAGCAAGGGACTTATGACTGGGACCAAGCAATATGACTGGACTAATGACTGGGACAAAATTCAAAATATGCTCTCTTTTATAGAATATATATATACACAACAAATGAGCCATCCGCTATCTACAACATTCCAAAGCCTATTCAAATCTCTAAGCACAACAAATGCACTAATACACACGGGTTCGCACAGTTATAGATATATACATACACCCACACTATACAGCTATAATATAATACAATGCAGAAAGTTCATCCCTAGACTCCCTAAAGGTAGGGGTTCAAGGGTGGGTCACTTAAAGCTCTAAGGTCAATAAGGTCACTACGCACCTTGGGGATAACCTATCTTAATCACCTACTGAAACATTACATGTACTATCTTTACGCATATCACAGTGCGATGACCTGCATGGGCCACCAAAAACTGTCACGCCCTGCTCCCCAGGATACCTGGAATTTCTCTTAACATTTTTTTCCTTACAATTATCCTGAAGAATGAGGGTGATGAAAGAGGAAAAGAAAGAGAGATGAGTAACTGAACAAACAGGCCACTGCACACATGCTGGAATAGTACACGCAAAGATCCACTAAAATATCCAACAGTCTCACAAAACAACCACAACATTATACACATAACATGCTTCAGTTTCATACACAGTCCAAGTACACCATTACATATGTACAACCATTCTCCACTTTCAAAGACAACCATGATACGCTGCAAGCTACATCACTCACTGACGTGCGTTTATATTTCATATATTCACGCACGTTTTCTTTTGTGTTTCCCCGTGTTTTTCGCCGTCTTTTATTCGTTTTCTTGTTTTTTCTCGTTTTCTTTAACTTTTCTTTGTTTATCCATGTTTGCAGGAGGTTGACCACGTACGGGACGTTTAACGATGATATCCCAAGTCCCCGGAGCAACGGGAGGAGTCACGCGTGATCCAGGGGGTCATACGCCAAAGAATACATCTTTCAGCCCCTCACCCGATCGGTTGGTCATCTCCAACCGATCGGGTGATGCACGCGTGCACCACCCGGTCTCAGCCGGAGCTCACATGGAAGTCACCCGACCGGTTCGCAGACCGGTTCAGCGGGGGCCTGTTCTCTGTTTTCTCAAGCAAAATGCCAACCGATCGGGTGACTCTCACCCAATCGGTTCATCTGTAGCTGAAGATGAGGAGCTGAAGACACGGGCACCAAACCGATCGCTTCACCCGACGGCTCCAAGATCCAACCGGTCACTCAAGAACTCACCCGACCGGTTCATGTGATCGGGTGAAAGCTCGCCGTTTTCTGTTATTATTTTGTAATGGATCAACCGATCGGTTGACTTGTCAACCGATCGGTTGATGCGAGAGTCTATAAATAGAACCCCTAGGGTTCCAGAAACGGGAGCTGCGAGTTTTTTACTGTTTTCTCACTTTGTGACGGCTGTAATTTCTGTTCTTTTGTAAGTTTTCGGATCTTCCTCAAATTTTAGTATTGTCTTACTTACTCTATTACTTCCGCATTACAATCGTCTGATTATGATTCCAACGGTTAATTTTTATTTAGATCGCTTTTTCATGGATTTTTGTGAGTAGTTCCCAAATCTGGGATTTTGGTGGAAACCCCTTCGGGGGCTCTTCCCGATGCGTCCATAGGGTTAGGAAATCGATAGGGATTAGGAAACTAACGGTTACACAGGGTGTTTCATTGTCATCGGTGGGAAAAAGACCGCCTTTGACCGTTGGGCCAAGGGGGAATAAACTTGGCGGTTGACTCCCTAGCCATAGCTCACACCCATAGCGTAGACGTCGAATCCTAGCACGCAGGAGCGGCAGGATGAGATGTTGGGAGTTATCGTTGCGGGCTTAGTGCTCCCGGGATCGATCAGTGTTAATGGACACGGGAGTGCCCACTGATCGAATCCGGGAAATCCGGTGTATCATCCTGGGCACCGACCGGAATATCGGGCCCATGGGACGCCGGGGTACCACTTTCAGAGGCAACGTCTCACCATTAGACCCTAATCCCGATCGCTATCCATACCCGTAGGCCGTATCGGCGAGAGTCTCTCGTCGGGTTGGAAACCAAAGTCCCGGGTTTTCTTTCCTGTTGTTCATACCCTTCATTTCTTTCCGTGACAACCATTTACCGATTCAGGCTAGCTCGCCCCTCGGGGTGATTTAGGTCCTACCAGACTCAAGCACAACCTCGCCTCCCTGAGTTCGATATACCCGCACCCTACACTAACCGTGCACTTACGGTAAACCGACACCGCGCCCATACCGTAAACGCGGGGGGCGCCGGTCAAGTTTATGGCGCCGTTGCCGGGGAGGCAACGTGCTTGTTATTTTAGGATCTCTTGAACCCTCGTGTCTAGCTCTCATCCCTACCTCGCGATAATTTTCGCATTCTCCTTTTTCTTTTTATTTTTCTTATTTTTATTTCTTATTTTATCTGTTTCTTTCCCACTTGTCGCTTCACGGGTGTTTGTTGTTTTTCATGCGCAGGAGTTCAAGGAGTCTTGACGACTTGATTCCCCTCGATCCAGAGATTAATGCCACCCTTAGGCGTTTGGCCGCCGAGAAGCGAAGAAGAGAGGATCCCGAATCCATGGAGGAGAACACCCCACCTCACAAGTCTCTGTTGGAGTACTCGATGCCATCCATCGAGTCGACTTTCGCCATCCGTTCTCCAACTATTGCGGCCCAAAGCTTTGAGCTAAAGCCGTCTTTAGTGACATGGATCCAGCAGGACCAGTTTGCGGGTGCACCCATGGAGAGCCCGATCGAGCATCTAGACTCCTTCTTGGAGAAGTGTGACACCTTCCGGATTAATGGTGTCACAACTGAGGCTATCCTTCTGAAGCTATTCCCCTTCTCTTTGCGAGACAAAGCCAAGCAATGGCTAAGGGGGAAGGACCCCAACACTTTCAACACCTGGGAGAAGCTCTCCAACGCTTTTCTGACGAAGTTCTTTCCTCCGGGAAAGACCATGAAGTTGAGGAGTGAGATCTCCTCCTTCTCCCAGGCCAGCCACGAGTCCTTGCATGAAGCTTGGACGAGATATAAAGAAATGCAAAGAAGATGCCCTCACCATGAGCTTCTGAAGTAGCAGATTATTAATCTGTTCTACAATGGGTTGAGGGATGACCTGAAATATTCTATGGACGCCGCGGCTGGGGGTTCCTTCATGTCTAGGAGCGAGGAAGATGCTGGACATATTCTGGAAAATATGGCATCCAACAATGAGCGGTGGTGTGACGAGAGAGCCACACCAAGATCCGGGGGGTATACACAGAGTCGAGGACGTCGACAAACTTTCAAGCAAGTTCGACTTGCTTTCGACCCAGATCTCCGCGCTAATGGTAGGAACCTGTGGGGCCGGTGCACAGCAAATTTCAGCGGTAGAATCCGAATTCTTTGGGGAATTCGACGGTGGTGACATCTCACCACCGTTGGATCAAGCGAGCGCACTATTTTACAACCCCACAGGAAATGTGCCGTACCCACCAAGGACCAATTCCAACCCGGCCTACTCTCCAAACAACCGGAACCACCCAAACTTCAGTTACCGGCCACCATTTCAGCCCTCGCCGCCTCAGCAGCCGCAGCAACAAACATATCAGCCGGCTAGGCCACAGCAGAGTCAGGTTCAGCAGCAACAATTTCAGCAGCAACCATTTCAGCAGCAACCTCAGCAACAATTTTATGCCCCCAGGAATCAACAGCCAATCCAGCAGCAGCAGCAGTATGGCCAACAGAGGGCCGTCTCTCCGGTTGAGTCTCTCTTGACCCAATATATAACCAACCAAGAGAAGATCAATCAAAAGCTGGAAATGGGTCAGCGGACCCTCACGGACCAAGTAACCCAGCTGGGGTTACAAGTGGCGAACCTTTCAAGGTCACAAAACCAATTGCCGCCACAACCGGAGGTGAACCCGATGGGAGCAACCCAAACATCGGCACTCGTGCACGAGCATGCAAATGTGTCCGCTATCGTTCTGAGAAGCGGGACACAAATTCCTACTAGAGTGCCCCCTAGCAAACCGGAAGCACCATTGGTCGTTGAGAGACCGATCGAAAAATCAAACGAAGCCGGTGCTTCGTCATCAAATCCTATGACTCCGGAGGGAGTCTCTGAAGAAGAGAAAAAGAAGGAGGAAGGGAGCCCGAAAGTGTTCAAACCCGTTGTGCCATTTCCACAATGGTTAGCTCAGGCCAAAATTGATGAGAAATATGGGAAGTTCTTTGCCATGGTAAAGGACCTGAGCCTGCAAATCCCCTTCCTAGAAGCAATCGAAACAATCCCCTCCTATGCAAAATTCCTGAAAGATTTGGTGACTAGAGGGTCTAGAAAGGAGAAAGTAGTGTTGACGGTGGAATGTAGCGCTCTCATCCAGAGGGCAAATCCACCGAAACTCAAGGACCCGGGGAGCTTCTCAATTCCTTGCACGATCGGGGCAGTAAAGTTTCATCGTGCACTCGTCGATCTCGGAGCGAGTGTAAGTTTGATGCCCTTGTCGATGTATAAAAGGATAGGAATGGGTGATTTGGAGTCCACCGGTATGACCCTACAACTAGCTGACCGATCGGTCAAATATCCGGTGCGGATTGTGGATGACCTCCCCGTTAATGTAAGAGGGGTGCATGTGCTAGTGGACTTTGTAGTCATGGACATGCCTGAAGACGCACACACCCCCATCATCCTGGGACGGCCTTTCATGGCCACTGCTGGCGTTTTAATAGATGTGAAGAACGGAAAACTCTCTTTAAACGTCAGCGGAGAAAAAGTTGAGTTTGATCTGGGGTTATCCATGAAGTACCCCGATCCCCCAGATGACCCTCGGTGTAATTTGCTGGAGGTAGAAGAGGAAAAAGCTGCTGAAGAGAGCTCCTGGGAGATTCTCTTAAGAAACCCCCCCGATGACTTGGGGGATTCAGAAGATGGAGACGGCCCCCAAGAACAAAGAAGCTGCTGGAAAAGCGAGTGCAGCAAGAACGACCCCTCCCGGGTTCCCCAAGGCTCCTCCTGCGAGGAGAACGGGGAAAGAGCCCATGGACCTCACTAAAGACGAGGTCCGGATCCTAAAGAAGATGGCGGGAAGCGCCAATACGAAAGAAATGCCCCCGGATCCCAAGAACAAGGAGAGGGTAGTCGAGCAAATATTTCTCCAGCCGCTGACTACTCCAAAGGCCTTCAGCTCCAATGAAGAAGAGATGCCGAACTTCGGGCATCACCCGTATCAACCACCGTGAACATCTCTTGTGGGCGTCGAGCCAACGACGTTAAACAAGTGCGCTTCATGGGAGGCAACCCATGTTCTAAACTTTTTCCCCATTTTTTAGAGTTATTTTTGACTTTATTTTATCTATTTTTATAAATAAAATCAGCCGCGAGAACATCCGTTCGGGGACTTAGACAAATCTGTTGGTTTTTGCAGGAAACAAAGCCCCAATCGATCGGTTGATAACTCACCCGATCGGTTGGGATGTATCAGATACATGCCGAGATCTGTCCCCAAATGACCCGATCGGTTGAGGAATGAAGAGACCGGATAACAGACCGGGTGAGCTGGGGAGAACTCTCGGAAATTTTTGGGGAATATCAACCGATCGGTTGAGTTCGAGCGCGATCGGTTGATGCGACCGGGTGAGCAGCCCTAAGTTCTCGGGAAAATGAGTGGAGCGGCCAATCGATCGGTTGATAAGTCAACCGACCGGTTTGCCTGTAGCAATTCTTCGGCAAGAAATTTCGACCTAACCGTCAACCGATCGGGTGACAAGTCACCCGATCGGTTCGACTTAAAACCCTATAAAAACCCCCCGACCACCCGCTCGTTTTCATCTTCGCCCGATCGCCAAAATCGCCGTCGTTTCGCCTTCCTCTCCTCCCCAACGACCGATTCTCACTCCCCCACGTCCTCTACTCCTCCATTACTGTAATGACTGCTTTTCGTGTATCTGGATTTATTATAATATAATATATGTTTTGGTGGATTTTATCCTCGTGTGTGGTTTTCGTCTCCGTGACTTTCTTTTCGATCGTTTCGTCGTGTTTTCTCGTTTCTTCCTTAGGATCGTCGATTTCGAAGTATGTCATTCGTGACGGACTTCATAACGGTCGTATCTTACTAATAGATCAAGCCTAGAAGTCTTAGGAATCGATCCCGGGGCCCCGCGCTCCGTATCGGAACTTTTGGTGCTAATTAGCCGGTATAAGAAGGGGCACCGACCGACTAGATGACGATCCAGTCCATCGGTAATCCTTCTTGGACCGACTAGTTTGCTTTCTAAATTTCTCAGGAGTTACTGTTTATCGTTAGTCGGTCTAAGAACGTTGGTTGACCGACTAGGTTGCAAACTAGTCGGTCGGCAATGCTTCTTTAATCGACTAACACATCATCTAAATTTTAGTATCAGTACTGTTCATTCTTAGTCGGTCTAAGTTCATCTTTCGACCGACTAGTTGTTAAACTAGTCGGTTAAGTTTTGTACTCAGACCGACTAATTCTTGGTTCTTCTGTACAGTCGAGTTACTGTTTACTCTTAGTCGGTTTACGAATGTTCACTGACCGACTAGATATCAAACTAGTCGGTCAGTATTTGTTCGTGGACCGACTAATTCTAAATCCTATTTTCGTTCAGAAGTTACTGTACTTAGTCGGTCTGCGTTGGTCGACCGACCGACTAGTTGCCAAACTAGTCGGTCAGTGGTTGCTCTTTGACCGACTAACCTGTGTTAAAACCCTAATTTCTGGGCAGCCGCCAGCCCATCCTATTTAAACCCATCCCAAATGATTTCATCTTCCTCCACTCGACCCTAAACCCTAAAATCTCCCCTATTGAGCCCCCATCTTCCTCCAAGCTTCATTCCTTCATTCCAAGCCCTAAATCCATCATCCAAACCATCCATTCACTCTATCTACCTCTCATCTTCCCCAAATCTCCATCAAATCCCCAAAATCCCCAAAATCCCCCCCAAAACCCTATTTCTCCAAACTTCTCCAATCTTTTCCAGATCTGATCCTAGGGTTCTCCGAAGTGTTTCTTCCACTTCCTCTCGGTAAAAAATCGATCCCTTGGTGTTTTTATAACCTATTTGTATTTTTATGAAACCCTAATAAAATTTCATGTTGTTTGTTGATTGTTCCCCCATAACAGCGATTTCCCCGTAGATTAGCATCCGTGTGACGAAGTGGTCGTCATCCCCGGTGCTAGGCAAGTGAAACTTGCCACTAAGGGTTTAGGCCATGTTTTAAGCCATTTGCTTGTTGTAGGCGTAAAAGAGGCTAGGCGACGAAATGATACTCGCCTAGGCGCAAATTGGGGAACTAGCTTGACAACGAAGCTAATTCCGACATATAGCATGTTGCACAATTACCATGTCATGTTTACTTTCCATTAACGGTACGCGAATTAATTGTCATGTCATTGCATTCTTTAAGTGCTTCTGTGATTGCGTAGCTTCGCTACGAATGCTTGTGTTCCTGGCTCGTGTTCCAGAAGCGGGCCATGTGTTGGTTGATAGCCAATGCCCGAATTGCTTGTTTCCGACTAGGTGCACCCCTACGCCAAATGTTTAGAATGCGAGCTCATATGCGGGGCAACCCCGGCTCACTTGCTGAGCTCATGTGCGGGGACCCTGGCTCCATTACGTGTGGGTATTGGGGGTAAGAGTTAAGCGGCCAATCAACTGGGAGTCTGCCCGATCAGCAACTGCAGTGGTAAGGCGTAAACTATGGGTTTTGGGGTAGTTGTTAAGCGACCAATCAGCGAATGTGAAACCATTCAGCTGTAAGGCGTAAACATCTACAAACAACGTGAATAGTGAATTGATTGAGATTGATAGTAGCTTGGCTACTCTTGTCTTGTCCCGATGATTGTTCTCTTGTACAAATTGTCTTGCCATGTCTTGACTGTGCACTCATGTTATAACTGCCATGTCATGCATACTATAACTGCTAGGTTGCTAGTTGCCTTACTTTCAGTTTCCTTGCCCAAGTCTTTTAGACTTACTGACATGTGCCCCTTTACTCTTTTGGGTGACACATGTTAGATCCTGAGCCTGAGCACCTTGTTGAGGACGAGGTGTTTGCTGACGCCGAGCCCGAGCTTGTGTTTGACGGGGAGTACGTGGACACTGGGGACCAGTCCTAATGTCTTCGTTGTGTTTTACTTTTGTTTAGACAGTTGTTTTGTTATCGGTGCGTAGCACCTATACTTTGTTATGTCATTGCTTTTGTTGGCCTTGTTCTGGGCCTTTAGACTCTTTTCTTTTAGCCTGGTGGATTTTCTGGATGTTGGACTTATTTTCATGTTGGACAATTTATGAGATGTGAGATTTTATTTCAGTCTCTCCTTGTGTTATTATTGTTGTTCCGTTGTGGTTACAGGGACCTGCTTATGTTTTATTGACGCTTATCGGGTTTGGGGCTTCACAGCTCCACTCTCGTGCGGACCTTTTCACGTCTCGCCTCCATTTTAGGGAAGCGGGTCGTGACAGGTTTTGTTGGTGGCCCATGCAGGTCCCTCTGTAACTTCGATTTTTGGAATGACGATAACAATATTAGAATGTCCAATAAATTAAGTTCGACGTCTGATGTCATAAGCTATGATTCTAATCTGATACGTTTTCTGTGTCACTAGATGGCAGGAAGACGATTCACCCGTGGTGGAGGTAGTGGTGCGCTCCCTCATGATGAGGAGCCTGAGCGGGAACCCACCAGCGGTGAGATGATGCGGATGATGCTGCAGATGATGCAAGTGCAGCAGGGCGTGCTCCTGCAAGTCCAGAATGCTCCACTTGCTCGAGCTGCCCGGGCTCTTCCGGATGCCCCTCGCTCTGAGCCATGAGCGAAGCAATTTCGGGAGCTGGGTCCGGCATATTTTGATGGGTCTGAGGGTCCTCTGGCTGCCGATGAGTGGATTCAGAACATTGAGGACAATCTGAAGATGGCCAAGATCACCCCGGCTGGATGGGTTGATTTGGCGAAGAGGCAACTCAAGGATAATGCTCGGAATTGGTGGGATGCGGAAGAGAAGATGTTGGTGGAGCCGATAGCTTGGGCTACCTTCAAGGCCAGATTCGAGGGTGAGTTCTTTCCGAAAGCTGACAGGGAAGAGATGTTGCAGTGTTTTATCGATTTGAAGCAAGGAAGCTCGTCGGTGGACCAGTACCACCAGGAGTTCATGAGGCTGAGTCGGTTTGCACCGAAGATGGTGCAGGACGCTGAGGAGAGAGCTCAGAGGTTCCTGCAGGGACTTGCTTCGGAGCTCCAGAGTTTTGTGACCTCTTCTGACCGGGAGTCTTATCAGAAGGTTCTAGTAGCAGCCAAGAGGCAGGAGCTGCTCATGAACCAGAGGAGGGGGTCTGTTGTTGGTGCTGGGAAGAGGCCTGTGGAACAGGCGAGAGCTGTGGTTAGACCTAGATTCAGGCCTAATCAGTCTGCTCAGTTTAAGAGGCCAGGAGGGCCTATTCTGAAGTCTTGCCATTTCTACGGCAAGCCTGGCCATGTCAAGGATCAGTGTCGGAAGTTTTTGGGCCAGTGTCTGGTTTGTGGTGATGCTTCCCATGTCGCGAAGGATTGTCGGCATGCGAATCAGCTGCAGAGGGCACCTGTTGTAGCACAGCCGTTGCAGCAGCGAGCGTCTGTTCCTGTTGGACGTGGAGCAGCTTTTGTTCCACAGGGGCAGGCTTTTCGGCAGGCTGTTCCATCGAGGAGGCAGGCCTTTCTGATGACCGCTGTGGAGAGCGAGGCTGTGGATGAGGTTATCGCAGGTAATCCTCAATCTAGCTATTACTTTCCTAGCTGGTTTTGAATGTTAGATTGTGTTGTTTGCTTGAACATGGTTGTCTGCTAGACTAGGGTTTGATTGTAAATTGCTTGTTAGGTGTGATTTTGGTGTGCACATTTCCTGCACGGGTCCTCTTTGACTCTGGTGCATCGATGTGCATTATTTCTCGGAGCTTCGTGGAGAGGCTTTCCTTGTCAACGTCCCCTCTCCCCAAGAGTTGGAATATCGTTACAGGGAATGGCGTGGTCTCGGTGCATCGTGGTTGCAATTCTTGCTCGTTGGTGGTCTGTGGACATGAGCTTTTCACTGATTTCATTGTCCACGACATCATCAACTATGATGCAGTTCTTGGGATGGAATGGCTTGCGAGCTTCTATGCTACGATCGACTGTCGGAGGAAGAAGGTGGTGTTCGATATTCCCGGACATCCAGTATTTGAGTTCAGTCGTGGTAGCAGTTTGCTTGGTCCTGTCAGATTTCGGGCCAGGCCGGTGGAGGCTGTGGCCATGCAGATGGAGTTGGAGTGGCCAGCTGTGGTGCGAGATTTTGGCGACGTCTTCCCCGAGGAGATGTCTGGTTTGCCACCTGATCGAGCTCTGGAATTTTCTATCGATCTCATTCCGGGTGCGCAGCCGATTTCGAAGGCGCCGTATCGTATGGCACCTGTAGAATTGGAAGAGTTGCGGAAGCAGTTGGATGAGCTTTTGCAGAAGGGTTATATTAATCCTAGTGTGTCTCCGTGGGGAGCACCGGTGTTGCTGGTGAAGAAGAAGGATGGTTCGCGTCACATGTGCGTGGACTATCGGGAGTTGAATGCGGTGACCATTAAGAATAAATACCCGTTGCCTCGCATCGATGATATCTTTGATCAGCTGGGAGGTTCGAGGGTGTTTTCTAAATTGGATTTGAGGAGTGGTTACCATCAGTTGAAGGTGAAGAAGGATGATGTTCCGAAGACAGCGTTCAGGACGAAGTATGGACACTATGAGTTTGTGGTTATGCCTTTCGGCGTAACTAACGCGCCCGCAGTTTTCATGAATCTGATGAACCTGATTTTCTACGACTTTTTGGATAAGTTTGTCGTTATCTTTATTGACGACATTCTGATCTATTCGAAGTCGGAGGAAGAGCATGCCTCGCACTTGAGGACGATGTTGGAGATTTTGAGGAAGCATCGTTTGTATGCTAAGTTTTCGAAGTGCGAGTTTTGGCTGGATCGAGTTGCTTTTCTGGGGCATGTGGTGACTGGAGATGGTATTTCAGTGGATCCTGAGAAGATTCGGGCCATCAGGGAGTGGCCTGTTCCGTCGTCTGCGTCTGAGATTCGGAGTTTCCTTGGACTTGCTGGTTACTATCGGCGATTCATTAAGGACTTTTCCCGTATTGCTGAGCCGATGACCAGGTTGACGCGGAAGGATGTAGCTTTTGTTTGGTCGGGTGATTGTGAGAGTGCTTTTGGTATTCTGAAGGAGAGGTTGACGACCGCCCCTATTCTTGTTGTGCCTGATCACAGCGGTGGATTCGAGATCTTTTGCGATGCTTCTGGCAAGGGTCTCGGTTGCGCGTTGCATCAGCACGGACATGTTGTGGCTTATGCGTCTCGTCAGCTTAAGGTTCATGAGAAGAATTACCCGACGCATGATTTGGAGTTGGCTGCCGTTGTGTTTGCTCTTAAGATTTGGAGGCACTTCCTGCTGAGTGAGAAAGTGAAGATTTTCACCGATCACAAAAGCTTGAAGTATATCTTTACTCAGAAGGAGCTCAACATGCGACAGCGTCGATGGTTGGAGCTTATGACGGATTATGAGATTGATTTGCAGTTTCACCCTGGCAAGGTGAATGTGGTTCCGGATGCCTTGAGTAGGCTTCCCGCGGTGATGATGTTGACCTCGCAGTGGAGATTGCAGCAGGATTTTTGCGAGTCTGGTGTGGAGATTGTTCTTCCTAGGGAGGCTCCTTCGTTGATGTACATGCAGGTACAGTCGACGATCGTGGATCGGATTAAGGCTGGCCAGGCTGAGGATCCGAAGCTGGTGAAGATTCGGGAGCAGGTGGAAGCCGGTCTGCGGATTGACTTTTTGATTCATGAGGATGGCTCGCTGAGGTTTGGAGCCAGGTTGTGTGTGCCGGCTGGGGATATTCGAGAAGAGCTGATGGTGGAGGCACACAGTTCGCCGTATTCTGTGCATCCTGGTGGCACCAAGATGTACCAGGATCTTCGTCTGAATTATTGGTGGCATGGTATGAAGAGAAGCATGGCTCGGAGTGTAGCCAAGTGCTTGGTTTGCCAGCAAGTGAAGGCGGAGCATCAGCGTTCGGCCGGGTTGCTACAACCGCTTCCGATTCCGGAGTGGAAGTGGCAGCACATCACTATTGATTTCGTGACTGGACTACCTCGGAGTCCGAAGCAGAATGACGCGATTTGGGTGATCGTAGATCGATTGACCAAATCCGCGCACTTTATTCCGTTCCGAGTGGGACAGTCCACTGAGGCGCTGGCAAGGAGGTATATGGAGGAGGTCGTGCGACTTCATGGAGTCCCCGTGAGTATCGTGTCTGACAGAGACACGAGGTTCACATCTCAGTTCTGGCAGAGTTTGCAGAAGAGCTTGGGTACGCGTCTGAGTTTCAGAACGGCGTACCATCCGCAGACGGATGGCCAGTCCGACAGGACGATTCAGATTTTGGAAGACATGCTGAGGGCGTGCATGTTGGATTTCAAGGGTTCGTGGGAGGACCATCTACATTTGGTGGAGTTCTCTTACAACAACAGCTTCCAGGCGAGTATTGGCATGGCGCCATTCGCCGCTCTTTATGGGAGGAAATGTCGATCGCCATTGAGTTGGGATGACGTTGGTGATCGGGAGTTGTTGGGACCTGAGATGATCGTGGAGGCCGTGGATATCATCAGGAATATTCGGGAGAGGTTGAGAATTGCTCAGGACCGTTTTAAGCATTTGGCGGATGCTAAACGTCGTCCTTTGGAGTTTCAACCGGGCGACCATGTGTTCTTGAAGATTTCCCCGAATCGTGGTGTGATTCGTTTCGAGAAGCGAGGGAAGTTGAGCCCGCGATACATTGGACCATTTGACATTTTGGAGAGGGTTGGCGAGGTAGCTTATCGCTTGGCCTTGCCGCCATCTTTGGAAGGAGTTCACAATGTTTTCCATGTGTCGCAGCTTCGTCGATACATTAGCGATCCATCTCATGCTGTGGATTTTTCGGAGATTACCGTTTGCCTCGGTATGACGTATGATCAGCATCCAGTGCAGATTCTGGACAGGCGTCAGAAATCGCTTCGGAACAAGATTGTCAATCTTGTGAGGGTGATGTGGCGACACGGTTCACCTGGAGAGTCTACTTGGGAGAATGAGGATGAGATGCGAGAGCGTTTCTCACTTTTGTTTCAGGACTCGTGAGTATTCAGAAATTCCGAGGACGAAATTTTTCTTAAGTTGGTGAGGATGTAACGACTGCTTTTCGTGTATCTGGATTTATTATAATATAATATATGTTTTGGTGGATTTTCTCCTCGTGTGTGGTTTTCGTCTCCGTGACTTTCTTTTCGATCGTTTCGTCGTGTTTTCTCGCTTCTTCCTTAGGATCGTCGATTTCGAAGTATGTCATTCGTGACGGACATCATAACGGTCGTATCTTACTAATAGATCAAGCCTAGGAGTCTTAGGAATCGATCCCGGGGCCCCGCGCTCCGTATCGGAACTTTTGGTGCTAATTAGCCGGTATAAGAAGGGGCACCGACCGACTAGATGACGATCCAGTCGGTCGGCAATCCTTCTTGGACCGACTAGTTTGCTTTCTAAATTTCTCAGGAGTTACTGTTTATCGTTAGTCGGTCTAAGAACGTTGGTTGACCGACTAGGTTGCAAACTAGTCGGTCGGCAATGCTTCTTTAATCGACTAACACATCATCTAAATTTTAGTATCAGTACTGTTCATTCTTAGTCGGTCTAAGTTCATCTTTCGACCGACTAGTTGTTAAACTAGTCGGTTAAGTTTTGTACTCAGACCGACTAATTCTTGGTTCTTCTGTACAGTCGAGTTACTGTTTACTCTTAGTCGGTTTACGAACGTTCACCGACCGACTAGATATCAAACTAGTCGGTCAGTATTTGTTCATGGACCGACTAATTCTAAATCCTATTTTCGTTCAGAAGTTACTGTTTACACTTAGTCGGTCTGCGTTGGTCGACCGACCGACTAGTTGCCAAACTAGTCGGTCAGTGGTTGCTCTTTGACCGACTAATCTGTGTTAAAACCCTAATTTCTGGGCAGCCGCCAGCCCATCCTATTTAGACCCATCCCAAACGATTTCATCTTCCTCCACTCGACCCTAAACCCTAAAATCTCCCCCATTGAGCCCACATCTTCCTCCAAGCTTCATTCCTTCATTCCAAGCCCTAAATCCATCATCCAAACCATCCATTCACTCTATCTACCTCTCATCTTCCCCAAATCTCCATCAAATCCCCAAAATCCCCAAAATCCCCCCCAAAAACCCTAGTTCTCTAAACTTCTCCAATCTTTTCCAGATCTGATCCTAGGGTTCTCCGGAGTGTTTCTTTCGCTTCCTCTCGGTAAGAAATCGATCCCTTGGTGTTTTTATAACCTATTTGTATTTTTATGAAACCCTAATAAAATTTCATGTTGTTTGTTGATTGTTCCCCCATAACAGCGATGTCCCCGTAGATTAGCATCCGTGTGACGAAGTGGTCGTCATCCCCGGTGCTAGGCAAGTGAAACTTGCCACTTAGGGTTTAGGCCATGTTTTAGGCCATTTGCTTGTTGTAGGCGTAAAAGAGGCTAGGCGACGAAATGATACTCGCCTAGGAGCAAATTGGGGAACTAGCTTGACAACGAAGCTAGTTCTGACATATAGCATGTTGCACAATTACCATGTCATGTTTACTTTCCATTAACGGTACGCGAATTAATTGTCATGTCATTGCATTCTTTAAGTGCTTCTGTGATTGCGTAGCTTCGCTACGAATGCTTGTGTTCCTGGCTCGTGTTCCAGAAGCGGGCCATGTGTTGGTTGATAGCCAATACCCGAATTGCTTGTTTTCGGCTAGGTGCACCCCTACGCCAAATGTTTAGAATGCGAGCTCATGTGCGGGGCAACCCCGGCTCACTTGCTGAGCTCATGTGCGGGGACCCTGGCTCCATTACGTGTGGGTATTGGGGGTAAGAGTTAAGCGACCAATCAACTGGGAGTCTGCCCGATCAGCAACTGCAGTGGTAAGGCGTAAACTCTGGGTTTTGTGGTAGTTGTTAAGCGGCCAATCAGCGAATGTGAAACCATTCAGCTGTAAGGCGTAAACATCTACAAACAACGTGAATAGTGAATTGATTGAGATTGATAGTAGCTTGGCTACTCTTGTCTTGTCCCGATGATTGTTCTCTTGTACAAATTGTCTTGCCATGTCTTGATTGTGCACTCATGTTATAACTGCCATGTCATGCATACTATAACTGCTAGGTTGCTAGTTGCCTTACTTTCAGTTTCCTTACCCAAGTCTTTTAGATTTGCTGACATGTGCCCCTTTACTCTTTTGGGTGACACATGTTAGATCCTGAGCCTGAGCACCTTGTTGAGGACGAGGTGTTTGCTGACGCCGAGCCCGAGCTTGTGTTTGACGGGGAGTACGTGGACACTGGGGACCAGTCCTAGTGTCTTCGTTGTGTTTTACTTTTGTTTAGACAGTTGTTTTGTTATCGGTGCGTAGCACCTATACTTTGTTATGTCGTTGCTTTTGTTGGCCTTGTTCTGGGCCTTTAGACTCTTTTCTTTTAGCCTGGTGGATTTTCTGGATGTTGGACTTATTTTCATGTTGGACAATTTATGAGATGTGAGATTTTATTTCAGTCTCTCCTTGTGTTATTATTGTTGTTCCATTGTGGTTTCAGGGACCTGCTTATGTTTTATTGACGCTTATCGGGTTTGGGGCTTCACAGCTCCACTCTCGTGCGGACCTTTTCACGTCTCGCCTCCATTTTAGGGAAGCGGGTCGTGACAATTACTCCTTCTCTCCACCTCCTCCATCAATCCCTCCATCATCTTCAACCTCTCTCTCCTTTCACTTCAAATTTCTGACCTAATTCCCCCCAAACAGCCCCATTTCGAAAATTCGTGCAGGAAGAGATCGCTGTGGCTCCACGCTACTCTTGTTGCACAGTGTGGGGACATCTACGAGCAAGCTTCACCATTTCGTTAGGGTACACTCGCTCCTAAGCTCATATTTCTATATTTGCCCTATAAATTGTGCTTGCTCGTTTTACTTGTGTTAGTGTGCATCCATTGCTTTTTGCACTCATTCATGCACGCACACTCACGCATTGCTAAGGATAAGGACAAGGGGAAGGGAATTATGCGGGAGGAGGAACCGTCTCGAAAGAGACGAAAACAAACACGTCCCCCTTCTCGTACATGAGCACTTGTAATGCCCTACAAGCTACTGCACAAGTACTAGAGGGGGGGTGAATAGTACTTTAAAAATAACAAGGAGTATAATTCCAAATTATAGTGCCAACAACTACCAAATCAATTTGCGGAAGCTTAAATTGAATGACAACAACAAAATTAACAATGCTAACAAATGATGTTAATGGGTTCGGATCCACCCAAGTCTCCCCGACTTGTTCCCGGTGATCCTACGTCCCAACCACCCGGATCCCATCCGGATACTTAGGTTAGAAACCCTAACCCAAGATTTCCATTATGAATATCTTGTGAAAACCTTCACAAGATCAAATCATACATGCAATGGCAATAGTGAATCCCACAACCCGGGATCACAACCTTCTCTCACAACCGAGAGAATCAACACACAATATAAATGAGTTTATAATGAAATAAACAATCTTACCACAAAATCCTATACCTTGAGTTTTTCTTACCCAATAGGTGAAAGGAAGGATTTGAGGAAGATGAAGTCACCAAGACCTAGCACCAAGAAAATGACCAGCAATAGGTGCCTAGGAGAGATATGGAGACTTGATTCAAGCTAGAGCTTGAAGGGCTCACCAAGAACAAGCTTCTCTCAAGATGGATTCTAGATCTAGAAAGTGAGAGAATGGGTTTCTTGTGAGGAAGAGAGCTTTGGAAATGAGTGAGAATGGCTATCTCTTTCTATCTCAATGAATCTCTTAATGGCAGCTCTAACCTAGAGAGAAATGACCTAGGTTCGTATTTATAGGGTCCCATAAAAACAAGTTAGGTCAATTTCCAACGGATAGAAATCTGAGGCAACTAGTCGGTCAAAGAACAACCACTGACCGACTAGTTCATCAACTAGTCGGTCAGTCAAACAACATGGACCGACTAAGAGAGGAACTGAGAAGAGATAGAAATTCAGACCTAGAAATCTAGTCGGTCCAAGAAGACATTCTGACCGACTAGTTTCACAACTAGTCGGTCAGTCAATGAACGTAGACCGACTAAGAGGCATAATGAAATAGTCTGAATACAAATTGACTTAGTCGGTCCAAGAACAAAAGTTGACCGACTAGATTGTCAACTAGTCGGTCATCAAACGTTCTTAGACCGACTAACGATAAACAGTAGCTTAGGAGAAATATAGTATGAACAGTAAGTCACAACTAGTCGGTCAAAGAAGCATCACTGACCGACTAGTTCACAAACTAGTCGGTCGGTGAGTCAACGTAGACCGACTAACTGTAAACAGTACTGAACAAGAAATTAAGGAAGCAAACTAGTCGGTCCAAGAAGCTTTGCTGACCGACTAGATCACCATCTAGTCGGTCAGTACATCTTCTTGTACCAACTAACATGCACAAACAAGTCCGAATCGAAGCGCGACGCTTCGAGGAAGTTAGAATGAACTTGTACTAAGATCCTAGAGCTACGATATGAGCGTTATGAAGATAGAATCGTAAGATATACTCAAGGCTTAACATTCTATAGATCGAAGCTAAAAGACTATAAATAAAACCTTAATAAACGGTCTTCGAGAGCTTCGATTAATTCTTCATGACTTCCAAAACGGCGCAAGAGCTTCAACGAAGCTTTAGGCAATGAATACGAGCTTTGAGAAGTCTTGAGATGTCGCTTTGAATGTTCTCGTGAATTTGGCGACGATCTCCAATACTGCACTCATAAATTGTTAGTTCATGAATTATTTATGTTTGCTCATCATCAAAACCAAATCCGGGGAGTCCAATATTCAACATTCTCACCCTTTTTGGTGATGACAAACCAACATAAATAATAATCAAAAATAATGATTCAAATGTAAAATACTTACTCCCCCTGCATTGATGACACGTTAATTCCAAAATGAATATATATGAATTGCATCAATCAGACGAGTAAGATATGTTAAGAGAATCGATTTTTGAAATATCGGATTTTGAAAAATCCTTATATATATCTTAACTCCCCCTGAATCTAACACATCAAATTAGATTCTTGGAAATTGAGTTAAATTTTCATTTGCCCTATTTATTATCATTATCTCTCCCCCTTTGGCATTATCCCAAAAATGGGGGGCATACAACGACAACAACTAGGAAATAGAAAATCCAACATCGGGAGTCGTAGACAATGACGATGGAACTAATTGACACCAAGGGAAAAGTTACGAAATCAAATCAACGTGTGCCAAATTGTCCATTATCAAAAAGCGATAATTAAAATCATCAAAAATACCAAATTATTATTCATTTCTTGAATAAAGAAACATACTCTTCAATATTCAATATTCTTGGTTAAATTGGTGCATGGAAAACAAGTCTATACAATTATAGAATTTCAATCTATTTAACCAAGTTTTTAAATCGTCGAGCGACGATTTTACATAGCATGGACATTGAATGAGAATTAATGTGCACGACGAAGAAAAACAAAGTGAACATCGATGGATATATATATAGAAACATCATGAGTATATCCAAAAAGATATCACATCGAGGACATCGAATACAACATAACATATATATAAACATCAAAAGATACAACAACATCATCAGAACACCATCATCAACATCCAACAAAAAATACAACACATACACCGACATCCAACATATCAAAATACAACAAATCAACACCCAAACTCCATCCTAACCCAAAATACTCTCAATAAGATGCATCATCCAATGAGCAGTGGAGAGTCCTCGATAATGACGATCACGAGGGAGTGGCTGGATCTGCAGTCTCCGTGGGTCCAGTCGACGGAGTGGACTCAGGCTCTGCAGGGAGTAGAGGCGTCTCAACAGACGGGATCGTCGGGGCAGGAGTCGAGACGTCGACGACAGGCTCGACGGCAGAAGTATCAACAGGAATATCAGCAGGTAAGATAGGAGCAGGGTCGTCAACAGGATCAGCATCAGCCTCAGAAGTCTGAACTACTGGAGCAGAAGTCTCTGGAGCACCGGAAGTGGTGCCAACTCCAGGAGCAGAAGTGGTAGCAGCAGCAGCAGCAGTGGCCTCATCGCCACGAGCCAAGGAAGTGACAAGATCGTCAATATTCTCATCGTCCATCTCCTCGGCTTCAGAAACGGAAGGAGGAAGATCAATGCCCATCAAACGAGCCATACGGCAGACGACCTCCTCGGTACGAGCCAAACGTGACTCGTGCCGACGAAGAAGGCGTACGACATCATCTAATGTGGCAGGAGGAGTGGAGGCTGCAGCAGCTGAGGGAGTGGCCTGGGAAGCAAATGTGGTCGACCTCTGCACGTGACGAAGTGCCGTAAGTGATTTCTTAACGGCCGTCGTGTTCAGAGGAGGACCCAAAGGACGCTCATCGTCAGGAGGGAGATGAACACGGAAATGACGGAAAACCAGGGTCAACAGACACGGGTAAGGGATATGCGCAAATTTATTGGTCTTACGAATACACTCGAAAGAGTCCATCTTATCGAGTATAACGCGAGCCCAATTAATCTCGCAACCCAAGAAAAGAGCGTAAATCAGCTTGAGAAAAGGCTGGGATGGCAGAGAAGATGAGCCGTACTTGGGAAGCAAGCACGACTTCAGAATGAGATTAAGCACCCATGCATTAGGTTTGAACGACTTCGAAGGAACACCAATGAGGGTAGGAGGGATCACATGGAAGATATCAGAAAGAACGGACTGATCCAAGGAAGTGATATCATCAACAGAAATATCCGACGGAAGGAGACCAGACGACGAACAACCAAGTACCTCCCCCAAGATTTCTGCCGTGAGAACTATAGGAGTTCCCAAGACAGTAGTCTCGATGGAGTGACTCTCATCGTACTGGCCCCGAACACGATTGGCATAGAATAATTTGACCAGGCGAGGATATGGTCTGGGGTTCGCCTTGGAGTCATATCGAAGATAATCCAATAGGCCACTATAGGAGAGAGGATCAGCAAGGCCGAGAAAATCAGAAAACTGAACGTAATGCTCTAACAGCAGTGGGCAGTGCTCTATACGGTTGTACGCAGCGAGACACTGAGGGTGATCGCGTCACAACGATATGTCTACACCGCCGACTGGCATCGGAGCTTTACCCTTAGCCTTACGGGTCTTCGGAGGAGGTGGAGTAGGAGCTTTCTCGGGATGTTCAGGAGTGTATTCCTCATCGGTATTATCCTCAGAATCACTACCAGAACGCTCACCGGGAGGAGAGGTGGCACGGAACTTTTTAGGCTTAGGCTTGGGCTTGGACGATTGTCCAGCAGGTTTAGGCTTAGACGTCCTCTTCCTCTTCAACGGAGTTGAAGACAAAGAGGGGGGTCGAGTGGTCTTGGCCCTACGTTTGGGAGGGGTCGAAGCGGTAGCACCCTCTACGGTCATAGGGGATGCCCCAGAAGATGAAATCGGGATCCTCGTTCGTGCCATGATCTCGGCACAAGGAGTACAATCAAACGATGACGGTAAGATCGAACACCCTAGCTCAAACCCTAGAATCCTACAACAAACCCTAAGATAGAAAAACCGAAACCCTAGAACCCTAGAAAGTGAAAACACGATATAGATCAAACCCTAGGAATGGAAAACGAGATCTAGGAGGGAGGGTTATACCTAGGACTGAGGGCGACGGCGACGGACGGCGGGGATGGCCAGAGAGATGGCCGGAGTCGACGGGAATACGAAGGGGTTCGATCGAGGTTTTGGAGTTTTCGAGCTGGAGTTGAGAATAGACCGACTAAAAAGAAGAGTAGCCGGTTAGAAAATGATTTAAGTCGGTCTGGAAGAGAAAAGACGTGTTTGCCCTAACGCACTTAGTCGGTCACAGTTCAAGCACTGACCGACTAGATTACGATCTAGTCGGTCGGTCAATGAGCTTGAACCGACTAAGTCGAAACAGAGGCAAACAGGAATTTTTAGGGCTAGAGTTAGTCGGTCGCAGTATACTCACAGACCGACTAGTTTCCAATCTAGTCGGTCGGTAAGTGTACTGTGATCGACTAAGGAAAGAAAATGACAATAGGAAGATTAATGCTTGATCTAGTCGGTCTGAGTTCACTAGCTGACCGACTAGATGAGCATCTAGTCGGTTGACTAATGAACTGAAACCGACTAGAAGAGTCCAAAAATTGATAAATGAGTTCTATTCACAAACCACTTGGATGGAACATCTTAACACTCTCATTAGTCATCTAAATTACCCCATAAAACGTCGAAATCTTAAATACGACATTCAAATACGAATTCGAGCAAAATTCAAACAAATCACATAAAATCCCCAAAAATTCAATAAATCTAGCATGAACGAAATATCGCGAAGTATAATAGCATGCAAGATAATTGAATGAAATATGAATCCTATATCTCGGATTCACCCATAATCCCCAATTCTCGACGCAACCGCACAAAGGAGTCCTCCTTTAGGGGTTTCGTGAAAATATCGGCGATTTGCTTTTGGGTTTCAACGTACACTAAAATGATGTCCTTTTTAGCAACATGATCATCTAAAAAGTGGTATCGGACATCTATGTGTTTTGATCGGGAATGGTGCACCGGATTCTTTGAAAGACAAATAGCACTTTGGTTATCCACCATGATAGAGCTAGTATCACAATGAATACTAAAATCCTTCAAAGTGTGTCTCATCCAAAGAACCTGGGCACAAGCGGCACCGGCGGCAATATATTCCGCCTCGGTGGTTGATAGTGATACGGAATTTTGCTTCTTGGAAAACCAAGAGACAAGAGAATTTCCTAGAAAATGGCAAGTGCCACTAGTACTTTTCCTGTCGGATTTGCATCCCGCATAATCGGCATCACTGTATGAGACTAACTCATAGGTGCTAGATTTTGGATAAAGTAATCCAAAATAAAGTGTATAACTTAGATAACGGAAAATACGTTTTACCGCTACTAAGTGAGACTCCTTAGGTTGAGACTGATAACGAGCACATATGCATACGGCAAACATAATATCGGGCCTACTTGCGGTAAGATAAAGTAAACTACCTATCATACCTCGATATAGACGAATATCTACATCCTTACCGCCCGTATCCTTGTCAAGATGCGTAGTCGTGCTCATTGGAGTCTTTTTCCCGGAAGCACTCTCCATTCCAAATCACTTAAGCAACTCCACCGTATACTTCGTTTGGTAGATGAAGATTGCATCGTTAATTTGGCGAATTTGGAGACCTAAGAAATATTTGAGTTCGCCCATGTGGCTCATCTCAAATTGTTCCTTCATAACATTAGAAAACTCTTCGCAAAGAGTGAAGTTAGTAGCACCGAAAATGATATCATCAACATAAATTTGAACTAATAAAATATCATTATTCGCATGCTTAACAAAAAGTGTAGAATCGGCTTCGCCCATTTTAAAATTCAAATCCAAAAGAAAATTCTTTAGGCGATCATACCAAGCTCGAGGAGCTTGTCTCAACCCATAAAGAGATTTCTTTAGTTTAAAAACATGATTTGGAAATTTTTCATTTATGAAGCCCGGAGGTTGAGAAACGTAAACTTCCTCAACAACATCTCCGTTTAAAAATGCACTTTTAACATCCATTTGAAATAACTTAAAATTTTTATGGCATGCATAAGACAATAATAGTCTAATTGATTCTAATCTAGCTACCGGAGCGAAGGATTCTTCGAAATCGATACCTTCCTCTTGGCGATAGCCTTGAGCAACTAACCGAGCTTTGTTCCGGACGACGACTTGATTTTCGTCGGATGTGTTCTTGAAGATCCACTTTGTCCCTATGACGGAGTGGTTCTTTGATGGCAAAGGAACAAGCTCCCATACCTCATTCCTCTCGAATTGAATGAGTTCCTCCTCCATGGCAAGGATCCAAGCACCATCTTCGCAAGCTTCAACTATATTCTTTGGCTCTATTGATGAGACAAAGGCACTATTGGCGAAGTGGTGGACTTGCGATCTCGTCTTAACACTATCATGAATATTGCCAATGACTTGCTCATGGGGATGGTCGCGAACGGTATGAAGCCGCTTGGGAATACCTTGATCACTAGGCACATTCTCAACAACTTCATTAGTCGGGTTAGTATCAATAGAATCAATTGAATCAATAGACTTAGAATTTTCAAACGAATCACATAAAACATCCATAAAATCATTATCATTTGAAATTCTAGAATTAGTAAAATTCTCATTAAAAGAGACATGAAGCGATTCCTCGATCGTAGAGGATCTTTTGTTGTATATCCGGTAGGCTTTGCTACGTGAGGAATACCCAACAAATATCCCCTCATCCGATCTCGGATCAAACTTGTCCAAATTATCATATGTGTTTTTAATAAAACATTTTGCGCCGAAAACACGAAAATGTTTAACTTGAGGCAATCTACCAAACAACAATTCATAGCAAGTTTGTTTGGTGCCGGGCCTCAAAAGTATTCTATTAAACACATAGCAAGCGGTGTGTACCGCTTCCGCCCAAAATTGATAACCAAGTTGACTATCTTCGAGCATAGTGCGAGCACACTCCACAAGCGTTCTATTCTTCCTCTCAACAACACCATTTTGAGGAGGTGCGCAAGGGAAAGAAAACGTGTGAGTAATTCCAAGATCATCACAAAAATTTGAGAAAGACTCATTCTCAAATTCACCCCCATGATCACTACGAATAGTGACAATGGTGGTTCCGATGAGATTTTGTACTTTCTTCACAAATATTGTGAAGTTTTCAAAAGCTTCATTTTTATTACATAAGAAAAATACCCAGGTAAATCTTGAATAATCATCAACGATGACTAGTCCATATCTTGCATTTCCTAAGGAAGCAACTCTAGTTGGCCCAAATAAATCTAGATGTAATAGCTCTAGTGGCCGTTTAGTAGAAATGCTTTTCTTAGGTTTAAATGAAGATTTAGGAAGTTTGCCACGTTGACAAGAATCACAAAAACTTTTCTTTTCAAAAACGAATTTTGGAAAACCTTTAATGGAATTTAATTTTGAAAGCTTATAAAGTGTTCCAAAGTTCACATGTCCAAATCGTCGATGCCATAAGTGTTGTTCACTTGTGTTGGCAACGAGACATTGTTCATATGACTTAGGAAGATCCAAAATATAAATATCTTTATGGAGTGTGCCGGAAAATAATAATTTATTATTATCATTTGAAATATGACACAATCCTTTCGCAAAGCTAACTTTGTAACCTTTGTCACAAAGTTGGCTTATTGAAATAAGATTATGATTTAAACCATTAACTAGATAAACATCACTAATTAAGGGTTTAGACGGGTTACCCACTTTACCAACACCGACGATTGTTCCGCTCTCATTGCCTCCAAATACGACGCGATTTCCATTTGCAATGGGAACCACTCCGGAGAGCAATTGAGCGTCACCCGTCATGTGTTTTGAACACCCGCTATCGAGTATCCAATTCCCTTTGGAGCTAAATTTAAATTTGTTGCTCCTTTTCTTTTTCTTTTCCTTGAGTACCTAAACATAGAAACTTTCATAGCATGGTACCCAAGGTCATTGGGTCCTCAAAAGTTAGACCTTTGCAAGCCAAGTCCAATTGGACTTAGACTTCCCCACATAATTTCTACTATGCACAACATTCGAAAAATAAGCATTCATATACACTTGTTTTTCATCCATGCTTGTGTCCTTTGGGCTCCAAATAGTGAAAATCTTGGGAGCCCTCATCCTATTGGGTGCATGCATGCGTTGTTGGTTTCTACGTGATGCATGTCGTGGATAGGCATAAGGAACATGATGGAATGGTGCACGACGAGAATTATTCATATGATGAGGTGGGTGAACATATGCATGTGTGGGAACACGTGCGTGAGGGTGTCTCACATGGTGTGCACGTGCCTGAGAATGTGTTGCATAAAAATCATCATATGTGTGATACGGTGGAGTAGGACGTGTGTTCCTACGTGGCATGGTATTGGTGTACATATAAGCATGCCCCTTCTTTGGAGGTCCACCCAAAGTGGGTTTCTTTCCGAAAGAGGGTGTGGACGAGGTGGAAGCACCATTGGTAGATGAACTACCAATAGAGTGTTTGCTACCACTCGTAGAGTCACCGGAAGTTGGCCTAACAAAAGTAGTTGCTGCTTTGGATGCACATCCCATCGTATACCCCAAACCAATGTGATGATTGGCCGGAAGTAAGTCACTTAGGATTTTATCCAAATGGTCCTTACCCTTATTAAATTTATTAATTCGGCCTAATGTGTTCTTATATTTCTCTTTGAGAGAACACATAGAAGTATCCAAAGTGGATACTTGCGATGTGAGCACATAAACACGAGATTTAAGATTCTCGTTCTCAATACTCAAAGTCGAGTTTTGAGAAGTTAAATCCGCTATCCTATGTTCTTCCGGATCATCAATGCTAACATGTTCAAGTTTAGATTTGAGATTGACAATCTCATTTCTTAACTCGTCAACAACGGTGTCGTTGTTGGTGATGATAGTCTTAGGCGAGGTTTGAATGCTAGCTAGGTCATCTTTTACTTTAATATATCTATTTACTAATTTAGTGTATTTAGACCATAAATGAGAGTTAGCATCCCTAAGATCATCCATAGTTACCTCATCGCCTTCGTCGTCGCTATCATCGGAGGAGGAAGATCCTTGATCATGCTCCTCTCTTGCCATGAAGCACATGTGCGCTTGCTCCACTTTCTCATCGTCCGACTCTCCGCTTGAGGAATCCTCGAAGTCGGTGAATGTTGCTCCGACAAGTCCCTTTTTGTACCCCTTTTTGTACTTCTTTGACTTGTCGAACTTCGGCGCCTTCCACTTCTCCTTTTGCTTGTTTTGAGGACAATCCGCTTTGATGTGTCCTGGCTTATTGCATTTAAAGCACAAAGGTGGAGAGGCGTTAGTAGAAGTAAATTTAGATTTTTGTTTGAAGTTACCCTTTTGGAAGAAGCGATTGAACTTCTTTGCCATGAGTGCAATGGATTCCATGTCCATTTCTTCTTCCGAGTCCTCATCATCGGTAGAGGTGGATGAAGCCGCCTTGAATGCAATTGCCTTTTTCTTAGGCACGTCTTGGTTCAAATAGGACTTCATCTTTTCTTGTAACTTCACCTTGCTATCTTTGCGTACCTCGTATGACATCAAAGTACCCATCAATTGAACTACGGTATACTTATTCATGTCATTATCTTCCTCGATGGCGAAGGTAAGTTTCTCCCAAGAAGAAGGAAGTCCTTCGATAAGCTTTGAGCACTTCTCCTTTTGAGTGTAGGACTTGCCGAGGGCCTCTAACTCGTTTATTATGTCAACGAAGCGAGCGTAATATTCCTTCATCTTCTCGCCCTGTTGCATCTGAAACATTTCGTAATCTTTGTTTACGACTACGAGTTTAGAGTCTCTTACCCTACTCGTCCCTTCATGAAGAATGAGGAGGGAGTTCCAAATTTGATATGCACTCTTACATGTGCATATCTTATTGAAGTCCTCGGGCTCCAATGCGCATTGCAAGGCGTTCATTGCCTTGGCATTGCTTACCTCCGCGGCGACCTCCGCGGTAGTCCATTTCTCAAAGTCTTCTTCTTCGGGCTCGATGTATTCCTTCATTGTAGTCCTCCATAAGGATGCACTCCGAAGGAAGGTTTCCATCCGGCATTTCCAGTACCCGTAGTTAGTACCGTTGAAGAATGGAGGCCTCGTAGAGGAATGACCTTCCATCACCGAAGATGCTCCTTCACGGTTCCTGAAGGTGTCATAGTTGGAAGGTGGACGCACGGTCTTGTTGTCGTTGGCAGACATAGCTAAGTATCTGGCTCTGATACCAAATGTAATGCCCTACAAGATACTGCACAAGTACTAGAGGGGGGTGAATAGTAATTTAAAAATAACAAGGAGTATAATTCCAAATTATAGTGCAAACAACTACCAAATCAATTTGCGGAAGCTTAAATTGAATGACAACAACAAAATTAACAATGCTAACAAATGATGTTAATGGGTTCGGATCCATCCAAGTCTCCCCGACTTGTTCCCGGTGATCCTACGTCCCAACCACCCGGATCCCCTCCGGATACTTAGGTTAGAAACCCTAACCCAAGATTTCTACTATGAATATCTTGTGAAAAACCTTCACAAGATCAAATCATACATGCAATGGCAATAGTGAATCCCACAACCCGGGATCACAACCTTCTCTCACAACCGAGAGAATCAACACGCAATATAAATGAGTTTATAATGAAATAAACAATCTTACCACAAAATCCTATACCTTGAGTTTTTCTTACCCAATAGGTGAAATGAAGGATTTGAGGAAGATGAAGTCACCAAGACCTAGCACCAAGGAAATGACCAGCAATAGGTGCCTAGGAGAGATATGGAGACTTTATTCAAGCTAGAGCTTGAAGGGCTCACCAAGAACAAGCTTCTCTCAAGATGGATTCTAGATCTAGAAAGTGAGAGAATGGATTTCTTGTGAGGAAGAGAGCTTTGGAAATGAGTGAGAATGGCTATCTCTTTCTATCTCAATGAATCTCTTAATGGCAGCTCTAACCTAGAGAGAAATGACCTAGGTTCGTATTTATAGGGTCGCATAAAAACAAGTTAGGTCAATTTCCAACGGATAGAAATCTGAGGCAACTAGTCGGTCAAAGAACAACCACTGACCGACTAGTTCATCAACTAGTCGGTCAGTCAAACAACATGGACCGACTAAGAGAGGAACTGAGAAGAGATAGAAATTCAGACCTAGAAATCTAGTCGGTCCAAGAAGACATTCTGACCGACTAGTTTCACAACTAGTCGGTCAGTCAATGAACGTAGACCGACTAAGAGGCATAATGAAATAGTCTGAATACAAATTGACTTAGTCGGTCCAAGAACAAAAGTTGACCGACTAGATTGTCAACTAGTCGGTCATCAAACGTTCTTAGACCGACTAACGATAAACAGTAGCTTAGGAGAAATATAGTATGAACAGTAAGTCACAACTAGTCGGTCAAAGAAGCATCACTGACCGACTAGTTCACAAACTAGTCGGTCGGTGAGTCAACGTAGACCGACTAATTGTAAACAGCACTGAACAAGAAATTAAGGAAGCAAACTAGTCGGTCCAAGAAGCTTTGCTGACCGACTAGATCACCATCTAGTCGGTCAGTACATCTTCTTGTACCAACTAACATGCACAAACAAGTCCGAATCGAAGCGCGACGCTTCGATGAAGTTAGAATGAACTTGTACTAAGATCCAAGAGCTACGATATGAGCGTTATGAAGATAGAATCATAAGATATACTCAAGGCTTAACATTCTATAGATCGAAACTAAAAGACTATAAATAAAACCTTAATAAACGGTCTTCGAGAGCTTCGATTAATTCTTCATGACTTCCAAAACGGCGCAAGAGCTTCAACGAAGCTTTAGGCAATGAATACGAGCTTTGAGAAGTCTTGAGATGTCGCTTTGAATGTTCTCGTGAATTTGGCGACGATCTCCAATACTGCGCTCACAAATTGTTAGTTCATGAATTATTTATGTTTGCTCATCATCAAAACCAAATCCGGGGAGTCCAATATTCAACAGCACTTACACTTGGCCCTCCCCCGCCTGTTATCCCCCCCTGTGGACCCAATGTTGGGCCCGCATGGGTATATCTTTAGGAACCAGGAGCACAAGGATTTTTACCGTAGGCTCGATGCTCGAGGGCATCTATCTACTAAGTTCCCGCACACACAAACACTTGTCGATCTCGGTGTCTACACCGAGGTCGAATCTCTTTTCGCTAACTTAGGATGGTTGGCCTTTCTTAATGCATCTGCCATATCCTACCCGGTACTCACACTCGAATTTCTCTCTACACTTGTTTGGGAGTCCGGGTCAATCATTAAATTCCGGGTGCGTAACCGTAGTGTCACCACAAATCTGAACACAATTAACGATATATTTGGTTTCCCCAATCTTGGGGATGATTCCATCCGACACTACGGGTACACGCCCGAGTTTGATGTCGATCAATTCTGGTTCCGCCTCACAATGTTCCGTGATTATCCCTGAGGAAGGGCCAAGGCCTCCTCCATCATTCATCCCGTGTTTCGTTTGGCCTACAGGATCATTTCATCTGCATTTTTTCCTAGGGACGAGTCCGGCACCGTGACTATCCCTGACCTTTTTATCCTTTGGGCCTTGACTTTCCCTTATGTCCGGGACGATGATGGAATTAGCTTCAGGGCCCCTACCGTCCCCATCCATGGCAGCGATTGGCTTGTTTACAAGCTACTCGAGATCAGCTGGGCCGGTAAGGGGAAGTTTTGTTGTGGGGGCATCATAACTATTATCTGCTCTTACCACCAATTTAATATTGTCATCCCCAATAATCTTCCAGCTGGCGCAGGACCCTCACAGCTTGACATTGATGTCCTGCGGCACATCCACATGATTAGACCCCACTCTGATGGCCGCTTCATCTTCAATTATGGCCACCCCCAGCCCCTTACACCATTCTGCCCAACCCCGCTCGCATGACCATTGCTCTTGTGGGAGATTGGACCTTCCCACCTGATCCCAACTTCTTAGCGGGGTTGAATCTTCCTTTCCTTCCCGCAGACGCACGCAGACCACCGTCCCCTGCCGCCCATTTAGGCGAGCAGGATATCCCTGCGTCTGGGGGAGATTTAGGGGCTGGCCCGAGTCGTCCTGTTTCTGCTCCGGGACCGATCACGTCTGAGCACCTCTTTGCGGCCATTTCTGGCCTTGTCTCCTGTGCCGGCATGACCACTGCCGTCGGCACCTCTTCGACCTTACCTGGCGGCACCACCTCTGCCTCGCGTCAGTCCATATCTTTTGGTCGCCGTCAGGTCTCTGCCCGTCTAGGTCTTGAGAGGGAGGTCGCTGCCCTTCGTGAGCTCGCCATGTCCTCTGCCTCTTCGGACCCATCACCATCCTCCTTTCTTACTCACCCACGTTTCCTCGCACTTGAGAGGAACATGGCCGCCATTCTTCGCCTTCTCACTCATATCCACGGACCACCTCCACCTTCACCACCTCCATCTTCACCACCTCGGCGATCTTCTCCTCCACCCTCCTACACATCCCCACATCCATCACCCCCCTCACCACATTCTTCTCCTCCCTATTCTAATCCCATCCCGGCATCCACTTCACCCCTCCCGACCACTTCCACCGCACCCACGCTACCTCCTCCCTCCTCCTCCGTCACTCCATACGTGCGCCGGAGGAAATTGCCGGTGCGCTCCAGATCCCTCCCACCACCTCCCACTACCGTCACCACCGCATCTTCTTCCTACATTTCTATTCCTCTCACCACCGCCTTGATCGCCTTCCTACCACCACCACCCACCACCACCGACACTCCTCCCATTGTTCACACCACCGCTGCCCCTATTCCTCCGCCTCGTTCCCCACTTCTCCGCACACCCCCAGCCTCCCCCGACCACCCATCCACACCCTCTTCCGAGGAGGACGAGGACTCACCTTCTCATGCTTTCTGATTTCTCCTTGTTTGTTTTTGACTCCCCCTTGCATATCTCTGGATTTCATTGATCATATCATTTCGCTAGCACTGTCTGGTCTAGCTTGGGGGACGTCTATTTTGGTGTGCTGTCGTGTTTTGTTTGTTTTTCTCATTTTTGTGTGTGTGCTTGTTTTTCATTTTCTGAGTGTCGTGTCATGTGATTTTATTTTTATTTTCGTGTTGTTTGATTTTGATTTTGATCTTTCTTTATTTTAAGTATCATCTCTGTGTTTTCCTCTTTTTCATTTCTTTTTGTGTCGGTGCGTATTCCCCCCCATCTTCATTGCCCTCCCGTACTCACTCATATTGCATTGAGGGCAATGCAAACTTCAGCTTGGGGGAGTCGCACTGTGTGCGTCGTTTAAGTCCTTCTTTTTCGTTTTTTGTGTCGTTTTCATCGTGTTTTTATTTTTTTCTTTTCTTCTTTTTAGCTCTTTCTCCTAGAGATGAATCCTATGATGAATCGCCACAAAGTCACACACACCTAGCATTGCATCGATAATCACACTCACTAACCCTAGGATTTCGAGTCCTCTTGCATTTCACGCATTGTGGGTCCACTTAGCTTTCTTGTGAGTCGTGCGTCGTGCCTATCTATTTGGTGTGCTTCTACTTTGTGATTTTACTTTATATACCTGTCCAGGAATGACCCCTAGATTATCATGCTTCGATTTGAATATGTGGTATTTGTTTCTACTATATGCATGCTATATTTATATCGTATATTTCAATTCGCATGCGTCGGGATTCCACAATTAAGGACTAGGATAACCCATTTAGCCTATGCTCTATTTAGCGAGAATAGTTTTCTTTGCCCGAGTGTTTAGATTTCGACTTCTTTTTTGTTTTACTTGGTGCAAATCCCCTCGTCGTGTACCGTTCTCCCACTTGGGGGAGTGCACATGTGTATAGCCAAAAACCCAAAAATCCAAAAAAAAATTGAAAAAAGGAAAAGATAAACCCAAAAAGAGAGGAAAAGAAAAATTTTGTATAGCCAAAAAGCCAAAAAAAATACAAATGCCCAAAACCCAAAAAAATTTCCGTGTGAATATTTTTTCCTACTTACCGAGAATAAAGGGAAGGCGAGAATTTGCACCGAGTGTTCTACTCCACATCATCTCAACCCCCATCGTTATCGAAAACACTTGGCTTAGGAACTTTTTAGCTATTATCTAGGCTATAGTGGCGTTATTTCCTTAACCCTAGTTGTGGAGTCCCCGACGCATGATACGTTTCGATTCTCTCTATTCTCATGCATGCTTGAACTATATATTCGCCGCTTAATTCAATTCGAATCGATATTTGGGTCGTATCTTGGATTTGTGTATACCGAGCCTCACAGCACATTGTAGAAAGCGACACCATTTGCTAGCACACGACCGCACTCACTCGCGCTTCACCGCGTGGGCCCACGACACTTATTTGGACTCGTTTTCCTAGGTTTAGTGGTGTGATTTGGCGTTTTCTTGCTTGGTGTGTCGTTTTTGATTTTGGTGGCTCTGACGGACGATCTAGGATTTAGAGTTTTCTTTTTCTTTCTTCCTCTCTATTTTTCCCTTCCGAGCTCCTACTCTCACTCGTCTTCCTCGAGGACGAGGAAGAGTTCAGCTTGGGGGATTTTGACGTGCGTTTATATTTCATATATTCACGCACGTTTTCTTTTGTGTTTCCCCGTGTTTTTTGCCGTCTTTTATTCGTTTTCTTGTATTTTCTCGTTTTCTTTCACTTTTCTTTGTTTATCCATGTTTGCAGGAGGTTGACCACGTAGGGGACGTTTAACGATGATATCCCAAGTCCCCGGAGCAATGGGAGGAGTCACGCGTGATCCAGGGGGTCATACGCCAAAGAATACATCTTTCAGCCCCTCACCCGGTCGGTTGGTCATCTCCAACCGATCGGGTGATGCACGCGTGCACCACCCGGTCTCAGCCAGAGCTCACATGGAAGTCACCCAACTGGTTCGCAGACCGGTTCAGCGGGGGCCTGTTCTCTGTTTTCTCGAGCAAAATGCCAACCGATCGGGTGACTCTCACCCGATCGGTTCATCTGTAGCTGAAGATGAGGAGCTGAAGACACGGGCACCAAACCGATCGCTTCACCTGACGGCTCCAAGATCCAACCGGTCACTCAAGAACTCACCCGACCGGTTCATGTGATCGGGTGAAAGCTCGCCGTTTTCTGTTATTATTTTGTAACGAATCAACCGATCGGTTGACTTGTCAACCGATCGGTTGATGCGAGAGTCTATAAATAGAACCCCTAGGGTTCCAGAAACGGGAGCAGCGAGTTTTTTACTGTTTTCTCACTTTGTGACGGCTGTAATTTCTGTTCTTTTGTAAGTTTTCGGATCTTCCTCAAATTTTAGTATTGTCTTACTTACTCTATTACTTCCGCATTACAATCGTCTGATTATGATTCCAACGGTTAATTTTTATTTAGATCGCTTTTTCATGGATTTTTGTGAGTAGTTCCCAAATCTGGGATTTTGGTGGAAACCCCTTCGGGGGCTCTTCCCGATGCGTCCATAGGGTTAGGAAATCGATAGGGATTAGGAATCTAACGGTTACGCGGGGTGTTTCATTGTCATCGGCGGGAAAAAGACCGCCTTTGACCGTTGGGCCAAGGGGGAATAAACTTGGCGGTTGACTCCCTAGCCATAGCTCACACCCATAGCGTAGACGTCGAATCCTAGCACGCGGGAGCGGCAGGATGAGACGTTGGGAGTTATCATTGCGGGCTTAGTGCTCACGGGATCGATCAGTGTTAATGGACACGGGAGTGCCCACTGATCGAATCCGGGAAGTCCGGTGTATCATCCTGGGCACCGACCGGAATATCGGGCCCATGGGACGCCGGTACCACTTTCAGAGGCAACGTCTCACCATTAGACCCTAATACCGATCGCTATCCATACCCGTAGGCCGTATCGGCGAGAGTCTCTCGTCGGGTTGGAAACCAAAGTCCCGGGTTTTCTTTCCTGTTGTTCATACCCTTCATTTCTTTTCGTGACAACCATTTACCGATTCGGGCTAGCTCGCCCCTCGGGGTGATTTAGGTCCTACCTGACTCAAGCACAACCTCGCCTCCCTGAGTTCGATATACCCACACCCTACACTAACCGTGTACTTGCGGTAAACCGACACCGCGCCCATACCGTAAACGCGGGTGCGCCGGTCACTCACCCAACGCTACCTCTGACCTCTGAGACCCGACTCCATGTCACCACCAACCATACTACCATGCTACCTGAAAAATAGAGAGGAGTACGTCAATGCGTGCCACAGTAGCAACCAACTTGGAGTTGGAACACTATTCTAAAGTTATCAAATCACCAGGCAAAGCAAGAGAAATAAGGCATATAAACTAAGTAATATAATAGAGAGTAAATAGCTAAACAAGGGGGATCATACCTACGGTCCAATGTTGAGTTACTGCTAGAAAAAGGGTTAGCACAAGTAATAATACAATTAGTCCTACTACAACAATTAAAAAGGAACCACAAGTGTAAGGAGTATAACACGGTGCCACTATTGAAGCAAGGGGAAGGGAAGTGCTGCCAACAGAGAGAGTAACATGTAACATTCTTAATTTATATTTGGATTAATTAATTGAGTTAATTGTAACTTGAGTAAACTATGTGATACCAGGTCTTGGACTTCACCCCAAATTTGGGGCGAATATAGAACATGGCGCAGTGGACACGAGCACTGTACAACACCGGGCCTCTCACCTCCCCTGTCCCAGGCAGGAGTGAGCCTCTCCACATATAACCCAACCACTGTATGACCCGTCCACTCCCGGTAAAGGCGAGGGGGTATAAATATCCCCTCTACTCTCGGTAAAGGCGAGTGGGTATAAACTCCACATTTCACATAATCACTTTTCCCAACTTCTCAGTCCAGGCCTCATACCCACAATAACCATCCAAGATACATACAACATCATGCTATTCAAGTATAAATTCATATACTAAATACAAGTATACCATCACATATATAATTCAAATCTCTAAGCACAACAAATGCACTAATACACACGGGTTCGCACAGTTATAGATATATACATACACCCACACTATACATCTATAATATAATACAATGCAGAAAGTTCATCACTGGACTCCCTAAAGGTAGGGGTTCAAGGGTGGGTCACTTAAAGCTCTAAGGTCAAAAAGGTCACTACGCACCTTGGGGATAACCTATCTCAATCACCTACTGAAGCATTACATGTACTATCTTTACGCATATCGCAGTGCGATGACCTGCTTGGGCCACCAAAAACTGTCACGCCCCGCTCCCCAGGATACCTCGAATTTCTCTTAACATTTTTTTCCTTACAATTATCATGAAGAATGAGGGTGATGAAAGAGGAAAAGAAAGAGAGACGAGTAACTGAACAAACAGGCCACTGCGCACATGCTGGGATAGTACACGCAAAGATCCACTAAAATATCCAACAGTTTCACAAAACAACTGACCGGCGCCCCGTTTACGGTATGGGCGCGGTGTCGTTTTACCGCAAGTGCACGGTTAGTGTAGGGTGCGGGTTTATCGAACTCAGGGAGGTGGATGGCTTGAATGGCTACTAGCCTCGCCTAGGTTGTGTGCTAGCTACGCGGATAATGTGGGTGGAAGTGTAGAAATAAAAGAAAGAAATGAAAAAGACACGAAATGAATCCCCGCTAACACGGGCTAGAGCATTCATGACACTTGACATTTGACTTGACCCAGGATGAGACATTGCCCCAAAAGGTGGTACCTAGCGTCCATGGCCTGATATTCCGGTCAGTGCCAAGTACGCTAGGCCAACCCGGTTCCGGACGGTGGGCATTCCCATGTCCATTAACACCTTTCGCAACCGGGAGCATTAAGGCCACAATGATAACTCCCAACACTTCGTCCAAGCCGTTCCCACGCGCAAGGACTCGATGTCTACACTAGGGGCGTGAGCTATGGCTAGGGAGTCAACCGCCAAGTTTATTCCCCCTTAGCCCGACGGTCAGAGGCGGTCTTTCTCCCGCCAATGACAATGAAACACCCCCGCGTAACCCTAATGGCCAAATAGGTCGAATGTGATTTCTAGCAATACATCGAAGCGGATCTTGACTGGACAAGCACCGGACCCCAACCCCCAACACAACTAGTGTGTCGTCGTACGAATTGGACCCAGATTACTAGAAATCCCCATTGACGCATTTCATCGAACACATGCCATGCAACCAAGTCAAATGAAACAACCCAAGCATCAATCCTACTCTAACCCGTATTAGGGTTCATCAAGACTACTCCATGATGAAAAACATATAAACAACTAACACAAAAGACATACAAACAATCATCATGAAGCAAAACAAATACAACACAAAATAAAGGAAAACAAGAGAAAGAAATACTTATCTTGATTCGAATCCAACAATCCGATACAAGATTTACTGAGCAAAGACCTAATCTAATCTACCCTAAGCCTCCCAACAAAGGGGCTAAAAAGTCCTAAAAACCTAGAGGAGAATCCCCTTTCAGTCGGCCAACCTCGTGTATTTATAGCCCCACTTCGAAACCCTAATGGTTCGGGTCCAAACCCGCAGAAAAGACGCCACCCGATCGGTTGATGAGTCAACCGATCGGGTGAGAGCTTCGAAGATCTTCAACCAGGCGCTGAGGCGAGCGGGTGGGGGCGAGCGGGTCGTTGTTTGAGGAACTGCGGCTACAGATGAACCGATCGGATGATATGTCACCCGATCGGTTGGAATTACGCTCCATTTGGCCGAGAGCTCTGTCGGATTCAAACGGTCGATGAACCGGTCAATCGAGCTGTCCGGGTCGTTTCATGGAAAATTCTGCTACAGGTGAACCGATCGGGTGATAAGTCACCCGATCGGTTGGAATTCAGCCCAAATGACATAGAGTTGGGGCGTTTGAACCGGTCTCTGAACCGACCGGGTGACTTCTTGGCCGCTCCAACTCGTGTCCGGGTGGTGCACGCGTGCATCACCCGATCGGTTGGAAGTGACCAACCGGTCGGGTGAGGGGCTGAAAGATGCGATCTTCGTCGTTTGACCCCCCTGGATCACGTGTGACTCCTCCCGTTGCTCCGGGGACTCATGATATCGTCGTTTTATGTCCCAAATGCTAGAAATTCCTGCAAAATGCCAAAAACACGGAAAAGTGAAAGAAAACAAGAAAACACGAGAAAACGAATACAAGACGGCGGTAAATAACGGAAAAACACGGAAGAAAACGTGCGTAAATATATGAAATATAAACGCACGTCAAAATCCCCCAAGCTGAACTCTTCCTCGTCCTCGAGGAAGACGAGTGAGAGTAGGAGCTCGGAGGGGAAAAATAGAGAGAAAGAGAGAAAAAGAAAACTCTATATCCTAGATCACCCGTAAGGGCCAACAAAATCAAAAATGACACACCAAGCAAGCAAACGCCAAATCACATCACTAAACCAAGGAATACTAGTCCAGACAAGTGCCGTGGGCCCACGTGGTGAAGCGCGAGTGAGTGTGGTCGTGCGCTAGCAGACGGTGTCAGTATCTACGATGTGCGATAAAGCTCGATATACACAAATCCAAGAATTGACCCAAATATCGATTCAATTTGAAATTACGGTGAATAAATAGATCAAGCATGCATGAGAAGAGTGTAAGAATAGAAACGTATCATGCATCGGGGATTCCTCAGCTAGGGACAAGGAAATCACCACACTATAGCCTAGATAATCGCTAGAAGGTCCCTATGCCAAGTTTTTTCGAAAACGATGGAGGTTGAGAAGATGTGGAGTAGAACACTCGGTGCAAATTCTCGCCTTCCCTTTATTCTCGGCAAGTAGGGAAAAATATTCACACAGGAATTTTTTTGGGTTTTGGGTATTTGTATTTTTTTTTGGATTTTTGGCTATACATATTTTTTTCTTTTCTTCCTTTTTGGGTTTTTCTTTTCTTTTTGGGTTTTTCTTTTCTTTCTTTTTTAAGATTTTTGGATATTGGGATATATACATGTGTACTCTCACAAGTGGGAGAACGGTACACGACGAGGGGATTTGCACCAAGTAAAATAAAAAAGAAATCGGAATCTAAACACTTGGGCAAAGGAAACTATTCTCGCTAATTAGAGCATGGGCTAAATGGGTTATCCTAGTCCTTAATTGTGGAATCCCGACACATGCGAAATGAAGTATACAATATATATATAGCATGCAGAAGCGGACATGAGAAACAAATACCGCATATTCAAATCGAAGCATGATAATCTAGGGGTCATTCCTGGACAGGTATATAAAACACAATCACAAAGTAGAAGCATACCCAACTCTAGACACGACAAACGACTCACATAAAAGCTAAGTGGACCCGCGATGCATGAAATGCAAGAGGACACGACTTTCTAAGGCTAGTGAATGTGATTATCGAAGCCGTGCTAGGTGTGCGTGTGATCTTCGTGGCAATATTCATCATAGGGTTCATCTCTAGGAGAAAGAGATAAAAAGAAGAAAAGAAAAAGAAAAAGAAAAACACGGAGAAAAACGACTCAAATAACGAAGAAAAAGAGACAAATGACGCACGAAGTGCGACTCCCCCAAGCTGAAACTTGCATTGTCCTCAATGCAATAGTAGTGAATACGAGAGGGCAATGAAAATGGGGGGGAGTTAGCACTGACACAAAAAATGAAAAACACGAAAAATACACGAACGAAACTGGAAAATAAAGAAAAAGAAACATACAGAATAAAAGATATAAAACGCAACGAAGGACTCAAAGACACAAACACACGACAACGACACACGAAAACATGCACACAAAAGTCGATTTCCCCCAAGCTGAACATGACAATGCTAGCAAAATGATATGACCAATGGGGATGTAGAGATATGCTAGGGGGAAAATCGGAAAAGAAAGAATTCAGAATGCAGGAGAGATAGTGCTCGTTCTCCTTGGAAGAGGATGGGGGTGAAATGATAGAAGGGCATGACATGATGGGTTATAATGATGCAAAAGCAAATCCTAGATACGCTCCCCTCGCTAATGAGAGGAGATGAGATTATTCAAATCTAAATTAGAAAGCGGTAAATTTTTACACTACTGGATTAGGATACACTTGAGCATAGGCGGATCCAAGATCTGGAGTGGAGCAGGTAGCTGCTCTAACTGCTCCTTCTGTGGCTCCGCCAGAAGCGCTGTGCCACGTGTGCCAATGGACCCAAGCAATGCACCTCCAAGCATCCCTCGTAGGTGTCCACCTGTGACCTGCAAAGGACGAGGTGCATTAGTCCATGGCAAGAAATTATTTCCCAAAATAAATGTATCCCAGAGATAGTCGCCAGTAAATGATGGTAAAATATATGAAATATGGCGAACGCTCCCTGGAAATGGTATGCTATCCTCTATGCTAGCGACGATCAAATCCCTGCTGTCCATGAGAAGTGGCTCTCCAGGTGGTGACACACCGCAGCATACCTCAAGGGAAGTCGATCATGTGTCCTGCGAGAGATATGGTGTGTCAAAAATATATAAGTCTAAAGGAATATGATGTGAAAAGCGAGACTTAAATGTGGAGTGAGAGTGAGTATGAAAATATCCCTGAATAGGGGCAATATGCTCAAGTAGATGCTCAGCCGCAGAAGAAGTGGAGCGTGACGGTAGAGGTAGATGTGGCTCGGGCTCCATAGAGTGGACCATCGTATCCAAGCCCTCATGCACGTCCTCCTTGATGATATGCTCATACTCCACCATCTGCCAGATGTCCTGAATGACATCCTCATAGTTGACCACCGACCAAGGAGGAAGCTGTGACAGAGATGGCTGTGGAGGTGGATGTGTAGCGGACCCCTCGTATGTGGTCATCGTGTCCTCGTCCTCACGCACATCCTCCTCGCCCTTATGCATAAGCTCTGTAAACTCCTCGGTCCTCTCATAGGACTCATGTGGGGTATCTAAATCAAGACAAGAAGTCTCTCCCACAGATCCTAGAGAAATCTCCCCATCCTCACTATCATCATCAAAAATGCTTCGTCATCTAAGTGGTAGTGATGGAAAAATGGGGGATCGGCATGAGAAGTGTCTATGGTGGTCGACGGCATGGTAGACTCAACCATGAAAGTAGGTATATCCTCTCCTTCATCCCCTCTCCTTGGTGTAGGCTCGATGATTGGTACCATCAAGTTTTGTAATATTTGGCCTTGGTTAAACATGGCACTTTCAAGGAGAGACACGAGGCTTGATTCTTCTTGTGTTGGTGGAGGGATATAAGGTTGAGGAAATGGATGGGAGGTGTTTGGGCAATGGTTGTGGGAAAATGTTTGGCCTTGGTGTAGGGGGAGGCTCTCAAGCGTAAATGGGCAATCATAATACATGTGCACAACCATCCCACAAGTCTCACAAACCACAACTGAATAAGGATCGTATCCTCCCATCTGAGCATCGAGATTTGATCTCCACATGGTTACACCAAAGATACCTAGACAACAAAAATAAGAAAACTAGAGAGGAACGTCAATAGTACAAGAGAATAGCAAAAAGATAATATAATAGTGGGGGAAAATTTCTTGGTTATTGAATATTTTTTTTTAAAATAAAAAAAAGAAAAAGAAATTTTTTTGTGTTTTTATGCGTAGTCTAATGAACCCAAGCTATGCTAATATCAAACCGAATGCCTCCCCGGCAACGGCGCCAAAAACTTAACCGGCGCCCCGTTTACGGTATGGGCGCGGTGTCGTTTTACCGCAAGTGCACGGTTAGTGTAGGGTGCGGGTTTATCAAACTCAGGGAGGTGGATGGCTTGAATGGCTACTAGCCTCGCCTAGGTTGTGTGCTAGCTACACGGATAATGTGGGTGGAAGTGTAGAAATAAAAGAATGAAATGAAAAAGACACGAAATGAATCCCCGCTAACATGGGCTAGAGCATTCATGACACTTGACATTTGACTTGACCCAGGGTGAGACATTGCCCCAAAAGGTGGTACCTAGCGTCCATGGCCCGATATTCCGGTCGGTGCCAAGTACGCTAGGACTACCCGGTTCCGGACGGTGGGCATTCCCATGTCCATTAACACCTTTCGCAACCGGGAGCATTAAGGCCACAATGATAACTCCCAACACTTCGTCCAAGCCGTTCCCACGCGCGAGGACTCGATGTCTATACTAGGGACGTGAGCTATGGCTAGGGAGTCAACCGCCAAGTTTATTCCCCTTTAGCCAGACAGTCAGAGGCGGTCTTTCTCCCACCAATGACAATGAAACACCCCCGCGTAACCCTAATGGCCAAATAGGTCGAATGTGATTTCTAGCAATACATCGAAGCGGATCTTGACTGGACAAGCACCGGACCCCAACCCCCAACACAACTAGTGTGTCGTCGTACGAATTGGACCCAGATTGCTAGAAATCCCCATTGACGCATTTCATCGAACACATGCCATGCAACCAAGTCAAATGAAACAACCCAAGCATCAATCCTACTCTAACCCGTATTAGGGTTCATCAAGACTACTCCATGATGAAAAACATATAAACAACTAACACAAAAGACATACAAACAATCATCATGAAGCAAAACAAATACAACACAAAATAAAGGAAAACAAGAGAAAGAAATACTTATCTTGATTCGAATCCAACAATCCGATACAAGATTTATTGAGCAAAGACCTAATCTAATCTACCCTAAGCCTCCCAACAAAGGGGCTGAAAAAGCCCTAAAAACTAGAGGAGAATCCCCTTTCAGTCGGCAACCTCGTGTATTTATAGCCCCACTTCGAAACCCTAATGGTTCGGGTCCAAACCCGCAGAAAAGACGCCACCCGATCGGTTGATGAGTCAACCGATCGGGTGAGAGCTTCGAAGATCTTCAACCGGGCGCTGAGGCGAGCGGGTGGGGCGACCGGGTCGTTGTTTGAGGAACTGCGGCTACAGATGAACGATCGGGTGATATGTCACCCGATCGGTTGGAATTACGCTCCATTTGGCCGAGAGCTCTGTCGGATTCAAACGGTCGATGAACCGGTCAGTCGAGCTGTCCGGGTCGTTTCATGGAAAATTCCGCTACAGGTGAACCGATCGGGTGATAAGTCACCCGATCGGTTGGAATTCAGCCCAAATGACAGAGAGTTGGGGCGTTTGAACCGGTCTCTGAACCGACCGGGTGACTTCTTGGCCGCTCCAACTTGTGTCCGGGTGTTGCACACGTGCATCACCCGATCGGTTGGAAGTGACCAACAGGTCGGGTAAGGGACTGAAAGATGCGATCTTCGTCGTTTGACCCCCCTGGATCACGCGTGACTCCTCTCGTTGCTCCGGGGACTCATGATATCGTCGTTTTATGTCCCAAATGCTACAAATTCCTGCAAAATACCAAAAACACGGAAAAGTGAAAGAAAACAAGAAAACACGAGAAAACGAATACAAGACGGCGGTAAATAACGGAAAAACACGGAAGAAAACGTGCGTAAATATATGAAATATAAACGCACGTCAACAACCACAACATTATACATATAACATGCTTCAGTTTCATACACAGTCCAAGTACACCATTACATATGTACAGCCATTCTCCTCTTTCAAAGACAACCAAGATACGCTGCAAGCTACATCACTCACCCAATGCTACCTCTGACCTCTGAGACCCGACTCCATGTCACCACCAACCATACTACCATGCTACCTGAAAAATAGAGAGGAGTACGTCAATGTGTGCCCCAGTAGGAACCAACTTGGAGTTGGAACACCATTCTAAAGTCATCAAATCACCAGGCAAAGCAAGAAAAATAAGGCATATAAACTAAGTAATATAATAGAGAGTAAATAGCTAAACAAGGGGGGTCATACCTACGGTCCAATGTTGAGTTACTGCAAGAAAAAGGGTTAGCACAAGTAATAATACAATTAGTCCTACTACAACAATTAAAAAGGAACCACCAGTGTAAGGAGTATAACACGGTGCCACTATTGAAGCAAGGGGAAGGGAAGTGCTGCCAACAGAGAGAGTAACATGTAACATTCTTAATTTATATTTGGATTAATTAATTGAGTTAATTGTAACTTCAGTAAACTATGTGATACCAGGTCCTGGACTTCACCCCAAATTTGGGGTGAATATAGAACACGGCGCAGTGGACACGGGCACTGTATAACACCGGGCCTCTCACCTCCCATGTCCCAGGCAGGAGTGAGCCTCTCCACATATAACCCAACCTCTGTATGACACGTCCACTCCCGGTAAAGGCGAGGGGGTATAAATATCCCCTCCACTCTCGGTAAAGGCGAGTGGGTATAAACTCCACATATCACATAATCACTTTTCCTAACTTCTCAGTCCAGGCCTCATACCCACAATTTACTCAAATCCCACCCAAACCCTGGCTTTCCTAACTCACCCTCATTAGAGAGGACTGAGACATTCAAGAGTTTCATTTCATCATTTTAGTAATGAAGGAATCATGTTGCATGGCATCACATTTCATATTAATATCAACATAGGTCATGCACTGAAGTGTCATGTCCTCCATCGTATATATATCAACCCATCATCACATCACATATGGTACCATGCATGACATGCTCCCAACATTACAAGTTCATATCAAATTTCAGTTCATATCCATATGATTGAGCATTTCTCACATTTCTGGCATTTGCCTTCATTCAGGCATTTTCACAAACACGTGGTGAGCGTGACGTGCATGTCCATAAGCACATTATCAGATCAATTGGCATGCCATATCATTAATCGAATTTATATGTAAAAACAATAATCATGTACCATAGTGGGTGGAATAACAACAATACACGATTTAACACATCACGTAACCATTCAGCTTGCAGGAATTTGTAGACGTTGCCAATACATGGGCATATTTCATCAGGTTTTATTGAGAAGTTGGCAAAATGTCCCAAATGAAAGTTATATATATATTAGTCCTTGATTCACAAATAAAATTTCATGGAAAAATATGAAGTAGTTGATTTATGGTGAATTAATTGGTGAAGTGTGTCAAATCTATTTTTCAGACAGATTTCAGGGTCTGTATTGGAAGCCAATTTTAAGCATGTTGCAGCCAGAAATTCGACATATAAGAACACTGATGAAATTTTAGAAAACTTGTTAACTTTTCAACAAGACCAAGAACATAAAATTCCATTGTGTGTGCAGATGTCTAGGCCAATTTTGCTAAACTGTGTCAACACTAAAAATCAAACAGACATGTTGTAAATATAGATTTATTTCTCTTAATTTCTGAATTGAACCTATGTCAAATTTATATGATTTTGGGGTAGAATTTCAAGATCTACAAGTACATATTTTTTTCGAAGCCTAATTCGGACTACATAGAACAGAATCCAAGCATAAACACACAACAGAATTTCACCCTTTTGAAAGAAGTGATTTTGCTTAGAATTTCAAGGGGATATTCATGAAAATTGAGACATGGCATATCAATTTGATTACTACCGCTCCATATTGATAAAACATGATATAAGAACATGATAATATGGAACCCTAAATAAATTTCCAAAACCAAGTAAATTCCTACCTCAAAAAGCTTAATTTCCTCTTCTCCTTCTCTTTCTTTCTTCTCCGTCTTCTTCTCTCTTCAAGCAAGCTTGAACACCTTCTAATTGCAAATGGAAATTAGGGTTTTTATTTTGAGAAAAGGGGGAAAGAAGAGGGGAGGTGGCCGGCATATTGAGTAGAATAGGGGGAAAAAGAAAATAAATGGAGAAAAGAGAAGAAAGGTAAAGAAGAAGGGAGAAAATTCCTTTAGAAAAATCTAACTCTAGAACCCACCATGAGATAAGCATGCATTTTGTAAAATGACCAAAATACCCTCCCAAAAATACCCCTCAAATTTTAGGTATTTACAAGTTTGCCATTACTTTATGCACCGACCACTTAAGTATGTACACGCAGCACTTTTGGTCCAAATGACCATTTTGCCCCTCGCCTTTCTAAAAATTTACGGGGGTTGCCATTGACCCATAACCCCTTTCACACTTGCATGGCTCTTCCTACACACATCCATGCACATCCATGCATGCATACATGCTTCACACATACATGTTTAACACATTCCTGTTGTTTTACACCCACGACGTCATTTGCACTTCTCCCGCATTCACATTTCGTATTCTATTCCCTTAGCCACGTATTACGGCCCAATTCCCCCTTGCACTACATCACATACATCGATATCTACACTTATTTCTTGCCCACGTATGCATCGTAGGTAGAAATACCAAGTGTGTTCAGTAGAATACCTGTATAATGCAAAATAGGGTATGATAAACTCCATTCATATTTTTTCTTCTTTGAGATGCTTCCACTGCTATGTGGGGACTTCAACTGCATGTGATACGCCAAAGACAAAGTTGGGGGTCGAAAGCTTGACTCGGCGATGGTTGACCTGTCAATGATTGCTTCAGTAGTTGCTCCCTACCGGAGGTCAAAACATTGGTACGTGAATGAGCTAGTCGAACAAACGAGTGGGTAGCAGGCGCATCTCGGCTTAACTGGACCGTGTTCTATGCAATGCTGATTGGATCAGCAAGATTCTAGAAGCTTTCATAGAATATCTAGACCTACATACGAGCGGCCACTCCCCTATGATGATCAAACTTCATACTCAGGTACCAACTGATCCCAAGCCATTTAAATTCATCAATCATTGGGTGCAATAGACAGGGTACACAAAGCTCATGGCACAGCTGGGAACAATACATTCATGGGTCCCCTATGCATTGTTTGGTGGCCAAGCTTCAGCGGCTCAAAAATGAGCTCAAGGAATGGAGCCGCATACAGGCATCAGCTAATTATGTCCTTAATTGCCACAACCAGCTGGAAGAAACATGCAAGCAAGCAAATATTCACAGTGGTGATGTCCTACAAATGAAAGAGCAGGAGCTGTCGAATCAATTGGCAAAACTTTTGAGTATGGTGGAAGAGATGTTCCGTCAGAATAGTCGCCAAGATTGGATTAGCCTGGAGGATAGAAATACTTAATTCTTCTACACGGCCTCGAGGGCAAGATATGGACACAGCAATCTGGGGCACCTAATTGATGCAGATGGGATCCAAAATAGATCATATGAGGAATTAAAAATAGAAGCTCCTAAATTCTATGAGGCGATATATAAGCAAACCGACTACTGGAGTGTTTTTCCAAATTTAATACCAACACGCAATTTAACACATGATGTGGCTAGTTGGCTTGGAAGAAGAGTTTCAAAAGAGGAAATCAAAGAAGCAGTATTTCAGATTGGTGGGGATAAAGCTCCATGGCCATATGGATACAATAAGATCTTCTACTAACATAATTGGAGTGCAATTGGGAAAGATGTGAAAGATGCTAATCAATCCTTCTTTTGCTCAGGTTCATTGCCTCATCCTATAAATCCTACTTTTCTCACCTTGGTGCCAAAGAATTCTAATGCAATTGGGCTAGGTGATTACAGGACAATTGATTATTGTAATGTATTATACAAGGTGATTAGTAAGGTCCTATGTAACTAGCTTAGAGTGGTTATCCACGAACTCAACTCTTCCAATCAAGCTGCCTTTCTTAAAGGTAGACTTCTATCAGATTGCACAATCCTTGCGCAAGAACAGATTCGGGACTTCAGCAATCCCATGGGGGCCAGAGCATGCCTTAAGCTGGACTTGAGGAAGGCATTCGATGGTGCGAATCAGGAGTTTGTTTATTTCATTTTGCATCAATTTGGGTTTTCCAGAATCTTCGTCAATTGGATTAAAGAGTGCATCTCGTCTCCAACCTTCTCTGTTTTGGTCAATGGAACTCCAGCTAGTTATGTTGAAGGCAATTGGGAAATATGGCAGGGAGACCGTCTCACTCCCTATCTTTTTGTGATGGTATGGAAGCCTTCTCACTTCTGGTTGCCAAGGCTATTGCTACTTGTAGTATACAACCAATGAGACGCACAGGTTTGATATCACACCTACTCTTTGCTGATGATCTCTTAGTATTTTGTCGTGCTAGCTCATACTCCTTGAATGGCCTTAAGAGCTTGCTGGAAGTTTTCAATAATTTCACAGTGCTTCAGATAAATTTGGATAAAAGTGCAGATATCTTTAGCAAGGGTACACAACACTCTACATACTTAGCAAATTTTCTTTAAATCAAACTGGCAACTACTATTACAACCTATTTGGGTCTGCCGCTATCTACAACATACCCCAAAACTCCAATTTACAACAGATTAGTGGACAAGTGCAAGAAGAGGCTTATGGGTTGGACCTCATCTATGCTTTTCATCTCAGGGCGTATTAAGTTGGTTAGAACAGTTATATTTGGCATAGTCACTTTCTGGATGCAGGCATTCTGTCTTCCTAATTCCATCTTGCATACCATCATATCAGTTTGCAAAAAGTTTATTTGGGGATCCTCCTGCATATGGGCCTGGAGGGATGTATGCACACCTAAATAGGAGGGTGGGGTGGGGCTTTGATTGGTTTCTGATCTCAATTTGGCAGCAGGGGTCAGATTGACCTAGCTTCTTCTTTCAACTGATGGGCCATAGGCTACTCACATGAGAAGAAGCTATCGAGACATTGACACTTTCTTTGCTGCTAAGAACAAGACTATTCATTTGGGCACCTGGAAATTTATGATACACTACAGAAGTATCTCCTAGAAGCTTATCACACAGAAAGTGAAACACGGTAGCTCAACTCTTTTTCTGCACGACAATTGGCTCCCATGTGGGCCGCTGAAGAACCTTTATGATATTCCCACTTACGCAAGCAACAAGAGAGTGAATGAGTACTGGGGGGGCCACGGGTTGGATCGAGAATCCATCCATACTTCCCATCCTCCCTATTCTTCATCAAGTCACATTACGGCAAGGGGCGGACTCCTGGGAGTGGGTGCCTGAACCAATATTCCAATTTCGTGATGCATGGGAAGTTACTATGAGGCAAGGTGCGTTATTTCCCTATTACAGGTTAATTAGTTCAATAACCATGTTCCTAAGATGTCGCTTACCCTCTTGCAAGCTTTCCAATGTAAAATGCTAACCAGAGATTTACTTATCATATGGGGACTAAATACCCCAGGCAATTGTGTGTTATGTGAGGATGGAAAAGGAGGAGACCATCAGACACATCTTTTTCAAATGTAGTTATACACATTATATATTATGCAGGAGCCTTCTCAAGCTGGGAGTTACCATCGCCATAGATCCCCTACTATCTGAAGTAGGGGACTACTACCTAGCCCACTTTGCGAAAAAGGGAGATATGAGTTTGCTTTCTGAACCACCCTTACAGCCATGGTTTGGCATGTTTGGAGAGAAAGGAATAGAAGGATCTTTGATAAAGTTAAAAGGGCCAAGACTCCACTCTTTATGGATATAACTGCAAACATCAGAATAGCGCTGAGGGAGCAGGACCACACTGACCCAGATGCAGCTGAAGCCATGGCTAATTGGGAATTTAAAGATGAAGGATGAGAGCAACTATATAAACTAGATTCATAGACTCATAGCTTTTAGATTTTTAGAGGAGGGGTTGGGGGATGATAGTAGAGAGTAACGGCGCTTGTGCCATCTCCTCTCTCTATCAAAACCTGACTCCGTAAACTTCTATATTGTATTGTATTGTATTGTACATTACATTTCTCAATAAATAATCACACTAAATTTTCAAAAAAAAAGATGAGAATACATGGAGTACAAAAAAATGTCAACGCCAAATACATCCATATGACAACATCAATACAAAAGTACAACCAACCATACATATAACCAAAATATCCATACATTCATCCAAGATATCCATACATACATCCAAGACTCTCTAGCCCTAACAAAAAATAAGATCCTAGGGTGAGCAATATCTGAACAACATTAGTCATAAACATGGACAATGGTGTAGGCAACCTCAGGAGCTCTTATCTCATTATGAAAATCCTTAGTCTCTAATGCAGAAGAAGTCACAGCAGCAGCATCTGAAGGGGTGATCATATGGGTAGCTGACGCACCCCGAACTTACACCTAAATTCCACCTAGAGGTGTCATAGTCACTAGGCATAGTATGGCTCCTAGGTGTTTGCTCTGGGCTCTATCCGCAAGCGGACGGTGTCAAATTGTATTATAAAAGATTGTCGAATCACACAGGGACAGTAATAATACATTTGAGGTCTCAGATTATTTTTGGATCTCAGAGTGGGATAGCATTCGGTTTGAAAAGATTGGTTGTGATGGTGTTATTGGCTCGATAATAAAGGAAACTAGGGTCTTAGGGATCACCGCTAAGACCATCGGAGGTTGATGTTAGAATGGGATCCTTACGTTGCATTAGGTTTAGGGGATTGATCTCCCAATTCATACCGCTCTCGTGGGTTAGAATTTCGAGGTATTTCGGTGGCTCTTATTGACGCAATGGCGGTAGCCGTCAATGTAGCGATATAGTTCGTCGGTGGATCCCCTCAAGGCACGAGCCAGGCATGGTCACGAGCCTTAGTTGGATCCACTAATTTCCAGATTTAAATCCCAAAGATACTCCTTATGCTCATCAATTCCACCGACCGTGGGCATGATCTCGGTACTAGTTATCCTAGAGATTCGAATGGATCGATCGAAATACTCCCCTTTGTTTCCAATACAACCTAGAGATCTAGATCTACATCTCTTTCCTAGAGTCTTAGGGCTAACCCATCAACCCTAGAGGAGACTACTCACACATAGTGATTATAAAGAATAAAATATGATTTTTATCAGAGAAAATATTGTAGTAATTGGATCGAGCGAGAAATAAATAACTTACTTACCGAAGACAAGAAAGAACAATAACCAATAGCAATCCCAAGAGATTTCACAGATTCCAAAATGCAAGGAACAATAGAACGTGATTTTTCTCCCAAAAATAATTCAATTCTCCCAAAGATAAGATCTTGATCTACAATGGTTTTCAACCTCCTCTCCCTCTCAAACGTAATTCAAAAACATACCAAAAAACTGAGCTCCTGGTTTCGTCTCCAAGAACCGCTCTTTACTCTCGCTCTGCGCATCCGTCTGGGGCCCATGAAAGAAATTCCAAAATTAGCCCGCATTGTCGTCGACCGAGTCAGTGACTCAGTCGAGCAGAACCTTGCTCGGTCGAAAGGATCTGGGCTGCTCAGTCGAGTAGCTCGCTTTCTCGGTCGAGTCTGTCAATGGATCGGCTGCTTCCAAAAAGTGTAGCTCTGTCTACTCGGCCCGAGTAGGCCTTGGTCGGTCAAGTCGCCAGCTGACTCGGTTGAGCATGTCCTGCTCGGTCGAGCAGGATGTTGATGGGTGGAGCTTTGAAAATAGAAGTTTCTCGACCGAGTTACCACACTGCTCGGTCGAGCACCGTACGTATCAGCTACGCCACGTATATCAGCTCGATTGAGCAGCCTACGCTGCTCGGTCGAGCCACCTAGGAAAAAATCTAGAAAAGCTCCTTTCTCCTGCCAGATCCTCCTCCGCTCCTCCCATAAGCTTCCAAAACTCAGCGAACTCCTGTAGAGCTTTGCCAACGAGCTCACAGGTATGCTGGATGTGTCCATGTCCACAAGTGGTCCCGAATTGCTCCAAAATCCTTGAAAATCCATAAAACTCTACGAAACTCGAAGAAGGCGTTAGAATTGTAGTATCGTAAGAAAATGCGGTATTTGGATGCGGATATGGCATGAAATGTAATGGATTGATGCTATGAAAAGATAAAAAATATGGACACATCAAAATCCCCCAAGCTTACCTCTTACTCGTCCTTGAGGAAGACGAATACTAGGTATGTCGGGCGATAAACAAAAGGAAATAAAAGAGAATAGAGATGGAAGGGGGTGCTAAAGTGTTCAATAAGATCTCAAACCTCAACAGTATATCACGATGCTTCGAATGGTAAAAACACATGCTAATGGTAATTTCAAGTCTTAATAATCATATGGCTAACATGCAATAAAGACAAAAATAGGGATCTTCTAAAATCATGACATTAACTCATATCAATCTCATGCAATCTATAACATCTAGTATAAAAAGAATTAGCAATGCACTTTTCAATCAATAGACACAAGTGGAGCATAAAGAAACCACGCCAACATGCAATAAAGAATGGAAAGGAATCATGTCGTTCAAACATTCACTTCGAATCATGAAAATTCTCCAAAACTAAAATATTTTGTAAAGTTCAAGCATTATCGAATCTCCCCGTTGTGCACCATCTCCACTCTAATGTTATACTCACTCATATGATCAATTGACTTACCCTCCCCCCAAGCTTAGCTCGAGGCGTCGTATCTAGGAGTAGGATGTGGAAATTTTTGTCTTTTCCCAAGTATTTGTAATAGCTTCTAATAAAGGGATAAGAAATAATTTACTTTCCCCCTTTTTTTCTCTTATCTTTTTTTTCTTCTTCTATTTACACATTTTTTTTCAATTCATTTTATTTAGAAGCTATCTTTTTCTTTTGGGATTTTTTTGGGAAGTAAATGCGGTAAAGTAGCTGTAGGGGGTGAAAACAAATGATATGTAGAGAATCATATAGATATGCGGAGAAGGAAAATAATATATCACTCGGTTCAATCATCAGAGATGCACAACGATTCAATAGGATACTACTCTAACTAAACTCATAACTAGCACGGATATTTTCATTATCCTTAATGAATACTGAAAAGCATGTGCTAATAAGCACAATAATATCAAGCATGCAAACAGAAGTGAATGAGATAGCAAATAGGTGCTCCAAATGTTCTAATGATGCGTGAACCTAGGTGCATTACCCAACAAAGCACATACTAGATACTATTTCATGCATTCAATTTCAATTCGTATCAGGCATTAGATTAGTGAGATCAGCAAGAGAATATGCAAGCATATAAGTAGTAAAACTGAAACTACCCTAAATATCATGTCATCAAATATAAGCACGGTGAGTAGCTATCGAGGGCTATGAGAAGTATCATAAAGAAAAAAGGGCGGAGGAAACAAGAGAATGAGAACAGGCATGCATGCATGGCAAAAAGTGAAAAACGTGATGCTGAATGAGAAAAAAGATAAAAAGATGGAAAATGAGTAGAAAAGTAAAGTAAAAAGGTGAAAAAAGGAAAGAAAATATAAAAGAAAGTGAAAAATAGAGTGATAGTGCACATCCCCCAAGCTAAACACAGTAGTGTCCACACAGCTGAGAAAACGCTAGTATACGGGAGATGATGCAAGAAAGGGTGGGTGGGTGAGTGGGTAGAAAAGGAATAGAAAATAAAAATGTGTAGAAGAAATAAAACGTGATATGATGCAATAATAAAAAGATGATGCATATGCATGAAATGATGCATGGTGGGTCCTCCCCCAAGCTGTGTAAGACCAGGGCCCCGAAAAGACAGATGGGCACAACATAATATGTGGAAAGTAAAAAGTTTGTCGGGACAGCATCAAGCAGGGGCACCACCATCTATTGGTGGTGATGGGTCCCCCTGCTGTGGACCAAGGACGGCGGAAGCTGAAAATAGGACAATAGCAGTAGTGGACTCGACTGTGGTGACCAACTCGGGTGTGGAAGTAGCAGTCCCTGCAGAAGCCTGAGAATGTGGGGCACTGAGTGGTGCAACGGTCGAGACATAGGCTGGCCTGGGTGGATGGGCGTGAGCTAAGATCACAGGAGGTGGGCCCCGTGTCCACAGTAGATCTATGATTGAGGCTAGGTCTGCCTCGAATCTCTCATGATGGGTGCTGTCGAGCGGATGAAGGCGTCGAAATCCCGCCGAAGGAAAGAAGTCGAGACCTCCAACGCGGTCAGACGAGCATCTGTGGTATGGGAGTCAAGGGGAGGACGAGAACCATAAGACACCACTCTCGTAAAACGGCCCCGTGGAGATAATACATGGTGCCTGGGCTGAAAGGTCGGAGCGGGTGAACTCGATGGGATCTCAGCAGTGGAAGCGGCAGAAAGTAGAGCAGTCGTCGACATAGATGTGATGACAGAAATCGAGATGCTCTCAGTGAGTAAGTGACGTGCGTTTATATTTTATATATTCATGCACGTCTTCTTTGTGATTTTCCGTTGTTTACCATCGTCCTGTACCCATTTTCTTGTGATTTTTAGTTTTTCTTTCACTTCTTTGTGTTCTTGTGTAAATGCAGGAGATTTCCAGCGTTGGGGACGTTTAAAGAAGATATCATGAGCCCTCAGAGCAACAGAAGGAGTCACACGTGATCCAGATGGTCAAATGATGAAGATTGCTATATTTCAGCCCTCAACCGATCGGGTGGACCAGTCAACCGATCGGGTGATGCACGCGTGTCCGACCCGGACGGAAGCTAAAGCAAAGTGAAAATCAACCGACCGAAAATCAACCGACCGGTTCGTCGACCGGTTCAAACCAACAGAGCTCTCGGCCATTTGAAGATGAATTCCAACCGATCGGGTGACATCTCACCCGATCGGTTCATCTGTAGCTGAATTTTTCAAATGATGACCCAGAGAGCTCAACCGATCGGTTCGTCGACCATGTGAATCCGACAGAGTTCTCTGTTCTTTTGAGCTGATTTCCAACTGATCGGGTGCTTATCACCCGATCGGTTCATCTGTAGCCGTATTTCTCAAATTGGCGAACCGACGGCGCCACCCGCTCGCCTCAGCGCACGGTTAAAGACCTTCAAAGCTCTCACCCGATTGATTGACTCATCAACCGATCGGGTGGCGTTTTTTCTGCGGATTTTACTGGGTTTTGGACCCGAACCGTTAGAGTTTTTGAGGGGGGACTATATATACCTGATGCTGGCCGATTGATGAAAAAAGGCTTCTTCTTGGTTCTTCTTCGGTTCTTCTAGGGCTTTTTGCCCCTTTTTTGTGAGCTTTAGGTTAGTTTAGATTAGTGCTTTTGGGTCAATAAATCATGTACCAGATTGATGGATTCGAACGCAAGAAAAGTATTTCTTTCTCTTGTTTTCCATTACTTTGTGTTGTTTTCATTTTGCTTGATGGTGAACATTTGTATGTCTTTTCTGTTGCTTTCTTGTATGTTCTGTAATGCCCTGATAGCTACTGCACAAGTACTAGAGGGGGGTGAATAGTACTTTAAAATAATCAAGAGTATAATTTCTAATTATCTTGCAAACTCAACCAACAATGCGGAAATGAAAATAGACAACAAAGAAAGACAATTGCAAACAAACGATATAATGGTTTCGGATCCACCCAGGTCTCCCCGACTTGTTCCCGGTAATCCTACGTCTCAAATACCCGGATCCCCTCCGGCTACTTGAGTTAGAATCCTCTAACTCAAATTTGCACTATGAAATTCTTGTAGAAAACCTCCACAAGATCAACTCATACACAAATGAAAATGTGACTCCCACAACCCGTGGTCACACACTTCTCTCACAACCGAGAGAAAAACTTGCAATAATAAAGTAAATGAAATAATAAACACTTACCAACAAAATCCTATGCCTTGAGTAAACTTACAATTTTAGGGCAAGAAGGATTTTGAGGAAGAAGAAGACACCAAACCCTAGCTCCACCAAGATGATGAGCAATAGGTGGCTAGGGAGAAGTTGGTGATTTGGATTCAAGCTCTTAGCTTGAGTAGCTCACAATCAATGAGAATCTCTCTTGAGGAATAAGAGTGAGGGAGAGATTCTTGTGAGAAATAAGTGAGCTTGGAAATGAGAAATAAATGCTCTCTCTTTGATCTCTAAAACTCTATAATGGCAGCCTTGAATGCTATGAAGAAGCATCCCAAGATTTTATAGGATAGAGAGGAGAGACAGGGAAAATTCGTGCATTTAATGCTCCAATGGATCTATTTCTGAAGCAGTCTAATCGGTCAAAGAAGGATCACTGACCGATTAGTTTCTCAACTAGTCGGTCGGTGATTCTTCTTAGACCGACTAACTGGTTCACAGCCAATAAAATGAATTCAAGGAGTTAGAACTAATCGGTCTAAGAAGACTTGCCAACCGACTAGTTTGACAACTAGTCAGTTGGTGAGTGTTCTTTGACCGACTAAGAGTTGAAATACAATAGGCTGAATTCAAAGAGAGCTAGTCGGTCTAAGAAAAAATTCCAACAGACTAGTTTCACTACTAGTCGGTCGACAGTTGTTCTTTGACTGACTAACTGTAAACAGTAGCACAAGCTGAAAAGTGAAAGACATAACTAGTCGGTCTAAGAAGGATTCCTAACCGACTAGTCTGACATCTAGTCGGTCTGTGAACCTTCTTGGACCGACTAATTGGTCAACAGTGAATGAGCTGAATTAGACAAGGCAATCTAGTCGGTTTAAGAAGGATTACTGACCGACTAGATAACAATCTACTCGGTTGGTTCTTCTTCTTGAACCAACTAAGATGCACAAGAAGCCGCGAAATGAAGCGTGAAGCTTCGGGAAAGTTTCTATGGGCTTCTAAGATAATCCTAGCTCTAAGATATGAGCGTTATGAAGATTATAAAGTAAGACCTACTCAAGGCTTAACATTCTACGAAAAGAAGCAATAAAACTATAAAAAATAAGCTAGATGAATCGTCTTCAAAGCTTCAATCCGAATCTCTTGACTTCAATAATGCTCCTTGAGCTTCAACGAAGCTTCAAGCATACGATCACGTGCTTTGATAAGTCTTAAGACATCGCTTTTTGATGTACGTAGAATTTTGGCGACGATCTCCATAACTGCGCTCACAAAGATTTAATTCACGATATTTATGTTTGTTCATCATCAAAACTAAATCCGGGGAATCAATACTCAACATTCTCCCCCTTTTTGGTGATGACAAACCAACATAAATAATAATCAATAATAATGATTCAAATGAAATTTACTTACTCCCCCTGCATTGATGACACATTAGTTCCGTATTAAATAATAATCATACGCATCAAGCAGACGAGGAAAGTATAAAATATGAATCCAATTATTGAAATTTAGGATCTAAATCCATTTTTATATCTTAACTCCCCCTGAATCTAACATATCAAATTAGATTCACGGTAAATTGCTTTGAATTATCATGTAGCACATCGTCATTATTAACTCTCTCCCCCTTTGGCATTAGCAAAAAGAGCGGGAGGAGATCAACGACGACAACAATGGCTAATCTAAAAGCACGAGAGTCGTAGAATACGACCACGGTTCAAATGACACCAAAGTAAAATCACGAAGAAAATCAAAGTGTGCCAATGAAACCATAGTCGATAATCGAAAAATGAAATCATCAAAACTCAAATCAATTTCACATATTGAGTTATGGAACACACTCTCCAATATCAACATTCTTAATGAATTTATTGCATGGAAAACAATTCTATGTTTTCATAGAAAGAATTCTATTTAATCAATATAATCGTCGAGCGACGAAATCAACATCAGAGACACAAAGAATATAATATGCACAATGAAGTAAATGTCAACACGATGTATATATATATATATATATATATATATATAACATGGTACATCAAAAAGTATACATCTGCCAACACAAATATAAACGATCCTCAGATCGGAGCACATCATACAACATATGTCTCAACAGACATCAAAATGAGCATACAACAAAATGTATCATCAAAACATCCAAAAATACATCAAAAACATAATCACCCAACTATCCTACCCCACTCTCTCACGACAAATATATCATCCAAATGCATATGGGAGAGTCCTCCAATGCAAGCTCAGGAGGTGGATGCAGGATCAGCAGCAGTAGCAGGCTCTGCAGAAGGGGTGGTGGTCTCTGGGACGACAGGAGAGACAACAGGAGTGGTCTCGGGAGCACTAGCAGAAGTATCCATCGAAGGAATGGTGGCAGCAGGTGTGCTCTCGGGAGCACCAGTAGAAGTAGCAGCAGTAGACGTACCCTCTGGGGCACGAACAGGAGATCTAACAAGCTCCTGGAGATCAGCCTCATCCATTTCCTCCTCGTCAGAAACTGAAGGAGGAACCTCAATGCCCAAGTGAGAACAGATGCGAGGTAGCATCTCCTTAGAATGAGAAACACGAGACTCCACACGTCTCAGAGAAACTTAAAACTCAGCGAGTGAAGGAGTAGGAGGAGGAGCTGAAACTGAAGCTGAAGCTGAAGGGGTCGTCCTCTGAACGTGATGAAGCACGGCAAGAGACTTCTTGATGGCAGTCACGTTCAGGAGAGGTCCCAAAGGACGCTGGTCATCTGGAGGGAGAGGGACGCCAAAATGACGAAAAACGAGCGTCAATAGGCACGGATATGGGATGTGAGCAGACTTGGTGGATTTCCTTATACACTCGAAGGAATCCATCTTGTCAATGATGATACGAGCCCAATTGATCTCGCTCCCCATGAAAAGAGCGTAGATAAGCTTGAGAAACGGCTGGGAGGGTAAGCTAGAAGAGCCGTACTTCGGTAGGAGGCACGACTTCAGGATAAGATTAAGGACCCAAGCGTTAGGCTTAAAAGATTTCGAGGGGACGCCAATCATGGCGGGAGGGATGACGTGAAACATCTTAGAAAGCATGGTCTGGTCAAGATCATGGATATTATCCACCGAGATATCTGAAGGAAGCAGGCCAGAGGATGAGACACCAATCAACTCCCCTAAAATCTCTGCTGTGAGAACAATAGGTGTCCCCAAGACAGTGGTCTCAATGGAGTGTGTGTCATCATACTTACCCCGTACTCGATTGGCATATAACAATTTTACGAGTCTGGGGTACTGGTGAGGGATCGCCTTGGGGTCATGGCGAAGATAGTCTAATAGCCCGCTATAGGACAGGAGATCGGTAAGCTGCGGAAAATCAGAGAATTGGACGAAGTGCTCCAGAATCAAAGGACAATGCTCAATACGATTGTATACCGCTAGACACTTCGGGTAATCGCGACATAACGAGATATCTACACCACCTAAAGGCATGTGAGCCTTCCCCTTAGACGGACGAGACGAAGTACGAGGAGGAGGAGGAGGAGCCCTAGCGGTAGGCTCAGACTCAGGAATGTACTTTTCGTTAGAGTCAGTAGCGGGAGGAGTGGGTGCATGAAAGGAGCTGGGCTTAGATTGAGCTTGAGGCTTGGGCTGAGAAGATCGGGCTCTAGGCTTAGCAGTTGTCGTCCTCTTCTTCTTAAGAGGAGGCGAAGAGGAGGATGGACGAGTCGATTTGGTGCGACGTTTGGGTTGAGGAGGGTCGGTAGGAGGAGACTCGACGGTCATAGGAGACGGACTAGAGGGACGGATAGGGATACGTGTCTTCGCCATGATTGAGGGACGAGACAACACACAAACGACGCACGAGATCGAACGAAATAGAACTAGAAAATGAAACCCTAACACAAACCCTAATAACGAACGAAAACCGAAATTGAACAGAAATAAGCCCTAAAACGGAGAGAGAAAGAGGGGAGATATACCCTGGAAGCCCTAGGAGGAGGAGAGGGGCACGGCGACGGAAGACGGCGGCCGGAAACGGCGGAACTGGCTGAGGGAGGAGAGGAGACACGGGGGGGTTTAGGGATAGAGAGGAGGGATCGCATCGATTAGAGTGATTCAGGTGCTGACCGACTAGAATGAAATCTAGTCGGTCGTCCAATGAGCTTGAACCGACTAAGTGCAAACAGTAACTGAGGCCAAAATAAGAGCATGAATTAGTCGGTCTGAGTTCATTCACTGACCGACTAGAACTCAATCTAGTCGGTCGGCCAATGAACTGGGACAGACTAAACGAGTCCAAAAATTTGATAATTCGAAATATTGAGTTCTCTTTTAAGCGCACTTGGAAAAAACATCGAAATACTCTCTTACATCATTAATATATCCCATAAAACATCGAAAATCATAAATACGACGTTCATGAACATTTCTAGCACAAATCCCGAAAATCCAACCAAAAATCCAGAAAATCCCAACAAATCTTAGCATGAACATATAGAAAATTATAATCATGCGGGATTAACGAAAATATGAATCCTAAATCTCGGATTCATCCATAATCCCCAATTCTCGACGTAACCGCACAAAGGAGTCTTCCTTTAGTGGTTTCGTGAAAATATCGGCGATTTGCTTCTGGGTTTCAACGTACACTAAAATGATGTCCTTTTTAGCAACATGATCATCTAAGAAATGGTGACGGACATCTATGTGTTTTGAACGGGAATGGTGTACCGGATTCTTAGAGAGACATATTGCACTTTGGTTATCCACCATGATAGGGCAAGTATCACAGTTTATACCAAAGTCTTTAAGTGTGTGTCTCATCCAAAGAACCTGAGCACACGCAGCACTTGCGACAATATATTCCGCCTCGGTGGTTGAAAGTGATACAGAATTCTGCTTCTTGGAAAACACAGAGACAAGAGAATTTCCTATAAAATGGCAAGTGCCACTAGTACTTTTCCTGTCGGATTTGCATCCAGCATAATCTGCGTCACTATATGAGATTAACTCATGTGTGCTAGACTTGGGATAATATAATCCGTAGTCAAGTGTGTAACTTAAATAACAGAAAATACGTTACCGCTACTAAGTGAGATTCCTTAGGTTGAGATTGATAACGAGCACATACACATAAAACAAACATAATATCATGCCGACTGGCAGTATGATATAAATAAACTACCTATCATACCTCAATATCGACGAATGTCTACATCTTTGCCGCCCATATCTTTATCAAGATGTGTAGTAGTGCTCATTGGAGTCTTCTTTCCTGAGGCATTCTCCATTCCAAATCGCTTTAGCAACTCCACCGTGTACTTGGTTTGGTGGATGAAGATTCCATCGTTCATTTGGAGAATTTGGAGACCTAAGAAATATTTGAGCTCACCCATGTGGCTCATCTCAAATTGGTCCTTCATGACATTAGAAAACTCTTCGCAAATAGTGAAGTTAGTATCACCGAAAATGATATCATCAACATAAATTTGAACGAAAATAATATCATGATTCGAATACTTAACAAATAGTGTGGAATCAACTTCACCCATTTTAAAACCCAAATCCAAAAGAAAGTTCTCATACCAAGCTCGAGGATCTTGTCACAAACCATAAAGTGCTTTCTTAAGTTTGAAAACATGATTTGGAAATTTTTCATTTATAAAACCTGGAGGTTGAGAAACATAAACTTCCTCAACGACATCTCCGTTTAAAAACGCACTTTTTACATCCATTTGAAAGAGTTTAAAGTCTTTATGGCATGCAAAAGATAACAACAACCTAATAGATTCTAATCTAGCTACCGGAGCAAAGGATTCTTCGAAATCTATACCTTCCTCTTGCCGGTAGCCTTGAGCTACTAATCGAGCTTTGTTTCGGACTATGTTTTGGTTCTCGTCGGTTTTATTCTTGAAGATCCACTTCGTTCCTATAACGACGTTGTTCTTCGAAGGCAATGGAACAAGCTCCCAAACCTCATTCCTCTCAAATTGAATGAGTTCCTCCTCCATGGCTAGGATCCAAGCGCTATCTTCGCATGCTTCGTTAATATTCTTTGGCTCTATTGGGGAGGCAAAGGCACAATGAGCGAAGTAGTTGACTTGAGATCTCGTCTTGACACTATCAAGTATGTTGCCAATGACTTGCTCATGGGGATGGTCACGAACTGTATGAAGCCGTTTGAGAACTCCCTGATCACTAGAAACATTCTCAAAAGAATCATCAGTAGGGTTAGTAACATTAGAATCAATAGAATTAGAATTACCAATAGAATCACATAAAACATCCATGGAGTCATCATCATTGGTAATACTAGAAGGGACAAAATTTTCATTGAATGAAACATGAAGTGATTCCTCGATCGTTGAGGTTCTTTTGTTGTATATCCGGTAGGCTTTGCTACGTGAGGAATATCCAACAAATATCCCCTCATCGGATCTTGGATCAAATTTGTCCAAACTTCCAGACGTGTTTTTAATAAAACATTTTGCACCGAAAACTCGAAAATGTTTAACTTGAGGCAATCTACCAAACAACAATTCATAACAAGTTTGTTTGGTGCCGGGCCTCAAAAGTATCATATTAAACACATAGCAAGCGGTATGTACCTCTTCCGCCCAAAATTGATGGCCAAGTTGGCTATCATCAAGCATTATGCGAGCACATTCCACTAGCGTCCTATTCTTTCTCTCAACAACACCATTTTGAGGAGGTGCGCGAGGGAAGGAAAAGGTGTGAGTAATACCAACTTCATCACAAAAAATTTGAGAAAGAATCATTCTCAAATTCCCCTCCATGATCACTATGAATAGTGATAATGGTGGTTCCAATGAGATTTTGTACTTTCTTAACAAATATTGTGAAGTTTTCAAAAGCATCATTTTTATTACTTAAGGGAAATACCCAAGTAAATATAGAAAAGTCATCAACGATGACAAGTCTATATCGAGCATTCCCTAATGAAGCAACTCTAGTTGGCCCAAAAAGATCTAGATGTAAAAGCTCTAGAGGTTGTTTAGAGGATATGCTTTTCTTAGGTTTAAATGACGATTTTAGAAGTTTGCCTCGTTGACACGAGTCACAAAAACTTTTCTTTTGGAAAGTAAGCTTAGGAAATCCTTTAATAGAATTTAAATTGGATAGCTTAAAAAGTGTTCCAACGTTCACATGACCAAAACGTCGATGCCATAAGTGTTGTTCACTTGTGTTGGCAATGAGACATTGTTCATGTGACTTGGGGATATCTAGGATATATATATCCTTATGGCGTGTGCCAGAAAATAACAAATTATTATTATCTTTTCTCAAAATATGACACATTCCTTTCGCAAAGCTAACTTTGTAATCTTTGTCACAAAGTTGGCTTATTGAAATAAGATTGTGATTTAATCCTTTAACAAGGTAAACATCACTTATAAGAGGTTTAGATGGGTTACCAACTTTACCAACACCAATGATGGTTCCACTCTCGTTGCCTCCAAAGACTACTCGGTTCCCATTCTCAATGGGCACCACTCCGGAGAGCAATTAAGCTTCACCTGTCATGTGTTTTGAACACCCGCTATCGAGTATCCACTTATTCTTGGAGATAAATTTGGATTTGTTGCTCCGTTTCTTTTTCTTGAGTACCTAAAGATAGAAATATCATTCCATGGTACCCAAGGTCATTGGGTCCTAAAAGATTAGAACTTTGAAAGCCATGTCCAATTGGACTTAGACTTCCCAACATAATCATCATTATGCACGACATTCATAAAATAGGAATTCATGTATGCTTGTTTTTCATGCATGTTAGTGTTCTTCGGGCCCCAAATAGTGAATATTTTGGGAACCCTAATCCTATTAGGAGCATGCATACGTTGTTGATGTCTACGTGATGCATATGGCCTATGAGGAGGTGGCCTAGGAAATGCATGTCGTGGATAAGCATATGGCACATGATGAAATGGTGGTGGAATCATATGATATGGTGCATGATGATAATTCTTCATATGATAGTGATGTGGATGAACATATGCATGTGGAGGAACACGTGCGTGAGTGTGTCTCACTTGGTGTGCACGTGCTCGTGGACGTGAAGCATAGAAATCATCATACGTGTGAACCGGTGGAGTAGGATGTGTGTTCCTACGTGGCATAGTATTGGTGTACATAAATGAATGACTCTTCTTTGGAGGTCCACCTAAAGTGGGTTTCTTTCCAAACGGGGATGTGTACGAAGTGAAAGCACCATTGGTAGATGAACTACCAATGGGGTGTTTGCTCCCACTCATTGAGGCATCGGAAGTTGGCCTAACAAAGGTAGTGGACGATTTGGATGAATTTCCCATCTTATACCCCAAGCCAATGTGATGATTGGCCAGAAGTAAGTCATTTAGGATTTTATCCAAATGATCCTTACCTTTATTGAATTTATTAATTCGACGTAATGTGCACTCATACTTCTTGGTGAGAGAATGCATAGAAGCATCCAAAGTGGATACTTGCGATGTGAGTACATAAACACGAGATTTGAGATTCTCATTCTCAATACTCAAAGTTGAGTTTTGAGAAGTCAAATCTGCCATCTCGCGTTCATACATGCTCAAGTTGAGATTTGAGATTTACTATCTCATTTCTCAAACCTTCAACAACGGTGTCGTTGTCGATGGTGATAGGCTTAGGTGAGGTTTGGAGACTAGTTAACTCATCTTTAGTCTTAGTATATTTATTTACTAGTTTAGAATACTTAGACCAAATTTGCTCGTTAGCTAATCTAAGGTCATTCATCGTTACCTCATCGCCGTCATCCTCGCTTTCATCGGAGGAGGACTCTTGATCATATTCCTCTCAGCCATGAAGCACATGTGTGCTTGCTCTACTTGTTCATCATCCGACTCTCCACTTGAGGAGTCATCTTCGGAGTCGGTGAATGTGCCGACAAGTCCTTTCTTGTACCCTTTCTTGTACTTTCGAGACTTGTCGTACTTTGGCGCCTTCCACTTCTCCTTTTGTTTTTTTGAGGACAATCCGCTTTAATGTGTCCTGGCTTGTTGCATGTAAAACACAAAGGAGCGGAGGCGTTAGTAGAACTAGATTTAGATTTGTTCTTGAAGTTACCTTTCCGGAAGAATCGGTTGAACTTCTTTGCCATGAGGGCAATGGATTCTAAGTTCAACTCGTCTTCCGATTCTTCATCATCGATAGATGTAGATGGAGCGGCCTTGAACGTAATCGCCTTTTTCTTTGGCTCGTCTTGCTTCAAGTACGACTTCATCTTTTCCTGCATCTTGATCTTACTATCCTTGCGTACCTCATAGGACATCAAGGTACCCATTAGTTGTACGACAGTATACTGATTCATATCGTTACCTTCTTCGATGGCAAAGGTACGCTTTTCCCAACAAGAAGGAAGTCCTTCAATAATCTTCGTGACTTTCTCCTTTTCGGTATAGTTCTTCCCAAGAGCTTCCAATTCGTTGGATATGTCCATGAAGCGAGCATAGTACTCCTTCATACTTTCACCCTGTTCCATGTGAAATAATTCGAACTCTTTGTTAGCAAGATGAGGAGTTGGTTCCAAATTTGATATGCACTCTTACATGTGCATATCTTGTTGAAGTCTTTGGGCTCCAACGCACATTGCAAGGCATTCAATGCCTTGGCATTGTTCACCTCCGTGGCGACCTCCGCGGTAGTCCACTTCGTGAAGTCTGGTTCGGTGGGCTCGACATACTCCGTCAACGTGACTCTCCATAGTGAAGTGCTCCAGAGGAACATTTCCATCCGACATTTCCAGTACCCATAATTGGTACCGTTGAAGAAGGGAGGCCTAGTTGAGGAGTGTCCTTCCATCACCGAAGAAGCTCTTTCACGGTTCCTGAAGGTGCTGTAGTCTGAAGGTGGACGAACGGTGTTGTTGTCGTTGGTAGACATAGCTATGAACTTGGCTCTGATACCAAATGTAATGCCCTGATAGCTACTGCACAAGTACTAGAGGGGGATGAATAGTACTTTAAAATAATCAAGAGTATAATTCCTAATTATCTTGCAAACTCAACCAACAATGCGGAAATGAAAATAGACAACAAAGAAAGACAATCGCAAACAAACGATATAACGGGTTCGGATCCACCCAAGTCTCCCCGACTTGTTCCCGGCGATCCTACGTCCCAAACACCCGGATCCCCTCCGGCTACTTGAGTTAGAATCCTCTAACTCATATTTGCACTATGAAATTCTTGTAGAAAACCTCCACAAGATCAAATCATACACAAATGAAAATGTGACTCCCACAACCCGGGATCGCACACTTCTCTCACAACCGAGAGAAAAACTTGCAATAACAAAGTAAATGAAATAATAAACACTTACCAACAAAATCATATGCCTTGAGTAAACTTACGGATTTAGGACAAGAAGGATTTTGAGGAAGAAGACACCAAACCCTAACTCCACCAAGATGATCAGCAATATGTGGTTAGGGATAAGTTGGTGACTTGGATTCAAGCTCCAAGCTTGAGTAGCTCACAATCAATGAGAATCTCTCTTGAGGAATAAGAGTGAGGGAGAGATTCTTGTGAGAAATAAGTGAGCTTGGAAATGAGAAATAAATACTCTCTCTTTGATCTCTAAAACTCAATAATGGCAGCCTTGAATGCTATGAAGAAGCATCCCAAGATTATATAGGATAGAGAGGAAAGAGAGGAAAAATTCGTGCATTTAATGCTCCAACGGATCTATTTCTGAAGAAGTCTAATCGGTCAAAGAAGGATCACTGACCGATTAGTTTTTCAACTAGTCGGTCGGTGATTCTTCTTAGACCGACTAACTGGTTCATAGCCAATAAAGTGAATTCAAGGAGTTAGAACTAGTCGGTCTAAGAAGACTTACCAACCGACTAGTTTGACAACTAGTCGGTCAGTGAGTGTTCTTTGACTGACTAAGAGTTGAAATACAATAGGCTGAATTCAAAGAGAGCTAGTCGGTCTAAGGACAAATTCCAACCAACTAGTTTCACAACTAGTCGGTAGACAGTTGTTCTTTAACCGACTAACTGTAAACAGTAGCACAGGCTGAAAAGTGAAAGACATAACTAGTCGGTCTAAGAAGGATTCCTAACCGACTAGTTTGACAACTAGTCAGTCTGTGAACCTTCTTTGACCGACTAATTGGTCAACAGTGAATGAGCTGAATTGGACAAGGTAATCTAGTCGGTTTAAGAAGGATTACTGACCAACTAGATGACAATCTAGTCGGTTGGTTCTTCTTCTTGAACCAACTAAGATGCACAAGAAGCCACGAAATGAAGCGTGAAGCTTCGGGAAAGTTTCTATGGGCTTCTAAGATAATCCTAGCTCTAAGATATGAGCGTTATGAAGATTATAAAGTAAGACCTACTCAAGACTTAACATTCTACGAAAAGAAGCTAGAAGACTATAAAAAATAAGCTAGAAGAACCGTCTTTAAAGCTTCAATCCGAATCCCTTGACTTCAATAATGCTCCTTGAGCTTCAACAAAGCTTCAAGCTTACGATCACACGCTTTGAGAAGTCTTGAGACGTCGCTTTTGATGTACGTAGAATTTTGTTGACGATCTCCATAACTACGCTCACAAAGAGTTAATTCACGATATTTATGTTTGTTCATCATCAAAACTAAATCCGGGGAATCAATACTCAACATGTTCTTCACCATTGAGTAGTGTTTGATGAAACCTAATACGGGTTAGGGTAGGATTGATGCTTGGAAAACTACATTTGACTTGATTGCATGGTATGTGTTCGATGGAATGTGTCAATGGGGATTTATAGCAATCTGAGTCCAATTCGTACGGCAACACACTAGTTGTGTTGGGGATTGGGGTCCGGTGTCTTGTCCAGTCAATATCCGCTTCGATGTATTGCTAGAAATCACATTCGACCTATTTGGCCATTAGGGTTACGCGGGGTGTTTCATTGTCATTGGCGAGAGAAAGACCGCCTCTGACCGTCGGGCCAAGGGGGAATAAACTTGGCGGTTGACTCCCTGGCCATAGCTCACGCCCCTAGCGTAGACATTGAATCCTTGCGCGTGGAAACGGCTTGGACGAAATGTTGGGAGTTATCATTGTGGCCTTAATGCTCCCGGTTGGAGTCGGTGTTAATGGACATGAGAATGCCCATCGTCTGAAACCGGGTAGACCTAGCGTGCTGGGCATCGACCGGAATATCGGGCCCATGGACGTTAGGTATCACCTTTAGAGGCAATGTCTCACCATGGGTCAAGTCGAATGCTAAGTGTCATGAGTGTTCTAGCCCGTGTTAGCGGTGATTCTTTTCGTGTCTTTTTATTTCTTTCCTTTATTTCTACACTTCCACCCATATCATCCACGTAGCTAGCACAAAACCTAGGCGAGGCTAGTAGCCATTCAAGCCATCCACCTCCCTGAGTTCAATATACTCGCACCCTACACTAACCGTGCACTTGCGGTAAAACGACACCACGCCCAAACTGTAAACGGGGCGCCGGTCAAGTTTTTTGTGCCGTTGCCGGGGAGGCATTCGGTTTGATATTAGCTTAGCTTGGGTTAATTAGACTACGCAAAAAAAAAACAAATACAATGACCGAGAAATTTTTTTCCCCCACCATTATATTATATTTTTGTTATTCTCTTGTGTTATTGACTCTCCTCTCTAGTTCTCTTATTTTTGTTGTCCAGGTAACTTTGATATAACCATGTGGAGATCAAATTTCGATCCTCAGATGGGAGGATACGATCCTTATTCAGTTGTGGTTTGTTAGACTTGTGGGAGGGTAGGGCACATGTATTATGATTGCCCATTAACGCTTGAGAGCCTCCCCCTACACCAAGGCCAAACATTCTCCCACAACCTTAGCCCAACCACCTCCCATCCATTTCCTCAACCTTATGTCCCTCCACCAACGCAAGAAGAACCAAGCCTCGTGTCTTTCCATGAAAGTGCCATGTTTAACCAATGCCAAATATTACAAAACGTGATAGTACCAATCACCGAGCCTACACCAAGGAGAGGGGATGAAGGAGAGGATATACCCACTTTCATGGTTGAGACCACCATCTCAACGGCCACCATAGACACATCTCAAGCCGATACCCCATTTTTCCAACACTACCACTTGGATGACGAAACATTTTTTGATGATGATAGTGAGGATGGGGTGATTTCTATAGGATCTGTGGGAGAGACTTCTTGTATTGATTTGGATACCCAACATGAGTCCTATGAGAGTACCGAGGAGTTTATAGAGATTATGCATACTGGCGAGGAGGATGTGCGTGAGGACGAGGACACCACGACCACATACAAGGGGTCCACTCTACATCCACCTCCACAGCCATCTCTGTCGCAGCTTCTTCCTTGGTCTGTGGTCAACCACGAGGATGTCATTTAGGACATCGGGCAGATGGTGGAGTATGAGCATATCATCGAGGAGAATGTGCATGAGGGCTTGGATACGATGGTCCACTCCATGGAGCCCGAGTCACATCTACCTTTACCGTCGCTCTCCACTTCTTCTGCGGCTGAGCATCTACTTGAGCATATTGCCCCTATTCAGGGAGATTTTCATACTCACTCTCACTCCACTTTTGAGTCTCGCTTTTCACTTCCTATTTCTTTAGACTCATATATATTTGACACACCATATCTCTCGTAGGTCACATGATCTACTTCCATTTAGGTATGTTACGGTGTGTCACCACCTGGAGAGCCACTTCTCATAAAGAGCGAGGATTTGGTCGTCTCTAGTACAGAGGACAGCGACCCATTCTTAGGGAGTATTCGTCACCCTTTTATTATTTTTCCATCTTATGTTGATGATTATCTCTGGGATACATTTATTTTGGGAAATAATTTCTTGCCATGGACTAATGCACCTCGTCCTTTGCAGGTCACAGGTGGACACCTATGAGGGATGCTTGGAGGTGCATTGCTTGGGTCCATTGGCACACGTGGCACAGCGTTTCTGGCGGAGCCACAAAAGGACCATTAGAGCAGCTACCTACCCCACTCCAGATCTTGGATCCGCCTATGCTTAGGTGTATCCTAATCCAGTAGTGTAAAAATTTACTGTTTTCTAGTTTAGATTTGAATAATCTCCTCTCCTCTCATTAGCGAGGGGAGCGTATTTAGGATTCGCTTTTGCATCATAATAACCCATCATGTCGTTTCTATCACTTCTCCCGACCACATCCCACATCCTCTACCGAGGAGGACGAGGACACTTCCTTTTCTGCATTCTGACTTCTTTCTTTTCCGATTTTACCCCTAGCATATTTCTGTACCACATTAATCATATCATATTGCTAGCTTTGTCATGTCTAGCTTGGGGGAAATCGACTTTTGTGTGTTTTTTCATGTGATGTCATTGTTTGTCTGTTTATATGTGTCGTTTGGATGTGTTTTTGTTTCTTTTATTTATGTGTTTCTTTTTCTTTTTCTTTATTTTTCAGTTTCGTTCGTGTGTTTTTCCTGTTTTTCATTTTCTTGTGTCGGTGCGTACCCCCCATTTTCGTTGCATTCACGTACTTACTTCTATTGCATTGAGGACAATGCAAGTTTCAGCTTGGGGGAGTCGCACTTCGTGCGTCATTTGTGTCTTTTTCTTCGTTTTTGAGTCGTTTTTCTTCGTGTTTTTCTTTTTTCTTCTCATCTTTTGTCCTATCTCTCCTAGAGATGACCACATATGATGAATTGCAACAGAATCACACACACCTGGCATGGCTTCGATAATCACATTCACTAACCCTAAGAAGCCGAGTCCTCTTGCATTTCATGCATCATGGGTCCACTTAGCTTTTATGTGAGTCATGTGTCGTGACTAGCTTATAATGTGCTTCTACTCTGTAATTTTGATTTATATACCTGTCCTGGGATGACCCCTAGATTATCATACTTCGATTTGAATATGTGGTATATGCTTCTCATGTCTGCTTCTATATGCATGAATATTTTATATTGTATACTTCAATTCGCATGTGTCGGGATTCCACAATTAAGACTAGGATAACCCATTTAGCCTATGCTCTGATTAGCGAGAAAAATCTCCTCTGCCCAAGTGTTTAGAATCCGATTTCTTTTTTTATTTTACTTGGTGCAAATCCCCTCGTCGTGTACCGTTCTCCCACTTGGGAGAGTACACAAGTATATATCCCAAAAGCTCAAAAATTCAAAAATCCAGGAAACAAAAGAGAAAAGAAAAACCCAAAAAAGGAAAAGAGAATAGAAGAAAAAAATATGTATAGCCACAAACCCAAAAAAATACATATATCCAAAACCCAAAAAAAATTCCAATGTGAATATTTTCCCACCTACCGAGAATAAAGGGAAGGCAAGAGTTTGCACCGAGCGATCTACTCCACATCATCTCAACCTCCATCGTTTTCGAAAACACTTAGAATAGGGACTTTCTAGCTATTATCTATGCGATAGGGTGGTGATTTCCTAGTCCCTAGCTGTGGAGTCCCTGACACATGATACACTTCTATTCTTATATTCTTCTCATGCATGCTTGAGCTATTTATTCACCGCTTTTTTCGAATCGAATCGATATTTGGGTCTTTTCTTGGATATGTGTATATGGAGATTTATTGCACATTGTAGATAGTAACACCGTCTGCTAGCACACGACCGCACTCACTTGCGCTTCACCGGGTGGGCCCACGACACTTGTTTGGACTCGTATTTCCTTGGTTTAGTGTTGTGTTTTGTCGCATGCTGCTTAAGTGTGGCATGTTTGATTTTGTTGGCTCTGACGGGCGATCTAGGATTTTGTTTTCTCTCTCTGTCTCTCTCTCTCTCTCTCTCTCTCTCTCTCTCTCTCTCTCTCTCTCTCTCTCTCTCTCTCTAATTTTTCCCTCCGAGCTCCTACTCTCACTTGTCTTCCTCGAGGACGAGGAAGGGTTCAGCTTGGGGGATTTTGACGTGCGTTTATATTTTATATATTCACGCACGTCTTCTTTGTGATTTTTCGTTGTTTACTGTCGTCCCGTACCCATTTTCTTGTGATTTTTAGTTTTTCTTTCACTTCTTTGTGTTCTTGTGTAAATGCAGGATATTGCTAGTGTTGGGGACGTTTAAAGAAGATATCATGAGCCCCCGTTGCAACGGGAGGAGTCACGCATGATCCAGAGGGTCAAACGATGAAGATTGCTATATTTCAGCCCTCAACCGATCGGTGGACCAGTCAACCGATCGGGTGATGCACGCGTGTCCGACCGGGATGGAAGCTGAAGCAAAGTGAAAATCACCCGACCGGTTCGTCGACCGGTTCAAACCAACAGAGCTCTCGGCCATTTGAAGCTGAATTCCAACCGATCGGGTGACATCTCACCCGATCGGTTCATTTGTAGCTGAATTTTCCAAACGATGACCCGAAGAGCTCAACCGACCGGTTCGTCGACCGTGTGAATCCGACAGAGTTCTCTGTTCTATTGAGTTGATTTCCAATCGATCGGGTGACTTATCACACGATCGGTTCACCTGTAGCTGTATTTCTCAAATTGGCAAACCGACGGCGCCACCCACTCGCCTCAGCGCCCGGTTGAAGATCTTCAAAGCTCTCACCCGATCGGTTGACTCATCAACCGATCGGTGGCATTTTTTCTGCGGATTTTACTGGGTTTTGGGCCAGAACCGTTAGGGTTTTTGAGGGGGGACTATATATACCTGATGCTGGCTGACTGATGAAAAAAGGCTTCTTCTTGGTTCTTCTTCGGTTCTTCTAGGGGGGTTTTCCCCTTTTTTGTGAGTTTTAGGTTAGTGTAGATTAGGGATTTTGGGTCAATAAATCTTGTACCAGATTGATGGATTCGAACGCAAGATAAGTATTTCTTTCTCTTGTTTTCCATTACTTTTTGTTGTTTTCATTTTGCTTGATGGTGAACGTTTGTATGTCTTTTCTGTTGCTTTCTTGTATGTTCTTCACCATTGAGAAGTGTTTGATGAACCCTAATACGGGTTAGGATAGGATTGATGCTTGGAAAACTACATTTGACTTGATTGCATGGTATGTGTTCGATGGAATGTGTCAATGGGGATTTCTAACAATCTGAGTCCAATTCGTATGGCAACACACTAGTTGTGTTGGGGATTGGGGTCAGGTGTCTTGTCCAGTCAAGATCCGCTTCGATGTATTGCTAGAAATCACATTCGACCTATTTGGCCATTAGGATTACGCGGGGTGTTTCATTGTCATTGGCGAGAGAAAGACCGCCTCTGACCGTCGGGCCAAGGGGGAATAAACTTGGCGGTTGACTCCCTGGCCATAGCTCATGCCCCTAGCGTAGACATTGAATCCTTGCGCGTGGAAACGGCTTGGACGAAATGTTGGGAGTTATCATTGTGGCCTTAATGCTCCCGGTTGTGGTCGATATTAATGGACATGGGAATGCCCATCATCCAAAACCGGGTAGACCTAGCGTGCTGGGCATCGACTGGAATATCAGGCCCATGGACGCTAGGTATCACCTTTAGAGGCAATGTCTTACCCTGGGTCAAGTCGAATGCCAAGTGTCATGAGTGATCTAGCCCGTGTTAGCGGGGATTCTTTTCGTGTCTTTTTATTTCTTTTCTTTGTTTCTACACTTTCACCCATATCATCCGTGTAGCTAGCACACAACCTAGGCGAGGCTAGTAGCCATTCAAGCCATCCACCTCCCTGAGTTCGATAAACCTGCACCCTACACTAACCGTGCACTTGCGGTAAAATGACACCGTGCCCAAACTGTAAACGGTGCACCGGTCAGTAAGGCCGCTGTGTGTGAGGCTGTGGAGCCAAATGTATGTGGATGGGACTCTATGGAGATAGGCAGGGATGCTAGAAGGTCCCTAAGTGGTGGAAGGGTGACGGCTGGGTCGTGCTCCAAGAAGTATACAGCAATAAGCTCAGGAGCAGACAAGATATCAGTGCCCTTAGGCATGGGTACAGAGGCGACAGAGGCAAGGGCAGTGGGGGAAAAGGTGGTGACAGTCTCTGAGGTCTCGATGAAGGTGGAGGTGGTAAAGACAGAGGAGGAAGAAGTGCCTCCTAGGGGCAGTGGGTGCACAGGCAGAGATGGAAGGGCGACCACAATGGCTACCAGGTCGTGCTCCTTGTACTCAGAGGATCTGGGTACCCGGTCGTCGACGACTGCCTCGACGGGGGCTCCCGGGGGCTCGATGACGTGGAGTGCTGGAAGTGGGTGGACCATATCTATCATCCAGCTCTGATGTACATGTGATATGGTGGTGAGGTAAGGGGCGGGAAGGACGAAGTGGGGTGTGTGGTGGGTGCCAATAAGGTAGGTCTAGTGACGGCTCCATAAGGCCTAATGAGATGCATGTGCTCAAGCATACCTAAAGTCAAGTGGGTGGGGCCAGGAGGGGTCACTAGGTCATCAAATAGATCGATACCTAGAATCCGAGAGAAAATGGTGAATAACCTGCCGCAGTAGATATCGGTGGAGTAGTGAGTGTGGGCGGTCTACAAAAGGCTATGACACAGCCAGTGGGCTACGTCAGAAAGTATAAAAGGGCGGAGGGAGCAGTCGGGGTGGAAGTGCATAGGTCAGATCATTCCCTTAAGATGGAAAAGATCGGGTAGGGACATGGTCCCGACCTCTAGCCTGCAAAAAATGGTCGTGGCGAAGTGTCTCTGCGCGTAGCGAAGGCAAGGATGCACAATGCATGATGCCTTCGCCCGGCTAGGGCGGTAGTGGTCCAGACCAGAAATGCGATGCTAGAAAGCTGAGGCATCTAACGTGGCTAGGCCGTAGTCTGGGGAGAAGGTGGTTCGGGGGTCCAGGATGGCTGGAAAACAGAAGTGGGAGTGGATCATGGCATATGTGATCGTGATGTCGTGATCCATCAGCCGGAAAGTAATGCCATCACCCGCCTGGGTGCGGGCGATGGAACTCAATGCCTCCAGAGTGAGGCGAGTGTAGGCGGGTGCATGGACAGCCAGGAGTCGCTCGAAGCCAATAGTGCAGTATAGCCAATGGACTCCCTAAAGGAGTCCAAGGGATCAGAGTGTGGGGACATCTATAAATAGTGTGGGAACGAGTTTCTGCTGCGACAGCCTGACGAAGCGGTCGTGGTGTGCGTCATCACGAAAGGTGATGCCGAATGTCTGCACATGCAGCGATAGAGTGACGGGGACGGTAGGAGGTGCGGGAGGTGCAGTAGTGGGGATAGGGGCGGTAGTGACAGGGATGTGTGTGTGTGATGTGGGGGAGAAGAGTCGGACGTGGACGACAGATCGCCAACATGCTCCTCCTCGATGGTGGGGCTAGTATCATGGCGAGAGCGTCGTGAGGGTCGAGAAGAGGAGGCGCCAGTGTCCTTCCTCTTCCCACGACGAGGAGGTGTGGAGCCCTTCTTGTGCGAGGAATTGTGCAAAAGGCAAGATGTAGTGTCGGTATAAAAGTAAAAAGGTTAAAGAGTGTACCGACAAGGCGATCACTGTGAGAATGTGTTAGCTAGTATGGGAATGTTGCTGATCGGAGGTCTCCCCATGCTAATCCGAGACGTGTCCTCTGACGTAGGTGAAACGTACCTGAAATAGAAGCAAATATAATGTCAGGTGATCAAATGGAAAAATAAATACAAGATGTGTGCATTTGCTCGACCGAGCACGGGCCTTGCTCAGTCGAGCAACATAGGTGCTGAGGGTTGTTGCTGAGGGTTGCTCGACCGAGCAGTAGTAGTGCTCGGTCGAGCAGATCGGATCGTTTGGAGATGTCCTGACCGAGTACTATCGATTGGGATTATGGTGTCCAATTGCTCGGTCGCTGGAGCAATGGGGAGTTTCGATAGGAAAGGGGCAAAGGGGGAGGTGTTACAAGAGGGGAGGAGTGGTAGTGGGTCGAGGGTTTTTGCAGGGGGAGGCACCGCCGGCATGGGTGGTGCCGACGGTGTTGGTCGGAGATTCGAAAGGGGGGGAAGGGGAATAGGGGGAAGAGGAAAAGGAAGGGGGGAGAGAGAGGGATGACCGAACTGGTAGCGCGGTCGGTGGTGCGTGCAGAGGAGGGGAAGGCGTCGACGTCGGTGCGGGTCGAGTAATAGGAGGTAAGAGAACTCGGGAGATGATGAGTGGATGAACGCTTAGGGCAAGAGTTATAAGATGGGTTAGGGTAAATAAATGGCTCAAACTTGGCTTAGAATAGGTCCCAAAATCAAGCAGCCTGCGACTCGGTCCGAGCAGTCTAATTGCTCAGTCGAGTCAGTTACTTAAATAAATCAAGATTAATAATCCCTCAGTTGCTCGGCCGAGCAAGGTCTACTCGGGCCGAGCAGGCATTGCTGTTGTTTCATATGATCCCCTCAGCTCAGTCGAGCATTCTGCTGCTCGATCGAGTCGGTGTTTACTCGAACCGAGCAATGATTACTCGGGCCATGTGGACAGAACAACATTTTTCCAATATTTTCATGTGCTGTAATAACCCATTCGAGCATGCTACTGCTCAGTCGAGTCGGTGTTTACTCGGACCGAGCAAAGGCTACTCGGACTGTGTAGACAGAACGACGTTTCCCTTCGCTTTTATTTCGTCTGCGCTACTCGACAGAGCATGCGGCTGCTCGGTCGAGTCACCTGTGTCACCTGTGTGACTCTTCTCCCTCAGTTTGCTCGTCTATCAGCTGCTCTCCTCCCAGCTTCCTTCCATTCAAAATCATATATTTTCGTGCCCCCTTAACGTTCAACCTGTAGAAAGGAAGAACCCATCAGATTTTTATGATTTTGCATTTTTAAAAGAAATAGATAGCGTTTTTATTTGGTTTTCTTGAATAGATAAAGTAAAAACAAAAATTGAAAAAGATAATCTAAGATATAAAAGATCAGGTTGCCTCCCGATAAGCGCTCGTTTTGAGTCATGAGCTCGACTCCCTCAAGTTCTTCAATGGTTATTTGGCGCGCATGAGATTGGCACATCATTCTTGCCAACGATACAGTGCGGGGGTATTTGGCATCCTTCCCCTCCATGCTTTTTCTCGGCGGCGTAACTGATGGCCTCTGGCTTCTCAAGGTGCAAAGAGTCACCTGTGAGCTCCTCATCCAACACACGAAGATAGGCGGCAACTACCTTGTTGTAAATGGGGTTGCCATCGTCTTCAACACTTGTTCTCATCGGGTCCTTCATGACCCCCTCGGTGGTATACTCCTCTACAACATCATCTTTTAGGAGCTCTAGATAACTAGCTCTTTCTTCTCGAGCATGCTCCCTCGTAGGTTTTTGCAGCCTGAATTGGGCTTCAATATTGCCCACATTCAATGAGAGAGTCCCTTCACGGACATCTATCAAGACACCGGCCCTCGCCATGAAGGGGCAGCCAAGTATGAGCTGGGAACTCCCTCCCTCAGGCATTCTTTGATTGCTCAAAGGTTTTTCATTATAAAAAAATCAACTGGCACACACAACCCAGGAGGTATCTGCATAATAATGTCCCTGACGCTGCCTATCGGATACGTGATCAAGTGATCCGCCAGCTATATGGACATGTTTGTTGGCTCCAATTCACTTCCGGTCTGTAGTATTTCAAATATAGAAAGCGACATCAAGCTGATGCTCGATCCCAAGTCGATCAAAGCACGGTTGATGGGCGTGCCTCCTATGGAACATGGAACTGTGAAGCTTCCCGGATCCGGTAGCTTCCTTGGGAGATGGTTCTTTATGATGGAGGTAGAGTCCTCCATAAGCTTTATTTCCTTATGCTTCCGCTTCTCGGTGATGAGGTCCATCAGAAACTTCGTATAAATGGGAAGTTCTGTAATGGCATCTATGAATGGGATGTTGAGTTGGATGCCCTTTAGAAGCTCCATGAACTTTGAATACTTCTTCCCCATTTTAGCCAAACTAGCCTCTGTGGATATGGTGGAGGGGGTCGGCTTCCCTTGTCCCTTGCAGCATTATTAGGAGATGGCTTATTAGGACTAGTTGCATCGTCCCTTGGAGCCGGTGTGGCTGTGGGTGTGGTGGAAGGTAAATCCGCCCTCTCTCCATTCATGGTAAGCTCATCCGTGGCCTCTTCCCTATCACTGCCAATAGTGGCCTCCTCGGTTATGACTTGTTCTTTGTTCACGACTGGAACCATAACAAGGTCAGTTGCCCATCCAAACATTCATGGTAACGGAAACCCCGGCATTGGCTTGAGCCCTCGGATTCGGCTCCGGTTGCGAAGGCAACCTCCCTTGATTCTTGAGTAGCTGGCACATCTATCCCCTCAGCTCATCGAGCGAAGTGTTTATGTTCTTGAATTGAGTAGACGTGTCTTGGTTGAACCTGACTTGTCTGCTCATGAACGTCTCTAAGGTGGTCTCCAGATTGGAATGTTGTGGCATTGGTGCATAGCCCTGCTGGGGTGGGCGATTATATTAGTACCCCGGTGGTTGATACGGCCCAGCTGGCCTAAATCCGCTCTTCTTTTGATGTGGTGGTTGTCCTTGTTGTTGTTGAGGAGGGGGTGGCAGACTCTGAAATTGTGGAGGTTGCAGCCATCCACTTGGGTTCCTGTAAGATAATCTGGGGTGGTTCCTTCCGGCTGGATGTTGCCACTGATTTCACCCATCCCCTTGGACATACTGTACCGACTCAGATGATTCGGCCCCGTCATAATGTTCCTCATTGGGAACGTAACCTTGCTCTCCATACTCCTCTACAGGATGATATGTTAGGGCACCGGTAGTTGTTGGGATGGAGTCCAACCGTTGTTCAATCCTAACCACTTGCTTGCACAAAGATTCAATGTGAGAATCGAGGTGGCTAACAGCTTTTACCTCAGGGGCCCTAGTGACAATGGTATGCTCCTCGCTCCACTGTTGGTTATTTGCTGCCATATGCTCAAGTAGATCAATGGCTTCCTCAGGCGATTTATCCAGCAGGGCACCTTGTGCGGTGTCATCAATTATCATCTTCGTGCTGGGTTGCAGCCTATTATAGAAGCTTTGTATCAAATCCCAGGACTGGATTACATGATGAGGACACTAATGCTGAAGGTCTTTGAACCTCTCACATGCCTCGTAGAGAGATTCTTGCGGAAGTTGCTTGAAATTGGAGATGGCTCCTCTGATTCGCAACGTCTTTGAGGGTGGATAGAATTTGTCTACGAAGGCAAGCACCATTTACTCCCATGTAATAAAGTGGTTGGACGGGTAGGCTCGTAGCCAATATGAAGCTTTATCCCTCAAGGTGAAGGAAAAGAGCCTTAGCTTGATGGAATCATCACTCACATCTTTGGCCTTGAATGTATCGCACTTTGCCAAAAAGTGTCGATATGATGGTTTGGATTCTCGTGCGGATGCCCTTGGAAGGGATCTTGCTGCATCAGATTTTTGAGCCCGGTCTTTAACTCAAAGCAAGCTGCCGCCAGTTGCGGTCTCCGGATGGAAGAATTGTTTCCGAAGCTCAGTTTCATGTGGTCCCGGATGAACCTGGTGCGAGGTGGAGCGACGGTATTGCCTGCCATCTGATTAGAGGGTGCTTGATTTCTATTCGAGGCCCTTAGAGCTCTTGATGTTTTCTCGATCTCAGGGTCGAATAACAATTCTTTATCAAAATCCCCAAAGCGAGTGATCATGCACAAGACAGCTCAGAAAAATACATTAGTAGCTATGTAATAATTGAAAGAATGAAAAGGGTGGAGAGATAAGGAATGATAAGATTCGCTAGTAAGCGTCCCGAGCAACGGCGTCAAAAACTTGACGCATCCCGAACTTACACTTAAATTCCACCTAGCTGTGTCACAGTCGCTAGGCGTAATATGGCTCTTAGGTGTTAGCCCTGGGCTCTATCCGTAAGCGAACGGTGCCAAATTACAGTATAAAAGATTGTCGAATCCCATAGGGACAGTGACAATGTATTTGAGGTCTCAGATTATTTTTGGATCTCAGAGTGAGATAGCAGTCGGTTTGGAAAGATTGGTTATGATGGTATTGTTGGCTCGATAATAAAGGAAACTAGGGTTATATGGGCACTGCTAAGACCATCGGGGTTGATGTTAGAATGTGATCCTTATGTTGCATTAGGTTTAGGTGATTGATCTCCCAATTCATACGACTCCCGTGGGTTAAAATTTCGAGGTAGTTCGGTGGCTCTCATTGATGCAATGGCGGTAGCCGTCAATGTATCGATATAGTTCATCGGTAGATCTCATCAAAGCATGAGCCGGACATGGTCACGAGTCTTGGTTGGATCCACTTATTTCCCTATTTAAATCCCAAAGATACTCCTTAAGCTCATCAATTCCACCGATCGTGGGCATGATCTCGGTACGAGTTATCCTAGGGATTCGGATGGATCGACCGAAGTACTCCCCTTTGTTCCCAATACAACCTAGAGATCCAGATCTACGTCACTTTCCTAATGTCTTAGGGCTAACCCATCAACCCTAGAGGAGACTACTCACATATAGTGATTATGATGAATAAAAATATGATTTTTATCAGAGAAAACACTGTAGCAATTGGATCGAGCGAGAAATGAATAACTAACTTACCGAAGACGAGAAAGAACAATAACCAATGCAATCCCAAGAGATTCTACACATTCCAAAATGCAAGGAACAATAGAACGGGATTTTTCTCCCAAAAATAATTCAATTCTCCCAAAAATAAGATCTAGATCTACAATGGTTTTCAATCTACTCTCCCTCTCAAACATAATTCAAAAACATACCAAAAAACCGAGCTCCTGGTTTTGTCTCTAAGATCTGCTCTTTACTCTCGCTCGCGCTTCCGTATGTGGCCCACGAAAGAAATTTGAAATTAGCCCGCATTGTCGTCGACTGAGTCAGTGACTCGGTCGAGCAGAACCTTGGTCGATCGAAAGGATCTGTGCTGCTCGATCGAGCCGCCCGCTTGCTCGGTCGAGTCTGTCAGTGGATCAGCTCCTTCCAAAAAGTGTAGCTCTGTCTACTCGGCTCGAGTAGGCCTTGCTCGGTCGAGTCACCAGCTGACTTGGTTGCGCACGTCCTGCTCGGTCAAGCAGGATGTTGATGGGTGGAGCTTCAAAAATAGAAGTTGCTTGACCGAGTCACCACACTTGTCGATCGAGCAGGGTGCGTATCAGCTGTTCCTCGTGTATCAGATCGACCGAGCAGCCTAAGCTGCTCGGTCGAGTCGCCTGGGAAAAATCCAGAAAAGCTCCTTTCTACTGCCAGATCCTCCTCCACTCCTCCATAAGCTTCCAAAACTCGGCGAACTCTTGTAGGGCTTCGTCAACGGGCTCACGAGCATGCTGGATGTGTCCATGTCCACAAGTGGTCCCGAATCGCTCCAAAATCCCTGAAAATCCACAAAACTCTACGAAACACGAATATGTCGTTAGAATTGCAGTATCGTAAGAAAAAGCGGTATTTAGATGCGGATATGGCATGAAATGCAATGGAATGATGCTATGAAAAGATAGAAAATATGGACACATAAGTAGCCTCAGCAGGCTGAACAGCAGCAGCAGACTCTGGAATCTGAGTGGCCACAGCTAGAGGGGTAGACTGGGTGACGTCAGCTGGAGGATCCTGAGCATCACCAGAAGCAGCCGCAGATGGGATCTCTTCAAAAGGATGAAGCTATAATTGGAGGGAAACTGGAATGGGTATACCACGATGCAAAAATGAAGTGTGGAACAGATCAAGCAGCACAGTCACCTTCTTGTCCAACTGGACAAAGAAGGGGTCAATATGAGGTGGAGCTGAGGATGATGGAATATCAGCTGAAGGAACAGTGGTGCTAGCTGGAGGCATAGAAGATGAAGAGGGTTCAGATACAGATTACCTCTACTTGGCTGCAGTCTACAGATTTGAATAAGACTTCTGCTTTGCAGCTGCATCCAAGAGGGGGCCAAGTGGAACAGGCTCATAGGAGGCTAAGTAAATTTGGAAGTGACCGAATACATGAGTCAGAATATAGTTGTATGGCAGGTGAGAGATAGTGGGGGTGATCTCTACATAGTCCATCCTATCAAGAATGACACCTGCCTAGTTTACCTCCATCACCGAGAAGATAGCATACATGCACTTCAATATATCATGTGAAGGCTGGTCAGATGATCCATATTTGGGTAGGATATTGGACTTGATGATGTGGTGGACAGTCCAACCACGTTTGGAAAATATAGATGTCTTCAACCCAGAGGTGAGAATGGGAGGGATGACAATGAACATATCCTGGAGGACATTCTGATCTAGCTCAGAACCCCTAGAAATGGAGATATCAGCTGGAAGGGATCCGGTAGAGGGAGTGGAAAGAATAGATCCTAAAAGCTTGGTGTTAAGCTTGATGGACGTCCTCTGTACTATGATATCTAGAATCCAAGTATTGTTATACTCACAGTGAATGTGGTTAGCATAAAACAATTTGACGAGCATGGTATATTGTTTAGGAGAATCAGTTTGAGAATATCAAAAAGATCGACCAATTTGGTCGTGGTCAAGAGCTGTGTAAGGTTCTCGGCTTGGAAAGAAGGATACGATATGAATCGATCGTTGAGGAGCTTCATATTAATCAATGCATTATATTTTCCCAAGCACGACAAGTGGGGGAAAAAAGGATGCAACAGCTGGAAGAGGAGATCCAAGCTGATTGGTTTGGGTTTCAGCTTCGGGATTGGAAGGCTCAGCATGTGGCTCAACATGAGGGTCAGCTTCGACATGGGGAATGGAGGTCAAAGCTAGGGGCTGAGAGGGATGAACAATATCAGTCAGAGTTTACTTACGTCAACACTGAAGTAGACACTCCTCACTCGACCATGAATAATCAGACTCAGACCCAGATAAAGCCATGAATTTAGATGCCGGGTGGCCTTCTTGGTGTGGGGTTTGATGTAGGCTTTGTTAGGGGCAGGCTTAGGGACCCTAACCCTAGGCTCACGAGGCTTCTTAAGGGATTTCCCCTTTTAAGTGCCGACTTGGGTGCCATGAATGAAATTGACGAAAAGAGAAATATGCTCAGCCCCGGATATACACCCGGAGAACGATTGTAGTTTTATCGCAAGCGCACGGTTAAGTGGCAAGCGGGTATCGAACACGAGGAGGTGGTGTTGGTTCCAATCTATCCTAGGTTGGCTCGACTACGAATGTTTTATTGGTGGAGATGGTTATGGAATGATGTAATGGAAATGGTGGTGGATGTCGGTGTCGGTGATAAAGAAGTCGGTCAAATATCGATTCAAATACAATATAATAAAAGTGTCTAGGGCTAGGGAATTCCCACTACGGATCGTCATACATCATTGTAAATAGTGAATCTTAATATTACTAGACTTGTGTTGAGGTGAACTAGTGGTAACTGAATAGAGAACCAACCTCACGCTCTCGCGCTATTGCTGGTCTATAGCAACCTAGATTAGGGCCCACTCTCGTGCAAACCCTAACGTAAGCCACTAGCATGAAGATCGACATCATCGTCCAATCACATCTCGAGCCCACTCTCGTGCAAACTCGAGTTACGATCTAGGTTGTGATAGTTCGTATTCGTCCAATCTCTTGCAAACGAATATGAGTATAGATTTATAATAAAAATCCTAGCTTTGGTCCAATCTCTTGCAAACCAAGTCTAAAGGATCTCGATTATAAATCTAAATCGAATATCTAGGCCTTCCCATCGATCGGAATCCAATCTCTTGCAAACCCCAAATCGATGGAAATTCCTAGCTATCCGTAATAAATCAATCACAACCTAACCCCTTTAGCAATTCTAGCAACATAGAGATTTATTCATCACAAATCTGAAATTAGATCCATAGGGTTCATCCCTATGCCCTAGAGCATCGATTCTACTCAAGCATAGCAATAACGATGGAGAAATCGATAAAAAACATTGCTTGCATATATAAAGATATCAAATCAAAGATTCAAATAATAAGAACAAAGATACTTAGCTTTGATGAAGAATTCCAATCCAAATACAAGCTTTTTGATCCAAGAGGGGGCATAGGGCATGGCCTAACCTCTAAAATAATCCCTAAGAAAACTTATGGGAACCTCCTCTAATGGTGGCTACAAACCCCTTATATAGTCTCCCAAAACCCTAGCAAAAAAACCTAGAAAACCCCTCAAAATCGTGCCCAAAAACAGACCAAACCGCAACTTAAAATCTGGGCCCGCCGCCGACTCGGCCGAGTGGAACATGTGACTCGGCCGAGTGGAAATTCTAGCACTGCAGCGTCAACTTGCAAATATTCTCTAGATTTCATCCGACCTCCGATTGGCACGTTCTTGGCGGCGTTGAAACCGTCATGAAGTCTACTATCCATAAAAAATATGAGAAAAATACCTTGATTGCTGGAATGATAGCAGATTTCAAAAGAGTGAACGGTTGTCTGAAAATCTGGGCGCTGCGTGTCCTCGGCGTCACTCGGTCGAGTGGACTTCTCTACTAGGTCAAGTGGGCTTCTCTACTCGGTCGAGTGACAGACCCTATAAAAATCCAGTAAGTCGGGGTGTCTTGGGGGGTCTGTCTTCGGAGGTGACTCGGCCGAGTGGCTTTGCTCGCTCGGCCGAGGGACATTCGGTACTCGGCCGAGTCGAAACCCTCGATCGCCTGATGGATTCCAGTAAGTCGGCTCCTTCGATGGGTGGATTTTCCTGTGCCACTCGGGCGAGGGGATCTCCAAACTTGGCCGAGTGGACTATCGTCACTCGGCCGAGTGCACGCTGATTTCCTTCTGTGGTGCGTGTCCGGTCTGGTCGGCCGAGTGGTCTTCTTGCTCGGCTGAGTGAGTGCTTCACTCGGCCGAGTGACATGCTGTAGATGCCCAATCTTCATCATTTCGCCTCCTCGTCGCTCCTATGGAGTTCCTTCTTCTTCCACCCATCTTCCATCGCCGTTAGCTCCTCGATATAGCCATGGGCGAGGCTCCGGTACATGTGCAAGTCCTTTAAGCTCATTTTTGTTCCCGATCGTTCCATATTTCCTGAAATCCGACAAAAACAAGAAATAGTGAAAAGTAACGCAATATCGTCGAATAATCGTGAAAATTGAAATATGAGCAATCGAAATGGCATGAAAACATGCAGAAAAAAGGTGTAAAATATGGACCGATCAAAATCCCCCAAGCTTGCCTCTTACTCGTCCTCGAGGAAGATAAGTAAAGAGACGAACTCGGGACATGAAAACAAAGGAAATGAAATGAAAGAGAAAAGAGGGAACACGAGGTGAAAGTGGTTGCTAGATTATTCTCTCAGATCTCAAGCCATAAGCTATACATCATGATAACTTGGAAAATACGAATCACATGCTATAAGGATTTCAAATCTTACTTAACCATGGTACTTGCAAGCTTTTAAGAGCAATAAGAGGGACTCTCTAAATTCATACAATCAATTCATATCCACATCACACATTTCATAGAATTTAATATACAAATGTTGGCAATGCACTTTTCAATCAAAAGTTATAAATGAAGCATATAAGATACACACCAAGCATGCAATAGAGAATGGAATAAGAGTCATGGCATTCATATATTTATTTCAAATCATGAAAAATCTCCATATCTAATATATTTTGCTAAGTTTCAGCATTATCAATCTTTCCCATTCGTGCACCTCTCCACTCTAATGTCGTACTCACTCATATGGTCAAATGAATTCACCCCCCCCCCCCCCAGCTTAGCTTGAGGCATCGCATCTAAAGGAATATGATAGTGGAAAATGGGATTTTTGCCTTGGTTTTCCCAAGTATTTTGTGGCTCCAATAATGAGATAGAGAAATATTTTTTTTCTTTTGGACTTTGTTTCTCATTTTTCTTCTTGGATTTTTGTAGGAGCTATATGATTTGTATTTTTGATTTTTGGCTCCTTTTGGCTTTTTGGACTTTTTGGAGCTAAATTTTTCTTTTATGGGGATTTTTGGGAAATAGATGTGATATAAGTAGCTTTAGGAGGTGAACTCAAGTGACATGTAGAGAATAAAAAGATATATGTGGAGAAAGAAATAATGTAACACTTGGTTCACTATAAGATGTGCACGAACGGTTCAATAAAATAATACTTCAACTAAAACTCATATGTAAGCATGGATATTCTCAATCATTTCAATAAATAGTGAAGTCAAGCAGTAAAGTTTACAAACATATCAGGCATGCAACAGAAGGTGAATAAGACAATAAATCTGATGCTTCAGATATACTAATGATGCGTGAATCTTGGTGTATTTCCAACAAAAGCGTACTAAACACTAATCAATACATTCAATTTCAATTAATATCATGCATTCATGTAGAGGAATCATCAAAAGAAATAGATTTGCAAGCATATGTGAATAGCAAGAATATGGAATACTCTAAGTAGCATGGCAAGGAATAATAAGCATCGTGATGGTTGCTAAAGCAATAAGAGATATCATCATAAGGAACGCATCTAGCAAAAGAAGAGAAAGGAAAATAAAGAAAAAATAAAAAATAAAAGAGAGGAAAGAAAAGAAAAACAAGCACACAACATGATGCATGAACACACATAAAAGGATAATAAGATGGAAAATTCAAAAAGATGATGCAAAATTTTGAAAAATTCTAAAAACCCTAAAATAAAGTAAAAATGCAACTAATGCATCTAAATGGCATGGAAATGCACTCCCCCAAGCTTAAACTTCACATTGTCCTCAATGTGATCATAATGAAAGAATATGAGGAACAACGATAATAATAATGGGGTGAATGAAAAATGATGACATGGATGACATGAAATCCTAATGCAACTACATGCAATTACAATGATGCATGAGAGCACTTTCCCCCAAGCTTATACCAAACAATCCTATTCAAATGACTCGATCAAAAATATCATGGCTTTGCAAAGCGTGATCAAGTCAAATGAATAAGAAAGTGAGTATTCACTTGAAAGAAATGCTCGATGGTGGTGAGCAAAAGGATGTGGCATATCAAAATATGGAGCGGGGAATTAATATATATAATGGGTTTGGGGTGTAAAAGATTTTTGTTGCCGTCATATGAGGTGATATTTATTCAAGCAAATCTATACGGTCCTCTCGATGTCGAGAGAATTCGTGTTTATTTAAAGCATAAAAATTTCTACACTACTGGAATGATATCACCAATAGCAAAAGGCGGATCCAGTATCTTTGCCAGTGCAGGCAATTGCTCCAACTCCTCCTTCTGTGGCTCTGCCAGATGCGTGTGTCCACGGACTCCAACGAACTCCAGCAATGCATCCTCCAGCATTCCCACAAGGACTCCACTTGTATCCTGCAGAGAATAGGATGCATCAGTTCGCTGCAAAAAATTCACCCTCGTAATAAAATTATCCCAAAGAGGATCGTATATAGAAAATATATGGAATAAATAATGGTGGACCATACTTCCCTGGAAATAATCGAATATCCTCATGTGCCGTGATAGCTGTCTCCATAGTGTCTTCTCTATGCTGCTCAGGTAAATCTAGATCATAGGTGTGGACCTCATCAAGATGCTCCTCATCATCGTCAGACTCATCCCAGCGCACCTCTTAATCATATTCATATGCGTCCATGGGTGCTAACTCCTCACTCTCCTCCTCGTATACATCCCATTGTACCTTTTATTCATATGTATGTGTATCCTGCAAAAGGCACGATGAGTCGTCAAAATCTGAATCACGAAAAACATCATACACGGGAGGGGAATCAAATGTAGGAGATGGGGGGTGAAGAGATCTCCCTGAAAGGGAGCCATAAGCTCTGTGGGATAGTCCTCGGTGTCAATGGAAGGATGAGGTGGCTGCGGGAGCTCTAATGGAGGAGGATAGTGCTCAGGATCCTCATGAATGGCTTTGTCCTCGTCCTGACGCATGACCTCCTCGGTGTTAAGCCCTGGCTCCATATGTAAGGCCTCCTCAAAAGCATGCTCTGGCTCGACAGTTTGCTCATTTGCCTTCTCATCAACTATCAATGTAGGCTCTCTCTGAAATGGTGATGCTGGCTGCTCAGGTATGTCAACTTGTGGGGATGTATCATGTGGAGGGGAATGCTCGCAAGCAATCTGAAAATATAGTCTATCCCCCTCAAGACTGACATAGATGTCCTCCTCAATTTTTCCTGCAGCTGAAACACGGTTCATAACAAAATCTGCAAATCGTAGCTCAAATGCATCACCTGCTGTAATGCTCTCAACTATCAACAAGAATTAAAACATACGCAAACAAACAATATTACTGGGTTCGGATCCACCCAAGTCTCCCCGACTTGTTCCCGGTGATCCTACGTCCCAACCACCCGGATCCCCTCCGGATACTTGAGTTAGCAACCCTAACTCAAGATTTCCACTATGAAGTACTTGTGAAAAACCTTCACAAGTCAAATCATACCCAAAGTAATTTGTGACTCCCACAACCCGGGATCACAACCACACTCTCACAAGTCACAACCGAGAGTGAAACTTACAATTCAAATATGAAATGAAATAAACACTTACCTACAAAATCCTATGCCTTGAGTAAATCTTACCAAATTAGGGCAAGGAGGGATTTTGAGGAAGATGATGCCACCAAACCCTAGCTTCAAGAAGATGACCAGCAATGGAAGCCTAGGGTGGAGTATGGTGACTAGAATCGAGCTCTTGGCTTGAGATGCTCACAATGGAGAGAATCTCTCTTGAGGAAGATGGCTCAAAGAGTGAAGGGAGAGATTCTTATGAGGGAGAGAGAGCTTTTAATTAGCTTGGGAGAGCTCTTCTCTTAGCTCTGAAATTACTTGTAAAATGGACCTTCAACCTTGCCTCAAACGTATCAAGTTTGTATTTATAGAGGCAAGAAAAATTGTGTTGGAAAAGTTCCCAACGGCTCTTTTCTGAACCCAACTAGTCGGTCAAAGAACAACCACCGACCGACTAGTTCATCAACTAGTCGGTCGGTCAACAACATAGACCGACTAATGGAAGAACAGCCAAAAGGCGAAGTTCCAGGCAAAGACAACTAGTCGGTCTAAGAAGACTTGCCGACCGACTAGTTTCACAACTAGTCGGTCGGTGAATGATCTTTGACCGACTAACGTCGAAATAGAATAGGCAGACTTTAAGTTGACTTAGTCAGTTTAAGAACAAATGCTGACCAACTAGTTTCTCAACTAGTCGGTCGGTAAACGTTCTTTGACCGACTAACTCGAAACAGTAGCTCAGGCTGAAAATGACTGTACACAACTAGTCGGTCTAAGAAGGATTCCTAACCGACTAGATCGTCATCTAGTCGGTCGGTGACTCTTCTTTGACCGACTAACTGTAGTCATAGAAAGAGCTGAATAAAGAGAGGCAAACTAGTCGGTTCATGTATAGTTGCCGACCGACTAGATCGTCATCTAGTCGGTTGGTAACTCTTCTTGAACCAACTAACATGCACTCGAAGCCGAGGGAAGAAACGATAGGCTTCGGGAAAGTTTCTAATGGCTTTTATGATAATCCTAGAGCTAAGATATGAGCGAAATGAAGATTATAAAGTAAGTCCTACTCAAGGCTTAACATTCTAATCTATGAAGCTAGAAGACTATAAATTAAACCTTACGAGCCGTCTTCAAAGCTTCAATCTTCATTCTTGACTTCAATAAAACTCCTTGAGCTTCAACGAAGCTCCAAGCACATGATCACGCGTATTGAGAAGTCTTGAGGCGTCGCTTTTGATGTTCGTATTCTTTTGGTGACGATCTCCATAACTGCGCTCACAAATAAGTTAGTATACATTATTTATGTTTGCTCATCATCCAAAACCAAATCCGGGGAATCAATACACAACATTCTCCCCCTTTTTGGTGATGACAAACCAACATAAATAATAACAATAATGATGATTCAATTGAAATTTACTTACTCCCCCTACATTGATGACACGTTAGTTCCATATTCAATAATATTCATATGCATCAAGCAGCGAGGGAAATATAAAATATGAATCCTATTATTGCACCTATAGGATCTAAATCCTTTTATTTATATCTTCACTCCCCCTGAATCTAACACATCAAATTAGATTCATGGTAAATTCCTTTGAATTATTAATTAGCACATTGTCATTATTATATCTCTCCCCCTGTGGCATTAGCAAAAAGAGCGGGAGGAGATCAACGACAAAAGCAATGGCTAAAAAATAAAGCACGGGAGTCGAAGAATACGACCACGGTCCAAAATGACACCAATGCAAAATATCAAATGTAAAATACCGAATAAAAGAAAAGCGTGCCAAAGAGACCAAAGTCGAAAACCGAAAACCGAAATCATAAAACCATCGGCGAAAATCGGAAAACGAAATCACCAAGCCATAGGCGAAAATCAAAAACCAAAATCATCAAACCATAGGCGAAAGTCGAAAATCGAAAATCGAAATCATCAAACCATAGGTGAAAATCGAAATACGAAATCATCAAGCCATAGGCGAAAATCGAAATACGAAATCATCAAAACTCAAATCAATTTCACTTATTGAGTTTTGGAACATACTCTCCAAAATCAATAGAATGTATGGAAAACAATTCTATGTTTCCATAGAATGAATTCTATTTAATCCATAAAATCGTCGAACGACGAAATCAACATCAGAGACAAAAATAATCCGATGTGCATATCAAATGTATCATGCAAAAATGTTACGCCAAAAAAAATAGAACATCATAGGGCAATGGCATACATTAATCTAGCATACAAAATGAAGCAAAATGATACCAATTGTAATATAATCTACCAATGGATACCAATGTGAATCAAAAGTATGAAAATACTTACAACATTAAGCTCCCCCTACTTTGGTGCATCACTTAAGCACCATCAACTCCAATCGAATGAAAATCCTTGCAAATCAAGGAGTTGGTAGGGTAGGTATCCCATGGTGAATTTAACCTAGAGAATATCAATTTGGTATCCAAAAATCTTTTTGGATCCTATGGGTTAGGCAATAAATTTAGCGAACTAAATTCAAATTAAATGTAACCCAATCTTACCACTATTGCTTTGGTACCCATAAAAATGAAATTAAACTTATGGTACCAAGCAATGAAGGGTCAAAGGAAACTAACCCTTCGGAAACCAAGTCCACGAGGAACTTGATTTCCCAACATAATCATCATTCAAGATAACATCATTAATAAAGGATTTCACATACAAAGTCTTATTATGCATGCTTGTGTTCTTCGGACCCCTAATGGTGTATGTCTTGGGAGTCCTAATCCTATTGGGAACATGCATATGTTGTTGATTTCTATGTGATGCATGTCGTGGGTAAGCATATGGCATGCGATGCAATGGTGCATGACAATAATTATTCATATGAGAATGAGGATGAACATATGAATGTGGAGGAACACGTGCATGAGTGTGTCTCACATGGTGTGCACGTGCTCGTGGGTGCGGAGCATAAAAATCATCATTTGTGCTAGCATGTGGGGTAGGATGTGTGTTCCTACGTGGCATGGCATACATGAAGGCATGACCCTTCTTTGGAGGTCCACCCAAATTGGGTTTCTTTCCAAATGGGGGGTGTTCCTAGCGGAAGCACCATTGGCAGAAGAACTACACATGACGTGTTTACTTCCACTAGTAGAAGCATCGGACGTTGGCCTAACAAAGGTGGCGGACGAGTTGGATGAATCTCCCATCTTATACCCCAAGCCAATGTGATGATTGGCCGGAGGCAAGTCATTTAGGATATTATCCAACTTGCCCTTACCTTTGTTGAATTCATGATTTCGGCCCAATGTGCTCTCATGCTTCTCGGTGAGAGAATGCAAAGAAGCATCCAAAGTGGACACTTGCGATGCGAGTGCACAAACACGTGACTTAAGATTTTTATTCTCAATACTCAAAGTTGAGATTTGAGACGTCAAATCCACTATCACATGTTCATCCGAATCCTCAACATGAACATGCTCAAGTTGAGATTTGAGATTTTCAATCTCATTTCTCAACCCTTCAACAACGGTGTCGTTGTTGACGATGATAGGCTTAGGCGAGTTTTTAAGACTATCTAGCTCATTTTTAGTCTTATTAAACCTAGTAGCCAAATTAGAAAATTTATTCCAAAGTTGTTCATTGGCTACTCTAAGTTGATCATTGGTTACCTCTTCACCTTCATCCTCGCTTTCATCGAAGGAAGTCTCTTCATCACGATCCTCTTTGCCCATGAAGCACGTGTGTGCTTTCTCCACTTTTTCATCGTCCGACTCTCCACTTGAGGAATCGGAGTCGCTGAAAGTGCCGACAAGCCCTTTCTTGTGCTTTCTTGACTTGTCGCGCTTGGATGCCTTCCATTTCCCCTTGTGTTTGTAGAGAGGACAATCCGGCTTGATATGTCCTGGCTTATTGCATTTATAACACACGGGAGTAGAAGCATTAGTCGAACTAACTTTAGATTTATTTCTAAAGTTACCTTTTCGGAAGCATAAGTAGAACTCCTTTGCCATTTTGGCTAGAGTTTCCATGTCCAATTCTTCTTCCGATTCTTCTTCCGATTCTTCATCATCGGTAGATGGAGCGGCCTTGTATGCAATTGCCTTTTTCTTAGGCTCGTCTTGCTTCAAGTACGACTTCATCTTTTCTTTCATCATGAGCTTGCTATCCTTGCGTACCTCGTATGACATTAAAGTACCCATTAGTTGAACAACGGTATAGGTTTTCATGTCATTACCTTCCTCGATGGCGAAGGTACGCTTCTCCCAACAAGAAGGAAGTCCATCGATTATCTTCGAGACTTTCTCCTTTTGGGTGTAGGTCTTCCCAAGAGCTTCCAACTCGTTTGTGATGTCGACGAATCGAGCATAATACTCTTTCATCTTTTCACCCTGCAGCATATGTAATAATTCGTAATCTTTGTTCACGACAACGAGTTTAGAATCTCTTACCCGACTCGTCCCTTCATGTAATATGAGGAGGGAGTTCCAAATTTGATATGCACTCTTACATGTGCATATCTTATTGAAGTCTTCGGGCTCCAATGTGCATTGCAAGGCATTCATTGCCTTGGCATTACTTACCTCCGCGGAGACCTCCGCGGGAGTCCACTTTGCGAAATCTTGTTCGGAGGGCTCGACGTACTCATTCATCGTGGCTCTCCAAAGTGAAGCGCTCCGGAGGAACTTTTCCATTCGTCATTTCCAGTACCCGTAGTTGGTACTGTTGAAGGAAGGAGGCCTAGATGAAGATTGCCCTTCCAAAACTGAGGAAGCTCCTTGACGATCCTTGAAGACGTTGTAGTCGTTGTTCGTCATAGCTTTGAACTTGTAGCTTTAACCTTGGCTCTGATACCAATTGTAGGGCCCTGTGGTAGCTACTGCATACATACTAGAGGGGGGGGTGAATAGTACTTAAAATAATCAAGATAGTTATTCCTAATTATTGTGCAAGAAACAAACGACAATGCGAAATTAAACAACTATCAACAAGAATTAAAACATACGCAAACAAACAATATTACTGGGTTCGGATCCACCCAAGTCTCCCCGACTTGTTCCCGGTGATCCTACGTCCCAACCACCCGGATCCCCTCCGGATACTTGAGTTAGCAACCCTAACTCAAGATTTCCACTATGAAGTACTTGTGAAAAACCTTCACAAGTCAAATCATACCCAAAGTAATTTGTGACTCCCACAACCCGGGATCACAACCACACTCTCACAACCGAGAGTGAAACTTACAATTCAAATATGAAATGAAATAAACACTTACCTACAAAATCCTATGCCTTGAGTAAATCTTACCAAATTAGGGCAAGGAGGGATTTTGAGGAAGATGATGCTACCAAACCCTAGCTTCAAGAAGATGACCAGCAATGGAAGCCTAGGGTGGAGTATGGTGACTAGAATCGAGCTCTTGGCTTGATATGCTCACAATGGAGAGAATCTCTCTTGAGGAAGATGGCTCAAAGAGTGAAGGGAGAGATTCTTGTGAGGGAGAGAGAGCTTTGAATTAGCTTGGGAGAGCTCTTCTCTTAGGTCTGAAATTACTTGTAAAATGGACCTTCAACCTTGTCTCAAACATATCAAGTTTGTATTTATAGAGGCAAGGAAAATCGTGTTTGAAAAGTTCCCAACGGCTCTTTTCTGAACCCAACTAGTCGGTCAAAGAACAACCACCGACCGACTAGTTCATCAACTAGTCGGTCGATCAATCAACGTAGACCAACTAATGGAAGAACAGCCAAAAGTCGAAGTTCCAGGCAAAGACAACTAGTCGGTCTAAGAAGACTTGCCGACCGACTAGTTTCACAACTAGTCGGTTGGTGAATGATCTTTGACCGACTAACGTCGAAGTAGAATAGGCAGACTTCAAGTTGACTTATTCGGTTTAAGAACAAATGCTGACCGACTAGTTTCTCAACTAGTCGGTCGGTAAACGTTCTTTGACCGACTAACTCGAAACAATATCTCAGGCTGAAAATGACTGTACACAACTTGTCGGTCTAAGAAGGATTCCTAACCGACTAGATCGTCATCTAGTCGGTCGGTGACTCTTCTTTGACCGACTAACTGTAGTCATAGAAAGAGCTGAATAAAGAGAGGCAAACTAGTCGGTTCATGTATAGTTGCCGACCGACTAGATCGTCATCTAGTCGGTTGGTAACTCTTCTTGAACCAACTAACATGCACTCAAAGCCCAGGGAAGAAGCGATAGGCTTCGGGAAAGTTTCTAATGGCTTCTATGATAATCCTAGAGCTAAGATATGAGCGAAATGAAGATTATAAAGTAAGTCCTACTCAAGGCTTAACATTCTAATCTATGAAGCTAGAAGACTATAAATTAAACCTTACGAGCCGTCTTCAAAGCTTTAATCTTCATTCTTGACTTCAATAAAACTCCTTGAGCTTCAACGAAGCTCCAGGCACACGATCACGTGTACTGAGAAGTCTTGAGGCGTCGCTTTTGATGTTCGTATTCTTTTGGCGACGATCTCCATAACTGTGCTCACAAATAAGTTAGTATACATTATTTATGTTTGCTCATCATCCAAAACCAAATCCGGGGAATCAATACACAACAATTCTCTCTGAACCGCTGAACGTCACTGACTTTAAGAGGCCATCCAATAATCTCTGAAATGCATCCTCCTCTGGCTGCGCATATGACTCAGTTTTTGGTTTCTTCGCGGCCTCTTCGTCCATCCATTCTTTATATGCAATAGTTGTATCGTAGGATGTGGAGTCGATGATGGCACATTCTGACTCTGGTAAAATGACCTGTGATGCTTCTTGCCCATAAAATTAAGAAGCAGAACTGATATCTTTGGAAATCCCTGCAACCTTAAGCATGAGCGCATTCATTTCAAGTTCCATCTTCACGCATTCCAATTAAAGGACGCCCTTATCAAGCCCGGCTTGTATTTCAACTTGGTGTGCATGCATCTCATCAAAAAAATCCTTTGTTTCTCATCAAGCTCGGGCCAGTGCATTTCCTCAAAAAAGTATTCTCCCATCTGAGCGCTCTGATCATAATAGTCTTCTCCCATCTGAGCACTCTGATCATAATAGTATTCTTCCATCTGAGCACTATGATCAAAATCTGTGGTCCACGTAGTATAATCCATAGCACCTGATCAACAAAGATAAATACCTGGAGAAAAATATCAGTGGCACAAAAGAATATAGAAATGATAATAATGGTGGCGGGGGTGAAAATTCCCTTTTGTTAAAAAAAATTTTCGTTGTCTAATTAATCTAATTGTGACAAATTGGCACCCAACGGGAAACACCTCCCCAGCAACGGCGCCAAAAACTTGCTCGGCCCCGGATATACACCCGGAGAACGATTGTATTTTTATCGCAAGCGCATGGTCAAGTGGCGAGCGGGTATCGAACACGAGTAGGTGGTGTTGGTTCTAATCTATCCTAGGTTGGCTCGACTACGATTGTTTTATTGGTGGAGATGGTTATGGAATAATGTAATGGAAATGGTGGTGGATGTCGGTGTCGGTGATAAAGAAGTCGGTCAAATATCGATTCAAATACAATATAATAAAAGTGTCTAGGCCTAGGGAATTCCCACTACGGATCGTCATACATCATTGTAAATAGTGAATCTCAATATTACTAGACTTTTGTTGAGGTGAACTAGTCGTAACTGAATAGAGAACCAAGCTCACGCTCTCGCGCTATTGCTGGTCTATATCAACCTAGATTAGGGCCCATTCTCATGCAAACCCTAACCTAAGCCACTAGCATGAAAATTGAAATCATCGTCCAATCGCACCTCGAGCCCACTCTCGTGCAAACTCGAGTTACGATCTAGGTTGTGATAGTTCGTATTCGTCCAATCTCTTGCAAACGAATATGGGTATAGATTTATAATAAAAATCCTAGCTTTGGTCCAATCTCTTGCAAACCAAGTCTAAAGGATCTCGATTATAAATCTAAATCGAATATCTAGGCCTTCCCATCGATCGGAATCCAATCTCTTGCAAACCCCAAATCGATGGAAATTCCTAACTATCCGTAATAAATCAATCACAACCTAACCCCTTTAGCAATTCTAGCAACATAGAGATTCATTCATCACAAATCTGAAATTAGATCCATAGGGTTAATCCTTATGCCCTAGAGCATCGATTCTACTCAAGCATAGCAATAACGATGGAGAAATCGATAAAAAAAATTGCTTGCCTATATAAAGATATCAAATCAAAGATTCAAATAATAAGAACAAAGATACTTAGCTTTGATGAAGAATTCCAATCCAAATACAAGCTTTTTGATCCAAGAGGGGGCCTAGGGCATGGCCTAATCTCTAAAATAATCCCTAAGAAAACTTATGAGAACCTCCTCTAATGGTGGCTACAAACCCCTTATATAGTCTCCCAAAACCCTAGCAAAAAAACCCTAGAAAACCCCTCAAAATCGTGCCCAAAAACAGCCCAAACCGCAACTTAAAATCTGGGCCCGTCGCCGACTCGGCCGAGTGGAACATGTGACTCGGCCGAGTGGAAATTCCAGCACTGCAGCGTCAACTTGCAGAAATTCTCTAGATTTCATCCAACCTCCGATTGGCGTGTTCTTGGCGGCGTTGGAACCATCATGAAGTCTACTATGCATAAAAAATATGAGAGAAATACCTTGATTGCTATAATGATAGCATATTTCAGAATAGTGAACAGTTGTCTGAAAATCTGGGCGCTGCGTGTCCTCGGCGTCACTCGGCCGAGTGGACTTCTCTACTCGGTCGAGTGGGCTTCTCTACTCGGCCAAGTGACAGACCCTATAAAAATCCAGTAAGTCGAGGGTCTTGGGGGGTCTGTCTTCGGAGGTGACTCGGCTGAGTGGCTTTGCTCGCTCGGCCAAGGGACATTCGGTACTCGGCCGAGTCGGAACCCTCGATCGCCTGACGGATTCCAGTAAGTCGTCTCCTTCGATGGGTGGATTTTCCCGTACCACTCGGGCGAGGGATCTCCATACTCGGTCGAGTGGACTATCGTCACTCGGCCGAGTGCACGCTGATTTCCTTCTGTGGTGCGTGTCCGGTCTGGTCGGCTGAGTGGTCTTCTTGCTCGGCCGAGTGAGTGCTTCACTCGGCCGAGTGACATGCTGTAGATGCCCAATCTTCATCATTTCACCTCCTCGTCGCTCCTATGGAGTTCCTTCTTCTTCCACCCATCTTCCATCGTCGTTAGCTCCTCGATAGAGCCATGGGCGAGGCTCCGGTACATGTGCAAGTCCTTTAAGCTCATTTTTGTTCCCGATCGCTCCATATTTCCTGAAATCCGACAAAAAAAGAAATAGTGAAAAGTAACCTAATATCGTCGAATACTCGTGAAAATCGCAATATGAACAATCGAAATGGCGTGAAAACATGCAGAAAAAAGGTGTAAAATATGGACCGATCAAAATATAGGGCACGAAATCAAGAGAACGAGTTGAAACTTATACCTAGATGACGGAGGCGGAAGACGCAATGGAGGAAGACTGATTGGAGGGAGGAAACGACCGTCGAAAATGCTTGATCGATGGAGGAGGAGGAGAGAGCAGTCGACAGGAAGAATAAGAGCGACGTGGGCTTTTGAATCGGAGGAGAGAGGAAAAGACACGTTCGACTGTTACATATGAACAGATAACGAGATATGGGCCGTTGGATCAAAAATAATGGCTCAAATTTAAGACTACGAATCGCCAAACACATCAGACTGGTGACGGATGCACAACGTGCAGTCGCCTGTCATGCCCTAAATAAAAAATGTCTTTGCAGAGGGACATGCACATGAAGAAGAATTCTCAGTCGCCTGTCGACGGACTGATGCATGTGAAAGACCTATAGTGGCATGCTGCAGACAAGAAATTTCAAGAAATTTTGAGCTAGTTCTCGAAAAAATGAGTAACAATTAGGCAGTCACCTGATGAAAAAAATACAGTCGCCTGGAAGATGTCCATGCGCCTGTAAAATGAGCATTAGTAACATGTCATAGATATGTGATATGAAGGCACAAAATAGAGTTTTGACATGTGACTGTTGAAGAAAATACAGTCCACTGTCCTGTTCTGAAATCCAGAATTGAGGCAGAATCTAAGATTTATAATATCTCACCCTTAGACCTATACTCTAAATACTCGAATATTGTCAAATAGCTATCAAAAACATATAAACTCATATGCATAGAAATGATATCAATCCAATCATAAAATCAACAAAATCTCCAATAAATCTCATATAAAATATATGGAGAAAATAGACACAATAGACATGAGATATGAAAATGTTCATATAAGCTCAAAACATAATATTACTTGTGAAAATGTAGTCCTGAATTTCAGATTCACACATAATCCCTAATTCTCCACGCAACCTCACAAATGAATCTTCTTTAAGAGTTTTGTGAAGATGTCGGTGATTTGTTTTTGGGTTTCAATGTCCTTTAAGATGATGTCCTTCTTAGCAACATGATCATTAATAAAATGGTGTCTCACATCTATGTGTTTGGTATGGGAGTGATGTACCGGATTTTTGGAGAGACAAATTGCGCTTTGGTTATCAACTATGATAGGGCAAGTATCACAATTAATACCATAGTCTTTAAGGGTGTGTCTTATCCAAAGGACTTGTGCATATGCAAGACCTGTGGCAATATATTTTGCTCCGGTCGTGGACAATGATACGTAGTTTTGCTTCTTGAAAAAACCACAGACAAGGGAATTTCCTAGAAAATGGCAAGTACCACTAGTACTCTTCATATCGGATTTGAATCCACCAAAATCGGCATCACTATATGAGATTAACTCATTTGTGCTAGATTTAGGATAAAGTAATCCATACTCTAGTGATTGATTGAGGTAACGAAAAATTCGTTTAACCGCAATCAAAGGTGATTCCGTAGGTCGTTCTTTATATCTAGCACATAAACAAACAGAAAACATGATATTGGGCCTACTTACGGTTAAATAAAATAAGCTACCTATCATACCTTGATATAGACGAATGTCTACATCTTTCCTGTTTTTGTCCTTGTGAAGATGTGTGGTTGTACTCATTGGAGTCCCCTTGTTTGAAGATGATTCCATCCTGAATCGCTTGATAAGCTCCCCGGTGTACTTGGTTTGGTGTTTGAAAATCACATCCTTCATTTGCCGAATTTGAAGACCTAGAAAATAGTTAAGCTCACTCATGTGGCTCATCTCAAATTCTTTCTTCCTATATTTAGAAAATTCTTGACAAAGATCATGGTTAGTAGATCCGAAAATAATATCATCTATATAAACTTGGATTAGAAGAATGTTATTTTCATAATATTTAGTGAAAAGAGTAGAACCAACTTCAACCATTTAAAAACATAAATCCAAAAGAAAAGTCTTAAGTCGATCATACCAAGCTCTAGGAGCTTGTCTCAACACATATAAGGCTTTCTTAAGTTTGAAAACGTGGTTTGAAAATTTTTCATGAATAAAACCGGGTGGTTGAGAGACATAAACTTCTTCACTAACAAAACCATTTAAAATGCACTTTTGACATCCATTTGATAAAGTTTGAAATTCTTATGGGATACAAAAGATAAAAGTAACCTAATGGCTTCTAATCTAGCTAGGGAGCAAAAGATTCTTCGAAGTTAATTACCTTCTTCTTGTCGGTAGCCTTGAGCTACTAACCTATCTTTGTTCCTTGTGATGAATTCGTTCTCATCCGTCTTGTTCTTGAATATCCATTTAGTCCCAATGACTGACCACTAGGTAGAGGAACAAGCTCCCAAACTTCATTCCTTTCGAAGTGCATGAGTTCTTCTTCCATTGCTACGATCCAAGAACTATCTTCACATGCCTCTTGGATGTTCTTTGGCTCTATGGTGGAGACAGACACAATGATAGAATTCATCAATCTGTGACCTTGTTCGAACACTCACTCCAATATCTCAAAGTATTTGGTCATAAGGGTGGTCACAAACAGTTGGATAAGCTTTTAGAATACCTGGATCACTAGGAACAATCTCAACATTTTCATTAGTAATGTTAGTCTGAGTAACATCATCAATTTTAACATTACTAATAGAATCACATAAAACATCTACACTATCATCATCAACAAGAGGTAAATCAAAATCTTCATTAAAGGAAACGTGCAATGATTCCTCAACTGTTGAAGTGTTTTTGTTGTATATCTGGTAGGCTTTGCTACTTGTGGAATATCCAACAAAGATCCCTTCATCGAATCTTGGCTCAAACTTATCAAGATTGCCAAATATGTTCTTAATAAAAATTTTGAACCAAAAACTCGAAAATATTTAACTTGAGACTTTTTATCATAAAATAGTTCAAAACATGTTTTGTTTGTACGTGGCCTCACAAGGATCCTATTAAGTACATAACATGTCGTGTGCACCGCCTCTGCCCAAAATTGAAGTCCATGATAACTATCCTGGAGCATTGTGCGTGCACACTCAATAAGATTCCTATTCTTTCTCTCAACAACGGCATTTTGTGGTGGTGTGCGAGGAAAGGAGAAATTGTGAGTTATACCGTTGTCATCACAAAACTTAGAGAAAAACTCATTCTCAAATTCCCCTCCATGATCACTACGAATAGTGATAATGGTGGTTCCTAAGAGATTTTGAGTTTTCTTGGCAAATTTGATAAACTCATCAAAGGCTTCTTTTTTATTAGTTAAAAAATGATACCCATGTAAATCTAGAAAAGTCATCAACAATGACTAATCTATAATGTGCATTTTCTAAAAATGCAACTCTAGTAGGCCCAAATAAATCTAAATGAAATAGTTCTAGGGCACTCTTAGAAGTTATGCCATCTTTAAGTTTAAATGAAGATTTAGGGAGTTTTCCACGTTGACATGAATCACAAAAGCGTTTCTTATTGAAAGATATTTTTGGAAAACCTTTAACTAAATCATGCTTAGCTAATTTATTAAGATGCTTAAAGTGAACATGCCCAAAACGGCGATGCCATAATAATTGTACATTTGAATGAGCAATTAGGAAATGTTTTAAAGATTGAGGCATACTTAAAATATAAATATCTTTATGTCTAATGCCAGAAAATAAAAAATTAGAATCATTATCAATGATGCTACACAAACCCTCTCCAAAGTTAACCTTGTAACCTTTGTCACAAAGTTGACTTATGGAAATAAGGTTGTGATTTAAACCATCTACTAAATGTACATTATCAATAAGTGGTTTAGATGGATTACCGACTTTTCTCACTCCAATGATGGTTCCCTTTTCATCGCCTCCAAAGGTCATCGTTGTACCGTTCTTGATGCGGATCACTTCAGAGATCAAGGAGGGATCTCCAGTCATGTGCTTGGAGCAACTGCTATCGAGAATCCATCCTTTCTTCTTAGTGCTAATATTTCTTTTCTTGCTATTTTTTCTTTTTCTTGGGTACCAACATATTATACCAAAATCTCATGGTACTCAAGCTTGTTGGGTCCAAGGGGATTAGCCATTTGGAAACCAAGTCCAAGTGAACTTTGACTTTCCAACATAGTTATCACAATTTATAACATCTTTAAAGTAAGATTTTACATAAGCATTCATATCATGAATGCTAGTGTCCTTAGGACCCCAAATTGTGTATGTCTTGGGATTCCTTTTCCTAGTTGCATGCACATGAGTTTGTTTTCTATGTGGAGCATGAGGCTTAGGAGCATGAGGTCTATCATAGGAAAGTGGATGAGGATATGCATGAGACATATATGGGTTATATGAAAAATGTGGAGCAAGAATATGTTGTGGTGCATATTGATGAGCATACACATAAGGATGATGTGTATAAGCATAAGAATGTGTAGAAGCATGTGCATGCGTATTTCTCGTGTGTGTGTTTGCACGTGTCCGCGGGTGTGGTGCATAAAATTCATCATATGTGTTCACATGTGTAGTAGGAGTGTTCCTACATGGGTGTGTATTGGTGTACATGAAAGCATGTCACTTCTTTTGATTTCCACCCTTGGTGGGTTTCTTGGCTAAAGAGGGAGTGTGTGAAGTGGTGACCTTCTTAGTAGGTTTTCTACCCAAAGTGTTTTGGTGATTACTCATGTATGCACCAGAGGATGGCCTCACAAAATCTATAGTAATACCACTATAGGAGGTGCGTGAATTGGATGTATTTGTTTCCGAATAACCAAGTCCAACACGATATGTGGCCAGAAATTGGTTTGAAAGCAACTCATTGAATTGTTCTTTTCCTTTGTTACATCTTTTAGCTTGGAAGGACATGAGCTCATATTTCTCCCTAAGAGAAGAAATAGAAGTGTCCTAGGTGGACACACGTGTGGTGAGCACGTGCACTTGGGTTTTGAGAGATTTATTCTCAATACCCAATTGTGTGTTTTGTGATAGAAGATCATAACTATCTTTAAGAGATACATGGTCTAATTGATATTTGAGGGAATTCACCTCATTTATCAATGTGCTATTTTGAGAAACTAAATTAGCTTTCTCTGTGTGAGTATTTCACCAATGGTGTCATTGTTGGTGATGGATGGCATGGATGACTTACTAGCATTTAACTCCTTTGATTTAAAATTTTTAAGCATAAGCGATTGATACTTAGAAAATACTTCTTCATTAGCTATTCTAAGTTCATCCATAGTTACCTCGAGTTCATCACTCTCACTAGATCTCCCATTGGTGGGGGTATCCTCACGTACCATGAAGCACATGTGTGCATGCTCACCCTTCTAATCCTCAGATTCGCTTGATGAATCCCGCTCGAATCATCAAAAGTGCCATCGAGTTCTTTCTTCTTATCCTTCTTGTATTTGTCAGACTTGTGATACTTTGGTGCTTACCACTTCTCATTGTTCTTTAGCATTAGGCAATCCTTCTTGATGTGTCCTAGCTTGTTGCACTTAAAACAAAGAGAAGAAGAATTGTTTGTGGAATCAAATTTGGATTTGGATTGGAATTTACCTCTGCGAAAGAAACGTTGGAACTTCTTTGCCATAAGTGTCATTTCTTCCAAATCCATCTCTTCTCCGGCCTCATCACTATCAGAGGATGAAGAAGTAGCTTTGAACGCTAATGCTTTCTTCTTTGCCTCTGTTGGCTTCATCATTCCTCTTATCTTCAATCAGTTCTCCCTTCTCACTTCATAAGTCATAAGAGTACCGATGAGGTTCACCATAATGTAGCTCTTCATATCATTGACCTCCTCAACCGCAATTGCTCTTCTATCCCATTTTGAGGTCATTGACATGATGACCTTCCCTACCTTATCTTGTTGTGTGTATGTATTGTTGGATATGGACGACATGTATACACCCATGAGGGGATGTATGAGGGTCTATGGACCTTGGATGTCGCGTACATGAAAGCATGTACGAAGGGACCCTTTTCATGTGTGAAAAGGACCACACGATAAGTGGAAAAAGTCACTTTATAAGTGCATAAAAGCACTTGATAAGTGAATGAAGAAGAGGATAAGTAAAAGGGCTAATATAGGCTAATAAGCTTATATGTAGTTATTTCCTACAATAACTACCCCTAAAGCCTATAAATAGGACCCAATGGTAAGGCTTTTACACCATTCAATCCATGCCATAAGTTTGCATAAGGCAACTTATGTTCTTCTTCTCCCTTTCCATTAAATTCTTCTTCTAAATAGAGATTTAGACGGTGAAACGCTGCTTCGATCCTCCGTGACGAAGTACCGACCGTTGTGGCGAATCCGAGTGCGAAGTTCAGAGACTACGGTATCGCGTACGCGAACGTAAGTCTCTCCTCTTCATTCGATCCTAACATCATCGTTTTGACAGGATCCTACATCGGTATCAGAGCCATACGGGTTCGCTCCGGTCTCACCGATGAATGACGCGTTGTCTTTTTCACGAATGAGTTTCCTTCTATTATGGATATGGTAGGAGCACATCATGACGGAGAGAACGCCAAAAGTTGTTCTTTTCACGTTAGGGTCTTTTGTCATTATGGATATGGCAAGAACTCTCCGTGACGGGAAGAACTGACCGTTCATCTCGCCAAACTCGCACTCTTCATGGATGCTGAATCTCCATTCAATAGGAAATGTGAACTCTCTTCATGTGGAGCGTGAAGTTTGCGGTCTTGAAAATGTGTTTTCTTCATTTTATTTTTTTTTGGCACACGGCCATTGAAGCAAAACCGTTTTCTCGATGAACGGGTGTCTCATCGGAGAAGATAGTAGTTATTCTCAACGGAGAAGATGACCTCTTTGGTGCATGATCGCCATGGCCATATGGGCCATGGAGGCTATGCACCCCCCCTCCCCATACGGAGGGGGTTGGCTACGGCCAATGACAACCAAGACCCCCCTCCGGGAAGGGGGGGTGTGCAAACCGGACCCCAAAGGAAGGGGAGGCCGGCCCTGGCCTCTGAGGCCAGGGCCACGGCCGGCCCTGGACTCTGCCAATGCCACGACCGGCCCTGGCCTCTGCCAGGGCCAGGCCGAGGCCGGCCCTGGCCTCTGCCAGGGCCACGGCCGGCCCTGGCAGAGGCCAGGGCCACGGTCACAGCCGGCCCTGGCCTCGGCCAGGGCCAAGCCCCGGTCGACCCTGTATTTTGATGGGGGAGGGGGGGCTTGCATGACCGGAGGGGGGACTTGCATGGCCGGTCTCTACGGAGCCGGCGGCAGTTGTTTGCGGCAAAATTCCCCTGTATGGGGGGAGCGCCTGGATCCATACGGGAGCCGGTGATGGTGGCTTGCAGAAAACTCCCCTCAAGGGGTGTTCGGCGTTGGCCAAGTTGCGATGGCAACTATCTCTTCGAAAGGGAGAAAAATCCGGCCTTGGCACGGCCACGACACGACCCTGGCAATGGCTAAGGAATTGTCGAAATATTTCGGCTATGTCACCCTATAAGGGGGTGTAGGCCTTGCTAAATATTTTGCAAATACAACAATGGTATTTTTAGTACCATCAGGGTACCAAGTTGAAATTCCCTAAAAAATTTTGAAAAATACGTTTTCAAAATCACTTTTTCCACTGCAAAGTACTATAAGAGTACTGTTATTTGATAAAGTGATGGGGAAATATTGAAAGTTGTTCTAGATGGTAATTGGGATCGTAATGAATTTTCCGATTCTAGAACAACATCTTTAATATTTTTCGAAAGTAACTTATCAAATATAATAATATCATTCCAAGTGGGATTTTCCAAGTGGGAGTGATATTAAACTAGTCTGAAATTTCCACATTCGATTGATTCAGCGTCTCAATGGATCATGATTCGTCCAGTGGTCTTTTGGACTAGTGTGTGGGACACCTCGGCTCTGTCTGGGGGTAGTGAACCATGGACTAGCCATTCCACTGGTCGGTCCGCTGGCCGAGACTGCTGGATTATGAAAATGTCTAACATGATGACTATAAATATGAAATTTATGCAATGTTTTTTGATCGAACCTTCTTTTTATATCTTTTGCAGCATTTTAAAGCTAAAATGTCTTCCGGTTCTAAGAACATCGTCGCTGAGTTAAACAAAGGTGAAAAACTCAACGGCGATAATTACAAACTATGGTCCATGAAAATACAATATGTTCTAGAGGAGCAAGATGTGCTCGAAACTCTGAAGAACATAATGATTGAACCAGAGTTGGGCACTACGGCCCAACACAAAAGAGACAAAGAAGCTTTCGATGCTTGGTCTCGGAAGAACAAGATTGCTCGTATTATGTTGTTGTCCAGTATGGCAGATGACATAATGCGCATCTTCCGAGAGCATGACCTAGCCATGGACATATGGTCCAAGCTAGAGGAGAAGTTTGGTGGCACCTCGGTGTCCAAACTTCGTTCTTTAACTATAAGATTCAATTCGTACAAGAAACGTCCAGATCATTCCATGGGGAAGCATCTGCGACATATGGCGAATCTAATCTCAGAGTTAAAGGATGCAGGTCATGTGCTCACTGATGAGCAACAAATCCAAGCAGTCATACGTTCCCTACCAAATGGGTGGAACCAAATGAAGATACATCTCATTCATAATGAGAGCATCAAGAACTTCAGCGATGTTTCTAAGCACCTCGAGTTAGAGGAAGAGCGGCTTGCGGCCGTCAAGCCAAGTGCAGAAGTGCACATGCTTGCTAGTTCCTCACACGGGGGAAAGAAACGGAAAGATCGTTTGAAGTTTACTAATGAATGTAATAAGCAACCAGAGTCTACCAAGAAACCCAAACATAAGGGTGGGCACAAGAAATGGCACAAGAAGAAGTACTTGAAAAAGATCAACTGTTTCAAGTGCAACAAGTTAGGTCACTATGCTCATTCATGTACGAGTGGAGGTGACGGGGTAACTTATAATAATACTAGTTACATATGTGTTTCTAGTTCAATATTTCTTGTAGAATCTAATCCATTTTGGATAATTGATTCAGGTGCCACCGATCACATAACAAGGGACAGACGGTCCTTCGTGGAGTATCATCGGATACCCCAAGGAACGAAGTGGATATATGTAGGAAACAACACAGTGTTGAAGTAAAAGGCGTTGGGACGTGCAAGCTCGTCTTGGACAATGGCCGCACTATCCTACTTCATGATGTTCTCTTCGCTCCAGATATTCGAAGGAATATTATATCTGTGGTCATTTTAATGGGTCTTGGTTATAGTTGGTTCTTTCATAGTTGTAAAGTGGACTTGTCTTGTAATAATTCTTTAATTGGTTCTGGGTATGTTTTTAAAGGATTTGTTGTATTAAATACAATGTATGATTCCTCATTTTATAATGAAAATTTCCTTGTTGCAAATTCATCAAATTATGAGTCAGATGTAATTTGTTGGCATGCAAGGCTTGGTCACATTGGACCAACACGAATGGATAAACTTACCAAACGTGGCCTTCTATCAAATATTTCAAAGGTTGAAATGTCGACTTGCGAACATTGCCTTGTAGGGAAATCTTGTCGTAAGCCGTTTGGAACCGGCACAAGGGCCGAGGTTCCATTACAGCTCATCCATTCGGACATATGTGGTCCGATGAATGTCAAGACAAGACGCGGGAAGTCCTATTTCATCACTTTTATTGATGACTTCACCCGATTTGGTCATATCTATTTGATATCCCACAAAAGTGAAGCATTAACCTGCTTTAAAAACTATATGAGTTTGGTGGAAAATCAATTAGATCGCAAGATTAATGTCTTGCGAACCGATAGAAGCGGTGAATACCAATCAACAAGTTTTAAGGAACTTTGTGATGAAAAAGGCATAGTTCATCAGGTAACTATGCCTTATACTCCGCAACAAAATGGTGTTGCAGAAAGGACGAATAGGACTTTAATGGAAATGGCACGTTCAATGATGGCGCAAGCCAACTTTCCAATCACCTTTTGGGGTGATGCATTATTGACGGCCACTTTCATTTTAAACCGCGTACCCTCGAAATCAGTTAGCTCCACTCCTTATGAGTTGTGGAACCAAAAGTCTCCTGACTTAAGCGTTTTAAAACCTTGGGGATGTGCATCCTATACACATATTTCCTCCCATAAGTATGGAAAACTTGGGCCAAGGGGGGAGGAAATGTATATTTATACGATACGCAGAAAACTCCAAAGGTTATGTTTTCATTGGTCAGGAAGACAATGGAGGGCTAATTGAATTTGAGTCGAGGGATGTCACTTTCTTGGAAAAAGAGTTTCCAAGACAGGGCGAGATAAGTCAGGAATTATCTCTATTTGAGATTTATGATCAAGAAGGATTACCTCATTCGAGTGGGAGAATTCTTGGTGAAGATGAAAATACGTTTCCACCTTCACCAATGGATGATACGAATGATGAGAATCCTATTCCATACGGGAATAATGATCCAAGTGGGAGCATTTCTAACGACATTCCAAGTGGGAGTGATATTAGAATTGATCTAAATTCAAGTCAACAAGGACTTGAAGAATCTCAAATACGACGTAGTAGTCGTACAAGGTTAGCTCCTCTAATATTTGAGGATGAATTCCTACAAACCTTTATGACTTTACTACAAGAAGATGACGAGCCTGCTACTTTCAAACAGGCCATATCATGCCCTGCAAAAGACAAATGGATAGAAGCGATGAAGGAGGAATTAGAATCCATGAAAGTTAACCAAGTCTGGGACTTGGTTGACTTACCCAGAGGATGTAGAGCTATTGGGAACAAATGGGTTCTCAAGATCAAACATAAGGTTGATGGCTCTATAGACAGATATAAAGCTCGCCTTGTCGCAAAAGGTTTTACGCAACAGGAAGGGATAGACTACGAAGAGACCTTCTCACCTGTTGTGCGTTTTACCTCGATTCGCTTTATTCTGGCTATGATAGCTTGCTTAGACATCGAATTACATCAAATGGATGTAAAGACTTCCTTTCTCAATGGAGAATTGGACGAGGAGATCTATATGGAACAACCAACAGGGTTTGTAAAAGAAGGAAACGAACATAATGTTTGTAAACTTCGTAAGTCCATATATGGTCTTAAACAATCCTCGAGGCAATGGTATATACAATTTCAAGAAGTTGTCTTATCAAATGGTTTTTCCATGCTTGATGAAGATAACTGTGTATATATCAAGAGGATTAAGAGCAAGTATGTTATTATGTCTCTATATGTAGATGACATTTTAATATCCGGAAATGACAAGGTCTTTGTGATGGATATCAAGTCTTGGATTTCATCAGTTTTTGAGATGAAAGACATGGGGGAAGCCGCATATATCCTTGGAGTTAAGATTTCAAGGAGTCGTTGGAAGAAACTTCTTTCTCTTTCACAAGAGACTTATATAAAGAAGGTTCTAGAACGTTTTAATATGCAGGACTGTAAGTCCATTGATACTCCTATAAGCAAATGCGATAATTTATGTCTGAAAATGTGTCCTAAGAACCAAAAGGAAAAGGAAATTATGGAAAAAGTTCCATATTCTAGTGTAGTTGGTAGTCATATGTACGCTATGATGTGTACAAGACCGGACATCTGTTTTGCGATTGGAATGGTAAGTCGTTACCAATCCAATCCAGGGCAAACACACTGGAAAGCGGTTAAGAGGATTATGCTGTATCTTAAAGGGACTGCGGACTATGCTTTATGCTATCAAGGAAATGCCTTGAGGCTCGTAGGCTACACTGATGCTGATTGGGCGGGTGATCTCGATGAGCGACGATCGACCTCAGGACATGTTTTTCTACTCGGATCTGGTGCAATATCCTGGAGTAGCAAGAAACAATCCTGCATCGCACTTTCAACTATGGAAGCCGAATTTGTAGCATTTAGCATGGCGGTCCAAGAGACTTTTTGGCTTAGGAAGTTCTTAGACAGGCTAATTGATGCAAGTGACTCAGGTACTATACCAATATACAGTGACAGTCAAGCATCTATAGCCTATGTCAAAGATCCAAAATTCCATTGTAAGACCAAACACATTGATATCCGCTACAAATTTGCAAAAGACTATGATAAGAACAAGAAGGTAGACATTAGATACATATCTACGCATGAGATGATAGCGGATCCGCTTACGAAGGCGATCCCCAGAGATGTGTTTTACAAACACTTATCATCTCAAGGATTGCGTAAGAGCTGAGTTGTATCAATATATTCCCATGTCTATGATAGATCAAATTCAATAAAAGAATAAGTTCTTTTTCGACATTGCATATAAGTTTCTTGAAAATGTTTGTGTACATTTCTTTTAATCTCAACTATGTTTTCTAGTATGTCGGACAGATTGAGGTTGGCTCTCTCACATGAGCAACCGCCTTTATTCTATCAGACGGATAAGATAAAGATGAGCCCTGTTTAAAGTCAAAATCATCAGACGGATGACTTAGAGTCATGACTTAAACAAAATGGTCGTATGAAAGATCTGCATCATATGGATGCTTACAAAAGATCTAAGAAGATTTTTGAAATCTTATCTGTCTTATGCGGGATGTGGGTCCAGGAAATTAATGAGTAGTAAAAGGGACTTAAAGTCTGACATTGTGGTGTCTGATCATCATCCTTACAACATCATTAAGACATACGCTCCCTGGGAAAGGAATGATGTTGTAATACGTATTCATACTACGTATGCATTTGACCATTGGGTTAGAATAGTAATTGTGTTTACTATTATGTGAGACCCAAAGACCACATGGGTCTTAACTACTTACCCTTATAGACTCTAATTGGTTCCTTTAGATTTGACCGGGTGATCGCTATCTTAGCATGTTTCTTATGGACTATGGTAAATTCGGTCCGGCGGGGCATGTTAGAAAAGCTAGTCAAGTCAAGATCGAAAGGATCGCAAGAAGAGGAAGATTAATTTCATATTCATATTTGGAATTTAGAGATTCAAAGCTGGCCAGCCAATTGTAATCCAGATGGAATTCAATTGTTGAATATAAAATATAAGAAATGTGAAGAAATAATCTAGGCTAAAGCATGCGTTGATCTACTCAACTTTGCACCTCAAAGAGTGTTGTGTATCTCTAACAAGTACACAACAGCGGACTCTATGCGCATGACGGTCACACGGTCTATTTCTCGGTATAATGAATAGAAGAACTAAAAGGACAAGATGTTTTCTCACAATCCCCTCAAGTGTGAATGGGAGATGTTGGATATGGACGACATGTATACACCCATGAGGGGATGTATGAGGGTCTATGGACCTCGGATGTTGCGTACATGAAAGCATGTACGAAGGGAACCTTTTCATGTGTGAAAAGGGCCACTCGATAAGTGGAAAAAGTCACTTTATAAGTGCATATAAGCACTTGATAAGTGAATGAAGAAGAGGATAAGTAAAAGGGCTAAAATAGGCTAATAAGCTTATACGTAGTTATTTCCTACAATAACTATCCCTAAAGCCTATAAATAGGACCCAATGGTAAGGCTTTTACACAATTCAATCCATGCCATAAGTTTGCATAAGGCAACTTATGTTCTTCTTCTCCCTTTCCATTAAATTCTTCTTCTAAATAGAGATTTAGACGGTGAAACGCTGCTTCGATCCTCCTTGACGAAGTACCGACCGTTGTGGCGAATCCGAGGGCGAAGTTCAGAGACTACGGTGCCGTGTACGCGAACGTAAGTCTCTCCTCTTCATTCGATCCTAACATCATCGTTTTGACAGGATCCTACATGTATGTCCAAAAGCATCAAGCTCATTGGTGAAGTCCGTGAAGCAAGCAAACATTGAGGCAATGTTCTCATCTTCGTGCATTTGAAACATGTCGAAGTTTTATATGGCAACATATAACTTTGACACCTTTACCTTGTTGGTCCCTTGTGGGTGACGATGAGATGGTTCCAAATTTGATGTGCACTCTTTCATGTGCATATCTTGTTGAACTCATCGTGCTCCAAAGCACAATTAAGAGCGTTGATTTCTTTGGCGTCGTTCACCTCTGCAGACTTCTCGGTGGGAGTCCATTTGTTGTAATCTTCTTCCGTAGGCTCTTCGTATTCCTTGTGGAGGATTCTCCATAGAGAGGCACTCCTAAGGAACGTCTCCATCCGACACTTCCAATAGCCAAAATTTGTGCCAATCAGGCGCAGAGGACGAATCGTAGAATGTCCTTCGAAGATGGAAGAAGCACCATCATGATCATGGTTGTTGTAGGAAGTAGGTGGAGGAACATTGTTGTTATTGGATGCCATAGATATAACCTTGCTCTGGTACCAATTGTAAGGACCATGTGCTATGAGGAAAACACTGATGGGAGGTTGAATAGTGTTTTTAAAATTTAGAAGACAATTACGCCTATTTAAAATCCTAACCAACAAAGATGCAAAATTATAAATAAACAACAATGAACAAGAAAACACAAGGATGGTCAAGGGTTCGGATTACCCAAGTCAAACCTGACTTGTTCCCAGTAATCCTACGTCCCTACCACCTGGGATACCACCCAGATACTCAAGCTAAAACCCTAGCTTAAGTTTTCCTTTCAACCCACTTGTAGCATCCCTACAACTGTAATCAGTACAAGATTGATGTCCTTGAATCCTACAACTTGGGATCAAGCAAACCACTCTCACAAACCGAGAGTAAAACCAATTTGCGAAAGTTATGAAATTCGAAATGACACACTTACAAATCACCTATGCCTTGAAGTAGAACTTAAATGAGCAAAGTGTGTAGTTTGTTAATCGCTTCCTAGAAGAGAGAGTAGCCCGTGTACTTATCTTCACCAAAGCTAGAGGATGAGGAATTGATTCTAGTTGGACGACAATATGAGATTGGAATTCTAGGGCTTAGAATGAATTGAGAGCTTGAGAGAGATTAAGCTTGAGAGATGAATGCAAGAATGTCTAAGAGGCTCTCAATGGAACAGTAGCACGCCAATTTATAAGTTCTCTCAAACCCTCATAGAAAATACCTAAAAGCCGTCTCAAAATTCGTGTGGAAAATCCCAACGGACTGATTTTATTGGCAGGACAGGCGACTGATGAAGAACGGACAATTGCCTGCTGCACTGTGTCGGAGGGTAGGTGAGAATTCAAACTGTAACTGACCACATAGGACACGTGACTAATGAAGGTTGGACAGGTGCTTGAAAACAGATAGGTGCCTGAGAAACCTTCCACAAGCACATGAATGTCAAAGTGCAAATGTTAATAAAACATAAGAATATTGGGCAACATGTGTAGGGTATTCTGGGACCCTTAGGGCACAAAAACTCTATGCACGTCCTAAATCGGACGGAACATAGACAGAAAAGCAGCAGAAAAATAAACATGTTAATCTAATTAATATTTAACCCTAAGTTCCAAGACCCTAATCCAAGATCTTTGCCGACTTGGGATGGATCTGACCATCCCAAGAAGGATCTAGCCTACTGCGATTAAATTAAACTAATGCTTAAAGACATACCCGGAATCTCAACCCTGGAGCAGGTGAGATGTACCGCACCGTCTTCCGAGCTGCTCCCGTCCCACGCCGAGCCGCTCCTTGAACCGCTCCCCGAACCGCTCCTCGAACCGCTCCGCATCGCGAGGCGATCAATCCCGTGTCACCGAGCCAACCACGCGCCGAAGAAAGTTTTGTAGGAATATGATGCCCTCAAGGCCATTTATTCCTGTGTGAATAGCACAAACATCTTGTTCGAAATAACAGTAAGCTGTTTGGTAATGATTTATCTAAGTTATTTTATAATTAGATATCGACTTAGGTAAAGTCCTGAGACTTTATGCAAGGTCAAACGGGTATCGATATGAGTATCTCGATCATGGAGAAACGTTTGACCGTTTGTAGCATAAGTCTAAAATGGTTCGTGGTCGTAGATGTTTCGAGACAAGGATATCGAAACATCGGATAGATCATTGTGTCTTAGTCTTCACCGTTTAGCGGTGGCGATGATCTCATGATCGCTTGACTTGGCGAAGTCAAAGACGAGACACAGGTGCTCATTAGAATGAGTTCACTGAACGATCCACTAGAGTTATCATATGGTTATATTGACCAATCTGTCAGTGATAACTCTGAGTGATGATAGGATAGTTGGTCTTTTGACTTGAGGTCATTTTGACAAACCTGTGCGTGAACGGTGCCACTTAGATCAACTGACCTAGCTTCGAGGCAAGGCCTGTCGAAAGGTCTTTTGATTGGGTGTCACTTGAAACGTACAAGGCGAGTAATGACCAAGAGAGGATTCGTCTCTCCCGGTCAATGGGAGTTAGTGTCGTAGAGTTAGTTCGGTCTTTAGTAAAAACTCTGCGCAGAGTATGTTGGAAGAAGTCCAATATTTATTGACTAAAGATTGATCGAAACTAACCGGAGTCAAGTTATTGGGGTTGACAGTTTAACCGTACCCCAGACTTGATCTACACGACATTATTTAGACGAAGAGACTATAACTGCGGAAATCATCACGGAAACAGTCAGGTGGTCCCGACAATACTCATGTCAATGAGTTAACCACATAATGATGATTCCTGAAGCAGGGACGGCAACCACTGCTCGTGGTCACTGCCGTATAGGGCTTCAAGCCCAACCTGTTGTAAGGGTCAGGCTGTATGGTCTCACACAGAGTGCAACGCTTCGTCTAGTAATAGGTAGAAAATAGTTAGGGAGAATATTTGCATTTGATGCAAAAGAAGAGATAATTGCATTTGATGCAATATAGTAATTTAAGCTTAGATAGGGACTATTTTGCATTTGATGCAAAAAGCGATTAAATGTGTATTAAATTGTTTAATACAATATTTAATAATATAAACGCAAGGAAAAGTTCACGGGTAAGACGGAAATATTCCGGTCTAGACCCAGGTTCGAACGGCGTCCAAATCGGACACCAAATGCTCAAGTTAGAGCCAAAACAGCCCAACGAGTCAGACCAGGCAGACCCAGACCAGTCTGGTCTAGTCTGCTGGTCAAGCCCAGAAAAGACAGACCTGGGCAAGCCCAGGCACTGGCCTGGACCTGCCCAGGGCCTGGGCAACTTCCCAGGTGGCCTGGGCAAGCCCAGGCGCAGGCCTGGGCTCTGCCCAGCGCCTGGGCAGAGCCCAGGCGCGGGCCTGGGCCCGCCCCGGCGCGGGCCTGGGCAAGCCCAGGCCCGCCTGGGCTCTGCCCAGCGCCTGGGCAGAGCCCAGGCGCAGGCCTGGGCTCGCCCAGGCCGCCTGGGCGAGCCCAGGCGTGGACCTGGGCTCTGCCCAGGCGCGCCTAGGGCAATTTTGGCACATGTTGGTTGCGTGGGGCCCACCCATGGGCCCCACCTCTAGGGTTTTGAACCCTAAGTGTGCTGAATCAAATGACGGCTCAGTTTTTGTGAAAAACTAGCCTAGGGCTGATCTTTGGACACTCAATTGGAGGGTCAAACGAACTCCGATTGACGAACCGTTTTTTCCTATGCGTTCACCGTTGAACACTTGTCGTATTGATAGGTTGTATCAATCCTGAAGCTCAACGGTGAGTGAGTTAAAATTCACGGAAGTTTGCACTTTGTGAAGTGCAAACTAACTTGATTTTAATTAACTCATCATTTAGTCCCACATCGGATTTTGAGAAAAGGGGAGAGTCCGCCGCCTATATAAATAGGGGTCTCCCCCCTTTCTCAAATCTCGTCCCAAGCTCTAGATCTGAGCGGCTCTCGTAAATGTTGGAGCACGCTCGGATCTAAGCTTAAATTAATATTTCTCTTCCCCCTAAATTTCTGCCTTACTCCTGCGGGCTCTAGCAAAGCCACAAAGGAGTTCGGATTCTGGATCTGAAATCTTGGCGGAGGTTTCACTCGCGTGAAACTTTCTTCGGCGCGTGGTTGGCTTGGCGGCACGGGGATTGATCGCCTCGGGATGCGAAGCGGTTCGAGGAGCGGTTCGGGGAGCGGTTCAAGAAGCGGCTCGGCGTGGGACGGGAGCAGCTCGGAAGACGGCGCGGAACATCTCGCCTGCTCCAGGGCTGAGATTCCGGGTATGTGGTTAAAGTATTTTTAGCATTAGTTTAGTTTAATCACAGTAGGCTAGATCCTTCTTGGGATGGTCAGATCCATCCCAAGTCGGCATAGATCTTGGCATAGGGTCTTGGACCTTAGGGCTAAGTTAAAAATGTTTTAACTGCTTGTTAATTTAGATTAACTGTTTTTCTTCCGCTGCAATTCTCTTTTCTGTCTATGTTCCGTCCGACTTAGGACGGGACTAGAGTTTTTGTGCCCTAAGGGACCGCCAATTCCCCAACAGTGGTATCAGAGCAAGGTTTGCGTTGTCGATCTAGGTACTGCGATTTTTCTTAATGCTTTTTAAATACTTTTAAATTTTTTAAAGTTATTAGATAATTTTAAAAATGTTTTTTGAAGTTCAAAATTCTATGTGATAAATTTTTTGAACATGAAAATTTTTTAAAATGCCGTTTTAAAATTTATGTGATAATTTTAAAACTAATTTTAAATATTTAAAAGTTTAAATTTATTTTGGATGCCTAAAAATTTTTATATGATAAATTTTTTTTAAGCATGGAAATTTTAAAATGTTGTTTTTTAAATTTATGTGATAAATTTTAAAATTTATTTTAAGGCTTTAAATTTATGCGATAAGTTTAAAATGTTTTAGATGTTTAAAAATTGTATATGATAAATTTTTGAACATGGAAAATTTTTAAAAGTAATGTTTTAACTTTATAAGATATTTTTAAAACTGATTTTAAAATCTAAAATAGTTTATGCGATAAACTTAGTTTATTTAATTGTTAAATAGTTGTGCACTATCTTTATGCGATAAATTAGTGTAGTTTTTTTAATGGCTTGTTAATCTTGTCCCTTATTTGATAACACAAGACAACCCTTTAGGTTAGCCATTAAAAATGATTAAAATTTATTACTTGAATTTTAATGACATGCTATGTTTTAATAAATCATTAACAACAATATTAAGACCTAATTCCTGATTAGGGTAGTCCTTTAAATGAAGTCAAATTCTAATTGTTATAATTAATTTTCATTAAAGGACTTCGCTTCTAGCGTTGTTAATAAAATTTATTAAAATCCTGATAATGATTAGGGTAGCACGTGAACCTTATAGTTGATAAGGACTTAATAAAAGTTATTAAACAAATCCTAAAAATTTTTGAATTTAAGGATTCAACTAGTTGATAGGATTAATTAGTTGTTAATAAAAGTTGTTTAGTCTATGGCATACATACAAAAATGACAAGCTTCATTCAATGGACCATGATCCAGTCAATGTGCTTGGCTAAGAGTTCTGGGTCAACCCTTGCTAGTCCAAGGGGTAGTGATCCTGGCTTAGTCAATTCCCTGGCTGAGTTCCGCTGGACCGCAATGTCGCGAATCATGATTGTATGACACCCTGGACTATATCTAAGTCAAATACGTTAATGATCTTTTTCAAGATTAGCCGTAGCCCTCCTTGTTTTTAGGGGTTAGCAACTATAGGGCCCGTGTTACAGTTGTTGAGATACACTCAAGCTGTGACATGGCAACCCTGTAGAAACTAACTCCTTAAATACATAAGATGAAATCTTGACTAACCCTAACCGTCGTCTCGTACCCCGAGCGCCGGCGTAAGTTAAGTCAACGATGTAGTCTGACTTGATGTAGTCTAAGACCTGACCCAAACCGACGTGTCGTGCATACACCGAGCTGAGGGGCAAGTCAGGCTAGACATGAAAACAAGGGTCCGACTAGACTAGACATTGTGATTTGGATGAGCACACTCATGATCACGAATGGCTAGGGGCAAAAACCGATTAAGAGAGTCATATCTGATATGATCGATGAAGAGTCATCTTCCGATCGCAGAGTCAATCAACTTGTTGAGCTACACTCAAGGTTGTTTAGACTCAAGGTGATTGGAACTCTTACCCATTAATTTTAATTCGATTAAATCGTTCGTTATTAAGCTTTAAAACGATCGTAAAAATAGTGGGAGGATATAGATAAATAAAAGCCAATCTACCTATATTTAATATTGAACATATGCTTAAACTAGGGCAAGACTATGTTTACCGAAAGAATCAATTGATAATATTGGAATTAGTTAACTGGTCAATAAGTTGATTAATTGAATATCAAGTTAAATTCTAATTGATAGAATTAAAACTATATTCTCGTTGACATTAAATGACCTTCTAAAGAAGAGACATAAGAAATATGATTTCATTAAGTTCTGGGTCCAACAAATAAATTAAAGCTACATGTCACTCGTCTCTATATGAGGCAGCTTGAACATATAGGACAATCAAAGTATGTTTCTCCCTACAACTTGTCGAGCTACCCTCAAGGTTGTATGGACAAACAATTTTGATCCGCAAAGTTCAAAAATTCGATTAAACCGTTTGAGTCGAATACGAGTGCATGAGCGGTGCAAGACTATGTATCCCAACCGGATCTTGAGACAAGCAACTTCTTGAGCTACACTCAAGATTGCAAAGCTCAAGCGTTTGGATACATAAGTTGCTTGCATATCTATTTATTTATGTTGATATCTAAATGTGATTTAGAAAAGGTAGAAGGCACTTCGGAAAGTCAATTGAGAAAGTTAGTTTAATTTATCATTAGTAGAGGCATAATTAGGAGGAAATGAAAACGTGACATATTTTGATGTCACGATTTCAGAATGAATTGTTATACAAAAGACGTTTAACACATTTTGACGAATGTCGTCACATTGCTTCTGAAGTAATGTTTTGCGTTAAGTAATTTGTAAATAACTAAATATATATTAAATGTTAATATATAAAATACACAAGATAGTAGCAAACTTATATGGTAAAATTAGACTAGGCCGTATCTAGAGATTAAGCTTCACAAGTCACATAAAGAGGGGTCTGACCTCTCGTATTATGAAGTCAACGGACACTTGTGAGTCTTAGCCTCTTAGATACAATGGCCGAAACCCATCTGTGAGACAGTGGGAGAATGAGTTGTCGAACTCAGTCTCGTACATACTGATGTACCCGAGTCTATTTTTAACAAAATAAGTTATTCGTATATTTTACTAAGACACATGTTCTTAATGAAACACAAGTCTGATAAAATAAAGAACGAAATGACTAAAGTATTTAAACTGATTCGATTAGATCGAATGGTCAAATACTTAGCTAAATAAAATCTTGTGTAATTAAAAGAAAATGTGATTTTCTCTCAGGTCAAGTTTGTTAACACATCAGAGTGTTAAAAGGTATGAATCACACTTAGTTAGACTTGGTGCGATCCATAAATAAATGACTCTGAGTTAACTCCTCCCTCTGGGTTAAGTCCCAAATAGTAATGCCTAGGGTTTGATAATGTTCTTTGAGGACATTATCAATAAGATATTCATTAAATCAATCGTAAGGAAGTTGTATATTTACTCGAATTTCGTAAGACGAAATGTCGAGTTAAACATCATAACTGATGATGACTTAGTCAACTTCTAGGATGAAATTCGGAGTAGTAACTCCGATTTAAAACTTGATGCAATCAGAATAGGTCCGTGTGCGTAAATAAATTGAGAATTTAGTTTACGTACCCAAGGAAATTGTTTCCTCACTTACTGCAAGTAAATCTTTAAGTTGAAAGATTGGTGCAGAAAAGAAAATAGTGAAGTACAATAATGTTGGACGGGAACGGTTTTCATCTTAATTTCTTTAAAACGGATTATGATGAAACCGGTTTCGCCAACAGATGTGTACAGATCTACTCGGACCAAAGCCGATGTAAAACGCTTAAGTTGACCATGAAAATTGGAGCATTCACTTATAAGTTCGTTTTTCTAAATATCATTTAGATGGACCAACTTATATGAATTGGCCAGAGAATTTTCAAGGTCAGTGGGAGCGTGTAAATTACATGCGAGACATCAAAGAGATGGAACATATATTTTGATTAAGTAATCAAAGAGTTTGATTATTTATCAGAAATGAATATGAACCATTTGAAATGACCAATAACTAATTTGAAATTATTATCGTAAGATACGATGAACTGGATAAGATTCAGGGTAATAAAATATTATAGATTCCGAAAAGACCAAGTGAATTATTTGAATGAGATTCAAATGGTTGGTCTAACATGAACATAGAAACCCCTTAAGTCTATAGTGTAGACGGTTTTAGCAGATCCACTCACGAAGGCTCTACCACATGAAGTCGGGAAAACTTATGTGTAAAAACGATATAAGATACCGAGATAAATGGGCCTGAGTGTAAGTGGGAGATGTAGGAATATGATGCCCTCAAGGCCATTTATTCCTATGTGAATAGCACAAACATCTTGTTCGAAATACCAGTAAGCTGTTTGGTAATGATTTATCTAAGTTATTTTATAATTAGATATCGACTTAGGTAAAGTCCTGAGACTTTATGCAAGGTCAAACGGGTATCGATATGAGTATCTCGATCATGGAGAAACGTTTGACCGTTTGTAGCATAAGTCTAAAATGGTTCGTGGTCGTAGATGTTTCGAGACAAGGATATCGAAACATCGGATAGATCATTGTGTCTTAGTCTTCACCGTTTAGCGGTGGCGATGATCTCATGATCGCTTGACTTGGCGAAGTCAAAGACGAGACACAGGTGCTCATTAGAATGAGTTCACTGAACGATCCACTAGAGTTATCATATGGTTATATTGACCAATCTGTCAGTGATAACTCTGAGTGATGATAGGATAGTTGGTCTTTTGACTTGAGGTCATTTTGACAAACCTGTGCATGAACGGTGCCACTTAGATCAACTGACCTAGCTTCGAGGCAATGCCTGTCGAAAGGTCTTTTGATTGGGTGTCACTTGAAACGTACAAGGCGAGTAATGACCAAGAGAGGATTCGTCTCTCCCGGTCAATGGGAGTTAGTGTCGTAGAGTTAGTTCGGTCTTTAGTAAAAACTCTGCGCAGAGTATGTTGGAAGAAGTCCAATATTTATTGACTAAAGATTGATCGAAACTAACCGGAGTCAAGTTATTGGGGTTGACAGTTTAACCGTACCCCAGACTTGATCTACACGACATTATTTAGACGAAGAGACTATAACTGCGGAAATCATCACGGAAACAGTCAGGTGGTCCCGAAAATACTCATGTCAATGAGTTAACCACATAATGATGATTCCTGAAGTAGGGACGGCAACCACTGCTCGTGGTCACTGCCGTATAGGGCTTCAAGCCCAACCTGTTGTAAGGGTCAGGCTGTAGGGTCTCACACAGAGTGCAACGCTTCGTCTAGTAATAGGTAGAAAATAGTTAGGGAGAATATTTGCATTTGATGCAAAAGAAGAGATAATTGCATTTGATGCAATATGGTAATTTAAGCTTAAATAGGGACTATTTTGCATTTGATGGAAAAAGCGATTAAATGTGTATTAAATTGTTTAATACAATATTTAATAATATAAACGCAAGGAAAAGTTCACGGGTAAGACGGAAATATTCCGGTCTAGACCCAGGTTCGAACGGCGTCCAAATCGGACACCAAATGCTCAAGTTAGAGCCAAAACAGCCCAACGAGTCAGACCAGGCAGACCCAGACCAGTCTGGTCTAATCTGCTGGTCAAGCCCAGAAAAGACAGACCTGGGCAAGCCCAGGCACTGGCCTGGACCTGCCCAGGGCCTGGGCAACTGCCCAGGTGGCCTGGGCCCGCCCAGGCGCAGGCCTGGGCAAGCCCAGGCCCGCGCCTGGGCTCTGCCCAGCGCCTGGGCAGAGCCCAGGCGCGGGCCTGGGCCCGCCCAGGCCCGCCTGGGCCCGCCCAGGCCCGCCTGGGCTCTGCCCCGCGCCTGGGCAGAGCCCAGGCGCGGGCCTGGGCCCGCCCAGGCCCGCCTGGGCTCTGCCCCGCGCCTGGGCAGAGCCCAGGCGCAGGCCTGGGCTCGCTTAGGCCGCCTGGGCGAGCCCAGGCGTGGACCTGGGCTCGCCCAGGCGGCTGGGCGAGCCCAGGCGTGGACCTGGGCTCGCCCAGGCGGCTGGGCGAGCCCAGGCGCGACCTGGGCTCTGCCCAGGCGCGCCTAGGGCAATTTTGGCACATGTTGGTTGCGTGGGGCCCACCCATGGGCCCCACCTCTAGGGTTTTGAACCCTAAGTGTGCTGAATCAAATGACGGCTCAGTTTTTGTGAAAAACTAGCCTAGGGCTGATCTTTGGACACTCAATTGGAGGGTCAAATGAACTCCGATTGACGAACCGTTTTTTCCTATGCGTTCACCGTTGAACACTTGTCGTATTGATAGGTTGTATCAATCCTGAAGCTCAACGGTGAGTGAGTTAAAATTCACAGAAGTTTGCACTTTGTGAAGTGCAAACTAACTTGATTTTAATTAACTCATCATTTAGTCCCACATCGGATTTTGAGAAAAGGGGAGAGTCCGCCGCCTATATAAATAGGGGTCTCCCCCCTTTCTCAAATCTCATCCCAAGCTCTAGATCTGAGCGGCTCTCGTAAATGTTGGAGCACGCTCGGATCTAAGCTTAAATTAATATTTCTCTTCTCCCTAAATTTCTGCCTTACTCCTGCGGGCTATAGCAAAGCCACAAAGGAGTTCGGATTCTGGATCTGAAATCTTGGCGGAGGTTTCACTCGCGTGAAACTTTCTTCGGTGCGTGGTTGGCTCGGCGGCACGGGGATTGATCGCCTCGGGATGCGGAGCGGTTCGGGGAGCGGTTCAAGGAGCGGTTCGGCGTGGGACGGGAGCCGCTCGGAAGACGGCGCGGAACATCTCGCCTGCTCCAGGGCTGAGATTCCGGGTATGTGGTTAAAGTATTTTTAGCATTAGTTTAGTTTAATCGCAGTAGGCTAGATCCTTCTTGGGATGGTCAGATCCATCCCAAGTCGGCATAGATCTTGGCATAGGGTCTTGGACCTTAGGGCTAAGTTAAAAATGCTTTAACTGCTTGTTAATTTAGATTAACTGTTTTTCTTCCGCTGCAATTCTCTTTTCTGTCTATGTTCCGTCCGACTTAAGACGGGACTAGAGTTTTTGTGCCCTAAGGGACCGCCAATTCCCCAACAAGTTTCACGCTAGTGAAACCTCCACCTAGATTTCGGATCTGAATCCGAACTCCTTTGCGGCTTTGCTAGAGCCCTCAGGAGCAAGGCAGAAATTTATAGGGAGATGAGAAATATTAATTTAAGCTTAGATCCGAGCGTGCTCCAACATTTACGAGAGCCGCTTAGATCTAGAGCTTGGGACGAGTATTGAGGAGAAGAGCAGACCCCTATTTATATAGGCAGCAGACTCTCCCCTTTTCTCAAAATCCGATGTGGGACTATTAATTTGAGTTAATTAAAATCAAGTTAGTTTGCACTTCACAAAGTGCAAACTTCCGTGAATTTTAACTCACTCACCGTTGAACTTCAAGATTGATACAACCTATCAATTCGAAGGGTGTTCAACGGTGAACGCATAGGAAAAGACCGTTCGTCAATCGGAGTTCATTTGACCCCTCAATTGAATGTCCAAAGATCAACCCAAGGCTTGATTTTCGACTAAAATCAGCCGTCAAAACTGCCCAGTAAACCTAGGGTTCTGCACCCATTGGTGGGGCCCAGCAAGTTGGCCCCACAGCTTCAAAATCTGCTGACTGGGCGCCCAGGCCCAGGTCTGGGCGCAGGTGCCCAGGCGGGCGCCTGGGCCGCCTGGGCCCAGGCCTAGGCGCTCAGCGCCTGGGCCTGCGCCCAGGCGCTTGGGCACCCGGGCCCTGGCAGGGCCCCTGGCACTATCAGGCCAGGCCAGGAGCCAGGCCAGACCCAGTCTGGTCTGGGTCTGTCTGGTCTGGCCTGGTCTGATCCAGTGGGCTGTTTTGGGCATAAGTTGGGCATTTGGCGTCCGATTTGGACGCCGTTCTAACCTGGGCGTAGACCGAGACATTCCCGTCTTACCCGTGAACTTTTCCTTGCGTTTATTTTATTAAATATTGTTTTAAACAATTTAAAACACATTTAATCTCCTTTGCATCAAATGCAAATTAGTCCCCAATCTAGGCTTAAATTATCATATTGCATCAACTGCAATTATTCCATCCCTTGCATAAAAAATGCAAAATATTCTCCCTAACTAATTTCTACCTATTACTAGACGAAGGTCGCACTCTTTGTGTGACCCTACGGCCTAACCCTACTACAGGTTGGGCTCGAAGCCCTATACGACAAAGACCACAAGCAGTGGCTGCCGTCCCTGTTTCAGCATCATCATAATGTGGTTAGCTCATCAATAAGAGAATTGTCGGGACCACCCTAACCGTGTCTGTGATGAGTTCTGCAGTTATAGTCTTTTCGTCTAAACTATGTCGTATAGATCAAGTCTAGGGTACGGTTAAACTGTCAACCCCAATAACTTGACTCCGGATAGTTTCTATCGATCTTTAGTCAATTAATGTTGGACTTATTCCAACATACTCTACGCATAGATTATACTAAAGACCGAACTAACTCTACGACGCTAACTCCCATTGACCGGGAGAGACGAATCCTCTCTTGGTCATTACTCGCCTCGTACGTTTCTAGTGACACCCAATCAAAAAGACCTTTCGACAGGCCTTGCCTCGAATCTAGGTCAGTTGATCTAAGTGGCACCGTTCACGCACAGGTTCGTCAAATGACCTCAAGTCAAAAGATCAACTAGCCTATCATCACTAAGAGTTATCATTGACAGATTGGTCAACGTAACCATATGATAACTCTTGTGGATCGTTCAGTGAACTCATTCTCTAATGAGCACATGTGTCTCGTCTCCGACTTTGCCAAGTCAAACGATCATGAGATCATCGCCACCGCTTAACGGTGAAGACTAAGACACAATGGTCTATCCGATGCTTCGATATCCTTGTCTCGAAACATCTACGACCACAAACCCTTTTAGACTTATGCTACAGACAGTCAAACATTTCTCCATGATCGAGATACTCATCTCGATACCTGTTTGACCTTGCATAAAGTCTCAGGACTTTACCTAAGTTAATGTCTAATGTTAACTACTTAGATAAATCATTACCAAACAGCTTACTGTTATTTCGAACATGACGTTTGTGCTATTCACACAGAGTTAAATAGCCTGGAGGGCATCATTCTCCTACATCTCCCACTTGCACTCAGGCCCATTTATCTCGGTATCTTATACCGTTTTTACACATAAGTTTTCCCGACTTCATGTAGTAGAGCCTTCGTGAGTGGATCTGCTAAAACCGTCTACACTATAGACTTAAGGGGTTTCTATGTTCATGTTAGACCAACCATTTGAATCTCATTCAAATAATTCATTTGGTCTTTTCGGAATCCATAATATTTTTATTTTCTTGGATCTCATCCAGTTCATCGTACCTTATGATAATAATTTAAATTAGTTAATGGTCATCTCAAATGGCTCATTTCTATTTCTGATAAAGTGACAAACCTTTTGATAACTTTGTCAAAATAAATGTTCCATCCCTTTGATGTCTCACATGTAATTTATACGCTCCCACTGACCTTGAAAACTTTCTGGCCAATTCATATAAGTTGGTTCGTCTAAATCATATTTAGAAAAACGAACTTATAAGTGAATGCTCAAATTTTCATGGTCAACTTGAGCGTTTACATCGAGCTTGGTCCGAGTAGATCTGTACACATCTGCTGGTGAAAACGGTTTCATAATAATCCGTTTTATTGGAATTAGGATGAAAACCGTGTTCGACCAACATGATTGTACTTCACTATTTTCTTTCTGCACCATTCTTTCAACTTAAAGATTTACTTGCAGAAAGTGAGGAAACATTTTCCTTAGGCACGTAAACTAAATTCCAAAATTTATTTATGCACACGGACCTATTCTGATTGCATCAAGTTTTAAATCGGAATTACTACTCTGAATTTCATCCCGGAAGTTGACCAAGTCATATCAGTCATGATGTCTAACTCGACAATTCGTCTCACGAGATTCGAGTAATTTTACAACTTCCTTACGATTGATTTAATGAATATCTTATTGATAATGTCCTCACAGAACATTATCAAAACCTAGGCATTACTATCTGGGACTTAACCCAGAGGGAGGACTTAACTCAGAGTCACTTACAATGGATCACACCAAGTCTAACTAAGTGTGATTCATACCTTTTAACACACCGATGTGTTAACAGACTTGACTTGAGAGAAAATCATATTTTCTTTTAATTACACAAGATTTTATGTAGCTAAGTAATTGACCATTCGATCTAATCGAATCAGTTTAAATACTTGTCATTACGTTCTTTATTTTATCAGACTTGTGTTTCATCAAGAACACGTGTCTTAATAAAATATATGACTAACTTATTTTGGTTAATCTAGACTCGGGTACATCAGTATGTATGAGACTGAGTTCGACAACTCATTCTTCCACTGTCTTACAGATGGATTTCGGCCATTATATCTCAGAGGATAAGACTCACAAGTGTCCGTAGAGTTTATAATACGAGAGGTCAGACCCCTCTTTATGTGACTTGTGAAGCTTAGTTTCTCGATACGGCCTAGTCTATTTTGCCATATAAGTTTGCTACTATCTTGTGTATTTATATATTAACATTTAATATATATATATTATCATTATACATATTACTCATTACTTCAAAAGTAAATGTGATGACATTCGTCAAAATGTGTTATCCTTTTGTATAACAATAATTATGAAATCGTGACATCAGAATATGTCACATTTTCATTTCCTTCTCCTTATGCCTTTACTAATGATAAATTAAACTATTTAACTCGATTGACTTTCCGGAGTGCCTTCTTCCTTTTCTAAATCACATTTAGATATTAAATAGCCCAACATCAATAAATGGTTATGCAAGCATCTCATGTACCCAAACGCCTGAGAGTTGCAATCTTGAGTGTAACTCAAGAAGTTGCTTGTCTCAAGATCCGGTTGGGATACATAGACTTGCACCACTAATGCACTCGTATTCGACTCAAACGGTTTGATTGAATTCTCGAACTTTGCGGATCAAAATTGTTTATCCATACAACCTTGAGGGTAGCTCGACAAGTTGTAGGGAGAAACATACTTCGAATATCCTGTATGTTCAAGCTGCCTCATATAGAGACGAGTGACATGTAGTGTGAATTTATTTGTTGGACACAGAACTTAATGAAATCATATTTCTTAAGTCTGTCCTATAGAAGGTCATTTAATGTCAACGAGAATATAGATTAATTCTATCAATTAGAATTTAACTTCTATATTCAATTAATCAACCTATTTGACCAGTTAACTTATTTAATAAAATATTACATTTGATTTCTTCGGTAAACATAGTCTTGCCCTAGTTTAGCATATGTTCAATATTAAATATAGGTAGAATGGCTTTTGTCTATCTATATCCTCCCACTATTTTTTCGATCGTTTCAAAGCTTAATAACGAATGATTTAATCGAATCAAAATTAATGGGTAAGAGGTCCAGTCACCTTGAACCTAACAACCTTGAGTGTAGCTCAACAAGTTGCTTCACTCTACGATCGAAAGATGACTCTTCATCGATCTTATCGGATATGACCCTCTTATTCGGTTTTTGCCTCTAGCCATTTGTGATCATGAGTGTGCTCATCCAAATCACAATGTCTAGTCTAGTCGGACCCTTGTTTTTGCGTCTAGCCTGACTTGCCCCGGTGCTCGGTGTATTCATGACACGTCGGTTTGGGTCAGGACTTAGACTACATCTAGTCAGACTACATCATTGACATAACTTACGCCGGCACATGGAAATACGACGGTTTGGGTCAGTCAAGATTTCATCTTATGTATTTAAGGAGTTGGTTTCTACAGGGTTGCCATATCACAGCTTGAGTGTATCTCAACAACTGTAACACGGGCCCTATAGTTGCTAACCCCTAAAACAAGGAGGGCTACGGCTAATCTTGAAAAAGATCATTAATGTATTTGACTTAGAAATAGTTCAGGGTGTCATACAATCATGATTCGCGACATTGCGGTCCAGCGGAACACAGCCAGGGAATTGACTAAGACAGGATCACTATCCATTAAAGGGTGATCCAGAACTCTTAGCCAAGCACATTGATTGGATCATGGTCCATTGAATGAAGCTTGTCATTTTTGTATGTGTGCCATAGACTAAACAGCTTTTATTAACAACTAATTAATCCTATCAACTAGTTGCATCCTTAAATTCAAAATTTTAGGATTTTTTTAATAGCTTTTATTAAGTCCTTATCAACTATAAGGTTCACGTGCTATCCTAATCGTTATTAGGATTTTAATAAAGTTTATTAACCAACGCCAAAAGTGAAGTCCTTTAATGAGAATTAATAATAACAATTAGAATTAAAATTTTCATTAAAAGGACTACCCTAATCAGGAAGTTGGTCTTGAAGCATTGTTAATGTTTTATTAAAACATAGCATGTCATTAAAATTCAATTAATAAATTTTAATCATTTCTTAATTACTAACCTAAAGGGTTGTCTTGTGTTATCAAATAAGGGACAAGGTTATGCTTAGCCATTAACATAAGATTACACTAATTTTATCGCATAAAATAAAAGTGTACAACTATTTACCAATTTAAATAGAACAATGTCTATCACATAAACAATTTTAGCATGCAAACATAAATTGAACATTTAAATTTAAAATATGATTTTAAAAATATTTTATTTCTATCTCATAAAAACTTGTCTTTAAAATCACAAATTTGCATGATACCTTTAAAAATTTATCGCAAAAAAATTTTAACCTTTAAAATCAGTTTTTAAAATATATCATAAAATTAAAACATCATTTAAAAAAACTTTCATGCTTAAAAATTTATCATATAAAATTTTAGGCACTTTAAACTTATCGCATAAATTTAAAAGATTTAAAATTAGTTTTAAAAATTACCACATAAATTTTAAAACGTCATTTAAAATTTCCATATTCAAGAATTTATCACATAGATTTTTAAACATTAAAAACATTTTTAAAATTTATCTCATAACTTTAAAAACATTTTTAAAAGTATTTAAAAGAATTTCATGTGTTTAAAGAAATCGCAGGCTAGATCGTAACACAGACATAGCTCTGATACCAGTGTAGGGTATTCTGGGACCCTTAGGGCACAAAAACTCTATGACCGTCCTAAGTCGGACGGAACATAGACAGAAAAGCAGCGGAAAAATAAACATTTTTATCTAATTAACATTTAACCCTACGGTCCAAGACCCTAATCCAAGATCTATGCCGACTTGGGATGGATCTGACCATCCCAAGAAGGATCTAGCCTACTGTGATTAAATTAAACTAATGCTTAAACATATACCCGGAATCTCAACCATGGAGCAGGCGAGATGTACCGTACCGTCTTCCGAGCTGCTCCCGTCCCACGCCGAGCCGCTCCTTGAACCGGTCCCCGAACCGCTCCTCGAACCGCTCCGCATCCCGAGGCGATCAATCCCGTGTCGCCGAGCCAACCACGCGCCGAAGAAAGTTTCACGCGAGTGAAACCTCCACCTAGATTTCGGATCTGAATCTGAACTCCTTTGCGGCTTTGCTAGAGCCCTCAGGAGCAAGGCAGAAATTTATAGGGAGAGGAGAAATATTAATTTAAGCTTAGATCCGAGCGTGCTCCAACATTTACGAGAGCCGCTCAGATCTAGAGCTTGGGATGAGTATTGAGGAGGAGAGCAGACCCCTATTTAGATAGGCGACGGACCCTCCCCTTTTCTCAAAATCCGATGTGGGACTATTAATTTGAGTTAATTAAAATCAAGTTAGTTTGCACTTCACAAAGTGCAAACTTCCGTGAATTTTAACTCACTCATCGTTGAACTTCAGGATTGATACAACCTATCAATTGAAGGGTGTTCAACGGTGAACGCATAGGAAAAGACCGTTCGTCAATCGGAGTTCATTTGACCCCTCAATTGAATGTCCAAAGATCAACCCAAGGCTTGATTTTCGACTAAAATCAGCCGTCAAAACTGCCCAGTAAACCTAGGGTTCTGCACCCATTGGTGGGGCCCAACAAGTGGGCCCCACATCTTCAAAATCTGTTGACTGGGCGCCCAGGCCCAGACCTGGGCACGGGTGCCCAGGTCTGGGCGCGGGCGCACAGGCGCCTGGCACCTGGCGCCTGGCGCCAGCCTGGCGCATGGCGCCTGGGCCGCCTGGGCCTTAGCCCAGGCGCCCAGGCGCCCGGGCCTGGCCCTGGGCCGGGCGCCCGGGCCCAGGCGGGCCACTGTCACTATCAGGCCTGCTAGGAGCCAGGCCAGACCCAGTCTGGTCTGGGTCTGCCTGGTCTGGCCTGGTCTGATCCAATGGCCTGTTTTGGGCATAAGTTGGGCATTTGGCGTCCGATTTGGACGCCGTTTGAACCTGGGCATAGACCGGGACATTCCCGTCTTACCCGTGAACTTTTCCTTGCGTTTATTTTATTAAATATTGTTTTAAACAATTTAGAACACATTTAATCTCTTTTGCATCAAATGCAAATTAGTCCCCTATCTAGGCTTAAATTATCATATTGCATCAAATGCAATTATTCCATCCCTTACATCAAAAATGCAAAATATTCTCCCTAACTAATTTCTACCTATTACTAGATGAAGGTCGCAATCTTTGTGTGACCCTACGGCCTGACCCTACTACAGGTTGGGCTCGAAGCCCTATACGACAAAGACCACGAGCAGTGGCTGCCGTCCCTGTTACAGCATCATCATAATGTGGTTAGCTCATCAACATGAGAATTGTCGGGACCACCCTGACCGTGTCTGTGATGAGTTCTGCAGTTATAGTCTCTTCGTCTAAACTATTCGTATAGATCAAGTCTAGGGTACGATTAAACTGTCAACCCCAATAACTTGACTCCGGTTAGTTTTTATCAATCTTTAGTCAATTAATGTTGGACTTCTTCCAACATACTCTGCGCAGAGATTATAGTAAAGACCGAACTAACTCTACGACACTAACTCCCATTGACCTGGAGAGACGAATCCTCTCTTGGTCATTACTCGCCTCGTACGTTTCAAGTGACACCTAATCAAAAAGACTTTTCGACAGGCCTTGCCTCGAAGCTAGGTCAGTTGATCTACGTGGCACCATTCACGCACAGGTTCGTCAAAAGACCTCAAGTCAAAAGACCAACTAGCCTATCATCACTTAGAGTTATCATTGACAGATTGGTCAACGTAACCATATGATAACTCTTGTGGATCGTTCAGTGAACTCATTCTCTAATGAGCACCTATGTCTCGTCTTCGACTTCGCCAAGTCGAACGATCATGAGATCATCGCCACCGCTTAAAGGTGAAGACTAAGACACAATGGTCTATCCGATGCTTCGATATCCTTGTCTCGAAACATCTACGACCACGAACCCTTTTAGACTTATGCTACAGACGGTCAAACATTTCTCCATGATCGAGATACTCATCTCGATACCTGTTTGACCTTGCATAAAGTCTCAGGACTTTACCTAAGTTAATGTCTAATGTTAACTACTTAGATAAATCATTACCAAACAGCTTACTGTTATTTCGAACAAGACGTTTGTGCTATTCACACAGAGATAAATAGCCTGGAGGGCATCATTCTCCTACAACAAGGACATGCGACTGATGTGGTATTCAAAGGCACCTGTGCCGTGGACAGGTGACTTGGAAACCAACGTCAGTCGTCTGTGGGCACAAGCACGAATCTTGACAAAATGAAATATTTGGGCAAGGATGGACTTGCGACTGATGTGGTACACACAGTTGCCTCTGCCATGGGCAGGCGACTGTGAAACCAACATCAGGCACCTGATTGCACAAATGCAAAAGTTGACAAAACTTGGGATCTTTGGGAAAGATGATTTAGTCGACTGTAGAATGAAGTTCAGGCGCCTGCAAGGAGCCAGGTGCCTAAACATTATACATCAGTCGCCTGTTGAAAGCCTAAAATGCACAACTCAAGAAATTTAGAGTTAGAGTCCTAAGAATGAGTTCTAATAGATTCATAAGCTAGACTGAGTGATGTGTGATCCAACATTATTCTACTTCAAGGATACATTCTAATGAGAAAGAAATAAGAGAATAAAATATTTACATTTGTTAAGGCCAAAAATGACCGAGACAATTGTCAGGCTGACGTGGAACCTTCGGGCTAAGTTGGAGCCTCATCAGCGAGTGAAGTGGGACCCTAGGTTGGTATAACCAAGGTCGGATGATGGATGTTGATTAGAGTGCGGTTCTCGATCGACCCTCAAGCAGTTTGTATGTCGACGGATTGAGCCTGGGAAGCTTTGAAGCGACCCTCACACGATGGTGGGACTCGGCGATCTTCACCACAAATAAACGTCAGGAGGGTGGGATCTGGGTCCCTACCGAAATCCCCTCCGATGCTTACGGTAGTACGGAAACTTAAGGAAGAGAGGGAGCTTGGAGTATCTGAGATCGACCCACGGAGGTTCGTCTCAGATCTGTCGTCGCAAGCTCTTTAGTGGTAGAATTATATGCTGAAAGAGTAGAATCTATGTATTAGACCTCGTACCTTGGGAATTGGACCCTTACGGTATTTATAGACCTTCTGGGTCTCTTTAGTGACATTGGAGAGATAACGGTCACCCATTATCGTGCCACGATCCTCCCCTTTTAGTAGAAGTGAATGTTGCCCATGTTTCCACTATATACGGGCTCGTCTTTAATCCCACGTTCGAGTGAGGGGAATGCAACGGTCGACTGGTCAGTGGGCTTTGATCGATTCAATATTGGGCTTCTCTCGTAGGCCCTGTGGGCCTTAGTCATCCTTCGGTCGAGTCATCTCGAGTGCCGGCCCAATGATTCAATAATGGACCCCGTCGCATGACCTCAAAGGGTTTGCCTATTGAAGTTAAGCGACGTTACATCGCATTAATGGGGCATGGCAGTCGAGAAATTAGCACGCAAGTTTCAGATGCCAAAATGTCTGCCTCGTCGATTCAGATGATTTGCAGGTTCAAAATCCAAGACGCTCAGAGTCTTTGGATCTTCGACGTGTGTTTCATCATGCGGTTGTCGCCTTGCCGATATAAGACGGTTCCAGTAACAGAATTCAAAGATATCTTCTCCATCTCCCTTGACTTATATCTTCTTCCTTCGAAGAAATGGCTTCGTCTTCCGTCCCTGCCTCTAATAGGAGCTTGGTCATAGTCAAGCAGAAAAACAAGGAGGGGACTATGGAGCCTGGCCTAATCGCGAACCTGTGGTCCAAAGTCGAATCCGATCAGATCCCTGAGCTTTAGAAAAACTACGTCCGCCTCGATTATCAGATCCGGGTGCCAGGGAGGGATGAGAGGGTCCATCGTCCCGGTGATCGGGAGGTTAGGGTACATGTCAAAGACTTCCAACGAGGGCTTCGATTACCTATGCACCTCTTCATGAGGTACTTCTTGTGCCCTTTGAATATTTCTATCATGCCCCGCTTCCCATTGTGCTTGGGAGCGAGGACGCAGGTCCGCATGTGTAAGCAAGGAGGAGGTACTTTAGTTTTTCTTTCCCCTTCCTATACTTACAATAAGCGTCTGTATGAAACCTCGCAGATTCTTGCATGCATACTCAAAAAAACATTGATAATCAATATAATTACAATCTCAATGTCCCAAAATGAATTACAACAATAAGGAAATAAAGAGTGGCCTTATGGCCTTTACAACATAGAATACGTAAATCTGAAACAATGGAACAACAAGGAAAAGCAACCTAAAAATATCTTCCTGGAAGAGTCCTACGACTATGGGTCATGCTACACTGGAGCTAGGATCTGCAGAAATGCCCTAAGGACCTGACGGAAATAGCATTAAAACACAAATACAATGCCCGTCAGGGAGGGTTACTCATGTAGGTTCCCAAGCATCAATTTCATTTAAATAACTAAATGGAATTTAGCAATGTAATTACATAGTCTACTAACAGGATAAAAGCATGATACGAAGGGAAATTAACAAAAGATACAAGCGTGCTGAAAGTTAAGACATAAAATTAAACAACGATTATCACATGATTTGCATTTCAAACAAGGTAAGGGTAGTTTGCCAGTTGAGTACTTTTCAGTTGTTTGTGATCGTGCATAAGTCCATCTCAGAGTAGGTATAATGTTCTTGATGCACCCTATCATCGGGGGTTTACCGTGACGCTTCTTGCCATCCCAACCTGGAAAATGGCCAAGATGATTGCCTCCATTAGTGTGGTTTGGAGGTAGCCATATAGTGCTCAAGACACACGTATAAACTCTACTACATGAACCAACCTCACCAAAAGTGTATTGGTCTAAGCACCGACTAGTTTCATCACATCTGTATTCGATGGTTTCACATATGTGTTTCGAGGGTTATGTCCTACCCTCTGTTCAGTTTGGTGCAATATGACAAGCAGAGAATATGTTATTCGTTTACTGAAGAATCATTAATACAAGGTGTCTGTTGTTAATCAGTGGTAATAGGCATAGTAAGAACATGCATTTTAGTTACTAAAGTTGACGAGTATATTCAAAATGAGATTTTAGCATCAGATTTAGTAGTTTGTTCAAAAATTCAATTACCGTAAAATACATGCGAATTTAAGAAACCAAGAGTGTTAAAACATATAAGAGAGCAAGTGTATAGCAAAAAGTAAGAACAAGCTGTAATGTAAGGACATGATATTCATACACAAATAACACATATTATGTTAACATGGAAGAATAGTATAAACAAACCATGGAAGTATTATACTGCGTTAACACATATTGTTTTTACATCATACGTAAACATTTTGTTAATATGTTTCGAGAAACCAACATGATATCAATAGTAGTTAATTCTAATGCATATTTCAGAGTATGTATTCAAATATAATAACATCAATTCCATTTTGTAACCACCAGTTTTATCGTTACGCTATATCTGTATTTTTTCTCTCGTATGTCATTTCTTTCGTATTCGTAGCTTGATGTTGTTGTCCCCCGTATCCGTATCCATTTCTATTTTACATACTTATTATTATTCATATTATTATAACCCTTTATTATAATTATTTTTAAATGCCTCTTCTTAAAATCTGTTCTTAATTTTCAATTCAAAATTCAAATTCGAATTTAAACTTTTAAACGTTTTAAAAACTTTCCTTATTTGATCCTATTAAAACCTATTAATTAACTTTTATTCTCTTAATAAAACCTATTGATTACTAATCCTATTAATGATATTTCAAAACATTTCCTAATTCAAATCCACTTCCTATTATAACCTAGTTTTTCTACACCTAAGCCTCAGCCCTTCATGTGATGTCCTTTGCCCTAACCCCACTTTTCTTATAAAAATAAAACCTAGGCTATTATAAGTAACCCTAGGTCCCTTCACTTTTCTCCCTACCCTCAAGGACACAGCAGCCTAGCCCTTACTTTCTCTTCTCGCTCTTCCCCACGCACGCAAGCGGACCTCTCCATCGCCCAGCAGCAAGCGACCCTACCTCCACCCTCCAGCAGCCCAGATCGATGCCTGCAGCCTCGCATGCACGCCGCAGCAGCCTCCCCCTCACCTGAACTTCGACGCCCAGCGACCGCGGCGTCGACCCTGCTGAAGGCCCCAGCCCCATTGCCACTGTTCGTAACCCAGACGCCACCCCGCACCCAAGACAGCCGGTGCCTTCCTCCGTAGAACGTCCGACAACCTCCCTTGCGCCTTCATCTCCCTCGAGTCGCCCAGGCGCCTCACCTCCCGGCGGCATCCTCTACGAGCTCCCCTCCGTGCAACCTCCTCCCTTCATCCACGCGCACAACGCTTGCCGCTCCCCACCGTCGAAGCCTGCCATTGACACCCCCATATAAGGATGAAGCAATGAAGAGTAAGTTTCGTTTGTGAGTTATATTACACGATGGGTTCAAAGGAGTAACAGTTTGTGCTAGTACCCTATAATTTTGAGCATGCTGTACGAAGTTAAGAACATGCAGCAACCTATTTTTAATAAGGAACATTGTGAATTATTATATTCATTTTTTAGTAATACATTATATAAGGTTGAATATTAATAAGTTAGAATAGTTTAACCTTGTAAACATATTTGTAGATGAGTTAGTTGTAACACGGTTACTTAATGCATGTTAGCCGTAGAAATTATGTTATATCTAATACATGTTAGTTTTATATAACGATCTGGAGTTCCCGGTGTGACCATCATTACCGAGAAAGTCTTCGATGAGGGCTTTAAATGTGCACGTCCTCTCTGTCGGCTCGCCATGACCGTCGAACTCCGGTACCGTACTTCAAGTAGGTGACGGTATTGCTCGTATTCATGGTCTTGATGAAGTAATGGCAGGTGAATTAGTAGAATTTAATGAGGGTACAATAGGAATTGCTCTCAATTTGGAATTAGTAATGGGTGTAATCAGTAACTATACAAGTTGATTGTTGTAATATTTTAATGAGTTAAGACTTTAGCTTAATATGACGACCCGATCTCGCAGATAAATCCGTTCCTAATCTTATGATCGCTGAACACCCCAAACTCATGTCGTTTCAGGCAAGTACTTACCCCTTGCAAGTATATTATTTTTCCTACAACTTTTTAATGCACAAGTATTTTTATTGTGTTCAAACTTCCTAAAATAATGTACGTCGCGAAATTGTCGAGTAAACAACTTTTATATTCGGAATAGTTTTTTTATGAATCCTGTTAATGTGTTCGTTGCTTTAGCCACTTAAATGATGCACATGAAATGCTTTTCGTTCTTCATATTCGATTTATTATGTGATGTGCACCCTATTGGATTGTGAAAAACTGAGCCCTCGAGGCAATCACAGCTATTTGGGTCTTCGAACATTTTACAGAACATTGGGCCTTCGGGCAATTACGGACTATTGGGCCTTCGGGTATTACAGATATTGGGCCCGTGGGGGCATTTACGGAATGTTAGCCATACGGCGAGCATTGAACTACGGATACACTTATGGACACTTTGGGTGGGGTAGTCCAATGTAGTAGAGGTAGGAAGGCTAGATTACACTCTATTGGTGAACTTGACCGACACCTGGCCGGGTCGGTGAGTAGAGAGTCACGGGTTGCTCCCGTTGGCTTGGGTGTAATGCTAGTCACTTTCCCCTTAGACACTGGGCTTGTCACTAGACTAAGTACAGATTGGCACTCTTATTTACTTCTGTTGCTATCGTGAATGTATAAACTGTTAACTATGTTCATATCATGTTTACTTTGTACATCGGAAATGTCATGCTCTTCAATTTGTGCATTTCAAGGGCCATGTCTGTCACTTGCTACTCTGCACACTACACATGCCATACTTATTGATGTACACTGCACATGCCATATTTATTGTTGTACACTACACTTGCCATACTTATTGCTGTATGCACTAAACATGTAATGCTTATTAATGTACACACTACACCTTGCCATGTTCGCCACTTAGCACACTACACTACTCATGCTCACTGCTTTGCACACTACACGTCGTTATGTTCTCATGTTTCCTTATGCTGCTATGTATTCATCTTATTGGAATCATATTGTGCCCCTCATCTCCTAAAGCTTTGTAAACCCATATTATTATCTTGCCGAGGGTCCTTTTGTTACCAACATTTTAAATCTTGCCGAGCGCCCCTCGCTGACGTATATTTCCTTGTTTATCTTGTGAAATATACGTTAGGTTTTGAGCATAGTTCACTGAAGAGTTAGTTGGAGACTGAGTGTAGAGACCAGGAATACCAGGAGCACGAGACCCACTGCTAAGGACGATCTACTTTTTGCAGCTTTGCTAAAGTTTAATATTCATTGTTATATTTTGTTCAGATGTATTCTAAATTCCATGTAACTGTTGTAATGGCCATGCTAGGCCTTAATTCTTTGTGTACATGTAATCTGGAAGTTAAAGTATAATGATGACAAAATTCTGTTGTTTCGATTGTTCACAAGCAAGAACCTGCGCCACTACTACAAAAAAACGCTTGCATAGCGCTTTTTTTTACACTTGGATAGTGCTTTTAAGCGCTATCCAAGCTACCGCTATGGTAGCTTAGATAGCGCTTTTATAAGAGCTATCGTAGTGGTTTACTAAGATAGCGCTTATAAAAACGCTATCCAAGCTACCGCTATGGTAGCTTGGATAGCGCTTTTTTAAGCGCTATCTAAGTGGTTTACTAAGATAGCGCGTTACTACCTTAGCGCTTTTGGAAGCGCTATTCAAGATTACTCGAGAAATTTTGATTTATACCTTGCATAACACTTTCTAATGGACTGTCCGTGGCCAATACGCATTAGCCACGGACTGGCCGTGGCCTAATACGCATTAGCCACGGACTGGCCGTGGCCTAATACGCATTAGCCACAGACTGGTCGTGGCTAATGTTTAATTTTAAAAAAAAATAGAAAATCAAACAAATTTCGTCGTGTAGAATTAAAATTCCCAAAATAATATTTCTAGTTAATAAGGGCATTTTATACCTAACTCATGGGCATGAACATAAGATCCCTTACAAATATTGAAATCTTCAACTCTTGATTGTAATTTGATTGTAATTAACAACTCACATAGAGCAACAATACTAAACATACATCAAGGTTCGTACAATGCTACAAAAAATTTAGTAACTAAATAGCGGATAACGCCAGGAATAAAAAATGTACATATTCAGTAAATCCTTGTCACTCCCATCAAATTTTTAGACTACTAAGGTTGCTGACTGGGCCCGCGGTCTAGTCCAAAATCATGTCGCCTGGCTTCAGGTAAATGATCTCATCGTGTAAGAGTTTCACAATCACAGAGCCAATGTTGTTGTCCAAGTTCTTGATCTTGGTTGTTCCTGAGAAAATTTAAAGACAAGATAGGCTTTTTAGGACTCTGCATATGCATTTATAAATTAAAGGAAAGAAAACCATCCATCAACTAACGCAAAGCACCAACTATAAATGGGGGCACACATAATATGTTCCTAGTCCTTGCTGAAAGATTGAAAAGATAACATATGGACTTCACTCTTAAAAACACATTGCAGAAAGAATTTGCTTGCAGATCAGGGGTGATGTCACTAAGAGCGGGCCATGACATTTTTCACCTATTTTCTTTTTCCCCCGCAAGGAGATGTTTTCATGTCACATCGCTCAGACAGTTAATAGGCAAGAGGGACTCGGAATAGTAATGACAAAATCACACATGAAGCTGGGAAAAAGTTAGACAATTTTTATCAAACATAATTGGAAAGATGTTTACCGATAGCCAGGTCCAACGAAAAACATAGCAACACAGAAACACTATGCCACGTTTTCCTACACTTCAAGTAAATATTAAGTTTCACTGCGTTGTCAAAGAAAATAAGATTTTCACCTAATGCAAAAGAATGACATGTCTCATTATCTTATACTTTCAAATGAAGCAATCAAGTGGGAGTTTTATACAAAATGCACATTCTACAAAGCTGCTTCTCCAATAACGCTCACCATACATTAAACCAATTAGTATAGATTTCAATGATAATAGACAGCTATGTTGACTAAAGGTTTAACCAATAAACTTGCAAACTAAAGAGAGTAATTACCTCAGATACTCTCCTCTCAATAGCTGCTTCGAGACACTGGATAACCCTTTGCCTCTCTGCTTCTGAGTTCACAGGGGATCCATCCATGTGACTCTACTGTAGTACTCCTTCAAGATAGTAATAGGGAACTAACATAAGCACTAGATTTCTTGCATATAATAGGTTCAAATTTTCAAACAAGCTAAAACAACAAAACAATTTGAATTATCCAATACCTGATATGCTTCTGGGCCCTCGGCATTTACATTGCCATGGAAAATCATAAAGATAATTTCTAAGATGCTGCCTCACTTAAATGGTGATGGCTGAGCTAAATCGGAGTAACTATCAAAATTCACTACGGTAAGTTGCCTTCTGAATGGTGTGGTGACAACTCAGGCACTGATCCAACAGTGATATTGAATGGCAATACCTAAGTGCCTTCCCAAATTGTACTCTGTGAAGGAAATTTCACCAAGGGTATCAATTATTACTGTCATCTACTCTAGTGGATGATGAGCTCAATTGATTACTGCTTAATAGCAGCCGAACGGGATTAAATGAGGTCGGTATGGAGATCACAGACTCGGTTATTAACCTTCAATGCATGAACAATATGCTACATTCGAGGAGGGAAGCTATGAAAACGGAATGGTCTTCGTATTGATTTTAAATGGTAAGGCCATAAATCCATTTTAGTATGTAAGATTCGAAAAAATGTACGATTGTTGGAGACTAATAATCTGGAGAGTTGCGCAAGAATAAGAAGGACGAAAGCCTAATATTCTTTATTTCCTTCTTATGGGTAACAAACTCTGAGACATTTTACTGTTACTTTGCAAATTTCACTTTTAACTACCTTTGAATATGGAATAGTAGATTAACAGTGATTGGGTGTAGTGCAGATAAAATTCCTGCAGCACCGGCAATCTGGGTAGACCCGAGTTATGGATCAAACCAGTACCCGTCCCGAATTTTATCCGGGGCGGCCGGGTCGACCCCGTTTCTACCCGACCCGAATAGACATCTACACATACCCAGGCCAAGAAAGGAAATTGGAAAAATCTCTTCGCAATAATATTATTTGCTAAATGCCCTGGCTTTTTGCCAGATATACAAGGAAAAAAATTTACCGGATCGCTGTGACTCACATGGCCGACTTGATGAAATCAGTTCTTTGGGTATGTATGTAAAAATGGCATCAAGTCCGACTTTCATTCTTCTTCTTCCTCCTCCTCGGATGTTTCCATCAGCCACTAGAGTCAATTTGCCATGCAACGTAACATTGCACATTAGAACCTCATACCAAAAGGCAGAAAACAATGAATCTTAAAGTAGGATTTGATTAAAAGGTTAACAATGCAAATTTCAAGAAATAAAATGGAAAAAAAAGCATAACAGGCATGTGACTACATACAAAAAGCACTACAGCATGGTACTGCATACACAAAAAATAAGATCAGATGGTACCAAAATTCGTATATCACATAGGAGTTTTAAATGATGTACGTTAATGGGGTTTCAGCTATTTGAATGTTCATACATACCGTGATAAATGGTTCTGCCTGCTTCACAAAGATCTTGATAGATTCATTTGCCCCTTCTTTTTTCCTTTGCCCAGGTAAGTATTGCATCTTCTGATACATTATCATTCTCATACAGTAGTTTCAGAATCTACAATAACAAATGTCATATATACATTGTTGGACGCAACGATCTATGATCTCTTTGTTTGATGATGACAAATGTGTCGTGATATCTAATGTGTGTGCTAGTGTGTTTCAGGATTGGCGAAACATTATATTTTCACTTTTTGGCGGAATTGCTATTCGTATAGCATATTGGGAGAGAGGGAGTGTGTGTGCACAAAGCGATTTGACTTGGTCAACATGGAGGGAGACAGAATCAACTTGGAATTTGGTCAAATCAATTAGAGATTAATTTCAATTTCATATCCAATTTGAATTGCTATCAAATCCCAAATTGATCAAATCATATCTCCTACTTGTGGTGCAAAATGATAGAACCAAATCTCTAACTCCGATTCAAAATAGGATTCCCCGTAACCGCATCACCCTATCATCCCCTATAAAAACCCATCTTCTAGGGTTGAAGAAGTGCGAAGCAACCAAAAGAAAGGAGACTGCCACATTATTTGCCCAAAACAAATCACGCACGTCGTTAAAAGATAAGTGCATGCATCCTTTTTAATGTATTTAATTCGTTAGGCTATTCATGAATGCATGCACTTTTTCAATTTGTTCAAGCTAAAGGCCATTAATGAATGCATGCACTTGTTAAGGACATACTAATTTTTAATTCCCAAAACAAAAGTACATGTTTCTCATGCTGAAGGATTTAAAATTCCAAGTGCTTACGGTTAATGTGAAATTTGAAGGGTGTCACATTTCTTTTTGGTTGTTTTTTATTGGAGGGTGTCGAATTTTGTAAAGGGGTTTCTGATTGAAAGGCCGGCCTCCTTAATAATTCTTGGCCGAATTTTTTTTGGCCCCAAAAAGAAATAGCCGGCCATCTTTTTGAAGCTGCACCTAGGGTTTCAAAGAGCAAAAAGATTTTTTGAAGGCGCCGCTCAAATATTCCTTCTGAGAAAATTTTTTGTGAAGAGGCCTCTGTTTTTTTTGTTGTTTCTCATAACATTGGTTTTTGAAAGAACACATACAAACACTTCAAGGCACATATTCTGTGAAGAGATCTTTGTTCTTCATACCATTGTTTTTGAAGAGCACCCAAATTCTTTAAGAGCTTGTCTACTGATTTTTGATTGATCTCCTTGGAAATTATGAAGCACATGGCACTCATACTTTCACTTTTCTTTGCAAACACAAAAAAAAATCAAATCAGGGGCTTTGATACCAGCCGCAGGTCTCATTGGTTGGGTTTTTGATTGGCCGGCCACATTTCTTTTTGGAAGGGGTCGCAACTTAGAGAGCCGCATGAATTTTTGTGCAGAGACATCTGTTTATTGTTTTCCATAACATTTTGTGTCAAGCGTACTCACATATATTTCAGGAGCTCTGCGTTTTTTTTGTGCAGGGGCCAATTGATTGCTACCGAAATATTCAAGGGGAAAGTGCTTCAGAAAACAGAGAGGGATTAAGAAAGAGAGAGAAGTCCCTTGTGAGTGCCGCAATATACAAGTGCAAGGCCGCAATATTCAAAGAGTTTGTTGACGCAATTTGAGTTGCCGTTGCCGAGGAAACCACTACTACTTGCCAGACGACTTCTGGCCCGTGCTTATTGACGAAGACATCGCTGCTGCATAATCTGAGCTTTCTAAACTCAATACTTTATTATTTTGTGTAGCAATTGCGATAGATCTTCGTAGGGTAAACTTTACCTATATTTTGTGATTATTTTGGGACTTGTCTGGTTGGGACTAGACAAGTGGGACCCAGCTAGTTTGGGACTGACTGGTAGAAAGCATTACTATGATTGATAGTGAGAGAAAACACTATGTGTGGGGGTACTGAGAGCCTGACGAGTGTAGAGACATAGAGGGTGCTCTGAGCATGCTCTAACTTGTGGTTTTGTACCTATTGCGCTATTCAATACTAGTTCTGCTTTGGGGGTTGGAGTAGGTCATTGGGACGACCGAACCAGGGTAAATCTGTTGTGTACTCTGTGTCTGCATTTTTATTTACCCTGTTACTGCTATAACTGTGTGTGCTTATTCGTGGGTTGCACGAATTATTTTTATTAGCCTATTCACCCCCCTCTAGGCTAGGATCCAGATCCAACAAGTGGTATCAGAGCAGGTTTTAGGATCTAGCCTAGGATTGACCATGAATAACCATATGGATAGTGCTTTTGTTGAGGGACAGTCTGTTTCCCGTCCCCTAGGTTTAATGGAGGTGATTATGCATATTGGAAAAATCGAATGAAAATCTACCTTATTTCTGTTGATTATAAAGTTTGGCAAATAATTGAAAAAGGATATAAACTGCCTGTTATTAAAGTAGAAAATGTTGAGATTGAAAAACCAAATGACAAATGGGATGATGATGATTGGAAATCTTATTCTTTAAATGCTAAAGTTATGAATGCTCTCATTTGTGCACTTGATAAATCTGAATATAATAGAATCTCACATTGTTTAACTGCACAGGAAATATGGCATACCTTGGAGGTGATGCACGAGGGAACGTCACAGGTAAAGGAGTCTAGACTCTCTCTTTTGAGTGCAGAGTTCGAGGGATTTCGCATGCTACCATCAGAGAGCATATCAGAGATGTATGCGAGGTTCACCGACATAGTTTACAAGTCTAGCTCGCTTGGAAAGCCATATGATAGCCTCGATCAAGTGAGGAAGATCCTAAGAGCATTGCCAAGCTATTTCAGACCAAAGGTCACCGCCATCCAGGAAACAAAGGTATTGTCTCAATTGAAGGTGGAGGACCTTATTGGTAATTTGATGTCCCATGAGTTGGAACTGCAAAATGTTGAAGCAAGAGAGAAACCTGAGGAGAAAGATAAAGCCATAAAGTCCCTTGCTCTGAAAGCTGATGAAAGTGAAGATGATGATGACGACATAGCGCTAATGGTGAGAAACTTCAGAAAGTTCATCAAGACCAAGAATGGGAGAAACGAAATGGCACCCAGGTTTAATCGTTCTAACTTTAATAATTCTTCCAAGTAATTTAATGATCAGAAATCTACTGATAGAATGCAATGTTTTAAATGCAAGGGAAGAGGACATCTGATGAAGGATTGCCCAAATGAAACCGCTCAGCTCGCTAAAGGAAAAGAAAAAGCGAAGGTATTAACATGGGATATGGATAGCGAAGCTGAAAGCGAGGAGGAAAATGAAGCCCACTCTTGCCTGGCTTTGATGGGGGTCCAAGATAAGACACCGTTAGGTAGCAAAGCTGAACTTCATAAAATTTGTGAAGAAATGCAAAATCAAATAGTAGATCATGAGTTCACTATTGAATGTCTCCAAAATCAGAACTATGACATGCAAGTTAGAGATGATAAGGTGTTTAAAGAAAATGAAAAACTTAAAATTGATCTTAATGCATGTAAGTCTACTATTGAAGTCATGAAGAAGGAAAAAGAAAGCCTTGATGAAAATGCTCCTTGTATTTCTTGTTCCTCATTATTAAACCAAATTAGCATGCTTAAACTTGATTTGATTAAGCTCGAAACTGAAAAAAACTATGTGATTAGAGAGCTTAATGATAAATTCTGCATGTTGGATAATGACTTTAAGAGAAAAATGATTGAATTTGAAAAGAATGAAGAGGAAAACAAGAGAGCTTTTATTAGTAAATGCACGATGCTTGTGGAAGAAAATAAACAATTAAAAACCAAAGTCTCTCATCTTGAAGTAGCCATTAAGAAATTCTCTATGGGAAAACAATCGTTGGACACTATTTTAGAGAATCAATTATATGGCAATAATAGAAGAGGACTTGGTTTTGGTCTGAAAAACATTGAAAAGAAAAAATTCAAGAAATTCCACAATGTACCCTCTATTGCAAAGAACAAATATGCAAAGTGCTTTACTTGTGATAGTGTAGGCCACACTTCATATTATTGTAAATTTAGGAACACAAATATCAAGTTTAAACAAGTGTGGGTTCCTAAATCTTTAATAGCTAACACTAGTGGACCTTGTTGGATCCCAAGGTCACACTTAACACCTTTCTTGTAGGTGTGATGGAGGTTTGGCGAGGAGCACATTTTTTGAAAGAACACATACAAACACTTCAAAGCAAATATTCTGTGAAGAGATCTTTGTTCTTCATACCATTGTTTTTGAAGAGCACTCGAATTCTTTAAGAGCTTGTCTACTGATTTTTGATTGATCTCCTTGGAAATTACGAAGCACAGGGCACTCATACTTTCACTTTTCTTTGCAAACACAAAAAAATCAAATCAGGGGCTTTGATACCAGCCGCAGGTCTCATTGGTTGGGTATTTGATTGGCCGGCCACATTTCTTTTTGGAAGGGGCCGTAACTTAGAACGCCGCACGAATTTTTGTGCAGAGACATCTGTTTATTGTTTTCCATAACATTTTGTGTCAAGCGCACTCACATATATTTCAGGAGCTCTTCGTTTTTTTTGTGCAGGGGCCAATTGATTGCTGCCGAAATATTCAAGGGGAAAGTGCTTCTGAAAAAAGAGAGTGATTAAGAAAGAGAGAGAAGTCCCTTGTGAGTGCCGCAACATACAAGTGCAAGGCCGCAATATTCAAAGAGTTTGTTGACGCAATTTGAGTTGCCGTTGCCGAGGAAACCACCACTACTTGCCAGACGACTTCTGGCCCGTGCTTATTGACAAAGACATCGCTGCTGCACAATCTGAGCTTTCTAAACTCAATACTTTATTATTTTGTGTAGCAATTGTGATAGATCTTCATAGGGGAAACTTTACCTATATTTTGTGATTATTTTGGGACTTGTCTGGTTGGGGCTAGACAAGTGGGACCCAGCTAGTTTGGGACTAGCTGGTAGAAAGTATTACTAGGATTGATAGTGAGAGAAAACACTGTGTGTGGGGTACTGGGAGCCTGGCGAGTGTAGAGACATAGAGGGTGCTCTGAGCGTGCTCTAACTTGTGGTTTTGTACCTATTGCGCTATTCAATACTAGTTCTGCTTTGGGGGCTGGAGTGGGTCGTTGGGACGACCGAACCAGGGTAAATCTGCTGTGTACTCTGTGTCTGCATTTTTATTTACCCTGTTACTGCTATAACTGTGTGTGCTTATTCGTGGGTTGCACGAATTATTTTTATTAGCCTATTCACCCCCCCTTAGGCTAGGATCCAGATCCAACATACATACTATCAGTAATGTTACGAGGTGGAACTCGCGTACAATGAATTTGTATTATGGGAACCAAGGGCACGGTGGTTATATGGAAATGAGGGGCTAGGTAGGCTGTTTTACAAGTGATTAGTGAGGTGAAGAAGTCGGGTTCGTCGCCGGTGATGCCCCCGGGGTCAAATCTCGTCGGAAGTAGCCTGGGAAGGTTGGACGGCAGGGGGCTGGAGCTGACTCCGGTCCAGGGGCGAGCTCTCCTGCAGCACGAGCAACTCGTCAGAAGGGCTGGGTTGGGGTTCAACCCTTAGCCCCTCCGATGCCTAAGTCAGTGATAGGGCTTAAAAAGGGGGGGGGGCTAGACACGCCGGTCGGACTCTCTGTGTGTCCGCCGCCCGTGACGAGCTTTAGGTGGGAGAGCAAAGATATGGATGACCTTCGCCCTCGTGTGTGAATAATAGAAGATGAGAGAATTTTCCAACCCCCTCTCCGTAAGAGGAATGTGGGTATTTATACCTGACGGGTGATGACTAGGCGTGCTGAGCTGGCGCGTGTGACGGCGGAAACTTTGGATAGGGGCCTCGGGGACTGGAGGTCCTGATCCGCTTTTGTCAGGCGGCGCAACGGCCAAAGGGCGCTTTTGTCGGGGTGTCAGGGCCGAAAGCATCAGCTGTCAGGCGGTTCAGCCGCCAGGGGGTGCTTTGTCAGACGGTCGGGTGACGTATGTGTCGGTCGTGTCCTTATCCTTGGCCGTTTGTCGCTAGCGACGAGCTAAAGGCAGGGCGGTGTCACCCTAGGCGTCGTGGTTCGCGGGAGTCGGGCGGGCCATCCCGATTGGCCTTGGGGCACGGCCCGCTGGTGCGGAGGGATACGCCCACGCCGGTCAGCAGGCCTGGCCTAGCTGCCCTAGCGTCACCGAGCGCGCTACCTCGGCGGGTCGGGCGGCTGCGGTTGTTCGCCTCGGCCGGCCGCGGCTGTTTGCCTCGCCCGGTTCGGGGAACGCTGCCAGGCGCGCCTGTCTCCATGATGCCCCGGATTTTCGGGGCGGCGGCCCCTTTGTGACAGGGCAAGTTAGTGGGATTTGCTAGCGGATCCGGGCGGGTGTCGGGCTACTACGATCTTTAGGTCGTAACAATTGCCCCCGGCATTCGAGTGCGAGGCGGGAGCCCGGTTCGTCTCGGATGGCGTAATGCTGCCGCGACACAGTCTTTTAACGTGACCCGGGCTTGGATCCAAGCTTAGGGGGGGAGTGCGATTCTTACGGGGCGTTACCCCCCAACGGGGTGCCGTTGTTGGCGGGTATTGGGTCGGATTTAAGAGGGGGTCCGACTACTTGAGAATGTTAGGGCCCTTGTTGAGGGGCGCGTATCGGCCGCGCTTGTAGTCTTCGTGGAACCCCAGCCGGGCTGTGCTCGGTGGACCTTCCCGCTGACATGCGCTTGGGCTCAGGAGGGAGAGTCCGAAAGGGGGAATATTATACAACGAATCTTATTGGAAATCTAGGTGATATTTATAACATTTAGGGGAAGATGTGTGGGACGGAGGGTCGTCCACATTTGCTGCTCGCTTTGCCGGGAGGAACAGATGCCTGCGTCAGGGCGGCCTTCCCGTACGCCGATTACCGAATTTCTGTCGCCTCATTGTCCAGGGGCGAGCCGAGGCGCTGGGAACCGAACCACCGTGTGCCGCCCTGAGGTGTTTCTGCCTTCGGGGGGGGCGTCCCTCGGTCGTCGGAGGGGACCCTCTTCCTTTCCCTTTCCTCGTCTCCTCGCGTTTTGCCTCGCTGTCGTCACGCTGGAGGGTTGTACAGCCTCGTCGAGGACCCCGCGCGCCGAGGGGGAACCCCCGGGAGGTGGAGGAAGAGGTAGCGGTGGTGGCGCCGCAGGGCGAGCCGTTGGGGGGGTTTTCCCCTCCTTGACACCCCGTGGGGATCGCCGAAGGTGATGGCGTTAATTAGGGTGTTGCGGCACGCCGCCGGCCATCCGGACCTGCCTTTTGATATAGTAACAAGCAGGAGGAAAGCTGGCGGGCGGTGCCTCCCACGTGTAAGGGGAATATCCTGTTGGAGGTGGCGGGGCGATAGCGGCCACCGTCGGGGGCAGTGAGATCCGTCGGCGGCTTTCGGCTTTCTCCTTGGTTCGGTGAGGCATTTGGGGTCGTTTCACGCCCGAAGTGAGGGGATGGGGGTCCCTTGCATCTCTCCTTTTTTCCCTTTCTCATGGCCTATGGAGGGGGGTATTTATAGCGAGATTCTGCGGAAGGGTTTTTCTTGAGTAATGCGGGGGATTAGCGTTTCTAAGGGGCTCCGCAGAATCACGTGCTTTGGGAATCGCTTTTCCTCAGCGGTATCCGGCATTCTGGCCTCTCGGGGATCGTGTTACTGCTGACGGCGCGTCGACCGAGCAGCCTTTCGGTATGTTAAGTCGCATCGTGGCGCTGTCCTGACGAGACCGGGCCGCTGCCTTTTCAGGACTGGGCGCATGTTTCGCGGCCTCTGCCTTGGGACCGGTCCGTTCCGAGTCATGTTGTTTTGGCATCTTGCGGAAGTTACGCAATTACCAAATTACCAATTATGCCCCCAACATTCCCGTGGCCGAGATCGCGAGGTCTGGGGGAAGGGGATGTTGTTGGCTTGTGTTGCTTTTGGGCGGGGCGGGTTCGAGTGTATCTCTTTCCCCCTCGAGGGAAAGGTGTCGGTGACTTTTAGTGAGCGGGGCTCGCGCTGCAGGCGTAGATGTCCCGGAGGCCCTATGCCAGTTAGGAGGGGTAGTGCGGTGCTAACCCAGAGCTTGGCGGGGGATAGCTATTCGCGATGGTGTTCTCCGAAGAATCTGAGCATATAAAGAAGAACTTTTTTATTTAGATTTGCAAAGGCTGATCAACAGCTTGTAAAGGAGTTCATAGTTTATCGCCCGTTGTGGGGTCCGATCCGAGTGGGGGGGAGCCATAAAGTTGTCCTCGCCCGTGGTTTAATGATCTCCGGATCGGGTTGTCGATGCGGGTCGGGGTCCCTTCGTAACTTGAATCGAGCTCGGCGTGGAGGAGAATGGCCGCCCTTCGTGCTGAAGTGTTGCAAGGTCTCTTTGGCGATCGTGCCGCCTTCCCTCCGTTGCGTCGTCTTCTCTTTCCGCGGATAGGGGTTTTCCTCGGTCCGGAAGAGGCGCCGAGGAGGGAAACCGTCTTGCTGCGGCTTGCTCCTTGGGGAGGTTCCTGAGCATAGGGCCGTCCCCCGTCGCCCTGAGCCTCACTACTTCGGTTTGAGGGTGGGGTTCAGCGCCCGATGGTGCATGGGCGAGCTGACACGCCAGGACTCGACGTTTGGGCTTGTCGGGGATGCAGCCTTTCCGAAGTCCCTGGTCGGAGGTCGAGGGCGGAGGGGGGGGGGGGACCTGCCGGCTGGCATTGGGGGCTCTCGCCCGCCCAGCCGGCTTTAAACGGATGCCATTCTTTCTCCGCCTCATCCTTGCTCAGGGGACGGAGGCGTGAAAGGTGGATTTCCCTTGTGTAAGTGGAATATCCTGTTGACGATCCGTTTGTAAGTGGAATATCCTGTTGACAGCGCAAGAGATGTGGGCATCGCTGCCCTGGGCGGCGGGAACCATTGATGGCTAGTGACCTGTCTTTTGTTAGGGCGTTGTATCTCGACCCGTTTCCCCGCGGGTGGGGGGATCAAGTGGCGGTTTCTCATGTCTGCTGGTTCTCTTATTTTCTGGAGGAGGTGGGGCGTCTTTATAGGGTGATCTCGCTGACGGTTTCTCCTTTAGTTATTGCGCTGAGTTGGCACCATTAATGGGTTCCTCGAATTCATGCCCGTTGGAAACCGTCTTTGCCAGGTGGCGCTCACCCGTCCTCTTTTGGAGCGAATCATTAATGGTGGCGTGTTTCTCGAGCGGCCTTTCGTTTCGTCGAGTCACATCGGGGCCGCCTACTCGGGAATTGGCGTCGTTTCGTCGAGTCACATCGGGGCCGCCTGGCGTCGTTTCGTCCCGGTTTGTGTGCCCCTGTTTTTGATTTTTCGAGGGCCACATGCCCTTCTCTGGTTTGGGTGGCTAGGTTTGGCCCTGCCCCAGAGGTCTGGAGGAGGGGAGCAAGCGCGTAGCCTGGCCCGTGCCCTTCTCTGGCTTGGGTGGCTAGGGTTGGCCCTGCCCCAGAGGTCTGGAGGGGGGGAGCGGGCATGTAGCCCGGCCCGTGCCCATCTCTGGTTTGGGTGGCTAGGGTTGGCCCTGCCCCAGAGGTCTGGAGGGGGGGAGCGGGCGCGTAGCCCGGCCCGTGCCCACCTCTGGTTTGGGTGGCTAGGGTTGGCCCTGCCCCAGAGGTCTGAAGGGGGGGCGCGTAGCCCAGCCCGTGCCCTTCTCTGGTTTGGGTGGCTAGGGTTGGCCCTGCCCCAGAGGTCTGGAGGGGGGGAGCGGGCGCGTAGCCCGGCCCGTGCCCTTCTCTGGTTTGGGTGGCTAGGGTTGGCCCTGCCCCAGAGGTCTGGAGGGGGGGAGCGGGCGCGTAGCCCGGCCCGTGCCCTTCTCTGGTTTGGGTGGCTAGGGTTGGCCCTGCCCCAGAGGTCTGGAGGGGGGGAGCGGGCGTGTAGCCCGGCCCGTGCCCTTCTCTGGTTTGGGTGGCTAGGGTTGGCCCTGCCCCAGAGGTCTGGAGGGGGGAAGCGGGCGCGTAGCCCGGCCCGTGCCCTTCTCTGGTTTGGGTGGCTAGGGTTGGCCCTGCCCCAGAGGTCTGGAGGGGGGAGCGGGCGCGTAGCCCGGCCCGGGCCCTTCTCTGGTTTGGGTGGCGAGTGTTGGCCCTGCCCCAGAGGTCTGGAGGGGGGGAGCAGGCGCGTAGCCCGGCCCGTGCCCTTCTCTGGTTTGGGTGGCTAGGGTTGGCCCTGCCCCAGAGGTCTGGAGGGGGGGAGCGGGCGCGTAGCCCGGCCCGTTCCCTTCTCTGGTTTGGGTGGCTAGGGTTGGCCCTGCCCCAGAGGTCTGGAGGGGGGGAGCGGGCGCGTAGCCCGGCCCGTGCCCTTCTCTGGTTTGGGTGGCTAGGGTTGGCCCTGCCCCAGAGGTCTGGAGGGGGGGGAGCGGGCGCGTAGCCCGGCCCGCGCCCTTCTCTGGTTTGGGTGGCTAGGGTTGGCCCTGCCCCAGAGGTCTGGAGGGGGGGAGCGGGCGCGTAGCCCGGCCCGTGCCCTTCTCTGGTTTGGGTGGCTAGGGTTGGCCCTGCCCCAGAGGTCTGGAGGGGGGGAGCGGGCGTGTAGCCCGGCCCGTGCCCTTCTCTGGTTTGGGTGGCTAGGGTTGGTCCTGCCCCAGAGGTCTGGAGGGGGGAGCGGGCGCGTAGCCCGGCCCGGGCCCTTCTCTGGTTTGGGTGGCGAGGGTTGGCCCTGCCCCAGAGGTCTGGAGGGGGGGAGCGGGCGCGTAGCCCGGCCCGTGCCCTTCTCTGGTTTGGGTGGCTAGGGTTGGCCCTGCCCCAGAGGTCTGGAGGGGGGAGCGGGCGCGTAGCCCGGCCCGTGCCCTTCTCTGGTTTGGGTGGCGAGGGTTGGCCCTGCCCCAGAGGTCTGGAGGGGGGGAGCGGGTGCGTAGCCCGGCCCGTGCCCTTCTCTAGTTTGGGTGGCTAGGGTTGGCCCTCCCCTAGAGGTCTGGAGGGGGGGGAACGGGCGCGTAGCCCGGCCCGTGCCCTTCTCTGGTTTGGGTGGCTAGGGTTGGCCCTGCCCCAGAGGTCTGGAGGGGGGGAGCGGGCGCGTAGCCCGGCCCGTGCCCTTCTCTGGTTTGGGTGGCGAGGGTTGGCCCTGCCCCAGAGGTCTGGAGGGGGGGAGCGGGCGCGTAGCCCGGCCCGTGCCCTTCTCTGGTTTGGGTGGCTAGGGTTGGCCCTGCCCCAGAGGTCTGGAGGGGGGAGCGGGCGCGTAGCCCGGCCCGTGCCCACCTCTGGTTTGGGTGGCTAGGGTTGGCCCTGCCCAAGAGGTCTTGAGGGGGGGAGCGGACGCGTAGCCCGGCCCGTGCCCTTCTCTGGTTTGGGTGGCTAGGGTTGGCCCTGCCCCAGAGGTCTGGAGGGGGGAGCGGGCGCGTAGCCCGGCCCGTGCCCTTCTCTGGTTTGGGTGGCTAGGGTTGGCCCTGCCCAGAGGTCTGGAGGGGGGAGCGGGCGCGTAGCCCAGCCCTTGCCCTTCTCTGGTTTGGGTGGCTAGGGTTGGCCCTGCCTCAGAGGTCTGGAGGGGGGGGCGCGGGCGCGTAGCCCGGCCCGTGCCCTTCTCTGGTTTGGGTGGCGAGGGTTGGCCCTGCCCCAGAGGTCTGGAGGGGGGGAACGGGCGCGTAGCCCGGCCCGTGCCCTTCTCTGGTTTGGGTGGCTAGGGTTGGCCCTGCCTCAGAGGTCTGGAGGGGGGGAGCGAGCGCGTAGCCCGGCCCGTGCCCACCTCTGGTTTGGGTGGCTAGGGTTGGCCCTGCCCCAGAGGTCTTGAGGGGGGGAGCAGACGCGTAGCCCGGCCCGTGCCCTTCTCTGGTTTGGGTGGCTAGGGTTGGCCCTGCCCCAGAGGTCTGGAGGGGGGGAGCGGGCGCGTAGCCCGGCCCGTGCCCTTCTCTGGTTTGGGTGGCTAGGGTTGGCCTTGCCCCAGAGGTCTGGAGGGGGGGAGCGGGCGCGTAGCCCAGCTCGTGCCCACCTCTGGTTTGGGTGGCTAGGGTTGGCCCTGCCCCAGAGGTCTGAAGGGGGGGCGCGTAGCCCGGCCCATGCCCTTCTCTGGTTTGGGTGGCTAGGGTTGGCCCTGCCCCAGAGGTCTGGAGGGGGGGGAGCGGGCGCGTAGCCCGGCCCGTGCCCTTCTCTGGTTTGGGTGGCTAGGGTTGGCCCTGCCCCAGAGGTCTGGAGGGGGGGAGCGGGCGCGTAGCCCGGCCCGTGCCCTTCTCTGGTTTGGGTGGCTAGGGTTGGCCCTGCCCCAGAGGTCTGGAGGGGGGAGCGGGCGCGTAGCCCGGCCCGTGCCCTTCTCTGGTTTGGGTGGCTAGGGTTGGCTCTGCCCCAGAGGTCTGGAGGGGGGAGCGGGCGCGTTGCCCGGCCCGGGCCCTTCTCTGGTTTGGGTGGCGAGGGTTGGCCCTGCCCCAGAGGTCTGGAGGGGGGGAGCGGGCGCGTAGCCCGGCCCGTGCCCTTCTCTGGTTTGGGTGGCTAGGGTTGGCCCTGCCCCAGAGGTCTGGAGGGGGGAGCGGGCGCGTAGCCCGGCCCGTGCCCTTCTCTGGTTTGGGTGGCTAGGGTTGGCCCAGCCTCAGAGGTCTGGAGGGGGGGAGCGGGCGCGTAGCCCGGCCCGTGCCCACCTCTGGTTTGGGTGGCTAGGGTTGGCCCTGCCCCAGAGGTCTTGAGGGGGGGAGCAGACGCGTAGCCCGGCCCGTGCCCTTCTCTGGTTTGGGTGGCTAGGGTTGGCCCTGCCCCAGAGGTCTGGAGGGGGGAAGCGGGCACGTAGCCCGGCCCGTGCCCTTCTCTGGTTTGGGTGGCTAGGGTTGGCCCTGCCCCAGAGGTCTGGAGGGGGGGAGCGGGCGCGTAGCCCGGCCCGTGCCCACCTCTGGTTTGGGTGGCTAGGGTTGGCCCTGCCCCAGAGGTCTGAAGGGGGGGCGCGTAGCCCGGCCCATGCCCTTCTCTGGTTTGGGTGGCTAGGGTTGGCCCTGCCCCAGAGGTCTGGAGGGGGGGAGCGGGCGCGTAGCCCGGCCCGTGCCCTTCTCTGGTTTGGGTGGCTAGGGTTGGCCCTGCCCCAGAGGTCTGGAGGGGGGGAGCGGGCGCGTAGCCCGGCCCGTGCCCTTCTCTAGTTTGGGTGGCAAGGGTTGGCCCTCCCCTAGAGGTCTGGAGGGGGGGAGCGGGCGCGTAGCCCGGCCCGTGCCCTTCTCTGGTTTGGGTGGCTAGGGTTGGCCCTGCCCCAGAGGTCTGGAGGGGGGGAGCGGGCGCGTAGCCCGGCCCGTGCCCTTCTCGGGTTTGGGTGGCGAGGGTTGGCCCTGCCCCAGAGGTCTGGAGGGGGGGAGCGGGCGCGTAGCCCGGCCCGTGCCCTTCTCTGGTTTGGGTGGCTAGGGTTGGCCCTGCCCCAGAGGTCTGGAGGGGGGAGCGGGCGCGTAGCCCGGCCCGTGCCCACCTCTGGTTTGGGTGGCTAGGGTTGGCCCTGCCCCAGAGGTCTTGAGGGGGGGAGCGGACGCGTAGCCCGGCCCGTGCCCTTCTCTGGTTTGGGTGGCTAGGGTTGGCCCTGCCCCAGAGGTCTGGAGGGGGGGAGCGGGCGCGTAGCCCGGCCCGTGCCCTTCTCTGGTTTGGGTGGCTAGGGTTGGCCCTGCCCCAGAGGTCTGGAGGGGGGAGCGGGCGCGTAGCCCAGCCCGTGCCCTTCTCTGGTTTGGGTGGCTAGGGTTGGCCCTGCCCCAGAGGTCTGGAGGGGGGGAGCGGGCGCGTAGCCCGGCCAGTGCCCTTCTCTGGTTTGGGTGGCGAGGGTTGGCCCTGCCCCAGAGGTCTGGAGGGGGGGGGAGCGGGCGCGTAGCCCGGCCCGTGCCCTTCTCTGGTTTGGGTGGCTAGGTTTGGCCCAGCCTCAGAGGTCTGGAGGGGGGGAGCGGGCGCGTAGCCCGGCCCGTGCCCACCTCTGGTTTGGGTGGCTAGGGTTGGCCCTGCCCCAGAGGTCTTGAGGGGGGGAGCGGACGCGTAGCCCGGCCCGTGCCATTCTCTGGTTTGGGTGGCTAGGGTTGGCCCTGCCCCAGAGGTCTGGAGGGGGGGAGCATGCGTGTAGCCCGGCCCGTGCCCTTCTCTGGTTTGGGTGGCTAGGGTGGGCCCTGCCCCAGTGGTCTGGAGGGGGGGAGCGGGCGCGTAGCCCGGCTCGTGCCCTTCTCTGGTTTGGGTGGCTAGGGTTGGCCCTGCCCCAGAGGTCTGGAGGGGGGGACCGGGCGCGTAGCCCAGCCCGTGCCCTTCTCTGGTTTGGGTGGCGAGGGTTGGCCCTGCCCCAGAGGTCTGGAGGGGGGGAACGGGCGCGTAGCCCGGCCCGTGCCCTTCTCTGGTTTGGGTGGCTAGGGTTGGCCCTGCCCTAGAGGTCTAGAGGGGGGAGCGGGCGCGTAGCCCGGCCCGTGCCCTTCTCTGGTTTGGGTGGCTAGGGTTGGCCCTGCCCCAGAGGTCTGGAGGGGGGGAGCGGGCGCGTAGCCCGGCCCGTGCCCTTCTCTGGTTTGGGTGGCGAGGGTTGGCCCTGCCCCAGAGGTCTGGAGGGGGGGGAGCGGGCGCGTAGCCCGGCCCGTGCCCTTCTCTGGTTTGGGTGGCTAGGGTTGGCCCTGCCCCAGAGGTCTGGAGGGGGGAGCGGGCGCGTAGCCCGGCCCGTGCCCACCTCTGGTTTGGGTGGCTAGGGTTGGCCCTGCCCAAGAGGTCTTGAGGGGGGTAGCGGACGCGTAGCCCGGTCCGTGCCCTTCTCTGGTTTGGGTGGCTAGGGTTGGCCCTGCCCCAGAGGTCTGGAGGGGGAGCGGGCGCGTAGCCCGGCCCGTGCCCTTCTCTGGTTTGGGTGGCTAGGGTTGGCCCTACCCCAGAGGTCTGGAGGGGGGAGCGGGCGCGTAGCCCGGCCCGTGCCCTTCTCTGGTTTGGGTGGCTAGGGTTGGCCCTGCCCCAGAGGTCTGGATGGGGGGAGCGGGCGCGTAGCCCGGCCCGTGCCCTTCTCTGGTTTGGGTGGCGAGGGTTGGCCCTGCCCCAGAGGTCTGGAGGGGGGGAGCGGGCACGTAGCCCGGCCCGTGCCCTTCTCTGGTTTGGGTGGCTAGGGTTGGCCCAGCCTCAGAGGTCTGGAGGGGGGGAGCGGGCGCGTAGTCCGGCCCGTGCCCACCCCTGGTTTGGGTGGCTAGGGTTGGCCCTGCCCCAGAGGTCTTGAGGGGGGGAGCGGACGCGTAGCCCGGCCCGTGCCCTTCTCTGGTTTGGGTGGCTAGGGTTGGCCCTGCCCCAGAGGTCTGGAGGGGGGAGCGGGCGCGTAGCCCGGCCCGTGCCCTTTTCTGGTTTGGGTGGCTAGGGTTGGCCCTGCCCCAGAGGTCTGGAGGGGGGGAGCGGGCGCGTAGCCCGGCTCGTGCCTTTCTCTGGTTTGGGTGGCTAGGGTTGGCCCTGCCCCAGAGGTCTGGAGGGGGGGACCGGGCGCGTAGCCCGGCCCGTGCCCTTCTCTGGTTTGGGTGGCGAGGGTTGGCCCTGCCCCAGAGGTCTGGAGGGGGGGAGCGGGCGCGTAGCCCGGCCCGTGCCCTTCTCTGGTTTGGGTGGCTAGGGTTGGCCCTGCCCCAGAGGTCTGGAGGGGGCGAGCGGGCGCGTAGCCCGGCCCGTGCCCTTCTCTGGTTTGGGTGGCTAGGGTTGGCCTTGCCCCAGAGGTCTGGAGGGGGGGGAGCGGGCGCGTAGCCCGGCCCGTGCCCTTCTCTGGTTTGGGTGGCGAGGGTTGGCCCTGCCCCAGAGGTCTGGAGTGGGGGAGCGGGCGCGTAGCCCGGCCCGTGCCCTTCTCTGGTTTGGGTGGCTAGGGTTGGCCCTGCCCCAGAGGTCTGGAGGGGGGGAGCGGGCGCGTAGCCCGGCCCGTGCCCTTCTCTGGTTTGGGTGGCGAGGGTTGGCCCTGCCCCAAAGGTCTGGAGGGGGGGAGCGGGCGCGTAGCCCGGCCCGTGCCCTTCTCTGGTTTGGGTGACTAGGGTTGGCCCTGCCCCAGAGGTCTGGAGGGGGGGAGCGGGCTCGTAGCCCGGCCCGCGCCCTTCTCTGGTTTGGGTGGCTAGGGTTGGCCCTGCCCCAGAGGTCTGGAGGGGGGGAGCGGGCGCGTAGCCCGGCCCGTGCCCTTCTCTGGTTTGGGTGGCTAGGGTTGGCCCTGCCCCAGAGGTCTGGAGGGGGGGAGCGGGCGCGTAGCCCGGCCCGTGCCCTTCTCTGGTTTGGGTGGCTAGGGTTGGTCCTGCCCCAGAGGTCTGGAGGGGGGAGCGGGCGCGTAGCCCGGCCCGGGCCCTTCTCTGGTTTGGGTGGCGAGGGTTGGCCCTGCCCCAGAGGTCTGGAGGGGGGGAGCGGGCGCGTAGCCCGGCCCGTGCCCTTCTCTGGTTTGGGTGGCTAGGGTTGGCCCTGCCCCAGAGGTCTGGAGGGGGGAGCGGGCGCGTAGCCCGGCCCGTGCCCTTCTCTGGTTTGGGTGGCGAGGGTTGGCCCTGCCCCAGAGGTCTGGAGGGGGGGAGCGGGTGCGTAGCCCGGCCCGTGCCCTTCTCTAGTTTGGGTGGCTAGGGTTGGCCCTCCCCTAGAGGTCTGGAGGGGGGGGGAACGGGCACGTAGCCCGGCCCGTGCCCTTCTCTGGTTTGGGTGGCTAGGGTTGGCCCTGCCCCAGAGGTCTGGAGGGGGGAGCGGGCGCGTAGCCCGGCCCGTGCCCTTCTCTGGTTTGGGTGGCGAGGGTTGGCCTTGCCCCAGAGGTCTGGAGGGGGGGAGCGGGCGCGTAGCCCGGCCCGTGCCCTTCTCTGGTTTGGGTGGCTAGGGTTGGCCCTGCCCCAGAGGTCTGGAGGGGGGAGCGGGCGCGTAGCCCGGCCCGTGCCCACCTCTGGTTTGGGTGGCTAGGGTTGGCCCTGCCCCAGAGGTCTTGAGGGGGGGAGCGGACGCGTAGCCCGGCCCGTGCCCTTCTCTGGTTTGGGTGGCTAGGGTTGGCCCTGCCCCAGAGGTCTGGAGGGGGGAGCGGGCGCGTAGCCCGGCCCGTGCCCTTCTCTGGTTTGGGTGGCTAGGGTTGGCCCTGCCCAGAGGTCTGGAGGGGGGAGCGGGCGCGTAGCCCAGCCCTTGCCCTTCTCTGGTTTGGGTGGCTAGGGTTGGCAATGCCTCAGAGGTCTGGAGGGGGGGAACGGGCGCGTAGCCCGGCCCGTGCCCTTCTCTAGTTTGGGTGGCGAGGGTTGGCCCTGCCCCAGAGGTCTGGAGGGGGGGAACGGGCGCGTAGCCCGGCCCGTGCCCTTCTCTGGTTTGGGTGGCTAGGGTTGGCCCAGCCTCAGAGGTCTGGAGGGGGGGAGCGGGCGCGTAGCCCGGCCCGTGCCCACCTCTGGTTTGGGTGGCTAGGGTTGGCCCTGCCCCAGAGGTCTTGAGGGGGGGAGCAGACGCGTAGCCCGGCCCGTGCCCTTCTCTGGTTTGGGTGGCTAGGGTTGGCCCTGCCCCAGAGGTCTGGAGGGGGGGAGCGGGCGCGTAGCCCGGCCCGTGCCCTTCTCTGGTTTGGGTGGCTAGGGTTGGCCTTACCCCAGAGGTCTGGAGGGGGGGAGCGGGCGCGTAGCCCGGCCCGTGCCCACCTCTGGTTTGGGTGGCTAGGGTTGGCCCTGCCCCAGAGGTCTGAAGGGGGGGCGCGTAGCCCGGCCCATGCCCTTCTCTGGTTTGGGTGGCTAGGGTTGGCCCTGCCCCAGAGGTCTGGAGGGGGGGAGCGGTCGCGTAGCCCGGCCCGTGCCCTTCTCTGGTTTGGGTGGCTAGGGTTGGCCCTGCCCCAGAGGTCTGGAGGGGGGGAGCGGGCGCGTAGCCCGGCCCGTGCCCTTCTCTGGTTTGGGTGGCTAGGGTTGGCCCTGCCCCAGAGGTCTGGAGGGGGGAGCGGGCGCGTAGCCCGGCCCGTGCCCTTCTCTGGTTTGGGTGGCTAGGGTTGGCCCTGCCCCAGAGGTCTGGAGGGGGGAGCGGGCGCGTTGCCCGGCCCGGGCCCTTCTCTGGTTTGGGTGGCGAGGGTTGGCCCTGCCCCAGAGGTCTGGAGGGGGGGAGCGGGCGCGTAGCCCGGCCCGTGCCCTTCTCTGGTTTGGGTGGCTAGGGTTGGCCCTGCCCCAGAGGTCTGGAGGGGGGAGCGGGCGCGTAGCCCGGCCCGTGCCCTTCTCTGGTTTGGGTGGCTAGGGTTGGCCCAGCCTCAGAGGTCTGGAGGGGGGGAGCGGGCGCGTAGCCCGGCCCGTGCCCACCTCTGGTTTGGGTGGCTAGGGTTGGCCCTGCCCCAGAGGTCTTGAGGGGGGGAGCAGACGCGTAGCCCGGCCCGTGCCCATCTCTGGTTTGGGTGGCTAGGGTTGGCCCTGCCCCAGAGGTCTGGAGGGGGGAAGCGGGCGCGTAGCCCGGCCCGTGCCCTTCTCTGGTTTGGGTGGCTAGGGTTGGCCCTGCCCCAGAGGTCTGGAGGGGGGGAGCGGGCGCGTAGCCCGGCCCGTGCCCACCTTTGGTTTGGGTGGCTAGGGTTGGCCCTGCCCCAGAGGTCTGAAGGGGGGGCGCGTAGCCCGGCCCATGCCCTTCTCTGGTTTGGGTGGCTAGGGTTTGCCCTGCCCCAGAGGTCTGGAGGGGGGGGGAGCGGGCGCGTAGCCCGGCCCGTGCCCTTCTCTGGTTTGGGTGGCTAGTGTTGGCCCTGCCCCAGAGGTCTGGAGGGGGGGAGCGGGCGCGTAGCCCGGCCCGTGCCCTTCTCTAGTTTGGGTGGCTAGGGTTGGCCCTCCCCGAGAGGTCTGGAGGGGGGGGGGGAGCGGGCGCGTAGCCCGGCCCGTGCCCTTCTCTGGTTTGGGTGGCTAGGGTTGGCCCTGCCCCAGAGGTCTGGAGGGGGGGAGCGGGCGCGTAGCCCGGCCCGTGCCCTTCTCGGGTTTGGGTGGCGAGGGTTGGCCCTGCCCCAGAGGTCTGCAGGGGGGGGGAGCGGGCGCGTAGCCCGGCCCGTGCCCTTCTCTGGTTTGGGTGGCTAGGGTTGGCCCTGCCCCAGAGGTCTGGAGGGGGGAGCGGGCGCGTAGCCCGGCCCGTGCCCACCTCTGGTTTGGGTGGCTAGGGTTGGCCCTGCCCCAGAGGTCTTGAGGGGGGGAGCGGACGCGTAGCCCGGCCCGTGCCCTTCTCTGGTTTGGGTGGCTAGGGTTGGCCCTGCCCCAGAGGTCTGGAGGGGGGGAGCGGGCGCGTAGCCCGGCCCGTGCCCTTCTCTGGTTTGGGTGGCTAGGGTTGGCCCTGCCCCAGAGGTCTGGAGGGGGGAGCGGGCGCGTAGCCCAGCCCGTGCCCTTCTCTGGTTTGGGTGGCTAGGGTTGGCCCTGCCCCAGAGGTCTGGAGGGGGGGAGCGGGCGCGTAGCCCGGCCAGTGCCCTTCTCTGGTTTGGGTGGCGAGGGTTGGCCCTGCCCCAGAGGTCTGGAGGGGGGGAGCGGGCGCGTAGCCCGGCCCGTGCCCTTCTCTGGTTTGGGTGGCTAGGTTTGGCCCAGCCTCAGAGGTCTGGAGGGGGGGAGCGGGCGCGTAGCCCGGCCCGTGCCCACCTCTGGTTTGGGTGGCTAGGGTTGGCCCTGCCCCAGAGGTCTTGAGGGGGGGAGCGGACGCGTAGCCCGGCCCGTGCCATTCTCTGGTTTGGGTGGCTAGGGTTGGCCCTGCCCCAGAGGTCTGGAGGGGGGGAGCGGGCGCGTAGCCCGGCCCGTGCCCTTCTCTGGTTTGGGTGGCTAGGGTTGGCCCTGCCCCAGAGGTCTGGAGGGGGGGAGCGGGCGCGTAGCCCGGCTCGTGCCCTTCTCTGGTTTGGGTGGCTAGGGTTGGCCCTGCCCCAGAGGTCTGGAGGGGGGGACCGGGCGCGTAGCCCAGCCCGTGCCCTTCTCTGGTTTGGGTGGCGAGGGTTGGCCCTGCCCCAGAGGTCTGGAGGGGGGGAACGGGCGCGTAGCCCGGCCCGTGCCCTTCTCTGGTTTGGGTGGCTAGGGTTGGCCCTGCCCTAGAGGTCTAGAGGGGGGAGCGGGCGCGTAGCCCGGCCCGTGCCCTTCTCTGGTTTGGGTGGCTAGGGTTGGCCCTGCCCCAGAGGTCTGGAGGGGGGGAGCGGGCGCGTAGCCCGGCCCGTGCCCTTCTCTGGTTTGGGTGGCGAGGGTTGGCCCTGCCCCAGAGGTCTGGAGGGGGGGAGCGGGCGCGTAGCCCGGCCCGTGCCCTTCTCTGGTTTGGGTGGCTAGGGTTGGCCCTGCCCCAGAGGTCTGGAGGGGGGAGCGGGCGCGTAGCCCGGCCCGTGCCCACCTCTGGTTTGGGTGGCTAGGGTTGGCCCTGCCCAAGAGGTCTTGAGGGGGGTAGTGGACGCGTAGCCCGGTCCGTGCCCTTCTCTGGTTTGGGTGGCTAGGGTTGGCCCTGCCCCAGAGGTCTGGAGGGGGAGCGGGCGCGTAGCCCGGCCCGTGCCCTTCTCTGGTTTGGGTGGCTAGGGTTGGCCCTACCCCAGAGGTCTGGAGGGGGGAGCGGGCGCGTAGCCCGGCCCGTGCCCTTCTCTGGTTTGGGTGGCTAGGGTTGGCCCTGCCCCAGAGGTCTGGATGGGGGGAGCGGGCGCGTAGCCCGGCCCGTGCCCTTCTCTGGTTTGGGTGGCGAGGGTTGGCCCTGCCCCAGAGGTCTGGAGGGGGGGAGCGGGCGCGTAGCCCGGCCCGTGCCCTTCTCTGGTTTGGGTGGCTAGGGTTGGCCCAGCCTCAGAGGTCTGGAGGGGGGGAGCGGGCGCGTAGTCCGGCCCGTGCCCACCCCTGGTTTGGGTGGCTAGGGTTGGCCCTGCCCCAGAGGTCTTGAGGGGGGGAGCGGACGCGTAGCCCGGCCCGTGCCCTTCTCTGGTTTGGGTGGCTAGGGTTGGCCCTGCCCCAGAGGTCTGGAGGGGGGAGCGGGCGCGTAGCCCGGCCCGTGCCCTTTTCTGGTTTGGGTGGCTAGGGTTGGCCCTGCCCCAGAGGTCTGGAGGGGGGGAGCGGGCGCGTAGCCCGGCTCGTGCCTTTCTCTGGTTTGGGTGGCTAGGGTTGGCCCTGCCCCAGAGGTCTGGAGGGGGGGACCGGGCGCGTAGCCCGGCCCGTGCCCTTCTCTGGTTTGGGTGGCGAGGGTTGGCCCTGCCCCAGAGGTTTGGAGGGGGGGAGCGGGCGCGTAGCCCGGCCCGTGCCCTTCTCTGGTTTGGGTGGCTAGGGTTGGCCCTGCCCCAGAGGTCTGGAGGGGGCGAGCGGGCGCGTAGCCCGGCCCGTGCCCTTCTCTGGTTTGGGTGGCTAGGGTTGGCCTTGCCCCAGAGGTCTGGAGGGGGGGGAGCGGGCGCGTAGCCCGGCCCGTGCCCTTCTCTGGTTTGGGTGGCGAGGGTTGGCCCTGCCCCAGAGGTCTGGAGTGGGGGAGCGGGCGCGTAGCCCGGCCCGTGCCCTTCTCTGGTTTGGGTGGCTAGGGTTGGCCCTGCCCCAGAGGTCTGGAGGGGGGGAGCGGGCGCGTAGCCCGGCCCGTGCCCTTCTCTGGTTTGGGTTGCGAGGGTTGGCCCTGCCCCAGAGGTCTGGAGGGGGGAGCGGGGGCGTAGCCCGGCCCGTGCCCTTCTCTGGTTTGGGTGGCGAGGGTTGGCCCTGCCCCAGAGGTCTGGAGGGGGGGATCGGGCGCGTAGCCCGGCCTGTGCCCTTCTCTGGTTTGGGTGGCTAGGGTTGGCCCTGCCCCAGAGGTCTGGAGGGGGGGAGCGGGCGCGTAGCCCGGCCCGTGCCCTTCTCTGGTTTGGGTGGCTAGGGTTGGCCCTGCCCCAAAGGTCTGGAGGGGGGGAGCGGGCGCGTAGCCCGGCCCGTGCCCTTCTCTGGTTTGGGTGGCTAGGGTTGGCCCTGCCCCAGAGGTCTGGAGGGGGGGAGCAGGCGCGTAGCCCGGCCCGTGCCCTTCTCTGGTTTGGGTGGCGAGGGTTGGCCCTGCCCCAGAGGTCTGGAGGGGGGGAGCGGGCGCGTAGCCCGGCCCGTGCCCTTCTCTGGTTTGGGTGGCTAGGGTTGGCCCTGCCCCAGAGGTCTGGAGGGGGGGAGCGGGCGCGTAGCCCGGCCCGTGCCCTTCTCTGGTTTGGGTGGCGAGGGTTGGCCCTACCCCAGAGGTCTGGAGGGGGGGAGCGGGCGCGTAGCCCGGCCCGTGCCCTTCTCTGGTTTGGGTGGCTAGGGTTGGCCCTGCCCCAGAGGTCTGGAGGGGGGGAGCGGGCGCGTAGCCCGGCCCGTGCCCTTCTCTGGTTTGGGTGGCTAGGGTTGGCCCTGCCCCAGAGGTCTGGAGGGGGGGGAGCGGGCGCGTAGCCCGGCCCGTGCCCTTCTCTGGTTTGGGTGGCTAGGGTTGGCCCTGCCCCAGAGGTCTGGAGGGGGGGAGCGGGCGCGTAGCCCGGCCCGTGCCCTTCTCTGGTTTGGGTGGCTAGGGTTGGCCCTGCCCCAGAGGTCTGGAGGGGCGGAGCGGGGGCGTAGCCCGGCCCGTGCCCTTCTCTGGTTTGGGTGGCGAGGGTTGGCCCTGTTCCAGAGGTCTGGAGGGGGGAGCGGGCGCGTAGCCCGGCCCGTGCCCTTCTCTGGTTTGGGTGGCTAGGGTTGGCCCTGCCCCAGAGGTCTGGAGGGGGGGAGCGGGCGCGTAGCCTGGCCCGTGCCCACCTCTGGTTTGGGTGTCTAGGGTTGGCCCTGCCCCAGAGGTCTTGAGGGGGGGAGCGGACGCGTAGCCCGGCCTGTGCCCTTCTCTGGTTTGGGTGGCTAGGGTTGGCCCTGCCCCAGAGGTCTGGAGGGGGGGAGCGGGCGCGTAGCCCGGCCCGTGCCCTTCTCTGGTTTGGGTGGCTAGGGTTGGCCATACCCCAGAGGTTCGGAGTTTTATCGAACTGTAAAACTTGTGTAGGAATAACCATAATGGGAAGAACGGACGGACATGTATACTGCGTATAAGAAAAGAAATACTCACAACTATTGGTAGAATTTTAGCAGATGTTTTGCGTTCCAAGGGTGGGCCAGTTCGCTCCCTTCGGGGGTGGCCAGGATGTACGTGGCCGGCCCGACAATGTCGATGACCGTGTTGGGTCCTTCCCACTTAGCGGCCAGCTTTCCCCGTTTCGCAGTCTCAGGGAGGAAGGTGGCATCTCGGAGGACCAAATCACCAATCCTGAAGGTCCGCGGTTTCACCCGGGAGTCGTAATACCGCGCCATCCTTTGGCTGTGCTTGACGAGGCTAGTCAGGGCCCGGTCCCGCACCTCGTCTATCAACTCCAGGCTGAGGCCGAGTCCTCCTCCGTTGGTCTCTTCATCGAAGAGCTTTAGCCGGAGTGTCTCCTCGCCGATTTCCACGGGAACGACCGCCTCCGTCCCGTAGGCTAGCACGAAGGGGCTTTCCCCGGTCGAAGCCTTGTGGGTGGTACGATAAGACCACAGGATCCCCGGCAGCTCGTCGACCCACGCCCCCAGAGCGGCGTCCACCTTCTTCTTCATCGGACTCAAGATACACTTATTCGCGGCCTCCGCCATTCTGTTGCACTGTGGGTGGGCGACTGACGCGAATTGGAGTTTGATCCCCCAGCCCGAGCAGAAGTCGCGGAAGCCTTCGCAATCGAACTGCTTTCCATTATCCATGACAATGGAGCGGGGAATCCCGAAGCGGCATATGATGGATTGCCAAATGAAGCCCTTCATGTCTGTCCACGTGATTCGCGCCAGCGGCTCTGCCTCCACCCATTTTGTGAAGTAGTCCACGGCGACGACTAGATACTTCCTTCCTCCGGAGGCCTTTGGGAATGGCCCCAGGATGTCGAGCCCCCACTTGGCGAAGGGGATCTGGCTCAAGATGGGCATCAGGTTGGCCGGGGGTGCAGTCGTCCGCCGGCCGAACTTCTGGCATGCCTCGCACTTCTTGACGTACTGTACCGCATCCCGGATCATCGTCGTCCAGTAGTATCCTTGGCGCATTATTTTGTGGGCGATGGTGCGTCCGCCATGGTGGTTTCCACAAAAGCCTTCATGCACCTCGCGGATGACTTGCCCAGCCTGCTCTGGGCCCAAGCATTTCAGGTAGGGTAGGACGTCAAAATTGGCTCGGCGGCGGCGGTACAGCACCCCGTCGAGGAGCACGAATGACAGGGCCCGCCTCTCCACCTGTTTTGCCAGCATCCGTTCCTCGGGTAGCTCACCCGTGTCTAGGTACTTCATAATGGGGGTCATCCATGATGTTCTCGTGTCCGCGCACATCAGTTCTTCTTCGTCGATGGTCGGCGTCACCAGGCTTTCCACGTAGATTGCCTTCCCGATCTCGGCCGCCGAGGAGGAAGCCAGCTTAGACAGGGCATCCGCCCGGAGGTTGTTGGAGCGGGGTAGGTGTTGGACGTCCGCTTTCTTGAACTTGCGGAGTTCGATGTGGATGCGATTCAGGTATCGCTTCATTGTTTCCTCTCGGGCCTCGAAGCCCCCCAGGATCTGCTGAATGACGAGACGGGAGTCACTTAGGAGCAACACGTTCGTCGCCCCCACTGCCCTTGCGAGTTTTAGCCCGTTAACCGCGGCTTCATATTCCGCGACGTTGTTGGTGGCCGGGAAGCTGAAGCGTAGGGCGTATTCCAACGAACATCCGTCGGGAGTCTGAATGACGATACCCGCTCCCGTCCCGGAGCCTGTGGCGGAGCCGTCGACGTGGATGGTCCATAATTCGCCCGCTGCTATCGGGGAGGGCGCTGAGGGTTTACCCATCTCGACCCTCAGCGGGGATATGGTCGCCGATGGGAGCTCTGCCTGGTCCCCCGGCGGGACTTCCGTGGTGCATTCCACCACGAAGTCATCCAGCGCCTGGCCCTTGATTGCCGTCCGGGCTTTGTACGCTATGTCAAACTCGCTGAGCTCGACGCTCCAGTTGAGCATCCTCCCCGACCGCTCCAGCCTTTTCAGGTTCTTTTTGAGGGGCATGTCGGTGTGGACGATTATGGGGTGGGCCTGGAAGTAGGTTCGGAGCTTCCGGGCCGTGGTTATTAGGCAGTAGGCAGCTTTCTCGATAGGGCTGTAACGAGTCTCCGCCTCCCGGAGGATTCAGCTGGCATAGTAAACGGGGCGCTGCACCCCTCCTTCCTCCTTGACCAGGACGGAGCTAACAGCCTCCTCGTTGGTCGCCAAGTACAACCCTAGGGGTTCGCCTTCCCCCGGTCGCGCGAGAAGTGGTGGGCTTTGTAGGTAGGCCCTCAGCTCCGCGAACGCCCGCGCACAGTCGTCGTCCCACGGGATCACCTTCCTATTGTTTTTAGCTTCGCCAAAGGCTGTCCGTAAGACCCTGAAGAAGGGGAGAGATTTCTCCGCAGATTTCGACAGGAATCGTCCCAGAGCAGCGATCCGGCCATTTAGTCGCTGCAAGTCCCGGATCGTCCGGGGCTCCGTCATACCGATGAGGGCCGTCACCTTGTCGGGGTTCACCTCAATTCCCCGCTTCGTTATCATGAAGCCCATGAACTTTCCCGACTGCACGCCAAAGATACATTTCGCGGGGTTCAGCCTCAGGTTGTATAGGCGGACCCTCTGGAAGGTCTCCTGCAAGTCAGCGAGGTGGTCGAGGGCCCTCCCGCTCTTCACCAGCATGTCGTCGATGTAGACCTCCAAGTTTCGCCCCACCTGAGGGCCGAATATTCGGTCTACCATCCGTTGATGGGTCACCCCGGCGTTCTTCAGTCTGAAGGGCATCTTGGTGTAGCAGAAGGTGCCTTTATCAGTGACAAAAGACGTCTTCTCCTGATCCTCCTCCGCCATCGGTATCTGGTTGTATCCCGAGAAGGCGTCCATGAAGCTTAACAACTCATAGCCGGACGCCTGATCCACCAGGTGGTCGATCCTGGGTAGAGGGAAGCTGTCCTTCGGGCATACCTTGTTGAGGTCGGTGAAATCAACGCACATGCGCCACTTTCCACTGGGCTTCTTCACCAGAACGACGTTGGCGAGCCAGTCGGGGTAGTCCACGGGCCGAACAAATTTGGCCTCGAGGAGTCGCTCTACTTCTTCCTCGGCTGCCCTCTTCTTTTCGCCCCCTGCACTTCTCTTCTTCTGTCGAACGGGTCGGGCTTCTGGGTCCGCATTCAACCGGTGGGAGATCACTGTCGGGTCCACCCCGGGCATGTCGGCGGGCGACCATGCGAATACGTCCGTGTTTTCCCGGAGCAAGGCGATGAGGGCCGTCCTCAACGCGGACGGGAGTTTTGTCCCGATGGAGACGGTTCTTCCCTCGCCCGAGGCCACAGGGACCTCTTCTACTTCTTCGGCTGGGGTCGGCCGCTGGTCACAGAAATCCTCCCTCTCGTCTGGGACGAGTGCCGTCAGGACCCGCCTCGGGCCCCTACACAGGGACGGCGCATGGTTGTGGTCTCCGTGCGTCTTCCGTCCTCCCCGTACCTGTCCCACCCCCCGCGGGGTTCGGAACTTCATCGTCTGATGTCGCAGGCTGGGGAGCACCTCGATGGTCGTCATATATGGACGCCCTATGATTCCGTTGTACGCCGAGGCGACGTCGACGATGACAAAATGCGCTTCTCTGGTGACGACCATCGGCTCCTCCCCCAGGGTCATGGGCAGGGTGATCATTCCCTCGGTGGGAATCGCATGGCCGGTGAAGCCTGCGACAGGGCCCGCACAGGGCTCTAAGTCTGCACACCCCCACCCCATCCTCTCGACCGTTGCCAGGAACAGGATGTCACAGGAGCTACCAGTGTCAATCAGGAGTCGGCCGACGTCAATCGCCCCAATCCGAGCCTCGATGACGAGGGCGTCATGGCTCTGGCTCCGTGCCTCCGGCCAGTCCTCCTCGGTAAAGGTGATAGGGGGCCGGCGTATCTTTCGTCGCTTCGACCGGTGGCCGGCGCCCGCCATCATCACCTGTCGGGCCTCGGCCTCCAGGGTTGCGGGCGCTCGTCCTGCCGAGGTTAGGCCTCCCGTTATCATCTCATTTCGCATGACCGCCCTCGGGGGGCGGGGCTCCTCCTTATCGTGGTTTGTCCGCGGTCCCCGTCCCCCCTCCTCCGGGGGGTCTGTCTCTCCTGCCGCTACCCGCCTTCCCGCGACAAAGTTCCCCAGGTGACCCGCCTGGATCAGTCGCTCGATCTCCCTTTTAAGGGAGTAACAATGGTCGGTGTCGTGACCGTGGTCCCGGTGATAACGGCAGTATCTCCGGGAGTCCCGCCTCGCAGGGTCCGTCCTCATCTCCCGGGGAGGCTCCGGCAGTAATCTGGCCCTTGTCGCCGCGGCCAGCATCTCCATCATGGGGGCGTTGAGTCGCGTGTAGCGCGCCGGTGGGGGGTCCTCTTGTCCTGAGATGACTCTGGGGGGCCTCCGCGCCGGGGCAAACTCGCTCGCCGGGCCTGGGCAATCTTATGGGCGAGGCTCGGGCGGCTCCCGCCGCGGCAGGGTCATCTGATCGCGGGCTCGGCCCCTCTCTTCCCGCCCCGGCCGAAGGTGCGACCGAGGTCCGTCTTGGGATGGTTTCACTGGGGGGAGTATGACCTTTGCACCGAGGGTCTCTTCGGCCAATGCGTGCCTTTCCGCCATTGCCACCAACGCTTCATAGTCGGCCGGCGGATCCCGGAGCAGGGATTTGTGGAGGCTCCAGGTCCGTAACCCCGTTTTTAAGGCCAGCATAAGCACCTCATCGTCGCATGTCACCACCGACCGTCTTTCCTCCTGGAAGCAGTGGAGGTATCTTCCCGTCCTCTCCCCCTCCTTTTGGACTATCGTGCTGAGATAGTCCAAGGGCTTCTTTTTCGTCCGTCCGGCCCGGAACTCTTGGCAGAACTTGTGGGATAATTTGCCAAAGCTCCCGATGGTCCTCGCGGGCAGGCCAAAGTACCAGTCCAGCACGGTTTCTCTCAGGCTCTGGGAGAAATGTCGGCACAGGAACGCCTCGTCCACATCCTGCGCCTCCATCGCCCCCCGGTATTGTTGTACGTGTGTGAGGGGGTCACCCCTCCCATTGTACATTGCCAAGTGAGGAGGTTTGAACTTTTTGGGCCTTGGGGTGGACGTGATCCACCGTGCGAGCGGTGTGGCCTCCTCCGGATAGGTAGGGCGATCCGGAGCACCCCCTCTCCGCCATTCGGGGGTCAGGCTTCGGTCGCGTCGCGGCCGTCGACGGTCCTCCGCCCCCGGGGAGTAGTCCGATGGTCGTCTGGCGGGGCTCAATCCTCGGGCCGAGGATTCGACGGGTTGCGGGCTATGGCTCTCCCAGCGCCAGCACCTCCCGGCCAGCTATCCTCGGGCCTCCATCCATTCCTGATTCTCTCGGAGGAGCCTCTCGCGCTCGACGGTGAGGAAGCGTAGTTGTCGACATACGGCTTCCTCGTGCAGGGTATCGGAGGGGTGGTGCTGGTGACGCGGGTCACCTCCTCCAGGCGAGGATCTGTTCAGCAACGGATCCCGCCCGTTCCCGGGCCGCCGTCCCATCGTCGTCTCTTCAATGACTTCTTGGTTGCTTCTGTTTTCCTTCCTCAGCCTTTCGCGCTCCGCGACGATGAAGCGGAGTTGGCGGCGGGCGGTCTCTTCTTCCTGGTAGGCCCTCCGGGCGGTCTCGGCCGCCTCGTCCAAACGCCTTTGCGCGGCGGCCGCCTCCCCCAGGCGCCTCCACCGCCGCGCAACTTCCATCTCCTCTTCCAGGAGCCTTTGTTGGGCCGCAATCTCCTCAGCGAGCCCCCTATTCTCCCCCTCCTCCTCGAATTGAGGGTGGAGGTTCCGCCTCATGTTCAGGGGCTCTGAGGGGCCGGGCGGAGGCTCCGTTCCCGTCGTCTGATAGCCTCCCCTGGCCAGGGGGACGGCCTCGAAGCTCTTCAGGACGACAGGGGCCGAAGTACGTTCAGTCTCGGTGCCCATCCCCAGAAGAGGGTCGGACGCCGGGGTGATTTGTAGAGAGAGCGGTTCCTGACCCACGGGATCTTTGCAGTGGTCAGGGTTCCGCGAGATCGGCATGGAGTCTAACATGGGTGTGACCCTTCGTTCCCACAGACGGCGCCAATTGTTACGAGGTGGAACTCGCGTACAATGAATTTGTATTATGGGAACCAAGGGCACGGTGGTTATATGGAAATGAGGGGCTAGGTAGGCTGTTTTACAAGTGATTAGTGAGGTGAAGAAGTCGGGTTCGTCGCCGGTGATGCCCCCGGGGTCAAATCTCGCCGGAAGTAGCCTGGGAAGGTTGGACGGCAGGGGGCTGGAGCTGACTCCGGTCCAGGGGCGAGCTCTCCTGCAGCACGAGCAACTCGTCAGAAGGGCTGGGTTGGGGTTCAACCCTTAGCCCCTCCGATGCCTAAGTCAGTGATAGGGCTTAAAAAGGGGGGGGGGGCTAGACACGCCGGTCGGACTCTCTGTGTGTCCGCCGCCCGTGACGAGCTTTAGGTGGGAGAGCAAAGATATGGATGACCTTCGCCCTCGTGTGTGAATAATAGAAGATGAGAGAATTTTCCAACCCCCTCTCCGTAAGAGGAATGGGGGTATTTATACCTGACGGGTGATGACTAGGCGTGCTGAGCTGGCGCGTGTGACGGCGGAAACTTTGGATAGGGGCCTCGGGGACTGGAGGTCCTGATCCGCTTTTGTCAGGCGGCGCAACGGCCAAAGGGCGCTTTTGTCGGGGTGTCAGGGCCGAAAGCATCAGCTATCAGGCGGTTCAGCCGCCAGGGGGTGCTTTGTCAGACGGTCGGGTGACGTATGTGTCGGTCGTGTCCTTATCCTTGGCCGTTTGTCGCTAGCGACGAGCTAAAGGCCGGGCGGTGTCACCCTAGGCGTCGTGGTTTGCGGGAGTCGGGCGGGCCGTCCCGATTGGCCTTGGGGCACGGCCCGCTGGTGCGGAGGGATACGCCCACGCCGGTCAGCAGGCCTGGCCTAGCTACCCCAGCGTCACCGAGCGCGCTACCTCGGCGGGTCGGGCGGCTGCGGTTGTTCGCCTCGGCCGGCCGCGGCTGTTCGCCTCGCCCGGTTCGGGGAACGCTGCCAGGCGCGCCTGTCTCCATGATGCCCCGGATTTTCGGGGCGGCGGCCCCTTTGTGACAGGGCAAGTTAGTGGGATTTGCTCGCGGATCCGGGCGGGTGTCAGGCTACTATGATCTTTAGGTCGTAACAAGTAAGAAACCTTATAGATCCCTAATGAAAATAAGAGAATACCAGGATATTCAAACTATTATATCCTCCATAAGATGTTCGAAGCATCCAGTTCGTAATACTCTAGTACTAGTTCCATCAATAATAACTGCCAGACTAACTTAGCATATAAATAAAAGAATCATATTTATTGTGAAATATTTTGTATCCATCTCCACTTAAAATAAGTATAAGATGTGAGTTTAACAGGTTTAACATGGGCATGAGCTGGAAGGAACATCAAATCTTTTGACCAAATGGAGCAATATCGATGCGTTCACCAGAGTGGTATTAGGATACTAAATGCTGACATGTCTTCACCTTACAGACAATGGTAATGTTGATCTACACTTTGCTTATGATCAAGAATTGCATGGCATAAACACAGTTATTGGACAATATGGGGCGACAAAAAAGAAAACTTGCCGGCCAACTCGGCATTTTCGGATAGATAAACTGATGGGAATCTAGTCCCACCCCCAGTGGTTTGTTTTGTTGATGATCACACCAAATGTTGTTAAATTACTAATCATACTACTTAAGTGTGTAGGTTGTGCCATAAGCTAATTGAAGCTCGAAACATACTCCGAGAAGAAGAACTTCAACCACACACATAGAAGATGAAGATGAATTTAGCTCGCAACTCCAAAGCTCAAAGAATGTGCTCAAGCTAAAGCTAAAGAGGAGCTCAAATTCAAGCGAAGCATATGCAACTAGCTCAAGCTCATTCATGGCTTCAAGTTCTTCATAGAGTCTAGTGTGTGAGTTGTTTTTCATTTTCTTAGGATTATGTCAAAGCCAAGAAGAATTTGCACACACACAAATTGATTTTCTAAAATGTTTTTAAAACTCATTTTAAACTTATTTGAGAGCATACTTTCCATAGAAGCTAAGTTTCAATTTGTAGTCAACTACAAACACCTAGTAGTTCACTACACTGATTTCTGTCTTCTACCAGAAAAGATAGTCTGGTAGTCGACTACCTAAGTTAGGGAGTCGACTACCAGTTGTACTAGATTTTATCTGAGACACTCTGGGAGTCGACTACCAAAGTTAGGGAGTCGACTACCAGCTGTGCGACCAGAATTCCTTGATTCACTCTCTCATTTATTCATTGCTTGATTTTTGGGCTAAAGTCAAACTTGATTTGAATTATTTTGAATTCTCCTTTAGCTCTATAAATTGAGACCACATGAGAACATTTTTCCTCACCAATTCACTCTTGAGCAAAATTCTTATTCTCTCAAAAGATCTCATCGTTCTCATCACTCTCAAAGTTCTTCATAGCCAAATCGGTTTTTCAATTTCTGATCTTATTGCTTATATTCTTTTATAATTCTTTTTAAGATCATTATTATTATTTGGCTATTGCAAATTGGTTTTCAAAATCCTACTCTTTGATTTTTTATATTCTCAAAGGATTTTTGAAACATCTAGATTCTAGATCACATTGAATAATTTCATATTCTTTGTGTGATCTAAGAACACATCTAGATTCTAGATCACATTTAATAAATTCATATTCTTTGTGTGATCTACGAACGATTTAAATTCTTTTAGCCACGTTAAGCACTATTGCAAATTTAATCTTGGCTATAGAATTATTGGGTGTAAAAACCAATCTCCACTAATTCATTGTGGTGTATTGGATTTGATTTTACTTGTAGTCCCTTGGTGATAAGGGTGATTGTAAATCCTTGTTGTAGGCAAGGTGTTTGTGAAAAGTCCTCGGATTGTGAGGCAATGTAAAGTCCTCGGGTTGTGAGGCAAGGGTAAAATCCTAGACAAGTCTAGGTGGTCGGAAATCCTAGTTGAGGCTAGGTATTTGTATTGCTAAGGCAATAGTGGAAATCTCGTACCGGATTGGTCGGGGACTGGACGTACCCAGGGTTGTGGGGAACCAGGATAAAAATCCTTGTGTTTGCGTTTGATTCTCTCTGTGATTGTTTATCTCTACTTTGTTTATCTTGATTCATTAAGTATTACATTTGTAACTCATTCTAAATATTGTAAGATTAATTTCTGTATCTGCTTCTCTCTTATATTTCTGTGAAATCTTATATATCTTCATTAAGTATTTATTTAACTGAGCTATGCTTAATTTCCCTCTGGGAGTCGACTACTGTTCTTAGGGAGTCGACTACCAGAAGAGTTTTATCTCTGACTTGTTTTGAAGATTAACTTGTTGATTAAGAACCAAGCGTAGATCACTCTACTTGGTTTCTTAGGCAACATTAAAAGGGTTTTTAATTAACGATCGAAAAAGATTTATTATTTACACAACATTATTCAACCCCCCCTTCTAGTGTTGTTTGACATCCACATGATCCAACACTTGGTATCAAAGCAAGGTCAAAGAGATGGCGTCAACAAGAAGACAACTTCCACATATCTTTGATGGCTCAAAGTATGACGATTGGAAAAGAATGATGAAAGTCTACATTCAATCCAAACGTAACAACTGGTGGAGATTTATGGAGAAGCCCTATCACCCACTTACCACACCCGAGTCACTATGGACAAAAGAGGAAGAAGAAATGGAAATGAAAGATGGAGAGGTAATTGGATATATTCAATGTTTTTTGAGTAATAAAATTTTTACTCTTGTGTCAGGAGCTACTACAGCGTATCAACTATGGCACATGGTAGAAAAGTTTGAGGAATCTACCTCTAAAGTTTCATCCTCCAACAAATATAGAGAAGGTTCTTATGATTGCTATATGGCACAAACAAACAATGAGGTAAACTCTACCTCTAGTGATGAAGATGAAAACAATGATTTACTTCATGCTTACAATGATTTAGTTAAAGATTACAAATCATTGAAAAATAAATTTAGCTCTTTAAAGCATGATCATAAGAGTTTAAAGAAAGATCATAAATCACTTCTTATTGATCATAATAAGTTGAAAAGTGAGCATAATGCTTTATTGAATGATTATGAATGTTTAAATCTTGTGCATGATGAATCTCTTGAAAGATTGAATAATGCTAAGTCTATTATTGAACAATTAAGAATTGATAATGATAGACTAGTAGTAGAAAATTCTTTGCTTATGAATGAATGCAATAGCATTAAAGGTAGAATTGATTTATTGTTTAATGATTTATCTATGCGTAAAAGTATGCATGAAGAGCTTGTTTCTAAATTTGATAATTTCAAGCGCAATGCTAGTTTGAATACTTTTTCTTCATGCAAACATGATTCCATGATTAATAATGTTGATAGAGACAAAAAGAATCATGTTAGACAGAATATGCATGATACTATTGTTAGAACGAAATATGCTTTCATGTATGGTAAGATTGCATGCAATAAATTGATGAAATCCAATGTTTCTAATATTTCCATTCATAAGTTGGATTCTACTAATCATGTGACTATGCATCCATTTGCTAAGAATAATTCTATGACCATGCGTAGATTACATGATAATATGTGTTGGGTTCCAAAGAATTTGAGTTTGGTTGATAGAAATGCATATATCCATAATATTGTGATGAATATGCATAATTCTAGAAATTCTTTGTATGCTAGGAAAACAAATCCTAAATGTGTTTGGGTTCCTATTAGATGATCTTGCATGAACCCAATAATGTTGAGTATCTATGCTTATTGTATATTTTTAGGATACTCAAACTTGCATATTGAATATCATTTAAATTGATTTCGTTGATAATATCTTTAACCCCATGGACTCGAAAGAAAAGAGTACCAAATCTTGATTTTTGTAGGTACACATTTGAAGGGATTAGTAGAAGAGCTCCCAATGAATCTCTAAATCCATGCATACATTAAGGGGGAGACCCAACTGCAATGATGCAAACTTTAAGGGGGAGCCTATGAATTTTTTTTTCTTCACTTGGTATGTATACGACTATGTTTTTTTTGTGATGACAAGGGGGAGAAAAAGTGAAACAAGAAAAAACATGAATGAATAATAATCCGCATCTAAGCATGGGGAGTAAGTACACTTACTCATTTTTTTTATTTCATATTATTCATATGTTTTTTATTTGGGTGTCATCATCAAAAAAGGGGGAGAGTGATGGGAATCTAGTCCCACCCCAAGTGGTTTGTTTTGTTGATGATCACACCAAATGTTGTTAAATTACTAATCATACTACTTAAGTGTGTAGGTTGTGCCATAAGCTAATTGAAGCTCGAAACATACTCCGAGAAGAAGAACTTCAACCACACACATAGAGGATGAAGATGAATTTAGCTCGCAACTCCAAAGCTCAAAGAATGTGCTCAAGCTAAAGCTAAAGAGGAGCTCAAATTCAACCGAAGCATATGCAACTAGCTCAAGCTCATTCATGGCTTCAAGTTCTTCATAGAGTCTAGTGTGTGAGTTGTTTTTCATTTTCTTAGGATTATGTCAAAGCCAAGAAGAATTTGCACACACACAAATTGATTTTCTAAAATGTTTTTAAAACTCATTTTAAACTTATTTGAGAGCATACTTTTCATAGAAGCTAAGTTTCAATTTGTAGTCAACTACAAACACCCAGTAGTTCACTACACTGATTTCTGTCTTCTACCAGAAAAGATAGTCTGGTAGTCGACTACCTAAGTTAGGGAGTCGACTACCAGTTGTAGCAGATTTTCTCTGAGACACTCTGGGAGTCGACTACCAAAGTTAGGGAGTCGACTACCAGCTGTGCGACCAGAATTCCTTAATTCACTCTCTCATTTATTCATTGCTTGATTTTTGAGCTAAAGTCAAACTTGATTTGAATTATTTTGAATTCTCCTTTAGCTCTATAAATAGAGACCACATGCGAACATTTTTCCTCACCAATTCACTCTTGAGCAAAATTCTTATTCTCTCAAAAGATCTCATCGTTTTCATCGCTATCAAAGTTCTTCATAGCCAAATCGGTTTTACAATTTTTGATCTTATTGCTTATATTCTTTTATAATTCTTTTTAAGATCATTATTATTATTTGGCTATTGCAAATTGGTTTTCAAAATCCTTCTCTTTGATTTTTTATATTCTCAAAGGATTTTTGAAACATCTAGATTCTAGATCACATTGAATAATTTCATATTCTTTGTGTGATCTAAGAACACATCTAGATTCTAGATCACATTGAATAAATTCATATTCTTTGTGTGATCTACGAACGATTTAAATTCTTTTAGCCACGTTAAGCACTATTGCAAATTTAATCTTGGCTATAGAATTATTGGGTGTAAAAACCAATCTCCACTAATTCATTGTGGTGTATTGGATTTGATTTTACTTGTAGTCCCTTGGTGATAAGGGTGATTGTAAATCCTTATTGTAGGCAAGGTGTTTGTGAAAAGTCCTCGGATTGTGAGGCAAGGTAAAGTCCTCGGGTTGTGAGGCAAGGGTAAAATCCTAGACAAGTCTAGGTGGTCGGAAATCCTAGTTGAGGCTATGTATTTGTATTGCTAAGGCAATAGTGGAAATCTCGTACCGGATTGGTCGGGGAATGGACGTACCCAGGGTTGTGGGGAACCAGGATAAAAATCCTTGTGTTTGTGTTTGATTCTCTCTGTGATTGTTTATCTCTACTTTGTTTATCTTGATTCATTAAGTATTACATTTGTAACTCATTCTAAATATATTGTAAGATTAATTTCTGTATCTGCTTCTCTCTTATATTTCTGTGAAATCTTATATATCTTCATTAAGTATTTATTTAACTGAGCTGTGCTTAATTTCCCTCTGGGAGTCGACTACTGTTCTTAGGGAGTCGACTATCAGAAGAGTTTTATCTCTGACTTGTTTTGAAGATTAACTTGTTGATTAAGAACCAAGCGTAGATCACTCTACTTGGTTTCTTAGGCAACATTAGAAGGGTTTTTAATTAACAATCGAAAAAGATTTATTATTTACATAACACTATTCAACCCCCCTTCTAGTGTTGTTTGCCATCCACAGGATCCAACATAAACATCACCCAATATGGCCTGAGATCGAAGATGGCCATTCTCTCTTCCAATCTGTGTTGAGCAGCACCAGTGGCCATTCTCCAGCAAGGGGTACAAAGTAACCATCCTTCCTTATAAACTGACTCCAATAAATCTGTAATCGCTATCAAACATACACGATACAGACTGTGTATTAGAAAAAGAAAACAACAATGATGTGAAAATTGGAGAATGACATTTTCATAGAAAGGTTCATTCTTCTTACACCCTTGTATAGGATGAAGTGCAGAAATCATATGCAGGCATTCATTCAAACAATTTAGCTGTAACATTAAGATTTAAACACATGGACAAAATACATTAAGCATACATGCAAAATACCACATACCAGAAAAAGAACTGGTAACATCTAGTCCAAATTCATTGATAAAATGATAATCTTCCAAACAATTTAACTTAGAAAATAAAAGAATATGATCACAAATGGGTCTCATAATCACTATCAGAACATCAACAAAAACAAGGGAAGGATTTCACCTCATATCCTAACATCCAGCAAGCAAATAAATCGGGTTTGATACCGGCCGCAGAAAAGAAAATAAACCAAGACAAAATATGTTCCAATGCCCAAAGCCATCACTCAATCACACTGAAGATTTCAATAGACGAACAAAAATAAGTGAATCTAATAGCCAAATGCTCACCAGATATAAGAAGAAGAGATCCTCTGGCTAAGAAGTCTCTGCTGTTGTGTCTTATGGTAGGACTAGTCTCTGCTGCTGGTGCCGACAAAATCGTGGGTCCGTAATCGTTCGCTCAGCCATGCTCTAGGTTTTTTATTTTTCTTGTCGATCAGCCTGAGATCGAAGATGGCCTGTCCGTAATCGCTCACTAGGGCAATCGGCTAGGGCAATCGACTTCTCCCAGTCCGTAATCGTTCGTGGGTCCATAATCGCTCAGCCATGCTCAGAGATTCACCACCCCCAAAATCGGGGGAGGTCGAAGATGGCTGTGAGAAATTTGGGAGGGTTGGGAGGAGGAGTCTGAGACGAGGGTTGGGAGGGGGAGGCCTGATACGAGGGATGAGAAATTTTTGGGCATGGGGGAGGCCTGAGACGAGCGATGAGAAATTTGGGGCGTCGAAAATCTAGGGCTCTGTTGGATACGAGAAGCACTGTCTAAGGGATTCAATATATGTATATTTTTTAATAAAAGTGCTTACGTAACGTTTAGTATCATAGCGCTAAAAATAAAGCGCTATTTAAGGTATTACTTGCATAGCGCTTTAACAAAAAGCGCTATCTAAGTGATTTTTTCCTTAATTTTGATTTATTTTTATTTTCTATAAGTGCAGAAGCGCTAGACAAGAGCTCACTTAGATAGCGCTTTTTAGAAGCGCTATCTAAGTGTCATTACCCAAGCCCAAATTTGTAGTAGTACACATACGCTTATTGGGTTGGGGCTTCACCGCTCCAGCCCATGCGGGCCCGCTCGCGTCCTCGCTCCCAAGTATAATGGGAAGTTGGGCGTAAACAGGTTTTAGTGGTGGCCCATGCAGGTCATGCTTTCTGTGAAATACTCGGAATAATATGGATGTCATTATTAACTAGACTGCCTAGATAAACCTTGTACGTAAATGTTTACTTTGTTTGTTTACAGCATGGCAGGAAGACGTAACGCTCGATAAGGATCCAAAGCTGATGGAAGCGGAGATGACGATATCCGCCAGATGCTTGGAGTCATGAGGGAGATGCTGGAGGTTTAACACCATCTGGTCCAGCAGGCACGTCAGGCTGCACTAGCTGCTCCACCGCCCCGTTATGAACCTGGGGCTAAGCAGTTTGGAGAGATGGATTCATTTGCGAAGTTTCCTTTACTCCATATGTCTCTTCCTTCCTTCTACTCTGACCCTTCGTCTATCAGGCTTTTCCTCGATCATATCTAACTTAGGAAATTCCGAGGACGGAATTTTTATAAGGTGGGTAGGATGTAACGACCAGTTTTATCGTTATGCTATATCTTTATGTTTTTCTCTCGTATGTCATTTCTTTCGTATTCGTAGCTTGATGTTGGTGTCCCCTGTACCTGTATCCATTTTCATTTTTCATACTTATTATTATTCCTATTATTATAACCCTTTATTATAATTATTTTTAAATGCATCTTCTTAAAATCTGTTCTTAATTTTCAATTCAAAATTCAAATTCGAATTTAAACTTTTAAACGTTTTAAAAACTTTCCTTATTTGATCCTATTAAAACCTATTGATTAACTTTTATTCTCTTAATAAAACCTATTGATTACTAATTAAAACCTATTAATTAGATTTCAAAACATTTCCTAATTCAAATCCACTTCCTATTATAACCTAGTTTTTCTACACCTAAGCCTCAGCCCTTCAAGTGATGTCCTTTGCACTAACCCTACTTTTCTTATAAAAACAAAACCTAGGCTATTATAAGTAACCCTAGGTCCCTTCACTTTCTTCCTAGCCTCAAGGACACATCAGCCTAACCCCTACTTTCTCTTCTCCCTCTTCCCTACGCACACGAGCAGACCTCTCCATCGCCCAGCAGCACACGACCCTACCTCCACCCTTCGGCAGCCCAGCTCGACGCCTGCAGCCTCGCACGCATGCTGCATCAGCCTCCCCCTCACCTGAACTTCGACGCCCAGTGACTGTACCGTCGACCCTGCTGAAGGCCCCAGCCCAGTTTCCACTGTCCGTAATCGAGACGCCACCCCGCACCCAAGACAGCCGGCGCCTTCCTCCGTTGAACGTCCGACAACCTCCCTTGCGCGTTCATCACCCTCGAGTCGCCCTGGCGCCTCACCTCCCTACGGCCTCCTCCACGAGCTCCCCTCCGCGTGACCTCCTCCCTTCATCCACGCGCACGACGCTTGCCGCTCCCCACCATCGAAGCCTGCAGTTGACACCCCCATCTAAGGACGAAGCAATGAAGAGTAAGTTTCGTTTGTGAGTTATATTACATGATGGGTTCAAAGGAGCAACAGTTTGTGCTAGTACCCTATAATTTTGAGCATGTGGTACGAAGTTAAGAACATGCATCAACCTATTTTTAATAAGGAACATTGCGAATTATTATATTCATTTTTAGTAATACATTATTTAAGGTTGAATATTAATAAGTTAGAATAGTTTAGCCTTGTAAACATATGTGTAGATGAGTTAGTTGTAACACGGTTACTTAATGCATGTTAGCCATAGAAATTATGTTATATCTAATATAGGTTAGTTTTATGTAACATTAGTAATGGGTGTAATCAGTAACTATACAAGTTGATTGTTGTAATATTTTAATGAGTTAAGACTTTAGCTTAATATGACGAACCGATCTCACAGGTAAATCGGTGCCTAATCTTATGATCGCTGAACACCCCAAACTCGTGTCGTTTCAGGCAAGTACTTACCCCTTGCAAGTATATTATTTTTCCTACAACTTTTTAATGCACAAGTATTTTTATTGTGTTCAAACTTCCTAAAATAACGTACTTCGCGAAATTGTCAAGTAAACAACTTTTATATTCGGAATAGTTTTTTTATGAATCCTGTTAATGTGTTGGTTTCTTTAGCCACTTAAATGATGCACATGAAATGCTTTTATTTCTTGATATTCGATTTATTTTGTGATGTGCACCCCATTGGATTGTGAAAAACTGAGCCCTCGAGGCAATCACAGATATTTGGGTCTTTGAACATTTTATGGAACATTAGGCCTTCGAGCAATTACGGACTATTGGGCCTTCGGGTATTACAGATATTGGGCCCACGGGGCATTTACGGAATGTTAGCCATACGACGAGCATTGAACTACCGATACACTTATGGACACTTTGAGTAGGTAGTCCAATGTAGTAGAGGTCGGAAGGCTGGATTACACTCTATTGGTGAACTTACCGACACCTGGCCGGGTCGGTGAGTAGAGAGTCACGGGTTTCTCCCGTTGGCTTGGGTGTAATGCTAGTCACTTCCCCCTCAGACACTAGGCTTGTCACTAGACTACGTACAGATTGGCACTCTTATTTCCTTCTACTGCTATCATGAATTTATAAACTGTTAACTAAGTTCATATCATGTTTACTTTGTACATCGCAAATGTCATGCTCTTCACTTTGTGCATTTCAATGGCTATGTCTATCAATTGTCACTCTGCACACTACACATGCCGTACTTATTGATGTACACTACACATGCCATACTTATTGATGTACACTGCACATGCCATACTTATTACAGTACACTACACTTGCCATACTTATTGTTGTACGCACTACACATGCCATGCTTATTGTTGTACACACTACACCTCGCCCTGTTCGCCACTTTGCACACTACACTACTCATGCTCATTGCTTTGCACACTACACGCCGTTATGTTCTCCTGTTTCCTTATGCTGCTACGTATTCATCTTATTGGAATCATATTATGCCACTCATCTCCTAAAGCTTTGTAAACCCATATTATTATCTTGCCGAGGGTCCTTTTATTACTAACGTTTTAAATCTTGCCGAGCGACCATTGCTGACGTATATTTCCTTGTTTATCTTGTGAAACATACGTTAGGTTTTGAGCAGAGTTCACTGAAGAGTTACTTGGAGACTGAGTGTAGAGACCAGGAATACCAGGAGCACGAGACCCACTGCTGAGGACGATCTACTTTTTGTAGCTTTACTAAAGTTTAATATTCATTGTTGTATTTTGTTCAGATGTATTCTAAATTTCATGTAAATGTTGTAATGGCCATGTTAGGCCTTAATTCTTTGTGTACATGTAATCTGGAAGTTAAAGTATAATGATGACATCATTCTATTGTTTCGATTGTTCGCAAGCAAAAACCTGCCAAGTAGTCATACACAGACGCTTATTGGGTTGGGGCTTCACCGCTCCAGCCCATGCGGGCCCGCTCGAGACCTCGCTCCCAAGTATAATGGGAAGCGGGGCGTGACACATTTAGTATTAAACTAATCGTGATTGGATTCTAATCATAATTAGCATCAACTTATTTAGCATGTCAATTCACCAAGTCATTAGAATTGATGGGGAACCACCTACACTTTATCCCTGATAAGAACACACACATATCAGCTCATGAGAAATTAATCTAACATATTATTTATTTAGATGAAATAGATATGGGGAACCTACTATACGATGTGTAGATCTGGGGAGGAAGGCGAGCGGTGGGTTCACAGACGACAGAAACAGGATCGTAGCGAGAGGCACGATTTATCTGCGTCATTAGATTTCAACATTAAGCCAAAGAATTCTAACCCATTATAATGTTACTAACCCTAACTTGTGTCACACTGATTATTTAGCAGAGTGTACTGTTAGTGCTTTATATAGTTGTATTTATATAATATAATATGTATATATATATATACTAGTCATACCCCGTGCCTGCGGGCACGGTTCAATTAAGATTTCCCCCGCAAAATCTATGTTCCCCAAAAATTATTTCCACGGTCAAAATTGCGCGGAACAACAAATTTGCGTAAAAATATTTAGCGACATGGACGCATTCGGCGTGAAACAACAAATTCGGCGCGGAACAACAAATTAGTGTAAAAACATTTAGCGGGCGCCTTCGGCGCGGGCGCGGTTCAATTAAGATTTTCCCCAGCAAAATATTTGTTCCCCAAAAAATTATTTCCACGGTCAAAATTGCGCGGAACAACAAATACGCAAAATCTTGAGCTTCCCTAGACAGCTTAATGCTGGGAGAGCAAGAGAAGGCCCATTCATCTATTTTGTTTTTTTTCCAATTTCCAAAGCGCGCTGAGAACTTAATCCTGCGTACTCTTTTTACCCACAAAAAAAGTTGGAGCCACAAAAATTTAATCCCAACCATTCATTCCCCAACAATTAATCCTGGCCCTCTTTCTATCAACCAATTTGTCCTAGTCAGCTTGACCTATTCAACCCTAGGATTCAAAAATCACTGTCAAATGTATAATATAGTCATAACCCGTGCCAGCGGGCACGGTGCATATAAGATTTCCCCCCGCGAAATCTTTATTCCACAAAAAATTATTTCCATAACCAAAATTACACGGAACAACAAATCGGTGTGGAACAAAAAATTATTTAGTGGCACGGGCGTCTTCGGTGTGGAACACTAAATCGGCGCAGGTGCATTCGAAATGGAAGAACAAATTCGGTACGGGTGCCTTCGGTGCAGAACAACAAATTCGGTGCAAGCGCATTCGGTGCAGAACAATAAATTCGACGCGGGCGCTTTCGGTGCAGAACAACAAATTCGGCGAAAAAAAATTGCGAGCGCCATCAGCGCAAAACAACAAATTATGCGAAAAAAATTCGGCGCGGACGCCTTTGGCGCATAAATCTTTGTTCTCCAAAAAATTATTTCCACGGCCAAAATTGCACGAAACACCAAAGAAGCGTTAAAATATGTAGCGGCGTGGGCACCTTCAGTGTGGAACAACAAAGTCGGCGCATGCGAATTCGACACGGAACAATTAATTCGGCACGGACATCTTCGGCACGGAACAAATTCGATGCAGGCGCATTCGGCGTGGAACAACAAATTCGACATAGAACAACAAATTATGCGCGGGTGCCTTCAGCGCGGAACAACAAATTCGGCGAAAAAATTTTGTGGCCTTCGTGCCTTAGGTGCGGATGCCTTCGTCGCTTTCCCTAAAAATTATTTCCCCTCGAAAAGTTTTTAAGGCACGGGCACGTTCGACGTAGGCGCCTTCGACACGGCTGAGAGAGAGAGATCCCCCAAAAGCTTGGGTCAGATGAGTATTTTTCCACCAAAAGTTTTGTTTTCAAATACAAATTCCAAATTTTTAAGTGTTCAAACCAAATTTCAATTTTCAACCTTTCCCCGCAAGTTTCACCCCAAAACTTATCCTAGTCATCATGCTCCATCACTATGGTGTTATTCAACATTATAGTATAATCCATTTTAATTATTACTTTTGGTTATATGGTTATATGTGTTGACTGACAATGTCATTTAGTTAACGCACGATAAGTATCATAAATGCTGCAAGAACTTGCCAAACATATGCAAGAGTTATTTCGTTGTGCGAAGCATGTAAAGAACCTGCCAAGCATGGATGAAATAGTTCAAATGAATAAGCCATCCTAATATATTTAAATAATATTTAAATAAATAGTTAATAAATACTACAATAGAGCCAACATTTGTCTTGTAAAACCTTATTACAACACATAGATATCATTTATGCAAGAAGCAAACATATAACTAAATCTGTTAATAAAACATTGGAACAGGCTAAGCAACTCATGATAACCTAGAAGAATTTAAGCAATTGTTTACCATTTTCATAAAAATTCAAATCATTCATCAATTCCAGGAGCCTCCTTAAGAGTTATATGGAATGGAGACCATAAAACTTCCAATCAAAAGCAAAATATGTAGTCATATGCGTGCTAATGATATTAGCGAAAGCACAAAATAATAGGTGAAACCATATTTACACTAAACATTTAGGCTAATGGGTAGAGGCCCAAACGTTATTGACATTTTTTCCACAATGTAAGACTTGTATTCACAACATTCTCTGAACATATTGAGACAGTATGAAAGCTCGATCACTGTTTTAACCCTAGTTCATCTCCAAGGCTGAAAAAGGTTGTAAGCTGATTCTAAAGCTTATAATATAGTTCCAGCTTTTCAGCATGCCATGTTCAAGGAGTTGGGAGGGTCTGAGAATTCTCCGCTGGATATTCGATCAAACACCCATTTGTTGGCAGCCTAAGTGTAATGCACCCCATCCCAAATGATCCACTTCTCTGGATTCTCACATGACTTTCTGAGCAGTGCCTCAGTCCCGTTAACAGTACGGGTATCTCCACACCTCACATCAAAATTGAAGTTTAATGCAACACCACCGTAGCCACAGCATGCCGCAAGCGGGTGCTCCAAACCTGTAATTAGTTCATTGCAAGATATCAGTAATATGATCAATTCAAAAGACTGCGGACATAAGGATCTTATAATTTGACTATACTAATATAATCAGATGACAAAAAACTCACACATGAAATGAACCAAACAACCTTTCAAGGATACAGCTTTTGCTTCAAAGAAGAAATGAAATTTGGCTATTGATCTTAGGGAGCCATAAAGATGGGTGGTAAACTTTTTGTCAATCTTACATAATGGAGTATCATGCAAAGAAAACATAGTGGCGGATGATCTACCATGAAAAAGGGAGGGTATTTGTCCAATGACCGAGATTCCATTCAGAAAAATTGGTGACCATAGTTACTGGATTCATGTTTATGAATATTGTTATAGTTGTATTGATCTTGCAACTGAATAACAAAACTTCCATTTGGTAAAACAATTTAATGCAATTTCCTAATCATATTCACTATTTTGCACTCTTGTTAAAGATATTTCAAGAGTGGGCTAAATGATGGAAACAACAAAAATCTGGCATTATTCCTAGCAATCAAATAGTCATGTAAAAAAAGAGCTTGTATCTTACTCCTAACAAATCTGGAAATTGATTTGGGTATATAAATATTCTGGAAAGAGCTTGTATCAAATATTCATGCCAACATAGAACTGTGTAACATGATACATGATTACTGCAACCAAATGCGCCAATATTCTGGAAACTCAATGATTTGGGTATATCAAATATTCATCCATGCCAAAGTATCAAATATTCATGCCAAATGATCCACATGATTACTGCAACCAAAAAGACAAATACAAAAAATAGAAATGATCTTAAAAGTGTTGCAGAAAACCTAGACATGGGCAAATAATTTGCATCGATAATTAAATAAGCATTCTGGATTTTTGGTGTGTGCATTTTTCACATTTTTGCATCAATAATTTGCATCGATAGTTTTAAAGGCACATGAATAATCAAACAAAGATATTAACTAGAGGGAAAGAGAAATTGATGACAAAGAATCAGAAAATTGGACGGAAAACTCAGTTTTGTCAGAAAATTGGACGGCAAACAAAGATATTAACCCAGTTTTGTCAGGAATTCATGCAAATGATCTTTTCCCTCTCTTTTTGACAGGACATTGGCCAGTAAACTCTAGAATTGGTGTATATTGCCTCCTAAAATATAAGTTAAGGCACACATCTAGTAAATAGTAAGTTAAAATGCAAGTTTTTGAGCCAAGCCCTTAACCTTATAACAAAATTGAAGGATCAAAATTATAAAAATTTAAGTATAAATTCCAAAATCAGTTCCACTGGAAAATTAAGCTCGAGCACTGTTTTAACCCTAGTTCATCTCCAAGGCTGAAAAAGGTTGTAAACTGATTCTAAAGCTTATAATATAGTTCCAGCTTTTTAGCATGCCATGTTCAAGGAGTTGGGAGAGTCTGAGAATTCTCCGCTGGATATTCGATCAAACACCCATTTGTTGGCAGCCTAAGTGTAATGCACCCCATCCTAAATGATCCGCTTCTCTGGATTCTCACACGACTTTCCGAGCAGTGCCTCAGTCCCGTTAACAGTACGGGTATCTCCACACCTCACATCAAAATTGAAGTTTAATGCAACACCACCATAGCCACAGCAGGCCGCAAGCGGGTGCTCCAAACCTGTAATTAGTTCATTGCAAGATATCAGTAATATGATCAGTTCAAAAGACTGCGGACATAAGGATCTTATAATTTGGCTATACAAATATAATCAGATGACAAAAAACTCACACATGAAATGAACCAAACAACCTTTCAAGGATACAGCTTTTGCTTCAAAGAAGAAATGAAATTTGGCTATTGATCTTAGGGAGCCATAAAGATGGGTGGTAAAAATTTTGTCAATCTTACATAATGGAGTATCAGGCAAAGAAAACATAGTGGCGGATGATCTACCATGAAAAAGGGAGGGTATTTGGCCAATGACCGAGATTCCATTCAGAAAAATTGGTGACCATAGTTACTGGATTCATGTTTATGAATTTTGTTATAGTTGTATTGATCTTGCAACTTAATAACAAAACTTCCATTTGGTAAAGCAATTTAACGCAATTTCCTAAGCATATTCACTGTTTTGCACTCTTGTTAAAGATATTTCAAGAGTGGGGCTAAATGATGGAAACAACAAAAATCTGGCATTATTCCTAGCAATCAAATAGTCATGTCAAAAAAGAGCTTGTATCTTACTCCTAGCAAATTTGGAAATTGATTTGGGTATATAAATATTTTGGAAAGAGCTTGTATCAAATATTCATGCCAACATAGAACTGTGTAACATGATACATGATTACTGCAACCAAATGGGCCAATATTCTGGAAACTCAATGATTTGGGGTATATAAATATTCTGGAAACTCACACATGAACTGTGTAATAATCCATGCCAAAGTATCAAATATTCATGCCAAATGATCCACATGATTACTGCAACCAAAAAGACAAATACAAAAAATAGAAATGATCTTAAAAGTGTTGCAGAAAACCTAGACATGGGCAAATAATTTGCATCGATAATTAAATAAGCATTCTGGATTTTTGGTGTGTGCATTTTTCACATTTTTGCATCAATAATTTGCATCGATAGTTTTAAAGGCACATGAATAATCAAACAAAGATATTAACAAAAGGGAAAGAGAAATTGATGACAAAGAATCAGAAAATTGGACGGCAAACTCAGTTTTGTCAGAAAATTGGACGGCAAACAAAGATATTAACCTAGTTTTGTCAGGAATTCCCGCAAATGATCTTTTCCCTCTCTTTTTAACAGGACATTGGCCAGCAAACTCTAGAATTGGTGGATATTCCCTCCTAAAATATAAGTTAAGGCACACATCTAGTAAATAGTAAGTTAAAATGCAAGTTTTTGAGCCAAGCCCTTAACCTTATAACAAAATTGAAGGATCAAAATTATAAAAATTGAAGTATAAATTCCAAAATCAGTTCCACTGGAAAATTCAAGGTCTAGTAATAACTTTATCCAGTAATTTATATATAAAGGTTATCAATATATGGATAACATTATCAAAATTATCAGCAAGTATATTGATAATAACATTATCCAGTATCCAGTAATAACATTATCCAGTAATTTTGATAACCCATATAATGATAATCCATTGGATATGTAAATTACTGGATAATCCATGTGTATATGTGAATTATTTTGATAACCCAAACAATAATGTTAATTGGCATGTTATCATCAAAATAATGTCAAAAAATAATCCAGTAATTTACATCTCATATGTGTGTTTCTGTGAAGTGGACTAATTGGATTATTTTGGCAGATGCTACATGCCCAGAAATTGAATTTGGTGATAACATGCCCAATATTTCATTTACATGCCCAATAATCCAATTTACACACCCCAAAATAACATGGCAGATGCTTCTTTGGTGTTAGTTAATGACTTTGAATCCATATCCTCCACTGAAGTATATAATGCTAGACCCAATTTCCATTAAAAGATGACCGAAAATAACATGGAAGATGAATGATCGTTGTATCTGTGTGTTTATTTTGATGGATTATCAGCAAATTGGACTAATTCAATAATGCTATCATAAAAATAATGCTAATTGATAATTCACAATAATGTCAAAATAATGCTAATTGAATTATTTTGATGATTTTATGCCAATTACTGGATATGTGAATTACTGGATAATCCATATGTGTATCTGTGACTTAATGGATAATAACATGATATCATTATCAAAATGCTAATCATATCAATGTATGGGTTGATGTATCTGTGAATATTTGGAACCAAAAAATTACAAATTGAATAAAATTCACAAAGTCTCCTTGTAAACCTGCAAATGAAGAAACCCAAGGGCTCGGGGGATCTCGCATGGGAAAACCCAACAACTCAAATAAAATTCACAAAGTCTCCTTGTAAACCTGCAAATGAATTAACAAAACCAACAAAAAATACGAACACTAAAATCCACAAAAATTAGATCGGCATAACTTCCCAAATGAAACAAAGAAGGAAATAAAAATCCAAAAGACCGCACAAACTTTTTGCATGGATATTTTGAAGGGAGTTTTCCCCAAATCATAGTTTCAACCAAAATAGTACTTAAGACAACATACTTTTACATCGAATTATAATAATATCACACAACCTAAACTATATGCCAAAAGAAAAAACCCTTAACTATGAACAAATATACACAAAAATACATTTTGGATTGAACAACCATGCAGTCCAATTTCAAAAACACCATCTCTCACACATGCATTTAAATCCAACAAAATTTTCATATGAAGCTAGGGCCTTGTGTCCTGAAAATAAAAAATAAAATCATAGCTTAGAATAGAAAAATTAGAAACGAAGATATTTCTAATTACTTTGTACAACTCACATTTATTACCTTCATCATGTTTAAACAGAAAACCTTTTCATCATCACATTATAAAAAGATGATGTATCAAGCTCAATCCAAAGTGGAGAGTTAATGGGATGAGCAATAACCTAGATAAATTAAGAACATAAATTTCTTAGAAAAATTAATATATATTTGATAATATGGATGTAACGGTCTGTTTTCGTTGTACTTTGTTCGTGCACGTGCTTTTGGCCGTGCACGTGTTTATTTTAGACTTCATTTGTTTGTGAACACTTTTATGTGATATGCCGTTGTAAACGTCTCTGAGAGTATTAAATAGTGGCACTAATTTGGAACGACATTTCTCGAGTCGTTTTTCCACAATTTAATCTTATTCGATGAGACGTTGCGATTCTCACTTTTGACGGGAGACGTTTCTATTTTTAATTTCATCGTCCGACATCGAAATTGAGATCCGTCTTCTTAATTAGCTTTCTTTCGTCTCCACGATCACCCCGATATTTATTTTATAATTTTTGGAGTTTATTTGACCACTTTTACATTTTTTACAAAGCTTTAAATATTTTTAAAGCTAGGTTTTAAATTAATTTCGGCCAAATAAAATTTATTTGAGTTTAAAACATTTTAAATAATTTTTGAGCCGAATTCCAGCTCATTTGGGACGCACCCAAGCCTTGGGTGAGTTGGAGATGGTGAGATTTGAATTTTAAATATTTTTAAACTCTTTTAAATATTTTTAAACTCCTAATCCCATTAGGATTAGCCCTAGACCTAGTCAACCCATCTACACTATATAAACAACCCCTAGGAAGACCTATTTTCACAAGAAAATAATCCTAGCCGCTTCCAAAACCCAAAAACCCCCTTGCGACGATTCGTCGCAACTCCGTTCAGCCGCCGCACGAGCCTGACCGAGGAAATCACCCCAAACCCCCCGCTCCGACCGAAGCCCCGCCCGTACCAAGCTTGCACAGCCGCTCCGCATCGCCTTCGCTCGCATCCCCGTGTCCGACCGAGAGAATCTCTCGGTCAGACCGAGAGTTTTCCTCGCTCCGCTCCGCACCCGCACCACTGCAAGCCCCCGCACCAACCCCGCTCTGTCGCCCGCTCCGCACCGTGCCCGACCGAAGCAGCCGCCCGCTCACGCCTGCATCGCTGCACGTTGCAACGTTGCAACGTTGCAACGTCCCGCCCAAGCGCCCGACCGACGCTGTCGCCCGCACCGACCGAAGGAAACCCCTGCACCGCTGCTGCGACCGACCCCCGCAGCTGTGCAGCGCCGATCCCCCGTGTCTGACCGAGGCCGATCCCCGCATTTGGCTGTGTCCGACCGAGAGCCATTCGTCACAACCCCGCATCCGTCGAACCGCTTACCACCGTGGGCCTCCCAAGTTCTCCAGAGGTATTGTGGGTCCCCTATTGGTCCCTAGGACTACTGTGGGCCCCACCTAGGAGCTTTCTCTCCAACGATTTACCGCGTACGACGTTGCGACACGTCATAGCCCGTCACCGCACGTGCTAGCTTTGGAATCTGGATTCGTTGCTCCGGTTGCTGCTCTGAACTTCCAGCGAGGAATCTATATTGGAATCAGGACTTGGAGCGCGATCTTTTTATTCCAACCTCTGGCGTCGCTACCCGACGCCAGTGTAGCTTTCGCGTCGTGTTGAGGTAATGCTTTGCACCCCTAGGACCCCCAACCCATTGCCTGCTAATCAAGACTAAAATAAATGTTTTTAAAGTATTTTAAATGTTTTAGAAATCACTAATCAAGATTAATAAAATGAATGTAGGCCGATGGACTTGTGCACGTAGGATATTGTGACTTGGACTCGTTGGACGGTCTTACTCTGACGTGATACTTGCAGGCAAGTGAAACTTGCCAACTCTTGAGTAGGGCCATGTTTTTAGGCCACTTCCTTGTTTTTAGCGTAAAAGAGACTAGACAGTGAAATGATAGCTGTCTAGATGCAACTTTAGGGTCTAGCTTGACAAAGAAGCTAGATCCGTCACCCTGCCATTTCATGCATGCATTGATATCTGTCACGTTTAAATTCCTTATCTGTACGTACTTTTAACTGCCATGCATTGCATTCTACATGTCATCCAAGTTGATTGTTGCATTCGTAGCACACGCTACACTACTTGTACTTCCTTGTCCGGCTAGGTGCACCCCTATGCCATCATGGTAAAACACTTCATGGCTCGTGATCCAGCATCGGGCCTCATGTGTTGGTCAAAAGCCAATGCCCGATACACGTGGAGGGGTAGGGATAAGCGATCACTTGAGCTTAAGAGTTGGCCTGCGCAGCCACTCTATCCAAAAGGCGTAATCTCTGTGCACGAGGTGCTTACTTGACTTGTACTTGTCTTTGTGAATGATTCATGTAAAACTTGTCATCCGTGCCTTGTTTAAATGCCATGCTCGTACTTTACTTTACTTGTTGCACTCATTACTTTAACTGCCATGTCATTGCATCATGCTAGAACTGCTAGGTTGCTTTACTTTTACATACTATCAGTTTCCTTGCACAAGTCTCTTGTAGACTTGCTGACTTGTGCCTCTTGCTCTTTTGTGTGTCACATGTTAGACCCTGAGCCAGAGACCGTAGCTGAGGACGTGGTGTTTGCTGATGCTGAGGTAGAGCCTACTTTTGACGAGGAGTTGGTGGACATCGAAGACCAGTCTTAGAGACTGTTTGAGTTGCTTTTGCTTAGGTTGTTGTTAGTTGTCGGTGCGTAGCACCATTACCTTGTTTTCGTACTTTGTACTTTTGTTGGCCATGCTGGGGCCTCTTTTAGACTCTTTTCTTTTAGCCTGGTGGCTTTTCTGCGATGTTGAAATTTATTATGGATATTCTGAGATATCTCTTTTGTCTCTTTTCATTATTATTATCTTTGTTTCGTTTCGCGTTGCAAGGGCCTGCAGTTTAAAGTGATTGACACTTATCGGACTTGCAGCTTTGTAGCTTCAAGTCTGAGCGGACCTTCTCACGCTTTGCCTCCACATTTTTTTGGAAAGCGGGGCATGACAGGTTTTGTTGGTGGCCGATGCAGGTCTCATCTTGGAATTGCGAACTAACGGAACAACGGTAATAACGGAATGTCCATTAAATAAATTGCAACATCCAAGTCATTAAGCTTTGAGTCTAATTTGTTTGTTCGTTTTATATGTCATTAGATGGCTGGACGATGACAGACCCGATCTGGTAGTGGGCCCAATCGTGTTGAGGTACCGGATAGAGAGCCCACCAATGCTGAGATCATGAGGATGATGCATCAGATGATGTAGGTGCAGCAGGGCATGCTCCAGAATACCCAGGGTGCTTCTCGCTTCGAGCCAGGAGCGAAGCAGTTTCGGGAGCTGGGCCCGACTTACTTTGATGGATCTGAAGGACCGTTGGCTGCGGAGGAGTGGATCAGGAATACTGAGGATAATCTGAAGATGTCGAAGGTCAACCCGGCTGGATGGGTTGATCTTATGAAGAAGCAGCTTAAGGATAATACCCGCAACTGGTGGGATGCAGGGGAGGAGCTGTTGGTGAGCCCTATACCTTGAGCTACTTTCAAGTCCAGGTTCGATGAGGAGTACTTTCCGAAGGCTGCCAGGAGGGAGATATTGCAGCGCTTCATTGAACTGAAGCAGGGAAATCTGACGGTGGACCAGTACCACCAGGAGTTTACTAGGCTTAGTCGCTTCGCGCTGAAGATGGTGGAGGATGCTGAGGAGAAGGCTCAGAGGTTTCTGCAGGGTCTTTCCCTAGACTTGCAGAGCCTGATGTCTACGACGGATATGGAGTCATATCAGAAGTTGCTGGTAGCCGCTTGGAGACAGGAGCTGATTACGAGGCAGAAGAGAGGACTGATTTCTGGAGCTGGGAAGAGGCCTATGGAGCAGGTCAGAGGAGTGGTTAGGCCTGGGACCAGGCCTAATCAGCCAGTGCAGTTCAAGAGGCCAGGTGTGCCTCCTCAGAAGACTTGCTATTTTTGTAGCAAGACCGGGCATGTTAAGGAACAGTGTAGGAGGATGTTGGGACAGTGTTTGATTTCTGGAGATCATGCACATACTATTAAGGAGTGCCCGAAGTCTAAGCAGCCTTGGAAGGAACCAGTCGCAGCACAGCCGTTGCAGCAGAGAGCACCTGTACCTGCAGGACGTGGAGCACCCCTCGCTCCATAGAGGCAGGCTTTTCAGTAGGCCATGCAGCCGAGGAGACAGGCTTATCTGATGATGGCAATGGAGAGCGAGGCTGTGGATGAGGTTATCACAGGTAACTCTCAATCTAGTTGTTTCCTTCCTTAATTAGTTTTGGCTTGTTAGATTATGTTTGATTGCTTGCATCTGATTGTTTGCTAGAATAGGGTTTGATTGCTAGATTGTTTGTTAGGTGTGATTTTGATTTGCACATTTCCTGCATGAGTCCTCTTTGACTCTGGTGCATCGATGTGCATTATTTCCCGGAGCTTCATGGAGAAGCATTCCTTGACGATTACCCCTCTTCCCAAGAGTTGGAACATCTTTACAGGAAATGGTGTGATCTCGGTGCATCTTGGGTGAAATTCTTGACCTTTGGTGGTCTGTGGACATGAGCTTTACGCTGATTTTATTGTCCACGACATCATCAATTACGATGCTGTGCTCGGGATGGATTGGCTAGCGAGCTTCTATGCTACGATCGATTGTCGGAGGAAGAAGGTGGTGTTCGAGATCTCCGGATATCCGGTGTTTGAGTTCAGTCGAGGTAGCAGTTCACTTGGCCCTGTCAGGTTTCGGGCCAAGGCAGTGGAGGTTGTTGCTATGCAGATGGAGCAGGATAGACCAACTATGGTACGTGAATTCGATGACGTCTTCCCCGAGGAGATGTCTGGACTGCCACCCGATCGAGCTCTCGAGTTTTCGATCGATCTTATTCCGGGAGCGCAGCCTATTTCGAAGGCGCCGTATCAGATGGCTCTAGCAGAGTTGGAGGAGTTGCGTAGGCAGCTGGATGAGCTTCTACAGAAGGGTTACATCAATCCTAGTGTGTCTCCGTGGGGAGCACCGGTGTTGCTGGTGAAGAAGAAGGATGGTTCGCGTCGCATGTGTGTGGATTATCGGGAGCTGAATGCTGTGACTATCAAGAATAAATATCCCTTGCCTCGTATAGATGACATCCTTGATCAGCTTGGAGGATCGAGGGTGTTCTCTAAGTTGGATTTGAGGAGTGGTTATCATCAGCTTAAGGTGAAGAAGGAGGACATCCCGAAGACAGCGTTCAGGACAAAGTATGGTCACTACGAGTTCGTGGTTATGCCTTTCGGTGTGACCAACGCACCCGCAGTTTTTATGAACCTGATGAATCTGATCTTCTACGACTTTCTAGACAAGTTTGTCGTTATCTTTATTTACAACATCCTGATCTATTCAAAGTGGGAGAAAGAGCATGCCTCGCACTTGAGGACAGTGTTGGATATTTTGAGGAAGCATTGTTTGTATGCTAAGTATTCCAAGTGCGAGTTTTGGCTTGATATAGTTGCTTTTCTCGGGCATGTGGTGTCAGGTGATGGAATTTCGGTGGATCCCGAGAAGATTATGGCTATCAGAGAGTGGCCGGTTCCACAGTCAGCGTCTGAGATCCGGAGTTTCCTTGGGCTTGCAGGTTATTATCGGTGTTTCATTAAGGACTTTTCCCGGATTACTGAGCCGATGACCAGACTGACGCGGAAGGACATGCCATATGTTTGGTCTGATGATTGCGAGAAGGCTTTTGGTATTCTAAAGGAGAGATTGACGACTGCCCCTGTACTTGCTGTGCCTGATCAGAGTGGAGGATTCGAGATCTTTTGCGATGCTTCTGGCAGGGGTCTTGGATGTGTGTTGCATCAGCATGGGCATGTGGTTGCGTATGCTTCTCGTCAGCTTAAGGCTCATGAGAAGAATTACCCGACACATGATTTGGAGTTGGCTGCTGTCGTGTTTGCGCTCAAAATTTAGAGGCACTTCCTGCTGAGTGAGAAGGTGAAGATCTTCACTGATCACAAAAGCTTGAAGTATATTTTTACTCAGAAGGAGCTCAACATGCGACATCGTCGATGGTTGGAGCTCATGGCAGACTACGAGATTGATTTGCAGTATCACCTTGGCAAGGTGAATGTGGTTCCGGATGCGCTGAGCAGACTTCCAGCGGTGATGATGTTGAACTCGCAGTGGAGACTGCAGCAGGATTTTTGCGAGACTGGTATCAAGATTATTCTTCCTGGAGAGACTTCTTCGTTGATGAGCATGCAGATACAGTCGACGATCGTGGATAGGATCAAGGCTGGACAGGCTGGAGATGCTAAGCTGGTGAAGATTCGGGAGCAGGTGGAAGCCGGTCTGCGGACTGACTTTTTGATTCACGAGGATGGTTCGATGAGATTTGGAGCCAGGTTGTGTGTGCCAGCTGGAGATATCAGATATGAATTATTGGTGGAGGCACACAGTTCGCCGTATTCTGTGCATTCTGGTGGCACCAAGATGTACAAGGATCTTCGCCTAAACTTTTGGTGGCATGGCATGAAGAGGAGTGTGGCTCGGAGTGTAGCCAACTGTTTGGTTTGCCAACCAGTAAAGGCGGAGCATCAGCGTACGGCAGGGTTGCTACAACCGCTTCCGATTCTGGAGTGGAAGTGGCAGCACATCACTATGGATTTCGTAACTGGACTACCTCAGCGTCCGAAGCAGAATGACGCGATTTGGGTGATCGTAGACCGATTGACCAAATCCATGCACTTTATTCCCTTCCGAGTAGGACAGTCTACTGAGATGATAGCGAGGAGATATATGGAGGTAAATTCTTTTACTCTCCGTTTTGTTTCCTTTTCCTAGTTTAGATAGTGATGTAACGTGAAACGTGCAGGAGATCGTATGACTTCACGGAGTCCCTGTGAGTATCGTGTCGGATAGAGACACGAGATTCACGTCTCAGTTTTGGCAGAGTCTGCAGAAGAGATTGGGTACGAGTCTGAGTTTCAGCACGGCGTACCACCCGCAGACGGATGGCCAGTCCGAGAGGACGATTCAGATTTTGGAGGACATGCTGAGAGCATGCATATTGGACTTCAAGGGATCTTGGGAGGATCATTTCCATCACGTTGAGTTTGCCTACAATAACAGCTACCAGGCGAGTATTGGAATGGCGCCTTTCACCGCGCTATATGGAAAGAAATGTCGATCGCCACTGAGCTGGGATGACATTGGAGATCGGGAACTGTTATGACCGGAGATGATTATGGAGGCTGTGGATGTTTTGAGGAACATCCGGGAGAAGCTGAGGATTGCGCAGGACTGTTTCAAGCATTGGGCCGATGCTAAACGGAGACCTTTGGAGTTTCAGCCTGGAGATCATGTCTTTCTGAAGATTTCTCTGAACCGCAGAGGTATTCGATTTGGGAAGAGAGGCAAGCTGAGTCCGAGGTACATTGGGCCGTTTGATGTCCTGGAGAGAGTTGGAGCTGTAGCTTATCGCTTGGCGTTGCCTCCATCGCTGGAGGGAGTTGACGACGTATTTCACGTATCCCAGTTATGTCGATACATTAGTGATTCATCCCATGCTGTGGATTTCTCGAAGATTACGGTTCGTCCGGATCTGTCTTATGATCAGCAGCCAGTTGAGATTCTGGATCGTCGACAGAAGCAGCTGAGGAATAAGACCGTCGACTTGGTTCGAGTGCAGTGGCGTCACGGTTCCCCTGGTGAGTCCACCTGGGAGCGTGAGGATGAGATGAGAGAGCACTTCCCGCACCTTTTCCCGAGCAGTGCTTGATGTTGATTCCGAGGACAGAATTATTTCTAAGGTGGGAAGGATGTAACGGTCTGTTTTCATTGTACTTTGTTCGTGCACGTGCTTTTGGTCGTGCACGTGTTTATTTTAGACTTCATTTGTTTGTGAACACTTTTGTGTGATATGCCGTTGTGAACGTCTCTGAGAGTATTAAATAGTGGCACTAATTTGGAACAACATTTCTCGAGTCGTTTTTCCACAATTTAATCTTATTCGATGAGACGTTGCGATTCCCACTTTTGACGGAAGACGTTTCTATTTTTAGTTTCGTCGTCCAACATCGAAATTGAGATCTGTCTTCTTAGTTAGCTTTCTTTCATCGCCACGATCACCCCGATATTTATTTTATAATTTTTGGAGTTTATTTGACAACTTTTACATTTTTTACAAAGCTTTAAATATTTTTTAAAGCTAGGTTTTAAATTAATTTCGGCCAAATAAAATTTATTTGAGTTTAAAACGTTTTAAATAATTTTTGAGCGGAATTCCAGCTCATTTGGGCCGCACCCAAGCCTTGGGTGAGTTGGAGATGGTGAGATTTGAATTTTAAATATTTTTAAACTCCTAATCCCATTAGGATTAGCCCTAGACCTAGTCAACCCATCTACACTATATAAACAACCCCTAGGAAGACCTATTTTCGTAAGAAAATAACCCTAGCCGCTTCCAAAACCCAAAAACCCCCTTGCGACGATTCGTCGCAACTCCGTTCAGCCGCCGCACGAGCCTGACCGAGGAAATCACCCCAAACCCCCCGCTCCGACCGAAGCCCCGCTCGCACCAAGCTTGCACAGCCGCTCCGCATCGCCTCCGCTCGCATCCCCGTGTCCGATCGAGAGAATCTCTCGGTCAGACCGAGAGTTTTCCTCGCTCCGCTCCGCACCCACATCGCTGTAAGCCCCCGCACCAACCCCGCTCTGTCGCCCGCTCCGCATCGTGCCCGACCGAAGTAGCAGCCCGCTCACGCCCGCATCGCTGCACGTTGCAACGTCCCGCCCAAGCGCCCGACCGGCGCTGTCGCCCTCACTGACCGAAGGAAACCCCCGCACCGCTGCTGCGACCGACCCCCGCTGCTGTGCAGCGCCGTTCCCCTGTGTCTGACCGAGGCCGACCCCCGCATTTGGCTGTGTCCGATCGAGAGCCATTCATTGCAACCCCGCATCCGTCGCACCGCTTGCCACCGTGGGCCCCCCAAGTTCTCCAGAGGTATTGTGGGTCCCCTATTGGTCCCTAGAACTACTGTGGGCCCCACCTAGGAGCTTTCTCTCCGACAATTTGCCGTGTACGACGTTGCGACACGTCGTAGCCCATCATCGCACGTGATAGCTTTGGAATCTGGATTCGTTGCTCCGGTTGCTTCTTTGAACTTCAAGCGAGGAATCTATATTGGAATCAGGACTTGGAGCACGATCTTTTTATTCCAACCCCTGGCGTCGCTACCCGACGCCAGTGTAGCTTTCGCGTCGTGTTGAGGTAACGCTTTGCACCCCTAGGACCCCCAACCCATTGCCTGCTAATCAAGACTAAAATCAACGTTTTTAAAGTATTTTAAATGTTTTAGAATTCACTAATCAAGATTAATAAAATGGATGTAGGCCAGTGGACTTGTGCACGTAGGATATAGTGACTTGGACTCGTTGGACGGTCTTACTCTGACGTGATACTTACAGGCAAGTGAAACTTGCCAACTCTTGAGTAGGGCCATGTTTTTAGGCCACTTCCTTGTTTTTAGCGTAAAAGAGACTAGACAGTAAAATGATAGCTGTCTAGACGCAACTTTAGGGTCTAGCTTGACAAAGAAGCTAGATCCGTCACCCTGCCATGTCATGCATGCATTGATATCTGTCACGTTTAAATTCCTTATCTGTACGTACTTTTAACTACCATGCATTGCATTCTACATGTCATCCAAGTTGATTGTTGCATTCGTAGCACACGCTACACTACTTGTACTTCCTTGTCCGGCTAGGTGCACCCCTATGCCATCATGGTAAAACACTTCCTGGCTCGTGATCCAGAAGCGGGCCTCATGTGTTGGTCAAAAGCCAATGCCGGATACACGTGGAGGGGTAGGGATAAGCGATCACTTGAGCTTAAGTGTTGGCCTGCGCAGCCACTCTAGCCAAAAGGCGTAATCTCTGTGCACGAGGTGCTTACTTGACTTGTACTTGTCTTTGTGAATGATTCATGTAAAATTGTCATCCCTGCCATGTTTAAATGCCATGCTCGTACTTTATTTTACTTGTTGCACTCATTACTTTAACTGTCATGTCATTGCATCATGCTAGAACTGCTAGGTTGCTTTACTTTTAACTACTTTCAGTTTCCTTGCACAAGTCTCTTGTAGACTTGCTGACATGTGCCCCTTGCTATTTTGGGTGTCACATGTTAAACCCTAAGCCAGAGACCGTAGCTGAGGACGTGGTGTTTGCTGACGCTGAGGCAGAGCCTACTTTTGACGAGGAGTTGGTGGACACCGGAGAGCAGTCTTAGAGACTGTTTGAGTTGCTTTTTCTTAGGTTGTTGTTAGTTGTCGGTGCGTAGAACCATTACCTTGTTTTCGTACTTTGTACTTTTGTTGGCCATGCTGGGTCCTCTTTTAGACTCTTTTCTTTTAGCGTTGTGGCTTTTCTGCGATGTTGAAATTTATTATGGATATTCTGAGATATCTCTTTTGTCTCTTTTCGTTATTATTATCTTTGTTTTGTTTCGCGTTGCAAGGGCCTGCAGTTTAAAGTGATTGACGCTTATTGGAGTTGCAGCTTTGTAGCTTCAAGTCTGAGCGGACCTTCTCACGCTTCACCTCCACATTTTTTTGGAAAGCGGGGCGTGACAATGGAAAATTTTAAATTTATACATTTATTTACCTTTTTTCGTTGGAGTGGTGGAGGTCGTGCTTTCTGGAACCAAGCAAGCTTGGCAAGAACCATCTTCCACTTCTATAACAAAAAAGGTATTTGGATGGTCAATGAACCAGATATTTTGAAAAACAAAATCTAAGATTTTTATATTACCTCGGAAAAGAAGATTGCTTTGTCTTCAATGTGACTCGTCGCCATTGCTTGTAAAGTTCTTTTTGCAATTTGCTGGAAATAATAATAATAATAAACAGTCACTAATTTTTAATTTCAAAATGGGAATGTTTGTAACGGTATGCATACCTTATCAAACCAAAATCCGATATAACCCCGTAGCCTGACATTTATGTGATTGTTTTGAAGTAATAGAACCTGTGAGAAGAAAAATGTTAATGCAAACATAGTAGATTAAAAATATAATGTAGAATTATGATAAGAAACTTACAGTTTTTGCCAAATCTGCATCATCATCTATCTATATAAAAATACAAACCAATATTTTATCAAACAATGCATACTGAAAACTATTAAGTCATGCAATGAAATGTAGTAAAGGAAAAAATTTCTTACCCTGCCATATATGGTAATGTGGGTCCATATTTTAAAGCTTGGTAACGTATGATAATGCTATACCTGCATGTTAGACAACAATCGATAATAATTTTTTAAAAGATCATTTAAACAAATAATATAAATAAAACAATGTAAAGAAAGAAAGTTAAAAAACTTACATACAATTTTTATCATACATTGGAAATCATAGCAGAACTTCTGGGTAAACGAAGTTTACTGTGTTATTTATGTTGGGCTGAAGAAGGACACATACACGATCAAAAGATGTGCACCTTGAAAGTGCAGCATAAAGATGTCCATGACTGAAAACTGGGGTCCGCAAATCAACTCCAACGAATTTTACAGATTGTCCTTAGGCTTTATTAATCGTCATAGCATATGTCACACGGACAGGAAACTGCCTTCTTATCATATGAAAAGGTAATTCTGTAGCCGATGGTGACAAAGATATTCTTGGAATAAAGACAAAACAACCGGCTTTATCCCTATTTAAAATTTGAGCTTCAATGACACATGATGCACATCTGACAACCATCAATCGAGTGCCATTGCAGATCCCGTCTTTTGGTGCAATATTTCGTAATAAAATAATAGGACAACCAACCTTAAGCTCAAGTGTAAATTGTGGCAACCCAGGAGGATCCAAAGAGTTTATGTACTCAGTTGGATATCTATTCATAATGGTTGGATCGGTTTCATCATTTTCAGAAAAACTGTCTGCAACTTGATACGTAATCTTCTGTCCCGGAAAAATGTTTAATGCAGCAGCATTTATAAAAGTAACATCATCATTTCGTGCAGAAAGAATTATTCGTTCAGTAAGGTATGCCGGAGTCACGACACCCTCAATATCAAGCTGCGGATAAATTCGAAGTATTAACTCGTTTAAATCCTTGCACCTGAATATGTTAGAAGGAAGTTCTACAACTTCTGTAGGATTTGTCCCAACCTAATACATATAGATATAATTTTAGTGAAGGAATGGCTAAGATAAAATTAGTAAGTAAAATTAAATTAGGCAAGAAATAAAATACCTCCAAAATAAATTTTGTAAAATTTGCATTCTCAACAGATGAGTTATTTAACCGCATATTTTTATCCAAGATCAAAACTTGTACAGAGCACCATAATACAGGTCGTCTCAATGAGGCACCAACAATTTCTTCTCGAACCCCCTTTGGTATGACGGGCAAGATTTGTCGGAAATCCCCACCAAGAACAACAGTAATACCACCAAATGCTCTGGGGTTATCACACATATCTTGTAACGATCGATCCACTGCCTCAACACAGTGCCGATGTTGCATAGGTACTTCATCCCATATTATAAGTTTTGCTTTTCTGAATAATTGAGCTTGCATGGATTGCTTGCTAAAATTACAAATTGAAGTATCATGCACATCTAACGGGATACGAAATGTGGAATGTGCAGTCCGACCTCCGCTAAGTAGCAATGATGCAATACCGGAAGACGCGACGGGGATAACTATATTTCCAAGACTACGCAACATTGTTGCTATTGCATTGTACAAAAAAGTCTTTCCAGTTCCAGCACCGCCTTTCAAGAAGAATATAGTACCTTTATTTTCAAATACTGATGAAGTAATTGCTGAATAAGCATTGCATTGTGCATCATTGAGGCAATCATGTCTTTTTGTGCATCCAATTGTTTCGCTTTATTTATAAGTTCCTGATGTTCATGCAACAATCTATTGCCAACAATTGCATTCCAATCTCCAGCAGGAAGTGGCATTGGTGGAAAGTCGGATAGACACTTACCGTACTCCTCAAGCAATTCATTGATAAGGAATAATCCATAATCTTCAAGTTGGCCTTCAGTTGGGGTAGAAATTGCAAATAAAGTTTGTAATTTATGTGGAAGATCATCGCAAATGTGCATTGAAAATTCATTCCATAATGCAAGGGGGTCAATCGGCACACATTCGATAAGAATAATACAAAACAGTCTTCGTAATTGATATCCTGTTTTCATAATTGAAGCCTCGGAAAGACATTGTCTCCACTCGGAATCATCTTCAAGAAGACCTCTTGCAATACATGTTGCTTTGAATGTAGGGTACTCGATAGAATTGAATGTGCGTAAATTTTCCCACGATGTTGGCACTTTAACAACTGTTAGTAGCAACCGTAGATAAAATCTCTCCCCAGAATTAGGGGAGGCAAAATACATTCTGCCAATTGCATATCCAGATTGTCTTGGAGTCCAGACCTTTGTTGACGAATGCCACACAAACTTTTGAGGAAATTCTTGATATGTGAGATCATGTGCAGACTCATGTAAAGCGCAACATGTAAAAAATTTAGTCAAAGTTGTCTTATCATTTTCATCCCTAGACCTTATTGCATCTACATCTTCATCTGGATCAAAAATAACACGGTGTTGCCCTGGTAAATGAAGTATCAATCTTTGAACTGACGTAATCTCTTGATGCAAAGGATGCTCAAATATTCGCCAGGCAGCCTCAGGTGGTCCAATATATCTTGCATCAAGGTATTGTTGGATTTCATTTACTGCGCCCAATACCATTGTGGTCTGATCATGACCTTTATAAATATACTTATGAATGTACTTCACACATCTTACCCCAGCACAAACTTCGACATTAATGTGGCAGTTAAAGCGCCTTGAGAGATACCTGTTGTGCGGCACAACATCTCGGTTATCAACCTGATGCCCCCTTACAATATATAGATGCCCATTACTACGACGACGGTAAATAGGATATCCATCACGATCCAAGGTTGTTGCATCTGCATAATTTCGAGGGTATTTCTTAGTACACTTACCATTTTCCATACATGAAGCATTTGGATTCCGAGCACTACATGGTCCATGTACCATACATTTTGACACAATATCGAATAATGCAGGATCTTGAGCAGGATCAGAAAATTCAGCACATACAATTCTATCCACTTGATCACATGTATGAATCTTATCGGGTCCACGAAGAAAGAAAAGAGCATGCATATGTGGAAGACCCCGTTTCTGAAATTCAATTGTAAATACATGTGCTACTTTCTTTCCAAATACATTATTGCCATCAATCTCCTTCATCAAAGCCTTTCTTTTTAACTCAAATACACGTGCCACTAAATCTGGACGGTCGGTAGCCTTTTGATTGGGCAGTAGAGCCGAAGTAATTTCTGGCCACTTTGGATTTGCGGTCATGGTTAGAAAAATATCCGGGTGCTGGTTATAACGTGTGATAGACATCGAGTCTTGAAATATTTCAAACATGTGACGCACTACCAGTGAAAGATGAAGGAAGTATCATGCGCTGTCCAATTTGGTCGCATCTGGCATATGCATCGATATCTGCAAGACCCTGATAGAGCTCTGAGTGGAGTTTTCGTTGATTAAGTTTGATGAATGTCAAACGATGTTGCTCAATTGCTGCCCAAGCATCAACTATGAACTCCTGGAATAAATTTCCAGGTCTCAAAATTGAAGAATACTCGTTCTGTCTTTCAAACAGACGGTAGCTATAAAACTCACACATGGTCAGGCGTCTACTTGAGGATATGTTTTGAACTGGATCCCACTGCTTCAACTCAGGTTCCCATCCAAGCTGACCATCAGGAAATAATAAGACGTAGTGTAATGGTAAGTATGTAGGATGAGTCTCATTGATTTGCATTAATTGGTGATTTCCTCGAAGATGTAAAACTATATCTCGCATCTCGGAAGGTCGATAGCCATCGCCAGGTAAAATAACCGCAATCTCATCTACGGTTGGGAGGTTATAACGGCGACGATCCTTGGTTGAATTGTAATGCAGATATACAGGAAGATCATGACCACATGAATCTGCTTGAGATAAAACAGAATACGCCTGACAATATAGTTTGATGAATGGATTTATGCCCGATAAACAATTTTGAATAATTTGTAAGACAGCCTTGCTCAAATGTGGATTTCTATTACTTCGGAACTCCATAGCAGAATCCAGATCATATATGTAAAGTTGACAATAACTTGCTGTTTGATCCGGTTGGGGCAGAAGTGATCCTGTTCGATGCCGTAATTCCCCATGAATAGTAAATATGTTCGGGCCTCTGCCAGCAATCAATCTTTGATCCATTGTCACACCAAGGCTGGTAAATGCATTAGCTGCATTATACTCCCAAGTATACATTCGAAATGATTTTGATGCATCACTGTCACCATCATATAATTCTCGAAGGGCTGGAGGGGGTTCATTAAGTTTCAGTAATTTTACTTTTCCTTGCAAACAACATGTTCCAAAAAGATGTGTTCTCAAAGTTGACTTCGACAACTGTTCATCCAACCAGTGTAAGGCTGAACAATGAGGGCATGGAATGTTCATTAATCCAAGATAGTGCCGACCAAAATCAACCTAAGTTGGTGGACCAGAGCCATGCTGAGTTGACCGACATCGGAAGATCGAGGATGAGCCAGCGTCTTCTTGTTCAACTGGAGAAGTTATTAATCCAGGTGTTATTTGAGGTATACAGATAGGAGTCATATATCGAGATATATTTCATTGAGCTTTTTCTCGTTCTCTCCTTTGACATTGAGCTAAACACCTAGCCAAAATAAAACCATAATAATAATTAAATAAAATTAAGTTACATTAAAGCAGAGTAGCTTTTATGAATAATAACCTGACAGATGGTTCATCATCTTCAGCACATATCGCATCGTTGTACGAGGCTGAGACCTCCTCTTCATGTTCAACGGGAGAAGTTGGTACTGCATATGTGCTTTGAGGCATATCGAGAACACTATTAGGAGTCATATATCGAGATGTGTTTGCTTGTATTTGTTCTCGTTCTCGCCTTTTGCGTTGAGCTAAAGCCCTATCTAAATTTAAACACAAAAATAAACACAACTAAAATAAATGGGAGGAGAAAATATTTTATGTACAGGCGGGTTGATAATGACCTGACAGATGGTCCAGGAACTTGTCCAGAAATCATATCATTACGCAAGGCTCAGACAGCATCTTCTTGTTCAACCGGAGAAGTTGTCACGGCTGTGGTTATTTGAGATATATCAAGTACACCGTCAGAAGTCAGAGCATGAGATATGTTTCGTTGTTCTTGTTCTCGTTCTCACCTTTTGCGTTGAGCTAGAGCCCTATCCAAATTTAAACACAAAAATAAACACAACTAAAATAAATGGGAGGAGAAAAGATTTTATGTACAGGCGGGTTGATAATGACCTGACAGATGGTCCAGGAACTTGTCCGGAAATCATTTCGTTACGCGAGGCTGAGACAGCATCTTCGTGTTCAACCGGAGAAGTTGTCGCGGATGATGTTATTTGAGGTATATTAAGTAAACCGTCAGAAGTCAAAGCGTGAGATATGTTTCGTTGTTCTTGTTCTCGTTCTCTCCTTTTACGTTGGGCTAAAGCCCTATCCAAATTTAAACACAAAAATAAACACAACTAAAATAAATGGGAGGAGAAAAGATTTTATGTACAGGCGGGTTGATAATGACCTGACAGATGGTCTAGGAACTTGTCCGGAAATCATATCGTTACGCAAGGCTGAGACAGAAGCTTCTTATTCAATTGGAGAAGTTGTCACTGATCGTGTTTTTTGAGGTATATCAAGTACACCGTCAGAAGTCAGAGCGTGAGATATGTTTCGTTGTTCTTGTTCTCGTTCTCTCCTTTTGCGTTGGGCTAAAGCCCTATCCAAATTTAAACACAAAAATAAACACAACTAAAATACATGGGAGGAGAAAAAGATTTTATGTACAGGCAGGTTGATAATGACCTGACAGATGGTCCAGGAACTTGTTCGAAAATCATATCGTTACGCGAGGTTGAGACAGCATCTTCGTGTTCAACCGGAGATGTTGTCACAGCTGGTGTTATTTGAGGTATATCAAGGACACCGTCAGAAGTCAGAGCGTGAGATATGTTACGTTGTTCTTGTTCTCGTTCTCTCCTTTTGCGTTGGGCTAAAGCCCTATCCAGATTTAAACACAAAAATAAAAACACTTAAAATACATGGGAGGAGAAAAGATTTTATGTACAGGCGAGATGATAATGACCTGTCAGATGGTCCAGGATCTTGGCCGGAAATCATATCGTGACGCGAGGCTGAGACAGAATCTTCTTGTTCAACCAGAGAAGTTGTCACTGCTGGTGTTATTTGAGGTATATCAAGTACACCGTCAAAATTCAGAGCGTGAGATATGTTTCGTTGTTCTTGTTCTCGTTCTCTCCTACTGTGTTGAGCTGAAGCCCTATCCAAATTAAACCCAAACTAAGTACAAGTAAAATACATTATTAGCGTATATTAGATGTTTGGCACAGTCAAGTGGATAATTACCTATCTGATGGTTCATCATCTTGTTCAAAAATTGTGTCATTGTAATTCCTTTTATGTTGCCATTGTCGCAAGGGTGAAATTTGATATTCTTGATATAATTTGAAATTCTTGATATAATTTGAAATTCTTGATATAATTTGATATTACTTTTATCTCAAACATCACTCTATGCAAACTATAAACTTTTGAGTTTATATAAATTTGTTCAAACATCTTGTTCAAACATCACTCAATATCTTTGGAAGCCAATATCTTTGTATAATAAGCCAAAATAATTCCAAACATAACTTGATAAATATCATCCCAAATCATGTTCAAATTGGGATATTCAAAAAAATTTAAGTACTCAGTTTTTCAGCAATCTTCCTCTCATCCCTTTCAACAATACACATTTTTTGAATATCATCCCAATTTGATATCTCAAACTCTGAGTGATTGCTTAACTGGACACTGTTACTATGACTGCACACATCTCTTTCATCACTTCTTAACAGGACAATGATAAAGTAGACTGAATAACCAATATGATTGAGCTTCATCACTTCCTCTCAATTGCAAGCTCATGTCCTGTTAAGCTCATCCATTCTCAAAATTCCTATTCAATTATAACCAAATATATAATAACTCAGTTTGTGAGGTGGAGAGAATTGAGAGCATTGTTTAAAAATGAGTTTGTCATGGTTCAAATACATAATGCTCAAATACATTCTCTACAACTGAGTTTGTCATGGTTCAAAGACATATTTAAATTCACACATTCTCCAAATTCACACATTCTCCAAAGACACATTCTTCAAATACATATTTCAAATTTTCGCATTCAAACAGTTTTTAGCCTTAAGTAAAACATTTTTTAGACAACATTCAAAGGTTTTTCTCATTCAAAATAACTTTATCAATTTTTTGCAATCATTCAACCATTTTTATTATATCATCAAATTTCTTGCAAAATAATTCTGTTAAACTCAAAAAGATCACATGAGTACAAAACATATGAACAAATTGAATAATTGAGTGACAACATGAGTACAAAACAAATTACACACTGAGTACAAAACAAAGGTCCTGTTAAACTCAATTTCCTATTCAATTTCAAACTCCTATTCAATTCATTATCTCCTATTCAAGCTCATCCATTCTCAAAATTCCTATTCAAACTACTCTGAAAATTACACCCAAATGAAAATTACACCCAAAGGAATGCTAATCAATTATCCCAGTTTGAATATTTTAAGTTTGAAGATATTTTGAATATGAATATTGAATTGGGTCCTGTCATAATTGTGAAGTTTGAATATGAAAGTTCTCAATATTTCCCAGTTTGACCAAATATTCAATTGGAGGAATATTTTTAAGTTTGAATATGCAAGTTCTGACTTCAGATTGGCTATAACCAAATTCAGTTTGAATATGCAAACTTGCATATTCTTCAAACTTATTCAGAACTTGCATATTCAATTGGACCCAATCTGAAGTTGCACATTCATATCTTCAAACTTGCATATTCATATGAATGATTTTTATTCCTGCATATTGCATATTCCTATAACCAAATTGATATTCAAACTTGCATTTCCCAGTTTGGCAATTGCATATTAAAACTTCAAACCAAATATGAATATGCAAATTGAGTTTATATGCATGAATATGGTCAAACTTCAAACTTAATTACGGAATATTCAAACTTCCCAGTTTGAAATATAACCAAATATTCAGAACTGGGAAGTTTAAACATATATTCAAAAAATTTCCCTTGCATATAAACTTCAAACCAAATATTATCAGTTTATATGCATGAATATGTTCAAACATCCAACTTAAAATTCAAACGTAAATTCAAAACTCAAAAATTGTATAACTCATAACTCATAACTCATAACTCAAAAAATTTCTACATAACTCATAACTCAAAAAATTGTATATTTCTACATAACTAATAACTCAAAAAATTGTAGATTGCAAAAATTGTATATTCACATTCCAAAAATTGTATATTTCACATTCCAAACATAACTCAAAAATTGTATATTCACATTCATAACTCAAAAATTCAAACATAACACTTGAGAATCAAACATAAAACTGTATCAAAAATTCAAACCCAAAATTTATCTCTTACACTTGAGAATCAAACATAACACTGTAAAATTTAAATCCTCAGGACACTTTAAATAACACTGAATATACCAGTTGAGTATTTTTGATATTTACATAACAATGAAGTTTACATAACACTAACACTGAATCAAAAATTGAGCCCCAAGCATATAAACTGATGAAGAGGCTGCAAGCTATATAATAACACACCAAGAGTATGGACTGTTCAAATCACCTGATGTTGGATGAATTGAAACTTGAACTTATGAATATCCCAGTTAACTGTTCAAAGCACCAAAGGGTATGTTAAAAATTTGAAGTGGCCTGGGGTAAATAACACTGAAACTTGAAATTTTGATATAACACACCCAGAAGACCCTCCACCTTGCAAAAATCTAAAAATACCAAAAGAAAATGGCTAACATGAGAAAAATGCCAAAATACATTGAGAATTAAGAGAATTGAGTGAATTATAACTCAGTTTGCAGTGGAGAGAATGGAGAGAATTGAGAAAGTTGTTTAAATACATAATGCAAAAGTGAGAAAATTAATTGGTTAAATACAAACTCAGTTTAACATTCTCAAGCTTCATCCAAGCTCATCAATTCTCATATTCAAGCTCATTTGAATTTCATACCCTATCCCTTCACTTATTTGAATTTCATTCTCAATTTCATTCTCAGTCAACATACAGCAATTTGAATGCATACCCTATTGAGTATGCAGACCCTATTGAATGCATTCATGGGATAGGGTATGCATACCCTATTGAATGCATTCATTCAAATTATAGTAATGCATACCCTATTGAGAATGAAATTCATTACTGTAAACTTATTTGAATTGGTTCAATAGGGTGTGCAGTCAAATGAATGGATATGCATTCATTCTCAGGACATTATTTGAAGCATATCCTGAGAATGAATGGATATGCATTCTCAACATTAATTGAGAAAATTTGGTTTATGCTTTAAACATTATTACAGTTTTCTAATGAATAAACCAAATGTAAGTTCAAAAAAATGAATGAATGCATAAACCAATGAATGGACTTACATTCTCAACATGAATAAACCAATTTAAAGCATTATCTAATGGATATGCATTCATCCAGTTGGTTTATGCATGAATGGATAAATTGATATGCATTCATTCTCAACATTTTCTGATCGCAAACTGTAAAAAGCAAACTGTAAAAAGAAACTTGATGTATTTTTCTCAGCCAATTGCAATCCCTGTCAAGCATATCCTGTCAATGAATATATTTTCTCAGCCAAACTGTAAATGGAAGCATGAATAAACATAACAGGAATGAATGCATTTGAATAAACTGGGAGGACCTCAACCCTTGTATTTGAATTAATATTCATGTTGAATAAACTGGGAGGACCTCAACCCTTGTATTTGAATGAATAAACATAACAGGAATGATTCATGATATTGACAGGGATAAGCATGAATAAACTGATATGCATTACTGTTATTTTTCTGTAAATGGGATAAGCATGAATATTTTTCTCGGCCAATTGTATTTTTCTCAGCCAAAGCGTAACAATGAATGGATATGCTTGACAGGATATTCTCAGCCAAACAAATTAAACATAGACAGATTTTTCTCCCTTCATTGAATTTGTCCTGCAAGCTTGATGTATTTTCAATAACACTCACCCTCCACACTCCACAAATACATCAACAACAATTTTTATAATCAACTATTTCTTATCCAACCAAATTACTCAAGGATATTTAACCTTGAATGAATATTTGAAACTTGACTGCAATTTTAAATTATAAGGTTGAGGTAAAACGTGTACATGAACTTAAACCAAAATTCAACTTGAGGTGTGAGTGAGGACTATACTTAAACCATGACAGAAATATTTCAGTTTGAAACTTGAATGAATGAAAAAGGAGCAAATTTGAAACTTGAAAACCTGAATGAATTTTGAAAATGGACTGCAAGTTTAAAATTGCAACTTCCATAAACTTGAATGAAATTGCAACTACAAACTTGAATGAAATTACAACATAAAATCAATTCGCATTCCTAAAAATTGCAACTACAAACTTGAATTGCATGTTTTTAGCAAGCTCCATGTTTCAATTATATATCTCTCCATGTTTCAGCTAGCACATGGACAAAGTTTCACCTATATAGTCATTAGCTCCATATTTCAATTATTCAACAAGCTCATCCAGTAATCTCACCCATTCCAGGTTTTTTTGTAACTATCAATGAATTCTCACCAATGATATCATCCATTCCTATGAGTTAATCTCAAAATTTTGATATGGCTGAAAAAAATAGATCTTCTAAATTTGCAATTTGATATCATTCATTGAAATTTGATATTGACAGAAATTGGAGAATGGACTGAAATTTGATATCATTCATTGAAATGGACTGAAATACCAATATCTGAAATGCAAACAATCTTTGAAATGCAAATTTCAGTCAATTCTCAAAATTGATAACCAATCAAAAAAATAGATATATTAATATCAAACTCACAAAATTGTTTGAGAACTTTTCTAATTTGAATGAATGATATCAATAGCATTCATTCAAATTTGGTATCAGTCCATTTGATATCATTCATTCAATTTGATATCATAGGCAGTTTGAGAGCTTGCTAATGAGAATGCAAACAATCTCTGAAATTTGATACCATTCTCAAAAGTGATAACCAATATCAAACTCACATTGCTTCTATTATCCTGTTAATATTAACCTCACATAGCTAATGGATAATTCCAATATCAAACTCATAATCAACATTGACAGGACACTGAAATTTAGGTAGAAGAGTAAATTGAAATAGCTACTGGTCTTAACATAATTTACAGGACACATAGCTATAGTCTGTGTCATGGTTTAGACCATGCCAGACTATAGCTATTTCAATTGAAGAGTAAATTTAAGTGTCCATTAGCTATAGTGTCCATTAGTAAATTTACACTTAAACCAGGACACTATAGCTATGTGTCATGTAAATACTATAGTGTCCATTAGTAAATTTAATGTATTAGCTATATGTGTCATGTAAATACTATAGCTAATGTCATGTAAATTTACTATAGCTATGTGTCATGTAAATACTATAGCTATAGTGTAAACCAACACTTAAACCATTAGCTATTTCAATTTAAGTGTCCTGTCATGGTTTAGACCAATAGCTAATGGATAATTCCAATATCATACTATACTCAAATAGCTATAGTTGCAAATTGAAATTTACAGGACTAAAAACTGATAGTTGCAAATTTACAGGACACTGAAACTCCTATCAAGCACTCCTATCAAGCACTCCTGTGCTCACCAATTCTCTCAAACTCACGAAGGGGTGAGGTGCAGAGGATGAAGCTATCAATCTCACAAAATGATAAAGAGACATTGCAGTCAAAAATTTTTGAAGAGACAATGTCATATAAATTTTGAAGAGACAATGTCATATAAACATACTTCAAACAGGCTTCAAACATTGCTTCAAACATTATGTCTGCAAAAATTTTTGAAACTTGCTTCAAACATTACAGACAACCTCACAACATGCCTTTATATAAATTTTTGAAGCTCTCTTTATCACAATGTCATATGATTCCCATATCAAAAATTTGTATTAGGAATGAAAAAAGGCAAAGCTCACCAAGCTCACCAATTCACAAAGGACGTGATGAAGCCCTCAAACCCACAAAGCTCACCAAGAGGGTGCTTGAGCTCTCCCGTGATGAAGCTCAAATAGCTGTTTGATCTGCTTGATGTGCTTGCTTGATGGTCTTCCTCTCCCGTGATCTGAGGTAGAAGAGGGTAGGTAGAAGAGTGCGCTGGTGGAGGTAGAAGATGATGGCGATGCTAGAGGTAGAAGAGGGTGCTAGCTCTCCCATGAGGAGGTAGGATGCTGGAGGTAGATGATGGCGATGCTGGAGGAGGTAGAAGATGAGCTGCTTCCTCTTGGCACGCAAAACTAACAACAAATAAGGAGAAATGTGATGTGATCAAAAAAATTTCCCCCTCAGCGTTGATGTGATCAAATCCGTTTCCCACCGAATGCTAGCTAGGTAAAACAAAATTTTGAAATTTTGATTTCAAATTTATATACAAATCTCAATTTCTCATATCTCAATTTCTCAAATACATCTAATATAAACAACACACCCAATTACACATAACCAAAATCTCTTATCCATTTTCTCTTAACCAAAATCTCTTATACATTTCTCTTATAAACAACACACCTAATTACACATAACCAAAATCTCTTATCCATTTTCTCTTAACCAAAATCTCCTATGCATTTCTCTTATAAACAACACACCCAATACAAATCTAAACATAACCAATTTCTCTTATACAAAAACTCTTTTCCAATTTCTCTTGATACCCTGTTTTATAATATAGATAGATAGAAATATATATATATATATATATATATATATATATATATATATATATATACATATATATATATATATAATACATTTGACAGAGTTTTTTGAATTCTAGGGCTGACTAGGACAAGATAAAGAGTGGCTGAGATTTGATCTTGGTAAATCAATGGTTGAGATGAAGCTTTGAAACCATGAATGTGAGCTTTGAAATTTGGTCCAGCTTTGAAAATTGGTCCAACTTCTAAATGAATGGAGCTTTGAAACACTGATTATGAGCTTTGAAATTTGGACCAACTTTGAAATTTGGTCCAACTTTGAAATTTGGTCCAACTTTGAAAGCAACCATTGAACCTGTTTCAGCGCCCGCGTCCGCGTCGGATGCGCCCGCTAAATTTTTTACGCTGATTTGTTGTTCCGCGACGAAGGCGCTAAATTTTTTACGCTGATTTGTTGTTCCGCGACGAAGGCGCGAGCGCCAAATTTGTTGTTCGGCACCGAATTTGTTGTTCCACGCCGAATTTGTTGTTCCACGAAATTTGTTGTTCGACGCCGAATTTGTTGTTCCGCGTCGAAGGCCTCTGCGTCGAATTTGTTGTTCCGCACCATAGGTGCCCATGCTGCTAAATATTTTTACGTTAATTTATTGTTCTACTAAATTTTGGCTGTGGAAATAATTTTTCGGGGAATAAAGATTTTACGGGGGAAATCTTAAATGAACCGTGCCCGCAGGCACGGGTTATGACTAGTGTGTGTGTATATATATATATATACATAACCAATTTCTCTTATACAAAAACTCTTATCCAATTTCTCTTGATAACATCCATGTTATATATATATATATATATATATATATATATATATATATATATATATATATATATATATATATATATATATATATATATATATATATATATAATGTATACCTTACACATGTATATTGTATAGTACTTACATTAATATTACATACTATTTACACTAACTTATATACATACTGTCGTATATGCACAAACATACTAACTTAATATATAAAATAATTTATAAGACTAACTCTTTAATTATAACATATACTAATAATATAATATGTTATAACTATACTTAAAATACTCTTACCTACTCACCTCCCATGCCTTCTTTTCGTCCTTTCTTTTAGTTCTTTCTTTTTCTATCTTTCTTTTTTTGCAGAGGAGTGGAGGGATCGAAGTGGCGGCTTGGCAAGGCAGCAGGGCACGTGCGGCGGTGGAAGGCAAGTGGTGCAGCAGGCTGCGGCTTGGGGGTTCGGCAGGGGTAGCAGGTGGTCGGGCTGTGGTTGGCTGCGCAGATTAGGGCGACGGTACGCGGCTGTATGGGCTGGCAGGATGGTAGGGGAGCGGGGGCATACAGCTCTCAGGCAGGGTGGTGCACAGGGCGGCCAGGCAGGCTACGGCGAGTCAGATCAGGCAGAAGCTCAAGCGTGGGGTTCTCGTCTACTCGTGGAGGGCCTCGGTGAGCTGCACAGCTCGGGTTCGCCAGCATACGGAGGTGGAGATGGTGTTGGATGGCCCAGTGGGGCGGTGGTGTCATGGGCAGTTGGAAAGAGATGGAGGATGAAGCGGTTCATGGGAAAGAGATTAAGGGAGGGGGTTGAATTTGATGATGCCTGATTCTTTCTCTCTCAATTTGATTTCTGTTTGATTTTGTTGTTGATTGTTGTTCTTGGATGGAAATGGGAAGATGGGGAGTGCTTGGGGTTGCTCCTTGGGAGGAGATGGAAGAGGGTATGGGTGTTTGAGATCTGAGAGATAGGATGAAGGGGATGCTTGTGTTTTGTTGTTTGCTCGGGCTCCCTGTGATGTAGTTGAGAGCAAAGGGGAGGGGATGAGTCTCTCCCTACCAAAGAGGAGTGGGATTAAAATAATGAGAGAGTGTAAGGTTGTGTTTGGTGTGTGAATGGATACCATGTTTCATATTGAAGAAGATGGGGTTGGTTGGTGTGTTAAGGGGAATGAACCTGAGTGTGTGGGGGGATGAATCTGAGAAAAGGAGAAGAAAACGTGAATCTCAATCTCTACCGACAGAAGAGAAATTAAAGTAAGGGTTAAAAGGAAATTAGTAAAACTAACTATGTTAATGTAATCAGTAATTATTAAAAGTAATTAATAAAGGCCATTACTAATAAATGAAAGTAATTAGGAAAATTAATTGAAGCAATTTGTAAATAGCAAAACTAATGTAATTATTAAAATAATTAGTAGGTGGTAGAAACGTAAAAATGATTAGTAAAAGTAGTCAGTAAAAGTGATTAGTGAATATAAAAAGGTATATAATAATAGTATCTTTAAAACATAATTACTTTGAAGATTGTATAAACATAATATTTTAAAACAACTGTTATTGAAAGTATTTATACTAAAATATGGGTAGTAACTGATACAGGCCGTCACATCCTACCCACCAAATAAAAATTCCGTCCTCGAAATTTCTGAGTTCATCAAACAGATGTCGATAATACTTATGCATCACATCGTTTCTACGAGGTAAACTCTGACCTGAAATACTTCATGACAAAGTAATGAAACTAGTTAGGAAGTGATACAAGTGACGAGGTTAAGATTAAATTTCGAAAAGGTGTTTTGATGACTATGCACCATCGATGGCCTTAACCATTAGTGGGCTATAGACGACTACCCATGAACTTGCGCAAAAATATCAAGGACAAAGGTGAGTGAAAAAGAAATGAAAAGAAATATATACTTATAACTGCAACTCTAACAACATATAACCTCAATCAAGTGTTTCTAAAATAAATCATCAATACTCGTCTCGTCACTGAATAACGTTGCCATCATAATTATATCCAAAAACTTTACTATGGATCCAACATTACAGTTTGAATTCTGACTCATAGTTCTCACTTTAAAACAATCAATACTTTATACAAAACAACTTTACTAAATATCATTAATCAATACCCTTTTCCATGTTTTCTCACTTCTTCACTTATCATTTATTATTAGGGCAGTAACATTTCATATGTAATCTCAAATGTATAATTCCTTTGTAACCATGTTCTCCAAACCTATACATTCTCATAAGTTGTCATATCCAATATATGTCATCACATTGTCCATTGTATAACCAAACTTTGTAGCACTACAATTGTGGCATCCTCCAACTCCAATTTCATTTTTTACATCAAGCTGTCAATATAACGATGCTCTACTAATTACCAATATATGACGACAAGTACAAATATGCCTAGTATACATCACCATTTTCAATCAACAATTGTCATGCTCCCAACACATTCTTCATCGTGTACTACGTGATTACTCATAAATCTATTCACCATAATTAACAAACCACTAAATCACGTCCTGCCTTTTTCCCATTATATCTTATTTTAAACAATTTTATAACCATCCATTCGTATCAACATATCGTATCATTTCTAATATCTTCATCACCCTAGCTGTATAATTAAGTCTTGTTACTTTAAATTCTCTAGTCTTTATCATTGACTCCATGAATCATGATGTATTGTCATAGTTACTCTTAGCTGTTACTCATCTGAATCCCAAATCTATAATGTACTCATCCTCCTGTGTATCACTTATAAAAGAAAACTCTATTGATTTAGTTATGCATGTGTATTATCCAAATATAATTTATAAGTCTTGAACACATCATTTTATATATCATCTTATAAAATGGAATAATCTAAATTCTTTGTGTTCATAATCAATTACTTACGACTACACCTTATACCATCTCACACTACGCCTAGCTGTAAACATAATCCTATAACAATAGTAATCACATCTAATGTTCTAACAATATAACGAATAACAAAATTAATATAGCTGATGATGGAATGAAATAGAAGAGAATTTTTAAAGGACTATAACGTATTTTAAAACTAATCTCGCTAAAGTTGAACTAAGTAATGACGAGCACTAATGTGATAACTAAGCAATAGTGTAGAATTCGGAGTTGAATGATGTAGTGAATCAAGATTGCGATGAACAGTTTCAGGGGAGACATGGATAAGGAGTTAGCTTGGTTAGGTGGCATAAAAATAGTTATGAATAATTAAGTAATTAAGGAAAATGGAAGATATGCGTAAAATGTAATACTATCATTATAACATATATAAGAATAGCGAGTAGATGGTATAATTTAAAACAAAAAATATGATTAGTTAAGTAATAGACGAAAAGAGTAATATATAAATGAGCAAAGTGATGCAGTGATTTTTTTGTGAATGCAAATGAAGATAGATTTGTACAAAAATTTTGAAGTATAAATACGATGAATACACAATTGACACACTGAAAAGTAGGATTTCTATTTAGTAGAAAGTATTTAAAAGTATGTATGATAGGTTGTTTTGAAATATGTTAGTAGTATAGTAAGAAAAGAAAATGCCATGTTGAATTAGTGAAAAAGAAGTAAGGTTTAAAAAATGAATATTATATGAAGAAAGTATGAGTATGGATGGTATAGGTTAGAAAATCGTTATGAGATAGTAACTAAAGATTATGTCAAGGAAAGTTTCATAATCAAAGAATGAATTTAAGTCAAATGAAGGGTATGAGATCTAGGTATATACTAAAGGTTTTCAAAGAAATTAAACTGGGCGAGGTATTCAATGAAAGGACTATCGAAAGTACTTTTTAAAGAATTAGGATTGGAATCTCATCATTGTTGTTCTTAAAGTATTTTGCACAACCACGACTTGCATGAATTAAATAAGTATCATGATATGCAATGATGGGGAGGATTCAAAAGGATAATGATGGCCGTCATGATGGGGATCACGTGAATCGATAGCAAGGAATAGGATATGAAGATCAAAATGTAAACATGTCTAGGAAATGACTTTTTGAACCTGGTACGATGGATTTCTATGGTCATCGACATAGGAATGTAATGTTAAGGAAGATTCAAAATCAAGGGTATACTTATTGGGTCGACTACAGATTAGGAATCTTAGGACTATGATTTTCTATTGAATTAGACTGTGATAGGAATTTGAAGGAAAGGTGTTGTTGAGAATCAAGATTGTAATCTTATCTATGTTGTTTTAGAGTATTTTGCATGAGCATGGACCTGTGTAGGCCACCACAAAAACCTGTCACGCCCCGCTTCCTGTCGTGTCTATATTTTCCATGTTTTTACCATGCATTTCCATATCGTTTCGATCGTCTGAATCCATATTTTCATATTATATCATGTTATTGTCGATATTCTTGATCATTTCGATGTTTTATGTGTTTTCAAGGAATTCGACGCGATTCGAAGCGATATGGGGTTCTGGACACAACATCGACGCCAAGGCTCGCTTCACCTTGTGATAGGCTCATAATTTACACCTTATTTCTGCATATTTGCATCCCATTTAGATTGCTAATATCATGCTTTTCACTATTTCTTTGTTTTTGTCTGATTTCAGGAGATATGGAGAAATCGGGAGCAATTTGGAGCCTAGAGTACTCACACGCATGCCAGAGCGTCGCCTATGATCATATCGAAGAGCTAACGACCCTGGAGGATGAGTGGAGGAAGAATAATGTCGAAAGAATCGACGAGGAAGCGAGGAGAAGAAGAAAAGAGTTCAGAAACAGGCCACTCGCCTGAGTGAAGCAACTTACTCGGCTGAGTAACTCTGATACGAAGATCATTTCCAGCCCGAGTGCCTAAATGTACTCGACCAAGTGGTAACTTCCACTTGGCCGAGTAAGAACTCCACTAGCCTGAGTTGAGGCAAAGATTCTGAAGAAATCCAAGGCGACTTCTCTGTTTTTGGAGGGATCTGTAGACTGTCCTATTTGACCGAGTAGACTTCTCACTCGATCGAGTGAGAAATCCTACTCGGCCGAGGGGCATGAGTGCCTGAGCATGAATATCTCTGTCTAATCTGCATATTTGGCACTCGGCCGAGTGAGATTCTCACTCGGTCGAGTAGCACTGACAACCAGTCTTGAAAACTAGGGTTTCTGGCAGTGCAGGGGAGTTTGGTATGGATTTTTCCGGTCTTTTGGGCATGTATTTCAGCCCAGTTTTGTCTCCAGCCCCAGGGGAGACCAGAGAGACTTTTTGCAATAATTTTTCTTTAGTGTTAATTTTAGTTAAGCTTTTGTATTGGCGAGAGATTGAAGACTTGTTCTTAATTTTCTATTTGAAGCTTTGTTGCAACATTGGTTTGTCTTGATCTCTTGAAAGCTTTAATTTTTAAGCTATATCTCCTGCTAGATCTGAGTTTTGATATGAATTTTATTGCTGATCTTGCTTTCCTATTGATTTCTAATATGATTTGTGAGTAGGTCCTTTGCTCTAGGGCAAAGGGATAAACCCTATGGATCCAATGCGTGATTTGTGAGATCTATGAATTGCTGTGACATTAGGCTTATTGGATGTGTTAGATCTTAATTGATTTACTACAGATAGATATGGATTTCTCTTGGATCTTGAGAGCTCGAGAGAGGATCTTGATCTAATGAAAGCCCTAGATATTCGATTTAGGATTACAATCGAAATGCCCGAGAATTGGTTCGTTACAGTGACCAAAGCTAGCATTTTTATTGTTCTCCTATATTTATATTCGTTTGCACGATGGTGAAACGGATACGAACTATCACGATCTAGATCCGAACCTAAGTTGTGCGACAGCGTGCTTGAGTTGGGATTGGACATAACTGTCGATCTTAATGCTAGTGGTTTAGATTAGGCTTGCGTGACAACGAGGCTCTAGTTTAGATTGCAATAGACTTGCATAGCATGACAGCGTAAGCCGGTTCTCTATGTAGTTGCGACAAGTTTATCTTAAAACCAAGTTTAATTGCATGGTAATTCATAACTCACATTGATGCTTGAAAGTCCATAGTGGGGATTCCCTAGCCCTAGAAATCTTTATTATATTGAATTTTATCTGTACTCGAACGATTGTGTCACCTACCATTCCCAAACAATATTCAACCATGTAGCTTAGTAATTAACATATAGTACCTTCATTAGTCCTCCCAGGGATTCGACACCTGCTTGCCACTTAACCATGCACTTGAGGTAAAGCTACATTGTTTTCCGGGTGTATATCCGGAAGCAATCAAGTTTTTGGTGTTGTTGCCGGGGAGGCGACGGTATTTTATTTTCTTTACTAAGTACTTACGCGGTTACTGATGTTGTTTTCCAGACTTTCTGTTGGAATTTAACAGGTTACCTGGATGACGCAAAGATGAGTATGGACTCTAGCCCGCAATACGACGATGCTTTTACATCCCTTCAAGTGGAACTTGTGGGCAAGGTTCAAGCTGAAGGGTTTTCTAGGACCCTTAGGGCACAAAATCTCTATTCACGCCCTAAGTCGGACGTAACATAGACATAAAATTATGCTAATATAATTAATATGCAGCCCTAAGGAACCTGTAACGGTCGGTTTCCGATGGTACTTTCTTGTGCACGTGCTTTTGAACATGCACGTATTTATTTTAGACTTTGTTGTTCCTGAACACTATAGTGTGATATGTCGTTGTGACCGTCTCGGAGAGTATTAAATTGTGGAACTATTTTGGAACGACATTTCATGGGTCGTTCTCCCACGGTTTGGCTTTATTTGATGAGACGTCACGTTTTTCAATTTTGTTGTGAGGCCTTTTTATTTTTAATTTCGTTTCTCGTCGTCGAAATTGTGATCTGTCTCTGTCTTCTTTCTCTCGTCGTCCCGGTCACCCCAGTATTTATTTCGCAATTTTTGAGCCCCGTTTGATCTATTTTCACTTTGCCCAACCAATTATTGGATTAACCCTAAGTTTTTGTCATGTATAGCCACTAATTATTCCTATAATCTTAATCTACTTGTTATTAACCTATATTTGAACCCAACACAGGCTACACATGCCTTGGCCGCACACTTTAGAGAGAGGGCCTTTCATTATGATAGATTTAACTTTTAAAACAATATTTTTTAAAAAACCTATCCTATAACAAACCCTAACTAACCTATAGAGTCCCTAGCCCACGTGCAGCCCCCCACTACCCACGTGCTCCTGTTGTTACCCTATTAAATGACCTAGGTTACTTTAATTTTTCCCACAGCCTCCTCAACGTAGCCGGCCCTAGTTTCCCTATGCAAACATGCATCCCCTCGCATCTGACCGAGACATCTCCTGCATCGCGTCGCCTGCCCCGCACTGAGCCCACACCCACGCTACAGCGGCCTCGCGATCCATCCGCATCGACCGACCCGAGCTCCCACATCAGGCCACTGTGACTGAGCCCATCCCTGCATCCATCCGCATCAGCCCGCATCCACAGTGCCCGACCGACCCCAAGCCCCGCATTGGCCTGCTGTGACTGAGCCATCTCCCCGCAGTGGCTGCATCTGTGCACTGCAACCCTCACAGCAGCCACACTCACGGCAGCAGCAGCCCCGCCGTGAGCACCCAGCTCCCCTGCGCCGCCGTGGGCCTCCCCCAGGCCGTGCTATCTCTGAAACAGCGAGCGTACTCGCTGTTTTTCTTTTTACAATGTTTCGACATGTCGTATCACCTCCCGTTCGTCCCCGTTCGATGTTACGGCTCCCCGGGAGCCGTAGAACGTCTACCGTTCACCAGGTTCGCTGTTTTGGAATCTTGTTCGCTGATCTCGTCCCTGTTCGAGGAGTGAAGAGCGCAGAATCTATTTTGGAATCTGGACTTGGAAATTTCTGAACACTTAGGACCCCCAACCCATCCATGTTAATCAAGATAAAAACCGGTATTTTTATTGTCTGATAATTCACTAATAAAGATAATTTAATTGGGACTGTAGGCTGGTGGATCTGAGCACATAGATAGACTAGACTGTTTGGACCGTGATTGCAGAACAACTGATTGCAGGCAAGTGAAACTTGCCAATTTGTACTCTAGGCCATGTTTTAGGCCACTTCCATTTTTAGCGTAAAAGAGACTAGGCGACGAAATGATAAATCGCCTAGACGCAACTTTAAGATCTAGCTTGACAACGAAGCTAGATCTGTCACCCTGCCACATCATTCATGCATTCTTGCCTGTCATGTTTAAATTCCTTATCTGTATGCACTTAAATTATTATCTGCCATGCATTGCATCCTACATGTCATCCAAGCTTGAATGTTGCATTTGTAGCACACGCTACTATACTTGTACTTCCTTGCTTAGGCTAGGTACCTGCGTTGCAGGCATAACCCTATGCCAAATACACTTCCTAGCTCGTGATCCAGAAGCATGCTACTTGTGTTGGTCAAAAGCCAATGCCCGATACACGTGGAGGGGTAGGGATAAGCGATCACTTGAGCTTAGGAGTTGGCCCGCGCAGCCACTCCAGCCAAAAGGTGTAATCTATGTGCATGACGTGTTTACTAGACTTGTAAAATTCCACATGATTGTCTTTACCATGTTATAATTACTGCCATGTCATACCTGTCGCCCTGTCATTCTCGTTGCATTTCCTTACTAGTTGTATCCATGCTATAACTGCCATGTCATTGCATATTTTAGAACTGCTAGGTTGCTTTTCTTTCTTTTAGTTTCCTTGCACAAGTCTCTTGTAGACTTGCTGACATGCGCCCTCGTCTCTTTGGGTGTCGAATGTTAGTTGCTGAGCCAGAGCCCGTTGCAGAGGACAAGGTGTTTGCTGACGCTGAGCCTGAGTCCACATTTGACGAGGAGTTTGAGGACACCGACGACCAGTCGTAGAGACCAATTCAGTGTTGCTTTTTGCTTAGTTGTCATTAGTTGCCGGTGCATAGCACCTTTTCTTCTGTACGTTTGACATTTCTGTTAGCTATGCTTGGGCATTTTGACTCTTCTTTTTAGCCTGGTGGCTTTTCTGTGATGTTGGAATTTATTTGTGGACGTTCTGAGATTGAATATTTTATCTGTCTCTTTTCTTTATTATTATTTTTGTTCTGTGTCACATTGCAAGGACCTATACTTGGATGATTTAGACGCTTTACAGACTCGAGTCTCACATCTCCAAGTCTGAGCGGACTTCTCACGCCTTGCCTCCATTTTAGGGAAGCGGGTCGTGACAGGTTTTATTGGTGGCCCATGCAGGTCCCTTCTTGCAACTGCAAATTATCGGAACAACGATAATAATAGAATGTCCATTAAATAAATTAAAACATCCAAGTCATAAGCTTTGAGTCTAATTTAATTCGTTTTCTATGCCATTAGATGGCTGGAAGACGACAGACCCGAGCTGGTGGTGGGCCCGCCCGTAATGCGGTGCCAGATAGAGAGCCCACCAATGCTGAAGTCATGAGGATGATGCATCAGATGATGCAGGTACAGTAGGGTATGCTCGAGAATACCCAGAATGCCCCTCGCTTCGAGCCGGGAGAGCAGTTTCGTGAGCTGGGCTCGATCTACTTTGATGGATCTGATGGACCGTTAGCTACAGAGGAGTGGATCCGGAATACCGAGGACAATCTGCGGATGTCGAAAAACAACCCGGCTGGATGGGTTGATTTGGTGAAGAAACAGCTCAAGGATAATGCCCGCAGCTGGTGAGATGCCGAGGAGGAGCTGTTGGTGAAGCCCATACCTTGGGCAACTTTCAAGTCTAGGTTCGACGAGGAGTATTTCTCGAAGGCTGCCAGGAGGGAGATGTTGCAGCGATTTATTGATCTGAAGCAGGGAGATCTCTCGGTGGACCAGTATCATCAGGAGTTTACTAGGCTGAGTCGCTTCACGCCGAAGATGGTGCATGATGCTGATGAGAGAGCTCAGAGGTTTTTGCAGGGTCTTTCTTTAGATCTGCAGAGCCTGATGTCTTCATCAGATTTGGAGTCATATCAGAAGTTACTGGTAGCTGCTAGGAGACAGGAGCTGATTACGAGACAGAAGAGAGGACAGACTTCTGGAGCTGGGAAGAGGCCTATGGAGCAGGCCAGAGCAGTGGTTAGGCCTGGGTTCAAGCCTAACCAGTCGGTGCAGTTCAAGAGGCCAGGTGGGCCTACTCTGAAGACTTGCCATTTCTGCGACAAGACTGTGCATGTCAAGGAGCAGTGTAGGAAGATGTTAGGACAGTGCCTGGTTTGTGGTGATCCTGCTCATGTCATGAAGGATTGCCTGAAGTCTAGACAGCCTTGGAGAGGACCAGTTGCAGCTCAGCCATTGCAGCAGAGAGCACCAGTACCTGCTGGACGTGGGACTGCCCTTGTTCCACAGAAGCAGGCTTTTCAGCCGAGGAGGCAGGCTTTCCTGATGACTGCAGTCAAGACAGAGGCTGTGTATGAGGTTATTGCAGGTAACCCTCAGTCTAGTTGTTTCCTTCCTTAGTTGATCTTGTTCGTTAGATTATGTTTGATTGCTTGAATATGTTATGATTGCTAGAGTAGGTCTTGATTGTTAGATTGTTTGTTAGGTGTGATTTTGGTTTGCACATTTCCTACATGAGTCGTCTTCGACTCGGGTGCATCGATGTGCATAATATCTCGGTGCTTTCTGGACAAGCATTCCTTGTCAACTTCCCCTCTCCACAAGAGTTGGGATATCGTTACAGGGAATGGTGTGATCTCAGTGCATCGTGGTTGCACGTCTTATCCATTGGCGGTCTGTGGACATGAGCTGTACGCTGATTTTATTGTCCACGACATCATCAACTATGATGCCGTCCTTGGGATGGATTGTCTTGCGAGTTTCTACGCCACGATCGATTGCCGGAGGAAGAAGGTGGTGTTCGAGATTCCAGGACATCCGGTGTTTGAGTTCAGCAGAGGTAGCAGTTCGCTTGGTTCAGTCAGATTCTGGGCCAAGCCGGTGGAGATCATTGCCATGCAGATGGAGCAGAGTAGACCAGCTGTGGTGAGAGAATTCGACGACGTCTTCCCCGAGGAGATGTCAGGACTGCCGTCCGATAGAGCTCTCGAGTTTTCGATCGACCTTATTCCAGGAGCACAGCCCATTTCGAAGGCGCCGTATCGTATAGCTCCAGCAAAGTTGGAGGAATTGCGTAAACAGCTGGACGAGCTTCTGCAGAAGGGTTACATTAATCCTAGTGTGTCTCCATGGGGAGCACCGGTATTACTGGTGAAGAAGAAGGATGGTTCGCGTCGCATGTGCGTGGACTACATGGAGCTGAATGTCGTCACCATCAAGAATAAATATCCATTGCCTCATATAGATGACATCTTTGATCAGCTTGGAGGATCGAGGGTGTTCTCTAAGTTGCACCTGAGGAGTGGCTATCACCAGCTGAAGGTGAGGAAGGAAGATATCCAGATGACAGCACTCAGGTCGAAGTATGGTCACTACGAGTTTGTGGTTATGCCTTTCGGTGTGACCAATGCACCGTAGTATTTATGAACCTGATGAATCTGATCTGCTACGACTTTTTAGATAAGTTTGTCGTTATCTTTATTGACGGCATCTTAATCTATTCAAATTCAGAGGAAGAGCATGCATCGCACTTGAGGACAGTATTGGAGATTTTGAGGAAGCATCGCTTGTATGCGAAGTATTCCAAGTGTGAGTTCCGGATTGATAGGGTTGCTTCTCTTGGACACGTGGTGTCAGGAGATGGAATATCATTGGATCCTAAGAAGATTAAGGCCATCAGAGAGTGGCCGGTTCCACAGTCAGCGTCTGAGATCAGGAGTTTTCTCGGGCTTGCAGGTTATTATCGGCGTTTCATTAAAGACTTTTCTCGGATTACTGAGCCGATGACTCGATTGATGAGGAATGATGTGCCGTTTGTCTGGTCAGATGCTTGTGAGGAGGCCTTTTCTATTCTGAAGGAGAGGTTGACGACTGCCCCTGTTCTTGCTGTGCCCGACCGGAGTGGAGGATTTGAGATCTTTTGTGATGCTTCTGGCAAATGTCTCGGTTGTGTTTTACATCAGCATAGGCACGTGGTTGCGTATGCTTCTCGTCAGCTTAAGGCTCATGAGAAGAATTACCCGACGAACGATTTGGAGTTGGCTGCAGTTGCATTTGCGCTCAAGATTTGGAGGCACTTCTTGCTGAGTGAGAAGGTGAAGATCTTCACCGACCACAAAAGTTTGAAGTATATCTTTAAGCAGAAGGAGCTCAACATGCGACAGCGTCGATGGTTGGAGCTCATGGCCGACTATGAGATTGATTTGCAGTATCATCCTGGCAAGGTGAATGGAGTTTCGGATGCACTGAGCAGACTTCCAGTGGTGAGGATATTGACTTCGCAGTGGAGGTTGCAGCAGGATTTTTGCGAGTCTGGAATTGAGATCGTGCTTCCTGGAGAGGCTTCTTCGTTGATGTGTATGCAGATACAGTCGACGATCGTGGATCGGATCAAGGCAGGTCAGGCCGGAGATCCGAAGTTGGTGAAGATTCGGGAGCAGGTAGAAGTCGATCTACGGACCGACTTCTTGATTCATGGAGATGGTTCGTTGAGATTTGGAGCTAGGTTGTGTGTGCCAGCTGGAGATATTAGAGAGGAGTTATTGGTTGAGGCACACAGTTTGCCGTATTCTATGCATCCTGGTGGTACTAAGATGTACAAAGATCTTCGTCTGAACTATTGGTGGCATGGTATGAAGCGGAGTATGGCACGGAGTGTCGCCAAGTGTTTAGTTTGCCAGCAGGTAAAGGCGGAGCATCATCGTACGGTAGGGTTGCTACAACCGCTTCCAATTCCAGAGTGGAAGTGGCAACACATCTCTATGGATTTCGTGACTGGACTACCTCGGAGTCCAAAGCAGAATGACGCGATTTGGGTGATCATAGACCAGTTGACCAAAACTGCGCACTTTATTCCATTCCGAGTAGGACAGTCTACTGAGACACTAGCGAGGAGATACATGGAGGTCAATTCTTTTACTCTCCATTTTATTTCCTTTCTTTAGTTTAGATAGTGATGTAACGTGAATCGTGCAGGAGATCGTACGACTTCACGAAGTCCCCATGAGTATCGTGTCGGACAGAGATATGAGATTCACATCTCAGTTTTGGCAGAGTCTGCAGAAGAGCTTGGGTACGAGTCTGAGTTTCAGTACGGCGGACCATCCGCAGACAGATGGCCAGTCTGAGAGGACGATTCAGATTTTGGAGGACATGCTGAGAGCATGCATGTTGGACTTCAAGGGATCTTGGGAGGATCATCTCCATCATGTGGAGTTTGCCTACAATAACAGCTGCCAGGCGAGTATTGGCATGGCACCTTTCACCACGCTATACGGGAAGAAATGTCGACCACCACTAAGCTGGGATGACATTGGAGACAGGGAGATGTTAGGACCAGAGATGATCGTGGAGGCAGTGGATGTTGTGAGGAACATCCGAGAGAAGCTGAGGATCGTGCAAGACCGCTTCAAGCATTGGGCGGATGCTAAACAGAGGCCTTTGGAGTTTCAGCCTGGAGATCACGTCTTTCTGAAGATCTCTCTGAACCACAGAGTTATCCAATTTGAAAAGAGAGGCAAGCTGAGTCTGAGGTACATTGGGCCGTTTGACGTCCTGGAGAGAGTCGGAGCGGTGGCTTATCGCTTGGCGTTGCCGCCGTCACTGGAGGGTGTTCACGACATATTTCACGTATCTCAGTTACGTCGATAAGTCAGTGATCTGTCCCACGCTGTGGATTTCTCAGAGATCACGGTCCGTCCGGATCTTACTTATGATCAGCAGCCAGTTGAGATTCTGGATCGACGCCAGAAGCAGCTGAGGAATAAGACCGTCGACTTGGTTAGAGTGCAGTGGCGTCATGGTTCCCCTAGGGAGTCCACCTAGGAGCGTGAGGATGATATGAGAGAGCACTTCCCACACTTGTTTTCGAGTAGTGATTGATGTTGATTCCGAGGGCGGAATCATTCATAAGGTGGGGAGGATGTAACGGTCGGTTTCTGATCGTACTTTCTTTGTGCACGTGCTTTTGACCGTGCACGTATTTATTTTAGACTTTGTTGTTCCTGAACACTATAGTGTGATATGTCGTTGTGACTCTCTCAGAGAGTATTAAATTGTGGAACTATTTTGGAACAACATTTCACAGGTCGTTCTCCCACGGTTTGGCTTTATTTGATGAGACGTCACGGTTTTCAATTTTGTCGTGAGGCCTTTTTATTTTTAATTTCGTTTCTCGTCATCGAAATTGTGATCCGTCTTCTCTGTCTTCTTTCTCTTGTCGTCCCGGTCACCCCAGTATTTATTTCGCAATTTTTGAGCCCCGTTTGATCTATTTTCACTTTTGCCCAACCAATATTGGATTAACCCTAAGTTTTTGTGATGTATAGCCACTAATTATTCCTATAATCTTAATCTACTAGTTATTAACCTATATTTGAACCCAACCCAAGCTACACATGCCTTGGCCGCACACTTTAGAGAGAGGGGCCTTTCATTGTGATAGATTTAACTTTTAAAATAATATTTTTTAAAAAACATATCCTATAACAAACCCTAACTAACCTATAGAGCCCCTAGCCCACGTTCAGCCCCCCACTACCCACGTGCTCCTGCTGTTTCCCTATTAAATGACCTAGGTTATTTTAATTTTTCCCACAGCCTCCTCAACGCAGCCGGCCCTAGTTTCCCTACGCAAACAAGCATCCCCTCGCATCTGACCGAGACATCTCACGCATCGCGTCGCCTGCCCCGCACCGAGCCCGTACCCACGCTGCAGCGGCCTCGCGATCCATCCGCAGCGACTGACCTGAGCTCTCGCATCAGGCCGATGTGACCGAGCCCATCCCTGCATCCATCCGCATCAGCTCGCATCCACAGTGCCCGACCGACCCTAAGCCCCGCATTAGCCTGCTGTGGCCGAGCCATCTCCCCGCAGCGGCTGCATCTGTGCACTGCAACCCTCGTAGCAGCCGCACTCACGACAGCAGCAGCCCCGCCATGTGCACCCAGCCCCCTTGCGCCACCGTGGGCCTCCCCCAGGCCGTGCTATCTCTGAAACAGCAAGGGTGCTCACTGTTTTGCGTTTTACGACGTTTCGACGTGTCGTATCGCCCCCCGTTCGTCCCCGTTCGATGTTACGGCTCCCCGGGAGCCATAGAAAGTCTACCGTTCGCCTGACTCGCTGTTTGGAATCTTGTTCGTTGATCTCGTCGCTGTTCGAGGAGTGACGAGCACGGAATCGATTTTGGAATCTGGACTTGGAGCGTTTCTATTTTTCCAACCCCTGGCGTCGCTACCCGACGCCAGTGTAGCTCTCGCGCAGTGTAAGGGTAAATTTCTGAATACTTAGGACTCCCAACCCATCCATGGTAATCAAGATAAAAACCGTTATTTTTATTATCTGATAATTCACTAATAAAGATAATTTAATTGGGACTGTAGGCTGGTGGATGTGAGCACATAGGTAGACTGGACTGTTTGGACCGTGATTGCAGAACAACTGATTGCAGACAAGTGAAACTTGCCAATTTTTACTCTAGGCCATGTTTTAGGCCACTTCCGTTTTAGCGTAAAAGAGACTAGGCGACGAAATGATAAATCGCTTAGACGCAACTTTAAGATCTAGCTTGACAACGAAGCTAGATCTGTCACCCTGCCACGTCATTCATGCATTCTTGCTTGTCATGTTTAAATTCTTTATCTGTACGCACTTAAATTATTATCTGCCATGCATTGCATCCTACATGTCATCCAAGCTTGAATGTTGCATTCGTAGCACACGCTACTATACTTGTACTTCCTTGCTCAGGCTAGGCACCTGCGTTGCAGGCATAACCCTATGCCAAATACACGTCCTAGCTCGTGATCCAGAAGCGGGCTACTTGTGTTGGTCAAAAGCCAATGCCCGATACACGTAGAGGGGTAGGGATAAGCGATCACTTGAGCTTAGGAGTTGGCCCGCGCAGCCACTCCAGCCAAAAGGTGTAATCTCTGTGCACGACGTGTTTACTAGACTTGTAAAATTCCACGTGATTGTCTTTGCCATGTTATAATTGTTGCCATGTCATACCTGTCGCCCTGTCATTCTCGCTGCATTTCCTTACTAGTTGTATCCATGCTATAACTGCCATGTCATTGCATATTTTAGAACTGCTAGGTTGCTTTTCTTTATTTTAGTTTCCTTGCACAAGTCTCTTGTAGACTTGCTGACATGCGCCCTCGTCTCTTTGGGTGTCGAATGTTAGTTGCTGAGCCAGAGCCCGTTGCAAAGGACAAGGTGTTTCCTGACACTGAGCCTGAGTCCACCTTTGACGAGGAGTTTGAGGACACCAGTGACCAGTCGTAGAGACCAATTCAGTGTTGCTTTTTGCTTAGTTGTCGTTAGTTGCCGGTGCATAGCACTTTTTCTTTTGTACGTTTGACATTTCTGTTGGCTATGCTTGGGCCTTTTGACTCTTCTTTTTAGCCTGGTGGCTTTTCTGTGATGTTGGAATTTATTTGTGGACGTTCTGAGATTGGATATTTTATCTGTCTCTTTTCTTTATTATTATTTTTGTTCTGTGTCACATTGCAACGACCTATACTTGGATGATCCAGACGCTTTACAGAATGGAGCCTCACATCTCCAAGTCTGAGCGGACTTCTCACGCCTCGCCTCCATTTTAGGGAAGCGGGTCGTGACAGAACCAGACCCTCTTTGCCAGGATCTCTGCCAACTTGGGGTGGATCTGACCACCCCAAGAGGAATCTAAACTACTGCGAATAATTAAAACGAAATCTTATAAAACACATACCCGAAATCTCAACCCTGGGGCAGGCAAGATGTTTAGCACCGTCTTCCGAGCCGCTCCCCCGATCCTCACCGAGCCGCACCTCGAACCGCTCCTCGATCGGCCCCGCGTCTCGAGGCAAGCAATCCTCGTGTCACCGAGCCAACCACTCGCCGAAGAAAGTTTCATGCGAGTGAAAGCCTGCGCCTAGATTTCGGATCCGAATCTGAACTCCTTCGTGGCTTTGCCAGAGACCTCAGGAGTAAGGCAGAAATATAGGGAGATAGAGAATATTAATTTAAGCCTAGATCCGAGCGTGCTACAACATTTACAGAAGCCGCTCAGATCTTGAGCTTGGGACGAGTTTTGAGGAAGGGAACAGACCCCTATTTATATAGGCGACTGACTACTCCCCTTTACTCAAAATCCGACGTGGAACTAAATTTGGAGTTAATCAATTCAATTTAATTTGCCTTTCACAAAGGCTAAACTTCCGTGAATTTTAACTCCCTCACCGTTGAGTTTCATGATTGATACAACCTATCAATTCGAAGGGTGTTCAACATTGAACGCATATGAAAAAAACGGCGAGTCAATCAGAGTCCGTTTGATCCTCCAATTGATCGCCCAAAGTTCAGTTCAAGTCTTGTTTTTTCGCAAAAACTGAGCCGTCGAAACTGCTCTGCCCTAGGTTCAGAAAATCTGCTCTGCAGGACCCACTAGGCCAGCTGGACGAGCCCAGACCAGGCTGGATGCCTGGTCTGGGGCACCCAGCCTGTTGCGCCCAGCCAGGGCGCCTGGCCAGGGCCTGGGCTGGGTGCCCTGGGCACCAGGCCCAGGCGCTGGGTGCCTGGCCGGGGCTAGAGCACCTGGCCGAGGCCAGGGCACCTGGCCAGGGCCTGGCCCAAGAGCCCAGGCGCCCAGGTGCCTGGCGCCTGGGCCTGGCACCCGGTCCAGGGCGGCCAGGCGCCTGGGCCTGGCCCCGTGCCCAGGCCCAGGGTGTTGGATATTGGACTCCCCGGATTTGGTTTTGGATGATGAACAAACATAAATATAATATGTACTAACACTTTGTGAGCGCAGTTATGGAGATCGTCGCCAAATTCACATGAATAACAATTACGACGTCTCAAGACTTCTCAAAGCACGTGATCGTATGCCTAAAGCTTCGTTGAAGCTTATGGACCTATTTAGAAGTCATGAAGATTCGATTGAAGCTATTGAAGACGGTATCGTCAAGTTTAATTTATAGTCTTTAAGCTTCTTTCGTAGAATGTTAAGCCTTGAGTAGGTCTTACGTTTTAAATCTTCATAACGCTCATATCTTAGCTCTAGGATCTTAGTAGAAGTCCATACAATTCTTCCCGAAGCATCGCACTTCGATTCGGGACTTCTTGTGCATGTTAGTTGGTTCAAGAAGAAGAACTGACCGACTAGATGGTGATCTAGTCGGTCAGCCAAGCTTCTTGGACCGACTAGTTCTTCTCAGTTAAATCATAGCTCTTTACTGTTTACAGTTAGTCGGTCTAAGTTGACTCACCGACCGACTAGTTTGTGAACTAGTCGGTTAGTGATGCTTCTGTGACCGACTAGTTGAGCTTTCCCTGAACATGCACATTTTCACTTGAGCTACTGTTTATCATTAGTCGGTCTGTGCTTATTGATCGACCGACTAGTTGATGAACTAGTCGGTCAATTTTTCTTCTTAGACCGACTAGTTTTGTTTACTGTACATGCCAAATTTTTCACCATACTTACTGTTTTTTGTTAGTCGGTCTATGTTCATTTGGTGACCGACTAGTTGGTGAATTAGTCGGTCAACATTTGTTCTTGGACCGACTAAGTCTAATTCTTCTCAGACTTCAGTTTTATCTGTTAGTCGGTCCACGTTGAGTAACCGACCGACTAGTTGTGAAACTAGTCGGTCAGTGACTCTTCTTAGACCGACTAGTTCCTTGTGTCTGTGCTTTGATCTTTTCTCTGTTCACCCATTAGTCGGTTTACGTTAATTGACCGACCGACTAGTTGATGAACTAGTCGGTCGGTGATTGTTCTTTGACCGACTAGTTGGGTTCAGAAAAGAGCCGTTGGAGCCCTAATTGAAACGTTTTTCTCTCTCTCTCTCTCCTCTAACCTATATATACTTGTTGGGCTGCATTCTTTGCTGCCAAGGCTGATATTAATGCAAGTTTAGAGTTCAAGAGAAATCAATCCAAGCTCATTCAAAGCTCATTCCCTCCATTCATTAATCTCTCCTAACTCTTACTTCCAAAGAGAGATTCATTGAGTGTGAAGCCTTCCAAGCCAAGTGCTTGATTCTAGGTCACCAACATCCCCAAAGCTCTCCATCGCTGTCCTACATCTTGGAGCCAGGGTTTGGTGCCACTTCTTCCTCAAAATCATCCTTGCCCTAATTCGTAAGCAATACTCAAGGCATAGGTATTTTGTTCGGTAAGAAGTTTCTTTATTTCATTTCATATTTGATTTGTAAGTTTCACTCTTGGTTGTGAGAGTGTGGTTGTGATCCCGGGTTGTGGGAGTCACAAATTACATTTTGTATGATTTGACTTGTGGAGGTTTTTCACAAGTATTTCATAGTGGAAATCTTGAGTTAGGGTTTCTAACTCAAGTATCCGGAGGGGATCCGGGTGGTTGGGACGTAGGATCACCGGGAACAAGTCGGGGAGACTTGGGTGGATCCGAACCCAGTAACATCTCTTGTTAGCGTTGTTAATTTTGTGTTGTCATTCAATTTAAGCTTCCGCAAATTGATTTGGTAGTTGTTTGCATTATAATTAGGAATTATACTCCTTGTTATTTTTAAAGAACTATTCACCCCCCCCCCCTCTAGTACTTGTGCAGTAGCTTGTAGGGCATTACATTTGGTATCAGAGCCAGATACACAGCTATGTCTGCCAACGACAACAAGACCGTGCGTCCACCTTCCAACTATGACACCTTCAGGAACCGTGAAGGAGCATCTTCGGTGATGGAAGGACATTCCTCTACGAGGCCTCCATTCTTCAACGGTACCAACTACGGGTACTGGAAATGTAGGATGGAAACCTTCCTCCGAAGTGCATCTTTATGGAGGACTACAATGAAGGAGTACATCGAGCCCGAAGAAGAAGACTTCGAGAAATGGACAACCGCGGAGGTCACCGCGGAGGTAAGCAATGCCAAGGCAATGAACGCCTTGCAATGCGCATTGGAGCCCGAGGACTTCAATAAGATATGCACATGTAAGAGTGCATATCAAATTTGGAACTCCCTTCTCATACTTCATGAAGGGACGAGTCGGGTAAGAGACTCTAAACTCGTAGTTGTAAACAAAGACTACGAAATGTTTCATATGCAACAGGGCGAGAAGATGAAGGAGTATTAAGCTCGCTTCGTCGACATCATAAACGAGTTAGAGGCTCTTGGCAAATCCTACACCCAAAAGGAGAAGTGTTCGAAGCTTATCGAAGGACTTCCTTCCTCTTGGGAAAAGCGCACCTTCGCCATCGAGGAAGGTAATGACATGAACAAGTACACCGTAGTTCAACTAATGGGTACTTTAATGTCATACGAGGTACGCAAGGATAGCAAGCTCAAATTGCAGGAAAAGATGAAGTCCTACCTAAAGCAAGACGAGCCAAAGAAGAAGGCCATTGCTTTCAAGGCCGCTCCATCCACATCCACATCAACCGATGATGAAGACTCGGAAAACGAGTTGGACTTGGAGTCCATGGCACTCATGGCCAAGAAGTTCAACCGTTTCTTCCGAAAAGGTAACTTCAAGAACAAAGCTAAATTTGGTTCTACTAACGCCTCTTCCTCTCCTTTGTGTTTCAAGTGCAATAAGCCGGGACACATGAAAGCGGAGTGTCCCCTCAATAAGCACAAGGAGAAGTGGAAGGCGCCGAAGTATGACAAGTCCAAGAAGTACACGAAAGGAAACAAGAAGGGACTTGTCGGAGCTACCTTCACCGACTCCGATGATTCTTCAAGCGGAGAGTCGGACGATGAGCACGTGGAGCAAGCGCACATGTGCTTCATGGCAAGAGAGGAGCGTGATCAAGGATCCTCCTCTTCCGATGATAGTGATGACGAAGGCAATGATGAGGTAAATATGGATGAACTTAGGAATGCTAACTCTCAATTATGGTCAAAATACACTAAATTAGTAAATAGATATACTAAGGTAAAAGATGACCTAGCTAGCATTCAAACCTCGCCTAAGACTATCATCACCAACAACGACACCGTTGTTGAAGAGTTAAGAAATGAGATTGTTAATCTCAAATCTAAACTTGAACATGTTAGCATAGATGATCCGGAAGAACATAGGATAGCGGATTTAACTTCTCAAAACTCGACTTTGAGTATTGAGAACGAGAATCTTAAATCTCGTGTTTATGTGCTCACATCGCAAGTATCTACTCTAGATACTTCTATGCGTTCTCTCAAAGAGAAATATGAGAACACATTAGGCCGAATCAATAGATTCAATAAGGGTAAGGACCATTTGGATAAAATCCTAAGTGACTTACTCCCGGCCAATCACCACATTGGTTTGGGGTATACGATGGGATGTCCATCCAAATCGGCCACTACTTTTGTTAGGCCAACTTCCGGTGACTCTACGAGTGGTAGCAAACACTCTATTGGTAGTTCATCTACCAATGGTGCTTCCACCTCGTCCACGCCTTCTTTTGGAAAGAAACTCACTTTGGGTGGACCTCCAAAGAAGGGGCATGCTTATATGTACACCAATACCATGCCACGTAGGAACACACGTCCTACTCCACCATCTCACACATATGATGATTTCTATGCAACACATTCTCGGGCACGTGCACACAATGTGAGACACCCTCATGCACGTATTCCCTCACATGCATATGTTCACCCACAACATCATATGAATAATTCTCATCGTGCGCCATTCCATCATGTTCCGTATGCCTATCCACAACATGCATCACGTAGAAATCAACGTAGCATGCATGCACCCAATAGGATGAGGGCTCCCAAGATTTTCACAATTTGGAGCCCAAAGGACACAAGCATGGACGAAAAACAAATGTATATGAATGCTTATTTTTCGGATGTTGTGCATAGTAGAAATTATGTGGGGAAGTCTAAGTCCAATTGGACTTGGCTTCCAAAGGTCTAATCTTTTGGACCCAATGACCTTGGGTACCATGATATGAAATTCTCTATCTTTAGGTACTCAAGGAATAGAAAAAGACAAGGAGCAATAAGTTTAAATTTGGCTCCAAGGGAAATTGGATACTCGATAGCGGGTGTTCAAAACACATGACGGGTGACGCTAGTTTGCTCTCCGGAGTGGTTCCCATAGCAAATGGAAACCGCGTCGTATTTGGAGGCAACGAGAGCGGAACCATCATAGGTGTTGGTAAAGTGGGTAACCCTTCTAAACCCCTAATTAGTGATGTTTATCTTGTTAGTGGTTTAAATCACAATCTTATTTCAATAAGCCAACTTTGTGACAAAGGTTACAAAGTTAGCTTTGCGAAAGGATTGTGTCATATTTTAAGAAAAGATAATAATAAATTATTATTTTCCGGAACTCGTCATAAAGACATTTATATTTTGGATCTTCCTAAGTCATATGAACAATGCCTCGTTGCCAACACAAATGAACAACACTTATGGCATCGACGCTTTGGACATGTAAACTTTGGAACACTTTATAAGCTTTCAAAATTAAATTCCATTAAAGGTTTTCCGAAACTTGTTTTTGAAAAGAAAAGTTTTTGTGATTGTTGTCAACGTGGCAAGCTTCCTAAATCTTCATTTAAACCTAAGAAAAGCATTTCTACTAAACGGCCACTAGAGCTATTACATCTAGATTTATTTGGACCAACTAGAGTTGCTTCATTAGGAAATGCTAGATATGGACTTGTCATCATAGATGACTATTCGAGATTTACATGGGTATTTTCATTATGTAATAAAAATGAAGCTTTTGAAAACTTCACAATTTTTGTTAAGAAAGTACAAAATCTCTTAGGAACCACCATTGTCACTATTCGTAGTGATCATGGAGGTGAATTTGAGAATGAGTCTTTTGAGACATTTTGTGATGAAGTTGGTATTACTCACACCTTCTCTTTCCCTCGTGCACCTCCTCAAAATGGAGTAGTTGAGAGAAAGAATAGGACGCTAGTGGAGTGTGCTCGCACTAAGCTTGATGATAGCTAACTTGGCCATCAATTTTGGGCGGAAGCGGTACACACCGCTTGCTATGTGTTTAATAGAATACTTTTGAGGCCCGGCACTAAACAAACTTGTTATGAATTGTTGTTTGGTAGGTTGACTCAAGTTAAACATTTTCGTGTTTTTGGTTCGAAATGTTTTATTAAGAACACGTATGGTAGTTTGGACAAATTCGATCCAAGATCCGATGAGGGGATTTTTGTTGGATATTCTTCGCGTAGCAAAGCCTACCGGATATTCAATAAACGAACCTCAACGATCGAGGAGTCGCTTCATGTCTCATTTAATGAAGGATTTGTTCCAACTAGAATTTCAAATGAAAGTGATTCTATGGATGTTTTATGTGATTCACTTGATAATTCTAAGTCTAATGATTCTATTGATTCTATTGAGACTAACCCAACTAATGAAGTTGTTGAGAATGTTCCTAGTGATCAAGGTATTCCCAAACGGCTTCATACCGTTCGTGACCATCCTCATGAGCAAGTCATTGGCAATATCCATGATAGTGTCAAGACGAGATCGCAAGTGAACTACTTCGCTCATTGTGCCTTTGCCTCCTCGATAGAGCCAAAGAATATTAATGAAGCATGCGAAGATAGCGCTTGGATCTTAGCCATGGAGGAGGAGCTCATTCAATTCGAGAGAAATGAAGTTTGGGAGCTTGTTCCATTGCCATCGAAGAACCACACCGTCATAGGGACAAAGTGGATCTTCAAGAACAAAACCGACGAAAACCAAGTCGTCGTCCGGAACAAAGCTCGGTTAGTTGCTCAAGGCTATCGACAAGAGGAAGGTATTGATTTCGAAGAATCCTTCGCTCCGGTAGCTAGATTAGAATCAATTAGATTATTATTGTCTTTTGCAAGCCATAAGGATTTTAAATTATTTCAAATGGATGTTAAAAGTGCATTTTTAAACGGAGATGTCGTTGAGGAAGTTTACGTTTCTCAACCTCCGGGCTTCATAAATGAAAAATTTCCAAATCATGTTTTTAAACTAAAGAAAGCGCTTTACGGCTTAAGACAAGCTCCTCGAGCTTGGTATGATCGCCTAAAGAATTTTCTTTTGGATTTAAATTTTAAAATGGGAGAAGCCGATTCTACACTTTTTGTTAAGCATGCGAATAATGATATAATTTTAGTTCAAATATATGTTGATGATATCATTTTCGGTGCTACTAACTTTGCTCTTTGCGAAGAGTTTTCTAATGTTATGAAGGAACAATTTGAGATGAGCCACATGGGTGAGCTCAAGTATTTCTTAGGTCTCCAAATTCGCCAAATGGACGATGCAATCTTCATCCACCAAACGAAGTATACGGTGGAGTTGCTAAAGCGATTTGGAATGGAGAGTGCTTCCGGGAAAAATACTCCAATGAGCACGACAACGCATCTCGATAAGGATACGGGCGGTAAGGATGTAGACATTCGTCTATATCGAGGTATGATAGGTAGTTTGCTTTATCTTACCGCAAGTAGGCCCGATATTATGTTCGCCGTATGCGTATGTGCTCGTTATCAATCTCAACCTAAGGAATCTCACTTAGTAGCGGTAAAGCGTATTTTTCGCTATCTAAGTTACACTTTAGATTTTGGATTACTTTATCCGAAATCTAGCACATATGAGTTAATCTCATATAGTGATGCCGATTATGCGGGATGCAAATCCGACAGGAAAAGTACTAGTGGCACTTGCCATTTTATAGGAAATTCTCTTGTCTCTTGGTTTTCCAAGAAGCAAAATTCCGTATCACTTTCAACCATCGAGGCGGAATATATTGCCGCCGGTGCCGCGTGTGCTCAAGTTCTTTGGATGAGACACACACTTAAAGATTTTGGTATTAATTGTGATACTTGCCCTATCATGGTTGACAACCAAAGTGCAATATGTCTTTCCAAGAACCCGGTACACCACTCCCGTTCGAAACACATAGATGTCCGACACCATTTTTTAGATGATCATGTTGCTAAAAAGGACATCATTTTAGTGTACGTTGAAACCCAAAAGCAAATCGCTGATATTTTCACGAAACCCCTAAAGGAGGACTCCTTTGTGCGGTTACGTCGAGAATTGGGGATTATGGGTGAATCCGAGATATAGGATTCATGTTTCATTCAATAATTTTGCATGCTATTATATTTGGCAATATCTCTTTCATGCTAGAATTATTGGATTTTTCGGAATTTATGTGATCTTTTTTATTTTTCGTTCGATTTGTGCGTAATCGTCAAATTTTAAGTTTTCGATGTTTAATGGGGTAGTTTAGATGATTATTGAGAAGTTTTGGGATATATCGTTCAAGCGTTTTAAGGAGAGAACTTGATTATCATTGTTTGGACTCTGTTAGTCGGTATAGGCTCAACCACCAACCGACTAGATATTCATCTAGTCGGTTAGTAGAAGAACTTAGACCGACTAACTCAAGCTTATTGAGTTTCCTTTCCATCTTAAACTCTTTAGTCGGTTCATGTTCAGGGACCGACCGACTAGATTGATATCTAGTCGGTCAGTAAATGAACACAGAACGACTAATTCTTGTCAGTTAACTTGGATTCAGCCACTGTTTACAACTAGTCGGTTCAAGCTCATTGACCGACCGACTAGATCGTGATCTAGTCGGTCAGTGCTTAAACTGTGACCGACTAGTTGTGCCAGGGGCTGTTTGGTCATTTGCGAAATCGACCAACTTAAACTCAGTTTAGTCGATCGATTTTCATTCTAATCGATCCACTGTCCCTCTCCCTCAGCTCGAACCCCCGATTCCCCTCAAAACCCTTCGACTTCCGATCGTTCTCCGGCCATTTTCCGGCCGTCTCCGTCGATCTCTGCCGTCGGCCCCACGTTCTAGGTGATCTCCTCTCCTTCTAGGGTTAGATTTCCTTTCCTAGAGCTAGGGCTTGCTCGGTTTCTAGGGTTCTTAGGGTTTATCTAATATTTTTCGGCTAGGGCTTCTTCGTTTGATCTCCTTGTCCCGTGTCTTGCTTTGATTATGGCAAGAACTCGTATTCCGATCACTCCGTCTAGCCCCTCTCCGATGACCGTAGAGCAAAACCCTTCGGATCCCGAGCATCCAACCCCTCCGAAGCGTAGAGCCAAGTCCACCCTTCCTTCGTCGTCTTCGCCTCCTCTCAAGAGGAAGAGGACGACGACCGCTAAACCTAGAGGTCAACCCAAACCCAAGCCTAACCCTAAGGCCAAAATTCTTGCCTCTGCCTCTTCGTTCCATACTCCGACCGATTCCGATACGGAGTATATCCCCGAGACCGAGACTCATAGGGAACCTACTCCTCCTACTCATCCCGAGTCTAGCACCCACCCTCGTACGTCTACCCGTAAGCCTAAGGGAAAGGGTCCGATGCCGGTGGGCGGTGTCGATATTTCCTTATGTCGCGATGACCCTTTGTGTCTCGCGGCGTATAATCGTATCGAACATTGCCCGCTGCTTCTGGAGCATTTCGTCCAGTTTAGCGATTTTATAGGGTTAGCTGATCTTCTGTCGTCGTCGGGTCTTCTCGATTACCTTCGATTTGACCCGAAGGCGAATCCTCACCCCTACCCTAGATTAGTTAAGCTCTTCTATGCGAATAGGATCCGGGGTCAGTACGATCAGACCCACTCTGTTGAGACGACCGTTTTGGGGACTCCTATAGTCCTCACTGCGGAAATCTTAGGAGAGATTTTGGGTATCTCTTCGTCTGGCCTTCTTCCCTCTGATATATCGGTAGATGATATTTCTTCTCTTGATCAGACCATCCTTTCAGAGATTTTCCATCAGATCCCTCCTGCCATGATTGGCGTGCCATCTAAATCATTCAAGCCTAATGCGTGGGTCCTCAATCTGATTCTGAAGTCGTGCTTACTTCCCAAGTACGGCTCCTCATCTTTGCCATCCCAGTCATTTTTGAAGCTTATCTATGCGATCTTCATGGGGAGCTCGATTAATTGGGCTCGAATTATATTCGATAAGATTGAATCTTTCGAGTGTATTCGAAAGTCCAATAAATCGGCTCATATCCCATTTCCTTGCATGTTGACCCTCGTCTTCTGTCATTTTCGTGTCACGTTGCCCCGTGACGATGAGCGTCCCCTTGGTCCTCCCCTGAATGCGACGGCCGTTAAGAAATCTCTTGCGGCTCTTCGTCACGTTCAGAGGACGACACCTTCAGCGTCTGCCCCTGCCTCTGCCAGTGCCTCTACTGCTCCCTCTGCCACCCTCGATGAGGTCGTTCGGTTGCTTCGTCGTCACGAGTCTCGCTTGGCTCGTACCGAGGAGGTAGTCGACCGTATTGCTCGTCTGCTGGGTGTTGATGTTCCTCCATCTGTTTCTGAGGATGAGGAGTTAGCTGACATGGCTGAGGAGGACGTTGAGGAGCTCTGTCGTGCTTCGACTCGTGCCCCCGAGGGCACTGCTGCTGGTGCTTCCACTTCCGATGATGCTGTTGCTGCTTCTTCTGCTGGTGCCCCCGAGAGCACACCTGTTGCCGCTACTCCTGTGGTGGATTCTCCGACTGGTGCTCCCGAGGCCACTACGGTTGCTGCTTCAGATGTTGCCACTTCAGCCGTTCCTCCTGCTGATCTTCCGGACGTTTCTGCTGATCCAGTCACCTCTTCTGCTTCTGCTGAGCCTGCAGTTGCTTCCGGTCCTCTCGCTGCCTCTTGAGTTTCTCTGAGGCCTCTCCTGATACTCATTGGATGATATATCATGTTGAGAGAGTTGTTGGGTAGGATAGTGTGGGTGGCTGTGTCTTTCGGATTTTTTTTTTGATGTCTTTTTGATATTTGTGATGATGTATTTTGATATGTGTGATGATGATGTATTTTTTTGTGGGCACTCCGATATTTTTGTCATATCATGATGTATTTTTGTTGTATGTCGATGATGTACTTTGCTTCATTTCACATATATATATATATATGCGTCGCAGTTGACATTTCATTATATCGTGCAAAATTTATAATTTTTGTTATGTCTCTAATGTTCGATTTCGTCGCACGACGATATTCACTTGGTTCTATAGAAATTTCTTCTATGGAAACATAGAATTGTTTTCCATGCACTAAATTAACCAAGAAATGTTGATATTGGAGAGTATATTCCATAACTCAATCCGTAATATTGATTTGAGTTTTGATGATTTCGTTTTACGATTTTTCGACGTTGGTAACTTTGACACGCCTTGATTCTATTCTTATTTTTCTCTTTGGTGTCACTTGAACCTTCGTCGTATTCTACGACTCCCGTGCTTTATAATTTGATGCCATTGTTGTTGTCGTTGTTATCCTCCCGCTCTTTTTGCTTATGCCAAAGGGGGAGAGATATAATAATAACGATGTGCCAAATGAAAATTTAGAGCATTTTTCCAAGAATCTAACTTGATGTGTTAGATTCAGGGGGAGTTAAGATATATAAATGGATTTTCAAATCCGATATTTCAATAACCTTCTTTTGGTATTTCAATAATTCAACAATCGATTCTCATTTAATATACTTCACTCGTCTGCTTGATGCGTATCATTTTTTGTTTAAATTGGAATTAACGTGTCATCAATGCAGGGGGAGTAAGTAAATTTCATTTGAATTATTATTTTTGATTATTATTTATGTTAGTTTGTCATCACCAAAAAGGGGGAGAATGTTGGATATTGGACTCCCCGGATTTGGTTTTGGATGATGAACAAACATAAATATAATATGTACTAACACTTTGTGAGCGCAGTTATGGAGATCGTCGCCAAATTCACATGAATAACAATTACGACGTCTCAAGACTTCTCAAAGCACGTGATCGTATGCCTAAAGCTTCGTTGAAGCTTATGGACCTATTTAGAAGTCATGAAGATTCGATTGAAGCTATTGAAGACGGTATCGTCAAGTTTAATTTATAGTCTTTAAGCTTCTTTCGTAGAATGTTAAGCCTTGAGTAGGTCTTACGTTTTAAATCTTCATAACGCTCATATCTTAGCTCTAGGATCTTAGTAGAAGTCCATACGATTCTTCCCGAAGCTTCGCGCTTCGATTCGGGACTTCTTGTGCATGTTAGTTGGTTCAAGAAGAAGAACTGACCGACTAGATGGTGATCTAGTCGGTCAGCCAAGCTTCTTGGACCGACTAGTTCTTCTCAGTTAAATCATAGCACTTTACTGTTTACAGTTAGTCGGTCTAAGTTGACTCACCGACCGACTAGTTTGTGAACTAGTCGGTCAGTGATGCTTCTGTGACCGACTAGTTGAGCTTTCCCTGAACATGCACATTTTCACTTGAGCTACTGTTTATCATTAGTCGGTCTGTGCTCATTGATCGACCGACTAGTTGATGAACTAGTCGGTCAATTTTTCTTCTTAGACCGACTAGTTTTGTTTACTGTACATGCCAAATTTTTCACCATACTTACTGTTTTTTGTTAGTCGGTCTATGTTCATTTGGTGACCGACTAGTTGGTGAATTAGTCGGTCAACATTTGTTCTTGGACCGACTAAGTCTAATTCTTCTCAGACTTCAGTTTTATCTGTTAGTCGGTCCACGTTGAGTAACCGACCGACTAGTTGTGAAACTAGTCGGTCAGTGACTCTTCTTAGACCGACTAGTTCCTTGTGTCTGTGCTTTGATCTTTTCTCTGTTCACCCATTAGTCGGTTTACGTTAATTGACCGACCGACTAGTTGATGAACTAGTCGGTCGGTGATTGTTCTTTGACCGACTAGTTGGGTTCAGAAAAGAGCCGTTGGAGCCCTAATTGAAACGTTTTTCTCTCTCTCTCTCCTCTAACCTATATATACTTGTTGGGCTGCATTCTTTGCTGCCAAGGCTGATATTAATGCAAGTTTAGAGTTCAAGAGAAATCAATCCAAGCTCATTCAAAGCTCATTCCCTCCATTCATTAATCTCTCCTAACTCTTACTTCCAAAGAGAGATTCATTGAGTGTGAAGCCTTCCAAGCCAAGTGCTTGATTCTAGGTCACCAACATCCCCAAAGCTCTCCATCGCTGTCCTACATCTTGGAGCCAGGGTTTGGTGCCACTTCTTCCTCAAAATCATCCTTGCCCTAATTCGTAAGCAATACTCAAGGCATAGGTATTTTGTTCGGTAAGAAATTTCTTTATTTCATTTCATATTTGATTTGTAAGTTTCACTCTTGGTTGTGAGAGTGTGGTTGTGATCCCGGGTTGTGGGAGTCACAAATTACATTTTGTATGATTTGACTTGTGGAGGTTTTTCACAAGTATTTCATAGTGGAAATCTTGAGTTAGGGTTTCTAACTCAAGTATCCGGAGGGGATCCGGGTGGTTGGGACGTAGGATCACCGGGAACAAGTCGGGGAGACTTGGGTGGATCCGAACCCAGTAACATCTCTTGTTAGCGTTGTTAATTTTGTGTTGTCATTCAATTTAAGCTTCCGCAAATTGATTTGGTAGTTGTTTGCATTATAATTAGGAATTATACTCCTTGTTATTTTTAAAGTACTATTCACCCCCCCTCTAGTACTTGTGCAGTAGCTTGTAGGGCATTACACAGGGTGCCTGCCCTAGGCGCCTGGGTAGGCGCCCAGGCGGTTGAGCCTGGGTGCCGGGCCCAGGCCCAGTGCACTTGGCGCCCAAGGCCCCTGGCCCTGGCTGGCCAGGTGCCCAGGCCCAACCCTAATCTGGCCTGGGTCAACCTGGTCTGACCTGGTCTGATCCATTGGGCTATTATGGGTGTATCTTGATTGGGCTGTTATGGGTGTATCTTGGGCATCTGGCATCCGATTTTGACGCCGTTTGAATCTGAGCATAGATCGTGACATTCACGTCTTACCCGTGAGCTTTTCCTTGCATTTATATCATTAAATATGGTCTTAAACTATTTAAGAAACATTTAATCTCTTTTGCATCATATGCAAATTAGTCCCCTATCTTAGCTTAAATGTCATTTGCATTAAAATGTAATTTCCTCTTCCTTTACATCAAATGCAAATTATTCTCCCTAACTAATTTCTACCTATTGCTAAACGAAGGTCGCACTCTATGTGAGACCCTACAGCCTGACCCTTACAACAGGTTGGACTCAAAGCCTTATACAGCAATGACCACGAGCAGTGGTTGACGTCCCTGCTTCAGAATCATAATTATGTGGTTGACTCATCGACATGAGATTGTCGGGACCACCCTGACTGTGTATGTGATGAATCTTGCAGTTTTAGTCTCTTCGTCTAAACTATATCGTGTAGCTCAAGTCTAGGGTATGGTCAAACTGTCAACCCCAATAACTTGACTCCTGTTAGTTTCCATTGATCTTTAGTCAACTAATATTGGACTTCTTCCAACATACTCTGATCAATGATTTTCCTAAAGACCGAACTAGCTCTACGTCACTAACTCCCTTTGACTGGGAGAGACGAATCCTCTCTTGGTCATTACTCTCCTCGTATACTTCAAGTGACACCCGATCAAAGACCTTTCGACATACATAGCCTCGAAGCTAGGTCAGTGATCTAAGTGGCACCGTTCACGCACAGGTTCGTAAAATGACCTCAAGTCAAAAGACCAACTTGCCCATCATCACTAAGACTTATCATTGACAGATTGGTCAATATAACCATATGATACCTCTTGTGGATCGTTCAGTGAACTCATTCTCTAATGAGCACATGTGTCTTGTCTTCGACTTTGCCAAGTCAAATGATCATGAGATCATCGCCACCGCTAAATGGTGAAGACTAAGACACAATTGTCTATCCGATGTTTCGATATCCTTGTCTCGAAACATCTGCGACCACGAACCCTTTTAGACTTATTATGCTACAAACGGTCAAACATTTCCCCATGATCGAGATACTCATCTCGAAACATGTTTGACCTTGCTTAAAGTCTTAGGACTTTACCTAAGTTAATATCTAATGTTTACTATATTATAATATAACTTAGATAAATTATTACCAAACAGCTTACTGTTATTTCGAACAAGATGTTTGTGCTATTCACACAGAGATAAATAGACTCGAGGGCATTATCTCTCTACATCTTACACTTGCACTCAGGCCCATTTATCTCGATATCTCATACCTTTTCTACACATAAGTATTCCCGACTTCATATGGTAGAGCCATTATGAGTGGATCTGCTAAAACTGTCTACAATATAAACTTAAGGGGTTTCTATGTTCATGTTAGACCAACCATTTGAAATCTAATTCAAATAATTCTCTTGGTCTGTCGGAATGCATAATATTATATTTCCCTGGATCTTATCCAGTTCATCGTACCTTACGATAATATTTAAATTAGTTGCTGGTCATTTCAAATGGCTCATATCTATTTCTGATAAAGTATCAAACTCTTTGATTACATTGTCAAAATATATGTTACATCCCTTTGATGCCTCACATGTAATTTATACGCTCCCACTGACCTTGAAAAATTTCTGGCTAATTCATATAAGTTGGTTCGTCTAAATCATATTTAGAAAAACGAACTTATAAGTGAATGCTCCAATTTTCATGGTCAACTTGAGCGTTTAAATCGAGTTTGGTCCGAGTAGATCTGTACACATCTGTTGGCAAAAACGGTTTCATCATAATGCGTTTTATAGGAATTAGGATGAAAACCATTCTCGACCAACATAATTGTACTTCACTATTTTCTTTCTGCACCAATCTTTTAACTTAAAGATTTACTTGCAGAAAGTGAGGAAAGATTTTCCTTGGGCACGTAAACTAAATTCCAAAATTTATTTACTCACACAGACCTATTCTGATTGCATCAAGTTATAAATCAGAGTTACTACTGCGAATTTCATCCTAGAAGTTGACTAAGTCATCATCAATTTTGATGTCTAACTCGACTCTTCGTCTCACGAGATTCGAGTAATTATACAACTTTCCAATGATCGATTTAATGAATATCTTATTGATAATGTCCTTATAGAACATTATCAAAACCTAGGCATTGCTCTCTGGAACTTAACCCAGAGGAAGGACTTAACTCAGAGTCACTTGCTATGGATCACACTAAGTCTAACTAAGTGTGATTCATCCCTTTTAACACACTGATGTGTTAACAGACTTGACTTGAGAGAAAATCACATTTTCATTTAATTACGCAAGATTTTATGTAGCTAAGTATTTGATCATTTGATCTAATCGAATCGGTTTAAATACTTTTTTCATTTCGTTATTTATTTTATCAGACTTGTGTTTCATCAAGAACACGTGTCTTAATAAAATATAAGAATAAGTTATTTTGGTTAATCTAGACTCGAATACATTAGTATGTACAAGACTGAGTTCGACAACTCATTCTCCCACTGTCTTACGATGGGTTTCAGCCATTATATCTAAGAGGTTAAGATTCACAAGTGTCCACAGATTTCATAATACAAGAGGTCAGACCCCTCTTTATGTGACTTGCAAAGCTTTGTCTCTAGATACGGCCTAGTCTATTTTTGCCATATAAGTTTGCTACTATCTTGTGTATTTATATATTAACATTTAATATATTATATTTATTACAAATTACTAACTCAAAACATTGCTTCAGAAGCAAGGTGACGACAATCGTCAAAATGTGTTAGACGTCTTTTGTATAACAATTATTCTGAAATCGTGACATCAAAATATGTCACATTTTCATTTCCTCCTACTTATACATTTACTAATGATACATATAACTACCTTTCTCAATTGAATTTCTGGAGTGCCTTCTTCCTTTTCTAAATCACATTTAGATATTAAATAAACCAACATAAATAAATAGCTATGCAAGCATCTCATGTATCCAAGCGCATGAGCTTTGCAACAAGTTGCTCGTCTCAAGTTCCGGTTGGGATACATAGCCTTGCACCGTTCATGCACTCGTATTCGACTCAAACAGTTTGATCGAATTCTTGAACTTTACGGATCAAAATTGTTTTTCCATACAACCTTGAGTGTAGCTCAGCAAGTTGTAGGAAGAAACATACTTCGAATATCTTATATGTTCAAGTTGCCCATATAGAGGCGAGTGACATGTAGTGTGAATTTATTTGTTGGGTCCAGAACTTAATGAAATCATATTTCTTAAGTCTGTTCTTTAGAAGGTCATTTTAATGTCAACGAGAATATAGTTTAATTCTATCAATTAGAATTTATCTTGATATTCAATTAATCAACCTATTTGACCGGTTAACTTATTTCATTTTGATTCCATCAGTAAACATAGTCTTGCCCTAGTTTAGCATATGTTCAATATTAAATATAGGTAGAATGGCTTTTATCTATCTATATCCTTCCACTATTTTTACGATCATTCTAAGCTTTAATAATGAACGATTTAATCAAATTAAATTAATGGGTAAGAGGTCCAATCATCCTGAGCCTAACAACCTTGAGTGTAGCTCAACAAGTTGCTTGACTCTGTGATCAGAAGATGACTCTTCATCGATCATATCAGATATGACCCTCTTATCGGTTTTTATCCCTAGCCATTTGTGATCATGGGTGTGCTCATCCAAATCACAATGTCTAGTCTAGTCGGACTCTTGTTTTCGCGTCTAGGCTGACTTGCCCCGGTGCTCAGTGTATCCACGACACGTCGGTTTGGGTCAGGTCTTAGACTACATCTAGCCAAACTACATCATTTACTTAACTTACGCCGATGCTCGGTGTTTTCACGACACGATGGTTTGGTTCAAGTCAAGATTTCATCTTAAGTATAGAGAAGTTGGTTTCTACAAGGTTGCAATATCACAGCTTGAGTATAGCTCAACAACTATAACACGGGTCCTATAGTTGCCAACCCCTAAAATAAGGAGGGCTACGGCTAATCTTAAAGAAGATAATTAACGTATTTGACTTAGATATAGTCCAGGATGTCATATAATCATGATTCGTGTCATTGCGGTCCTGCGGAACACAGCCAGTAAATTAACTAAGCCAAGATCACTATTCCTTAGACTAGCTAGGGTGATCCAACAAACTTAGCCAAGCACATTGACTGGATCATGGTCCATTGAATGAAGCTTGTCATTTTTATAAGCGTGCCATAGACTAAAAAGCTTTTATTAACAACTAATTAATCCTATCAACTAGTTGAATCCTTAAATTAAAAATTTAAGTGTTTGTTTAATAACTTTTATTAAATCCTTATCAACTATAAGGTTCACGTGCTATCCTAATCTTTATTAGGATTTTAATAAATTTATTAACAACGCTAAAAGCGTAGTCCTTTAATGAGAATCAATTTCATAACAATTAGAATTAAAATTTTCATTAAAGGGACTACCCTAATCAGGAATTAGCTCTTAAAGTGTTGTTAATGTTTTATTAAAACATAGCATGTCATTAGAATTTATCTTAAAACTAACCTAAGAAGGTTGTCTTGTGTTATCAAATAAGGGACAAGATGACATAGCCATTAACATAAAGTTACACTAATTTTATAGCATAAAAGAGTGTACAACTATTTAAAAATTAAATAGAACAATGTTTATCAAATAAACAATTTTAGCATGCATACTTAAATTTAACATTTAAATTTAAAAATATGATTTTTAAACATTTTATTTTTTCTCATAAAAACTTGTTTTAAAAGATCACAAAATTTGCATGCAACTTAAAATATTTATCGCATAAAAATTTTAGGATTTTAAAATCTGTTTTAAAATTATCACATAAATTTAAAAAATCATTTTAAAAATTTCATGCTTAAAATTTTATCATATAAAACATTTAAACGTCTAAAATCATTTTAAACTTATCACATAAAGTTTTAAAGTTTTAAAATCAGTTTTAAAATTATCACATAAATTTAAAACGTCATTTTAAAATTTTCATGCTTAAAAATTTATCGTATAAAAATTTTAAACATCTAAAATCATTTTAAACTTATCGCATAAATTTAAAAAGTTTTAAAATCAGTTTTAAAATTATCACATAAATTTAAAACGTCATTTTAAAATTTCCATGCTTAAAAATTTATCATATATAATTTTTAAACAACTAAAATCAATTTAAACTTATCGCATAAATTTAAAGAAAACATTTTTCTGTTTTTAAAATCGTTCAATTAATTAATCACAGTCTTAGATCAGCATACAGACATGGCTCTGATACCACTGAAGGGTTTCCTAGGACCCTTATGGCACAAAATCTCTATTCCCGTCCTAAGTCGGACGGAACATAGACATAAAATTATGCAGCGGAAAAATTTTGTTAATCTAATTAACAAGCAGCTCTAAGGAACCAGACCCTCTCAGCCAGTATCTCTGCCAACTTGGGGTGGATCTGACCACCCCAAGAGGGATTAAACCGAAAGCTTATAATTAAAACGAAACCTTATAAAACACATACCCGGAATCTCAACCCTGGGGCAGGCAAGATGTTCCGCACCGTCTTCCGAGCCGCTCCCTTGATCCTCACCGAGCCGCACCTCGAACCGCTCCTCTATCTGCCCCGCATCCCAAGGCGAGCAATCCTCGTGTCGCCGAGCCAACCACGCACCGAAGAAAGTTTCACGCGAGTGAAAGCCTTCACCTAGATTTCGGATCCGAATCCGAACTCCTTCTTGGCTTTGCTAAAGCCCTCAGGAGTAAGGCAGAAATATAGGGATATAGATAATATTAATTTATGCCTAGATCCGAGCGTGTTCCAACATTTACGGGAGCCACTCAGATCTTGAGCTTGGAACGAGTTTTGAGGAGGAGAGCAGACCCCTATTTATATATACGGCTGACTGCTCCCCTTTACTCAAAATCCTATGTGGGACTAAATTTGGAGTTAATCAATTCGATTTAGTTTGCCTTTCACAAAGGCTAAAATTTCGTGAATTTTAAATCCCTCAACGTTGAGTTTCATGATTGATACAACCTATCAATTCGAAGGGTGTTCAAAGGTGAACGCATAGAAAAAATGGCGAGACAATCGGAGTCCATTTGACCCTCCAATTGATCCCCCAAAGTTCAGCCGAAGGCTTGTTTTTCGTAAAAACTGAGCCGTTAAAACGGCTCTGCCCTACGTTCAGAAAATCTGCTCTATGGGACTCACCAGGCCAGCTGGACTAGCCCAGACCAGGCTGGATGCCTGGTCTGGGTGCACCCAGCCTGGTGCGCCCAGCCAGGGTGCCTGGCCCAGGCCAGGGTGCCTGGCCAGGGCCCAGGCACCCAGGGCGCCAGGGCCAGGCGCCCAGGGCGCCTGGGCCTGGCCCAGGGCATGTGCCCAGGCCCAGGGCACCTGCCCTGGGCATGTGCCCAGGCCCAGGGCACCTGCCCTGGGCGCCTGGGCAGGGGCCCTGGCGGTTGGGCCTGGGCGCCGGGCCCAGGGCCAGTGCGCCTGGTGCCCAGGGCCCCTGGCCCTGGCTGGCCAGGTGCCCAGGCCAGACCTTAGTCTGGCCTGGGTCAACCTCGTCTGAACCGGTATGATCCATTGGGCTGTTATGGGCGTATCTTGGGCATCTGGCATCCGATTTGGACGTCGTTCGAGTCTGGGCCTAGACCGGGACATTCCCGGCTTACCCGTGAGCTTTTCCTTGCATTTATATCATTAAATATGGTCTTAAACTATTTAATACACATTTAATCTCTTTTGCATATTATGCAAATTAGTCCCATATCGTAGCTTAAATGTCATTTGCATCAAAATGTAATTTCCTCTTCCTTTGCATCAAATGCAAATTATTCCCCCTAACTAATTTCTACCTATTACTAGACGAAGGTCGCACTCTGTGTGAGACCCTACAGCCTGACCCTTACAACAGGTTCGGCTCGAAGCCCTATACGGCAGTGACCACGAGCAGTGGTTGCCATCCCTGCTTCAGATCATAATTATGTAGTTGACTCATCGACATGAGTATTGTCGGGACCACCCTGACTGTGTCCGTGATTAATCTTGCAGTTTTAGTCTCTTCGTCTAAACAATGTCGTATAGATCAAGTCTATGGTACAGTCAAACTGTCAACCCCAATAACTTGACTCTGTTTAGTTTCCATCGATATTTAGTCAACTAATGTTGGACTTCTTCTAACGAACTCTGATCAGAGATTTTACTAAAGACCGAACTAGCTCTACGACACTAACTCCCATTGATCAGGAGAGACGAATCCTCTCTTGGTCATTACTCTCCTTGTACGCTTCAAGTGACACCCGATCAAAGACCTTTCGACATGCCTAGCCTCGAAGCTAGGTCAGTGATCTAGGTGGCACCGTTCATGCATAGGTTCGTAAAATGACCTCAAGTCAAAAGACCAACTTGCCTATCATCACTAAGAGTTATCATTGACAGATTGGTCAATATAACCATATGATAACTCTTGTGGATCATTCAGTGAACTCATTCTCTAATGAGAACCTGTGTTTTGTGTTCGACTTCGCCAAGTCAAATGATCATGAGATCATCGCCACCGCTAAATGGTGAAGACTAAGACATAATGGTCTATCCGATGTTTCGATATCCTTGTCTCGAAACATCTACGACCATGAACCCTTTTAGACTTATGCTACAGACGAACAAACATTTCTCCATGATCGAGATACTCATCTCGATACATGTTTGACCTTGCATAAAGTCTCAGGACTTTACCTAAGTTAATATCTAATGTTTACTACATTATAATATAACTTAGATAAATTTATACCAAACAACTTACTGTTATTTCAAATAAGATGTTTGTACTATTAACACAGAGATAAATAAACTCGAGGGCATTATCTCTCTACACAAGCCATATGATCCATTGCCATCAATATGGTGGACCAACTTGAGCAACTATTTGCCACCTTCATCATTGACCAAATCTCCTCGGAAGGAACGATCATGGGCAGCATTAGAGTCGATGTTAGAGATGATAAGCTGTATCTTGAGGTCGACAGAGTCCCTTAGTCCTAGGCTATGTACCCATAGGATCCATCTTGAAAACACTGAAGCCACCTCCATAGAGCCTCAAAGGTGGTTAAACCCCAACATGAAAGAGGTGGTAAAAAAGAGATCCTTAGACTGCTTGAAGCCGATATTATCCATCCTATTTTCGACAGCAGATGGGTTAGCCCTGTTCATGTCATCCCTAAGAAGGGAGGAATGACCGTAATAAAAAATGATAAGGGAGAATCTATATCCACACGGACCGTCACGGGGTGGCGGATGTGCATTGATTACAGAAAATTGAATAAAGCCACCCGGAAAGACCATTACACATTACCCTTTATTGACCAAATGCTAGAACGTCTTACTAAGCACAAATTTTTTTGCTATCTGGATGGGTATTCGGGATTCTTTCAGATTCCCTTCCATGAGGATGATCAAGAAAAGACCACCTTCACGTGTCCATATGACACCCACGCATACCATAGGATGCCTTTCAGTCTTTGTAATGCCCCCACCACCTTTCAAAGGTGCATGTCGTCCATTTTTTCTGACTATATTAAAGATATCATGGAAGTCTTTATGGATGATTTTTCTGTGTATAGCAGTTAATTCGACTCATGCTTGGGTAATTTAACGAAAGTCTTAAAAAGATGTCAACAAAATAATCTAACGCTTAATTGGAAAAAATGCCATTTCATGGTTACCGAGGGAATAGTTCTTGGGCATCTAGTCTCATCAAGAGGGATTGAGGCTGACAATCTAAAATTGAGGTAATAGAAAATCTACCCACTCCTATTAATGTCAAGGGCATTAAAGATTCATTGGTCATGCGGGGTTTTACCGCCGTTTTATCAAGAATTTTGCTCAAATTACCCGACCACGTATGGTTTTACTTGCTAAATATGCACCCTTTGTTTTTTCAGATGATTGTGTGTAAGCGTTCAATATGCTAAAGGAGGCGCTCATTTCTGCCCCAATTATACAACCTCTGGATTAGAGTCTTCCTTTCGAGTTGATGTGTGACGCTAGTGACCAAGCAGTTGGAGCAGTGTTTTGGCAAAGAAAGGATAAAAAGCTTCATGTGATATATTATGCAAGCAAGACTTTGGATGAGGCACAAAAGAATTACACCACCACCGAAAAGGCGCTCTTGGCCATGGTCTACTCTATTGAGAAGTTCCGTTCTTACCTTCTTGGATCAAAGGTGATTGTGCATATGGATCATGCGGCATTGAAGTACCTATTGAGGAAAAAGGAGGCCACACCTAGAATAATAAGATGGATTCTACTTCTACAAGAGTTTGACTTAGAGATCTGGGACAAAAAGGTCACGGACAATCTTGTGGTGGATCACTTATCAAGGCTAATCCGTGACGGGAAGGACGAAAGCTTACCTATTGATGAGACATTTGCCGACGAGAAGCTCTTCGCCTTTCGACCCATGGAGGTACCTTGGTATGCGGATTTCATGAATTATTTGGCGTGCGGTATTAAATCACATGGCATGGCCACACAACAAAAGAGGAGATTCATGCATGAAGTCCGGAGCTATTTTTGGGAAGACACATACCTTTTCAGGGTATGCACGGATGGGATTATACGGAGATGTGTTTCGAAAGAAGAGGCTACTTCTATTATCTTACATTGCCATGACATGCCATGCGGAGGTCATGCGGCCGCTTCTAAAACCATCGTGAAGATATTGCATTGCGGATTCTTTTGGCCAACTATGTTCAAGGACGCAGATGAGTTCATCAAAAATTGTGATAGATTGCAAAGGACGGGAAACATATCCAAGCAGAATGAGATGCCGATGAAACCTATCTTGGAGATTGAGCTATTTGATTGTTGGGGAGTAAATTTCATGGGACCATTTCAATCCAGCAAAGAAAACAAATATATATTATTGGCTGTCGACTATGTTTTGAAATGGGTGGAAGCTATTGCTACTCCAACCAACGACACGAGAATGGTCACCAAGTTCTTCATGCAAAACATATTTCTCCGCTTTGTAGTACCAAGAGCATTGATAAGCGATGAAGGTGGCCATTTCATAGAGAGCAAGTTCGAAGCCATGCTAAAGAAGTACGGAGTGCATCATAGAGTTGGTTTGGCTTATCACCCTCAAACAAGTGAACAAGGAATAGGGAAATCAAGCAAATCCTAGAGATGACGGTGGAGAGGTCAAGAAAGGATTGGTCTAAGAAGTTGAATGATGCACTATGGGCATACCGTATGGCTTTTTGAACACCCATTAGACCACCCCATACCGGCTAGTATATGGAAAAGTGTGCCATTTGCCGGTGGAATTGGAGCACCGCGTTTATTAGACTATCAAAACTCTAAATTATGATTACAAGAGCACAACAGTACGTCATCTTCTGGACATAAATGAGCTCAATGAGATTAGAAGGGACGCCTATAAGAGCTTTAGAATCTATAAAGAAAGAACCAAACACTTCCACGACGATCGCATTACCGTGAGGAAATTCAAGGTTGGAGAAAAGGTCTTACTATACAACTCGAGACTCCCGAGAAGCTGAGATCACGGCGATCGGGGCCATTCACCCTCCGCCATATGCATCCGGGAGGAGCTTTTGAGATAGAAGGAAACGACAGTGTACCATTCAAAGTTAACGGACAAAGACTCAAGCGCTACTGCACGGGAGATCCTATCGATGAACTGAAAAGTATATATCTAGGAGAGGCTTTGACTCAAAGTTGGTCACACCTACTTGATGTGGTCATTGATGATGTCGTGCCATATGCCGTTGGAGCTTTGCACCCAGATAGCATTGATGGACAACCAATTTTTGAAGAAGACACCACAATTAGAGACCCACCGGATCCTCTCACCGAGGAAAAGAAGAAGCCACTGATGTCGTGAGGATTAGAGAGCTCTGTAAGCTCTTTACGGTGAAGCACAAGAAGAAAGCGCCACCAGCGAATACATCTCCACCACCAGGAAAGAAGAAAGATGACAAGAGCTCACGCTTAGGGGACCCATCTGCCACCACCATTAGAGAGGAGGCGCACCTGAAGGAAGCCAATGAAGTGCAACATCTGAACCCCATGTCCTCCCTGGAAAGTTTGACATGCGCATCTTCTATGCGCCGAACAACACTCACTAATCGCAAATTCCCAAGGGGTCGAGCTTAATACCTTAAATGAGCGCTTTTCAGGAGGTAACCCGATGGTTCTATCTTATCTTTTAGTTGAATTTTACTTTCATTTTTGTTTTATATCTTTATTAGTTTATAGAGTTAGGAGTCTAGGAAGAATCCGACGACGAGATATGTTTTTCATTGCAGGAAGAAGATGAGAGGAGTCCATATGAATGGATTATAGCCATGGCGATGGAGAGCACTCCAGGGACGTGCTTAAATGCCAAAGGAAGGAAGGAACTGACTCGAGAGGAAGAAACAGAAAGCGTCGCAAAATAGAGAGTCTGGAGCTGAAAAGAGCAGCCCACTCGGTCAAGTGACTTGTTCAATCGACCAAGTGAAGACCCTACTCGACCAAGTAGGATACTGTACAGGGAAGTCTCAAAAACCCCCTCTGAAATTATATGACACTCGACCGAGTGAATTTGACACCATATTGCTCTAAAAATTGCTCTGTGAGGCATGTTTACTCGGCCGAGTAGGTTAGTCCACTCGACCGAGTGACTATTCTTACTCGGCCAAGTAGGAGACTGTAGCAAAATATTCAAAAAACCATTCTCAATTTTTAATTTCCACTCGACCGAGTGGAACTTATCCCTCGACCGAGTGACTCGAACCACTCGGCCAAGTCATCCATCCCAGCCGAACGCCAAGATTTTCGAAATTTCTAAACTTTGGGCTACTCGGCCGAGTGACGATCATCACTCAGCCAAGTGACTTGAGCGGGCCTTACCTATAAATATCAACATCCACTTGCCCAATTCGCTACGCAACCAAAATTCCCCAAACTCGCAAATTTGAACCCTTCCTCCGACTTGCGCGCGCCCTCATCCCGACTCACCCGAGCCCAACACCGCCATGCCCAAGCACAGCCGCCCAGTGTGCCCGAGCAACAGCTCCGGTGCCACCTAGACCGAGTCTGGCGACTGCTCCATCCCCCTCCTGCCCTATTTCACCCCCTTTCATCTCCTACCCTATTTGTAGGCCCCAATCAACCTAAATCCACCCACATTCTCAAATTAAACCATATTTTCGCCTATTTCTCTTGATCAACCCCTTGATTTTATGATATTCATTTCTAACCTATCATTTTTGTGCGTCAGGATAGCTTGGGGGAGATCCTGCACTGATTTGGAGCTGTAGGGGAGTCTATCTCGCTCAGATTGCTTGTGTGGGGTTGCATAGTGCTTGGTACACTCTTTCCTTATTATTTACAAGCACTTTGTGATTTTTGCACGTCTCACAGCACACTCATGCCTCCACGCACCCCATGCCACACTAGGTCTAGTGCGAGGTAGCCCGCTACTAAGCAGGAGAGGACTGGCGACCTCGGTCCCTCTTCCCTTAGATCTGTCTCCCTGCCTTCTAGAAAGCCACCACCCACACTCCCAGCTCCCACTTCATCCATTCCACCCCCACTAGCACAGCCCGCTCCGGTGATCGACACGCTTGGGATCACCTTTAGAGATGACGCACACTGCGTCAAATTTGAGGGGCTCTCCAAGCGTTCGATCGTCCCCACTAGGTTCACACATATTGATCACATAGAGCGCCTAGGGGTACTAGCGGGGCGACTTCACTTGTATGACAACGTAGGGTGTCGTGATTTTTTGTCGGTGTCGGCGGACACTTATGTCCGACTGACCCTCGAGGTCCAAAGTTCTATTCGTATGACTCCCATGGGTGAACCTTTAGATTAATGGATCGGGAGTGCGAGATTACTCTCGATAAGCTCCGAGCCTACTTCCATTGGCCCCATGTCCCTGACCCCGATCGAGTTTACGGTCCCACGCATCATGCCCCATCTACATTCAATTCCAACACCTTTTGGACCACGATCACGGGCTCCCCACTTCACGTTGACCTTAACCGGGCCAAGGCCTCTTCTGTCGTCCACCCATGTCAGCGGATTGCACAGCACTTTTTAGCGACCACCATACTAGCCAGGCCATAGCTAAGGACTATGTTTACGCCTGAGCTCTACATGCTCTATGCGATGAAGAGAGAGAGAGCCTACGAGGGCGACATGGACGTCTTAGTCCCCACCATTTCCATAGATATAGCTAGCTGGTATCTAGACCGCATAGTTTCCTCAGTCAACGCCAGGACGAGGATTTGTTGTGGCGGTCTGATTACCTTGCTATCTCCCATGTGAGAGATCAAGCTTCCTGCTGGTTTGCGTCGACCTACGGGCCCCACTATAATATCTCTTGATGTTATGACCTGTATGAAGATGATGCGTCCTCATGGACAGCGCCATTGGGTTTGTCTACAGGGTCTGTTTTCAGCGGATTATATAGTGTTTTCAAATCAATCTTGAATCCACATAGGCCCCACAGGTGGGGTGTGGAGACTAGAGATGGACCTCCTCATCGCAGCTGTTTACGTACTCGAGCTCGATGACGCCCAGCAGGAGCCCCTTCTCCACCCTCTAGCCCCTGAGATCCACATTCCTTAGCCAGCCCCTGATCAGATCCTCGAGCCTGGCACATCTATCCCCACCTTTGCTCGGGCCGAGAGCTCGTCTGTAGCTGTGTTTGCTCCACCCACCACCATGTCTGTGCCGTTGAGAGTCGACCCTATTTATTATATGAGCTTAGATAGCACTGATCCCATAGCCTTTGCAAGAGGCGAGACCTCCTCCACCACGACCACCGAGACCCTATCCTTACCTTATATTTCGACTCCTAGGAAGTCATTCTCAGCAGATTTTATGACCTCCCCAGTCTTCGACCTTTCTGTCTCCGCCGCCGCCGTTTTCATCAAGAGCATCGTGACGTCTGTCACCACGTCTGTATCCACGAACTCTCTGCCTGCCTCGTCCTCCATAGATGCGTCATCCTTATCTACTGATGCTTACACTTCTGAGAGCATACCTGCGTCTCAGCCTCCTATAGAGACTGAGCATCTTTTAGTGAGCACCGCCCTTCACATGCACCCAATAGTGGCCACACTCGTCTATGGTGGCCATGTGCGACAACCCCTTCCGTCACCTATTCTACCTTTTGCTACCGCTCCTGACACCCTTGTCCAGTAGCTCTGTGATGTCGAGGCGACAGTCAGTGGGCTCAGAATAGATTTTAGGGCTCTCGCCGCTACCGTCAGCTCCCAGCAGGCCCACGTTGCCATGATCCATGGTATTCAACTCACGCTGAACCATATTCTAGAGCGCCTGTAGTAGCTTCAGCCACCCCAGCCTGCCTCTCAGGAGCCTGCACCTCCGCCACCACTACCCCCACCACATGGAGGTGATGGCGCCGCACCACCAGTTTAGGCACGTACTCATGATGCATGCAATATTTTTGCTCCACCTCTTGCCCTATCTTTTTCCCATCATTTTGCTTGCCCATATGCTTTGACCACTTTTTGCATGGCATTTTATATACCAGTTTGGGGGAGAGTATGTATTTCTGGGCCACATTTTGCATAGATTTTGCATATGCCATCTACCATCATGCATCCATCATTTGCTTGCTTATTGCATTCATCATCTGCATATACCATACCATATTTTTATTTTCTTTATTTTCCTTTTATTTTGCATAATCCAGGCATCCACACCCACCCACCCTTATCTTATGCATCCAAGTGCCACACGTAGCACATTGAGGACAATGTGATGTTTAGCTTAGGGGAGTGAGTGTACACACACACTTTTTTTTAATTTTTCTTTCATTTTTACCTTTATTTTTCACCTTTCTTTATTTTTCGCTTATTTTCACTCACTTTTTCCATTTTTTATTGACATGCATCACGTTTTCTTACTTTTGGAGTGACTCGAATTTGTATAGTTAGTTTTTATTTTCATCCTTATTTCTTTTACTTTCTTTACTTGAGATGAATTCCCTATGATGACTATATCTTGGAGTTTGCCTTGCTTTTATGCACGTATTCACTTGCCATGATATCGTTTTTATTTCTGATATCATTTGCGATACATTGCCATGTATTTGAGAAAAAGAACTTCCATCGTTTATTATGTGCTTATGAATGAAATTTTAGAGTTAACTGAGTCTGGGAATTATTATTGTATACTCTTCTTAGAAAACACACCAAGCTTCACGCATTGATTGCCTATACTTGGAGTACTGCTTTGCATCTCTATTATCACTTCTTTTTGCATGAAATGTGTATTGAACTTCCAGGTTGAATGAATGATTGTCATTTGATATGATTAGATTAGTTTACTTTTTGTTATCAAACTGAGTAGATTATATTACCATGCTGAAGTTGTTGTGCACATACAAAAGGCGTGAACCGAGCGTTATATATATATATATATATATATATATATATATATATATATATATATATATATATATATATATATATATATATATAGAGGAGGGATCAAATGACCCCCAAAAATAACCCCCTATCAAAAATCCTATGTACCCCCATTTTTTCGGAAGATCCAAACCGTTCATCTTAATCTCCACCCTCTAAATACCTGACCCACCAATTTTCAACCCGATCCCATATGTTTTGCCCGTTCATCCATCCGACCCAAATTTAACGGTTTCGCATGAATAGAACTTTTGCGAATGGTTGATGAATGGGCAAAACACATGGGATCTGGTTGAAAATTGGTGGGCCAGGCATTTAGAGGGTGGAGATCAAGATGAACGGTTCTGATCTTCCGAAAAAATTGGGGGCATAGGATTTTAGATAGGGGGTTACTTTTGGGGGTTATTTTTGGGGGTCATTTGATCCCTCCTCATATATATATATATATATATATAATAAAATAGAGATGTTGGGAAGCAAAATATCTTAAAGTGAGCAAACAAATCACAGCCATCCGATCAGAGGGAACGGGTCAGATCTTTCCACTTTCCCAGATCACGCACCCTGCACGTGAGGCCCAATTTCCCAGCCTCCCTCTCCTATCGCGACCCCATCCGTGATCGCTGCTCCCTCTCGCGGACGAAGAACCCAAAACCTAGTCCCCCCCACAGCACTCACCCTCCCGCAATCGATCTCTCCCGGCCGACTCCAAAAAAGCCTCTGCCCCTCACCCTCTCGCAATCGCTCTCCTCCCCACCGACCCCAAAAAAGCCCTAACCGCCTCCCGTTCATCGATTTCCTCCAGTAAATCGATTCGTTTGCCCCCAAAAACCCCTAAACCTAGGCTGTTTTGTATCTCTTTACACGACTATTTCTCCTCATTAACAGTCTGTTCAGAGACCAAAAGGCCAAACTTGAAACATATTCTTTAGTTGGAAACTTATACTTTTTAGTGTTTGTATTTGCCTAAATCATCCATCAATTAATTGTGCAGGAGTAATCTGGGTACTGGATACTGGATTTGAGAAGCACATGTTGTGTATAGAAGCTGGAAGCAATGTTTTTGTGGATATCAATGTTTGTATGGAAGTTGGAAGCTGGCTCCTGTGCATACTGGAAATATTTTTTTCGTTTTGGCAGAAATTGCCAGGAATCTGAATCTCAAACTACCAGGAATCTCAAACTGTGAGCAAGCTTTTGTTGCCAGTTCAATAACCATGCTTTTTGTTGCCAGAAATGGATTTTATAATCATGAATAGTTTGATATTTCCTGCACAGTATCATAATCATGCATAGTTTGATATTGCCAGTTCAATATCCTTGCTTTTGTTGCCAGAACTGCCTTTTATAATCATGTACATTTTGATATATTATATTTGGGCTGATTACATATTTGCACGAGAACTCGAATAAAGCTTCTGCAACATATACTTATACAGGTATATTATCAAACTTTATATTTGTTTTCCCTTATCGAATACATGTATATATTGAGGTCGATATATTATGTTGCCTGCATTCACATGCATTGTCTGAAACTGATGGGATACCACAACATATGTATGTCTAACTGTTTGGAAACAAACATAGGACATGATATCATGACATCAAACACCAAATTGCTTTGTGTTCATCAAATGGATCAAAGGGGAGATTGTGCATGTAAGCCATGTTTAACTAACGACAATCCATGTCCAAACATGGCAGAGCAATCCAACAGACATACAAAATATGTCTCTTACAGTTCCCCATCTACTGCACAAAAATAGATGGTGCATGTAAGCCATGTTTTGCTAATCTTTGGTTCTTCATGACAGGTTCCCATTTACTCTCCTACGGGTATTTCTTCTGTCTCCATGTGATGCTTTCTATATGACATGCTTGTACAAAATATATAATTGTGTTGTTTTGGACAGTAAGCAGGCACAAGCAGTAGCTCATAGTCTACATTGTTAAACATGGGAGTATGTTTATGCCACTCCTAGTTTTATATGATTCAGCAGTTATGATTTTTGCTGCCTAGTAAGCAGGAACAAGCAGTTCATGATTTGGACTGGATGCATAAAGGCAAGAGAATCTGAATAAAGCTTTTGCAACATTTGGACTGGATGCATAAATGCACTAAAAAAAAATGTTTCTGTATTGTATTGGCAAGGAATTGATATTTTGCTAAAACATTCTTGATAACTGTTATTTGATACAGGTAGGACTGTTGATCTTGTGTTGTTCTGATCATGTAACTAATAGGAGGCTGTGTGCAGATAAGTTTTTATTGAGACTGCTTGTGAGTTTTTATTGATCCATGTCATGATCAGGTTTATTCTAAGAACAGGTTATTCGGAATACTGCACAATCCATAGGTTTCATAAATTTATTCCAGATTGTTGTATTAGAAGAAATTGAAAAGACAATCAAGCAGGGGAATAAACTATTGGGGTTTGAATTAGTTAATGCACGAAAATGATGATGTTTCTGTAGCTTCTTGTTTATGTTATCTTGACGGGTTTATCTGATATCGTAGTTTGTCGTTGTGGTACGTACAAAAAGAAAAGCGAGGGATGTATGTGGATTTTGTTTAATAAGCTTGGAAGATAGGGTATTACCAGAATGTGTTGCGGAAAGATACAAATAATTTCCAAATTGTAGATGGTATGAGTGATGTAAATTTTTTTTCGGAATGGGTTATCATAGTGTAGTGGCTATGGTACAAGATGATGTGCTGTTGAGTTCAGTTTGATCTGTGCTTTTAAAGATTATGTAAGTCACATGAAGCACGTGCATTATTTAGTCCCTTGCTGCATCTGTTAATGCATCTTTTAAACAATGTCCTATAACATAATTGATGGTTAACTATCAATAAGCTAAAGTGCACACAAGATTTGAGTCCCTCAACTTTCACAATCCCTATTGGTGTGTCTGTTGTTAGTCCATGATTAGCGATCTTTCAAATCCTACCTATTTTTCATGAAAGATGTGCATTTTTTACTTTCTGCGTGTTTATAATATTGTGAGTGGCTTTATTCATAGATTGGCACTTTCTTGTTTCAGAATCATAATATTAGAAATGTTGATCTTTTGCGGTAATTGAAGTCCAGCTTCAAGCAAAGCTTAAGATTTAGGAAGTTTAGAATGCCTAGGTCAACATTTCATTTTGTCTTGCATGCTTATTAAGGATGTCGATGTGTTATGCATTTGTCATAATTGTTATAACTGAATTGGTCTTCATCATATTTCAGTTTCCGAATTGGTCTTCATCATATTTCAGTTTCCTTGTGTCAAACTTGAATTTGAATGGTATTGTAGATGCATATTTTCATTAATCTGCATCTCCTTCTGGGAATGTTGTGGAATACATATGCAAAAGCTTACTAAGAAACTACTGAATAAGTAGAGTAAGGTCGATATCAATTTCTTAACAGAACTCTGTTGATCAGAACTCTGCTATATCATTAATGATGCTCAATATCAATTTTTTCACAGGAATTACTGGAAAGTATCATGATGATCAATTTCAACCATCAATATCAAGCATTTGATTATGCCAGATTTGGAGCAAGGATATCAAAGAGAAGGAATCATGAAGTCTGTCAGATTTGTGAAGCTTGTGCCAGATTTGAAGGAATCACAATGTGTAGAGCATGTGCCAGATGTTTGTCAATGTAATGTGTAATATGTAAATTCGAAGTTTTGTCAATGTAATATGTAATGTTGTGTCGAGACATTGTGTTGGATACAAGTACAATTGGCTCCAGTGAACACTGTGATATGCAAATATGTTAATGTCATAGATTGAGTTCAAAATGTTGCAGTTTCAAACAAAATTATAATTTTTAAAGAAAAGCAAGTAATATGCATCATTGTGGTCCCTCAAGTGATTCGTTTGAATTGGAATTCTTTAGTTGCATTGATAAACTGAAGCTCTTGTAACAGGTGTTGCAATGATAAACAGATACTCCAGTTTAACTCAGAAATCAAAATTATACAATTTTGATATAAGCCGTTAAACATAATTCAGAATTCTCAAGACCTCTCAAAATGTTGAGATAAGCTGTTTACAATTTTCATAATGCAGACTTTATAAATCATAAATTTGAGGAATGTTTGATACAAATCAAAATGTTTGATACAAATATAGAGTTGTATATCAAATTTACTTGACAATTTTCACAATTCAGAATGATTGATACAAATCTAGCACAAATATACAACTCTGACACAGACTTCATTACAGAATTTCATTACAGAATTCCATTACAGACTTCATTAGCACAAATATACATCATCCATTACAGAATTCCAGGCCCGAAATCAATCCAGTTTCTCAATCTGCAGCACATTCATAGAGGAGCATCTGATCAACTACCAGACTCATGGGGGCTTTGTGCAAAAGTTGAGGAGCTTCTCATTCGTCAGTTTCTCAAGCGATAAAGTCAGTTCCATTGCTGAAAATACATTAGCGAAAACTTTAGAAAATATCCAAGTGCTAATTGAATATTCACCCTTTGAATATCAGCATTATGCGTTCAAACTCATACAAATACAGATATTAGTTCATACCATGAAGAGCGTCTCCTTTCTCACGGTGATCAAACTCAGTCAACGGCATCAGTAAGGTACCTGGTACTCCATTAGTTTCTCTGCATGCAAGTAAAGGCAAAGGCAACTTGTCAACAAATCAGAATGAGTTAGTTGAATTCAAGAAGCTTAGTATTGCCAGGTATATAAAAATGCATAAAGATTAACAAAAATTGTACAAGATAAACGTAATATTGTGGTTTGGTCAATAGAACTGGGGTGGAGAATATCCTATCCTTCTATAAACTTCGGCTTGCAACGTGCAGACATTTAATATTATGGTGCAATTAAGTTCATGTTGACTGAAAATAAGAGAATTTGACCTGCTTACGTGGATTTGGGACCCATTTGAGTCTAGAAGAGTTCAAATTGGTGAATAGGTTGGAAACAGTCAGCAAAATCTCAGCAAAATCTGACATTAAACTTGGATACAACCAACCCCATTGAGATCTCTGCTAGCAGAAAGAAAAACAAATATGTCATTAGCATGGATTTTATCTTAGTCCCCAGAAATGAGCTAGTTACATATTAGAATCTGAAATGAGCTAGTTTACATGTGAGATCTAGGCAGGAAAAAAATTCCCACCCTTCCGTGTGACATGTATGTGCATATTCAGGCCTAATGTGAATCCATTCATGCTTAGAAACTTAGAAACTACTAGACTTGGATTATGAAATCACAACCTAAGATAAGTATACAACCTAATTGTGAGCCATATAAGGCTATCACATGTTCAAAACTAGTTGGGGTGGGTTGGCATTCAACAAAAGCTACATGTTTCCATTCACGCTGAACCACGCCCTGCCGTAGTCACGATGAACGAACCCGAGCTCACCCCTGCACCCCTGCATGCAGCCTCTCTGTTTAAATAGACAAATTGAAATTATTTGATAGAATTTCACAAATATGGGGGGTCATTGTTTTGCCACTCAATATGGAATATTTCGGCTCAATTAGACTGTCGGATATCTAGTGCATTATATCAAACCACACATTATCTCAAACCACACACTAGAATGTCGGATATCTACTCAATCTCAGTTTCAGATATCTAGACATTGTCTAGTGCATTATATCAAACGGTTAAATAGATATACATAATCAATGTTTAAATAAAAAACAACATAGACTGAGATATACATAATCAAAGCATATAATTCTAGCACAGCTAGTAAAATGATAGCTAAGGACATGTATATACTTTTGTTTCCATGAAAAAACATAGTATAAAAGATAATAATAGTGAATAGAATGCACGCACACATTTTCACTTTACGTTGAATGATATAGCGTAAATGAATACACACAATAAAACAATCAAATTCTAGCACAGTTAGTAAAATGATAGCCAAGGACATGTGTATACTTTTGCTTCCAAGAAAAAACATAGTATAAAACATAATAATAGGTAATAGAATGCACCGCACACATTTTCACTTTACGTTGAATGAGATTGCTTAAATTAATACACACCATAAAACAATCAGCTTATTTTTTTTTCACGGATAAGCAGACCTCCAGATTCCATCATGTTCTTAATGATCAGAGAATCACAGATGAATACCCCTTAACGAGTATGTTCCGCATCAACCACTAATTCTTTTAATTATTTACTCTTTCACATAAATGTGTGTGCATTTTTCTGCCTCAGTTTGCACATTTTAATTCTATGTTTTTGTTGCATGCAGATTTCATAAAGAGCTGCTGAAATGAGAAGCTTACATGGGTTTGCCAACGAGTTTCTCAGATAAGAGCCAACAAAGTACAAACAACCAACATCTTCAAATGTGAACTTTGGTCCTTAAAAACAATGTTCCTAATTAAGTGGGTTTGTCCAATTGACATGTTCTAAATCTTTCATCTAGAAACAATATTTTCTTGAGCAGACCACAGAATTTTACCTTGTGGTTGATGCGCTAGGGTTGTGATGTAATTGAAGCTTTCGAATGAAGAAGATTGAGGGCAAACATGCCAAGGGTTAGGGTTTTTTTTTTTTGGGAAGGGGGGGTTTGGGGGGGAGCAAACCGTTCGATCTGCGTGTATGTTGCTGTGTATATGAGGGGTTAGGGTTTTTTTTTCTTCGTCTGCGAGAGAGAGTGACCGCAAGAGAGGGAGGGGCTACGGTAATCCATGGGGTCTTCGGGCCAGAGAGCGATCGAGAGACGAAGATGAAGACGCAACTGGGTTTTGGGGGCTCCGTCTGCAAGAGATAGGAGAAGAGGGTTGTTTTAGGGGTTTTCGTCCACGAGAGGGAGAAGGGGACGCGGCTGGGAGTTGAGAATCACGAGCACAGCTGGGAGATTGGGTATCATGTGCTACGCACGTGAGCTGGTGGGGCTGTGTCGGTCGGCCAAATCTGAGCCATTGATTCTCATCCGACGGAAGTGATTTGTTTGCTCACTTTAAGAGATTTTGCTTCCCATCTCACCATAGCATCTCCCTATATATATATATATATATATATATATATATATATATATATATATAAAATAAAATAGAGATGTTATCATGGGTTTTTGTGTAAGAGTTTTTGATAAAAGATGAGAAATTGCGTATATATAAGTGATGTTGTTAAGAGAAATTGGATAAGATAAGAGAAATTGGATAAGATGAGAGAAATTGGATAAGTTAAGAGAAATTGAGTTTGAATTTTTAAGTTTGAATATATTTTGGGGGGAAATTTTGTTGGAAAACTTAAAACATTGATAACTCAAATTTGAAAACTCAAAACTTAAATTGGGGGGCGGGAACAAAACATTGGGGGAAAACAAAACATGGGGTTAAAAAATCAGCTAACCCAAAAAGAAAAGACACGTGGGTCGCTGAGTTTCTTCGTCTTGCAGCTCCAGCACACAAAACTGGCGATTTCTCCCAAAGCTCCACAAAACCCCAAATGATGGTCTCTCCTCTAGGGCGATCTCTTTTCCAGCTCCACAAAATAATCTATTCCCCTTCTCTCTTTCCATCTGCTCTCTTTTTTTATGAATCAAAAAGAACCGCTGCTATCTTTTCATCGGAAGAAAAAAAGGATCATCCCCAAGTCTCTCGACCAGTAAGAAAAGAGTTCCCAAGGCTTTCCTAAAATTTGATCAGCCTCTGTGTCTATCTCCAATGGCGCCCAATATTCTCATGGTGATGATCTCTTTCTTTATGTGCTTTCTCTCTTCCTTCTCCGTTTATTTTACATTACAGAGAATTTTTGTTTCTTGCAGGTTTGCGAGATCGATGTCCCGGTGGTTTGCAAGATCCGGTGGTTTGCAAAATCGATGTCCTGGTGGTTTGCGAGATCCATTGGTTTGTGAGATGGATGTTCCTGTGTGGCAGAGGATGATCTGATTTTTATCTGACGTTGTCCCTGTATGGGGTGAAGGAACACGATGATCTGATTTTACCTGAATAGAGGATGATCTAGCTGGGTTATTTCTTCTCTGAGCTGAGGTAAAAAAATTTTAGCTAACGATAAGAAAAATGATGATTCACTTTTATCTAACCAGATTGATCTCTCTCCCCTCAAAAACCTCAGGCGACATATCTCTCTCCACCCCAAAAACTAGAAGCATGTTTAATTTTTTTGATATTTAAGCACCACCATGACTTCGAGGAAGAGGAGAAAGATTTTCTTTTTTTATATTTTTATAATATCTGATTATGTTTAATTCGATCAATTTGTTGATACCCTTTTGATAAAAAGTTGATTTTGAAGTTGGTAACAACATTATTATACTGCTCTAAATGCAATCCTAAGTGTAAATTTCGTGGTTTTTTGTTGTTATACTGCCGAGAGATTTAAATTTTCGTGGGTGTTTTGATGTTATACAGCTGAGAGATGAAAGATAGGAACTTGGTTGAGATTTCCCTACATTGTCCGGAGTCTCCCCTGCAGAACTGATTGCTAGAAGTTTAGTTATTGATTCGGTAAATTTCATTGATGGGTTTTTTGATTTGTTTGATTCCTAAGTGTAAAAAATAGGATTTTGATTATGTTTTTCTGTAAAAAAAATATGGATGTGTAATGTGGGCAAGAGTTTTTTTTGATATAAATAAGGTCACATCTTTTGCAAGAATCTATTAGGGTATATGTTGGGCACTGCTAATGAGATCAAGAACTCACAGCTTTTTTGACAGCTTTTGCAAGGCCGCATTGCTAATGCTAATCGCCAAATTTCAGGGCAGTGCAAAGGCTTGGACTTGATGAATCCGATCTCTGGTGAATGCTTGGCTTTGTTTATTTTAGTCCAGAGTCTAAAGAATCTATTAGGGTATGTGTTGGGCATTGTTTAATTTCATAGAGTGCAAAGTAATTCTAGGGAAAGTTTAATTACTATGAAAGAATGAGTTTTCTTTTAAAATAGTTCTCAATGTATTTGAAATGGACATGGCTTTTGTTTAATTTCCTGTTGTCATGGAAATTTCAGAAAGGCATGCTGCGGCCATTTATGCAGTCGAAGTTTCCATTCATACCAGGTATTCTTCTTCCTTTGCAAATGAGACAGAAATTACATCATGGTGGTTGGAGTAATGGTTGTGTTTCCCAAGGGACAGTAGAGTTTGTAAAATCTAAAATACACCAAGCTTGAGTTAACCTTAAGTCAGTTTAAACTCCGCACTCAGTTCAGCATCGCAGGTGTTGTGCACTTCATGCATTCATGTGTGTCATATCTTTGAGCATAATGACATGATCTATATTGATGAGAACTACTTGGAAAAACAGCCATCGATGTGGTGGGGGAAGTTGTCGCCGTTGGTCCTGGAGTAAATGGATTTAAAGAAGGTGTCAAAGTGATTTCCATGCTTAAAGTTACAGTAAGTGTCAAATATTTTTATATATTCATAGCATAATGTTATGGACATAGCATGAATCTTCAATATTGCTCAAAATTCCCCATTCTAACAAACAGTTTCTTTCTTCAAATCCTAATAATGAAAGCTGCTCTGAAATTTATCCTTCATTTTACAACTTACCGTATGCAAAAATCATCTATTCTGCCTTTCCTTTTCCATTAATATGCATAACTCTCATGTATTTGCAGCATAGGCTAAAACCGTGTGTGTATTGATCTCACATGATACTAGCGCACTGTGAATGACAGCGCGGTGGTGGGCTTGCTGGGTATGCTGTAGGCAGGCGGGCTTAACCGTCATCCGCCCTCAGACTCCCTCTCCTACCGAAGGTGCAGGCCATCCCATGGCTTCCGTCACTGCCCGGCAGGCACTGAAAACTGCAGGTGCCCGGTTTGAAAACACCACCACCACCAGTGAGCCACCACTCACTGTCCCGATCACGGCCGCCTCTGGCGGCGTCGGCCTGTATGCAGTCTAGCTTGCCAAGCTTGCCAACCTCCATTTTGTTAATCATTTGGGACCTCAATTTTGATTGAGAATCGTTGAACTGGGTTTTTTGTTAGAATCTTATTTTACCTTTTTAAAATTGAATTTATAACAATTTCAATGAAATTACAGGGATGGAGTTGAAATGCGAAAATAATAATGGGAAGATGGAATTCTAAGAATGAATTTCCCAATTCCACCTGGTTGGAACAAAACTTACCAGTTCCAAGTCAAGTATCAGATTGGAAGCCTTTTCTACTTCCCTTCACTTAAGTTCCAAAGAGATTCTGGATGCTATGAAGGTATAACTATTAATAATTGCGATGTTATTCCAGTGCCATTTAACAAGTTGGAAGGAGACCTCACTTCATTTATTTCGGATTGGTACAATAATAATCATATGATGAGTGGAATTTTTGGCCGTTTGACCTCTTTAGGGTTTTATAGGGTGCAATATGAACTAATTTTAGAAGGATGGCCGATCATACAGAATGGGATCACAAAGAACATTATGTAAGGATGGCCGAAGACTTTTCGATCCAGTTTTCTAATTTTTTGGGGATTTTTGTAGTCTTTTTAGGGGTCGATGGGTTCTTTGAATTATGATCTGTCATGTAGATTATTGGTAATTAGATGATGTAGATGGTGATCAATCAACTCTCAAATGACCATTCGTTCATTAATAACAAGCTACATATGTAAATATCAGTTATTTTTGTATTATATGTTTCAAATAGTAGACAATGATTAATGGTATGAATTGTTAATTTTGCTAGCATATCATGCTAATATGCTATTCCCCATGAAAGGATTTCGTTATTATGTGCTATTGTTGGTTTTGTTATCAAGCAAGATTGTATTATGAACTGTCCAAGTGTTTGATATTAAGCTCTTTTTAATTTTTTGATTGAAATTTTTTATTAGTGTTCATATTGGAGACAATTGAATGAACCCAAAGATTCACATAGATTGTTCATATGCTTTTCTTTGACCACGGTCTGTTTTGCAGTTGTATACAACATGCTTCAACAAATTCAGTTTTGTGTAGACTCTAAGCATCAACCATACATCATCTCGGACAAGTCCCCCCCCCACAAAATTGTAATCTCTCTTTGATTTATTTGTTAATCTTCTTCAATCTAGATCTGATTTCTGGCAGAAAGATAAGATCTATTGAACATCATTATTGACATCTAATTCATTTTTCATCAAAATGCTTGAAATAGAATGGGCTCCATGCTAAGAAGGTTTTCTCAAAAGCATGACACTGTTTTTCAACTAGCTCCAAACCTGGATGAGGTCGGAGGAGGTGAAGTCGAAGGTCGATACATGTCGATGGCAAGGTCATGCATGACATGGATTTTTTATACGTTTGGCCATTTACTATTCAGTACATAGTTTGGATCTTCATTTTTGTGCCGAGCCTCGATTTTATTGATGCCTGCATAGTTCTCGGAGATTGTTTGTGTTCCATATCCCCTTCTTACTGTTTACTGCTTGGTCCGTCCATTTCAGGCGTTTCGTTTAGTTTACTAAGGTAAAGTTGACTTTTTGCACTAATTTTTTTCAATTTTTAGGAGTGAACAATCTGATTTTGATAATTTTCTGATACGAACATCTGTATTGGACTTCATTGATTGCAGAAATTTTACAATTGTTATTTCTCATAGGATAATATATTAATATGAGGTGATATATACCGAAGTTGCAGGATTTTTTTAAAGAGCAGGATACCAACATTTGTATAAGAGCAGGATTTTTTTCAAAGAAAAATTTCTATACAGATAAAACTTGCTATGCATCCTGTCAAATAAGTACATATATCTTTTAAAACAACTAGAGCATGATACCAACATACTGTGAAATAAGCTATGCATGTTTTTCAACTGATTTACATGTCAAACACAGTTTTTGCCATCAGTTTCATAAGCTATGCATGTTTTATTATATGATTTATAAACACTCTGATTTAGTTTCATAAGCTATGCATGCTTTATTTCCATCAGTTTCATAAGCCATCATTTTCATAAACCCTCTGATTTAGTTTTTTTAGTTGGAGATATCAACTGTAAGTTTGTATTTAGAGCTTTCAGCTTTTCTTTTATAATCGATGTTTGTAAGCAATGGAAGTGATTGACTTGAGCACCAGATACACTATAGTGATTTAAAAAGAACAATTGTATTAATGGGCGGCATGTTGGTTTGCATTACCATTTTATGGTTAATACATTCCGCCTTCATGAACATCATTTTTAACGTCTACCTCATTTTTCTTCAAAATGCTTGAAATAGAACGGGCTCCATGCAAAGAAGGTTTTCTCAAAAGCATAACAATGTTTTTCAACTAGCTCCAAATATGGAGGAGATCCGAGGAGGTGAAGTCGAAGGTCGATACACGTCGTGTCAAGCTCATGCATGGTGTCGTTTGGCCCTTCACTATTCTATTTGTAGTTTGGATCTTCGTTGTTGTGCCGAGCCTCGATTTTATTGATGCATGCATAGTTCTCGGAGATTGTTTGTGTTCCATATCCCCTTCTTGCTATTTACTGCTTGGTCCATCGATTTTAGGCGTTTCGTTTAGTTTACTAATGTAAAGTTGACTTTTTGCACTGATATTTTTTCACTTTTTAGGAGTGAAAGATTTAATTTTGATGATTTTCTGATACGAACATCTGTAATGACTTTATTGATTGCAGAAATTTTACAATTGTTATTTCTCACATGATAATATATAATGCAAGGTGATATATACTGAAGTAGCATGATTTTTTTAAAGAGCATGATACCAACATTTGAATAAGAGCAGGATTTTTTCAAAGATATATTTCTATACAGATAAAACATGATTTGCATCCTGTCAAATAAGTAATTGTATCTTTTAAAACAATAAGAGCAGGATACCAACATCCTGTCAAATAAGTTAGAAACAATAAGAGTATGATACCACCATCCTGTCAAATAAGTATAGAAACAATAAGAGCAGGATTCCAACATTCTGTCAAATAAGCTATGCATGTTTTTTCAACTGATTTACATATCAAACACAGTTTTTGCCATCAGTTTCATACGCTATGCATGTTTTATTATATGATATAAACACTCTGATTTACTTTCATAAGCTATGCATGCTTTAGTGCCATCAGTTTCATAAGTCATCAGTTTCATAAATACTCTGATTTAGTTTTTTAGTTGGAGCTATCAATTGTAGTTTTGTATTTGGAGCTTTCAGCTTTTCAGTTATAATCTATGTTTTGTAAGCAATGGAAGTGATTGACTTGAGTACCAGATACACTATAGTGATTTAAAAAGAACAATTGTATTAATGGGCGGCATGTTGGTTTGCATTACCATTTTATGGTTAATACATTCCACCTTCATGAACATTATTATTGACAACTAACTCATTTTTCTTCAAAATGCTTGAAATAGAACGGGCTCCATCCCTGTTATGGTGGAATGGGGTTCTTCTATTGGTTGAAATGTAGGTTGTAAAGTGGATTAGTGAGATTGGTCTATTGTTAGCTGGATTTTGGAAATATGACTTTTGAAAACATTTCAATACATTGTGGATATAAGTCATATTTCCAAACATACATTGTGGATACATTGAGATCGGTCTGAATTGGAAATATGACTGATCTCAATGTATGTTTGGAAAACATTGTGGATACATTGAGATCTGTCTGAATTTATTTGAAATATGACTGATCCACATATTTCTGTGTATATTTCCAAGTGAGATCAATCATATTTCCAAACATACATTGTGGATGGTCTGAATTTATTTGAAAACATTGTGGATACATTGAGATCATTCTGAATAGGAAATATGACTGATCTCAATGTATGTTTGGACAACATTGTGGATACATTGAGATCAGTCTGAATTTATTTGAAATATGACTGATCCACATATTTCCAAATGTTTTCAAAACATTAAGTCATATTTCCAAGTGTTATGGTCTGAATTTATTAAATATATTGAAACATACATTGTACAACAACATTTTGGATATCAAATTTGAATTTTCAGTATGAAATTTGAATTTTGTTGTATAATGTATCCAAAATGTATTGAATTCTTTTTAAAACATTCAGAAATTCAGTTATAACCAAATTTCTGGCTGGATCCAAAATGTATTTTGTTCTATACTGTATATGAATCTTTATTATGTTTCAATGGATTACAGAATTTGCCCCAGAACCAAGAGATGTCCTGTGGAAGAATTTGGCTATCCCTTACCGTCTGTTAGTGCTTCACAAAATTGTAGTTTTGTGGTAGCATGTCTGCTCATTATTATAATTACCAAATTAACACTTCCTTATTGATTATTGTTGACTAAGTACACTAGCATTCATATCAAATAGTCTAGCTAGATTTCTGAAAATTGGTTAATAAATTAAAGACTCCAAAATTTTCTCCCTAAATCAAGTCTGCCTATTAAAGAGAGAATATTATTTGATTTTGAAGCCTCTTCAAGAAACTTGGATATGGAATAATACTTCCATAGGCTCAATGTGGCTACAGGCATTTGATACTTCCATATGCTTTCTCTTGAATAAACAAGCCATTGGTATGCATGTTAGTTAGTCCAAATCTGATAATGTAATTGGCATTCAGGTTGACTAAGCATTTTGTCAGGTGCCAATGCCATTGAACTTTGCCATTGATTTTAAATATTAAAGACGTCCAAGTTTTTTTAGCTTTGATGCGGATCTGAGGTAAACACATTTTGTGTATATGTACTTCACCCCATTTTCTTTTTGTTCTATTAAAATAAGTATGTTGTGCATGTGGGTATGTTCAGTAAAATCATGATGGTTGCTCTTTCTCAATATAAATATCATATCTTACTTTTGGTCCCTTTCTGCTTGATCTGATTTTTGTCCAACGCATTAATATGGATTTAATAAACACAAGGAAATAGAGGTTAGGACCCAAATGAATTTTTTTTCCAACGCATTGATTGTTTTCTGATCAACAGAAGAAAAAGGAGGAGGAGAAGGCCAAGGAGAAGGAGCTGAACAATCTGTTCAAGATCGCAGTTAGCCAACCTAAAGTCTCAGTTGGTAGGTTAATACTTTTTTTTGAATTTATAGAGTTTTAGCTATTTTATATTGATTGGGGATTTTATTTATTACTCGAATACATTACACACAACATGATTGCATGATCAACATTTTACATAAGTCTATTCATATTGAAGTAGAGATGTCACCACATTACAGGTCCCAAAAAAATCTCAAAATGTGTGAATATTTTGCATGGTATAGTTGGCATGTCACAAATCAGAAGACTAATCAATAAACATGTACATGCAAGGGAAGCCGCTAAGAGGTATTAGCCCCATTCATTCAAAAAATGATTATATTAAGAAGTAGAAATTATAATGGGTGTGTATGCACCCATCTGTACATTGAAATATGGACAAAGCCCCTTGATCGCTTTAGAAGATGAGTCGAGATGGCAAAGGCTTGAGTCAAGAGGATCCGGTATGTGGCATGTTTACGGCTACATACAATGACTGGAACCCTCCCCCTTATTTAGATGAAAGTATGTGAGCTATCCACCCTCTTTCAACATTGGAAGATTTGGATTTGTCTCATGCATATTCAGTCAAACAGTAAATTTTGCAGGTGTATTATACACTGGGCACTTAAATATGGGGTCAATTAAGATCAAGGTACATATAACATTGATATGAACATAATCAGTAGGGATTGCAACAATTTTCTATCACCGAAGAATGACAAGCTTACATGTATCATGCCACTCAAGTCTGGCATTGTGTTCGATTTTTCTTACATGTATCATGACTGCATTCCACTGTTGATAACACCCATCTCTTACATTATTGAACTACGACAGGTTGCGTCCACCCCAATGTCGGAAATGTACCAGAACAAGATGGTATGGAGATAAGAATTGTCTATCGATTATATTGCACAATTTTCAACTCCGACTGATTACAGATGTATATCAACATTTTTCTTTTTCATGGATTTTTCCCCAGGTTTGGATCCTCTGCAATGGCTGTGGCACAGAGTCAAATGTCCATTTCCACATTTTGTCCCACAAATGCCCAGGCTGTGATTCTTACAACACCCGGCAGACTCGGGGAGCTCCTGCTACCTGTGTGAGGAATCTTAGAGAATGAAGCAAGAATCAAGATGACGATTTTACAGTTTCTCGCAAATATGAAATTTGACGGAGACGATAGGATCATTCAGGGAACAAGTCAGTGCCGACCCTTATTTTGACAAGAAGGAACCTAGCACTGATGAGCAATGGGATAAACAGACGGCCAGCATCGCAACATTTATGGAATCCTACTCACGTTTGGTGACCAGTTAGTTGTTGTCAAAACCTTGGTTTCAAATGCAATTTATCTTTGAAACTGAAGTTTAGAAGTATCTACTTGAGTTCTGAAAAGTTCAAACTGACACAGCTTGCGGATTACAATGCTATACATGATTTTCGAACAATGGAAATAAATCGATTAATGATTTTTTAAAAACCAGGTTATTTATGCGAGTATAGAAAGTCTTGTTGACATTCTATCCCTTTTCATAACACCTGCAGGAAATAGATGCACAACCTCTCAGGTTTTTCTCCTAAACCCCTTCGTCTTCAAGTAACATTTTCCTGTTTAAACTATCGGATATGTCAGTTTAATGATTACTCATTTCTTTTTGCTGGTTATCCCATTGTTTTGAATAGCCCGTAAAAGTGGAATTCTTGACAAGCTGACATGCTTTCCTATTCAATATGGTACTGATATTGAATTTTATAATCGATGATATTTTGTTTTACTACTTCCTAAATCTGTACCTTTTTGAACCTCCCATCAAGTCATTGATCCACATTTGATTTCTGGGAGTTGCAAAATGTCTGGCATGGTCAACAAATGCAAATAATTTTACGTTTGTGAAAATTTTACGTGGAAAACATTAAAATTATAGAGGAAAATAATTTTTGAGAGAAACTAAAATTTTGGAAAGAACTACATTCTCTAAAGCTAACAAAATTTTGCGTGGAACTAAAATTTTTATAAAGTGAAAATTTTGGGAAAAATTCCATAAAATTTTGAAAAGAACTAAATCATGAGGGACCTTTTGAGAGAACTAAATCGGAGGGAACAAAATGTTAGAATGAACTAAAATTTTTGTGGAAACTAAATATTGGGGAAACTATAATTTTTGGTACTTAAAATTTTAAGGGGGGAACCATAAAATTTTGGGGTCAACTAAATCAGAGTGGACTTATATTTTGAGAGAAACTAAAATTTTTGAGGGAAACTAAATTCCCAGTTATGAACTAAATTTTGAGGCAAAAATTATTTTTTGAAATTTATTAGAGGAACTAATTCTGTATGAAACTAAATTTTGAAGAACTAAATTTTTTATGGGGAACTTAATAACAATTATTGTTTTTAATTATTGCTGATCGTATAAAATTAAGAGATCCAAGATTTTGAAGGGGATCTATTATACATTTGCCAACCTTTTTGAATTCTATGGCTGACTAGAACAAGATAAAGAGTGGATGTGATTTGATCTTGGTAAATCAATGGTTGAGATTGGATTTTGTGAAAATTTTAGTAGGAAACTTAAATTTTGGGGGAAAAAGTGTCTATGGAACCAAAACTTTGAAATCATGTCCATAGTCCATTGGCCAAATTTGAAGAAATGTGGTAATAGATTTAGTTGCATTCACCACTTATCTTGCAACCCTGCACTAATGCATAGTCATGTTCTTGGGGGCACAAACGCTAAAGAATGGTTTGTGATTACTCTAATTTAATCTATAAAAAATAAAAACAGAGTCAGATTTCTAGGGAATAAAATTTTTGAAAAATTGAATTACAATTATTTTGCTTTGATTATTATTGTTCATTTAAAATTACGTACCAAAGCATTGGGCATAAAACGGCTCTTTGACAAAATAATTTACACCACTTTGCTGCTCCTGCCTTGATTAACATGCTGGCAACATGTGTTGACACATAATAAGCTCAATATAAGCAACGGAATGATGATGTTGCTTTTATAAATGCTGATGCATTACACATATTTCCGGGACAAAAGATTATGTGTCTAGCTGCAGACAGCCTGTCTGAAAATGAAGAAACAGACCCAACCATTATAAATCGATATCCAGCCTGATGGATTGTGTATTAACAGCTTTGATGTAACAGATATATTTTTGATGTAACAAATGTAAATATTATTATGGTGCTACTTGGCTTAGACTAATAGAACTGGATCTACATTACTTTTGTGTAACATTATTAAGGTGCTACTTTTTGATGTTAGAAATGTAAATTTTAATAATTGCTTGCATGGTGTTTTTACTTCACCAATTGCAATTGTTTTCATGGTTGGATGTGATTGGGGGGAACGTGGTGACATGGCTAATGCACATAATCTGATCAATGCTGCCAACTTCCGCACTCCTAGGTTTTGGTGACATGGCTAATTTTTACGTCCATCTCTATTTTTCTGTTTGTTCATGTATCTTAATACTGTAACATGTTTTTAGCTCCCATCTTTATAGAATATTTTGTCTAAAAAATGTGGGGGAAATGCAACTAACTTTACAAAAAAATTTAGAAACGAACAACATATAGGGGGACTAACATTTTTGTCAGTGACTAAAAATTTTGTGAGTAATTAAACAATGTGAGAACTAAAATCTCTGGAGGGGACCTAAATTTTTGGAAACTAAGACTTTGATTGGGAAGCTAAGATTTTGAGGGGGGGATTACTTATAGTTATTGGTGAATCTCCCCTTAGTGAATCCTATATTTGCATCTTCCACATGCTAAAAAGAATAAGCTCCATGAATCCCAAAATCTTAAGAATATATATATATATGTATGTATGTATATATATGTATGTATATATATATATATATTTGAGATATATGGGGGTGCGCTGACAACATAGGGGTTTCCTGTGCTGTCGGGTGTTTTATGCAAAAATCGCAGCTAAAATAAACGCCTCTCTTCTCGTGACTCATCTCAGGCTGTTGACGGGACTTCGCAAATTTCGCTCTCCTCTCCCTCAGCTTCTCCTTGCGATCTCATCTCCCTCAAAAAAATTTGCTGCTTCTCCTCGCATCGCCTCTTTTGCGATCGCCTTCGCCGAAGCACTGACCTCCCTTGATCCATCAAATTCGAGTCTCCACCTTCAAATTCCCATCGGGTTGAGTTGGATCGAAGCCCTAGTTCTGCCCCCTCCCACCCTCCATCGCTCCACCCGATCCCTCCATCTCCAAATTGACAGCGGACTCGTGTGATCTAGGGCACAGCTCCTCCCCTCTCCCAGCCCTACATCTGTCGCTCCGCCCGCTCCAGCCCGCCCTCGCCCCGTCGTCGTTTCCCATTTCAGGTGAAATTTTTGTTTTTTTTCTTTTATTTGCATGCAAGTTCCTCATTTCCCCTCGTCATCTCCCCTCGTGTGTTAAAATCCGAGTTGGGATCGTGCGCCCTGGTTGGTTCTTTGATGGGTAGCCGTTTAATTTGCTTCATTTCAAGATTTTTCTCTTGTTTTGTATGCAAAGATGGGATCTTTTGGGTTTTTGGTGATGGATTCCTTCATGTGTTCATGTTAGATTCTTCTGCTGATAGAGCTTAGATTTTGAGGAGTTGTGTTCTCGGTAGATAGACAGACATGGGTTTATCAATTGCCCTTGTGTGTTGTTTATGGCTTGAGCGTGAGATTGGTGGGTTTTTTCTGAGATCCTTTCTTGAATGGAAGTGTGTGCTCAGAAGACAGTAATGAGGATTTTGTTTGAAAGTGATTGCCAAAAAGCTAAAGATATTTGGAAATCTCTTGCAATTCGATAGCACTATGACACACACACACACACACATTGAATTAATTAGTATGCTAAACTACGAATATATATTTTTAATAACGGCAAATCTCATGTCAAACCAACTTTCTACAATTGAAACACACTTAAAATTCAGGTATACCATGTTTAATTGTGTAGTATGAATTAATATATGTCGGAATGACGATAAAGTTTATTAATGCAGAATGGATGTACCAGCACCCGATTCTCCCAATTGGTGTTATGACGGTGATCTTGATTTTCCATTGGACTTGGAGATAGATCCATTACCGGTGGCAGAAAATAGTCCAAGTAATAGAAATGACCCCAATAGTTCCAGTGCTTCGAAGCCATATGTTGGAATGAAATTTGGGAGCCACGAAGAAGCATACAACTTCTATAATGCGTATGCATTAATGGTTGGCTTTGGTATTAGAAGAAGCACTACTTGTTTCAGAGTGTTTTCTCACTACAAAGCGTTGACCGCGGAGAACCCGGTCAACGTGGTCAAGGGGCCCGCTTTGGGTCCCTCGGGGGCTTCGAATCGGTGTAGAAGGGGCGAGGGGAAGCCTCGGCCCTGGTTGAGACGCTCGGCCTCGGACAGGTGTGCTCGGCCTCGGCTGGTAGGGGGACGAGGGGTAGCCTCAGTCGCCCGGGTAGATGTACGGCCGACGGGTGGCGAGGGAGAGTCTCGGACCCGATTAGGACGCTCGGCCTCGGCGGGACGTGCTCGGCCACGGCAGGCTGACGGTGAGGGGAAGCCTCACTGTCCGGTTGATCGAGTGGTCGGAGAGGGGCGAGGGGTAGCCTCGGCCCGTTGATCTGCTGTCCACCTGCGCAGACGAGAACACTCATCAGGGGGCCGGACCTTGGTTCCGGCCAAATCCCCTCCGATGCCTAAGTCAGATAGAGATCTGAGAAAGGGGGCCCGGCGGAGACGGTCCGACTCGTGAGGAGATCGTAACGGCGTTTCTCGGCGCGAGCGGGGGAGGAAGGAGATGAATTGGGGGAACGAGGTCGTTGATGGAGTACCTTAGGTTTTATTACCTGAGATGCGGTCCCTTTCTTCGTCGTCTTCCTGGCCCTTTTATAGAGCTCTTGCTTGATTGCCTTCGGCCCACGTCCCACGCTCGCCACTGATCGTGCCCCATCGGTCCCCCCTCGCCGCCGCTCTCTCCGCCATGCCAGCACCTCCCCATTATCGCTATTTAGTGGTCGCGCGTCCGGGGGAGTGGTTTTCGCAGGAGTGGGCGAGCGACCAACGGGTTATTGGGGCTGGGTCGGATCAACGTTCGAGGAGGTCCCTTGCAGGGCCTTTGTTGAATGGGCTTTGAGGACGCAGATGGGCTTTTGGCCAGTAGTCAGGCTCTTGGGCTCGTGCTTTATGGGCCTCGGTCAAATAGGCGTAACAATTGCCCCCATCGGTCGGGTTGATCGGCCTCGGCCGGTTCGGCTCGGCCGATGTGACCTCTGCCGTTTTTGTCGAGCTCGCCAGTCGATGCCGACTCATTTATTAGTCGTCATCATGAGTTGGCCCGTACGATACTTTTAAGGCGCGGGTCCCGAAGCGCCGTCGGCCTTCGGATGCTGCCACGTGTAGCGGCAAGCCTATCCCCGCCGCTCGCGGAGTCGCCTTGAGTTCGAGAAGCCGAAGGGTTCGTGAGCCGCCATTGGTGGGGTCGATCAGCCTCGGCTCGCCCAGATCGCCCGTTGTGTCTCCTGAGATTCCGAGCGGCGCTTCAATCGAGGCGAGGCCATAAATGCGGGTCATGATGAGGCGGATCGATTGGACTTCGACTGGCGCTGGTTTCAAAACGCCGCCAGTCATTCGAAGCCCGCTGTGCGTACTTGCCAGCCGCTTCGAATTCACCCCTGCGCCCGGTATATAAAATCCTCAGCCGCGTTGATCTTCATTTCTCTCTTGCTTCTCCCGGTATTCAAAGCTTTCCACAACTCGGAGTTTCCTGCCGCCTTCGCTTCCTTGCCTTCTTCAGACTAGTCGAAAAAAGGTAATTTCTCTCTCGCTTTCACCTTATGGCTGCCCTTAGGATAGGCGGTTCTGGTCGAAGGGCAAGGGATCCTTCGGAGTCCAGGCGGGGTGAGCCCCGGCTAGGGGGATCAGGTTCCCCCGCTGGGAGTCGTTCTCTTCAGGATTAGGGGAAGGAGAAACTTTTTCCAGACTACGCCCGTGACGACGTGGCGTCGGCCGCCGTACGGCTTAATGTGCCCCCGGTTGTCCTCCGAACGCCGTCGAGGACCCATCCTTCGGTGGCCGCGGAGATCCGGGAAAGATATCTCTGCTTTCCATACGAGGTTCGGGTTCCATTTGTCGACGAGCGGGTTTGCCTTCCGAGGGGCAATGAGGTCGGCGTCTACGTCGAGATGTTCCGCCTGGGTCTTCGCTTCCCGCTCCATCCTTTCTTCATCCAGGTCATGGAATATTTCACAGTGTCCCTGTGTCAGTTCGCCACGTGTTCGATCGCGGTACTGACGGGCTTCGTAACGCTCTGCTATACCCGTGGTCTGGAGCCGACTCTTCCCCTTCTCTTCCACTTTTACCAGGTCCAGACGGTCGGTCCAGGGTCATGGCTGCTACTCCGAGCTCGTTCGCGGAGGGAATGCCTAATCGGGTTACCCCGCTGGTCAGGGGATTGGAACTTGGATTATGTTTTCGTGGTCTTCTTGGGTGAGGCCCAGATTCTAACAAGCTGGGGCAGTTCTGTCCATCCTCGCCCGTCGTTAGTTCTCTCAGACACCGACCGGGCAGCCGCTGCGCTTCTGTTGGCTCTTCCTTTGGAAATGAAGTCCATCTGGTCTTTGCTTGACGATCTACTCCTGAAGGCCGTCTTGTGGTCTCCGGGTAGGTCGCTTTTTCATCCCCGGATCGCCCTATGACTCATCCTGATTTCGGTCTCCTTTGCAGGGATGGCCGGCCGCGAATTCGTTCGTGACGTCGACGAGCTGATCCGTCGTGGAGCCGCTCGGAGCCGAGGTAGTACCTCAGGAAGGGCGCCTCGGAGGACCGTCGAGGAGGAAGTGCGCCGAGCCGAGCCTTTCGTGGGTAAGGTGGTGGCCGTGCCTCCCGCCTCTTCTTCTGGCGATCCCCTTCCGGGGGGCGAGGACGGTGCGAGGCGAAAGTGTTCCCCTCCGGCGCCTTCGGAGCCCCACGGTGGAAAGAAGAGGAAGGAGGACGTAGATCCCTCCGGTCCGGCAGGTTCGGCGCTTCCCGTAGCGACCGCCGAGGATCCTTCGACAGCTTTGCCAGCCACCCCCCTCGCATCGTCTTCGCCCGTATCACCAGGGGTCGGGGCCTTGTTGGCGAGCGACTTGGCTTCGATCGTCGTCCCTGGGAGTTCGATGTTTGCTGACCAAGCCGTGGCCCAGCAGGTTGCCGAGGTCTCCGTCCCTCCCCGGGACCGCAGCCTCCTCAAGAAGATCCCGGCCGACAAGATGTCGGATTCCTTGGTCTGGATCCTTCAACAGGTTCGGTTATCTTGCTATCCTCTCTTTCTCTTTATCCTCTTCTTAGCCCATGTCTCGTCTCTTCAGGGTTCAGCGCTCGCTGTGGAGTTGCAGTGCCGAGCCGTCCGCTTGAGGGAGCTGGAGGAGTCCTCCATGAGGGCTCAGGAGCGGGCCGGGGCGGCCGAGGTGGCCATGATGGAGGCCCAGATGGAGTCTCGGCGCCTCACCCTCCGTGTGGCTGCGTTGGAGGGACAAGTGGGTGACCTCGAGGGAAAGCTGGGGGATGCTCGTCAGTCGGCTGAGGAAGCGGCGGAGTCGTTCCACCTGGAGAGGGAGGAACTTCAGAGGGAGTTGTCTGATCGGCGCCAGGTGGCGCGGCTCGCGAAGGAGGTGGAGAAAGGCGTCGTCGAGACCCTGGGGAAGAAGATCTTCGAGGTTCTCCGGGAGGCCTTCGGTAAGTATGTAGACATCATCGCCCCCCGGATCGTCGAAGTCGTCCAGTCTTCCTTCCGGGACTGTGCGGAGCGCGTTCGGGAAGCCCCTCCGCCAGCCGAGTCCCCTCGCTCCGAGCAGGGCGAAGTGCCCGAGGATGTGTCCTCTCGAGCCCGGGCCCCCTAAGCCGTCCCTCCTGGCCTTATCCCCAAAATTTTTAAGCATCCGCTTCGCTTTGGGCCAGTCTACTTGAAATGGATCCCTGGCCATCTCCTTCAGCCCCGCGGCCAACAATTGCTGGTTGCATGGCCGTTTGCTTGGGTCACCTACTCCGGGTCTTTTGTCAACCAATTTTGCTTTGTCGGTGTCGAACTCTGTCATTTGTCGTGAGTAGATTGTTTGTAGGGTGTTTCCTTCGCCTTGATCCCCTGTAAATAAGACGCATTTTTGTACTCGGTTTAACTATTATAAACGAAATCGACTTACTTGGATTTCTTGTGTGCTTTGCGTTGTCGCCTTGTTCTTGGCTTGGGAATGGACAAAACTGGCGTTGGGGATTCTACCCCGACTTATGAGCGCAGGGGTCGGTCAGCGAGGGCAGAGCTCCTCGGCTTGGGACCGGTCGGCGTCCGTGCCTGCTGGGGGAATTGCCCCAGACTTATGAGCACTAGATTCGGTCGGTGAAGGCAAAGCTCCTCGGCTTAGGACCGGTTGGCGTTCGTGCCTGCTGGGGGAATCGCCCCCAGACTTATGAGCTCTGGAGTCGGTCGGCGAGGGCAAAGCTCCTCGGCTTAGGACCGGTCGGCGTCCGTGCCTGCTGGGGGAATTGCCCCCAGACTTATGAGCACTGGAGTCGGTCGGCGAGGGCAAAGCTCCTCGGCTTAGGACCGGTCGGCGTCCATGCCTGCTGGGGGAATTGCCCCCAGACTTATGAGCACTGGAGTCGGTCGGCGAGGGCAAAGCTCCTCGGCTTAGGACCGGTCGGCATCCGCGTCCGCTGGGGGAATCGCCCCCAGACTTATGGGCTCTGGAGTCGGTCGGCGAGGGCAAAGCTCCTCGGCTTAGAACCGGTCAGCATCCGCGTCTGCTGGGGGAATTGCCCCCAGACTTATGAGTGCCGGAGACGGTCGGCGAGGGCAAAGCTCCTCTTCCTCCTCCAGTGAGGCGGTGGTCCCCGGCCTTTTGCGTTATTGGCGACATGTCGACTCCGTAGGGATTTTAAGTAAAGACAATAAAAAGAATGCGTTTGTACTCTCATGAGTCCTGTCGGACCGGTACATTTGGAGGAAACGGAAAAAGGGAAATGAAGCTTAAGCAGAGGGATGTAAAACTAGATAACTCCCTCATATTAGGCTGCCACCGGGGGGAGAGATGTTGCCTGCTTACTCTATGACGCGGAGGGGGCCTTGGAGGGTGTTGATCTTCTTCCCCTTGTCTGGCTGCGTGGAGGTCCCTTCTCCGTAGGCCGGCTCGTAGGCCTGATTCCTGGCGTGCCCTCGGCTCATCAGCTTCTCAATGTCTTTCTTCAGATGCCAGCAATCTTCCGTGTCATGGCCATCGTCCTTATGGTACTTACAGTATTTCTCCCGGTTCTTCCCGCCTCTTTTAGCCTTCGGTGGAGGGCGATCAGCTCGCTCTTCCTTCTGTACTTGGGCGAGAATGGCGTCTGGGGTGGTATCCCTCATGCTTTCTCCCCGCTGCCTGTTCCTCTGCCTCTTCTCGGTCCGGTACCCTTCGGGGCTAGCTCGTCCGCCGTCGCCACGCTTGGTCCCTCGAGCGGTTTTTCCTGCATCCTCGGCCAAGGCCTCCTCAGTCAGCATGAAGCGTTCGGCCCTTGCCATGATCCCGGGGAGGTCCTTCGGGGGGTCGGTGTGTAGGGACTTCTTGAGGCCCCTGTGGCGAAGCCCTTTCTTAAGAGCCGTCTGGACCACCAGGTCGGGTGGGTTGTTCACGTTCAGCCTTTCCGCATTGAAGCGGCGCATGAACTGTCGGAGTGGCTCGGCCGGGCCTTGCACTATGTTGAACAGATGTTCGGGACCAGGTTTGATCAGCCTCCCCGCCATGAACTACTTGCAGAACAACTGGGCGAGTTGCTCGAAACTGTCGATGGAGCGGCCGGGCAGGCCGTGGTACCAGATCCTCGCCGCTCCCCTGAGAGTTGAATAGAAGCCCCGGCAGAGCAGGTCATCGTCAGCTCCCTGGAAGGCCATGTCCCCCTCGTAATCCATCACGTGGTGTGCCGGGTCTCCTATTCCGTCGTACTTTCCCAGCACCGGGATCCTGAATCGAGAGGGGACCCGGGCGTCGGTTATTCTCCGCGATAAGGGACACCGGTCCCCGTGGATGCCTCCAGGGATGCGGTATTCGCCTGTTTCCGGCTCGAGTGGGGGTGGAGGTAGCACCGGCGCCGGTGGGGCCGGCTCCGCAGCCTTCGCCATGCTGGGGGTCGGGCTGACCCGACGCTCCCGACTCCTCCTGCGGGAGCTCCTGCTCCGCCGTGATCGGTCTCTCGAGTGGTGTCGTTCGCTTCTCCTGCGGTGGGACGACCGTGATCGACGAGACGATGCCGTCATCGATTCGCCGTTCGTCCCTTCAGTCTCTCTCCGGCTCCTTTCGCGATAGGGCGAGGAGGCACGTGACCTCGCCTGACGGGAGCCGGACCGCGTGAACCGACGCTCTGCGTTCGGTTTCCGGGTCCCGTGGTCGTCGACCACCGCGGACCGTAAGTGCGGGGGACCCCCCGCCCATCGGTGGCTATCGTTCAACGCGCCCCCGTCGGTCGGCGCGGGGCCGACAAGCTGTTGTACTGTCGCGACCAATGTCTGGAGGCTCGCGTTGGTCTCCTGAGCCAGGGCACGGAGCTGTCCCTGTGTGGCTAGTTCTGAGCCGCCGGTCTCTTCGATTGAGTGGGCGGGGTGGCCGTCGACGTGCGTGTCCTCGGGGTTGCCATTGGATGCGCCATTCTCCTCCTCCGGGATGGGGGTCATGCGCTTCCTTCCATTGCTGGCTCGTGCCATTGTTGGTGTGGTTTTCTGCTTCGTGGGATGATCTTCGTTTCCCACAGACGGCGCCAGATGTTTCAGAGTGTTTTCTCACTACAAAGCGTTGACCGCGGAGAACCCGGTCAACGTGGTCAAGGGGCCCGCTTTGGGTCCCTCGGGGGCTTCGAATCGGTGTAGAAGGGGCGAGGGGAAGCCTCGGCCCTGGTTGAGACGCTCGGCCTCGGACAGGTGTGCTCGGCCTCGGCTGGTAGGGGGACGAGGGGTAGCCTCAGTCGCCCGGGTAGATGTACGGCCGACGGGTGGCGAGGGAGAGTCTCGGACCCGATTAGGACGCTCGGCCTCGGCGGGACATGCTCGGCCACGGCAGGCTGACGGTGAGGGGAAGCCTCACTGTCCGGTTGATCGAGTGGTCGGAGAGGGGCGAGGGGTAGCCTCGGCCCGTTGATCTGCTGTCCACCTGCGCAGACGAGAACACTCGTCAGGGGGCCGGACCTTGGTTCCGGCCAAATCCCCTCCGATGCCTAAGTCAGATAGAGATCTGAGAAAGGGGGCCCGGCGGAGACGGTCCGACTCGTGAGGAGATCGTAACGGCGTCTCTCGGCGCGAGCGGGGGAGGAAGGAGATGAATTGGGGGAACGAGGTCGTTGATGGAGTACCTTAGGTTTTATTACCTGAGATGCGGTCCCTTTCTTCGTCGTCTTCCTGGCCCTTTTATAGAGCTCTTGCTTGATTGCCTTCGGCCCACGTCCCACGATCGCCACTGATCGTGCCCCATCGGTCCCCCCTCGCCGCCACTCTCTCCGCCATGCCAGCACCTCCCCATTATCGCTATTTAGTGGTTGCGCGTCCGGGGGAGTGGTTTTCGCAGGAGTGGGCGAGCGACCAACGGGTTATTGGGGCTGGGTCGGATCAACGTTCGAGGAGGTCCCTTGCAGGGCCTTTGTCGAATGGGCTTTGAGGACGCAGATGGGCTTTTGGCCAGTAGTCAGGCTCTTGGGCTCGTGCTTTATGGGCCTCGGTCAAATAGGCGTAACACTACTAATTATGGTCGGGATGGAATAGTGCATGATAAAAAATTTGTTTGCAGTAAGGAGGGACAAAAAACGCTCAGGGATAAAAGGGAAGTGGGGAAGATGGTTAACCGGAGGCAAGATACACGGGTCGGATGCATGGCTCTTCTGAAGATAAAATTATGTCCGGACAACACATGGGTTGTTATCGCCTTTGTTGAAGCACATACAAACCATGAGTTGATTAGTCCAAATAAGGCCAAGATGCATAGATCTCAACAGAAATATCATAGAATGAAAAGAGTTAAGAACCTTATTGATAGTATGACCGGAGAAGGTGTTGCCCCATCAGTTATAACTCGCGTCATAAATGCGACGAGTGGAAGTACGGATGAAACAGTTACAACACAACAGTGTATTGATCATATTAGAACCAATAGAAAGAATAACATTGGACATGAGTGTGTGGCGATTATCCAACACTTTGTGAGTAAAGCATCTAATGACCTAGAGTTTTATTTTGCAATGGAGGTCGATAGCACAGGAAAATTGAGAAGTGTATTTTGGGCCGATGGAAGAGCCAGAGCAGCTTATTTGAAATTCTGTGATGTGGTGGTTTTTGATGTGACTTATAGAACAAATAAGTTTAATTTACCATTTGATCCGTTTACTGGTGTTAACCATCATAGGCAATCCACATTGTTTGGATGTGCATTATTGGCCGATGAGCAGGAAGAGACTTTTGTATGGATGTTCCAAGAATGGTTGAAGTGTATGCATGGAATGGAGCCCGGCGCCATAATTACCGATCAAGATCGTGCCATATGTAATGCCATTCATATTGTTCTTCCAAAAAACCGGCATCGTTATTGTTATTGGCATCTACAAAAGCATATACCGGATCACTTGGCTAGCTTATGTTCGCTTTATGGAGAGGAATTTCGTGAATATTATAACATGTGGTATTGTAGCGATACCATAGAAAAAAGCAACATAAAGTGGGTTGAGTTGAAGGAAAAATTTAAAATGAATGAGAACGATGAGGGTTGGTTGCAAACAATGTATTCATATCGAGATCATTGGGTCCCTTGTTACTTAAATGACATATTCTTTGCAGGGATGAGTTCAAGTCAAAGAAGTGAGTCAATTAACGCTTTCTTTGATTCCTTTGTTCATTCAAACACACAGTTACCGGAATTCGTGGGACAATATGATAAATCTATTGATCATCGACGGGCTAGTGAGGCACATGAGGACTTTATAACTCTCAATTCAAAACCTTATATGCACTTATTCCACCCGATTGAGGAACAAGCCGCCGAGTGCTATACAAGAAGGATTTTTGATTTGTTTCAATATCAATTGAAAAAGTGTGGAAGTCTTTTTCGAGAGGAGTTGCGACAACCAGAAAATATTGTTTTGTATAAGGTTGGGAAGCGGTCAACAGAGAAAAACAAGTGGAAATCAGTTATATATGACCTCAATGTCGAACCTCAATTGACTTGCAGTTGTAAAATGTTTGAGACAAGTGGGATATTATGCAAGCATATATTATATATCATGCAACATCTGTAGATGGAGAGCATACCTATTTATTTCATTCTACATCGATGGACCATTCATGCACGGCATCGTAATATTGGAGTAGATAATATCGTGATGGGTAATAGTGAAGAGCAAGTTAATTTATTGCAATCGTGGGCCTTAAGAGCAAAGTTTAATAATGCGCTTGAAAGGTCATATCAAGTCGACTGATCGGATGAGACGGTTGGATGTTGTGTTGGAGGAATATTTGAAAGAAGATGATGAAGAATTTGGGCAAAGTGGGGTACAAGGAATGGAAACTACCACTCAAGCCACCACTCATGCAGGAAGCTCACATATGGTTGATCATATTCCACACATTTCTATCCGTGATCCGGTAGGACCTGCAAGGACTAAAGGCCGGCCACGGGGTGCAAGTCGATTTAAATCAAGTATGGAGGAAGCTCAAGAGAAAAAGGACAAACAAAAGCGTGTGTGTGGAAGATGTGGACAACTTGGGCATTACAGATCAACATGCACAAATCCACCGTCAAATATTGCCACAAACATTGAGGTATATCAAATTTTTATAATACAATTTTAATTTCATATGGTTCAATCACTATGGCTAAAAATTAACTTTTTTGGTATTGCAGAGATGCTAATTCTCAAACTGAAATTATGAAATTCGCGTTGACAATATGAAGACGATAGCAAGGGCATGTCTGTCACCCTCACACTCACCTTTTATTACACACTTCTTTTTTGTTTGGCAGTGCAGATGTATAGTCCATGGCTGCAGTTTTGGTTCACTTACAGTTCCACTCCTTGAAGAATTATGTGGTGTGTTGATTTAGCTTTCAGTTCCACTCCAGTTTAGAGAACAGTTCCACTGCAGTTTAGCGAACAGTTCCACTCCTTTAAGCATTCTTCAAGATTTTGCTATCATACATGTGTATATGATGTTTGGCAATATAGGAATTTTAGCTTTCAGTTCCTCTCTCTCTTATGTTTGGAAATGCAGGTGTATATGATGTGCACTCAGTGGGTTTGCTAGCAACAGTTTCCCTTCAAAAGGCGATGATGATTTGCCCTTCATAACGGGTCCAATGTGATGGCAAGGCAACTAGGGGTAAGCAAGTATTTGCTAGCAACGGTTGCAGCCAATTACATTTTGGATTCATGGTTGCAAGTATTATGTTTATGTGAATGAGGCAAGGGCATGTCTGTGCCATTGAATCATACATACACTTTCGGATATGACATATCTACAATGCATGGCAGGTAAGATTTGCATTGCTTAGTTACTTAATTTTTTCTGTCACTTTCACACTCACCAGTCTTTCCCTTTGTTGCAGATAACTCCCGACAGCTCAGGAATTCCTTGTGCTGAAAGCACACCTCCATATAGTGCATGGCTGCATGACAGATTCATTTACAGTTCCAATCCTTAAAGCATTAATAGTTGAATATGCTAGCAGTTCTCTTTTTGGGACACGCATTTAAATTTTGCTAACATTAATAGTTCTAGTCCTCCATCTATTTGCCACTGGGGCGATGATGATTTGCCATGCTAACCAGGTCCTATATGATGGCAAGGCAACTAGGGGTAAGCAAGAATTTGCTGGCAACAGTTGCAGCCAATTGCATTTAGGATTTATGGTTGAAAATCTATATGTATATGTGGATGAGAAAATGGCATGTCTGAGCCACTGCAATCCTTAAAGCCCATATGAAATTTTGCAGTATATATGTGATTTTGGAAGCAAGGTAAGTTCAGATTTTATTACGCTCATACTGTCCGGATTTGCAAGTCAGATTTTGGAAGTATGGTAAGCATTTCTGTTTTTTGGTTTGAATATTTTTCTACTGCAATTTCTCCTACAGGCCAGTTTATTTTCTTACCCAACACTTGTCCATGTCAGTTTATTTTCCATCAGGTACTTTAACTGCAATTCCCCACTCTGATGTCCATGTCAGCTTATTTGTCCTACATTTTTTAAATTGTTTGGTAAGTGTGGCGATATTTCCCAGAAATGTTTATGAAGTTGTGCTGACGAAGCCATTTTACAACTTCATATGCTGGTAATGATTTTACTGTCTAGTTTGTCCTTCTCGAGTCATTTTCTCAGGTTTGTGGATGTTACAGCCTTTTCTTCTGTTGCTTAACTGAACATTGTCAATGAATCGCACTTCTCATTTTACATTTCTGCTGTTGCATTCAAGTCTTTTGCCGTCTTGTAGTGAGTTTTTTATGATGCTTCTAAAAAAACTACTACTTTTGAGTGGCCATGGTTATATTATCCAGGGCAGTGAAATTTCATCAAGTAAATATTGATTTTGATGAAGGGAGATTCATCATTCCCGTTTCATGTTTCAGTGTCTCTGGCCATTGAGTTGGTGGAAAATTGTGATCAAGTGGAATGAATTATCTTTGCATTGGTTTTGCCCAAATGCGATAAGCGTTCATGATCTTTATAGCTGTATCATCAATAGCCAGATTATTGCATTTGTGATTTCTTTTGTTCAATTTTATTTTGGAAGGCCTTGGTATGTCGTCCTAAGCAAGTTTCTTTTCTTACCCAACACATGTCCATGTCAGTTTATTTTCCTACAGGTACTTTAACTGCAATTCCTCACTCTGATGTCCATGTCAGCTTATTTGTCCTACAGGATTAGTGCTTGAACTTGGAAGATTGTTAAGCTTATTCCTCACTCTTGAATTTATATTTTCATGTGATTAATGAGGCTTTGAGATGTGGGAACATTTTTAAGCTCCATGTATAAAGCTCCATTTGCCAGTGTATAAAGCTCCATGTATAAAGCTCATGTTTCATGTTGACAGAGGTTTTGAATTCGGTCAACAGAAGGCAACAAGATCACAGATTCCAGAAGAGCAATGTCAGTGTATAAAGCTTATGAAATTTGTTCATCAATAAGAAATTAATGTTGGATGGCCTCCAGAAGAGCAATGCCATCAAATTTCCAGCTCTGGACAAAATTGTTTCTGTGGCTTAGATTGGGTTAGCGCAACTGCAGTTTGGGTTTCTGTGGCTTAGATTGGGTTAGCGCAACTGCAGCTTCAGGTTCCTTGCGGCTAAAACGTGAAGAGCCAAAGAATGGAGTTCTGTAATGCATTGACAGTGAAGAGCCAAAGAAAAGGAGTTCTTTAGGCTATAATTTTTATTTTTGTTGATTATTGTAAGTGAAGTTTATTTGCATAATTGTAAATGAAGAGCCAAAGAAGGGTAGAAGAGCAGGCACTGTGTAATTTCCCAAACTACAGACTAATTTGAGATGGTAACCAATCTTGAGATGGTATTTTTGTTGATTGAAGTTTATTTTTGTTGACATTAAGATTAATTTTGAGATGGTAACCAAATTTGACAGCCAAAGAAGGGTAGAATGAAGTATCATGCCTTGACAGTGAAGTTTATTTTTGTTGCTCACTTGTCCGTTTTTATATGGCAGCTCTGTCAAAATTTTGTGTTTTAGTTGATGTAGTTTTTTGGGATGGTATTAGTTTCCCAAACTACAGACTCTCTCCATTTCCTCAAAATGTTGTGGGTAGCAGAAACATTGCTTTTTAGTCGATGCAGTTTTTGGCATCACATATGAAGTAGCTTGATCATGATACACCACATATGGACCTCCATCCAGAATATGTATAAAGGACAATTGCTTGATCATAAGAAACATAATAAGCCAAACAACCCAAATTTTAATACGCAGCCAATCCAAGTTTCATTCTGTAATAAATTTTTTCATACTTACAACATATAAAACCTACCATTACAAATACACCGATAACTCCTGCTAAACTATGCCATACGACAAAAAGCTATGACTATAAAACAAGCTATAACAAACATTACAACATTAATTCCTATAAGACATGTAAAACAACCACAAATAAACGAGTCATTGAACCATGGCCAAACTGACGACTCTGCCATATGGACTGTGCCCTCGATGACATCTTCACCCTTTCTCCCATCACGACGTGAATTCTCTGCCACTTGGACCCTATCGCTCATGGTTCTTTGTCGGTGCACCAATGGACGAACTGGAGTGCTTTGACCATGCCAATACTCCAAAGCAGCTTCATATGTTGTGAAACCCTTAAACCTAGCATGTGGAAATCCATGAACTTAGGCCTGACATTCTTCCCAAGTTTCATACAACCCGCATTGCCTTCCAATTATCACCACATAATATTTTTTTTCGTTGCTATCTGGAAAATTAAAGTACATAGTTTATGCAAATCTTCATTATACGCATATTGCAGTAATGTGAAGATGATATCATATAACTGAACTCAGTCTAAAATTTCAACATAACAAATAAAATTTTTTACAGCAATTAATGTTACATTGAAGACTAATGTTATACGCATAAATTTTTTTTCACCATAACATATGGTTGTCAAACACATCTTTTTATAGTTTATTTAAGTTAAACAAACTCCAAATGATTACTGAATGGGATAATGTTTCAATTTTTCAGACTTCAGCTTTGAAACTTTATGAAACGACGGTTTGGGAAACTTAACCCTATTGCCAAACTAAGCCTTCAAGTTTTTATAAAGTTGTCGTCTTGGATCACTCTATGTATGAGTTACCTAGAATATCATTACGGTGTAACAGAACATTAAACGGCTTAATTTTTTTAGGCAAAGGGAATTCGTCCTTGGACCACTGAAATAAATTTGAAATAGATTGTCTTTTGTACCTATTACTTTTTTGAACAAATTGTCAAACTTAGAACCTGCTATCGTCGTGGATAACCTTTTAGGCCATGCAGCATTGTTTTTCCTTCTTCTTCTTCTTCTTTTTGCCCCTCCTATAATTTGCATTTTCTATCTAAATCTCACTATTTCTGCATTAACCTTATAGCAGTGAGATTATGTGTGGAAACAATAAGTACTGCACAAAGTAAAACCGCATGGGCCTAAAAGAATTCTGAACAAAAAGCATGTATTTAACACTTAATCTGAAAAGCTGACATGTTTACAAGGAAATCATTTACAATTGAAGGGGCCTGAAACACTTCTTCCTGTTTTTAGTTTGGAAAAAAAAACTACTGTTAACGATGGTGTTTTTTTCATTATCTGAGATATAAAGGCCAATTTACTTGAACGTTTAAACTGCTCACCGACCTTTTCTGTTCAATACTCCATATCTTTACTCCGATGAACCTCTATTTCTTTCCCACACTAACAGGATCATAAAATCTTATGCTACGCAGATGTGCCCTAGATCACACGTCGGGAAATGAGGAACTTGCATGCAAATAAAAGAAAAAAAACAAAAATTTCACCTGAAATGGGAAACGACGGCGGGGCAAGGGCGGGCTGGAGCAGGCGGAGCGACGGATGTAGGGCTAGGAGAGGGGAGGAGCTGTGCCCTAGATCACACGAGGCCGCTGTCAATTTGGAGATGGAGGGATCGGGCGGAGCGATGGAGGGTGGGAGGGGGGCGGAGCTAGGGCTTCGATCCAACTCAACCCGATGGGAATTTGAAGGTGGAGACTCGAATTTGATGGATCAAGGGAGGCCAGTGCTTCGGCGAAGGTGATCGCAAGAGAGGCGATGCGAGGAGAAGCATCGATTTTTGTTGAGGGAGAGGAGATCGCAAGGAGAAGTTGAGGGAGAGGAGAGCGAAATTTGCGAAGTCCCGCCAACAGCCTGAGATGAGTCACGAGAAGAGAGGCGTTTATTTTAGCAGCGATTTTTGCATAAAACACCCGACATCACAGGAAACCCTTATGCTGTCAGCGCACCCCCATATGTGTGTGTGTGTGTGTGTGTGTGTGTGTGTGTGTGTGTGTGTGTGTGTGTGTGTGTGTGTGTGTGTGTGTGTGTGTGTGTATGTATATATATATATTATTTGGGATTGTTCCAGCATGTATATAAAAAACAACTACTACTACTACAAAAGGAAAAAAAGATAAGAAAAAAGAGAAAAAGAGAAAAGAAAAATAAAAAGGAAGTCTATTTCTATATACACAATCCCTTCTTTCCTCTTTCTTCCTCATTTTCCTCTTATTCATTTGGAGCTACAAAAATATGGGAAAAAGTCGTATTTTTATATTTGATGCCACCACGCTTATAGATAAGCTTGGGGGAGGGGATCCAATGACGTGAAAGAGAACGACTACCTATATGTGCATAACAACCTAGGCTAGGTAATTTCTGATACTTAGGGAGATTATTTAAAGTATAACGATGTCTATGAATCGAGAAATGGCGTGAGATTCATGACAACCATCTTTTTCTATTCTTATTGATTTGAAATGTGTGATATCTCTTATACTCCATGTATAAAGCGATCAATTGAAAATTGTGTTATCTTTGATTATGTATGTCGTTTTATATGCCTTAGATGATGTTGATTCTAAAATGATTCATATTTCATATGATTCTCGATGTCCTTAGTTTTTCTATCAAAAGCACCTATAAGAAATGATATCGAAGTAAAAAAGCGTTAGCATGTTTATATTCATTGTTCGTGCTATTTGAGTATGCAACTCCGAGCTTGAGTGAACGATCTAGCACCTTCACCTCTTCATCTTCTTGTTCTTTTATCCCTTTTTCTTTATTTTTATTCGCCAAGTTCGTTTCTTTACTCATCTTCCTTGAGGACGAGTAAGAGGTAAGCTTGGGGGATTTTGATAGGCTCATATTTTACACCTAATTTCTGCATATTTGCCTGCCATTTAGATTACTCATATCGCGCTTTTCACGATTATTCGACCATATTTCGATGCTTTTCACTATTTCTTGGTTTTCGTCTGATTTCAGTAGATATGGAGCAATCAGGAACAATTTGGAGCCTAGAGTACTCACACGCATGCCGAAGCGTCGCCCATGATCATATCGAAGAGCTAACGGCACTGAAGGATGAGTGGAAGAAGAAGAACGTCGAAAGAATCGACGAGGAAGCGAGGAGGAGAAGAAAAGAGTTCAGAAACATGACACTCGGCCAAGTGGAGAAGTCACTCGCCCAAGTGAAGCAGCTTACTCGGCCGAGTAACGCTGATACGAAGATCATTTCCAGCCCGAGTGCCTAAATGTCCTCAGCCGATTGGTAACTTCCATTTGGCTGAATAAGAACTCCACTTGCCCGAGTGGAGGCAAATATTCTGAAGAAATCCAAGGCGACTTCTCTGTTTTTGGAGGAATCTGCAGACTGTCCTACTCGACCGAGTAGACTTCTCACTCGGTCGAGTGAGAAGTCCTACTCGATCAAGTGGCATGAGCACCAAAACATGAATATCTCTGTCTGTTCTCCAGATTTGGTACTCGACCGAGTGAAATTCTCACTCGGTCGAGTAGCGCCGACAGCCAGTCTTGAAAACTGGGGTTTCTGGCTGTGTAGTGGAAGTTTGGTCTGGATTTTTTTTGGGTCTTTTGGGCATGTATTTAAGCCCGGTTTTTTTCTCCAACCCCAGGTGAGACCAGAGAGGCTTCTTAGAATTATTTTTATTTAGTTTTAATTTTCGTTAAGCTTTTGTATTGGTGAGAGATTAAAGACTTGTTCTTAATTTTCTATTTGAAGCTTCTTCGCAACATTGGTTTGTCTTGATCTCTTTAAAGCTTTAATTTTATGCTATATCTCATGCTAGATCTGGATATGAATTCTATTGTTGATCTTGATTTCCTATTGATTTTTAATATGATTTGTGAGTAGTTCCTTTGCTCTAGGACAAAGGGATGACCCCTATGGATCCAATGCGTGATTTGTGAGATCTATAAATTGTTGTGACATTAGACTTGTTAGATGGGTTAGATCTTGATTGATTTACTACGGATAGATAGGGATTTCTCTTGGATCTTGAGAGCTCGAGAGAGGATCTTGATCTAAGGAAAGCACTAGATATTCGATTTAGGATTATAATCGAAATGCCCTAGAATTGGTGTGCGACAACGACCAAAGCTATCATTTTTATTGTTCTCCTATATTTATATTCGTTAGCACGACGGTGAAATGGATACGAACTATCATAATCTAGATCCGAACCCAAGTTGCACGACTGCGGGCTTGAGTTGGGATTGGACATAATTGTCGATCTTAATGCTAGTGGTTTAGATTAGGCTTCAACGACAGCGAGGCTCTAGTTTAAATTGCGATAGACTTATGTAACACGACAGCGTGCACCGGTTCTCAATGCAGTTGCGACAAGTTCACCTTAAAACCAAGTTTAATTGCATGGTAATTCATAACTCACATTGATGCTTGAAAATCCATAGTGGGGATTCCCTAGCCATTGACATCATTATTATATTGAATTGTATCGGTACTCAAACGATTGTGACACCAACCATTCCCAAACAATTTTCCACCAAGTAGCCTAGAAATTAACGTAGAGTACAATCATTAGTCCTCATTATGATTCGATACCTGCTTGATACTTAACCTTGCACTTGCGGTAAAGCTACATTGTTTTTCAGGTGTATATCCGGGAGCGATCACCTTAACACGACGACCCAATGAGGCCAAAGAAGCGAGGGAAAGTAGTAGGAGAGGAGAAGAGAAGAGAAGGGAGAATGGGGAGAAGAGACGAGAAGGAGATTTGGAGGAGTTTCCAGATTGCTCGGCCGAGTGCATGATGCGCTTCGCCGAGCTGTGATACTACAAGGAGAAATGGAACTCTTCTTCGTGGTGCTCGGTCGAGTGACAAGCTCGCTCGTCCGAGCGACCAACCCGCTCACCCGAGCTAGCCGTCAGAGGAGCCCATCAAACGAAGGACCTAGGCTCTGGAAATTTCGAAGTTTAATTCGCTCGGTCGAGCGACATGACACCCGGGCAAGCGACTCAACTCTCTCTCCCGAGCGATCCCTTCTCGAGCGCCAAGCGGAGCGGTACATAAGGCACCGCTCGGCCGAGTGACCAATGTTCTCGGCCGAGCGGTATGTCGGCAAACTCCATTTTGACTTAAAATAATGGGCTACATGTTGATTTTTTTGTAAAACCCGAACCCAAACTGTTTTGTATAAATCACGAACATTTTTTAAACTAGGCTCGGAAATTTTTTCTGTTGCAAAAACCCTTAGAGCTATTTTGGGACCTTTCATTTGGTAATTTCTTTTGCAAACCATTTATTTATTTGTGGTTGGATTTTCTTGATTTCTTGACTATTGCTCTCATTTCTCTTTCTCTCTCTATTGAAATCAATTTCATGCAATTTGACCTATCTAACTCTATTGCTATTATTTTTAGAGCTTTTGCCATGCTAGAGTAATGGGTTTCTAGGGCTTATGGATGATCCCTAGGATCCTAGGGATCGGATGTTAGGTTAGACCCCCATTGGAGCATTCTAGGGTTGCCATATGGTGGTTTGAACAAGGGTTTTGGGGGATTGGCCTTAGGATTGGAGTATCGCAAAGGTTGCTCCATATCCTAAGGAGAATCCCAACGAATTCGACTTGGGCTTAGCGGCCGTTCCTAGGGTTCATGATCATAAGAGTGACTCGAGATCTAAGGGCGACCGCTAATCACCAATCTGCTAGTTGGCGACTGCGAGAGCAGGCCGATTGTTATAACTAACAATAGGGTATCATCGCAACCCGTAGATCACGAGAGTGGATACGGAGTTGCGAGGCGGGACCAACTGTCAAGCTTAATTCACACATCCCTATGTGAAGCCGACTGCGAGAGCACGGTTTCGCATAGCGATGCGTAAGACGAGTAGAAACAATGAAAGTTAAATACTCGTTCTCATCTACGGATGTGACATTCCTACCCTAACTCATCGTTCGATGTAGGGCCATTTAACATAGCACCCGTGACCGAAGGGCCTAGCTGGGAATCCTGAAAGCCTTAGACGTTTAAATTTTTAGCTAACTCTCGACTTCCATAATCAACCAATCAATCAATTGTGACAACCCTGACCACATACTCTCCTCCTTCCATATAAAGCTAAGCGTTAAACGATCGGTGACCACCCGCCCGTTTGACAATGAAACTGGGACGTGGATACTAGAATTATACTTTATAAATCGCAAGCGCACTGTGTCAAAGTGTGGCTTGGGGGTCGATCACGGGGAGGCGTGTGTTGCACTTGCAAACATTCAGGAACCAGATCACCCGTTGGATGAGCCGGCTGATTCTCAGATGGTTGTCACGATTATAAACTAATGGAAAGGTGTAAAAGGTAAAAAGGCAACCTAGGACTTTGGCTTCCGCCCTAATCATGTGTTCTCACTATTACGGCTGAAGGATAGGAATACAACCGAATGCTAGGGTTTGGTAGTCAGACGTTGCCTCTAAAAGTGGTACCTAGCGTCCCATGGGCCCGATATTCCGGTCGATTCCCTGGATGATACACTAGGTCTACCCGGCTTCAGACGGTGGGCATTTCCATGTCCAACACCATCCGACTCTGGGAGCACTAAGCTCACAATGATCCCTCCCAACATTTTTTCCAAGCCGTTTCCACATGCAAGGACTCAATGTTTACGCTAGGGGGTGAGCTATGGCTAGAGAATCAAACTTCCGTTTTATTTCCGCTTGGACCAACGGTTAAAGGCGGTCTTTTTCCCACCGATGACAATGAAACGCCCCCGCGTAATCATCAGAATCCCTAGATCCAATCATATCCTTAGATCTATGGCCGTTCTGGGAAGAACCCACGCAGGGGCTTCCACCAATGTCCCAGATTGAAGAACTACTCACTAAACATAGTAGAAAATGCAATAAAAGAAGATATAGCCATAAGAATAGAGATCAAGCAATTATTCACCGTAGCAAATAGAAGCATAAACACTATACAAAAATATAAATACGATCAAAGAACTTACAATAATAGTTTAATTCAAGCAGATGAAAATCTCTAAAAACAGCTTAAAAAGTGGGGATTCGTTTTTAGGAAAACCTAGCTCTATTTATACAAGTGGGCAAGATGCCATGGAATATTCCCACAAAAAGACAAAAACAGACATTCACCCAAACGGATGAGACTTCACCCGATCGGATGAAACGAGGGGAAATTGTGTCTTCAGCTCTGATAAATCTAACCCGATCACTGAACCAATCGGGTGAGTCTTGGATTTCTTGAGCTTGTGATGTAGCTACAGGTGACCCGATCGATTGAAGGTGCCGACCCGATCGGATGAGCTTTGGCCTTCAAATCTGCACTCTATCATTCATCCACACGATCACTGAACCGATCGGGTTGAACTATCTCTTCTTCAGTACTGACACAACTGCATGATCCGATCGGGTGGCTGTTATAATGGCCGCTTTCTGACCGTTCGTTTTTCGTGCGTACATTACCTCTTTTGTACGTGTATTTTTCTTTATCCTTTCTTCTATCTGGAATGAGTGACGTTATATTTCATTGTGACCATATGGAAGAGTAGTTTTTTTTTTGGATTTTTAGTGAACGTCATTTCACGGGTCGTTCTCCCACAAATCAGCTTTGAATGAAGGGGTGTTTTAGCCCCTAGACTTCAACGCTTAGTTTTTATTTTTGTTCTTGGTAGGCTTAGCTCATGAACGGACCCTGTATCCTCGATCCTCTCGTCGTCACGGTCATCGCGATATTTTTTTCATAATTTTCGGACACCGTTTGCTTGGTCTTTCACACTAATTACCTTCGAAACCCGCTTAGCCCTAATCCATTTCGAAATTCAAACCATAACCTAATATAATATGATTGCATATGTATCACATTTGATTCTTGGGCTATCCTCACCCTATATCACCCTAAGCTACACTCCCCCTCTCTCACACTCTCTCCCCCATCACTTAATTACACCCCCTTTTAACCCCTAAATAGAAATATTCCCATCTTTAAAAACACACACAAACCGCACAACCCTAGGGCATGCGAAACCCATCAGCCGCCGCCCCTTACCTGCATTTTCCCCTTCTTCCTCTCGCCGCCGACGAGCCTCGAGCCACCCTAAGCTCGGTGATCATTCCCCCTCTTTCCTCTCCCCTCTCTCTTCTCTCTCGCCTCTTAAAAACATCAAAACCCAGCCCCAAGCCGCGGAAACCTGACAGAAGCTCGCCCAGCCTTCAAACCGACGGCCACCACCCTCTGGCCATCGCCGACAGACACCTCCACTACCATCAGACTCCCCTTTTCTCCCTCTATCACTTGCAACCCCTTGATACCTCCTCAGGCCGCCACAACTTTGCAACAACCCAAAACAATCGGTATATCCCAGATATGTCCTTTTCGCCTTCAAACGTGCGCCCATCAGCTTCCGGTCGCTGCCGGTGACCTCCCTCGCCACTTTTGACACCCCCACAGCCCCCTCTAGCTACTACACCCATTTGATACCTCCTCAAGTCGCAGCAATCCCGCTGCGAACACAAAACAGCCCGGTCTACCCAAATCTGTCCTCTTCTCCGTAAAACAGCCCTGTTCATCGCCATCGGTAGTTGCTCCGGCCACCCCACAGGCCAGCACGACCCCTTCGACCTCTACCAATCCCAGGCAGCCCCCGTACATCGAGGAGTCCACATACGTCGCTGATCTCGCGTGTTTTCCCCAAACGTCGTAACCGCCGCCGTGACGTTTTGTTGCGCTACTTGCAACCGAAGCGATCCCGACGCTGTACCCGTTGCCGTGACATCCCGCTACGCTACCCGCAGCTGAGACGATCCTGAGACGATCTCGAGACGACCCTTACTATGCTACCTGCAGTCAAGGACATGAGCACCGCTACCGTTTCCAGACTCGACGTCAGATTCGTGCGCGTTTGTCGCTGCCGGTGACCTCCCTCGCTACTTTTGACACCCCCACAGCCCCATCTAGCTACTACACCCATTTGATACCTCCTCAAGTCGCAACAATCCCACTGCGAACACAAAACAGCCCGGTCTACCCAAATCTGTCATCTTCTCCGCAAAACAGCCCTGTTCATCGCCATCGGTAGTTGCTCCGGCCACCCCACAGGCCAGCACGACCCCTTCGACCTCTACCAATCCCAGGCAGGCCCCGTACATCGAGAAGTCCACATACGTCACTGATCTCGCGTGTTTTCCCCAAACGTCGTAACCGCCGCCGTGACGTTTTGCTGCGCTACTTGCAACCGAAGCGATCCCGACGCTGTACCCGTTGCTGTGACATCCCGCTACGCTACCCGCAGCTGAGACGATCCTGAGACGATCCCGAGACGACCCTTACTATGCTACCTGCAGTCAAGGACATGAGCACCGCTACCGTTTCCAGACTCGACGTCAGATTCGTGCGCGTTTGTCGCACCAGGTTAGCCCTCTCACTCGTAGCAACCCAAACGTTAAGTCATCCAAACCTAACTAAAAATCTCAACTAAAGTAACTAAATTTACTTTCTGCACCTTTAAAACTATGTGGAATCGTAGATCGACGATCGGACTGATTTGACTGTGCACATAGGATAGAACCGTCGGATAGGCTGAACGGACATGTTGACATGTAATTATTAGGGCAGCCACGTTTAACCTAGAAATGAACCCTAATAGGATTAATGATAAGCGTGACCAGACACCGTCGCTTGATTCCTTCAGACGCCCCCTTTCTGACGCTTCGCCTCAACGAGACGATCCAGACCGACGACTCACTCGACACCGTAGGCAAGTGTGTTCACTTGCACAGTTTCGGCCATGTTTAGGCCATTGTCTTCCTTAAACTGTAAAAATCAATAACAAGAGAAGCAGACGTGAAATGATAGTGTTTGGGATAACCCACGATAGCCTGGACTTGACGACGAAGTCCCGGCACAACATCAACTACTACCATAGGTTTTATATGTGCGTGCTTGTGTGTAGATCCCCTAAAATCAACAACAACAACAACTGCTACCATAGGTTTTATCTGTGAGTGCGTGCGTGGGGACCCCCTAGAAAGAACAACTCTTTACCACTTGTCATGTCATGAAATGTTACAAAAACTTACGGGCATTTCGAATGCTCTCCAAGCTAGAGAGAGTGATCCATGTTACCAAAAGCCTACGGGCATTATGGATGCTCTCCAAGCTAGAGAGAGTGATCCATGTTACCAAAAGCCTATCGGCATTTCAGATGCTCTCCAAGATAGAGAGTGATTCCTGTTACCAAAAGCCTACAGGGTTTCGGATGCTCTCCAAGCTAGAGAGAGTGATCCCTGTTACCAAAATGCCTACGGGGGTTTCGGATGCTCTCCAAGCTAGAGAGTGATCCCTGTTACAGTTTCACCTACGGGATGTTCGACGCTCACCAAGGGAGTGAGAGTCATGCTACGGACCATGGGGATAGAGGGATTCATCAAGCTTGAGCGAGTTGTCATATATTGTCTTGTCTTGAGCACCCGGGTTGGGGTAGGGTTGAGCGGTCGCACGGGGAGAGGGTCTGGCCGCCCTCAAACCGTAAGGTTGTGAACCCTTCGTGACACACACTGTACTTCTTGTCTTATCTTTTCTTGTCTAGTCTAGTCTTGTAGCCAGTAGCACACGCTATGGCAATTGCCTGTCACGTTTACTTTTCAGCGTTGTCTTTACTTTCTTGCACATATACATATCTGCTATGTTGTTGCATCATCATCATGTAAACAGCCTTTAAAATGTCAACCTTAAAATGTTATACACCTTGCAATGGAGTCTTCTCACGTTTACTTACAGACTTCGCCCGACGTACAACCACTTTCTCTTGGTGTTTGTACATCAGGTACCGAGACAGAGTTAGTAGACCAGGAGCCAGTACCAGAGGACTTGGAGCAGGAGTACGACCCAAGCGAGGACCAGTCTTAGAGGTTCCTCAGTTGCTGACCTTGGAGTTTTCTGTTGGTCATAGTTTGGGTGCGTACCACTCTTTACTTTCTGTTTTTGGTTGTGTGCGTTGCATCATTAGTTTCCTTTCTGCAGTTGTAGCCATGCTGGGCATTATTTCCTTTTTAGACTCTTGTACTTCTGGATATCTTTGTGGAATAAAATGAATGCATCTTTCCTTTCTGTACTTTCTGTTGTTATGAATTTTATATATGCAAGGAGCTGTTTCTATCTTTTATTGTTCCTCACAGACGCTTATTGGGCTCGAGCCTCACAGCTCCGGCCCATGCGGACCTTAGTCACGTCTCACTTCCGTCGTTTTGGGAAGCGTGGCATGACATGTTTTAGTGTGGCTCATGCAGGTCCGTGCAAAAAGTTCGGAACAATAAGAGTACCGCATTCATTTAATATCCTGTTTAACATGTACAAGTCTAAATTAGGTTTTCTTTGTCTTAGATGGTAGGAAGACTTAGATAGGCGTACAGGTTTGAAAGTCAGTTGCCTTGGTTAAGATTTAGTCATACTCGTCTTAGGATGCCCTAGTAGCCTCTCACTCGGCTCTGACTATGTTATATTTCTAGAGTCCTTCTTTTAGTCGTTCGCATGGGTCCATCAACGTCGGGCCCAGCATAACGTAATCTTGATTCTCTTAGGACCCTTCACTGAGATCTCTATTACAGTCTAGTTCATTAGGAAGTCTTAGTGATGAGTTCTCCTGACCTTTAGACGGCCCGATAATTAGAACCTCGAATTTCTAACATCTTCCTAATCATTACCCTTCTGTGTTATCGACCGTAGAATTCCATCATAGCTATTCATAAATCATAGCGTATTCACCATGCGATCATATTCTTTGCCCTCGATTCACGTGATCGCTTCATGACGATTATCGTTAATTCTTCGAATCTCTCCATTGCAAATTCTGATTCCTCTAAAAGTATTTTCGAAATTCCTTAGTAAATTATTCGCTCGGTTTAACTTCTTGAAAACCCCTTATTATATATTTCAAATTTCTTGCTTTTCGGTTGAGTTAAAATTCTTTCTTGGATTTTGAAATCTTCTTGGTCGTAATTTTAAGTTACTATTTCGTAATTATTTTCTAACCGTTATCTTTCGTATTTCAGTTTTAAAATCTTGTTACCATTTTGATAATTCAATATGTCATCCTTTTTCTAGACTACAAAATTTATTTTAACCACTTACCGTACGTACTTTAAGAATATTTTTCTAAGCTAAATAGAACTTCAATTTTTTTTATATATCAGCTTTTCATCTGCTCGCTATTTCTACATATTTTTTATAAGAATATATATACATATATGATACCATATTTTACATGTATCCTTCTTTCATCTATTTAGTTATTTAGAGCAATATTTTTGTCCCACCCAACCAGCTATCTCCTTATCCTCGCCTTATCTGAACTCGTCCCTTCCGATCTTGTTTTGTTATGCTTTCGGTTTCGGTTCCCTTCTATTGTTCAGACATTAGTGCTTGTAGTTGCCTGTGTCAACTCTAGTTTAGTAATGGGCCCAGGGTTTTTGTGAAGTCGTCGTGGTGCATGTATACAGGTAGAGTGTGTGAACCTGTATGAGTGTGCTATCCTTATGATATTGATGATTGTCCCTTGTGTCATTTATGTATACCCAATGTTATTTGTGATATATGTATGAAGTTGTATGAATGACGGTATTTATATATGTGTGATTAGCTATACCACTTTAGGGATGTCAGCATATATTAGATTTAGTGTTGGAATATCTACTAGTGGAGTATGTGGTTTGAAGATACTTGTAAATGCTTGAAATAATGTATTGTTGAGTATTGATTCCCCTGATTTGGTTTTGATGATGAAAAAACATAAATATCGTGTACTAATTCTCTTTGAGCGCAGTTATGGAGATCGTCGCCAATTTACTCTGTAGATCTCAAGCGACGTCTCAAGACTTCTTTAGAGCGCATGATCGTTGTGCTTGAAGATCGTTGAAGCTCAAGGACTTGTTGATGAAGTCAAGAGATTCAGACTCATCATGTTAGAGCTTTGAAGACAGTTTTTTCTTGTATATCTCTTTGTCTTCTTGCTCTACTTTATAGAATGTTAAGCCTTGAGTCATACTTGCTTAGCATCCCTCTTAACTATCTTATCTATTTACTAGGAATGCCGTAGAAGCCATTAGATAGGGTCCCTTAGCCTATCGCTCTTCTACCTGGCTTCTGGTGCATCTTAGTTGGTTCAAGTTGAAGAACTAATCGATTAAATGTCAATCTAATCGATTAGGAATTCTTCTTGAATCGACTAGACATCCTTTGAATCTTAGCCTAATCTTTGTTGACCAACTAGTCGGTCTAAGAAGGTTCACCGAACGATTAGTTCTCAAACTAGTCGTTTAGTGTGTCTTCTTAGACCGACTAGATTATCTTTCATCTTTCACACAAATCTCTGTTTGCAACTAGTCGGTCCAAGAAGGTTCACAGACTGATTAGAAATCAAAATGATCGGTTAGTGTTTCCTCTTAGACTGACTAGATTATCGTGACCTTTTTACTAAAATCTCTGTTTCAAACTAGTCGGTCCAAGAAGGCTCACCGACCGACTAGTTCTCCATCTAATCGGTTAATGATTCTTCTTATACCGATTAAGCTGCTTTAATTTTCCAGACGTTGGAGATTTTATTTCCACGATTTTCCTAGAACTGTTTTGATTCTTTCCATATCTGTTTGATGTGTTTCAAACATGGAAATTCTTCCCTTATGTGTAGACATTCAGATCTAGTTTTTCACATATCGATTATTGATTTTCAAAGGCTCGAATTCTTGAAAAAGCTCTAGCTCACTTTTCGACCCAATCCTTTTCTAGAGATCATTGGCTCTTTAGCTTTCAATCTCCTGAAGGATTCAAGGATCACGATCATCATCCTAGTTGTCGCCATCTGTTCATCTTAGTAGGGTTTCAATCATTCTTTGTGATCTCTTCTCTCCATCATCATTCCTTACCATAATATTGTAAGTATCTCTCAAGGCATAGGAATTTGTGGTGAGTATTTCATATTTCATTAAACTCTTTATTTGAGTTATGCTCTCGGTTTATGTGAGGTACATGATCCCAGTTTGTGGGAGTCACGATTGAATCTTTGTATCCATTTGTCTTGTAGTAGTTGCTACAAGAAGTTTTTAGTGGAAGCTTGAGTTAGTGGACTCTAACTCAAGTAGCCGGAAGGGATCCAGGTGTTTGGGACATAGGATCACCAGGAACAAGTCGGGGAGACTTGGATGGATCCGAAACTGTTAGATCTATTTTTTTTTGTGTTATTCATGTTGTCTATCTTTATTCCGCATTGTTGTTTGTGTTTGCACGATAATTGGGAATTATCCTATTAATTATTTTAAAGTACTATTCACCCCCCTTAGTACTTGTGCAGTAGCTACCAGAGTATTACATTTGGTATCAGAGCATGGTTTATAGCTATGACAAACAACGACAACAAGGCCGTTCGATCACCTCCCGACTACAGCTCTTACAAGAATCGTGAAGGAGCCTCTTAAGTGCTCGAATGTTACTCCTCACACAAGCCTCCTCACTTCAATAGTACCAACTATGGATACTGAAAATACCAGATGGAAACTTTCCTCTGGAGCGCATCACTTTGGAGAGCCACATTAACGGAGTACGTTGAGCTTATTGAAGAAGACTTCACAAAGAGGACTACCGCATAGGTTGCCGCAGAGGTGAGAAATGCCAAGGCAATGAATGCCTTACAATGTGCATTGGAGCCTGAAGACTTCAATAAGATATGCACATGTAAGAGTGCATATCATATTTGAAATCAACTTCTTATCATGCATGAGGGAACGAGCAGGGTAAAACACTCTAAACTCACTGTTGCTAATAAAGAGTTCGAGTTATTTCACATGGAACATGGTGAAAGAATTAAGGAATACTATGCTCGCTTCGTGGATCTAACAAACGAAGTGGAAGCTCTTGGGAAGACCTATACCCAAGAAGAGAAAGTCACAAAGATCATTGACGGACTTCCTTCGAGTTGGGAAAAGCAAACATATGCTATCGAGGAAGGTAATGATATGTCTAAGTATACTGTTGTTCAACTAATGGGTACCTTAATGTCTTATGAGGTACGAAAGGGCAGCGAGATCAAGATGCAAGACAAGATGAAGGCGTTCTTGAAGCAAGAAGAGCCGAAGAAAAAGGCGATTGCTTTCAAGGTCGCCCCTACCACACCTACCGATAGTGAAGAATCGGAAGCTGAGTTGGACATGGAATCTTTGGCACTCATGGAAAAGAAGTTCAACTGGTTTTTTCGAAAAGGTAACTTCAAGAACAAATCCAAAGTTGGTTCTACTAATGCTTCTTCTTCTTCGTGTTTCAAATGCAATAAGCCAGGACACATCAAGGTCGATTGTCCCCTCAACAAACAAAAGGAGAAATGGAAGGCACCTAAGTACGACAAGTCAAGAAAGTACAAGAAGGAGTACAAGAAAGGGCTTGTTGGTACATTCATCGACTCTGAAGAGGACTCTTCAAGTGGTGAGTCAGATGAAGAACAAGTGGAGAAAGCACACATGTGCTTCATGGAAAGAGAACAATATGATCAAGAGACCGCTTCAGATGAAAGCGAGGATGAAGGTGAAGAGGTAACTATGGATAACCTTAGATTAGCTAATGAAGAAATTTGGTCTAAGTATTCTAAGTTAGTGAATATATATACTAAAATCAAAGATGAGATAACTAGTCTTCTAACCACAGTTAAACCTGTCATCACCAACAATGACACTGTTGTTGAAGCCTTGAGAATTGAGATTGTAAATCTCAAATCTTAACTTGAGCATGTTAACATTGAGGATCCGGATGAACATGAGATAGTGGATTTGATTTCTCGAAACTCAACTTTGAGTATTGAGAATGAGAATCTCAAGTCACGTGTTTGTGAACTCACCATGCAAGTGTCTACTTTGGATGCTAAAATACTTTCTCTCACTGAGAAATATGAGTTCACATTAGGCCGGGTTGAGAAATTCAACAAAGGCAAGGATCATTTGGATAATATTCTGAATGACTTACTTCCGGCCAATCATCGCATTGGGTTGGGATATAATAAGGAAAATTCATCCAAATCTTCCACCACCTTTGTGAGGCCATCCTCCGATGCCTCAACTAGTGGGAGTAAACATCCCATGGGTAGTTGACGTGCGTTTATATTTCATATATTCACGCACGTTATATTTTGTGTTTTTCTGCTATTTTCCGCCATCTCGTATTCGTTTTCTCGCATTTTCTAGTTTTCTTTCACTTTTCTGTGTTTTTATATGTTTGCAGGAGTTTGCCGGCATAGGGGACATAAAATGACGATATCATGAGTCCCCAGAGCAACGGGAGGAGTCACGCGTGATCCAGGGGGCCAAACGACGAAGATCGCCATCTTTCAGCCCCCACCCGATCGGTTGGATAGGCCAACCGATCGGGTGATGCACGCGAGCACGACCTGATCAGCCGCTGAAGCAACGAAAGTGTCAACCGATCGGGTCGCCGACCGGTTCAACCCGACCTCTCTCTCTTGAAATTGGAGCTGAAACTCAACCGATCGGGTGATCTTCACCCGATCGGTTCACCTGTAGCCATTTCCCCGAAGAAGATGACCCGGAGAGCTCACCCGACGGTCGGCTAACCGTGCCAAAACTTCCGAACTCTCTGTCTTTTTGGGCAAAAATTCCAACCGATCGGGTGATCTTTCAACCGATCGGTTCACCCGACGACGCTCAAGATCCAAACGACGAGCAGCCTCTGCCAACCGACCGTGTCACTTGACCAGGTGAAATTTTGAAGATTGCAGCTGAAGTTTGCAGCAGGTCACCCGATCGGGTGATGTCGTTTTCTATATATAGAAACCTAGGTTTCCAGAAAATGAGGAGTTGTTATTTTTACTGTTTTTTCTCTCTCGTGACTGCTGTAATTTTCTAGATATTTGTAAGTTGTCTGATCTTTACCAAACTTTAATATAGTGTTATTTGCATTGCTCTTACTACTTTTCAATCGCCTGATCATGCTTTTAACAGTCGATTTTCGTTTAGATTGCTTTTTACCTAATATGTGTGAGTAGTTTCCAAATCTGGGATTTTGGTGGAAACCTCTTTGTGGGTTCTCCTCGTTGCGTCCATAGGACTAGGAAATCGTTAGGGATTAGGAATCTATCGGTTACGCGGGGTGTATCATTGTCATCGGCAGGAAAAAGACCGCCTTTGACCGTTGGGCCAAGGGGGAATAAACTTGGCGGTTGACTCCCTAGCCGTAGCTTACGCCCTTAGCGTAGACGTCGAATCCTAGCGCGCGGAACCGGTAGGACGAGATGTTGGGAGTTATCGTTGCGAGCTTAGTGCTCCTGGAGTCGGTCAGTGTTAATGGACATGGGAATACCCACTGACCGAACCCGGGTAGTCCGGTGTATCATCATGGGCACCGACCGGAATATCGGGCCCATGGGACGCCGGTATCACTCTTAGAGGTAACGTCTCACCATTAGACCCTAATTCCGATCGCTATCCTATCCGTAGGCCGTATTGGCGAGAATCACACGATAGGGTGGAAGCCGAAGTCCCGGGTTTCCCTTTATATTGTTTATCCCTCGCATTCTATTTTCCGTGACAACCCATCATCCGATTCGGGCTAGCTCACCCATGGGGTGAATCCGGTCCTTTCTGACACAAGCACAACCACGCCTCCCTGAGTTCAACCCCCAAGCCACACTACAACACCGTGCGCTTGCGGTTATAAATATTTAAATCTCACGCCACCAACCATATATATTGCACACTTCTGACATGCACATTGCGGGGACGTCAAGCTTTATGGCGCCGTTGTCGGGGAGGCAACGTGCTTGTTATTTTAGGATCTCATGAACCCTTGAGTCTAGCTCACATCTCTATCTCGCGATAATTTTCGTATTCTTCTTTTTCGTTTTTATTTTTCTTATTTTTGTTATATATTTTATCTGTATCCTTCCCACTTTTCGCTTCACGGGTGTTTGTTGCTTTTAATGCGCAGGAACACAAGAAGTCTTAACGACTTGATTCCTGTTGACCCTGAGATAAATGCCACCCTAAGGCGTTCTTGCCGCAGAGAAGAGAAGAAGATAAGAGCCTGAAACCATGGGGGAGAACACCCCACCGCACAAGTCCGTGCTGGAGTACTCGATGCCATCCATCGAGTCCACCTCCACCATCCATCCTCCTGCTGTTACGGCGCAAAGATTCGAGCTTAAGCCGTCTCTGGTGACGTGGATCCAGCAGTATCAATTCTCGGGGGCACCCATGGAGAGCCCCATCGAACATTTGGACTCCTTCTTGGAGAAATGTGACACCTTCCGGATAAATGGTGTCACAACTGAGGCGATCCGTCTGAAATTATTCCCCTTCTCTCTGCGAGATAAGGCCAAGCTGTGGCTTAGGGGGAAGGACCCAAATACGTTCAACACTTGGGAGAAGCTTTCAAACGCTTTTCTGACGAAGTTCTTTCCTCTGGGGAAGACCATGAAGCTGAGGAGTGAGATCTCCTCCTTCTCCAAGGCCAGCCACGAGTCCTTGCATGAAGCTTGGACGAGATATAAGAAAATGAAGCGAAGATGCCCTCATCATGAGCTTTCGAAGTGGCAGATAATTAATCTGTTCTACAACGGATTGAGGGATGACTTGAAACTTCCATGGACACCGCGGCTGGAGGGTCCTTCATGTCCAGGAGTGAAGAAGATGCCGGATAAATTCTAGAAAATATGGCATTAAACAATGAGCGGTGGTGTGAGAGAGAGCCACACCTAGATCTGGGGGTATCCACAGGGCCGAGGACATCGACAAATTATACAGCAAGTTTGACTTGATGTCGACCCAGATCTCCGCATTGATGGTAGGTGCCGGTGGTGCCGGTACACAACATATTGCGGCGGTGAAAGCCAAATCCTTTGGAGAATTCGACGGTGGTGACATCCCACCACCGTTGGACCAAGCGAGCGCACTATTCCACAATCCTATGGGAAATGCACCGTATCCACCACGGACTAGCTCCAACGCAGCCTACTCTCTGAACAACCGGAACCACCCCAACCTTAGTTACCGGGCACCGTATCAGCAGCAGCCAATATATCAGCCGGCTAGGCCTCAGCATCAGCAGTTTCAACAGCAGCAGCCTCCACAACAGTATCAGCAATATGCTCCCAGGAATCAGCAACCCGTTTAGCAGCAGCAGTAATATGGCCAACAGAGGGCCATCTCTCCGGTTGAGTCCCTTTGACTCAATATATCACCAACCAGGAGAAGATAAATTTGAAGCTGGAAATGGGACACCGGGCTCTCACGGACCAAGTAACCCAGCTGGGGTTACAAGTGGCGAACCTTTCAAGGTCATAAAACTTATTACCGCCACAACCAGAGGTGAACCCAAGGGGAGCAAACCAAACTTTGTCACTCACGCACGAGCATGCGAATGTGTCTGCTATCGTGTTGAGGAGCGAAACGTAAATCCCCACAAGAGTGCCCCGAAAGGAACCGGAAGCACCATTGGTCGTGGAGCGACTGATTGAAAAATTAAATGACGCCGGTGCTTCGTCGCCAAAGCCAACAACTCCGGAGGGAGTTCCTGACGAGGAAAAGAAGAAAAACGAGGAAGGGAGCCTCAAGGTATTCAAGCCCGTTGTGCCTTTTCCACAACGGCTAGCCCAATCCATGATAGACGAGAAGTATGGCAAATTCTTTGCCATGGTCAAGGATCTAAGCTTGCAAATCCCCTTCCTTGAAGCTATAGAGACCAGACCATCCTACGCGAAATTCCTCAAGGATTTGGTGACAAAGGGTTCTAGAAAGGAAAAGGTCGTTCTGACGGCAGAATGTAGTGCTCTTATCTAGCGAGCAAATCCTCCTAAGCTTAAAGAGCCGGGGAGCTTCTCTATCCCTTGTGCGATCGGGGAGGTAAAGATCCATCGTGCGCTCGTTGATCTTGGAGCGAGCGTCAGTTTGATGCCCTTGTCGCTATATAAGAGGATATGGATAGGCGACTTGGAGCCCACCGGAATGACCCTACAGCTTGCAGACCGTTCGATAAAATATCCTGTCGGGGTTGTAGATGACCTCCCTGTCAACGTAAGTGGGGTGCATGTGCCAGTGGACTTCGTCGTAATGGACATGCCTGAAGATGCGCACACCCCCATCATCCTTGGACGGCCTTTCATGGACACTACCGGCGTTTTAATTGATGTGAAGAATGGGAAGCTTTCCCTTAACGTCGACAGCGAAAAAGTTGAATTTGACTTGGGGTTGTCAATGAAGCACCCCAACCCCCGGATGATCCAAGATGCAATGTGTTGGAGTTAGAAGAAGAGAGCATTGTGGAAGCCGCAGCCTGGGAGATTTATTCAAGAAACCCCCCCGATAGCTCAGGGGACCTCGAAGAACATGACGGCCTGAAGAAGAATGATTTTGCCGGGATAGCTGATGCGGCACATGCGATCCCTACCGGATTTCTAAAGGCTCCTCCGACGAGGAGGAAAGGGAAAGAGCCCATGGGGCTCACCAGTGACGAGATCCGAATCCTGAAACAAGTGGCGGTGGACGCCAACATAAAGGAGAAGCCCCCAGATCCCGTCCACAAGGGGAGGGTCGTCGAGCAAGTTTTCTTCTCACCATCGACGACACCGAAGGCCGCCAGCTCTGAGTCTGAAGCGATGCTGACTTTAGGGCATCACCCCCGTTCACCTTGAATATCGTCTACGGGCGTCGAGCAAATGACGTTAAACAAAAGCGCTTCATGGGAGGCAACCCATGCTCTGAACTTTTATCTTCGTTTTTAGGATTTTTATTAGCTTCATTTTCCTTATTTTATTAATTAAATTAAGCCGCGGGATCATCCGTCGAGAAACTAAGGCCATTTGTAAATTTTTGTAGGAAACATGGCCTCACCCGCTCGGGTGGTTATCCAACCGATCGGGTGGGATGTATCAGACAATGGCCGTATCTGCTCTCCGTGCGAACTGGTCGAGTGATGCATTGTGTGACCGGGTGGCAGACCGTGTGAGCTGAATAGAAGTCTCGAGAATTTTAGGAATTGATCAACTGATTGGTTGATACGAAGCATGATCGTGGTGACAGACCGGGTGAGCTGTACTAAACTTTCGGGAAAAAGTGTGAAGCGGCGAACCGATCAGTTGAGTTCTCAACCGATCGGGTCGCCTGTAGCCAATTTTCAACAACATTTCCGACCTAATAGTCAACCGATCGGGTGAGTTTTCACCCGATCGGTTCGACTTAAACTCTATATAAGCCCGACTCCCTCACCCGTTCATCTCCCTCGCCCGACCCCGATTCCCTCTCAAACGTTTCGACTTCCCCGAGCTCCTACCGGCACCGTTTCTCTCTCAACCGACCCAAAACCCCTCCAATCGATCTCTCCCCTATCCTTTTCGATCTCTCCATCAATCTTCCCCCCTTTCTTTTCCATTTCGCCCGCATCCAAGCCGTAATTTTCGCCCAAAACCCCCCATTTTCGAAAATTGCTGAAATGAGTTGCCGCGGCTTCACACTTCTCCCTGTTGCATAGCGTTGGGACATCTACGAGCAAGGATCATCATCTCGCTTGGGTAAATTCGCTCCATAGCTTAATTTTTATTCTGCCCTAGAATCTTATTTCGCTTGATTGCTTGTGTTTGTGTGCATTCATCGCATTTTGCATTCACTCATACACACACTCTCTCACATGGCCCGAGACCAAGATAAGGGTAAGGGTGACATGCGAGAGGAGAGGTCGTCTCGCAAGAGACGCAAGACCACACGCCCACCACACACACGCCCTCCTCCCGTACAGCCTGCTGATCGGCCCCGGATATACACCCGGAGAACGATTGTAGTTTTACCGCAAGCGCACGGTCAAGTGGCGAGCAGGTATCGAACACGAGGAAGTGGTGTTGGTTCCAATCTATCCTAGGTTGGTTTGACTACGAATGTATTATTCGTGGAGATGGTTATGGTATGATGTAATGGCAATGGTAATGGATTTCGGTGTCGGAGATAGAGAAATCGGTCAAATATCGATCAAGTACAATATAATAAAAGTATCTAGGGCTAGGGAATCCCCACTACGGATCGGCATACATCATTGTAAATAGTGAATCTCAATATTACTAGATTTGCGTTGAGGTGAACTAGGCGTAACTGAATAGAGAACCAAGCTCACGCTCTCGCGATATTGCCGGTCTATAGCAAACCTAGGATAGGGCCCAATCTCTTGCAAACCCTAGCCTAAGCCGCTAGCATTAGGATCGACATCATCGTTCAATCGCCCCTCGAGCCCACTCTCGTGCAAACTCGAGTTACGATCTAGGTTGTGATAGTTCGTATTCGTCCAATCTCTTGCAAACGAATATGCATATAGATTTATCATAAAAATCCTAGCTTTGGTCCAATCTCTTACAAACCAAGTCTAGAGAATCTCGATTATAAACCTAAATCGAATATCTAGGCCTTCCCATCGATTAGAATCCAATCTCTTGCAAACCCTAGATCGATGGAAATCCCTAGCTATCCGTAATAAATCAATCACAATCTAACCTCCTATCAATTCTAGCAATTTAGAAATTCATTCATCACAAATATGAAATTAGATCCATAGGGTTCATCCCCATGCCCTAGAACAACAAATCTACTCTAGCATAGCTATAATGATATGAGGATCAATAAAAATCATTGCTTGTATATACAAAAATATCAAAACAAAGATTCAAACAATAAGAACAAAATACTTAGCTTGATGAAGATCTTCAATGCAAAATACAAGCTTTTAGATCCAAGAGTGGGCCTAGGGCATGGCCTAACCTCTAAAATTAACTCTAGGAAAACATAATGGGAACCCCCTCTAATGGTGGCTACAAAACCCTTATATAGTCTCCCAAAAGCCTAGCAAATAACCCTATAAAACCTCTCAAATTAGTGCCCAAAAACAGCCCAAACTGCAACTTAAAATCTGGGCCCAGGCCGCACTCGGCCGAGTGGAACATGTGACCCGGCCGAGTGGAAATTCCAGCACTGGAACATCAACTTGCAGAAATTCCTCAGATTTCATCCGACATCCGATTTGCATGTTCTTAGCGGCGTTGGAATCTTCATGAAGTCTACTATCCATAAAAAATATGAGAAAAATACTTTAATTGCTGGAATGATAGAAGATTTCAAAAGAGTGGGAGGCTATCTGAAAAACTGGGCGCTGCGTGTCCTCGGCATCACTCGGCTGAGCGGCAAATGTCACTCGGCCGAGGGGCTTTTGGTACTCGGCCGAGTCAGAGCTCGTAGTCGACTGACGGATTACAGTAAGTCTGGTCTTTTGGATGCCGTCGTTCGTTTGCCACTCGGGCGAGTGGTGTCTCCATACTCGGACGAGTGGGATGTCGTCACTCGGCCGAGTGCACGCTAATCTTCAAGTAATTGCGTGTCCGATCTGGCTGGCCGAGCGGGCTTATTTGCTCGGCCGAGTGACTCCTTCATTCGGCCGAGTGGCATGCTGAAAATGCCCAATCTTCATCATTTCGCTTCCTCGTCGCTCTGACGACGTTCTTTCTTCTTCCACTCGTTTTCTATCGCTGATAGGTCCTCAATAAGTCCATGAGCGGTGCTCTGTTACATGTGCAAGTCCTTTAAGCTCATTTTTGCTCCCAATTGCTCATATTTCCTGAAATCCGACAAAAACAAGAAATAGTGAAAAGTAACACAATATCATCGAATAATCGTGAAAATCGCAATATGAGCAACCGAAATGGCATGCAAATATGCAGAAAAAAGGTATAAAATATGGACCGATCAAAATCCCCCAAGCTTACCTCTTATTCGTCCTCGAGGAAGATAAGTAGAGAGACGAACTCGGGAGATGAAAATAAAGAAAATGAAATGAAAAAGAAAGTACACGAGGTGGAAGGGGTCGCTAGATTCTTCCCTCAGATCTCAAGCCATAAGCTACACATCACGATAACTTGGAAAATCACATGCTATAAGGATTTCATATCTTACATAAACATGGTACTTGCAAGCTTTTAAGAACAACAAAAGGGATTCTCTAAATTCATACAATCAATTCATATCCACGTCATGTATTTGATAGGATTTAATATACAAATGTTGGCAATGCACTTTTCAATCAAAAGTTATAAATGAAGCATATAAGAATCACACCAAACATGCAATGAAGAATGGAATAAATCATGGCATTCACATATTTACATCGATTCATAAGAAATCTACATAACTAAAGTATTTTGCTAAGTTTCAGCATTATCAAACTCCCCCATTCGTGCACCTCTCCACTCTAATGTCGTACTCACTCATATGGTCAAACGAGTTCACCCCCCCAAGCTTAGCTTGAGGCATCACATCTAAAGGAATATGATAGTGGAAAATGGGATTTTTGCCTTGGTTTTTCCAAGTGTTTTGTGGCTCCAATAATGAGATAGAGAAACATTTTTTTTCTTTTGGACTTTGTTTCTCATTTTTCTTCTTGGATTTTTGTAGGAGCAATTTGATTTGTATTTTTGGATTTTCGCTCCTTTTTGGCTTTTTGGACTTTTTGGAGCTAACTTTTTCTTTTGTGGGGATTTTTGGGAAATAGATGCGATATAAGTAGCTTTAGGAGGTGAACTCAAGTGACATGTAGAGAATAAAAAGATATATGTGGAGAAAGAAATAATGTAACACTCGGTTCACTCCAAGATGTGCACGAACGGTTCAATAAAATAATACTTCAACTAAAACTAATATGTAAGCATGGATATTCGCAATCATCTCAATAAAAAGTGAAGTCAAGCGGTAAAGCGCACAATCATATCAGGCATGCAACAGAAGGTGAATAAGACAATAAAACTGATGCTTCAGATATACTAATGATACGTGAATCTTGGTGCATTTCCAACAAAAGCATACTAAACACTAATCAATACATTCAGTTTCAATTAATATCATGCATTCATGTAGAGGAATTATCAAAAGAAATAGATTTGCAAGAATATGTGCATAGCAAGACTATGGAATACACTAAATAGCATGGTAAGGAATAATAAGTATCGTGATGGCTACTAAAGCAATAAGAGATATCATCATAAGGAACAAATCTAGCAAAAGGAGGAAAAGAAAATAAAGATATAAAATAAAAGAGAGGAAAGAAAAGAAAAACAAGCACACAACATGATGCATGAACACACATAAAAGGAAAATAAGATGGAAAAATCAAAAAGATGATGCAAAATTTTGAAAAATTCTAAAAAACCCTAAAATAAAGTAAAAATGCAACTAATGGATCTAAATGGCATGGAAATGCACTCCCCCAAGCTTAAACTTCACATTGTCCTCAATGTGATCATAAAAGGAAAAATATGAGGAACAACGTTAAATATGAGGGAGGTGAATGAAAAATGATGAAATGAATGACCTGAAATCCTAATGCAACTACATGCACATACAATGATGCATGAGAGCGCTTTCCCCCAAGCTTATACCAAACAATCCTATTCAAATAACTCGATCAAAAATGTCATGGCTTTGCTAAGCGAGATCAAGTCAAACAAATAAGAAAGTAAGGTTTCACTTGAAAGAAATGCTGGTTGGTGGTGAGCAAAAGAATGTGGCGTATCAAAATATGAAGAGGGCAATTAATATATAAAATGGGTTTGGGGTGTAAAAATTTTTGTTGCCGTCATAAGAGGTGATATTTATTCAATCAAATCTATACGGTCCCCTCGCTGTCGAGAGGATTCGGGTTTATTGAAAGCATAAAAATTTCTACACTACTGGATTGATATCACATATAGCAAAAGGCGGATCCAGTATCTTTTCCGGTGCAGGCAACTGCTCCAACTGCTCCTTCCGTGGCTCCGCCAGACGCGTGTGTCCACGGACTCCATCAGACTCCAGCAATGCGGATCCCAGCACCTCTCCAAGGACTCCACTTGTACCCTGCAAGAGATAAGCCGCATCAATCTGATGTGGATAATTCTTCCCCAAAATAAATGTATTCCAAAGAGGGTCATCAACATAAGTATTTAAAATTAAAAACGGTTGACAACACTTCCCTGGAAATAAATCTCTACTCTCGTGTACCACGTCGATCAACTCTTTGTTGTTAGCCTCATGGTGTTCAGGTAGCTTTGGCATATATGCGTGGGTCTCATCAGGCAACTCATCATCATCATCAAACTTATCCCATCGCACATCCTGATCATAGTCAATATCATCCATGGGTGCTAACTCCTCGCTCTCCTCCTCATATACGTCCCATCGTACCTCTTGATCATATGTATGTGTATCCTGCAAAAGGTGCAATGAGTCGTCAAAATCTGAATCGTAGTAAACATCATAAACGGGCGGTGGATCAAATATAAAGGGCAAGGGAGTAAAGAGATCTCCCTGAATGGGGGCCATAAGCTCCATGGGATCGTCCTATGTGTCAGTGGAAGGGTGGTCCTCTGATGGATGCTCAGCCTCTATAGAAGGTGGGGATGGCTGCGGTAGCTCGAAAGGAGGGGTACACAATTTGGACTTCATCTGTGTGCAGATGTCATCGTCCAAAGTCATGTCCTCCTCGATGGTCTGCTCCGCTACTATATGCATGACCTCCTCAATAATATCCTCTGATGGTATAGGCTGCTCTAGCTCAGATGGGTGGCAGGGGGAGCCGAAGGCAGCACAAGGTGGTTCTATAGGCTCATGTATCTCGACCGTGGTGTAAAAATGGGTCTTGTGCCCCTCAACTAGAGCATAGACTCCATCATCAGTTGTGCATGTGGAAGAGATACAATGAGTAATAAAGTTTTGAAATTCAAGCTCAAAAGGATCACCTGCCGTTATTGTCAATGGACCGGAATCTCGAACTACATCAACAATGTTTCTCAATAGGTCCATATATGTGTCCTCCTTTGACAGTTCAGATGTCTCTATTTGTGGAGTGTTGATGGTGTGAAGGTGGATATGATCACCTTCAAGTGAAGCATACACTCCATCTATGATAGTACCTGCGCTAGAGACATTAGCCATAACAAAATCGATGAATACTTGGTCATATGGTTTACTTACCGTAACGGTTAGTGAACCGGTAGATCGAGCATCATCTATCATTTGCTCCAAGGCTGCTGCCAACTATAGATCACTGAACTTCCCCACTTGCATCCTCTTCAAAAACTCACGCGAGGGTCCCTTTAGCCTTCTAGTGAAGATATCAAATAGCGTGGAGTCATTCCACTCATGGTCTGACTCCGTCTGGAACATTTCTAACATTCCTTCAAACCTAGACAAGGCTTCCCCGAAGGATTCTCCATCAGCCTGATAGAATGCAGCGAGATATATGTGGGATTGTATAGAGCCCGCTCGCATTTTTTTAGAAGCACCTTCACTGCAACAACTGTACCTGATCAATCAAAGCAAACAACCTGGAAAAGACGTCAGTGGTACAAAGAGAGATAAAGATAATAATAGCAGGTGGTGGGAAAAAATCTCTCTCAATGTTTTTTTTGATTTTTTTTGTTTTTATTAAATGTAATCTAATCAACCTAATTGTGACAAATTGGCACCCAACGGGAAATACCTCCCCGGCAACGGCGCCAAAAACTTGATCGGCCCCGGATATACACCCGGAGAACGATTGTAGTTTTACCGCAAGCGCACGGTCAAGTGGCGAGCGTGTATCGAACACGAGGAGGTGGTGTTGGTTCCAATCTATCCTAGGTTGGTTTGACTACAAATGTATTATTGGTGAAGATGGTTATGGTATGATGTAATGGCAATGGTAATGGATTTCAGTGTCGGAGATAGAGAAATCGGTCAAATATCGATCAAGTACAATATAATAAAAGTATCTAGGGCTAGGGAATCCCCACTACGGATCGGCATACATCATTGTAAATAGTGAATCTCAATATTACTAGATTTGCGTTGAGGTGAACTAGGCGTAACTGAATAGAGAACCAAGCTCACGCTCTCGCGCTATTACCGGTCTATAGCAAACCTAGGATAGGGCCCAATCTATTGCAAACCCTAGCCTAAGCCGCTAGCATTAGGATCGACATCATCGTTCAATCGCCCCTCGAGCCCACTCTCGTGCAAACTCGAGTTACGATCTAGGTTGTGATAGTTCGTATTCGTCCAATCTCTTGCAAACGAATATGCATATAGATTTATCATAAAAATCCTAGCTTTGGTCCAATATCTTACAAACCAAGTCTAGAGAATCTCGATTATAAACCTAAATCGAATATCTAGGCCTTCCCATCGATTAGAATCCAATCTCTTGCAAACCCTAGATCGATGGAAATTCCTAGCTATCCGTAATAAATCAATCACAATCTAACCTCCTAGCAATTCTAGAAATTTAGAAATTCATTCATCACAAATATGAAATTAGATCCATAGGGTTCATCCCCATGCCCTAGAACAACAAATCTACTCAAGCATAGCAATAATGATATGAGGATCAATAAAAATCATTGCTTGCATATATAAAAATATCAAAACAAAGATTCAAACAATAAGAACAAAATACTTAGCTTGATGAAGATCTTCAATCCAAAATACAAGCTTTTAGATCCAAGAGGGGGCCTAGGGCATGGCCTAACCTCTAAAATTAACTCTAGGAAAACATAATGGGAACCCCCCCTCTAATGGTGGCTACAAAACCCTTATATAGTCTCCCAAAAGCCTAGCAAATAACCCTAGAAAACCTCTCAAATTCGTGCCCAAAAACAGCCCAAACCGCAACTTAAAATCTGGGCCCAGGCCGCACTCGGCCGAGTGGAACATGTGACCCGGCCGAGTGGAAATTCCAGCACTGCAGCATCAACTTGCAGAAATTCCCCAGATTTCATCCGACCTCCGATTTGCACGTTCTTGGTGGCGTTGGAATCGACATGAATTCTACTATCCATAAAAAATATGAGAAAAATACTTTAATTTCTGGATTGATAGAAGATTTCAAAAGAGTGGGAGGCTGTCTGAAAATCTGGGCGCTGCGTGTCCTCGGCATCACTCGGCCGAGCGGCAAATGTCACTCGGCCGAGGGGCTTTTGGTACTCGGCCGAGTCGAAGCTCGTAGTCGACTGACGGATTACAGTAAGTCTGGTCTTTTGGATGCCGTCGTTCGTGTGCCACTCGGGCGAGTGGTGTCTCCATACTCGGACGAGTGGGATGTCGTCACTCGGCCGAGTGCACGCTAATCTTCAAGTAATTGCGTGTCCAATCTGGCCGGCCGAGCGGGCTTCTTTGCTCGGCCGAGTGACTCCTTCACTCGACCGAGTGGCATGCTGAAAATGCCCAATCTTCATCATTTCTCTTCCTCGTCGCTCCTACGACGTTCTTTATTCTTCCACTCGTTTTCTATCACTGATAGGTCCTCAATAAGTCCATGAGCGGTGCTCCATTACGCTTAATACCGGTTAAACGTATTATTCGTTATTTAAGTCACACACTAGACTACGTATTATTCTATCCAAAGTCAAGCACATATGAGTTAATCTCATATAGTGATGCAGATTATGCTGGATGCAAATCCGACAGGAAAAGTACTAGTGACACTTGCCATTTTATAGGAAATTCCCTTGTCTCATGGTTTTCCAAGAAGCAGAATTCTGTATCTCTTTCAACCACCGAGACGGAATATATCGCCGCTGGTGCTGCATGTGCACAGGTTCTTTGGATGAGACACACATTGAAAGACTTTGGTGTACACTATGATACTTGCCCTATCATGGTGGACAACCTAAGTGCGATATGTCTCTCTAAGAATCCGGTACGCCATTCCCGTACGAAACACATTGATGTCCGTCACCATTTTCTAGATGATCATGTAGCTAAAAAGGACATCATATTAGTGTACGTTGAAACCCAGAAGAAAATCGTCGATATTTTCACGAAATCACTTAAGGAAGATTCATTTGTGCAGTTACGTCGAGAATTGGGGATTATGGGTGATCCGAGATTTAGGATTCATACTGTTTATAAATTTTGCACGATAGTGATTATCATACTCTCATGTATACATCTATTATGATATTCTCTGTTCAAGCTGGATTTATGACTGGTTTGCGTTTTGCGTGTCGTATTTATGGTTGTATGGTTTTATGGGGTAGCATAAGTGCATATGAGTGTATTTAGATGATTAGTACAAGTGCTCTTGGGAAAAATCTCAAAATTTTTCATTTCCAACTTGGAGGACTCTCTTTTGAGCACTTTGGATGATATATCTAGTTGTGAGAGAGTGAGGCTAGGATAGTTGGGTGATTGTTCTATTTTCTTTTGGTATATGATATGATGTTGTATGTGTTCCTGCACGTTATGCTACTTCCTGCTGTTGTTAGATATTTTTTGTTGCCTGGATGTATGCCTTTTGCTGGTTATATATATATATATATATATATATATATATATATATATATATATATATATATATATATATATATAGAGGAAAATTTTCAAATGAGAACATTTCGCACCGTGCGAAAATGTTTTTAGTTTTTTTTTTTAAATTTTTTTTTCAAAAATTCTTTTTTCCACCCTCATTATATGTTGTTATACCCCCCTCAAAAAATAATCATTGAGAAATAATGTCATTTGGCCTTCGATCAAGGCATTTCATCAAATTCGCACGTTTTGAGACCTTTAAATTTGTAACGGGTGGATGTGTGCTCTAATGCCCAACGGGTTCACCCATTATTTTCCATGGGGTATATATTTGTATGGATTAAACATCAAAAAAAGAATTTTTGAAAAAAAAAATTTCAAAAAAAAAGATAAAATTCTTTTCGCACGGTGCAAAAAGCCCCTTTTTCGCAATGGAAGATTGCCATATATATATATATATATATATATATATATATATATATATATATATACTAGTCATAACCCGTGCCCTAAGGACACGATTCATTTAAAATATTTCCCCCCACAAAATCTTGGATCCCCTAATTTTAAACGAACACCAAATAAAACGCAATAATTGTTATTTAAGTCTCCCAACAATTTTAGTTCCCCCAAAATTTAGTTCTCCAAGAGAATTTAGTTCCCCCAAAAATTTTAACCAAAAATTTTAGTCCCCAAAAATGTAGTTCCATCCAGATTTAAACCGTGCCTAAAAGCACTATTCCTCAAAATTTGAATCCCCTAATTTTAAACCAACAACATTAATTAAAGCACAATGCTTGTTATTTAGTTACCCATAAAAATTATTTAGTTATCTCTAAAATTTAATATCTAGTTCTCCCCAAAATTTTTAGGAGAGAGAAATTTAAAGAACCCAAATTCCAGTTTGAAAACTTAGTAATGTTTGAAGAATTCACATATAGACTACTCCCAAAATTATTGTTCGTTAAGACTCCACATGGATTATGGTACCTGAAGCAACTAACTTATTCATTGAGTGCTCCATTTACAAAACTAAATACTTCCATTCATTGCTAAACCACTTCTATCTAATGATATTGTTGGACAGATAATGAAATCATAACTCTGCTCAAATGGCTCAATGTTTTCATATAAAGACAAAAAAGAAAAATATCAAAGAGAACTGAATTTAAAAGCATATTGTTGACTGTATCACACTACAAATAAAAAACATGAGATAAAGTTAGTGTGAATTATATATCATATGCTCTCCAAATACAAATTTCGACTCGAGAACCAATTCAACCACCCAATACATCCAATAGAATAGAATTGAACGTGATTTACTCATCTCACAACCTAATAACTGATGTAATAACCAAAAATTTTGCATTTAGAGTTGTAATATTGGTTCTCAATATCAACATCTTGTTCTTCAGGCTCCTCTTCTGAGTACTCGAATCCATAATCCTCCATGTCTGCATTTCAACCCACAGTCATTAACTGCTCATCAAAATAAACAACCCAAAGTCATTAATTGCTTAAAAGCACAGCATAAAAATCAATAGGCAGTATACCAATTTAGGAAGCCCACCTCTAATCTCTTCTCCGATTCAGCATTATACATGTCACTGAGACTTCGGACAGCTTTAAGCATAAACTGTGGCATCTCTTTGAAGAAATCCACAGCGCTCCATCTAAAAACACCAGAACAATCAGATTTAAAACAAAAGAATAGTTTTGTTCATCTCTTTTTTATAAAGAATTCAATAGAGACTTACTTAAGGCTGGTTGCTCTCAAAATTTGAAACAGTTTGATCCGGCTTCCTTCTTAATTGACTTGCTGAGTTTTGCCACACAATATAGAACATATGCTAACCAGATTCTTTCACCCTCTTCCAGTTATTTAAGGGGATAAATCAGATTTTTGCATCCTTTTGCATCTCTGATTGTTGCATACACTGAATAAAATTAAAAAATAATGGAAATTTATTGGTTAACTCACTGATCTGCTTCCAATTGATGACATATTGGCCAAAGGTGTCGGCTTGATTTCTCTAAATAGTGTCGTTGCCTGCCATACTCCATACTAAAATATTACCAATCCAGTCTCCATAGAAGATAACATCCATACTCAAATATTACTAAAAATGGAAAAAAAAGAACAATAAAGTGAAAAGAGAGAAGAAAAGAATAACAAATTTCAAATTGAGAATAAAAAAGAGAATCAAAAACCTTGCAAATGTCAGAGAAACTTATCCGCATCATGTCACCCTTATCCAACAGCAAAGAATTCATGGGCTTCACATCCTCCATCGCCACAATACCAGGACTCAGGAAAAAACCATAACTGATCTCGGCAATCTCAAGCACCTACAGAAAGATCTCGAATTAACACCAAGATCCTTGAAGTCCACAAACCTCTTAGCCCCCAAATAGTTCAAATAAAAAGATCCGGTAGAAAATTTGAAGGCCGACGCTCCATGAGATCCATGAGAGTTGGGATTTGATTTTGCCGTGGTGACATCAGTAAATGCACTGTCATGAATAATAAATTGGTTCATCGCCTTCTGATCAATAAACAGCTGTTGCAAATTCCCCTGCAAACACCACAAAATTACACAACCCAATCGGTCAAATCATATTGTTCAACAATAAGACGTAATTTGCCAAAAACACTGAAATCCCCATGAAAGCACTCACTCCAGGAGTGTATGGCTTAATCTCAGCAGTCAGCATGCATCCACTCATCAGGAACAGTCATTTACTTATCGAAATCATCAAACAAATTAATAGCAAATATGTGAGACTTATCAATTTATACTCGTGTGTCTTCCCCCTCGCTACCTTTTTCTCCTGTAACAATATCAAATCAAACAAAGTGAAAAGAAAAAAATAACAAATCCAGTAACACAACTGATCAATAAGTAATTCACTTGAGGGGTATTGTACTCTATGAAATCTGACTGTTCTCTTTGAAGTTCAACAGAAATTCTCAGTAGAAAAAAGAAAATTTGCATTTGGAACCTTGAAGTTTAACAAAACAGGCCAACATACTAATTTCTGTGTCATATGGTTGTAATATATGTGATTTGGACTCATAGGATGCCGAATAAAAATCCTACGATTGCTTAACTCTCCATAAAAATCCTATGATTTGGATTCATATGTGATTTGGACTCATTGGATCTAATTTGCACATTAAAGTTTTCTCAGAAATGCAAGGAATTTTCAGAGTTTGCACATTGAATGTTTTTTCGCCACAAAACTGTAAAGAGATGCCATAGTATTCATTGAGTGATGTGTGATTCATCGGCATCCAATTTGGCTATAAATCTTTCTAAGGATAAATTTAGTCATAGGTGTCAATGTGTCTATCATACTTAAAACTCTAAGGATATGTAACACCAAAATGTTAAAACAGGTTAGTATTAAAATTTATGCTTTTGGGTTGAAAACAAAAGAAATGAAATAGGAAATATTAGTCTTTTAGCTTACAGAGAATGCAAAGTTATCAAGTAAAACCGCCCATAAATTATGTTAATATGCATATTACGATTAATATAAGTGAGAAAATTAATGAGCTTTTCTCGATGTCCTTTTCTAAAACTTCAAGATGATATTTTGATTAAGAAACATTGCGACCATTGTGCATTTCTCATGGGGCTCAAGTTCAAGCAGAGAGCTCTGATTAAGAAACTTTGTCTCCAGTTGTGTAGTAAACTAAATGACATGTGAGATTGGAAGTTTTATTCCATGTTTTCCAGTTTTCTATTGCTACAAATGCAATAAGCCAAGCATTTGGTTACTGTAGAAACATGACTTCCATGTTATTGATGTTTAATTACTGATTAGATATGCAAAGGTAAGATTTTTTTGGAATCAAAAGTAGTAGTTGAAATGAAATATATGTTAATTCTCATGTTTATAGGCATTATGTTTACATAGTAATCAGTGAGTAGTTATCACTTATCAGACGATATGCATGTCCTGCAGATTTCTGTTCCTCACAATCAAACTGATAAAGTGGATCATGGAGGTCTAGACAAAATGACGCTTATAGAGGTATAAGAACTGGTTTTTAGTGTTTCTTGGTCACTCTCCTCAACTTGCATTAGATTCTTACATGGATATAAATTGGAACAGGTTAGTCCAAGATTTTGTTTGAACCCAATCAGAATGTCTTACAATAATTACGGCATAAGCACTTCAACGTTCAAACAACTTACCACATCAACACAAAATCGTTTCTTATGTCATTTCAAGTTACCTCTCTGAAACACAATTTTACCACCAAAAACCCAAATCCTTTTTTTCCTTGGAACCAGGATCAAATTGAATCATATAAACATGATCATCCTCTTTAATTATATATCAAATGTATAAGAAACTGTGAACTCATAGTAATAATAGATAAATCCACGATTACAAATTTACCTATAGGCAGCAACCTTTAGCATCTCATCGACTGATATAGTCGATTGCCGCTGCAATTTGATTGCCAAGATGAACACTGTAAGGGTTTAAAATCAATTTGTAAGCAATATATGAGATACCTATTGAACAAAATCATAGTTTGAAGTCTGCAACACGGAGCACCAAAGATACTGCTATATAGAAAAATTGATACTCTGATATTGCAAATATATTATGACACCATGTAGTCCTCTTTTGTAAGCATTACTTCAAAAGAATGTCAGTAGCCGTAATTTATTAGAATAACGAAGCAAAGAATAGAAGATGTCGATGACCTTTTAAAAAGTGAAGGTTGATCAGGTGAAGAATGTGAAGCAGTAATGTAATGTGTCACTCTATCACTTCCCTGTAAAAATGCCATGGTGTTAAGAGTTTGACATCAGTTTAACTTCCTTAGTTAATTAGAGTAAACTTACAATATAAGCATCATTCTTCAATGAATGGAAGTTTATGTTGCATCATGCATTATTACATGAATGGAAGTTCAACAGCAATATAAGCATCATTCTTGAAAAGAAAAAAGAAAATCACAGAATATTGGTTGTTTATGTTTCATCATGCATTATTTCATGAATGGAAGTTCAACATCAGGTCCGATGAATTACAACAATGATGTGCACTTAATTCTCGGTTTTTTTCCTTTTTTAGTATGAAGCCTTTTTAGGTGAGACGATGATGGACCCATTTCTCGACGACCATAGGAGAGACATACCACAGCCTTGATGCTTCGTCTAAGCCTACTTAGCACCCTCCAGATGAGCTAATACCTCATGAACAACGCCGTCTCCCCACACATCTGACTGCCTACATACCTGCAAATTTGTACAATATTAGATATCATTAAGCTATGAAATTGACATACAGATTGTACCATACATGCTTATAACCTTGGCCAACAAAACGTGCCAACAGAATATATTTGGAACCTTGAAGTTCAACAGGAAAAAGAAAATTTGCATTTGGAACCTTGAAGTTCAACAAAACAGGCCAACATATCACTTTCTGTGTCATAAATCAGGAACAACATTGAATCTAATTTGCACATTCAAGTTTTCTTAGATAGGCTAGGAATTTCCAGAAGTTTGCACATTGGATGTTTTTTACCTCAAAACTGTTTGTTTTCAAAGTTTGCACATTCAAGTCATGAACAAATGCTTTTCTTTCTTCAATGTTCCAAATGCATATCCAAATCGCATTTGTTCTCAACATAAATAAGAAAATTTACGGGATACATTTGGAACCTTGAAGTTCAGCAGAATAATACCTTACTTAGAGACAATGAGTGCATTAGACAATGAGTGCCTTTAGAATCGAATCACACCAGCCCACACCAAAAATAAGAAGAAACAAAATTGATCAAAACAAAATTTCAAAAAACATAGATCTCTGAAGAGAGGGAGCAAGCAGGGAGAGAAGAGTAAGGAGAAAATCCACCTTTTTCTCTTTGATTGCATTAAAACCATGAAGTTCATTGATTTCTTTAGCCATCAGCCATACAACCTCGGCAAGGGGATAAGAGTTGAGGCTAAGTTTTTTTGGAGATATTAATGGCTGCAGGAGAGTAAAGCTGGAGTTCTTTGATTGCAATAAAAAAACCTGGATTTTGTGGGGCTAATACACAAATAGCTTTAACACTAACAACTCCTGATACCAAATAGCTGTAACACTAACAAACAATGGAATCCAAGAAAACTAATGCAATCAAATCTCCAAAATTTAATATAAGAACCACTAACAAACAATGGGCGGATAATATTTTGTGGGGCTAATCTTAATTTCATAGCTGATACCAAATTTCCCACCAAAATTTTGAATCCAGCGTGGATCCAGGCAGGTGAAGTGTTATTTTCTTGTTTCAATTTATTTACACATAATTCAAAAGTCTTCCCCCATAAAAGTTTGAGAATGAGGACCTTGACACATACCTTGGATCTGTAGCGGAGGTTGTAGGAGGATTCAGTCTCCGTCGAAGTTGAAGTCGAAGTCACCGATGGCGGGATCGAGGTCTTAGCTGGTGTCACCGGTGGGGAGAATCCACATCGGGAAATTGAGGCTGCCGAGGCTGAGGATAGCAAAGAGAGCAAGGATCAAGATTTTGGGGGAGATGAGACATTGATTGATCCTTTTTTCCCGTAAAAATTCTAGTTTTTTGGTTCTGTGATACTTAGAGGTTGGGTATGAAATTTAAGTGTGCTTTCTGCCGTGGAAGTTGGAAATTAATAAGGGAGAGGTCTGAATGTTGCAGGCACATGATGGAGGGTTGGAAACGAAGCCAAGATATATTTTAATGTATGATTTCCATTGGGCGGGCTGAGTGTCCACCAAAATTTTGATTTCAAAATCAAAGTTCAAAGTTCAAATTCAAAAGTTTTCATCCAATTTTTTTCCCAAGAAATCATCCTAGTCAGCTTGTCCCTCATAGATGGACGAGGAGGTGGTGTTGGTTCCAATCTATCCTAGGTTGGTTTGACTACAAATGTATTATTGGTGAAGATGGTTATGGTATGATGTAATGGCAATGGTAATGGATTTCAGTGTCGGAGATAGAGAAATCGGTCAAATATCGATCAAGTACAATATAATAAAAGTATCTAGGGCTAGGGAATCCCCAATACGGATCGGCATACATCATTGTAAATAGTGAATCTCACTATTACTAGATTTGCGTTGAGGTGAAATAGGCGTAACTGAATAGAGAACCAAGCTCACGCTCTCGCGCTATTACCGGTCTATAGCAAACCTAGGATAGGGCCCAATCTCTTGCAAACCCTAGCCTAAGCCGCTAGCATTAGGATCGACATCATCGTTCAATCGCCCCTCGAGCCCACTCTCGTGCAAACTCGAGTTACGATCTAGGTTGTGATAGTTCGTATTCGTCCAATCTCTTGCAAACGAATATGCATATAGATTTATCATAAAAATCCTAGATTTGGTCCAATATCTTACAAACCAAGTCTAGAGAATCTCAATTATAAACCTAAATCGAATATCTAGGCCTTCCCATCGATTAGAATCCAATCTCTTGCAAACCCTAGATCGATGGAAATCCCTAGCTATCCGTAATAAATCAATCACAATCTAACCTCCTAGCAATTCTAGAAATTTAGAAATTCATTCATCACAAATATGAAATTAGATCCATAGGGTTCATCCCCATGCCCTAGAACAACAAATCTACTCAAGCATAGCAATAATGATATGATGATCAATAAAAATCATTGCTTGCATATATAAAAATATCAAAACAAAGATTCAAACAATAAGAACAAAATACTTAGCTTGATGAAGATCTTCAATCCAAAATACAAGCTTTTAGATCCAAGAGGGGGCCTAGGGCATGGCCTAACCTCTAAAATTAACTCTAGGAAAACATAATGGGAACCCCCCTCTAATGGTGGCTACAAAACCCTTATATAGTCTCCCAAAAGCCTAGAAAATAACCCTAGAAAACCTCTCAAATTCGTGCCCAAAAACAGCCCAAACCGCAACTTAAAATCTGGGCCCAGGCCGCACTCGGCCGAGTGGAACATGTGACCCGGCCGAGTGGAAATTCTAGCACTGCAGCATCAACTTGCAGAAATTCCCCAGATTTCATCCGACCTCCGATTTGCACGTTCTTGGTGGCGTTGGAATCGACATGAATTCTACTATCCATAAAAAATATGAGAAAAATACTTTAATTGCTGGAATGATAGAAGATTTCAAAAGAGTGTGAGGCTGTCTGAAAATCTAGGCGCTGCGTGTCCTCGGCATCACTCGGCCGAGCGGCAAATGTTACTCGGCCGAGGGGCTTTTGGTACTCGGCCGAGTCGAAGCTCGTAGTCGACTGACGGATTACAGTAAGTCTGGTCTTTTGGATGCCGTCGTTCGTGTGCCACTCGGGCGAGTGGTGTCTCCATACTCGGACGAGTGGGATGTCGTCACTCGGCCGAGTGCACGCTAATCTTCAAGTAATTGCGTGTCCAATCTGGCCGGCCGAGCGGGCTTCTTTGCTCGGCCGAGTGACTCCTTCACTCGGCCGAGTGGCATGCTGAAAATGCCCAATCTTCATCATTTCGCTTCCTCGTCGCTCCTACGACGTTCTTTATTCTTCCACTCGTTTTCTATCACTGATAGGTCCTCAATAAGTCCATGAGCGGTGCTCCATTACGCTTAGTACCGGTTAAACGTATTTTTCGTTATTTAAGTCACACACTAGACTACGTATTATTCTATCCAAAGTCAAGCACATATGAGTTAATCTCATATAGTGATGCAGATTATGCTGGATGCAAATCCGACAGGAAAAGTACTAGTGACACTTGCCATTTTATAGGAAATTCCCTTGTCTCATGGTTTTCCAAGAAGCAGAATTCCGTATCTCTTTCAACCACCGAGACGGAATATATCGCCGCTGGTGCTGCATGTGCACAGGTTCTTTGGATGAGACACACATTGAAAGACTTTGGTGTACACTATGATACTTGCCCTATCATGGTGGAAAACCTAAGTGCGATATGTCTCTCTAAGAATCCGGTACGCCATTCCCGTACGAAACACATTGATGTCCGTCACCATTTTCTAGATGATCATGTAGCTAAAAAGGACATCATATTAGTGTACGTTGAAACCCAGAAGAAAATCGTCGATATTTTCACGAAATCACTTAAGGAAGATTCATTTATGCGGTTATGTCGAGAATTGGGGATTATGGGTGATCCGAGATTTAGGATTCATACTGTTTATAAAGTTTGCACGATAGTGATTGTCATACTCTCATGTATACATCTATTATGATATTCTCTGTTCATACTGGATTTATGACTGGTTTGCGTTTTGCGTGTCGTATTTATCGTTGTATGGTTTTATGGGGTAGCATAAGTGCATATGAGTGTATTTAGATGATTAGTACAAGTGCTCTTGGGAAAAATCTCAAAATTTTTCATTTCCAACTTGGAGGACTCTCTTTTGAGCACTTTGGATGATATATCTAGTTGTGAGAGAGTGAGGCTAGGATAGTTGGGTGGTTGTTCTATTTTCTTTTGGTATATGATATGATGTTGTATGTGTTCCTGCACGCTATGCTACTTCCTGCTGTTGTTAGATATTTTTTGTTGCCTGGATGTATGCCTTTTGCTGGTTATATATATATATATATATATATATATATATATATATATATATATATATATATATATATATATATATATACTAGTCATAATCAAGCAACCGCACGCAAGAAATTACGCACTCAAATACCATTGCCTTGAACGTGAATTGTAGCAGCATGTCCAGTCACGCACTCAAATGCCCAAGCCTTGAGCGTGGCCTGTAACAGCAAGCTACCGCACGATGAACCTGGCTTGAAAACGTCACAGATATTAGTGACACTCAACTTGGACTGCATTCCTTTTGAACTGAACAGAAGCACAAGCAATGTCTTGAATATCATGCATGTAAACGTCACGAAACAAATCAACCTTTGTCTTGAATATCCCAATTGTCATAAGCAGTTGCAGCCTCAACATCAATGTCTTCCGGGTTCCTTAAAATTGTACGGACATCACAAGCTATGTCCTCAAATAGCGCAATCTTGGTTTTAGAGATATTTTCAAACACACGTCTATTGCGTTCACGCCAAATATGCCAAACTACCGACGCAAGCACCGTTCTACAAAGCAACCCAAGAGAACCTCTGGAGCAGTTACCAGACAAAAATTTCCGGCCCACATTGCTGAGAGACAATGAAACAGGCCCATTTGAGTTTAACTTAAGAAGGGCTCTTCTCATTATGTAATTAGAGAAAGTGCAGTCAAAGTATAAATGCTCAATGGTTTCGGAGATAGAATCAGTGCACAGAGAGCAATTGGTAGAGGGGATATCAATCCAGGTTGCCAGGCGGGATTTAGTGGGAAGTTTGTTGCTGAAGGCTCTAAGCAATGTAATAGAGTATTTAGGGATAGACTTACGGAACCAAATGAGCTTATAATATGGGAATGGAGACGATTTCGACCGCACATGATCCCAAGCATCCTTGAACGAGAAGGCCGAGCCCAACTTCCACTCCCAAGAGTCAATGCCAGTTGTTAAAATCTGATTTTGTAGGATTGGCCTGAGAATGGAAATATCAGGATCATCAATCCAAGAAACCCCATTCCAATAGTCAGCTACACACTTACCACCCGCCCCATCCGGAATATTGTGTAAACTTTTTAGGGGGCCACACGGGAGCCAATTATCCTGCCAAAATAAAGTATCCCTTCCATTTCCCACCTTCCTCTTAATAATGCTCTGTGAAACACCTCTGCAATGGAGCAGGAACTTCCACGTGCCAGAGTGAGTGGCCGCTCCCAAAGCGCCATAGAATCTAGAGGAGTCTTTGTATTTGTCAAGCATGTATTCCGCCCAAAGCCCTCTAGAATTAAGCAATCTCCAAGTAAGCTTGATTCCCGCAGCGATGTTCAAATCAGTGAGTAATCTCAAACCAACACCTCCTTCCTCCTTAGGTTTGCAAGAGTCTCTCCAGGACCATGCTTTAGATGTACCCCAGATAAATTTTCTGCACATAGAAGTTAAAGTACGGAGCACAGTAGTGGGGAATCTGTAAACCTGGATCCAGAAGTTTATCATGCCATAGATAACGGTTCTCACCAGTTCAATGCGACCCGCAAGAGATAAAGACGATGAAGTCCATCCACTAAACCGCTTCCTACATTTGTCAATAAGCCGATTGTACATCTGAGCCTTAGGGTACTTGGAAGACAAAGGTAGACCCAAATAAGAGGTAATAGTGTGCGAAAGTTTAGCTCCCAACAGTGCGGCCAGATCTCCAGGGTTCTTGACACCTTTACTAAACATAGAAGTACTCTTGTCCCAGTTGATGTCCAAGCCAGTGAAATTACAAAATTCCTCCAGTAAATTTTTTAGCCCCTTAAATGATTTCTGAGTGGCCCTGCAGAAAACCAGTAAATCATCTGCAAAAAGCAGGTGTGATATAGCTCCAGCTCTTCTCATTGGCTGAATGTCTCCTTTAGTAATCGCCTTGTCGAGCAAAAGAGTGAAACATTCCATAATGATGACAAAAAGGAATGGGGAGAGAGGATCACCTTGTCTAAGACCTCTGTTTCCTTTGAAGAAACCCACAGGAGATCCGTTGACCATGACAGAGTAGGATACAGTAGATATACATTCCTGAATCCATCCGATGAACTTATACCCAAACCCCATCTGATGCAAGATGAATAAGACAAACTCCCTGTTGACACTATCAAATGCCTTTTTGAGATCAAGTTTCAAGCAAGCTCTGGATCCCATAGGGTTGCTAAAATCCCTAATTTGCTCATGAGCCAGGAGGGCACAATCAGAAATCAATCTCCCCTGAAGGAAAGCTGCTTGATTCGGGGAGACAAGGTCCTGGATAAAACTGTGGAGCCTGTTGCAAAGGACCTTACTGATAATCTTGTATAAGACATTGCAGCATGCGATAGGCCTGTAGTCTCCCAAAGAAGAAGCATTAGAACCTTTAGGAGCCAGGTTAAGGAATGTATGATTTACCTGCCGGAGAAGGGAGCTAGAGCGGAAGAAAGACTGTATTGCACCCACAACCTCAGTACCAATTAGATTCCAATTATGCTGAAAGAAGAAGCCATTATACCCATCAGGCCCAGGGGCCTTGGAAGCCCCAATCTGAAAGACCGCCTTCTTAATCTCATCAGGAGAGACATCTCTTTCAAGCCAAATAGCCGTCTCATGTTTAATTTTCTTCTTGGGCACAAGTTTAGGAAAAACATTCCAATAGTGGCTTTGATTATATAAGGATTCATAGAACGTAACAGACTCAGCTTTAATGGCCTCATAGGTTTTGCTCTGGACCCCTTGACTGTCCACCAGGTGAAATAGGCTATTGTGGCATTGTCTTGCTTTCATTGCGTTGTAGAAAAATCTTGTATTACGATCACCCAGATCAAGCCAATCCTGCCTACTCCTTTGACGGTACATCTCTTCCTCTAACCCCAAAAGATGGGCCAGCTCACTTGATAATTTGCGCTCTTTGTCCTGAAGCTCAATATTAGAGTGTATGCCATTAAGATTTCTAACTGCCTCAAGTTGGTTGCGGCATTGGAGAATAGCATTAGCATCATGATGATCTTTAGACCATTTTTTCAAACCATATTTAACATATCGCAATTTGCTAATCAGACAGAACATACGAGTTCCTCTGGTTTTCAGCTTCCAGCAGGAATCCAACAAGTCATAGAAACCTGGAAGATTAATCCAGTGGTTGTAAAATTTGAATGGCTTAGGGTCCGAATGTACCTTAGTATGAAGGTTGATCCTCATAGGAGAGTGATCACTGGTATGCGGATCCAAGTAGACATAGCAGGAGTTTGGTAGATTATTTAGCCACACATCGTTGCAAAGGACCCTGTCCAATTGAGCTGCAATACGTCCCAGGCCTAGACGCTTATTGCCCCAACTTAGTCTTTGACCTGTGCTTTTTAGGATCTGGAGCCCACAATCTGCTAGACAATTGTTGAACTCCGTCAATTTACTAGCCTCCACCCTGCGGCCACCCAGCTTATCTTTTGCATATAGAACACAGTTAAAATCACCACCGACAATCCAGGGTAGATTTCTCAATCCACCTGCATCACCTTTCAGATGGTCCCATAAGAATCTCCTCTCAGATGCAACATTACTACCATACACTGCAGAAAAAGCACATTTGAAGCCTCCCGCGTTAACACAAAGAGCGGTGATATGCTGAAAAGACATAGAGATGACACTCAAAGTCCACACTAGCGGGTCAAAGGCAATTAGAATGCGCCCCCCGCCATGCAACTGAAAATTATTAATAGAGATCCAACTTTGAGGGAGACAAGACTTTATTCTGGCACTATCAGCAGTTAACTTAGTCTCCAAGAGAGCTAAAATAGAAGGACCGATATTCTTAATCCTGTCACGGAGATCTCTCCGCCTCACAACATTGTTCAACCCCCGAGTATTCCAAATCAGCATAGACATAATAGGAGAATGGAGTAGGGTGAAGTGACTAAACACTATTTTAATCTACTACTCCTACGAGTAGCAATACTAGCAACTGAATTTACCTGCTTCCTCAGCCTACTAGATTCCACAGAATTTAACAGAGCCATATGCTCCTCAGCCCATTCTGGATTGTCGTACAAAGGATCATGAGGTAATTCCTCTGCTGAAGGAGCAGGTTCAGGTGGAATTATTGGGGTCAGGGTGAGAGGGCATGAATCGCTGGCACTTGTACATGAGCTTAAAGCAGCATTAGACGCAGGCAATTGCGTTAGCAAAGTGGGGTCATGAATCAGCACTGTAGAGGGGTTAATTGAAGCTGCAACAACCGGAGGGATTTGAACTTGCACTGGGGAAACCGGAGCATGCACTGTAGGGACTTGATCATGCAATGGCCGCCGACTATGCTTCATAAAGCGCAGGCAATTAAAAGTGGAAAGCAGTTGTCGCAAGGGGCATTTAGGCTTAGCGAGTGGCCCAGGTACAGGGGGGTCGACATTGGCCTGATGGAGAGCTGCAATATTTAGATCACTTGCATCCACAGCCTCCCCAACAAGACCCAGAGGAGGCAGTTGTGCCGTAGAGTGAGCATTGGAAGACTGGCCTGGCACAAGTAGGATAGACTCAGGGGTCAGCTGAGAACCCTTACCCTTGTCCTGGTTATCCACAGTCGATGAAAATGGGCATTGCGCAGTAGAGTGACCAAAACAAATGCATTTACTGCAGCGGGGTGGCTCCACCTCGTACTTGGTCTCAATGATCAAGAAGGACCAGTCATCAAGTTCAGCTTCTACTTGCTTCGGTAAGGCCTTCTTAGCATCCACCTCAACCAAACAACGAGCATAGGTAATTCTCTCTAGTCTGGAAGTGGCACGATCCAAGCACATCGGATTCCCGACGACTGAGGCTAGAATATTGAGGATCTCCCTGTTCCACATGTTAACAGGTAGCCCGTGCAATTGTACCCACATAGGTACAGAAGATAGGATGTCACGATCGTGACGAAGAGAAGGGGTCCATAATTTAAGCACAACCAATCTGCCGTTAAAGAGCCACGGGCCCCCATGAAGAATCCGATGACAATCCTCCCCAGACTCAAATCTAAAGTAGAAGAACCCATTTTCCTTACTGTACAGCTGCACCTTCTTACTTGGTTTCCATAGCCTCTCCAACCAAGCCTGCATCTGCCCAAACAAGGGGGTAACGCCAAGAACATACCCGACTAAGGTCGTTTTCCAAAATTCAGAGCCCTTAACAAGTAGGGAATCTGAAACGCGAGCAACGTAAGAGCCATCGTCCCTAATCTTAGGGGGAACAAACGTCATGCCAATTGCTTCTCCGTAAGTTCTTTTAGAAGAACAGATCTCAGACCAGCTACGCTTGGGACCCGAAGGAAATGACGATGTCTCCCTCACAGGCAAAGCATCAAACAACTTATCTCCATGAAGATGAGATCTGACCCCCGAAGACACAATACCTGAGGTGGGCAGGTGGATCTCACGGGCCCGATCCTTGCTGAAGCCCGCTCCTTACTGTCGACGATGAGGAGCCCCTCTGCGAGAATGATATTGCCCCAAACGCTGCTGTCCAACTCGAATGGGAGGCATAGGCCGCCTCCTATTCACCGTAGTCCAAGTCCCGCCCTGAGAGGCTTCAGCTTCCTTAGGATTATCAGTCGCAGGAGGAATAGGGCCATCTCCAGCGCCTCCCGAGATCGGAACCCTAGAAGGGCCGCCGTCGCCAATCCCCACACTCCGAGAAACGCTCATCCTTTTTACATATATATATATATATATATATATATATATACTAGTCATAACCCGTGCCCTAAGGACACGATTCATTTAAAATATTTCCCCCCACAAAATCTTGGATCCCCTAATTTTAAACGAACACCAAATAAAACGCAATAATTGTTATTTAAGTCTCCCAACAATTTTAGTTCCCCCAAAATTTAGTTCTCCAAGAGAATTTAGTTCCCCCAAAAATTTTAACCAAAAATTTTAGTCCCCAAAAATGTAGTTCCATCCAGATTTAAACCGTGCCTAAAAGCACTATTCCTCAAAATTTGAATCCCCTAATTTTAAACCAACAACATTAATTAAAGCACAATGCTTGTTATTTAGTTACCCATAAAAATTATTTAGTTATCTCTAAAATTTAATATCTAGTTCTCCCCAAAATTTTTAGGAGAGAGAAATTTAAAGAACCCAAATTCCAGTTTGAAAACTTAGTAATGTTTGAAGAATTCACATATAGACTACTCCCAAAATTATTGTTCGTTAAGACTCCACATGGATTATGGTACCTGAAGCAACTAACTTATTCATTGAGTGCTCCATTTACAAAACTAAATACTTCCATTCATTGCTAAACCACTTCTATCTAATGATATTGTTGGACAGATAATGAAATCATAACTCTGCTCAAATGGCTCAATGTTTTCATATAAAGACAAAAAAGAAAAATATCAAAGAGAACTGAATTTAAAAGCATATTGTTGACTGTATCACACTACAAATAAAAAACATGAGATAAAGTTAGTGTGAATTATATATCATATGCTCTCCAAATACAAATTTCGACTCGAGAACCAATTCAACCACCCAATACATCCAATAGAATAGAATTGAACGTGATTTACTCATCTCACAACCTAATAACTGATGTAATAACCAAAAATTTTGCATTTAGAGTTGTAATATTGGTTCTCAATATCAACATCTTGTTCTTCAGGCTCCTCTTCTGAGTACTCGAATCCATAATCCTCCATGTCTGCATTTCAACCCACAGTCATTAACTGCTCATCAAAATAAACAACCCAAAGTCATTAATTGCTTAAAAGCACAGCATAAAAATCAATAGGCAGTATACCAATTTAGGAAGCCCACCTCTAATCTCTTCTCCGATTCAGCATTATACATGTCACTGAGACTTCGGACAGCTTTAAGCATAAACTGTGGCATCTCTTTGAAGAAATCCACAGCGCTCCATCTAAAAACACCAGAACAATCAGATTTAAAACAAAAGAATAGTTTTGTTCATCTCTTTTTTATAAAGAATTCAATAGAGACTTACTTAAGGCTGGTTGCTCTCAAAATTTGAAACAGTTTGATCCGGCTTCCTTCTTAATTGACTTGCTGAGTTTTGCCACACAATATAGAACATATGCTAACCAGATTCTTTCACCCTCTTCCAGTTATTTAAGGGGATAAATCAGATTTTTGCATCCTTTTGCATCTCTGATTGTTGCATACACTGAATAAAATTAAAAAATAATGGAAATTTATTGGTTAACTCACTGATCTGCTTCCAATTGATGACATATTGGCCAAAGGTGTCGGCTTGATTTCTCTAAATAGTGTCGTTGCCTGCCATACTCCATACTAAAATATTACCAATCCAGTCTCCATAGAAGATAACATCCATACTCAAATATTACTAAAAATGGAAAAAAAATAACAATAAAGTGAAAAGAGAGAAGAAAAGAATAACAAATTTCAAATTGAGAATAAAAAAGAGTATCAAAAACCTTGCAAATGTCAGAGAAACTTATCCGCATCATGTCACCCTTATCCAACAGCAAAGAATTCATGGGCTTCACATCCTCCATCGCCACAATACCAGGACTCAGGAAAAAACCATAACTGATCTCGGCAATCTCAAGCACCTACAGAAAGATCTCGAATTAACACCAAGATCCTTGAAGTCCACAAACCTCTTAGCCCCCAAATAGTTCAAATAAATAGATCCGGTAGAAAATTTGAAGGCCGACGCTCCATGAGATCCATGAGAGTTGGGATTTGATTTTGCCGTGGTGACATCAGTAAATGCACTGTCATGAATAATAAATTGGTTCATCGCCTTCTGATCAATAAACAGCTGTTGCAAATTCCCCTGCAAACACCACAAAATTACACAACCCAATCGGTCAAATCATATTGTTCAACAATAAGACGTAATTTGCCAAAAACACTGAAATCCCCATGAAAGCACTCACTCCAGGAGTGTATGGCTTAATCTCAGCAGTCAGCATGCATCCACTCATCAGGAACAGTCATTTACTTATCGAAATCATCAAACAAATTAATAGCAAATATGTGAGACTTATCAATTTATACTCGTGTGTCTTCCCCCTCGCTACCTTTGCCTCCTGTAACAATATCAAATCAAACAAAGTAAAAAGAAAAAAATAACAAATCCAGTAACACAACTGATCAATAAGTAATTCACTTGAGGGGTATTGTACTCTATGAAATCTGACTGTTCTCTTTGAAGTTCAACAGAAATTCTCAGTAGAAAAAAGAAAATTTGCATTTGGAACCTTGAAGTTTAACAAAACAGGCCAACATACTAATTTCTGTGTCATATGGTTGTAATATATGTGGTTTGGACTCATAGGATGCCGAATAAAAATCCTACGATTGCTTAACTCTCCATAAAAATCCTATGATTTGGATTCATTTGTGATTTGGACTCATTGGATCTAATTTGCACATTAAAGTTTTCTCAGAAATGCAAGGAATTTTCAGAGTTTGCACATTGAATGTTTTTTCGCCACAAAACTGTAAAGAGATGCCATAGTATTCATTGAGTGATGTGTGATTCATCGGCATCCAATTTGGCTATAAATCTTTCTAAGGATAAATTTAGTCATATGTGTCAATGTGTCTATCATACTTAAAACTCTAAGGATATGTAACACCAAAATGTTAAAACAGGTTAGTATTAAAATTTATGCTTTTGGGTTGAAAACAAAAGAAATGAAATAGGAAATATTAGTCTTTTAGCTTACAGAGAATGCAAAGTTATCAAGTAAAACCGCCCATAAATTATGTTAATATGCATATTACGATTAATATAAGTGAGAAAATTAATGAGCTTTTCTCGATGTCCTTTTCTAAAACTTCAAGATGATATTTTGATTAAGAAACATTGCGACCATTGTGCATTTCTCATGGGGCTCAAGTTCAAGCAGAGAGCTCTGATTAAGAAACTTTGTCTCCAGTTGTGTAGTAAACTAAATGACATGTGAGATTGGAAGTTTTATTCCATGTTTTCCAGTTTTCTATTACTGCAAATGCAATAAGCCAAGCATTTGGTTACTGTAGAAACATGACTTCCATGTTATTGATGTTTAATTACTGATTAGATATGCAAAGGTAAGATTTTTTTGGAATCAAAAGTAGTAGTTGAAATGAAATATATGTTAATTCTCATGTTTATAGGCATTATGTTTACATAGTAATCAGTGAGTAGTTATCACTTATCAGACGATATGCATGTCCTGCAGATTTCTGTTCCTCACAATCAAACTGATAAAGTGGATCATGGAGGTCTAGACAAAATGACGCTTATAGAGGTATAAGAACTGGTTTTTAGTGTTTCTTGGTCACTCTCCTCAACTTGCATTAGATTCTTACATGGATATAAATTGGAACAGGTTAGTCCAAGATTTTGTTTGAACCCAATCAGAATGTCTTACAATAATTACGGCATAAGCACTTCAACGTTCAAACAACTTACCACATCAACACAAAATCGTTTCTTATGTCATTTCAAGTTACCTCTATGAAACACAATTTTACCACCAAAATCCCAAATCCTTTTTTTCCTTGGAACCAGGATCAAATTGAATCATATAAACATGATCATCCTCTTTAATTATATATCAAATGTATAAGAAACTGTGAACTCATAGTAATAATAGATAAATCCACGATTACAAATTTACCTATAGGCAGCAACCTTTAGCATCTCATCGACTGATATAGTCGATTGCCGCTACAATTTGATTGCCAAGATGAAAACTGTAAGGGTTTAAAATCAATTTGTAAGCAATATATGAGATACCTATTGAAAAAAATCATAGTTTGAAGTCTGCAACACGGAGCACAAAAGATACTGCTATATAGAAAAATTGATACTCTGATATTGCAAATATATTATGACACCATGTAGTCCTCTTTTGTAAGCATTACTTCAAAAGAATGTCAGTAGCCGTAATTTATTAGAATAACGAAGCAAAGAATAGAAGATGTCGATGACCTTTTAAAAAGTGAAGGTTGATCAGGTGAAGAATGTGAAGCAGTAATGTAATGTGTCACTCTATCACTTCCCTGTAAAAATGCCATGGTGTTAAGAGTTTGACATCAGTTTAACTTCCTTAGTTAATTAGAGTAAACTTACAATATAAGCATCATTCTCCAATGAATGGAAGTTTATGTTGCATCATGCATTATTACATGAATGGAAGTTCAACAGCAATATAAGCATCATTCTTGAAAAGAAAAAAGAAAATCACAGAATATTGGTTGTTTATGTTTCATCATGCATTATTTCATGAATGGAAGTTCAACATCAGGTCCGATGAATTACAACAATGATGTGCACTTAATTCTCGGTTTTTTTCCTTTTTTAGTATAAAGCCTTTTTAGGTGAGACGATGATGGACCCATTTCTCGACGACCATAGGAGAGACATACCACAGCCTTGATGCTTCGTCTAAGCCTACTTAGCACCCTCCAGATGAGCTAATACCTCATGAACAACGCCGTCTCCCCACACATCTGACTGCCTACATACCTGCAAATTTGTACAATATTAGATATCATTAAGCTATGAAATTGACATACAGATTGTACCATACATGCTTATAACCTTGGCCAACAAAACGTGCCAACAGAATATATTTGGAACCTTGAAGTTCAACAGGAAAAAGAAAATTTGCATTTGGAACCTTGAAGTTCAACAAAACAGGCCAACATATCACTTTCTGTGTCATAAATCAGGAACAACATTGAATCTAATTTGCACATTCAAGTTTTCTTAGATATGCTAGGAATTTCCAGAAGTTTGCACATTGGATGTTTTTTACCTCAAAACTGTTTGTTTTCAAAGTTTGCACATTCAAGTCATGAACAAATGCTTTTCTTTCTTCAATGTTCCAAATGCATATCCAAATCGAATTTGTTCTCAACATAAATAAGAAAATTTACGGGATACATTTGGAACCTTGAAGTTCAGCAGAATAATACCTTACTTAGAGACAATGAGTGCATTAGACAATGAGTGCCTTTAGAATCGAATCACACCAGCCCACACCAAAAATAAGAAGAAACAAAATTGATCAAAACAAAATTTCAAAAAACATAGATATCTGAAGAGAGGGAGCAAGCAGGGAGAGAAGAGTAAGGAGAAAATCCACCTTTTTCTCTTTGATGGCATTAAAACCATGAAGTTCATTGATTTCTTTAGCCATCAGCCATACAACCTCAGCAAGGGGATGAGAGTTGAGGCTAAGTTTTTTTGGAGATATTAATGGCTGTAGGAGAGTAAAGCTGGAGTTCTTTGATTGCAATAAAAAAACCTGGATTTTGTGGGGCTAATACACAAATAGCTTTAACACTAACAACTCCTGATACCAAATAGCTGTAACACTAACAAACAATGGAATCCAAGAAAACTAATGCAATCAAATCTCCAAAATTTAATATAAGAACCACTAACAAACAATGGGCGGATAATATTTTGTGGGGCTAATCTTAATTTCATAGCTGATACCAAATTTCCCAACAAAATTGTGAATCCAGTGTGGATCCAGGCAGGTGCAGTGTTATTTTCTTGTTTCAATTTATTTACACATAATTCAAAAGTCTTCCCCCATAAAAGTTTGAGAATGAGGACCTTGACACATACCTTGGATCTGTAGCGGAGGTCGTAGGAGGATTCAGTCTCCGTCGAAGTTGAAGTCGAAGTCACCGGTGGCGGGATCGAGGTCTTAGCTGGTGTCGCCGGTGGGGAGAATCCACATCGGGAAATTGAGGCTGCCGAGGCTGAGGATAGCAAAGAGAGCAAGGATCAAGATTTTGGGGGAGATGAGACATTGATTGATCCTTTTTTCCCGTAAAAATTCTAGTTTTTTGGGTCTGTGATACTTAGAGGTTGGGTATGAAATTTAAGTGTGCTTTCTGCCGTGGAAGTTGGAAATTAATAAGGGAGAGGTCTGAATGTTGCAGGCACATGATGGAGGGTTGGAAACGAAGCCAAGATATATTTTAATGTGTGATTTCCATTGGGCGGGCTGAGTGTCCCCCAAAATTTTGATTTAAAAATCAAAGTTCAAAGTTCAAATTCAAAAGTTTTCATCCAATTATTTTCCCAAGAAATCATCCTAGTCAGCTTGTCCCTCATAGATGGATATCCTAGTCAGCTTGTCCCAGTAGGACAAAATTCAAAATCTTCATCCTTTATAGAATAGATATCCTAGTCAGCTTGTCTTTGTCCTAGTCAGCTTGTCCCAGTAGGACAAAATTCAAAATCTTCATCCTTTATAGAATAGATATATATATATTAAAGGGTAAGTTAGATTTATATTAAATATACACAACAGTACAAAGTGGTAAACAATCGGAAACTAAGTACAATAAAGGGAGGAGCGGACACAGGCGTCATCACTCCCTACTATATGCCCGTCCCTATACGATACCAACTTAAGATACAATGGGAATTACAGGACACTATCAACACACCTAGCTCAGCCGTCCTAAAATAGGGCACACCATTTATTAACTGTGGTCTACGATGTCCCATTTTTCAAGCACTTCAGCCAATTTGCAGTCTTCCCTGTCTTCATCATCAATGTTCCGCATTGCAAGCCACACATCCGAACTGATATCTTCGAATAGGGCCAGTTTCGATCGCGTGGACTTATCGAATGTACGCCTGTTTCGTTCGCCCCATAAATGCCACACCAAGGCTGAGAGAATAGTTTTCGCAAGGATACTGAGGGTTCTTTTATTTCCGAAGTTTGAAGCAAAATGCCGGCCTATTGCATTCAGTGAAGGTCCTGGGGAATGCTAGAATACAGCTTGAGCATAGCCCGTTGTAATATGTAGGCAGAGTTATTGCATTGAAAGAAAACGTGGTCTATGCTTTCCAACTTCCCTTCCTCACATAGGCAGCAATCCGTATGGGCATTTAATCCCCATTTTGCTAGGGTGTCACGTGTTAGGAGCTTGCCTCTGAAGGCTCGGAGTAGTGTCAGGGACATCTTAGGGATATAGTTTGCATACCAAATCAGCTTATAGTAAGGGAAGGGGTACCCTTGGATCGGATGTTATCCCAAGCTTCCCTGAATTTGAAATGTGGGCTAGGCTTCCATTGCCACGTGTCAGGTCCTGGTTTCAATTTAATTGTCTACAACAGAGGTAGTATGTGCTGGATTAAGGAATCATCTTTCCAGCAAGCTCCTTCCCAATAATCTCGGACGCACAATCTACTAGCCCCACTTGGTATATCATATTGGTTTTTAAGAGGCCCACACGGTAGCCAATTATCATGCCAAAAGAGCGTATCATTACCATCACTAACCTTCCTCATAATAAGTTTCTGTGATAAACTTCTGCAGTTTAGGAGGAATTTCCATGTTCCAGAATGTAATACAGACCCTTTTGTTTCATAGAAATATTCCACATCCTTATATTTGCCTCTCATAAAATCTGCCCAAAGGCCTTTGGAATTCAGTAACCGCCAAGTGAGCTTAACACCCGAAGCCAGATTTAGCTCAGATAAGAGTCTGAGCCCAACTCCCCCTTCAGTCTTTGGTTTGCAAATTTCATGCCATGCCCAAGTTTTTGTAGAACCCCAAATTAATTTCCTACATAGTGATGTGAGGGCCGGTAATATAGTAGAAGGAATTATATAGACTTGGGACCAGAAGGCAATCATCCTATAGATCACAGATCTTACTACCTCAATCCTCCCCGCTATTGATAAAACAGCTGTAGTCCATCCACTCATCCTCCTTTTGCATTTGTTAATCAGTCTACTGTATGTATGGGTTTTCGGATAATTTGAAGATAGAGGTAAACCCAAGTAAGTGGTGATGGTAGACGCCTGCTTGACTCCTATATATTCAGCAAGAGACTTTGGGCCTTTGACTCCTTTGCTGAACATTGCAACACTCTTGCCCCAGTTTGTTTCCAAGCCTGAAATTTTTTTGAAATCTTCCAACATATTTTTAAGGCCAGTAAAGGAACTTCTATTAGCCCAACAGAACAAGAGCAATTCATCCGCAAATAAGAGATGAGAAATAGATCCAGCCCTCCTCATTGGTTGAATGGAACCTTTTGTTTGGTATTTACCCAGGAGAAGAGAAAAGGATTCCATAACAATGACGAATAAAAATGGAGAAAGAGGATCACCTTGCCTCAGACCTCTATTTCCTGCAAAGAAGCCTACTGGTGAGCCGTTTACTATCACAGAGAAAGTTGGTGTAGATATGCATTCCTTTATCCATCTGATGAAGGTATACCCAAATCCCATCTGGTGCAGAATGTAGTAGAAAAATTCTCTGTTCACACTATCAAAAGCCTTTCTGAGGTCAAGTTTAATGCATGCTCTGGAACCTATGGGGTTGTTGAAATCTCTAATCTGTTCGTGGGCCAGAAGGGTACAGTCAGAGAGTTGTCTACCTTGGAGGAAGGCTGCCTAGTTGGGGGAGACTAAGTCGTGAATAATCAATTTTAGTCTGTTGCAGATGATCTTGCTAATAATTTTGTAAATAACGTTACAGCAAGCAATGGGTCTGTAGTACCCAATACTGGATGCATTCGAAATTTTTGGGACTAAAGTTAGGAAGGTATGATTAACCTGCCTAAGCAAAGAACCTGATCTGAAAAAAGATTGGACTGCTGCCACAACATCGTTTCCAACCAGCCCCCAGTGGTGTTGAAAGAAGAAGCCATTGAACCCGTCTGGCCCTGGAGCTTTGGTAGGCCCAATTTGGAATATTGCCTCCTTTATTTCATCCCAAGAAGTCATTCTTTCCAGCCAATCAGCTGCATCAGAAGTTATTTTCCTTTTAGGTACCAGCTTTGGGAACACTTGCCAGTAATGGGACTGGTTGTATAGCTCTTCATAGTAATTAGTTGCTTCTGATTTCAGCTCATCATAAGATTTTCTTTGTCCTCCATTAACATCCACCAGATGGCAAAGATTGTTGCGACAATGGCGGGCTCGCATTGCGTTGTAGAAGAATTTTGTATTCCTATCACCCAGCTCCAGCCAATCTTGTCTGCTCTTCTGGCAGTACATCTCCTCTTCTGCATCAAGAAGGTTGGCAAGCTCATGTGAAAGAAGTCGTTCCCTTTCCTGCAAGTTGCGGTCATAATGAATAGAACCGTGTGCCCTGACCTCTTCAAGTAAATCTCGGCATCTTTGGATACTTTTCCCAGCATGATGGTTCCTGGCCCAATGCCGAAGCTCATATTTAACTCTACTCATTTTTTGAGTCAAGATGAATATACGGGTCCCATAGAATGATTCCCTCCAGACAGATTCCACTGTTTCATTGTATCCTGGCAAATGAACCCAGTGATTGAAATATTTGAAAGGTTTCGGGTCAGTATGTACTTGGGTGTGTAGGTGAACCATCATAGGAGAATGATCACTGGTGTGTGGATATAGATATTCGAAGTAAGATTTTGGGAGCTTATCAATCCAAGTTACATTACTCAAAACCCGATCCAGCTGCGCCGCAATGCGCTCCTTCCCGACACGCCTGTTACACCAGCTAAAGCGAGAACCTGTACTTTTGAGCTCTTGAATATGGGAATCACGAGCATAACAACTGAAGTCATTGGCCAAGTTTACATCTAGCTTTCGCCCCCTAGCTTGTCATTGGCATGCAAAACACTGTTAAAATCTCCACCGACCAACCACGGCACATTTGAGACACTGGCAGCATACCCCTTTAAATATTCCCATAATTCTCTTCTATCGGCACTGCTATTAGACCCATAAACTCCAGTTATGACAAACTCAAAACCCCCTTCATTAGTACAGCGCACTGTAATATGTTGAGAGGAAGAGGAGATAATGGTAGCTTGCCAGGTAGCAAGGTCGAAGCCCATCAGAATGCGGCCTCCACTATGTAGTGTGAAGTTGTTAATAGTTAGCCAATCCCTTGGAAGACAGGATTTATTTTTGATAGAGGAGGCCTGCAGTTTAGTTTCCAGCAGCACAACAATTGTCGGCTTTATAATCTTCAGTCTGTCCCTCAAGTCCCTACGCCTCACAGAATTATTCAGCCCCTTGTTGCAGTTCGTATCATTGTGTGTGATGTGATGTGTCTATGCTGATTCTTTTTGTCGCTCGTAGACTATGTTGTTCGCTAGCTTTGGATGTATGAAAACATGAATTGTTTTCCATGCACTCAATTCACTAAAATGTTGATATTGGAGAAATTGTTCCCTTAATCAATCATATGATTTGATATGGTTTTTGATGCTCTGGCTTTCCGATTTTAGACTACAGTCTAGGTGACACACCTTTCTTTTGTCTTCGATGTTTTCATTGGTGTCATTTGGACCGTCGTCATGTTTTTCGACTCTCGTGTTTGAATTTCTATTAGCCATTATTGTATGTCGTTGTTATTTTACTCCCGCTCTTTTTGGATAATGCCAATGGGGGAGAGAATTAATAATGACTTGGTGCTAAACGATAATTTAAACATTACCATGAATCTAATTTCGTATGCTAGATTCAGGGGGAGTGAAGATATAAAAATATATGGATTCTGATCCTATATTTGATAGTTGGATCATGTTTTATTCTTTTCTCTGCTGCTTGATGCTTCTGTTCATTATTTAATATGGAACTAACGTGTCATCAATGTAGGGGGAGTAAGTAAATTTCATTTATTTCATTTATGTTGGTTTGTGATCACCAAAAAGGGGGAGAATGTTGAGTATTGATTCCCCTGATTTGATTTTGATGATGAACAAACATAAATATCGTGTACTAATTCTCTTTGAGCGCAGTTATGGAGATCGTCGCCAATTTACTCTGTAGATCTCAAGCGACGTCTCAAGACTTCTTTAGAGCGCATGATCGTTGTGCTTGAAGCATTGTTGAAGCTCAAGGACTTGTTGATAAAGCCAAGAGATTCAGACCATCATGTTAGAGCTTTGAAGACGGTTTTTCTTGTATATCTCTTTGTCTTCTTGCTCTACTTTATAGAATGTTAAGCCTTGAGTCATACTGACTTAGCATCCGTCTTAATTATCTTATCTATTTACTAGGAATGTCGTAGAAGCCATTAGATAGGGTCTCTTAGCCTATCGCTCTTCTACTTGGCTTCTGGTGCATCTTAGTTGGTTCAAGTTGTAGAACTAATCGATTAAATGTCAATCTAATCTATTAGGAATTCTTCTTGAATCGACTAGCCATCCTTTGAATGTTAGCCTAATCTCTGTTGACCAACTAGTCAGTCCAAGAAGGTTCACCGACCGATTAGTTCTCAAACTAGTCGGTTAGTGTTTCTTCTTAGACCGACTAGATTATCTTTCCTCTTTCACACAAATCTCTGTTTGCAACTAGTCGGTCCAAGAAGGTTCACCGACCGATTAGTTATCAAACTAGTCGGTTAGTGTTGTAATGCCCTACAAGCTACTGCACAAGTACTAGAGGGGGGGTGAATAGTACTTTAAAAATAACAAGGAGTATAATTCCTAATTATAATGCAAACAACTACCAAATCAATTTGCGGAAGCTTAAATTGAATGACAACAACAAAATTAACAATGCTAACAAGAGATGTTACTGGGTTCGGATCCACCCAAGTCTCCCCGACTTGTTCCCGGTGATCCTACGTCCCAACCACCCGGATCCCCTCCGGATACTTGAGTTAGAAACCCAAACTCAAGATTTCCACTATGAAATACTTGTGAAAATCCTTGTAACGACTGCTTTTCATGTATCTGGATTTATTATATTATAATATATGTTTTGGTGGGTTTTCTCCTCATGTGTGGTTTTCGTCTCCGTGACTTTCATTTCGATCGTTTCTTCGTGTTTTCTCGTTTCTTCCTTAGGATCGTCGATTTCGAAGTATGTCATTCGTGACGGACTTCGTAACGGTCGTATCTTACTAATAGATCAAGCCTAGGAGTCTTAGGAATCGATCCCGGAGCTCCGCGCTCCGTATCGGAACTTTTGGTGCTTATTAGCCAGTATAAGAAGGGGCACCGACCGACTAGATGACGATCCAGTCGGTCGGCAATCCTTCTTGGACCGACTAGTTGGCTTTCTAAATTTCTCAGGAGTTACTGTTTATCGTTAGTTGGTCTAAGAAGGTTGGTTGACCGACTAGGTTGCAAACTAGTCGGTCGGCAATGCTTCTTTAACCGACTAACACATCATCTAAATTTTAGTATCAGTACTTTTCATTCTTAGTCGGTCTAAGTTCATCTTTTGACCGACTAGTTGTTAAACTAGTCGGTTAGGTTTTGTACTCAGACCGACTAATTCTTAGTCCTTCTGTACAGTCGAGTTATTGTTTACTCTTAGTCGATTTAAGAACGTTCATCGACCGACTAGATGCCAAACTAGTCGGTCAGTATTTGTTCTTCGACCGACTAAATCCAAATCCTATTTTCGTTCAGAAGTTACTGTTTACACTTAGTCGATCTGCGTTGGTCGACCAACCGACTAGTTGCCAAACTAGTCGGTCTGTGGTTGCTCTTTGACCGACTAATCTGTGTTAAAACCCTAATTTCTGGGCAGCCGCCAGCCCATCCTATTTAACCCCTTCCCAAACGTTTTCTTCTTCCTCCACTCGACCTAAACCCCTAGTTTCTCCCCCATTGAGCCCCCATCTTCCTCCAAGCTTCTTTCCTTCATTCCAAGCCCTAAATCCATCATCTAAACCCTCCCTCAACTCATTCAACCTCTCATCTTCCCCAAAATCTCATCAAACCCCCAAAATCCCCCAAGAACCCTATTCTCCAAACTTCTCCATTTGTTTCCAGATCTGGTTCCTAGGTTCCCCGGAGTGTTCCTTCCGCCTCCTCTCGGTAAGAAATCGATCTATTGATGTTTTCATACCCTATTTGTATTTTTATGAAACCCTAATGAATTTTCATGTTGTTTGATGATTATTTCCCCATAACAGCGACTTCCTCGTAGATTAGCATCCGCGAGACGAACCTTCGTGATCGTCATCCCCGGTGCTAGGCAAGTGAAACTTGCCACTTAGGGTTTAGGCCATGTTTTAGGCCATTTTGCTTGTTGTAGGCGTAAAAGAGGCTAGGCGACGAAATGATACTCGCCTAGGCGCAAATTGAGGAACTAGCTTGACAACGAAGCTAGTCCCGACATTTAGCATGTTGCACAATTACCATGTCATGTTTACTTTCCATTAACGGTATGCAAATTTATTGTCATGTCATTGCATTCTTTTTAGTGATCCCGTGATTGCGTAGCATCGCTACACTACGTGTGTTTCCTGGCTCGTGACCAGAAGCGAGCATAATGAGTTGCTAACCCCAACGCTCGATATTGAATTGTGAACTAAGAAACAAGCTCCCGTGCGGGGCAACCCTGGCTCACTTGCTGGGCTCATGTACAGGGACCCTGGCTTGTTTGCGTGTGGGATGGGGTAAGGGTTAAGCGGTCATTCAACTGGGGGTCTGCCTGATCAGCAACTGCAGTTGTACGACGTAAACTCTGGGGTGGGGTAGTGTTTAGTGCCGATCGGTGTGAATGTTGTACCATTCAGCTGAAGGGCGTAAACATCTACAAAACAATGTGAAACGTGAAATAGTGAATTGATTGAGATTGTTAGTAGCTTGGCTACTCTTGTCTTGTCCCGATACTTGTTCTCTTGTACTTACTGTTCACCATGTCTTAATTGTGCACTCATGTTATAACTGCCATGTCATGCATACTAAAACTGATAGGTTGCTAGTTGCCTTACTTTCAGTTTCCTTGCCCAAGGTTTTTAGACTTGCTGACATGTGCCCCTTTACTCTTTTGGGTGACACATGTTAGATCCTGAGCCTGAGTACCTTGTTGAGGACGAGGTGTTTGCTGACTCCGAGCCCGAGCTCGTGTTTGACGGGGAGAACGTGGACACTGGGGACCAGTCCTAGTGTCTTCGTTGTGTTTTACTTTTGTTTAGACAGTTGTTTTGTTGTCGGTGCGTAGCACCTATACTTTATTATGTCGTTGTACTTTTGTTGGCCTTGTTCTGGGCCTTTAGACTCTTTCTTTTAGCCTGGTGGCTTTTCTGGATGTTGGACTTATTTTCATGTTGGACAATTTATGAGATATGATAATTTTATTTCTGTCTCTCCTTTTATTATTATTGTTGCTCCGATGTGGTTACAGGGACCTGCTTATGTTTTATAACCGCTTATCGGGTTTGGGGCTTCACAACTCCACTCCCGTGCGGACCTTTTTACGTCTCGCCTCCATTTTAGGGAAGCGGGTCGTGACAGGTTTTGTTGGTGGCCCATGCAGGTCCTTCTGTAACTGCGATTATCGGAATAGCGATAATAATATTAGAATGTCCAATAAATTAAGTTCGATGTCCGAGTCATAAGCTATGAGTCTAATCTGATTCGTTTTCTGTGTCACTAGATGGCAGGAAGACGATTCACCCGTGGTGGGGGCAGTGGTGCGCTCCCTCATGATGAGGAGCCTGAGCGGGAACCCACCAACGGTGAGATGATGCGGATGATGCTCCAGATGATGCAAGTGCAGTAGGGCGTGCTCCTGCAAGTCCAGAATGCTCCACTTGCTCGAGCTGCCCGGGCTCTTCCGGATGCCCCTCGCTCTGAGCCGGGAGCGAAGAAATTTCGGGAGCTGGTTCCCGCATATTTTGATGGTTCTGAGGGTCCTCTGGCTGCCGATGAGTGGATTCGGAACATCGAGGACAATCTGAAGATGGCCAAGATCACCCTGGATGGATGGGTTGATTTGGCTAAGAGGCAACTTAAGGATAATGCTCGAAATTGGTGGGATGCAGAAGAGAAGATGTTGGTGGAGCTGATCGTCTGGGCTACCTTTAAGTCAAGATTTGATGGTGAGTTCTTCCCGAAAGCTGCCAGTGAAAAGATGCTGCAGCGTTTTATCGATTTGAAGCAAGGAAGATCGTCAGTGGACCAGTACCACCAGGAGTTCATGAGGCTGAGTCGGTTTGCACCAAAGATGGTGCAAGACACTGAGGAGAGAGCTCAGAGGTTCCTGCAGGGACTTGCTTCGGAGCTCCAGAGTTTTGTGACCTCTTCTGACCGGGAATCTTATCAGAAGGTTTTAGTAGCGGCCAAGAGGCAGGAGCTGCTCGTGAACCAAAGGAGGGGGCCTATGGTTGGTGCTGGGAAGAGGCCTGTGGAACAGGCGAGAGCTGTGGTTAGACCTGGATTCAGGCCTAACCAGCCAGCTCAGTTTAAGAGGCCAGGAGGGCCTATTCTGAAGACTTGCCATTTCTGCGGCAAGCCTGGCCACATCAAGGAACAGTGTCGGAAGTTTTTGGGCCAGTGTCTGGTTTGTGGTGATGCTTCCCATGTCGCGAGGGATTGTCGGCATGCGGGTCCGCTGCGGAGTGCTCCTGTTGTAGCACATCCGTTGCAGTAGCGAGCGTCTGTTCCTGCTGGACGTGGAGCGGCTTTTGTTCCACAGGGGCAGGCTTTTCGGCAGGCTGTTCCGCCGAGGAGGCATGCTTTTCTGATGACCGCTGTGGAGAGCGAGGCTGTGGATGAGGTTATCGCAGGTAATACTCAATCTAGCTATTACTTTCCTAGCTGGTTTGAATGTTAGATTGTGTTGATGGCTTGAACATGATTGTTTGCTAGACTAGGGTTTGATTGTTAAATTGCTTGTTAGGTGTGGTTTTGGTGTGCACATTTCCTGCACGAGTCCTCTTTGACTCTGGTGCATCGATGTGCATTATTTCTCGGAGCTTCGTGGAGAGGCATTCCTTGTCGACGTCTCCTCTTCCCAAGAGTTGGAATATCGTTACAGGGAATGGCGTGGTCTCGGTGCATCGTGGCTGCAATTCTTGCTCGTTGGTGGTCTGTGGACATGAGCTTTTCGCTGATTTCATCGTCCACGACATCATCAACTATGATGCAGTTCTTGGGATGGATTGGCTTGCGAGCTTCTATGCTACGATCGACTGTCGAAGGAAGAAGGTGGTGTTCGAGATTCCCGGACACCCGGTGTTTGAGTTCAGTCGTGGTAGCAGTTCGCTTGGTCCTGTCAGATTTTGGGCCAGGCCGGCGGAGGTTGTGGCTATGCAGATGGAGTTGGAGTGGCCAGCGGTGGTGCGAGATTTTGGCGACGTATTCCCCGAGGAGATGTCGGGTTTGCCACCTGATCGAGCGTTGGAATTTTCTATTTATCTTATTCCAGGTGCGCAGCCGATTTCGAAGGCACCATATCGTATGGCACCTGCAGAATTGGAAGAGTTGCGGAAGCAGTTGGATGAGCTCTTGCAGAAGGGTCATATTAATCCTAGTGTGTCCCCGTGGGGAGCACCGGTGCTACTGGTGAAGAAGAAGGATGGTTCACGTCGCATGTGCGTGGACTATCGAGAGTTGAATGCGGTGACCATTAAGAATAAATACCCGTTGCCTCGCATCGATGATATTTTTGATCAACTTGAGGTTCGAGGGTGTTTTCTAAATTGGATTTGAGGAGTGGTTACCATCAGTTGAAGGTGAAGAAGGATGATGCTCCGAAGACAGCGTTCAGGACGAAGTATGGACACTATGAGTTTGTGGTTATGCCCTTCGGCGTAACTAACGCACCCGCAGTTTTCATGAATCTGATGAACCTGATTTTCTACGAATTTTGGGATAAGTTTGTCGTTATCTTTATTGACGACATTCTGATCTATTCAAAGTCGGAGGAAGAGCATGCGTCGCACTTGAGGACGGTATTGGAGATTTTAAGGAACCATCGTTTGTATGCTAAGTTTTCGAAGTGTGAGTTTTGGCTGGATCGAGTTGCTTTTCTGGGGCATGTGGTGACTGGAGATGGTATTTCGGTGGATCCCGAGAAGATTAGGGCCATCAGAGAGTGGCCTGTTCCGTCGTCTGCGTCTGAGATTCGGAGTTTCCTTGGGCTTGCTGGTTACTATCGGCGATTCATTAAGGACTTTTCCCGTATTGCTGAGCCGATGACCAGATTGACGCGGAAGGATGTCCCTTTTGTTTGGTCGGGTGATTGTGAGAGTGCTTTTGGTATTCTGAAGGAGCGGTTGATGACTGCCCCTATTCTGGTTGTGCCTGATCGCAGCGGTGGATTTGAGATCTTTTGCGATGCTTCTGGCAAGGGTCTCGGTTGTGTGTTGCATCAGCATGGGCATGTTGTGGCGTATGCGTCTCGTCAGCTTAAGGTTCATGAGAAGAATTACCCGACGCATGATTTGGAGTTGGCTGCCGTTGTTTTGCTCTTAAGATTTGGAGGCACTTCTTGCTGAGTGAGAAAGTGAAGATTTTCACCGATCACAAAAGCTTGAAGTATATTTTTACTCAGAAGGAGCTCAACATGCGACAGCGTCGATGGTTGGAGCTTATGGCGGATTATGAGATTGATTTGCAGTTTCACCCTGGCAAGGTGAATGTGGTCCCTGATGCGCTGAGTAGGCTTCCCGCGGTGATGATTTTGACCTCGCAGTGGAGATTGCAGCAGGATTTTTGCGAGTCTGGCGTGGAGATTGTTCTTCCTGGGGAGGATTCATCGTTGATGTACATGCAGGTACAGTCGACGATCGTGGATCGGATTAAGGCTGGCCAGGCCGAGGATCCGAAGGTGATGAGGATTCGGGAGCAGGTGGAAGCCGGTCTGCGGACTGACTTTCTGATTCATGAGGATGGCTCGCTGAGGTTTGGAGCCAGGTTGTGTGTGCCAGCTGGGGATATTAGAGAGGAGTTGATGGTGGAGGGACACAGTTCGCCGTATTCTGTGCATCCTGGTGGCACCAAGATGTACCAGGATCTTCGTCTGAATTATTGGTGTCATGGTATGAAGAGAAGCGTGGTTCGGAGTGTAGCCAAGTGCTTGGTTTGCCAGCAAGTGAAGGCGGAGCATCAGCGTTCGGCCGGGTTGCTACAACCGCTTCCGATTCCGGAGTGGAAATGGCAACACATCACTATGGATTTCGTGACTGGACTACCTCAGAGTCCGAAGAAGAATGACGCGATTTGGGTGATCGTAGATCGATTGACCAAATCCACGCACTTTATTCCGTTCCGAGTGGGACAGTCCACTGAGGCGCTAGCGAGGAGATATATGGAGGTAAAATTCTTTTACTCTCTGTTTTATTTCCTTTTTCCTAGTTTGGATAGTGATGTAACGTGAATCGTGCAGGAGGTCGTGCGACTTCACGGAGTCCCCGTGAGTATCGTGTCTGATAGAGACACGAGGTTCACATCTCAGTTCTGGCAGAGTTTGCAGAAGAGCTTGGGAACACGTCTGAGTTTCAGCACGGCGTACCATCCGCAGACAGATGGCCAGTCCAAGAAGACGATTCAGATTTTGGAAGACATGCTGAGGGCGTGCATGTTGGATTTCAAGGGTTCGTGGGAGGACCATATACATTTGGTGGAGTTTTCTTACAACAACAGCTTCCAGGCGAGTATTGGCATGGCGCCTTTCGCCGCTCTTTATGGGAGGAAATGTCGATCGCCATTAAGTTGGGATGACGTTGGTGATCGGGAGTTGTTGGGACCTGAGATGATCGTGGAGGCCGTGGATATCGTCAGGAATATTCGGGAGAGGTTGAGGATTGCTCAGGACCGTTTTAAGCATTGGGCGGATGCTAAACGTCGTCCTTTGGAGTTTCAGCCGGGCGACCATGTGTTCTTGAAGATTTCCCCGAATCGCGGTGTGATTCGTTTTGGGAAGCGAGGGAAGTTGAGCCCGCGATACATTGGACCATTTGATGTTTTGGAGAGGGTTGGCGAGGTAGCTTATCGCTTGGCCTTGCCGCCATCTTTGGAAGGAGTTCACAATGTTTTCCATGTGTCGCAGCTTCGTCGATACATTAGCGATCCATCTCATGCTGTGGATTTTTCGGAGATTACCGTTCGCCCCGATATGACGTATGACCAGCATCCAGTGCAGATTCTGGACAGGCGTCAGAAATCGCTTCGGAACAAGATTGTCAATCTTGTGAGGGTGATGTGGCGACACGACTCACCTAGAGAGTCTACTTGGGAGAATGAGGATGAGATGCGAGAGCGTTTCCCACTTTTGTTTCCGAACTCGTGAGTGTTTGGAAATTCCGAGGACAGAATTTTTCTTAAGTTGGGGAGGATGTAACGACTGCTTTTCATGTATCTGGATTTATTATATTATAATATATGTTTTGGTGGGTTTTCTCCTCATGTGTGGTTTTCGTCTCCGTGACTTTCATTTCGATCGTTTCGTCGTGTTTTCTCGTTTCTTCCTTAGGATCGTCGATTTTGAAGTTTGTCATTCGTGACGGACTTCATAACGGTCGTATCTTACTAATAGATCAAGCCTAGGAGTCTTAGGAATCGATCCCGGAGCTCTGCGCTCCGTATCGGAACTTTTGGTGCTTATTAGCCGGTATAAGAAGGGGCACCGACCGATTAGATGACGATCCAGTCGGTCGGCAATCCTTCTTGGACCGACTAGTTGGCTTTCTAAATTTCTCAGGAGTTACTGTTTATCGTTAGTCGGTCTAAGAACGTTGGTTGACCGACTAGGTTGCAAACTAGTCGGTCGGCAATGCTTCTTTAACCGACTAACACATCATCTAAATTTTAGTATCAGTACTTTTCATTCTTAGTCGGTCTCAGTTCATCTTTTGACCGACTAGTTGTTAAACTAGTCGGTTAGGTTTTGTACTCAGTCCGACTAATTCTTAGTCCTTCTGTACAGTCGAGTTATTGTTTACACTTAGTCGGTCTGCGTTTGTCGACCGACCGACTAGTTGCCAAATTAGTCGGTCAGTGGTTGCTCTTTGACCGACTAATCTTTGTTAAAACCCTAATTTCTGGGCAGCCGCCAGCCCATCCTATTTAACCCCTTACCAAACGTTTTCTTCTTCCTCCACTCGACCTAAAACCCTAGTTTCTCCCCCATTGAGCCCCCATCTTCCTCCAAGCTTCTTTCCTTCATTCCAAGCCCTAAATCCATCATCTAAACCCTCCCTCAACTCATTCAACCTCTCATCTTCCCCAAAATCTCATCAAACCCCCAAAATCCCCCAAGAACCCTAATTCTCCAAACTTCTCCATTCGTTTCCAGATCTGGTTCCTAGGTTCCCCGGAGTGTTCCTTCCGCCTCCTCTCGGTAAGAAATCGATCTATTGATGTTTTCATACCCTATTTGTATTTTTATGAAACCCTAATGAAATTTCATGTTGTTTGATGATTGTTTCCCCATAACAGCGACTTCCCCGTAGATTAGCATCCGCGAGACGAACCTTCGTGATCGTCATCCCCGGTGCTAGGCAAGTGAAACTTGCCACTTAGGGTTTAGGCCATGTTTTCGGCCATTTTGCTTGTTGTAGGCGTAAAAGAGGCTAGGCGACGAAATGATACTCGCCTAGGCGCAAATTGAGGAACTAGCTTGACAACGAAGCTAGTCCCGACATTTAGCATGTTGCACAATTACCATGTCATGTTTACTTTTCATTAACGGTACGCAAATTTATTGTCATGTCATTGCATTCTTTTTAGTGATCCCGTGATTGCGTAGCATCGCTACACTACTTGTGTTTCCTGGCTCGTGACCAGAAGCGAGCATAATGAGTTGCTAACCCCAACGCTCGATATTGAATTGTGAACTAAGAAACAAGCTCCCGTGCGGGGCAACCCTGGATCACTTGCTGGGCTCATGTACAGGGACCCTGGCTTGTTTGCGTGTGGGATGGGGTAAGGGTTAAGCGTTCATTCAACTGGGGGTCTGCCTGATCAGCAACTGCAGTTGTAAGACGTAAACTCTGGTGTGGGGTAGTGTTTAGTGCCGATCGGTGTGAATGTTGTACCATTCAGCTGAAGGGCGTAAACATCTACAAAACAACGTGAAACGTGAAATAGTGAATTGATTGAGATTGTTAGTAGCTTGGCTACTCTTGTCTTGTCCCGATACTTGTTCTCTTGTACTTACTGTTCACCATGTCTTAATTGTGCACTCATGTTATAACTGCCATGTCATGCATACTAAAACTGCTAGGTTGCTAGTTGCCTTACTTTCAGTTTCCTTGCCCAAGTCTTTTAGACTTGCTGACATGTGCCCCTTTACTCTTTTGGGTGACACATGTTAGATCCTGAGCCTGAGTACCTTGTTGATGACGAGGTGTTTGCTGACGCCGAGCCCGAGCTCGTGTTTGACGGGGAGAACGTGGACACTGGGGACCAGTCCTAGTGTCTTCGTTGTGTTTTACTTTTGTTTAGACAGTTGTTTTGTTGTCGGTGCGTAGCACCTATACTTTATTATGTCGTTGTACTTTTGTTGGCCTTGTTTTGGGCCTTTAGACTCTTTCTTTTAGCCTGGTGGCTTTTCTGGATGTTGGACTTATTTTCATGTTGGACAATTTATGAGATTTGAGAATTTTATTTCTGTCTCTCCTTTTATTATTATTGTTGCTCCGATGTGGTTACATGGACTTGCTTATGCTTTATTGACGCTTATCGGGTTTGGGGCTTCACAGCTCCACTCCCGTGCGGACCTTTTTACGTCTCGCCTCCATTTTAGGGAAGCGGGTCGTGACAATCCACCACAAGTCAAATCATACATAATGTAATTTGTGACTCCCACAACCCGGGATCACAACCACACTCTCACAACCGAGAGTGAAACTTACAATTCAAATATGAAATGAAATAAGAAAACTTCTTACCGAACAAAATACCTATGCCTTGAGTATTGCTTACGAATTAGGGCAAGGATGATTTTGGGGAAGAAGTGGCACCAAACCCTAGCTCCAAGATGTAGATTAGCGATGGAGAGCTTTGGGGATGTTGGTGACCTAGAATCAAGCACTTGGCTTGGAAGGCTTCACACTCAATGAATCTCTCTTTGGAAGTAAGAGTGAGGAGAGATTATTGAATGGAATGAATGAGCTTTGAATGAACTTGGAATGAATTCTCTTGATCTCTAAACTTGCCATAATATCAGCCTTGGCAGCAATGAATGCAGCCCATCAAGTATATATAGGATAGAGGAGAGAGAGAGAGAAAAACGTTTCAATTAAAGCTCCAACGGCTCTTTTCTGAACCCAACTAGTCGGTCAAAGAACAACCACCGACCGACTAGTTTATCAACTAGTCGGTCGGTCAATTAACGTAAACCGACTAATGGAAAAACTGAGAAAAGATCAAAGTACAGACTAAGGAACTAGTCGGTCCAAGAAGAGTAGCTGACCGACTAGTTTTACAACTAGTCAGTCGGTTACTCAACTGAGACCGACTAACAGATAAAACTGAAGTCTGAGAAGAATTAGACTTAGTCGGTCCAAGAACAAATGTTGACCGACTAATTCACCAACTAGTCGGTCACCAAATGAACATAGACCGACTAACAATAAACAGTAAGTATGGTGAAAAATTTGGCATGTACAGTAAACTAAACTAGTCGGTCTAAGAAGGAAAGTTGACCGACTAGTTTATCAACTAGTCGGTCGATCAATGAACACAGACCGACTAATGATAAACAGTAGCTCAAGCTCAAATGTGCATGTACAGGGAAAGCTCAACTAGTCGGTCACAGAAGCATCGCCGACCGACTAGTTCACAAACTAGTCGGTCGGTGAGTCAACTTAGACCGACTAACTGTAAACAGTAAAGAGCTATGAATTAACTGAGAAGAACTAGTCGGTCCAAGAAGCTTGGCTGACCGACTAGATCACCATCTAGTCGGTCAGTTCTTCTTCTTGAACCAACTAACATGCACAAGAAGTCGCGAATCGAAGCGCGATGCTTCGGGAAGGATTGTATGGACTTCTACTAAGATCCTAGAGCTAAGATATGAGCGTTATGAAGAATTAAAACGTAAGACCTACTCAAGGCTTAACATTCTACGAAAGAAGCTAAAGACTATAAATAAAACTTGACGATACCGTCTTCAATAGCTTCAATCGAATCTTCATGACTTCTAAATTGGTCCATAAGCTTCAACGAAGCTTTAGGCATACGATCACGTGCTTGGAGAAGTCTTGAGACGTCGTAATTGATATTCATGTGAATTTGGCGACGATCTCCATAACTGCGCTCACAAAGTGTTAGTTCACATTATATTTATGTTTGTTCATCATCCAAAACCAAATCCGGGGAGTCCAATATCCAACATTCTCCCCCCTTTTTGGTGATGACAAACCAACATAAATAATAATCAAAAATAGTAATTCAAATGAAATTTACTTACTCCCCCTGCATTGATGACACGTTAATTCCAATTTAAACAATAATAATATGCATCAAGCAGACGAGTGAAGTATATTAAATGAGAATCGATTCTTGAATTATTGAATACCAAATGAAGGTTATTGAAATATCGGATTTGAAAATCCATTTATATATCTTAACTCCCCCTGAATCTAAAACATCAAGTTAGATTCTTGGAGAATGCTTTAAATTCTCATTTGGCACATCGTTATTATTATATCTCTCCCCCTTTGGCATAAGCAAAAAGAGCGGGAGGATAACAACGACAACAACAATGGCCTCAAATTAAAAGCACGGGAGTCGTAGAATACGACGACGGTTCAAGTGACACCAAAGAGAAAAATACGAATAGAATCAAGGCGTGTCAATGATACCAAAGTCGAAAAATCGTAAAACGAAATCATCAAAACTCAAATCAATTTAACGGATTGAGTTATGGCATATACTCTCCAATATCAACATTTCTTGGTTAATCTAGTGCATGGAAAACAATTCTATGTTTCCATAGAAGAAATTTCTACTAAACCAAGTTAATATCGTCGAGCGACGAAATCAAACATCAGAGACATAAAAATTTTAAATTGCACAATATAATTAAATGTCAACTGCGATGTATTTATATATATATAAAATATGAAGCATAGTACATCACCGACATACAAAACATCGATCGACTGGTCGGTGCACAAAAATACATCATCATATGACAAAATATCGGAGTGTCAACAAAAATACACCATCATCAAAAAACATCAAAATACATCATCACAGATATCAAAAAGACATCAAAATGACCCAAAATACATAGCCACCCACACTATCCTACCCAACATCTCTCACAACTTGATATATCATCCAATGAGTATCGGGAGAGGCCTCGAAGAAACTCAAGAGGCAGCGGTAGGATCAGAGGCAACTGCAGGCTCAGCAGAAGCAGAGGAGGTGACTGGATCAGCAGGAACGTCCGGAAGATCAGCAGGAGCGACGGCTGAAGTGGCAACCGCTGAAGCAGCAACCGTAGTGGCCTCGGGAGCACCAGTCGGAGTATCCACCACAGGAGTGGCGACAACAGGTGTGCTCTCGGGGGCACCAGCAGACGAAGCAACAACAACATCACCGGAAGTGGTAGCACCAGCAGCAGTAGTACCAGCAGAAGTGCCCTCGGGGCAAGAGTCGACGCACGACAAAGCTCCTCGACGTCCTCCTCAGCCAACTCATCTAACTCCTCATCCTCAGAAACGGAAGGAGGAAGCTCAACACCCATCAGACGAGCCATACGGCAAACTACCCCCTCGGTACGAGCCAAGCGAGACTCGTGACGACGAAGTAACTGTACGACCTCATCCAGGGTGGAAGAGGGAGCACCAGAGGCAGAGGCAGGGGCAGAGGCAGACGCTGAAGGTGTCGTCCTCTGAACGTGACGAAGGGCCGCAAGAGATTTCTTGACGGCCGTCGCGTTCAGGGGAGGACCAAGGGGACACTCATCGTCACGAGGCAACGTGACACGGAAGTGACGAAACACGAGGGTCAATAAGCAAGGAAATGGGATATGAGCCGATTTATTGTGTCACGACCCGCTTCCCTAAAATGGAGGCGAGACGTAAAAAGGTCCGCATGGGAGTGGAGCTGTGAAGCCCCAAACCCGATAAGCGTCAATAAAACATAAGCAGGTCCCTGTAACCACATCGGAGCAACAATAATAATAAAAGGACAGACAGAAATAAAATTCTCATATCTCATAAATTGTCCAACATGAAAATAAGTCCAACATCCAGAAAAGCCACCAGGCTAAAAGAAAGAGTCTAAAGGCCCAGAACAAGGCCAACAAAAGTACAACGACATAATAAAGTATAGGTGCTACGCACCGACAACAAAAAAACTGTCTAAACAAAAGTAAAACACAACAAAGACACTAGGACTGGTCCCCAGTGTCCACGTTCTCCCCGTCAAACACGAGCTCGGGCTCGGAGTCAGCAAACACCTCGTCCTCAACAAGGTACTCAGGCTCAGGATTTAACATGTGTCACCCAAAAGAGTAAAGGGGCACATGTCAGCAAGTCTAAAAGACTTGGGCAAGGAAACTGAAAGTAAGGCAACTAGCAACCTATCAGTTTTAGTATGCATGACATGGCAGTTATAACATGAGTGCACAATTAAGACATGGTGAACAGTAAGTACAAGAGAACAAGTATCGGGACAAGACAAGAGTAGCCAAGCTATTAACAATCTCAATCAATTCACTATTTCACGTTTCACGTTGTTTTGTAGATGTTTACGCCCTTCAGCTGAATGGTATAACATTCACACCGATCGGCACTAAACACTACCCCACTCCAGAGTTTACGTCTTACAACTGCAGTTGCTGATCAGGCAGACCCCCAGTTGAATGACCGCTTAACCCTTACCCCATCCCACACACAAACAAGCCAGGGTCCCTGTACATAAGCCCAGCAAGTGAGCCAGGGTTGCCCCGCACGGGAGCTTGTTTCTTAGTTCACAATTCAATATCGAGCGTTGGGGTTAGCAACTCATTATGCTCGCTTCTGGTCACGAGCCAGGAAACACAAGTAGTGTAGCGATACTACACAATCACAGGATCACTAAAAAGAATGCAATGACATGACAATAAATTTGCGTACCGTTAATGGAAAGTAAACATGACATGGTAATTGTGCAACATGCTAAATGTCGGGACTAGCTTCGTTGTCAAGCTAGTTCCTCAATTTGCGCCTAGGCAAGTATCATTTCGTCGCCTAGCCTCTTTTACGCCTACAACAAGCAAAATGGCCTAAAACATGGCCTAAATCCTAAGTGGCAAGTTTCACTTGCCTAGCACTGGGGATGACGATCACGAAGGTTCGTCTCGCGGATGCTAATCTACGGGGAAGTCGCTGTTATGGGGAAACAATCATCAAACAACATGAAATTTCATTAGGGTTTCATAAAAATACAAATAGGGTATGAAAACATCAATAGATCGATTTCTTACCGAGAGGAGGCGGAAGGAACACTTCGGGGAACCTAGGAACCAGATCTGGAAACGAATGGAGAAGTTTGGAGAATTAGGGTTCTTGGGGGATTTTGGGGGTTTGATGAGATTTTGGGGAAGATGAGAGGTTGAATGAGTTGAGGGAGGGTTTAGATGATGGATTTAGGGCTTGGAATGAAGGAAAGAAGCTTGGAGGAAGATGGGGGCTCAATGGGGGAGAAACTAGGGTTTTAGGTCGAGTGGAGGAAGAAGAAAACGTTTGGGAAGGGGTTAAATAGGATGGGCTGGCGGCTGCCCAGAAATTAGGGTTTTAACACAGATTAGTCGGTCAAAGAGCAACCACTGACCGACTAGTTTGGCAACTAGTCGGTCGATCGACCAACGCAGACCGACTAAGTGTAAACAGTAACTTCTGAACGAAAATAGGATTTGGATTTAGTCGGTCGAAGAACAAATACTGACCGACTAGTTTGGCATCTAGTCGGTCGATGAACGTTCTTAAACCGACTAAGAGTAAACAGTAACTCGACTGTACAGAATGACTAAGAATTAGTCGGTCTGAGTACAAATCCTAACCGACTAGTTAACAACTAGTCGGTCAAAAGATGAATTTAGACCGACTAAGAATGAAAAGTACTGATACTAAAATTTAGATGATGTGTTAGTCGATTAAAGAAGCATTGCCGACCGACTAGTTTGCAACCTAGTCAGGAAACCAACGTTCTTAGACCGACTAACGATAAACAGTAACTCCTGAGAAATTTAGAAAGCCAACTAGTCGGTCCAAGAAGGATTGCCGACCGACTGGATCGTCATCTAGTCGGTCGGTGCCCCTTCTTATACCGGCTAATAAGCACCAAAAGTTCTGATACGGAGCGCGGAGCTCCGGGATCGATTCCTAAGACTCCTAGGCTTGATCTATTAGTAAGATACGACCGTTATGAAGTCCGTCACGAATGACATACTTCGAAATCGACGATCCTAAGGAAGAAACGAGAAAACACGACGAAACGATCGAAATGAAAGTCACGGAGACGAAAACCACACATGAGGAGAAAACCCACCAAAACATATATTATAATATAATAAATCCAGATACATGAAAAGAAGTCGTTACATCCTCCCCAACTTAAGAAAAATTCCGTCCTCGGAATTTCCAAAGACTCACGAGTCTGGAAACAAAAGTGGGAAACGCTCTCGCATCTCATCCTCATTCTCCCAAGTAGACTCTCCAGGTGAGCCGTGTCGCCACATCACCCTCACAAGATTGACAATCTTGTTCCGGAGCGATTTCTGACGCCTGTCCAGAATCTGCACTGGATGCTGGTCATACGTCATATCGGGGCGAACGGTAATCTCCGAAAAATCCACAACATGAGATGGATCGCTAATGTATCGACGAAGGTGCGACACATGGAAAACATTATGAACTCCTTCCAAAGATGGCGACAAGGCCAAGCGATAAGCTACCTCGCCAACCCTCTCCAAAACATCAAATGGTCCAATGTATCGTGGGCTCAACTTCCCTCGCTTCCCAAAACGAATCACACCGCGATTCGGGGAAATCTTCAAGAACACATGGTCGCCCAGTTGAAACTCCAAAGGACGACGTTTAGCATCCGCCCAATGCTTAAAACAGTCTTGAGCAATCCTCAACCTCTCCCGAATATTCCTGACGATATCCACGGCCTCCACGATCATCTCAGGTCCCAACAACTCCCGATCACCAACGTCATCCCAACTTAATGGCGATCGACATTTCCTCCCATAAAGAGCGGCGAACGGCGCCATGCCAATACTCGCCTGGAAGCTGTTGTTGTAAGAAAACTCCACCAAATGTAGATGGTCCTCCCACGAACCCGTGAAATCCAACATGCACGCCCTCAGCATGTCTTCCAAAATCTGAATCGTCCTCTCGGACTGGCCATCTGTCTGCGGATGGTACGCCGTGCTGAAACTCAGACGCGTTCCCAAGCTCTTCTGCAAACTCTGCCAGAACTGAGATGTGAACCTCGTGTCTCTGTCAGACACGATACTCACGGGGACTCCGTGAAGTCGCACGACCTCCTGCACGATTCACGTTACATCACTATCCAAATTAGGAAAAAGGAAATAAAACAGAGAGTAAAAGAATTTTACCTCCATATATCTCCTCGCTAGCGTCTCAGTGGACTGTCCCACTCGGAACGGAATAAAGTGCGCGGATTTGGTCAATCGATCTACGATCACCCAAATCGCGTCATTCTGCTTCGGACTCCGAGGTAGTCCAGTCACGAAATCCATAGTGATGTGTTGCCATTTCCACTCCGGAATCGGAAGCGGTTGTAGCAACCCGGCCGAACGCTGATGCTCCACCTTCACTTGCTGGCAAACCAAGCACTTGGCTACACTCCGAGCCACGCTTCTCTTCATACCATGCCACCAATAATTCAGACGAAGATCCTGGTACATCTTGGTGCCACCAGGATGCACAGAATACGGCGAACTGTGTGCCTCCACCATCAACTCCTCTCTAATATCCCCAGCTGGTACACACAACCTGGCTCCAAACCTCAGCGAGCCATCCTCATGAATCAGAAAGTCAGTCCGCAGACCGGCTTCCACCTGCTCCCGAATCCTCATCAGCTTCGGATCCTCGGCCTGGCCAGCCTTAATCCGATCCACGATCGTCGACTGTACCTGCATGTACATCAACGATGAATCCTCCCCAGGAAGAACAATCTCCACGCCAGACTCGCAAAAATCCTGCTGCAATCTCCACTACGAGGTCAAAATCATCACCGCGGGAAGCCTACTCAGCGCATCAGGGACCACATTCACCTTGCCAGGGTGAAACTGCAAATCAATCACATAATCCGCCATAAGCTCCAACCATCGACACTGTCGCATGTTGAGCTCCTTCTGAGTAAAAATATACTTCAAGCTTTTGTGATCGGTGAAAATCTTCACTTTCTCACTCAGCAAGAAGTGCCTCCAAATCTTAAGAGCAAACACAATGGCAGCCAACTCCAAATCATGTGTCGGGTAATTCTTCTCACGAACCTTAAGCTGACGAGACGCATACGCCACAACATGCCCATTCTGATGCAACACACAACCGAGACCCTTGCCAGAAGCATCACAAAAGATCTCAAATCCACCGCTGCGATCAGGCACAACCAGAATAGGGGCAGTCGTCAACCTCTCCTTTAGAATACCAAAAGCACTCTCACAATCACCCGACCAAACAAAAGGGACATCCTTCCGCGTCAACCTGGTCATCGGCTCAGCAATACGGGAAAAGTCCTTAATGAATCGCCGATAGTAACCAGCAAGCCCAAGGAAACTCCGAATCTCAGACGCAGACGACGGAACAGGCCACTCTCTGATGGCCCTAATCTTCTCGGGATCCACCGAAATACCATCTCCAGTCACCACATGCCCCAGAAAAGCAACTCGATCCAGCCAAAACTCGCACTTCGAAAACTTAGCATACAAACGATGCTTCCTCAAAATCTCCAATACCGTCCTCAAGTGCGACGCATGCTCTTCCTCCGACTTTGAATAGATCAGAATGTCGTCAATAAAGATAACGACAAACTTATCCAAAAAGTCATAGAAAATCAGGTTCATCAGATTCATGAAAACTGCGGGTGCGTTAGTTACACCGAAGGGCATAACCACAAACTCATAGTGTCCATACTTCATCCTGAACGCTGTCTTCGGAGCATCATCCTTCTTCACCTTCAACTGATGGTAACCACTCCTCAAATCCAATTTAGAAAACACCCTCGAACCTCCAAGTTGATCAAAAATATCATCGATGCGAGGCAACGGGTATTTATTCTTAATGGTCACCGCATTCAACATTCGATAGTCCACGCACATGCGACGTGAACCATCCTTCTTCTTCACCAGCAGCACCGGTGCCCCCACGGGGACACACTAGGATTAATATGACCCTTCTGCAAGAGCTCATCCAACTGCTTCCGCAACTCTTCCAATTCTACAGGTGCCATACGATATGGTGCCTTCGAAATCGGCTGCTCACCTGGAATAAGATCAATAGAAAATTCCAACGCTCGATCAGGTGACAAACCCGACATCTCCTCGGGGAAGACGTCGCCAAAATCTCGCACCACCGCTGGCCACTCCAACTCCATATGCATAGCCACAACCTCCGCCGGCCTGGCCCGAAATCTGACAGGACCAAGCGAACTGCTACCACGACTGAACTCAAACACCGGGTGTCCGGGAATCTCGAACACCACCTTCTTCCTTCGACAGTCGATCGTAGCATAGAAGCTCGCAAGCCAATCGATCCCAAGAACTGCATCATAGTTGATGATGTCGTGGACGATGAAATCAGCGAAAAGCTCATGTCCACAGACCACCAACGAGTAAGAATTGCAACCACGATGCACCGAGACCACGCCATTCCCTGTTACGATATTCCAACTCTTGGGAAGAGGAGACGTCGACAAGGAATGCCTCTCCACGAAGCTCTGAGAAATAATGCACATCGATGCACCAGAGTCAAAGAGGACTCGTGCAGGAAATGTGCACACCAAAACCACACCTAACAAGCAATTTAACAATCAAACCCTAGTCTAGCAAACAATCATGTTCAAGCAATCAACACAATCTAACATTCAAACCAGCTAGGAAAGTAATAGCTTGATTGAGGATTCCCTGCGATAACCTCATCCAAAGCCTCGCTCTCCACAGCGGTCATCAGAAAAGCCTGCCTCCTCGGCGGAACAGCCTGCCGAAAAGCCTGCCCTTGTGGAACAAGAGCCGCTCCACGTCCAGCAGGAACAGACGCTCGCTGCTACAACGGATGTGCTGCAACAGGAGCCCTCTGCAGCGGACCCGCATGCCGACAATCCCTCGCGACATGGGAAGCATCACCACAAACCAGACACTGGCCCAAAAACTTCCGACACTGTTCCTTGATGTGGCCAGGCTTGCCGCAGAAATGGCAAGTCTTCAGAATAGGCCCTCCTGGCCTCTTAAACTGAGCTGGCTGGTTAGGCCTGAATCCAGGTCTAACCACAGCTCTCGCCTGTTCCACGTGCCTCTTCCCAGCACAAACCATAGGCCCCCTCCTCTGGTTCACGAGCAGCTCCTGCCTCTTGGCTGCTACTAAAACCTTCTGATAAGATTCCCAGTCAGAAGAGGTCACAAAACTCTGGAGCTCCGAAGCAAGTCCCTGCAGGAACCTCTGAGCTCTCTCCTCAGCGTCCTGCACCATCTTTGGTGCAAACCGACTCAGCCTCATGAACTCCTGGTGGTACTGGTCCACTGACGAGCTTCCTTGCTTCAAATCGATAAAACGCTGCAGCATCTCTTCCCTGGCAGCTTTCGGGAAGAACTCACCATCAAATCTGGACTTAAAGGTAGCCCAGACGATCGGCTCCACCAACATCTTCTCTTCTGCATCCCACCAATTCCGAGCATTATCCTTAAGTTGCCTCTTAGCCAAATCAACCCATCCAGCCTGGGTGATCTTGGCCATCTTCAGATTGTCCTCGATGTTCCGAATCCACTCATCGGCAGCCAGAGGACCCTCAGAACCATCCAAATATGCGGGACCCAGCTCCCGAAATTTCTTCGCTCCTGGCTCAGAGCGAGGGGCATCCGGAAGAGCCCGGGCAGCTCGAGCAAGTGGAGCATTCTGGACTTGCAGGAGCACGCCCTGCTGCACTTGCATCATCTGGAGCATCATCCGCATCATCTCACCGTTGGTGGGTTCCCGCTCAGGCTCCTCATCATGAGGGAGCGCACCACTGCCCCCACCACGGGTGAATCGTCTTCCTGCCATCTAGTGACACAGAAAACGAATCAGATTAGACTCATAGCTTATGACTCGGACGTCGAACTTAATTTATTGGACATTCTAATATTATTATCGCTATTCCGATAATCGCAGTTACAGAAGGACCTGCATGGGCCACCAACAAAACCTGTCACGACCCGCTTCCCTAAAATGGAGGCGAGACGTAAAAAGGTCCGCACGGGAGTGGAGCTGTGAAGCCCCAAACCCGATAAGCGTCAATAAAACATAAGCAGGTCCCTGTAACCACATCGGAGCAACAATAATAATAAAAGGAGAGACAGAAATAAAATTCTCATATCTCATAAATTGTCCAACATGAAAATAAGTCCAACATCCAGAAAAGCCAACAGGCTAAAAGAAAGAGTCTAAAGTCCCAGAACAAGGCCAACAAAAGTGCAACGACATAATAAAGTATAGGTGCTATGCACCGACAACAAAACAACTGTCTAAACAAAAGTAAAACACAATGAAGACACTAGGACTGGTCCCCAGTGTCCACGTTCTCCCCGTCAAACACGAGCTCGGGCTCGGCGTCAGCAAACACCTCGTCCTCAACAAGGTACTCAGGCTCAGGATCTAACATGTGTCACCCAAAAGAGTAAAGGGGCACATGTCAGCAAGTCTAAAAGACTTGGGCAAGGAAACTGAAAGTAAGGCAACTAGCAACCTAGCAGTTTTAGTATGCATGACATGGCAGTTATAACATGAGTGCACAATTAAGACATGGTGAACAGTAAGTACAAGAGAACAAGTATCGGGACAAGACAAGAGTAGCCAAGCTACTAACAATCTCAATCAATTCACTATTTCATGTTTCACGTTGTTTTGTAGATGTTTACGCCCTTCAGCTGAATGGTACAACATTCACACCAATCGGCACTAGACACTACCCCACCCCAGAGTTTACGTCTTACAACTGCAGTTGCTGATCAGGCAGACCCCCAGTTGAATGACCGCTTAACCCTTACCCCATCCCACACGCAAACAAGCCAGGGTCCCTGTACATGAGCCCAGCAAGTGAGCCAGGGTTGCCCCGCACGGGAGCTTGTTTCTTAGTTCACAATTCAATATCGAGCGTTGGGGTTAGCAACTCATTATGCTCGCTTCTGGTCACGAGCCAGGAAACACAAGTAGTGTAGCGATACTACACAATCACAGGATCACTAAAAAGAATGCAATGACATGACAATAAATTTGCGTACCGTTAATGGAAAGTAAACATGACATGGTAATTGTGCAACATGCTAAATGTCGGGACTAGCTTCGTTGTCAAGCTAGTTCCTCAATTTGCGCCTAGGCGAGTATCATTTCGTCGCCTAGCCTCTTTTACGCCTACAACAAGCAAAATGGCCTAAAACATGGCCTAAACCCTAAGTGGCAAGTTTCACTTGCCTAGCACCGGGGATGACGATCACGAAGGTTCGTCTCGCGGATGCTAATCTACGGGGAAGTCGCTGTTATGGGGAAACAATCATCAGACAACATGAAATTTCATTAGGGTTTCATAAAAATACAAATAGGGTATGAAAACATCAATAGATCAATTTCTTACCGAGAGGAGGCGGAAGGAACACTCCGGGGAACCTAGGAACCAGATCTGGAAACGAATGGAGAAGTTTGGAGAATTAGGGTTCTTGGGGGATTTTGGGGGTTTGATGAGATTTTGGGGAAGATGAGAGGTTGAATGAGTTGAGGGAGGGTTTAGATGATGGATTTAGGGCTTGGAATGAAGGAAAGAAGCTTGGAGGAAGATGGGGGCTCAATGGGGGAGAAACTAGGGTTTTAGGTCGAGTGGAGGAAGAAGAAAACGTTTGGGAAGGGGTTAAATAGGATGGGCTGGCGGCTGCCCAAAAATTAGGGTTTTAACACAGATTAGTCGGTCAAAGAGCAACCACTGACCGACTAGTTTGGCAACTAGTCGGTCGGTCGACCAACGCAGACCGACTAAGTGTAAACAGTAACTTCTGAACGAAAATAGGATTTGGATTTAGTCGGTCGAAGAACAAATACTGACCGACTAGTTTGGCATCTAGTCGGTCGATGAACGTTCTTAAACCGACTAAGAGTAAACAGTAACTCGACTGTACAGAAGGACTAAGAATTAGTCGGTCTGAGTACAAAACCTAACCGACTAGTTTAACAACTAGTTGGTCAAAAGATGAACTTAGACCGACTAAGAATGAAAAGTACTGATACTAAAATTTAGATGATGTGTTAGTCGGTTAAAGAAGCATTGCCGACCGACTAGTTTGCAACCTAGTCGGTCAACCAACGTTCTTAGACCGACTAACGATAAACAGTAACTCCTGAGAAATTTAGAAAGCCAACTAGTCGGTCCAAGAAGGATTGCCGACCGACTGGATCGTCATCTAGTCGGTCGGTGCCCCTTCTTATACCGGCTAATAAGCACCAAAAGTTCCGATACGGAGCGCGGAGCTCCGGGATCAATTCCTAAGACTCCTAGGCTTGATCTATTTGTAAGATACGACCGTTATAAAGTCCGTCACGAATGACATACATCGAAATCGACGATCCTAAGGAAGAAACGAGAAAACACGACGAAACGATCGAAATGAAAGTCACGGAGACGAAAACCACACATGAGGAGAAAACCCACCAAAACATATATTATAATATAATAAATCCAGATACATGAAAAGCAGTCGTTACATATTGGACTTGCGAATACACTCGAAAGAATCAATCTTATCGAGTATAATGCGAGCCTAATTAATCGAGCTCCCCATGAAGATAGCATAGATAAGCTTCAGAAAGGGCTGGGACGGGAGAGATGAGGAGCCGTACTTGGGAAGCAAGCACGACTTCAGAATCAAATTTAGGACCCAAGCATTCGGCTTAAAAGATTTGGATGGCACGCCAATCATGGCGGGAGGGATCTGATGGAAAATCTCTGAAAGGATGGTCTGATCAAGGGAAGAGATATCGTCAACAGAGATATCAGAGGGGAGGAGGCCAGACGAAGAGATAACCAAAATCTCTCCTAAGATTTCCGCTGTGAGGACTATAGGAGTCCCCAAAACGGTCGTCTCAACAGAGTGGGTCTGATCGTACTGACCCCGGATCCTATTCGCATAGAAAAGCTTCACTAAACGTGGGTACGGGTGAGGGTTCGCCTTCGGGTCATAACGAAGATAATCGAGAAGACCCGATGACGAAAGAAGATCAGCTAACCCAATGAAGTCACTGAACTGGACGAAATGCTCCAGAAGCAGTGGACAATGTTCGATACGGTTGTAAGCCGCGAGACACAACGGGTCGTCGCGACACAACGAGATATCGACACCGCCCACCGACATCGGAGCCTTTCCCTTAGGCTTACGGGTAGACGAACGAGGGTGGGTGCTAGACTCGGGATGAGTAGGAGGAGTGGGTTCCCTATGAGTCTCTGTCTCGGGGATATACTCCGTATCGGAATCGGTAGGAGTATGGAATGAAGAACGAGAGGTAAGATCTTTGGCCTTGGGCTTAGGCTTGGGCTTGGGTTGACCTCTAGGCTTGGCGGTCGTCGTCCTCTTCTTCTTGGGAGGATGCGAAGACGACGAAGGTTGGGTGGTCTTGGCACGGCGTTTTGGAGGGGTTGGATGCTCGGGATCCGAAAGGTTTTGTTCTACGGTCATCGGCGAGGGGCTAGACGGAGTGATCGGGATTCGTGTTCGGGCCATAATCTCGGCACAACACGACACAAGAGATCAAACACAAGAACCCTAGCCGAAAAAGATTTAAACCCTAGAATCCCTAGAAACCCTAGAAATCGAACTAACCCTAGCACTAGGAATGGAAAACTAACCCTAGAAAGAGAGGAAATCACCTAGAAGGAGGGGCCGACGGTGGAGATCGACGGAGATGGCCGGAAAACGGCCGGAGGTCGATCGGAATTCGAAGGGGCTGCGAGGGGTCGGGGTTTTGAGCTGAGGGAGAAGGGGATCTAGTCGATTAGAAAGAAAAAAAACCGACTAAAATGAGTTTAAGTCGGTCGAGATCGCAAATGACCAAACAGTCCCTGGCACAACTAGTCGGTCACAGTTCAAGCACTGATCGACTAGATCACGATCTAGTCGGTCGGTCAATGAGCTTGAACCGACTAGTTGCAAACAGTGGCTGAATCCAAGATTTACTGACAAGATTTAGTCGGTCTGCGTTCATTTACTGACCGACTAGATCTCAATCTAGTCGGTCGGTCACTGAACATGAACCGACTAAAGAGTTAAAATGAAGAGGAAACTCAAAAAGCTTGAGTTAGTCGGTCTAAGTTCTTCTACTAACCGACTAAATGAACATCTAGTCGGTTGGTGGTTGAACTGAAACCGACCAAAAGTTGATAATCAAGTTCTTTCCTCAATTCACTTGGACGATATAGCGCAAAACTCTCAATAATCATCTAAACTTCCCCATTAAACATCGAAATCTTAAATACGACATTCAAAACATGAATTCGAGCAGAAATTCAAAATATCACATAAATTCTCGAAAAATCCAATAAGTCTAGCATGAACGAAATATTTCGAAATATAATAGCATGCAAGATTATTGAATGAAACATGAATCCTATATCTCGGATTCACCCATAATCCCCAATTCTTGACGCAACCGCACAAAGGAGTCCTCCTTTAGGGGTTTCGTGAAAATATCGGCGATTTGCTTTTGGGTTTCAACGTACACTAAAATGATGTCCTTTTTAGCAACATGATCATCAAAAAATGGTGTCGGACATCTATGTGTTTCGAACGGGAATGGTGTACCGGGTTCTTGGAGAGACATATTGCACTTTGGTTGTTAACCATGATAGGGCAAGTATCACAATTAATACCAAAGTCTTTAAGTGTGTGTCTCATCCAAAGAACTTGAGCACACGCAGCACCGGCGGCAATATATTCCGCCTCAGTGGTTGAAAGTGATACGGAATTTTGCTTCTTGGAAAACCAAGAGACAAGGGAATTTCCTATAAAATGGCAAGTGCCACTAGTACTTTTCCTGTCGGATTTGCATCCCGCATAATCGGCATCACTATATGAGATTAACTCATACGTGCTAGATTTTGGATAAAGTAATCCAAAATCAAGTGTATAACTTATATAACGGAAAATACGCTTTACCGCAACTAAGTGAGACTCCTTAGGTTGAGACTGATAACGAGCACATATGCATACGGCAAACATAATATCGGGCCTACTTGCGGTAAGATAAAGTAAACTACCTATCATACCTCGATATAGACGAATGTCTACATCCTTACCGCCCGTATCCTTATCAAGATGCGTAGTCGTGCTCATTGGAGTCTTTTTCCCGGAAGCACTCTCCATTCCAAATCGCTTTAGCAACTCCACCGTGTACTTCGTTTGGTGGATGAAGATTGCATCGTCCATTTGGTGAATTTAGAGACCTAAGAAATACTTGAGCTCACCCATGTGGCTCATCTCAAATTGTTCCTTCATAACATTAGAAAACTCTTCGCAAAGAGCAAAGTTAGTAGCACCGAAAATGATATCATCAACATATATTTGAACTAAAATTATATCATTATTCGCATGCTTAACAAAAAGTGTAGAATCGGCTTCTCCCATTTTAAAATTCAAATCCAAAAGAAAATTCTTTAGGCGATCATACCAAGCTCGAGGAGCTTGTCTCAAACCGTAAAGTGCTTTCTTTAGTTTAAAAACATGATTTGGAAATTTTTCATTTATGAAGCCCGGAGGTTGAGAAACGTAAACTTCCTCAACGACATCTCCGTTTAAAAATGCACTTTTAACATCCATTTGAAATAATTTAAAATCCTTATGGCATGCAAAAGACAATAATAATCTAATTGATTCTAATCTAGCTACCGGAGCGAAGGATTCTTCGAAATCAATACCTTCCTCTTGGCGGTAGCCTTGAGCAACTGAACGAGCTTTGTTCCGGACGACGACTTGGTTTTCGTCGGTTTTGTTCTTGAAGATCCACTTTGTCCCTATGACGGTGTGGTTCTTCGATGGCAATGGAACAAGCTCCCAAACTTCATTCCTCTCGAATTGAATGAGTTCCTCCTCCATGGCTAAGATCCAAGCGCTATCTTCGCATGCTTCATTAACATTCTTTGGCTCTATCGAGGAGGCAAAGGCACAATGAGCGAAGTAGTTTACTTGCGATCTCGTCTTGACACTATCATAGATATTGCCAATGACTTGCTCATGAGGATGGTCACGAACGCTATGAAGCCGTTTGGGAATACCTTGATCACTAGGAACATTCTCAACAACTTCATTAGGTGGGTTAGTCTCAATAGAATCAATAGAATCATTAGACTTAGAATTATCAAACGAATCACATAAAACATCCATAGAATCATTATCATTTGAAATTCTAGTTGGAACAAATCCTTCATTAAATGAGACATGAAGCGACTCCTCGATCGTTGAGGTTCGTTTGTTGAATATCCGGTAGGCTTTGCTACGCGAAGAATATCCAACAAAAATCCCCTCATCGGATCTTGGATCGAATTTGTCCAAACTACCATGCGTGTTCTTAATAAAACATTTCAAACCAAAAACACGAAAATGTTTAACTTGAGGCAACCTACCAAACAATAATTCATAACAAGTTTGTTTAGTGCCGGGCCTCAAAAGTATTCTATTAAACACATAGCAAGCGGTGTGTACCGCTTCTGCCCAAAATTGATGGCCAAGTTGGCTATCATCAAGCATAGTGCGAGCACACTCCACTAGCGTCCTATTCTTTCTCTCAACTACACCATTTTGAGGAGGTGCACGAGGGAAAGAGAAGGTGTGAGTAATACCAACTTCATCACAAAATGTCTCAAAAGACTCATTCTCAAATTCACCTCCATGATCACTATGAATAGTGACAATGGTGGTTCCTAAGAGATTTTGTACTTTCTTAACAAAAATTGTGAAGTTTTCAAAAGCTTCATTTTTATTACATAATGAAAATACCCATGTAAATCTCGAAAAATTATCTACGATGACAAGTCCATATCTTGCATTTCCTAAGGAAGCAACTCTAGTTGGCCCAAATAAGTCTAGATGTAATAGCTCTAGTGGCCGTTTAGTAGAAATACTTTTCTTAGGTTTAAATGAAGATTTAGGAAGCTTGCCACGTTGACAACAATCACAAAAACTTTTCTTTTCAAAAACGAGCTTCGGAAAACCTTTAATGGAATTTAATTTTGAAAGCTTATAAAGTGTTCCAAAGTTCACATGTCCAAAGCGTCGATGCCTTAAGTGTTGTTCACTTGTGTTGGCAACGAGACATTGTTCATAAGACTTAGGAAGATCCAAAATATAAATATCTTTATGACGAGTGCCGGAAAATAATAATTTATCATTATCTTTTCTTAAAATATGACACAATCCTTTCGCAAAGCTAACTTTGTAACCTTTGTCACAAAGTTGGCTTATTGAAATAAGATTATGATTTAAACCATTAACAAGATAAACATCACTAATTAAGGGTTTAGATGGGTTACCCACTTTACCAACACCTATGATGGTTCCGCTCTCGTTGCCTCCAAATACGACGCGTTTTCCATTTGCGATGGGAACCACTCCGGAGAGCAATCGAGCGTCACCCGTCATGTGTTTTGAACACCCTCTATCGAGTATCCAATTCCCCTTTGAGCTAAATTTAAATTTGTTGCTCCTTTTCTTTTTCTTTTCCTTGAGTACCTAAAGATAGAAAATTTCATATCATGGTACCCAAGGTCATTGGGTCCACAAGATTAGACCTTTGGAAGCCAAGTCCAATTGGACTTAGACTTCCCCACATAATTCCTACTATGCACAACATCCGAAAAATAAGCATTCATATACACTTGTTTTTCATCCATGCTTGTGTCCTTTGGGCTCCAAATCGTGAAAATCTTGGGAGCCCTCATCCTATTGGGTGCATGCATGCGACGTTGATTTCTACGTGATGCATGCTGTGGATAGGCATAAGGAACATGATGGAATGGTGCACGACAAGAATTATTCATATGATGTTGTGGGTGAACATATGCATGTGTGGGAACACGTGCGTGAGGGTATCTCACATGGTGTGCACGTGCTCGAGAATGTGTTGCATAAAAATCATCATATGTGTGAGCCGGTGGAGTAGGACGTGTGTTCCTACGTGGCATGGTATTGGTGTACATATAAGCATGCCCCTTCTTTGGAGGTCCACCCAAAGTGGGTTTCTTTCCGAAAAAGGGTGTGGACGAGGTGGAAGCACCATTGGTAGATGAACTACCAATAGAGTGTTTGCTACCAGTCGTTGAGGCATCGGAAGTTGGCCTAACAAAAGTAGTGACCGACTTGGATGAGTTTCCCAAAGTATACCCCAAACCAACATGGTGTTTGGCCGGGAGTATGACACTTAGGATATTATCCAAATGGCCCTTACCCTTATTGAATTCATTGATTCGGCCTAATGTGTTCTCATATTTCTCGGTGAGAGAACGCAAAGAAGTATCTAAAGTGTATACTTGCGATGTGAGCACATAAACACGAGATTTAAGACTTTCATTCTCAATACTCAAAGTCGAGTTTTGAGAAGTTAAATCCTCTATCTTATGTTCTTCTGGATCCTCAATGCTAACATGTTCAAGTTTAGATTTGAGATTAACAATCTCATTTCTTAACTCTTCAACAACGGTGTCGTTGTTGGTGATGATAGTCTTAGGCGAGGTTTGAATGCTAGCTAGGTCATCTTTTACTTTAGTATATATATTCACTAATTTAGTGTATTTAGACCATAAACAAGAGTTAGCATCCCTAAGATCATCCATAGTTACCTCATCGCCTTCGTCATCGCGATCATCGGAAGAGGAGGATCCTTGATCATGCTCCTCTCTTGCCATGAAGCACATGTGCGCTTGCTCCACTTGCTCATCATCCGACTCTCCGCTTGAAGAATCCTCGGAGTCGGTGAATGTTGCTCCGACAAGTCCCTTCTTGTTTCCTTTCTTGTACTTCTTGGACTTATCGAATTTAGGCGCCTTCCACTTCTCCTTTTGCTTGTTGAGAGGACACTCCGCTTTCTTGTGTCCTGGATTATTGCACTTGAAACACAAAGGAGAGGAAGATGCGTTAGAAGAACCAAATTTAGCTTTGTTCTTATAGTTACCTTTTCGGAAGAAACGGTTGAACTTCTTGGCCATGAGTGCCATGGACTCCAAGTCCAACTCGTTTTCCGAGTCTTCATCATCGGTTGATGTGGATGTGGATGGAGCGGCCTTGAAAGCAATGGCCTTCTTCTTTGGCTCGTCTTGCTTTAGGTAGGACTTCATCTTTTCCTGCAATTTGAGCTTGCTATCCTTGCGTACCTCGTACGACATTAAAGTACCCATTAGTTGAACTACGGTGTACTTATTCATGTCATTACCTTCCTCGATGGCGAAGGTACGCTTTTCCCAAGAAGAAGGAAGTCCTTCGATGAGCTTCGAGCATTTCTCCTTTTGGGTGTAGGATTTGCCGAGAGCCTCTAACTCGTTTATGATGTCAACGAAGCGAGCGTAATATTCCTTCATCTTCTCGCCCTGTTGCATATGAAACATTTCGTAATCTTTGTTTACAACTACGAGTTTAGAGTCTCTTACCCTACTCGTCCCTTCATGAAGAATGAGGAGGGAATTCCAAATTTGATATGCACTCTTACATGTGCATATCTTATTGAAGTCCTCGGGCTCCAACGTGCATTGCAAGGCGTTCATTGCCTTGGCATTGCTTACCTCCGCGGCGACCTCCGCGGTTGTCCATTTCTCAAAGTCTTCTTCTTCGGGCTCGATGTATTCCTTCATTGTGGTCCTCCATAGAGATGCACTCCGGAGGAAGGTTTCCATCCGGCATTTTCAGTACCCGTAGTTGGTACCGTTGAAGAATGGAGGCCTCATAGAGGAATGTCCTTCCATCACCGAAGACGCGCCTTCACGGTTCCTGAAGGTGTCATAGTTGGAAGGTGGACGCACGGTCTTGTTGTCGTTGGCAGACATAGCTAAGTATCTGGCTCTGATACCAAATGTAATGCCCTACAAGCTACTGCACAAGTACTAGAGGGGGGTGAATAGTACTTTAAAAATAACAAGGAGTATAATTCCTAATTATAATGCAAACAACTACCAAATCAATTTGCGGAAGCTTAAATTGAATGACAACAACAAAATTAACAATGCTAACAAGAGATGTTACTGGGTTCGGATCCACCCAAGTCTCCCCGACTTGTTCCCGGTGATCTTACGTCCCAACCACCCGGATCCCCTCCGGATACTTGAGTTAGAAACCCTAACTCAAGATTTCCACTATGAAATACTTGTGAAAATCATCCACATGTCAAATCATACAAAATGTAATTTGTGACTCCCACAACCCGGGATCACAACCACACTCTCACAACCGAGAGTGAAACTTACAATTCAAATATGAAATGAAATAAGAAAACTTCTTACCGAACAAAATACCTATGCCTTGAGTATTGCTTACGAATTAGGGCAAGGTTGATTTTGGGGAAGAAGTGGCACCAAACCCTAGCTCCAAGATGTAGATTAGCGATGGAGAGCTTTGGGGATGTTGGTAACCTAGAATCAAGCACTTGGCTTGGAAGGCTTCACACTCAATGAATCTCTCTTTGGAAGTAAGAGTGAGGAGAGATTATTGAATGGAATGAATGAGCTTTGAATGAACTTGGAATGAATTCTCTTGATCTCTAAACTTGCAATAATATCAGCCTTGGCAGCAATGAATGCAGCCCATCAAGTATATATAGGATAGAGGAGAGAGAGAGAGAAAAACGTTTCAATTAAAGCTCCAACGGCTCTTTTCTGAACCCAACTAGTCGGTCAAAGAATAACCACCGACCGACTAGTTTATCAACTAGTCGGTCGGTCAATTAACGTAAACCGACTAATGGATAAACTGAGAAAAGATCAAAGTACAGACTAAGGAACTAGTCGGTCCAAGAAGAGTAGCTGACCGACTAGTTTTACAACTAGTCGGTCGGTTACTCAACTGAGACCGACTAACAGATAAAACTGAAGTCTGAGAAGAATTAGACTTCGTCGGTCCAAGAACAAATGTTGACCGACTAATTCACCAACTAGTCGGTCACCAAATGAACATAGACCGACTAACAATAAACAGTAAGTATGGTGAAAAATTTGGCATGTACAGTAAACTAAACTAGTCGGTCTAAGAAGGAAAGTTGACCGACTAGTTTATCAACTAGTCGGTCGATCAATGAACACAGACCGACTAATGATAAACAGTAGCTCAAGCTCAAATGTGCATGTACAGGGAAAGCTCAACTAGTCGGTCACAGAAGCATCGCTGACCGACTAGTTCACAAACTAGTCGGTCGGTGAGTCAACTTAGACCGACTAACTGTAAACAGTAAAGAGCTATGAATTAACTGAGAAGAACTAGTCGGTCCAAGAAGCTTGGCTGACCGACTAGATCACCATCTAGTCGGTCAGTTCTTCTTCTTAAACCAACTAACATGCACAAGAAGTCGCGAATCGAAGCGCGATGCTTCGGGAAGGATTGTATGGACTTCTACTAAGATCCTAGAGCTAAGATATGAGCGTTATGAAGAATTAAAACGTAAGACCTACTCAAGGCTTAACATTCTACGAAAGAAGCTAAAGACTATAAATAAAACTTGACGATACCGTCTTCAATAGCTTCAATCGAATCTTCATGACTTCTAAATTGGTCCATAAGCTTCAACGAAGCTTTAGGCATACGATCACGTGCTTTGAGAAGTCTTGAGACGTCGTAATTGATATTCATGTGAATTTGGCGACGATCTCCATAACTGCGCTCACAAAGTGTTAGTTCACATTATATTTATGTTTGTTCATCATCCAAAACCAAATCCAGGGAGTCCAATATCCAACAAGTGTTTCTTCTTAGACCGACTAGATTATCGTGACCTTTTTACTGAAATCTCTGTTTCAAACCAGTCGGTCCAAGAAGGCTCACCGACCGACTAGTTCTCCATCTAATCGGTTAATGATCCTTCTTAGATCGATTAAGCTGCTTTAATTTTCCTGACGTTGGAGATTTTATTTCTACGATTTTCCTGGATCTGTTTTGATTCTTTCCATATCTGTTTGATGCGTTTCAAACATGGAAATTCTTCCCTTCTGTGTAGACATTCAGATCTAGTTTTTCACATATAGATTATTGAATTTCAAAGGCTCGAATTCTTGCAAAAGCTCTAGCTCTCTTTTCGACCTAATCCTTTTCTAGAGATCATTGGCTCTTTAGCTTTCAATCTCCTGAAGGATTCAAGGATCACGATCATCATCCTAGCCGTCTCTATCTGTTCATCTCAGTGGTGCTAGGGTTTCAATCGTTCTTCGTGATCTCTTCTCTCCATCATCCTTCCTTGCCCTAATACTGTAAGTATCTCTCACGGCATAGGAATTTGTGGCGAGTATTTCATATTTCATTAAACCTTTATTTGAGTTTTGATCTCGGTTTGTGAGAGGTACGTGATCCCGGTTTGTGGGAGTCACGATTGAATCCGTGTATCCATTTGTCTTGTAGTAGTTTCTACAAGAAGTTTTTAGTGGAAGCTTGAGTTAGTGGACTCTAACTCAAGTAGCCGGACGCGATCTGGGTGTCCGGGACGTCGGATCACCAGGAACAAGTCGGGGAGACTTGGGTGGATCCGAACCCGTTAGATCTATTGTTTGATTTGTGTTATTCGTGTTGTCTATCTTTATTCTGTATTGTTGTTTGTGTTTACACGATAATTGGGAATTATCCTCTTAATTATTTTAAAGTACTATTCACCCCCCTCTAGTACTTATGCAGTAACTACCAGGGTATTACATGTACTAGTAAGTCAGGTGCATGTTAAGTGTAATGATAATAGGCGTGCTTATAGTTAAGTGTGTAGGCCTATTATATGATCTATATATTAGTACGTGTGAGCGTGTGCTCGTACGTAGATATGTATGTTCTTAGCCTTGAGTAGATATGTGCTTACTATATGAATATGTGTGATATATGTACGGTAATAGGGTTATAGTTTTGTTTGGTATTGCTTGCCTTTACGGGATGTTGTGCGTGTGCGTGTATACCATGAGGTATACACGATTATTGTACATCTTAACTATGTATAGATAAGTATATGTATTAGTATAGTAATTATATGTAAATTGCTAGGGAGTGAATATATATTATAGGTATGTGGCTATACGATGCATGCATATATGGAATAGTGTATTTGAATATATATGTGTGCTGATGTTTGTAATATTACTATGGTATGTATGTTGTTACATTGGTAGATGTATATACATTGGAGTGGTATTGGTATAGGTATAAATATCTGTTATGTATATGGAGCTTTCTGATATGGGTTTTAAGTCTCACTCAAGCTTGAGTGGGTAAACTCTAAGTATATTGTTACATATGTCTGTGGTTTGCGTGTAGTACTATGAATATAGTAATGGATGATGTATGTATAGTGATATGATTGGTTGTGTCTAGTTGTGCTACCCAATGGTTATGGGTGGCTATACCATTATATAGTTATAGGTGTTGGTCCTGTAGTATAGTTATTTACTAAGGTTTTACAGGTTAAATGCTTATTTGTTAGCTAAACCAGGTGTGTAGAATGTGCTAAGTATATAGTGGTATGAGCAGTATGTATGAATGGTATATTAGCGTGTGTGGGGGTGCACCATGTACGGCTAAGTATGTGCTTAGCTATAGGTGTTTGCGACTATGGTGTGTGTGTCACGTTTTGAATATAGTTATATGATTGTATGTGATGTGTATATAAGATGAAGTATCTGCGTGTATTTGAATAACTATATATTGGGGTATTATAGTAGTGGTAGATGTATATTAGATATAGCTTACATGATTTAATATTGTATGGTGTGACCACATGCGTTGATATGTTGGTATTGGATATACACTAGGAGATATTAGGGAGTAGAATATCCATGCTGTTTTGTGCATAGTTAATTATCTATATGTGAAGAATTATGATCGTGTTTGCTAGTTTGAAATTATTTTTTATAAGTATGTGTAACTTGGTTATGTGATAGTGAGTGATAATTATAAAAGGATGTACAAGACTATATGAATGATTGAAGTACATGTATAAATTTGACTGTCTATGCTAGGTATAAGTATAGAATGTACATATATATATATATGTATACATGTTTGGAGTGTTAATGTTGGACTATCTAGTGCATATATAAGCACTTGTTGTAACTATACCTGCTTTGAATTATAGTGTGATGTGGTTGGGGTAGTTACTGGAGTGGCTAAGTATATTTATAGTTAGAAAGTCCGAGGACGGACTTTATTCTAAGGTGAGTAGAATGTAACGGCCGCTTTCCGACCGTTCATTTTTCGCGCGTACTTTTCCTCTTTCGTACGCGTATTTTTCTTTGTCCTTTCTTCTATCCAGAATGCACGATGTTATATGTCGCTGTGACCGTATGGAAGAGTAGTAATTTGTAGGATTTTTAGTGAACGTCATTTCACGGGTCGTTCTCCCACAAATAAGCTTTGAATGAAGGGGTATTTTAGCCCCTAGACTTCAACGCTTAGTTTTTATTTTTATTTTCGTTCTTGGTAGGCTTAGTGACGATCCGAAACCAACACTAGATTCCACCCGGCGGTGTCACGATTGCCAAGAGTGGTATGACCCCTATGTGTCAATTACGGGCTCAATCCACAAGCGGATGGTGTCAAGTTGTAGTATAAAAGATATCGAATCCCATAGGGACGTTGACAGTGTATTTGGGTTATCAGCTTACTTCTATATCTCGAAGTGAGATAGCTATCGGATTGAGAAAATTGGTTGTTGTGTTGTTGTTGTTTTAATAATAAAAAGGACTAGGGCGTTAGGGATCACCGCTAAGATCGTCGAGGATCGACATTGGAATGGAATCCTTACGTTGCATAAGGGTTATGGGGTCATTCTCTCAATTCGTACCACTCTCGTGGGTTAGAATTGTGAGGTATTTTGGTAGCTCTTGTTGACGCAATAGCAATAGCCGTCAACGTGGCGATATAGTTCGTCGATGGATCCCCTAAAGGCACGAGCCGGGCATAGTCACGAGCCTTGGTTGAATCCACCGATTTCCCTATTCGAATCCTAGGGATACCCCTTAAGCACATCAATTCCACAGACAGTGGGCATGATCTCAGTACGGGTTATCCCAGGGATTCGATAGGATCGACCGAAATATTCCCCTTCATTCCTAATTTAACATATGGATTCAAATCTACATCTCCCCCTAGGATCTTAGTGCTAACCCATCAACCCTAGAAAAGACTACTCGCTCATAGCAATATTAACGAATAAAAACATAATTTTTAGAGAGGAAAACATCATAACAAATTGGCAAATGAAGATTGAGAACTTATGGCGAGAGATAAAGAAAAATAGCTATTAATAGATCCAAAGAAAAACCGAGATTCCAAGAGCACGAGAAGAACAAATAAGCTTCCAATCAATTTTGATACATCAATATTCAAGAATTTTTAATCTAGATCTACTAAGAATAATCGCTACTCTCCGCTCAAAAAAACAACTCCAAAAAATCCGGAATGAATCGCCCGCCAGAACGCTTCGTAGCTGCCAACCTTCACTCTTCCCAAATCGCACCGCAGTCGCTCCCAAAAATCCTTCCAAAAATAGCCTTCAGCATCGTCGACCGAGTGGATGACTCGGTCGAGCAGTGTGTTGCTCGATCGTCTGCTCGGTCCAAGCAGATGTACTGCTCGACCGAGCATGACAGGAAATCGTGTTTCTTCGAAATCTTCACTTTGTCTGCTCGGCCCGAGTAAGCTCTGCTCGGTCGAGCAGAGAGTTGACTCGGGCACTGCAGAAATTACTCGGGCCATGCAAGAGGCTGCTTCAGATTCGAAAGTTGGCACTGCTCGACCGAGCGCCACGAGTGCTCGGTCCGAGCAATCCGCGTATCAGCCACTTCTTCTTCAATTACATCTGCTCGATCGAGCAGCTGCTCTACTCAGACGAGTCGCCTGGGAATTTATTTCCTGAAGCTGCTGAAGCTTACCTCTCCTCTTTCTCTCTCTCCTCCACTACGCCCATGGCTCCCAAAACACGGCGAACTCCTATAGAGCTTCACCAACGAGCTCACGGGCGTGTCAGATGTGTCCATACCCGGATCGGGTCCCAAATAGCTCCAAAATCCCTGAAAACTCATAAAGTACTATGAAACTCGAATATAACGTCAGAAATACGATATCGTAGGGAAATATGGGATTTGGATGCGAAAATAGCATGGAATGCGATGTCATGATGCTATGAAAAAGGGGTAAAATATGGACACATCCAACCCCCCTAGCTTACCTCTTACTCGTCCTCGAGGAAGACGAATACTAGGAAGGCCGGGAGGAAAACAAAAAGAAATAAGAAATAAAAATAAGAAGAGAAGAGAATGGAAGTGGCTGGAGGGTGCTAAGGATGTTTGGTCAGATCTCAGGCCTAAGTAGTATATCACGATGCTCTGAATAGTAAGAATACATGCTAATGGTACTTTCGATTTTTACAGATCATATGTCTAGCATGCGATACAGACAAAGGATATGGATCTACTGAAATAACACCATCAACTCATATCAATCTCATGCAGTACATAGAGTCTAGTATAAAAGGAGTTGGCAATGCACTTTTCAATCACAGGTACACATGGAGCATATTGAAATCACACAGCATGCAATAGAGAATGGAAAGGATCATGCTATTCAATTATTCATTTCGAGTCATGAAAAATCTCCAAAAACTAAAGTGTTTCGTAAAGTTTAAGTATTATCAAATCTACCCGTTATGCACCGTCTCCACTCTAATGTCACACTCACTCATGTGATCAGTTGGTTCACCCCCCAAGCTTAGCTCGAGGCATCGCATCTAGGAATAGGATATGGAATATTTTCTTCTTCTTTCTAATATATGTGATAGCTTCTAATGAAAGCATACTAAACAAATTATATTCCTTCATTTTCTTTCTTTTTCTTTGCTTTTTCACATATAAATATGTACACATTTTTCCCCTTTTTTATTTTTTTTTCTTTTTTTCTTTTAGTTGCTATACTTTTTCTTTTGGGGTTTGGAAAGTGAGATGCGGTAAGGATAGCTATGGGGTGAAACCAACTGATATGTAGAGAACTATATAGATATGTGGAGAAGGAAAATAATGGATCTCTCGGTTCACTCATAAGATGTTCGCAACAGCTTAATAAGATAATACTCTACCTAAACTCATAAATAGCATGTATATTTTCATTCATCTAGATGAACATTGAAAAGCATGCAGTAATAGGCACAATGATATCAGGCATGCAAACAGAAGTGGATAAGATATAAAGCAGATGCTCCAAGTGTTCTAGTGATGCGTAAACCTAGGTGCATTACCCAACATAGCGCATAATAGATACTCTTTCATGCATTTGATTTTTAATTCATTTCAGGCATTAATCAGATAGATCAGCAAAAGAATATGCACGCATATAGATAGTAAAACTGAAACTAGCCTAATAGCATGTCAACATATAGTAAGCATCGTGAATAACTACTAAGGCTATGAGAGGTATCATAATGCAGAACATCCTTAGCATAAAAAAGAGAAAAAGGCGGAGAAAATAGGAAAATGAAGAAAAAGAGATGCAAGCATGGAAAAAAGCAGAAAACGTGATGCAGAATGAGAAAAAGGATAAGGAAGTAGAAACGTGGTGAAAAAGTAAAATAAAAACTGAAATATGGAAGAAAAGGTAAAAGAAAAAGTGAAAAATAAAGCGGTAGCGCTCATCCCCCAAGCTAAACCCAGCAGTGTCCTCACTGCTGAGAAAACACTGGTAAGCAGGAGACGATGCTAAATAGGGTGGGGTGGGTGGGGGAATATAGAATAAAAACTGTGCAAAAAGAAAGTAAAAACATGACATGATGCAATGATGAATGAAAAATGATGCATGTGTGTGTCCTCCCCCAAGCTATCTAAGTGCAGGGCCTCGAACAGACGGATGGGCACAAAAAATATGAGGGAGGCAAAAACGGGAAAGGACAACATCAAGCAGAGGCACCACTCTCTTGGCGGGGTAATGGGTCCCTCTGCTGTGGACCAGGTAGTATGAGAGGATCTGCCAGGGGCTCAACTGGTGGGTTAGTGGGGAGGTCAATGGTGGTAGTGTGAGGCTCAGCTGAAAATAACATTATGGAAGAAGTGAGATCTACTGTGAAGACCGACTCAGAAGTGGTAGTAGTAGGCTCTGCAGAAGCCTAGGAATGTGGAGCACTGAGTGGTGCGAGGGTGGTCACAGTGGCTGGCCGGGGTGGTGGGGCGTGTGCTAGGATCACTGGGGGTGGTCCACGTGTCCTGAAAAGGTTTATAATAGAGGTCAGGTCCGCTTCGACTCTCGCGTGATGTGTCGTCGTCGAGTGTATGAAGAGGTCGAAATCTCGTCGAAGTCAAGAAGTCGACTCTTCTAATGCTGTCAGATGACCATCTATTGAAAGGGAGTCGAGTGGAGGGCGGGGAACGTGACAGTGAGTCACCACTCTCGTAAAACAGTCACGTGCAGCTGATGTACGGTGCCTAGGGTGGAAAGTCGGAGAGGGTGAGCTCGAAGGGATCTCAGCAGGGGCTGAATAAAGAGCGGTCGTCGACACAGAAGTGTGGATAGACGTCGAGACGCTCTCTGTAAAGATGGCCGCTGATGGTGATGAAGTGATGCCGGAGAGGGGAATGTGGAGACCTAAAGAGATCGGAAGTGAAGCTATGAGGTCCCAAAATGGCAGAAGAGTGGGGGCTGGGTCGTGATAGGAGCTGTAGTAGAGGGGTGGTAGTGGTGGTGGTGGTAGTGGTGATGGTGAGTCGAGCACGATGGGGGTCAGGAAGAGGAGGTGCCAGGATTCGGCCTCTTCCCACGAATGGGAGGGGTGGTGGCTACTCGCGTGCAAACCATCATGGTGATGAAAATGTGTTGCGTCGGTATAGAAATAAAACGAGGAGAGAGTGTACCGACTCAACGAGCGATGCGAATGCAAAGATCTCCTCCAAGCTGGTCCCTGCAGTGGGTGCTGACGTAGGCAAAGAGTACCTGAAATAGAAATAATTTAAAATGTCAGAAAAAGATATTAAAATGGGGACATGCTGAATTTGGGGTACTCGACCTAGTAGGTCTACTGCTCAGTCCGAGAAATGCTACTCGGTCGTAGATTTTTGACCGAGCACAAGTATGCTCGGTCAGCTTGGTGTTTTTGCGAGAGGGGATGGCTGCTCGTTCGAGCAGTGAGAGTGCTCGAACGAGCAGAGGGGGCGGGCCTAGGGCACCGGCAGCGGGCGGTTGGGGGGGTGGTTGGGCGGCCCGATGAGAGAGGGGGTAGGCAAAGGGGGATGGGGGCCTAAGCGTCGGGGGGTTTGGGGCGGCGCAGTCGGTGGCGGATGATTGGGCGGTGCAGTCGGCGGCGCCGCTGGCGGTGCCGTTGATTAGAAAGGATGAATGGAGAGAGGTAGAGAGTTAGAGAGAGACAGGAAGAGAGGGAAAGAGAGAGGGAGTGTGTAACTGACCGGAGGTGGGCGGCCGGAGGGGCGACGCAGGCGGCGGCATGGGAGGAGGACGGTGACGATGAGGGGGATCGAGTAGGGGTGAGGGATGGGTAAAAAAGTTTTGAGCTTAAGGTAAAATGAAAACGAGTTGGGTTAAAAACCCAACTTGTTTGGCAGTGGGGCCCACGAAAAACATGATAAATCGACTCGATCAAGCAGTGAAGCTGCTCGGTCGAGTCGATCATGCTGAAGAAATAAATTAAAATTGAGTTATAGGAGACTCCCTCGTTTGCTCGATCGAGCTGTATACTGCTCGGTTGAGCAGATCATCTGCTCTCAGACCGAGCATGGTGTACCCGGGTCGTGCAGGCAGAGTGCAATTTTCTCCTCATCTTCAAAAGCCTGTATACTCGACCGAGAGTAGTCTGCTCGGTCGAGTCACCATCTGCTCGGACCGAGCCAATGCTGCTAGGTCCATGTAGAAAGAGTGATGATTTTGTTCGTAATTGTCGTCCATGCGCTGCTCGATCGAGCAGTGTAGCTTCTCGGTCGAGTCAGCTGTGTCTCCTTTTCGCTCCCTTTTCTCTCGTTTTCTCCTCAAATCTGGTGTTCTCCTCCAGCTTCCTTCCGTTTAAAATGTCGATCTGCATGCCCCCTCATGTTCAACCTGTAAGGATGAAGAACTCATCAAATTTTTGTAGTTTTATAGTTTTACGGGAAATAAATAACGTTTTTGTTTGGTTTTCTCAAATAAAGGAAGTGAAAATAAGAAATTGAAAAAGAAAATCCGAAATTTAAGAGATTGGGTTGCCTCCCAATAACCCTAGATCAATCAAAGCTCGGCTGATGGGCATCCCTCCGATGGAGCACGGAATGGTGAAGCTCCCCGGATCCGGTAGCTTCCGGGGAGATGATTCTTTATAATGGAGGTGGAGTCCTCCATGGGCTTTATTTCATTAGGCTTCCTCTTCCCTGTGATTAGATCCTTTAGAAACTTGGCATAGATGGGGATCTCCGTGATAGCATGAATGAACGGGATATTTAATTGGATTCCCTTCAGCAACTCCGTGAATTTGGAGTATTTCCTCTCCATCTTGGCCAAGGCCAACCTCTGTGGGTATGGTGGGGGAGGTCGACTAGCTTTGTCCTTTGCAGCATCAACAAGAGGAGGTATTGTAGTGGGCGTGATGGATGGTGTACCCGCCTTCTCCTTAATATTTGGAGGCTCTTCAGCAGCCTCTTCTCTGTCGTCGTCAACAACTGATTCTTCAGCAATAACTCTCTCTTTGTTTACAACCGGGACCATGACGGGGTCGTTTGCCCGTCCACCATGTGTGGTGACAGAAACCACAGCATTCGCTTGGGCCCTTAGGTTTGTCTCTGGTGCGAGGGAAACCTTCCTTGGTTCTTCAAAAGTTGGGACATCTGGCCCCTCAGTTCATCTAGTGTAGTATTTATACTCTTAAACTGGGTGAAATTGTCCTTGTTGAACCGGGCTTGACAACTCATAAAGGTCTCCAATGTGGCCTCCAGATTCGACCGAGGCGGGTTTGGCGCATAGCCCTGCTGAGGTGGCCGGTTGAATTGATAACCCGACGGTTGGTAAGGCCCAGCTGGCCTAAATCTACCCTGTTGCTGACTCTGTGTTTGCCCATGTTGTTGCTGAGGACGGGGTGGCGGTCTATGAAATTGTGGAGGTTGCAACCATCCACTTGGATTCCCATAAGAGAATCCCGGATGATTCCGAGCAGCTGGGTGTTGCCATTGATTTCGTCCCTCTCTTTGGACGTACTGCACAGATTCTGATAATTCGACACCATCATAATATGCCTCACTAGGGATATGCCCATGCTTTGCATAATCCTCTGCAAGATAATAAGTAGATGTGACGGGTGATGCAAGGATGGAATCCAGACACTGTTCAATTCTGGCCACCTGTTTGCATAAGGTCTCGATATGAGAGTCCAGATGACTGGCAGCTTTGACCTCGGGGTTCCGGGTAACAATGGTTCTTTCTTCACTCCATTGCTGATTGTTGGCTGCCATATGCTCTAGCAAGTCTATAGCTTCTTCAGGAGACTTATCAAGTAAGGTGCCTTGTGCAGCAGCATCTATAATCAATTTAGTGCTGGACTACAACCTGTTGTAAAAACTCTACATCAAATCCCAAGGCTAGATCCCGTGGTGAGGACATTGATGCTGGAAGTCCTTGAATCTCTCCCAGGCCTCATAAAGGGATTCTTGTGGGAGATGTTTGAAGTTTGAAATTACTCCCCGGATTCGCACTGTTTTCGAGGGTGGATAGAATTTATCCACGAAGGCGAGTGCCATCTTCTCCCATGTGGTGAAATTATTGGGAGGATGGGCCCGTAGCCAGTACGAGGCTTTATCCCTTAGAGTGAACATGAAAAGCCGCAGTTTGACAGCATAATCACTCACATCCTTCACCTTGAAAGTGTCACACTTTGTAATAAAGGTATCAATATGGTGGTTGGGGTTTTCATGTGGATGCCCATGGAAGGGATCCTGCTGCATTAAATTAATGAGCCCTATTTTAAGCTCAAAGCTTGCCGCCGCCTGTTATGGTCTAAGGATAGATGAGTTGTTTCCAAATGTCGGCTTCATATGGTCCCTGATGGACCCGGTGTGAGGAGGAAGAGGAGTATTGTTGTCTGCCATCTGGGCAGAGGGAGATGTATTTCTGCTGGAGGCCCTCAAAGCCCTTGCTGTTTTCTCGATCTCGAGATCAAATAACAATTCTCTAGTAGATGCCCCGAAACGAGTGTTCATGCACCAAAACAACTAGACAAATACAATCAGTAGCACGGTAATAAATAAAAGAATAAAAATGATGGAGAGATAAGGGATGATTAGAGTTACTAGCAAACTTCTCAAAATAAAAATAAACTTAGATAACACTACTGTCGTCCCCGACAACGGCGCAAAAAACATGACGCACGCAAAACCTACACCTAGATTCCACCTGGTGGTGTCACGATCGCCATGAGTGGTATGGCCCCTAGGTGTCAATTCCGGGCTCAATCCGCAAGCGAACGGTGTCAAGTTGTAGAATAAAAGATATCGAATCCCATAGGGACGGTGACAGTGTATTTGGGTTATCAGCTTAATTCTATATCTCGAAGTGAGTTAGCTATCGGGTTGAGAAAATTGGTTGTTGTGTTGTTGTTGTTTTAATAATAAAAAGGACTAGGGCGTTAGGGATCACCGCTAAGATCGTCGGGGATCGACAGTGGAATGGAATCCTTACGTTGCATAAGGGTTATGTGATCATTCTCTCAATTCGTACCACTCTCGTGGGTTAGAATTACGAGGTATTTTGGTAGCTCTCGTTGACGCAATAGCGGTAGCCGTCAACGTGGTGATATAGTTCGTCGTTGGATCCCCCGAAGGCACGAGCCAGGCATGGTCATAAGCCTTGGTTGAATCCACCGATTTCCCTATTCGAATCCTAGAGATAACCCTAAAGCACATCAATTCCACAGACCATGGGCATGATCTCAGTACGTGTTATCCCAGGGATTCGGTATGATCGACTGAAATACTCCCCTTCATTCCTAATTTAACATAGGGATTCAAATCTACATCTCCCCCTAGGATCTTAGGGATAACCCATCAACCCTAGAAAAGACTACTCACTCATAGCAATATTAACGAATAAAAACATAATTTTTAGAGATGAAAACATCATAACAAATTGGCAAATGAAGATTGAGAACTTACGGCGAGATATAAAGAAAAATAGCGATTAATAGATCCAAAGAAAAATCGAGATTCCAAGAGCACGAGAAGAACAAATAATCTTCCAATCAATTTCGATCCAGCAATATTCAAGAGTTTTTAATCTAGATCTACTAAGAATAATCGCTACTCTCCGCTCTAAAAAACAACTTCAAAAAACCCAGAATGAATCGCCAGCCAGAACTCTCCCCAAATCGTGCCACAGCCGCTCCCAAAAATCCTTACAAAAATAGAATTCAGCATCGTCGACCGAGTGGATGACTCGGTCGAGCAGTGCATTGCTCGGTCGTCCGCTCGGTCCGAGTAGGTGTACTGCTCGACCGAGCACGACAGGAAATTACGTTTCTTTGAAATCTTCACTCTGTCTGCTCGGCCCAAGTAAGCTCTGCTCGGTCGAGCAGAGAGCTGACTCGGGCGCTGAAGAAATTGCTCGGTCCGTGCAAGAGGCTGCTTCAGCTTTGAAAGTTGGCGCTGCTCGACTGAGCACCACGAGTGCTCGGTCCGAGCAATCCGCGTATTAGCCGCTTCTTCTTCAATTGCATCTGCTCGACCGAGCAGCTGCTCTGCTCGGTCGAGTCGCCTGCGAATTTATTTCCTGAAGCTGTTGAATCTTCCCTCTCCCTTGCTCTCTCTCTCCTCCACTACTCCCATGGCTCCCAAAACACGATGACCTCCTGTAGTGCTTCGCCAACGAGCTCACGGGCGTGTAAGATGTGTCCATACCCAAATCAGGTCCCAAATCGCTCCAAAATCGCTCCAAAATCCCTAAAAACTCATAAAGTACTACGAAACTTGAATATAACGTCAGAAATGTGATATCGTAGGGAAATATGGGATTTGGATGCGAAAATAGCATGGAAAGCGATGTCATTATGCTATGAAAAAGGTATAAATTATGGACACATCACATAGCTCGTGACCGGACACCGTATCCTCAATCCTCTCGTCGTCACGGTCGTCCCGATATTTTTTCATAATTTTCGGCCACCGTTTGCTTGGTCTTTCACACTAATTACCTTCGAAACCCGCTTAGCCCTAATCCATTTTGAAATTCAAACCATAACCTAATCTAATATGATTGCAAACGTATCACATTTGATTCTTCGGATATCCTCACCATATATCACCCTAAGTTACACTCCCCCTCTCTCACACACTCTCTCCCACATCACTTAACTACACCCCTTTTTAACCCCTAAATAGCAATATTCCCATCTTTAAAAACACTCACAAACCGCACAACCTTAGGGAATGCGAAACCCATCAGTCGCCGCCCCTTACCTGCATTTTCTCATTCTTCCTCTCACCGCCAACGAGCCTCTGGCCACCCCAAGCTTCGGCAATCTTTTCCCCTCTTTCCTCTCTCCTCTCTCTTCTCTCTCACCTCTTAAAAACATCAAAACCCAGCCCCAAGCCGCAAAAGCCTGACAACAGCTCGCCCAGCCTTCAAACCGACAGCCGCCACCCTCTGGACATCGCCGATGGCCACCTCTACTACCATCAGACTCCCCTTGAGTCCATCCGGCACCTGCAACCCCTTGATACCCTCTCAGGCCGCCACAACTGTGCGCTACCCAAAACAACCGGTATATCGTAGATCTGTCCTTTTCGCCTTCAAACGCACGTCCACCGGCTTTCAGCTGTCGTAGATGACCCCCTCACCGTCGTTGATACCTCACAGCCCACTCTAGCTACTGCACCCCTTTGCTACCTCCTTAGGTCGCGGAAATCCTGCTGCGAACACAAAACAACCCGCTCAACGCAAATTTGTCCTCTTCTCCGCAAAACAGCCCGGCTCATCACCGTTGTCAGTTGCTCCAGCCACCCCACAGGTGAGCACGACCCCTTCGACCTCCACCAATCCCTGAAAGCCCCCGTATGTCGAGGAGTCCACGTACGTCGTTGATCTCGTGCGTTTTTCTCGACGTCTTAGCCGCCTCCATGACGTTTCGTTGCGCTACTCGCAACTGAAGGATCCTAACGCCGTACCCGTTGCCATGACATCCTGCTGCACTACCCGCAGCCAAGACGATCCCGAGATGCCCCTTATTGTGCTACCCGCAGTCAAGGACACGAGCACCGCTACCATTTCCAGACTCGACGTCAGATTCGTGCGCATTCGTCGCACCAGGTTAGCCCTCTCACTCGTAGCAACCCAAACGTTAAGTCATCAAAACCTAATTAAAATCGTCAACTAAAGTAACTAAATTTACTTTCTGCTCCTTTAAAATGATGTGAAACCATAGATCGACGATCGGACTGATTTGACTGTGCACGTAGGATAGAATCGTCGGCTATGCTGAACTGACAACTTGACATGTAACTATTAGGGTAGCCACGTTTAACCTAGAAATGAACCCTAATAGGATTAATGAAAAGCATGACATGACACCGTCGCTTGACTCGTTTAAGATGCCCCCTTACCGATGCTTCGCCTCGACAAGACGATCCAGACCGACGACTCACTAGCCACCGCAGGCAAGTGTGTTCACTTGCGCAGTTTCGGCCACATTTATGCCATTTTCTTGCTTAAACTATAAAAATCAATAACAAGAGAACCAGACGTGAAATGATAGCGTTTGGGACACCCAACGACAACCTGGACTTGACGACGAAGTCACGGTACAACAACAACTACTACCATAGGTTTTATCTATGAGTGCGTGTATATGGACCCCCTAGAATCAACAACAACAACTGCTACCATAGGTTTTATCTATGTGTGCATGCATGGGGACCCCTAGAAAGAACAACTCTTTACCACTTGTCATGTCATGAAATGTTACATAAGCCTACGTCTGTTTCGGATGCTCTCCAAGCTAGAGAGAGTGATCTATGTTACCAAAAGCCTACGGGCGTTTTGGATGCTCTCCAAGCTAGAGAGTGATCCATGTTACCAAAAGCCTACGTGCATTTCGGATTCTCTCCAAGATAGAGAGTGATCCATGTTACCAAAAAGCCTACGGGCATTTCGGATGCTCTCCAAGCTAGAGAGTGATCCCTGTTACAATTTCACAAACGGGATGTTTGGCGCTCACCAATGGAGTGAGAGTCAAGCTATGGACCGTAGGGATAGAGGCATTCGTCAAGCTAGAGGGAGTGGTCCTATATTGTCTTGTCTTGAGCACTCGGGTTGGGGTAGGGTTGAGCAGTCGCACGGGAAGAGGGTCTGGCCGCCCTCAAACCGTAAGGCGTGAACCCTTCGTGACACACACGGTACTTCTTGTCTTGTCTTGTCTTGTCTTGTAGCCAGTAGCACATGCTACGACAATTACCTGTCATGTTTACTTTTCAGTGTTGTCTTTACTTTCTTGCACATATACATATCTGCTATGTTGTTGCATCATCATCATGTAAACAACCTTTAAAATGTCAACATATACACCTTGCAGTGGAGTCTTCTCATGTTTACTTACAGACTTCGACTGACGTACAACCACTTTCTCTTGGTGTTTGTACGTCAGGTACCGAGATAGAGTTAGTAGACCAGGAGCCAGTACCAGAGGTCTTGGAGCAGGAGTACGACCCGAGCGAAGACCAGTCTTAGAGGTTCCTCAGTTACTGACCTTGGATTTTCCCGTTGTTCGTAGTTTGGGTGCGTAACACTCTTTACTTTCTGTTTTAGGTTGGGTGTGTCGTACCATTAGTTTCCTTTCTGCAGTTGTAACCATATTGGGCATTATTTCCTTTTTAGACTATTGTACTTCTGGATATCTTTGTGGAATAAAATGAATGTATCTTTCCTTTCTGTACTTTCCGTTGTTCCGAATTTTATATATGCAAGGACCTATTTCTATCTTTTAGTGTTCCTCACAGACGCTTATTGGGCCCGAGCCTTACAGCTCCGGCCCATGCGGACCTTAATCACGTCTCGCTTTCGTTGTTTTGGGAAGCGGTGTGTAACAGCTGTTCCACCCGATCGGTTGAGAGCTGATACATAGTTATTCTTGACGAATGGCTCTCGGGATCTCGTGCGACACTTCCTGTTGCTCCGGGGACTCATGATGTTGGCCATATATGTCCCCTGCGCTAACAATGTCCTGCAAATGCACATAAACACAACGAAAGCAAAAAGAAACTAAAAACACAAAGAAATGGATACGAAATGACGAAAAGCGACAGAAAACGACAGAGAAGATGTGCGTGAATATGTAAAATATAAACGCACGTCAAAATTCCCCAATCTAAACTCTTCCTCGTACACGAGGAAGATGAGTGAGAATAGAAGCCCGACGGGAGAAAATAGAAAGAGGGAACTTGAAGAAAGAAAAAGAAATCCTAGATTACCGGTCAGAGCCAACGGAAACCAATACAACACACTAAGCAAGCACGTGAGAAGCATAACACTAAGCCCAGGAATACGAGTTCCTACTAGTGTCATGGGTTCACGCGGTGAAGCGCGAGTGAGTGCGGCTATGAGCTAGCCAATATTGTAACTATCTGAATCATGCGATGAAGCTCCATATACACATATCCATGGGATGACCCAAATATCTAATCAATTCGAGTATGCTGTGAATAATAGTTCAAGCATGCATGAGAATAGAGTGAAAATAGAAACATGTCATATGTTCAGGACTCTACCGCTAGAAACTAGGAAATCGCCGCACGATTGCCTAGTTGATTGCTAGAAAGCTCCTATGCCAAGTGTGTTCAAAAACGAAAGGGGTTGAGTAGGTTTGGAGGAGAGTACTTGGTACAAATTCTCGACTTCCCTTTATTCACGGTGGTAGGAGTGATATTTACAACAGAATATTTTTTTTGGGTTTTGGATTTTTGTATATTTTTTGGAGTTTGGCTATACATAATCTTTCTTTTCTCTCTCTCTTTTTCCAATTTTTCTTTTTGATTTTTTTGGATTTTTGGTAGAAGTAGGAAAATGCACATTCTCCAAAAGCAGGAGAAGGATGCACTAACAAGTTGGCAAAATTGTGTACTCTCCCAAGTGGGAGTAAAGTACACGACGAGTGGATTTGCACCAAGCAAAACAAAAAAGAATTCGAATTCTAAACACTTGGTAAAAAGCTTTTTTCGCGGATCAAAGCGTAAGCATCATGGGTTATCCTAGTCCTATTGGTAGAGTCCTGACACATGCACTTTGAAGCGTACATATATGGTATGATTCATGCATAATGAAGCAAAAAGTAGAAGCAATTATATCGCATATTCGAAATTAAAGCATGATAGTCTAGGGGTCATCCATGGATAGGCATATAAAACAAAATCACGACCTAGAAGCACACCAACTAGCTAGTCACAACACACAACTCAACACAAAAGGCAAAGTGAACCCACGGAGCACAAAATACAACAGAAGTCGGCTTCCTAGGGTTAGTGAAGATAGGTGTCATAGCTTAGCTGTGTGTGTGTGTGTGTGTGTGTGTGTGTGTGTGTGTGTGTGTGTGTGTTTAGTGGTAGTTTCATCATGCGGGGTCATCTCTAGGAGAGAGAGAGAGAATAAAAGGAAGGAAGAAAAAGAAAAACACGACGAAAACGACTCAAAACGGCGAAAAAGACACGACTGACTCACATACTGCGACTCCCCCAAGATGAACATTTCATTACCCTCAATGTAATAGCATAACGTGAGGGAGGGCAAAGAACGGTGGGAGGGAAGTACGCACGGACAAAGAAATAGAAAAAACATGAAAAACACAGAAAACTAGACGTAGAAAAAAATGAAGAAAATAAAGACCGACACGGACTAGACAAAAGAAACACACAAGCACACAAGCGCATAAAAGACAAGCACACGGCAAACACACATGACACGACCACAACCAAAAAATATAGATCTCCCCCAAGCTGATCTTAACAATGCCTGAAAGAAGATATGATCATGGTGAATTAGAAAAACTAGCTAGGGGAAATCAGAAAAAAAAGGAAGTCAAGATGCATGAGCAGAAGGGGCCTCATCCTCCTCGAAAGAGAGTGGAGGGGTGTGATGGTGGTGGAGTGCCATGGATATGGATCAGAAGACAGAGAATGGTGGCTATGTTTTGCTCGAGAGCGAGGAAACAGGGATGGGATAGAAAAGAGGTAGATGGGTCCGAGGGGGCAGAGGAGGATGCGCCAGTGTGCAAATCAGAAATCTTGGCCTCGAGAGCAAGGCGAGCTGAAGTGGCACGGTACACAATAGAGTGTGTACCGGCAGTAGGAGAACAGGTACCAGCGGTAGTGATCGTACCAACACAAGAGGCTAGGCCAAGCAGGACCTTAGTCAGAGCCTCGAAAGAAACAACAGAAGCAGCCGGGGTGGTGGCACTAGGTCTAGCCCCAGGGTCTCCTCGAAACACAGGAATATCCTGCTCGCCAAAGTGAGCGGCAGGGGAAGGTGGTCGCAGAGCATCAGGGAAAAGGAACTGAAGGTGCAGCCCCCCCCCCCAAATTCAGGGTCAGGTGGGAATGACCAATCTGTCGGGAGCTCAATAGTGATGCGATCAGGGTTTGGCAGAATGGTATAAGGTGCAGGGGATGACCATAGTGGAAATTGAATCGACCACTGCCGAGCGGCTTGATCATGTGGGTGTGCTGTAGGACATCGATGTCAAGATGGGTAGATCATGGGGCACAGACCAAATTGGGTGGGATCTCGATGTTGAAAGGTGGATGTTGGGCAATGATTGTGATGAGGCCACCGCAGCAATATTTTCCCTTATTTGCGCAGCTAATGTCTACTAGTTTTTGAATTAGCCACGAAGCGGCATTGATGCGAACGCGCGGTGCCTCAAAAGCAATCCCGTCAACACCGGGTATAAAGGGAAAAGTTATCGCCCATAAAATGAAAAGATCAGGGATGGTCACGGTATTGGATTCATCCAGTGGAAAGAAAGTACTGGAAATAATGTGATGGGCAAGGCAGAAGACTGGGTGAATAATCAAAGAAGCCTTGGCCTTGGCCCTAGGATATAGATCGTGTAATGTAAGACGTTGCCAAAAGAAGTCAACGTCAAAGTCGGCATGAAGTTCATTGGCAAGGGAGCTGCCTTCAAGATTAGGGAACCTGTAGATATCATTGATCATGATCAAAGGAGCACATAAATTTCTGTTTCGAAAGAGAAACACGATGTTTGACCCCGGCTCGATATTGATTGTGGAAAGGAATTCTAGTGAGAGCATGGGGTAGGATTGAGCAAGGGTGTGGAAGAAGCTAAGCCATCCCAAGTTCGCGAACAAGGATTCAACTTCGGAGAAAACTCCGAGATTGAATAAGGTTTGGGCGTGGGCAAAATTGGTAGCTTGGTGATGACGTTGGTCGAGGCGAGAGAAAAAATATTTGTGGCCATGGCTCAAAAAGCGAATACCCTGAGGTCCAAGTAGTGGTTCAATCGTTGGAACGACAGGTGGGGGTGGTGGTTGGGTAGCCGGTGTTTGAGGAGTGCGTCCACGTCTAGGACGTGCATGTCGTTGTCTCTTATGAGTGAAGGGTTTTGGCAGACCCTCAGAGCTCAGATCTGTGTCTGTCCTAAGTCGGACGGACCCCAGATGCATAAAGCACAGCAGAAAATTAAAACTATCTAGTTAAACAATTTAGCTATGCCCTGAGAGAGCCAGAACCTAGCCCGATCTATGCCAACTTGGGGTGGATCTGACCACCACAAGAGGGTTCTATTCTACTGCGACGAAATTAAACTACACTAAAATTACGTAGAGAACATACCCGGAATCTCAACCCTGGGGCGGGCAAGATGTACTGTACCGTCTTCTTACGCTCCTCGTAGCCGAACCACCTTGACTCGATCCACTCGAGCCACCTCGTACCTTCGAACCGATCTGCCTGAGCCAAATCCCACCTCCAAGCCGATCACATGCGGTAGAATGTTCACTTGAGTAGACACGCGTCTTAGACGTATGGATCTGAATCCAAACCCCCTTCGTAGTCTTGCTAGGACTAGTCGGGAGAATAGGAAGAGAAGAGAGAGAATAGTTTAGTCGTAGATCGAGCTTGCTCTAAAATCCGGAGCTACTCGATCGAGGACTTGGTGCATCTTTCAACGAAGAGAGTGCACCCCTATTTATATAGGGAGTCGGCACCTCTCCTTTCATTGCAAGCAATGTGGGACAAAAAGACAAATTGAAGAGAAATCAATTAAGCTAATTTAGCTTAATTGAAGTTTTAGTAAGCCTTTCATAAAAGCCAACTTCAACGAATTAATTCTCTTTATCTATTAAACTTCAGACACCAAACAAGCTATCAATTCGAATGGCTTCGAATGATGAACGCGTAGGAACGAACGGCGACAAATTTCGACTTCGTTTGACCGCTCAAACAATTTCCAAAGATGGGGAAAAAAATCAATTTTTGTAGCCGTCAAAAGGGGGTTCAAAAACCCTATTATTTTAACTTAAGTTGCAGGCGCCTCGCTAAGCTTAGCTGGCGCACCTGCCCAAGGCAAGGAGGGCGGCCGGCCGGCCCGCTGCAACCAGCGGGCACTCGCCAGCTGCAACCAACGGGCTGTGCCCGTTGTCGCAGCAGGCCGTGCGCCTGTTTACCCCTCGCGGATGGTCCCATTCACCCAGTGGGTTTAACCCACTTTGCCTTGGACTGTTTTTGCGTTTTTAGGCTCGTTTGAGCTTCGATTTGGACGCGGTTTGAACCTGTGTTTAGACCAGGACGATCCCGTCAACCAGGTAACCATTTCCAATGCATTTATTCCAACAAATATTATCGTATCCAATTTACGGCATGTTTAATCTTTGTGTGCATCAAATGCAGCATTGTCCCTATTGCATCTACGACTTAGTCTCACAACTGGCTTGTGAACATTTAACTATTATATTTCAGTATAAGAATTTCTCTTATTAATGTTCCTATTACTAAGACACGAATGCTACTCGGTGTGAGAACCTACAGCCTGACCTTACTATAGGTTGGGGCTCAAAACCCCTAGACGACGGTCACCACGAGCAGTAGTAGTCGTCCCTATTTCAGAATCATCATAACGTGATCGACCCATTGACAAAGTATCGTTGGGTTCACTTTAGCTGTTTCAGTGATGAATACCTTTAGTTATAGTCCCTCAAGACTGTGCCTCTATTGGCCTAGGGTATGGTTTACTGTCAACCCCATTAGACAACATTGGTCAGTATACAGCGGTCTTTGATGTATTCAGGTTGTACATCTTACAATGTACCCCGGTCGAGGATTAACACAAAGATCGTACTAAGCCCCGTGACACTGACTTCCCTTTAACGGAAGAGACAAATCCCATCTTAATCATCTACTCGCCTCGAGAGCTTCAGGTGTAACCCAACCTAGGATCTTTCAGCAGGCCTAGCCTCGAAGCTAGATCATAGGTCAAAGCGACACCGTTTACTCACAAGTTTGTACAAATGACTGCAGGTCTTATGGACCGGCTTGCCTATCATCACCCTTGTGTTATTATAGACAGTTTAGTTAAAGTTTAACCATATAATAACTCTATGTTAGTCATTCAGGGAGCTCATTCTCTAATGAGCACATGTGTCTCGTCTCCGACTTCACCAAGTCAAATGACTACGAGATCATCATTACCCTAAGGTAAGACAAAGACACAATGGTCTGCCGATATGCCGATATCCACTTCTCGACAAATCTATGACCACAAACCATTGAAGACTTAAGTTTCTATACAGCCTCTTAATACTCATAATCGAGATCGTATCTGGATAGTGAGAACCTAACTATAAGTCTATGGACATTATCTAAGTATATTATTCATCCGAATTCATACTTAGGATAATGGACACCATATATTCTATTAACAAGGCGTACACTTAGGATAAATCGCCTTATGGGCATATATCCTCCTACATCTCCCACTTGCACTTGGGCTATTTATCTCGGTATCTCATACCGTTATAGCATATCAGTTACATTGGACATTCATATGACAAACCTAAGAGTGGATTTACTAACGAGTATCGATAATGCATTTTAATAGATTTATTATTTATACATCTCTTGAGCACACATGGTTGATCCTTGAAAAATGATTTGGATCAAATTTTCCTTTCTTTGTATAGCTAACAATTCGCTCATAATCTAGATATAGGGTCTAACATTTCTATAAGTCAGTCTCAGCTCATTCCAATTTTCTTGTGTAAATATGTCAATTACATATATGACACCCTAAGTCTCTATATATTCGATTGAATCAAAACTATTCTGATTCAATGGTTTATATAGATGATTCAAATTAGTTTGTAAACTTTTTTACTTAGTCCGAGAAACCGGAACTAAGTATATGAGCTAGCTCCCACTGACTTTAAGAATTATCTGGTTAAGTACTTTAATTATATACCTAAATCATATTTAGATTATATATATGAAGAGCATAACCATTTGATATGTGCTTAGATGGAACGTACTAGTGTCATGTTGGGTTTGACGAATAAGTCATATCAAGATCGGTTTAAGAAATCTTGACATTGACTTACTCAGTCAAACGTCCTACACTGTACTTTTCCCTTTAACTACATATAACAGTAACTCTTTAAGAATCAAATGTAGTTCATTAATAATTAATCTTAATATGCGTATAATTTTGATCACACACAATTTATATGCTCTTGGAATTTATACTTAACTATCGACCAACTATAGCATTAAGTCAGCTTCAAACAATCAAAATTTTCTGAAGCTCTGTATCATGATTCGAGAATTTATGCAACCCACTCAGATAGCCACATTCACATAAATTTAAGCCATTCACAACAAATCACAATTTTAAAAAGGAAGCACATTTTCCACGATATTTATTCAAACAATGAATTCATAAAAATGAATCATAATTTGTTTATCAAATAAACTTTGAGTGTTAAACCCTCAATCATTTGTTTTAACGTTAAGGAACAATACAGTTTATTCAAAAAAATAAGTATCAGGCTCGTTCTTCGTCATGTCCATTGAAGTCATCGCACGGCCCTAACAGCAACGATTGTTCAGATGCCGACCGTCCTTCGAACTTCTTCCAACCTCTGCTTCATATCATCCACCTGTATACATTACACAGATGTCTTAGTATCTCATACTATGTGATAAAGTAGTTATGGAAATAATTATGCTTTATTGAATTTAATTTGTTGTACCTAAGGTAGAGGCATCAGTATGCCCCGTTCTTCTTTTCTACGAGGTAAACCTTGCAGTTCCTCTTCCAATGGCCCATCTTATGGCAGTGAAAGCACTCAGATTTTGACGGGGTCCCTTTCATCTTCTTCTTCCCCTTCTTCGCCTTGGCAGGTTATGGGACCTGCCTCTTCTTACCCTTGCCTTTCGGCTGGTCTAAAGAAGCAGAGCCAACAACCAACGCAATCAATTTCTTCTCGATTTCCTCAAACTGCCAAAGCATGTTGAGGATACCCAGAAGATTCATTTCAATACTGTTCATAATGAAACCAGTAATGAAAGGCTTGAAGGCCGGGGTTAAAGACTTAAGGATAATGTCCACTGACATCTCATTGTCCAAGACAAAACCCAACTGGGCGGCGTCTTCCACGTACCCGATCATCTTAATGACATGATCTTGTACGTGCCATGTCTCCATCTTTGTGCCCCAGAGGTTGCTCGTGGCATCAAATTTAGCAGCTCTGGTCCGCTCGCCATACAACTCCTCTGCATTCAGAAGCATGCTCTGAGCATCCATATGTTCATGCTTCCGTTGCAGATCGTTGGTCATAGAAGCCTGAGTAAGGCACCTGGCCTTCTCTGCATTCCTCTTGTACAGATTGTAGGCTTCCTTTTCCTCGGGAGTCGCATCTTCGTCCGGATTTTCCAGAGGGTCCTTGAACAACACGTATCCAATCCCGGTTATAGAAAGGACTAACTTAATGTTTCTAAGCAATCCTTATAGTTTGTTCCATCAAACACATTCTTCTCTATTATATACTTAAGACCCGAATCCATTCTGTAATTTAGTAGATACTTTAGTCAGTATATGTTCGTTGTATAGTTTCAATGGTTTTTAATAAAACTATATTCTCCCACTAAATTTATTAAATCCATAACAATAAACAGTTTATTACATAATAACATTTGTGGGCGAGGGATCTGACTACCCTGAGTCTGACAACCTTGAGTGTATCTCAACAAATTGTCCGACTCTACAGTCGATAGATGAACTCATCGTCAGTCATATTAAATATAATTCCCTATCGATTTTTACCCCTAGTCATTTGTGATCATGAGTGTGCTCATCCAAATCACAATGGCTAGCCTAGTCGGACCCTTGTTTTTATGTCTAGCCTGACTTGCCCCAGCTCTCGGTGTATGTACGACCCGTCGGTTTGGGTCAGGTCTTAGACTACATCTTTGGTTAGACTTACGCCGGTGCTCGGTGTATGCATGAGACGACGATTTGGGTCAAGTCAAGATGTTATCAAGAAATCGGTTTCTAGAAGATTGCCATGTCACAGCTTGAGTGTAGCTCAACAACCGTAACACGGGTCTTACAGTTGCCAACTCCTAAAACAAGGAGGGCTACGATTTATCTTGAACAAGATTATTATCGTATTTGACTTAGGTATAGTCAATGGACTTACATAGTCATGTTTCGACTCGTGCGGTCAAGCAGACGCGGCCATGGAATTGACTAAGCCAGGACCACTTGGCCCCTAGACTAGCTAGGGTTGTCCAACAAACTTAGCCAAGCACATTGACCGACATCATGATCCATTGAAGGAGGTTCATCAATTCTATGTTCATCCATCAACTAAATAATTTTACTTAATACTAGTTAATCCTTATCAACTAGTGGATCCTAAAATTTTGAAATTTTTATGGATTTGTTGAACAGCTTTTATTAGATCCTTATCAATTATAGGTTTCTTATGTTCATCGTGCTACCCCAATCTTATTAGGATTTTAATAAACCAATTACTATTATGAATAGGCCCATGAGGCCCATTAGGTATCCGGCCCATCATTGAAAGCTATAAATATGAGGGTAGTGGGCTCTTAACCCCTTACACCTATTACTCTACTTTTTCCTTCACAACACGTTATCTGCACGATCACGCTCATTGGAAAAGGCGACGACGCTCGAGGAAGGAGATCCATTAATTGCTCAGTTTTAAGAATAGCGTAATCTTCTCAACGGGGAGCGAAAAGGGCATCCTTCACCAACCGTCGTCTAGATTCCCTCGTCAAATCTAGAGGTAAATCCCCAAAACTTTTAGATCTAACCTTGCTTTTCCTGTAGATCTGCATGATTTAAGATCAAAAAGTTTGAAAACACGATAAAAATCACATTTTTATTTGGATCTACATGTTTATAAACAATAAAAAATCGTTTTTTAAAGATCTGAATGTTAGAAAAATCCATTTTACCCCCCCCCCACCTCGATCCATATCCCGCACGCCCGAAGGGCGTAACGGCGGCGCTCCACAAGCACCGCCGGCGGCATGCACCGCGGCCACAGGCCACGGCCAGTCGCTGCGGCGGCCTCGCCTCGTGGCGCGGCCAGCCGTCGCGGTGGCGCGCCGCTGGCCCCCTTAGGGTTTTTTTCGGAAACCCTAGCCCTTAACGGGCCAATTTTTAGGGGAGGCCCAATTAACCCTAATAGGTTGTTTTCGTAGCCCAAAAGCTTGAAAATTAGCACATTTACACATAATTTTCCTTTTTTATTTATGGCCCCAAAAGCCCAAAATAATTAAATAAATTTTAATAAGGGTTTAAGATGAAAAATAAAACATAAATAATATGGATCAAGGTAAAAAGTTTTTCAAAATAATTTTTAGCACGTCACACACTATTTAGATTATTTATTAATGTTTACATGCATGTGAAATGATTATTTGTGTGGTTGTATATTCGTAATATATTATTTGTGTGGATGTGCTATTAGGCTATGTTTTTAGGGATCAGCCTGGTTTCCGACATCTTTACCATTCTGCAATTTTTTCTTTTTGAGAGAAATTTGTAAGTGAGGTTTTACATGTAAAAAGAAGCTGAAGGACACCAAAAGGAGCTGAAGGCGTTTGCACAAAGAAGAAAGGGGCTTCTCTTTGAAGTTCCCAAGTTGTATTTCTTTTTCATGCACTTTTTGGTGTAATTTCGGACTGTCTTTTTCTGTTGGTGTCGGCTGGCTAATCCCCATAGTCCTAATTTACTTTCATTGCTTATACATTAAATGCATGGATGTCAACTATTTCATGCTATTTTAATGTTAAAATGAAAATGTTAAATGCATGCGTGGATGTTTATTTTCTTAAATAATTCACGTTATGAAAATGTTAAATGCATGCATGGATGTTTATTTTCTTAAATAATTCACATTATGAAAATGTTAAATGCATGCGTGGATGTTTATTTTTCAATAACCCATGCCATTTAAATCATTGCAAAATCGCATGCGTGGATATCTATTTTACATAGTTTAATAATCTATGCTATTTTTTATATTGCTAGATCGTTTAATGGCCAGACTTGCGAATGTCGATTTTTCGGTCCTGAAGGCCGAAGGGTTGAAGTACTTGAGTTGGCAGTTGGACCTGAAGTTCCACCTGCGAACTCATGGGTTCAGTCTGACACCCACTAAGAAGGTGACAACAAGTACTGCCACAGCTGAAAAGGATGCTTCTAAAGAAGCACCTCATACAGAAGAAATTTCTGATATATTAAAGTCAAAAGCCATTATTTATATCAGGAAACATTAAGACTCGACCCTGAAGGACGAGTATCTTACTGTAGAGGATCCTTACGAACTTTGGTACGCACTTGAGGAGAGGTACAAACATCAGAGGGGTGTCATACTCCCCCATGCGCAGTATGAGTGGACTCACCTCCGCATACAGGATTACAAATTCGTAGCGGAGTACAACTCAGCACTTTTCCGTATCACCTCACGCCTGAAGTTTTGTGGTGAGATGGTGACTGAGAAAATGTTGCTGGAAAAGACGTTCACGTCTTTCCATGAGAAGGACATGATCCTCATACAACAGTACCGTGAGAGGAAGTTCACGAAGTACTCTGATTTGCTTTCATGCCTCCTAATGGCTGAACAGGACAGAGATTTGTTGGTTGCCACTCACAATCTGCGCCCTCTGGCTCCGCCACACTGCCACCTCCTACAGAGGCACACTTCCAATCTTCCAAGAAGAAGAAGATGGATAAGAAGGCTAAATTCCAGAAATGGAAAGAACAGAAGAAGCGAAATAAGGTCACTCCTCAAGCTCCTCCTCAGAACCAGAAGTTCGTGGAAAAGAAGCAAAAGTGGACGTCCAACAAAGGTGGTACTCCCAAGAAAGACTGGGAAGATAAGTGCTCCAAATGCGGAATGACGGGCCACTGGTCCAGAATCTGCCGCACCCTGAAACACCTACAGGACCTCTACCAGGCAAGTCTCAAGCCTCACGCTGAGACAAACCTGATAGAGAGCGCAGCGTTGCCAGATGCCACATGGAATCCAGAAGATTTCATGGGAGACGACACTCTCTAGTTATGGACTATAAACAATTTTTATTTGCTAGCAATTTATCCTCCCTTTTTATGCAACGTATCTTGTTTTTATTTCATGTCGAACTTTTTGAGCATCTCAAATATGAATAGAAGTAGCATCTTTTTCGTATTATTCATTGCTTATATTTCTTTCTTATATAGATATGGAATCAATATGCCTAGTGGACAGTGCATCGACGCACTCAATCCTTCAAAACATAGACTACTTTACGAGCATAAGTACCTACTCTGGTCCACTGAGAACAATCTCAGGACCAGCTAATATAATCGAAGGATCAGGGGAAGCAATCATATTGCTCCCCGGTAACACACTAATCACACTTAGAAATGCGTTATACTCCCCTAAATCAATTCGAAACCTCCTAAGCTTTAAAGATATCTGTTTAAATGGGTATCACTTAGAGACGGTCGAGGAAAATGGAAGGGAATACTTGCTTGTAACGTCTCTTACAAATGGTACAACAACCATTGTGGAATGTTTCAAGGGACTCCCCTCGGGACTCTACTAAACAAGTATTCAAATTCCAGAAACATTAATGTCGGAGCACCTGCAATGCCCCCAAACACTAGAATTTCAACTCTGGCATAATAGACTGGGACACCCTGGATCTGTTATGATGTACCACATCATAAAAAGCTCAAGGGGTATAGATTTGAAGAACCTGAAGATTCTTCAAAAAGGTAAATTCTCATGTCCACCCTGTTACAAGGGTAAACTAATTACGAGACCCTCTCCACTGAAAGTGGACCTGGAGTCTCCAAGCTTTCTGGAAAGAATCCATGGAGACATTTGTGGGCTTATACACCCATCAAGTGGTCCGTTCAGGTACTTTATGGTCCTGACAGATGCATCTACTAAGTGGTCACATGTGTGTCTACTGTCCACCCGTAACCTAGCGTTGTCTAAGCTTTTAGCTCATATAATCAGGTTGCTGGCCCACTTCCCTGACTACCAAATAAAGAAACTTTGTCTGGACAATACGGGGAAGTTTACATCTAAGTCTTTCTATACTATTGCCAAGCACATGGCATTGAATTCGAACATCCTGTAGCGCATGTTCACACCCAAAACGGGTTAGCAGAATCTCTAATTAAGAGACTGCAATGGATTGCTTGTCCATTTATTACGTCAATCCCAGCTGCCAGTGAATGCATGGGGTCATGCAATTTTGCATGCTCCATCTCTAATAAAATTAAGACCTTCTGGAGGTCAGTCATCTTCTCCAATGCAACTAGCACTTGGAGCCCCACCAATTGTCTCACACTTGAGAATATTTGGTTGTGCAGTATACGTCCCCATAGCACCACCACAAAGGACAAAGATGGGTCAACAACCCTTCATAATAAGATTCCTAGAACCCCTTACGGGAGACGTTTTCAAGGCACGTCTAGAAGACTGTGAATTTGATGAAACATCATTTCTAAGACTAGGCTCACAAATAAAGAAGCCCGATGCTTCAGACAATATCACTTGGGATACAAAGACATTATGTCACTTTGATCTGCCCACAAGCCAGTGTGAGAAGGAGGTCCTGAAGATTCTCCATATCCAAAACACTGTCCATCTCTTGCCGGACAAATTTACTGACAACCAGAAGATTGTCAGATCACACGTCCCTGCTGCTAACACTCCAGCTAGGATTGACATACGCAAAATGGATGCAATCTGCCTGCAGTAAAAATGTTTGGACCTCTTAAAAAGAGAGGGCGACCACCGGGATCCAAGGACCAAGTCCCTTGAAAGAGTAGGACCATTGACAATGGTAAAACAATACCACCACAGGATGCTACTTTAAGCACTGCTACCCCATCTCTCCCAAACTCTCAAACAGAGGAAAACAGGGAGAAAATGAAGTTTCGATACACTATGTACGAACTGGGGAGTATTGGGACAGAAAGAGCACAACCATAGATGACACATTTGCGTGTAATATTGCCATCAACGTCGCGTACTGCGACGATGATATTGAACCACACTCTTTGACAGAATGTCAAAGCAGAGATGATTGGCCAAAGTGGAAAGAGGCAATAGGAGTGGAGTTGGATTCACTCACAAAATGCAAGGTCTTCGGACCTATAGTCCAGACACCAAAAGGTGTAAAACCTGTGGGTTATAAATGGGTATTTGTTAGAAAACGAAATGAACAAAATGAGATCGTTTGCGACAAAACAAGGCTTGTAGCGTAGGATTTTACCTAACGTCCAGGTGTGGATTTTGTAGCCACATACTCCCCGGTCATGGACACGATCACCTTCCGATTCCTCATTGGCTTAACAGGCCAAAAGGGTTTAGATATGCAACTTATGGACGTCGTGACTGCATACCTATATGGCAACCTAGACCGAGACATCTATATGAGATTGCCTGACGGTTATTCTTTGCTGCAGTACTAAAAGAGAGAAAACGTGACATCTACTCAGTGAAACTGCAAAGATCATTGTATGGTCTAAAAAAATCTGGAAGGATGTGGTATAACAGACTGAGCGACTTCCTTGCAAAACAAGGATTTACGAATGACCCAGTCTGTCCTTGCATCTTTATAAGAGCAAAGGCAACGGGATTTGTCATTATAGCCGTCTATGTGGCCGACTTGAACCTCATCGGATCTCTTGAAGAGATCGCCGAGATTTCTAGAAGCTTGATGGAAACCTTCGAGATGAAAGACCTCGAAAAGTCAAAATTCTGTTTGGGTCTTCAAATAAAGCATCTTAACGGTGGGATCCTGTTTCATTAGTCAACTTACACATCGAACTTGTTGAAAAAGTTCCAAATGGATAAGTGCCACCCCTCAGCAGCCCAATGGTCGTCAGATCATTGAATGTGAATAAAGACCCCTTCCGGCCGCTGGAAGAGGGGGAGGAAGTACTAGGCCCTGAAGTGCCTTATCTAAGTGCTATCGGTGCACTCCTTTACGTGGCTAACTGCACATACCCTGACATACCCTGACATAGCCTTTGCAGTCAACTTACTAGCCAGATATAGTGTTGCACCTATACAGCGGTACTGGGCCGGAGTTAAGCATCTTCTGTGCTACCTCCAAGGGTCCATAGACTTAGGTCTATTCTACAAGAAAGGGGCAACAACTAGTTTAGTTGGTTATACTGATTCGGGTTACATGTCCGATCCTCATACAGAGAAGTCTCAGACCGGATACATGTTTACCTATGGCAGCACTGCCATATCCTGGAGATCTGTAAAGTAGACCATGACAACCGTCTCATCCACTCACTCAAAACTTCTAACGATCCATGAAGCAAGCAAAAAGAGTTTCTAGCTACGCTCTGTGATCCAGCACATTCTCACCTCCACAGGCCTGATGATCGACGTCCGTGTGACTACTCCCTTCATGAAGACAATGCAGCATGTATAGCCCAGATACAGGACGGCTACATCAAAGGAGACAAGATGAAGCATATCTCTCCCAAGTTCTTCTGGACGCACGACCTTCAGAAGCAAAAGGAAATTGAGGTTCAGAAGATCCAATCATGTAATAACTTGGCGAATTTGCTTACCAAATCACTGCCTACTAGTATCTTTGAGAAACTTGTATACGGGATGGTGATGAGGAGAGTGAGAAAATGTAAACTGGGTTAGTAACGTGCGTTTATATTTCATATATTCACGCACGTTTTCTTTTGTGTTTCTCCGTGTTTTTCCGCCGTCTTTTATTCGTTTTCTTGTATTTTCTCGTTTTCTTTCACTGTTCTTTGTTTATCCATGTTTGCAGGAGATTGACCATGTAGGGGACGTTTAACGATGATATCTCAAGTCCCCGGAGCAACGGGAGGAGTCACGCATGATCCAGGGGGTCAAACGTCGAAGAATTCATCTTTCAGCCCCTCACCCGGTCGGTTGGCCATCTCCAACCGATCGGGTGATGCACGCGTGCACCACCCGGTCTCTGTCGCAACTCATATGGAAGTCACCCGACCGGTTCACAGACCGGTTCAGCGGGGGCCTGTTCTCTGTCTTTTCGAGCAAAATGCCAACCGATCGGGTGACTCTCACCCAATCGGTTCATCTGTAGCTGATGATGAGGAGCTGAAGACACGGGCACCAAACCGATCGCTTCACCCGACGGCCCCAAGATCCAACCGGTCACTCAAGAACTCACCCGACCGGTTCATATGACCGGGTGAAAGCTCGCCGTTTTCTGTTATTATTTTGTAACGGATCAACTGATCGGTTGACTTGTCAACCGATCGGTTGATGTGAGAGTCTATAAATAGAACCCCTAGGGTTCCAGAAACGGGGAGCTGCTAGTTTTTGCTGTTTTCTCCCATTGTGACGGCTGTAATTACTGTTCTTTTGTAAGTTGTCGGATCATTCTAAAATTTTAGCATTGTCTTAATTACTCTATTACTTCCGCATTCCAATTGCCTGATTATGATTCCAACGGTTAATTTTTATTTAAATCGCTTTTTCATGAATTTTTGTGAGTAGTTCCCAAATCTGGGATTTTGGTAGAAACCCCTTCGGGGGCTCTTCCCGATGCGTCCATAGGGTTAGGAAATCGATAGGGAGTAGGAATCTAACGGTTACGCTGGGTGTTTCATTGTCATCGGCGGGAAAAAGACCGCCTTTGACCGTTGGGCCAAGGGGGAATAAAATTGGCGGTTGACTCCCTAGCCATAGCTCACGCCCTTAGTGTAGACGCCGAATCCTAGCACGCGGGAGTGGCAGGATGAGACGTTGGGAGTTATTGTTGCGAGCTTAGTGCTCTCGAAATCGATCAGTGTTAATGGACACGGGAGTGCCCAGTGATCGAATCCGGGAAGTCCGGTGTATCATCCTGGGCACCGACCGGAATATCGGGCCCATGGGATGCCGGTACCACTTTCAGAGGAAACGTCTCACCATTAGACCCTAATTCCGATCGCTGTCCATACCTGTAGGCCGTATCGACGAGAGTCACTCGTCGGAGTGGAAACCAAAGTCCCGGGTTTATTTTTATTGTTCATACCCTTTATTCCTTTCCGTGACAACCATCTACCGATTCGGGCTAGATCGCCCCCGGGGTGATTTTGGTCCTACTTGACTCAAGCACAACCTAGCCTCCCTGTGTTCGACCCCCAAGCCACACTACAACACCGTGCGCTTGCGGTTACAAATTTCTAAACCCCGACGCGGGTCCCCCGGCCATTTGCGGATAGCAAAGCCGGGCTCCGGTCAAGTTTATGGCGCCGTTGCCGGGGAGGCAACGTGCTTGTTATTTTAGGATCTCTTGAACCCTCGTGTCTAGCTCTCATCCCTACCTCGCGATAATTTTCGCACTCTACACTTTTCAATTTCACTTGGACATACTGTGGATAGTAATTGTATAGTGATAATTGACTGAATCGGAGTGCTTCCATCGCAACTTGCGGTTCCCGTTTATGCAACCCGTGCTGATGTGTTTGCCACTTGTGCACTTCTCTCTCTCTCCTTTCGTATAAGATCCTGGCCCCACGGTGTGGATGTTGCATGCAGTTTCAGGAGACATCTGGGATCACTCTCACCATATCCGCTGTTTGGCGCAGAGCTTAGCAGAATCACTGAATACTTCGAATATACTATCACTCCTGTCTGCCGCCGTGGAAAGTCAGAGGAGATATCGAGATGCGCAGGAGCACCTTGCCATGGAAACTCTCTTTCCTCACGGTGAAGTGGCGTATATCGACAACCATGGTCCCGAATGTAGTGAAGAAGAGTTATCCGCAGAGTTTTGTCAGGAGAGCCATCCGACCGGGTTTGTAGGCTACGCTGGACAAGAATCAATCTATCCCTTACTGACGTCTATTGAGCGTCCCCGGTCTTTGGACAATGAGGAAGCTGGAAACAGTTGTGGGGAATCATCGATGATTGAAACCTGTTTTCACCTGCAAGCCTTCTTCCCGGATAATTATGATGAGCTCGGAAGAGACCCGGTGCCCCCCTCGATCGTTTCCACTATACCTTGCGAAATTTTGCCATGCGGAGCCATGGCCGAGGGTGAGATTCCGGATGCTGTTCCAAGAAATCCACGAAAAACTCCTTTCCCTTGAGGATGCTCAGCTTCAGAAGTATGCGTCAGGGCCTCAAGAAGTTGAGATGAAAGAATTACCGCCGGGGCTTAAATATGAATATTTGGGAGCTGGCTCGACCCTTCCGGTCATAGTCAACTCTTCACTGCCCGAAGATCAAATGACCAAACTTCGTGGTGTTCTAAAAAGGTTTAAAGGATTTTTCGGATATGCAATTGAGGATTTAAAGGGGGTTAGCTTAGGCCTCTGCTCACACAGAATTTTGCTTGAAGATGAGCAAGCCTCCTCGATTGAGCCACAGCGGAGGTTGAATCCCATCATGATGGAAGTTGTAAAGAAAGAGATTGTTAGGCTTCTACATGCCGGTATTATATACCCTATCTCCGATAGTCGCTGGGTTAGCCCGGTGCACGTCATACCCAAGAAAGGAGGAATGACGGTGGTTCGCAATGAAAAGAACGAGCTAATACCAACGAGGACCATCACGGGGTACAGGATGTGCATTGACTATAGAAAGCTGAACAAGGCTACAAGGAAGGATCATTACCCTCTCCCCTTTATTGACCAGATGCTCGAGAGGCTGGCGAAGCATAATTATTTCTGTTTCATGGACGGGTATTCAGGATTTCTTCATATCCCTATTCATAATGATGACCAGGAGAAGACGACTTTCACTTGTCCATTCGGGACGTATGCCTATAGAAGAATGCCGTTCGGACTTTGTAACGCCCCTGCTACATTCCAAAGACTCATGTCCGCTATCTTCTCCGACTACTCCCAAGACATCATGGAGGTTTTCATGGACGACTTCTCCGTCTATGGAACTAAATTTGACTCGTGCCTCAGTAATCTGACTAAGGTCCTGGAGAGATGTCAGGAAAAGGGACTAGTCCTAAACTGGGAGAAGTGCCACTTCATGGTCCAAGAGGGAGTTGTGCTGGACACATCATCTCTTTGAGGGGAATCGAGGTTGATAAGGCTAAAGTTGAAGTGATTGAAAAGCTTCCACCACCGCACAATCTTCGAGGAGTCTGTGGTTTCTTAGGACACGCGGGATTCTATCGCCGCTTCATAAAAGACTTCTCGAAGATTTCCAGGCCTCTGACCCAACTCCTCGTGAAGGACGTACCTTTCGTATTCAGCGAGGAGTGTATGGAGGCCTTCCACACCTTGAAGCAAGCTTTGATTTCCACGCCCATAATACAGCCACCAAACTGGAAACTACCCTTTGAGCTGATGTGTGATGCTAGTGATTATGCGGTTGGTGCCGTCTTGGGGCAGAGGAAGGATAAAAATCTTCATGTCATATATTACACGAGCAAAACCCTTGATGCCGCCCAAAGAAATTACACTACCACGGAAAAGGAATTACTCGCGGTGATCTACGCCATGGATAAGTTCCGACAATACCTCGTTGGTGCCAAGGTGATCGTGCACACGGATCACGCGGCTCTTAAATACCTATTGAACAAGAAAGAAGCTAAGCCACGGCTCATTAGATGGATTCTCCTCCTCCAGGAATTTGACATGGAAATCAGAGACAAGAAGGGGGCGGAGAATGTTGTTGCCGATCACCTGTCCAGGATGCCCACTCTCGATTTACATGCTACACCAATCGATGATTCACTCCCTGACGAGCACCTCTTCTCTATCTCTTCCTCCTGGACCCCCTGGTACGCCGACATCGCAAATTATCTGGCTTGTGCCATCGTTCCCCACAATGTGAGCTTTCAGCAGAAGAAGAAGTTTTTCCATGAGGTCCGCAAATTTTATTGGGATGACCCCCACCTATACAAAACCTGCAATGATGGGGTGATACGAAGATGCATCCCTGAAACTGAGGCGACTTCCATCATTTCCCACTGCCATGGGCAGTAATGTGGAGGGCACGCGAACACCTACAAGACCACCGCAAAAATTCTCCAAAGCGGATTCTATTGGCCCACACTCTTCAGGGACACACATGTTTATGTCCAAGCCTGCGATAAATGCCAGAGAGCTGGCAATATCTCCAAAAGGAATTAGATGCCTCAACAGTACATCCTGGAGATAGAAATCTTCGATGTATGGGGAGTGGACTTTATGGGACCGTTTCCTTCCTCCTTGGGGAACCAGTATATCTTGGTGGCTATGGACTACGTGTCGAAATGGGTTGAAGCGATGGCCAGTCCAACCAACGATTCCAGAGTGGTGGCCAAGTTCTTTAAAAGCAACATCTTCCCGCGGTTCGGTGTACCTCGTGTCCTGATCAGTGACGGAGGGAGCCACTTTATAGAGCAGAAATTCGAGGCCCTCTTAAAAAAATACGGGGTACAACACCGGGTGGGGCGTGCCTACCACCCGCAGACCAGCGGTCAGGCGGAAGTCTCTAACCGGGAGATTAAAATCATACTAGAAAAGACGGTGGCCAATTCTAGAAAGGACTGGTCGTCAAAGCTTCCTGACTCGCTTTGGGCCTACAGGACGACATTTAAAACTCCTATCGGCACAACTCCCTACCAGCTTGTCTATGGGAAAGCTTGCCATCTTCCTGTGGAGTTGGAGCATAAGGCATATTGGGCAGTGAAGAATCTGAACTTCGACACCAAGAAGGTAGGAGTCCACCGGCAGTTACAACTCAATGAGCTCGACGAAATCCGGCTCAATGCCTATGAGAACGCCAAGATCTACAAGGAGAAGCTGAAGCGGTGGCACGATAAGCGAATCTTGAAGAGGGAATTCAAAGAAGGGGACTTAGTTCTCCTGTTCAACTCAAGGCTAAAGCTCTTTCCTGGAAAACTCAAGTCGAGATGGTCGGGACCGTTCCGCGTCACCAAGATTTTCCTGCATGGGGCTATCGAGATAATGGGAAGGGATGAGCCGTTTAAAGTCAACGGACAGCGTCTGAAACACTATGCAGTTGGAGAACCAGAATTCTCTCCAGACGGATCCCCAACGAGCGACAACTCTTCCTCTAACCCCCTGGATCCTAATTGACCACCGCTAGAGGCGTCGAGCTTAACGACATTAAACGAAAGCGCTTCATGGGAGACAACCCATGTTCTAAACTTATGCTTCATTTTTTTAGGATTTTCTCTACTTTATTTTTCTCTATTTTTATAAATAAATCCAGCGAAAGCATCTTCCGTGAAGGAACTCAGGCGATTCTTGGGTTTTGCAGAAAACAAGGCCTCAACCGATCGGGAGAGTTCTCACCCGATCGGGAGAGTTCTCACCCGATCGGTTGGGATGTATCGGATGCGAGCCGCAACTGTCCCCAAATGAACCGATCGGTTGAAGAATGGAGAGACCGGGTGACAGACCGGGTGACAGACCGGGTGATCTGGGGAGAATTCTCGGAAAATTTTTGGGGGATACCAACCGATCGGTTGGGTTCTAGCGCGATCGGTTGAGGCGACCGGGTGAGCAGCCCTCAATTCTCGGGAAAAATTTGGGAAGCGGCCAACCGATCGGTTGACAAGTAAACCGACCGGTTCGCCTGTAGCTGTTGGCCGACAGGAACTTTTGAAATTTGCCTACCCGATCGGGTGAGAACTCACCCGACCGGTTCAGTTTTGCCCCTATAAATACCCTTACCGCACGGTGACCGCCACCCGACCCCGAAAATCCCCTTCACGCGGTTTCACGCCCTCCAACTGTCGAATCGACCTCCTCCAACCTACATACTGCCCCTAAACCCTCATCCCCACTCACTCCCATACTTCCCCACCCCCGCCACCTCGCCATCGGTGACATTCCATCATCAAACACCCAAACCCTAACCCTAGCCCCAAAATTTTCAAAAATCTGTTTCTTGTCGGATCAGCGAGCGGCAGCTTCCCGAATTGTTTCCTCCTACTACGCGAGTCCCCTGGGAGCTTAATCTTGCTACGAGGATGGGTAACACTCTTCCACTCTACACATCTCTTACTTTATCTGTGATATCCTAAATTGGTGTTGTACCTACTTCACTTGCTCTATATTCATCGTAGGCTCGCCCCCACTTTCATTTTCACCAACCACATGTTGGATCTGGATCCTAGCCTAGAGGGGGGGTGAATAGGCTTAAAAAAAATCTCGTGCAACCCACGAGAAATCACACGCAATTATAGCACAACCAGAGTAACTAAAATGTAGACACAGAGTACACAGCAGATTTACCCTGGTTCAGTCGTCCCAACGACCTACTCCAGCCCCCAAAGCTAATACTAGATTGAATAGTGCAATAGGTACAAAGTCACAAGTTAGAGCACGCTCAGAGCACCCTCTACGCCTCTACACTCGCCAGACTCTCAGTACCCCAGACACAGTGTTTCCTCTCACTATCAATCCTAGCAAAGCTTTCTATCAACTAGTTCCAAACTAGCTGGGTCCCACTTGTCTAGTCCCAACTAGACAAGTCCCAAAATAGTCCACAAAAATAGGTAAAATTTCCGCACAGAGAACGTTACACTAATACACAAATAAAGGAGTTTTAGGGTTTAGAAATGCTCAGTTTGTGTCTGTGTAGGTGTCTCTGTCAATCAGCACGTCGTTAGCTCCAATCTGACGCAAACGGTGTCTCAATCCGACTCCTGGATGTCAAGATATGCACTGGTCTGTGCACAAAGCAATTTCAGTTCAAACAGCCGTCTGTGCGCTCAGCAACCTCTTAATAAATCAATGGTCGGTGCATTCAGCAATTTAGTTCAATTTATTTTGATCTCGGTCGGTGCGCAGAGCAACTCTAATAAATTCCCTTAGCCACGTCAGCGATTTGGTTGTGCGAGCTTCGATTTACTTTCGATCGCATTAAAAAATCTTCGCAGTTGATTTTTGAATCTCGCGGCACAGCTTCGTCCACGTCAGCACGTCCGAACACCAATTTCTTCGTCTTCGATTTCTAGGGCATGCAGGCGCTCTCGATGGCAACGGCGAACGGGGCAACTTCATCTGCGAAGTTCTCCGGCAACGACGTCTCCGACTTAACAGCGTTCGTCAGCTGCAACAGTGATTCCTCTGCAACGGCGAGCTTTCAACGGCGGCGGAGGACGACGGTTGGCGCTTCGGGGATCTCCGACTTGTTCTTCACGGTGAGATGTGTCGATGACAAGCGGAGGCGTTCGACTGTGGCGGCGGCTTCTCCGATGACGTCGAGCTTTTGAGCGTCGGGTGACTTCGCTTCGACTCCTCTGGCGTCTTCGTGCAAGCAGCGCTCGGTCTTCGTACGTCGGCGAACTTCGTGGATGCGGCTCCGACGGGCTCCTTCAATCTTCTACGGTGTCGGAGATCAGATGACGGCGGCAACTCGAGCAGTGATCAGCGGCCCTTCTTTGACAGCGGAGTTCTTTGATGAGCAGCGGTTGTGGGAGCGACATCTTCGTCGGGGAGCTCAGCGACTCTCCGATCTTCCACTGGAAGGAGAACAGGATGCTCGGGGGTGTTGGGGATGAACGACAGCACGCTGATGAGCTTGATGGCAACCGGGGCTTAGTAATGCTTGCGGAAGTATTAGCCTGGGCTTTTCTTTCGTTTGATGATGCTGCAAGTTTTTGATGATATGGGTTCGTGAGCTTTTGTCGTTTGGAGATGAAAATGACGGCTTGTTTTTTTTATGCTCGGAGTTATCAGCCTGAAGCTCTTTGAGAAAGAGGCGCCTTTTGATAGCCGCACCAAAAGTATTCTGTATTGCCACCCAATTTGGCTACGAAGGAGATGTTGGCTTATATAGGGTAGCCTAGGGTTTTTGAAAGAATCCCTAAGAGCTAGGAATAGGGAATTTCAAAGGTGATTTGATTCTATCTCTTTGTACCATAGATAGGAGATTTGATTGATTCAAGTTGGTGTTTGAGTAGGAGATGGAAATACGAATTTTGAATTTGATCTCCATGGCAATTGAGATTGAAAATTCAAATTGTGAATTTGAATTTTACTAGGAGCTGGTATTGGCTAAGAAGTTTGTATAGCCATAGGATAAATTCCAATAACCAAATAGGATTTGGCTCCATCTCTTCATGTTGGACCAAGTCCAACTTTGTTCCATATTGACCAAGTCAAACTACTTTGTGCACACACACACTCCATCTCTCCCAATGTGCTATACGAATAGCAATTCTGTCAAATAGCAATTTCGCCAAGCCTGAAACACACTGAGCACACACATTAGATATACCGACACGTTTGTCATCATCAAACCAAGTTCCTAGATCATTGCTTCCAACAATCTCCCCCTTTTGGTGATGACAAACCCATAAAAGATTTGAGCAACAAGTAGGTGTGTGTGAAGTGTGTTGAAGGGTGTAATGCAATATGAATCATGAGATGAATATTCAAGCACTACAACATGGCATGCACAAACTAACAACAAATACAATAGCATGCTCCCCCTTCTCTCAAGCTCCCCCTTCAACAAGTATTCAAGTATATTTATCGATACAAATAATTCCAAGATCCCCCTTCAACAAATAATACAATTTCTTTCTTTCTCCCCCTTTGTAATCACCAAAAGTGGAGTAACGAAGTCACAAAGATATTCCATGCAAAAATAAACCATTATTAAAAGTAGCGTGCAATTTGCATGAGTTTTCCAAATAATAGACAGTTCAAGTTCATAGAATTTCATACCAAGGCGTCTCCACCTTTGTGTAGGTGTAATGATATAGACAATAAAGTGCAAGAGGAGATTCAATATCAGAAAATCAACCAAAACAATACACATTTTCCATTTTTCATGAATATCACTAGGATTGACTTTTCCCACCTCATCAAAGATGAGTTCAAGTTACCGAACCCCAAAACATGGCCTAAAAGGACTTTTAAATGTGGGGTGGCATTGCTTGACGAGTTATATACACCTACGCTAATGATTACCCATGTAGCACAAGTTGGATACTCGTGGGTTGTGTTTTAGCCATGAAGTGTATCCATTTTTCATACGGAGCAAATATTGGTTTTTTTTTTCAATTCTTTTGTGCTCAATTTTAATTCATGGCTAAACACATCATATCCCTTAGAAATTTCAGAAATTTATCATTCCTACATTCACTTTCCATTATTCTTCAAAAGAATCTCCAAAAGCACTAAAAAGTCAAATATCGTGAACGTGCAAATGTAGGTGTAGAAGCCAAGTTTGAGACTTATGAGACATGTCATGGCTACTAAAAGGGATAACATCATGTTCATGTAGCAACAACAATAATGGATTCACTTCTACAAGAGATAGAATTGATCATTCATACAATATCACTCAAGAGATTCAAAAGAGGATACACTAAGCACACAAATTTTTTTTTATTTTTGATTTTTCATTTTTTTTCAGAAATAAAAACATTAAAAATCATCCATGCAAGCACACAAACCAAAATAAATCAAGCACACACAAAAATCTATGAAGGTATGCAATGCAATGCAAAGAGGGATAGAAATTATACCTTCTCGTCGCTTTTTGACGAAGGAGCTAAAAGAATGAAACATTGAATTTAACGCTCCTCGCCAAAACTCCATCACACCTACATGAAAGGTGTTAAGTGTGACCTTGGAATCCAACAAGGTCCACTAGTGTTAGCCAATATTGTTTTAGGAACCCACACTTGTTTAAACTTGATTTTAGTGTTCCTAAATTTACAATAGTATGAAGTATGGCCTACACTATCACAAGTAAAGCACGTTGCATATAAGTTCTTCGCAATAGACGGTGCATTGTGGAATTTCTTGAATTTTTGCTTTTCAACATTTTTCAAACCAAATCCAAGTCCTTTTCTATTATTGCCATATAATTGATTCTCTAAAATATTATCCAACGATTGTTTTCCCATAGAGAATTTCTTAATGGCCAATTCAAGATTAGAGACTTTGGATTTCAACAATTTATTTTCTTCCACAAGCAATGTGCATTTACTTATAAAAGCTCTCTTGTTTTCCTCTTCCTTCTTTTCAAATTCAACCATTTTTCTTTTAAAATCATTATCCAACATGCAACATTTATCATTAAGCTCTCTAATCACATAGTCTTTTTCAGTTTCGAGCTTAATCAAATCAAGTTTAAGCATGCTAATATTGTTCATCAAGGAAGGACAAGAGAGGCAAGGTGCTTCATTATTAAAACTGGACTTTTCCTTTTTCAAAATGTCAATAGTAGAGTCACGAGCAACAATTTCATTTTTCAGATTTTCAATCTCTTTAGACATATCATATTCAGATTGTTGCATTTCAAAGTTCTCATTTTGGTAATCATCTATAGTGGATTCAAGCTCTACTATTTTATCTTGCATTTCTTTACAAAGAGTAAGGAGTTCAGTTTTACTACCAGAAGTTACCTCATTGTGTATTCCCATCAATGCCATGCATGAATGGGCTTCGTGTTCGTCCTCCTCGCTCTCAGCTTCGCTATCCATGTCCCAAGTAAGCACCTTGGATTTTCCCTTTTCTTTAGCTACATGAGCTGTCTCATGTGGGCAATCCCTCATTCGATGTCCTCTTTTCTTGCATTTAAAACAAGTCATTCTATTAGTAGTATTCTGATCATAATTTTGCTTAGAAGACTGAAAAAAGTTAGAGCGATTAAACCTGGGTGCCATTTCTGCTCTTCCTTGCTTGGTCTGGACAAACTTTCTGAAATTTCTGACCATTAGCGCTATGTCATCATCATCTTCTTCACTTTCGTCAGCTTTCAGAGCAAGTGGCTTGGTAGCTTTCTCCTTTTCCTCGGGTTTCTCCCTTTCATCAATATTTTGCAATTCTAGCTCGTGGGACATTAAATTACCTATTAAGTCCTCCACCCTCATCTGTGACAAATCTTTCGCTTCTTGGATGGCAGTGACTTTAGGCCTGAAAGAGCTTGGCAGAGCTCTTAATATTTTTCTCACCTGCTCAAGGCTAGAATATGGCTTACCGAGCGAACTAGACTTGTAGACAATGTTGGTGAACCTCGCAAAAATTTCTGATATCGTCTCTGATGGTAGCATGCGAAATCCCTCGTATTCCGTGCTCAGAAGTGCAAGTCGAGACTCCTTCACCTGTGACGTTCCCTCATGCGTCACCTCCAAAGTATGCCATATTTCCTGCGCAGTTAGACAATGTGAGATACGATTGAATTCAGATTTATCTAATGCACAAATAAGAGCATTCATAGCTTTAGCATTTAAAGAATAAAGCTTCCAATCATTATCATCCCACTTATCATCAGGTTTAGGCATCTCAGTATTTTCAATTTTGATAACAGGTGATTTATATCCTTTTTCAACAATTTGCCAAGCTTTATAATCAATAGAAATCAAGTAGATTCTCATACGATTTTTCCAATAAGCATAGTCTACTCCATTAAATCTAGGTGGTCGGGAAATAGACTGACCCTCAGCAAAAGCACTATCAATATGGTCCATGGTCAACTAGGCTAGATCTACTAAACTGGCTCTGATACCACTTGTTGGATCTGGATCCTAGCCTAGAGGGGGGGTGAATAGGCTTAAAAAAAATCTCGTGCAACCCACGAGAAATCACACGCAATTATAGCACAACCAGAGTAACTAAAATGCAGACACAGAGTACACAGCAGATTTACCCTGGTTCGGTCGTCCCAACGACCTACTCTAGCCCCCAAAGCTAATACTAGATTGAATAGTGCAATAGGTACAAAGTCACAAGTTAGAGCACGCTCAGAGCACCCTCTACGCCTCTACACTCGCCAGACTCTCAGTACCCCCACACACAGTGTTTCCTCTCACTATCAATCCTAGCAAAGCTTTCTACCAGCTAATCCCAAACTAGCTGGGTCCCACTTGTCTAGTCCCAACTAGACAAGTCCCAAAATAGTCCACAAAAATAGGTAAAATTTCCCCACAGAGAACGTTACACTAATACACAAATAAAGGAGTTTTAGGGTTTAGAAATGCTCAGTTTGTGTCTGTGTAGGTGTCTCTGTCAATCAGCGCGTCGTTAGCTCCAATCTGACGTAAACGGTGTCTCAATCCGACTCCTGGATGTCAAGATATGCACTGGTCTATGTACAAAGCAATTTCAGTTCAAACAGCCGTCTGTGCGCTCAGCAACCTCTTAATAAATCAATGGTCGGTGCATTCATCAATTTAGTTCAATTTATTTTGAACTCGGTCGGTGCGCAGAGCAACTCTAATAAATTCCCTTAGCCACGTCAGCGATTTGGTTGTGCGAGCTTCGATTTACTTTCGATCGCATTAAAAAATCTTTGCCGTTGATTTTTGAATCTCGCGACACAGCTTCGTCCACGTCAGCACGTCCGAACACCAATTTCTTCGTCTTCGATTTCTAGGGCATGCAGGCGCTCTCGATGGCAAAGGCGAACGGGGCAACTTCGTCTCCGAAGTTCTCCGGCAACGACGTCTCCGACTTAACAGCGTGCGTCAGTTGCAACAGTGATTCCTCTGCAACGGCGAGCTTTCAACGGCGGCGGAGGACGATGGTTGGCGCTTCGGGGATCTCCGACTTGTTCTTCACGGTGAGATGTGTCGATGACAAGCGGAGGCGTTCGACTGTGGCGGCGGCTTCTCCGATGACGTCGAGCTTTTGAGCGTCGGGTGACTTCGCTTCGACTCCTCCGGCGTCTTCGTGCAAGCAGCGCTCGGTCTTCGTACGGCGGCGGACTTCGTGGATGCGGCTCCGACGGGCTCCTTCAATATTCTATGGTGTCGGAGATCAGATGACGGCGGCAACTCGAGCAGTGATCAGCGGCCCTTCTTTGACAGCGGAGTTCTTTGATGAGCAGCGGTTGTGGGAGCGACAGCTTCGTCGGGGAGCTCGGCGACTCTCTGATCTTCCACGGGAAGGAGAACAGGATGCTCGGGGGTGTTAGGGATGAACAACAGCACGCTGATGAGCTTGATGGCAACCGGGGCTTAGTAATGCTTGCGGAAGTATTAGCCTGGGCTTTTCTTTCGTTTGATGATGATGCAAGTTTTTGATGATATGGGTTCGTGAGCTTTTGTCGTTTGGAGATGAAAATGAAGGCTTGTTTTTTTTATGCTCGGAGTTATCAGCCTGAAGCTCTTTGAGAAAGAGGCGCCTTTTGATTGCTGCACCAAAAGTATTCTGTATTGCCACCCCAATTTGGCTACGAAGGAGATGTTGGCTTATATAGGGCAGCCTAGGGTTTTTGAAAGAATCCCTAAGAGCTAGGAATAGGGAATTTCAAAGGTGATTTGATTCTATCTCTTTGTACCATAGATATGAGATTTGATTGATTCAAGTTGGTGTTTGAGTAGGAGATGGAAATACGAATTTTGAATTTGATCTCCATGGCAATTGAGATTGAAAATTCAAATTGTGAATTTGAATTTTACTAGGAGTTGGTATTGGCTAAGAAGTTTGTATAGCCATAGGATAAATTCCAATAACCAAATAGGATTTGGCTCAATCTCTTCATGTTGGACCAAGTCCAACTTTGTTCCATATTGACCAAGTCAAACTACTTTGTGCACACACACACTCCATCTCTCCCAATGTGCTATACGAATAGCAATTCTGTCAAATAGCAATTTCGCCAAGCCTGAAACACACTGAGCACACACATTAGATATACCGACACGTTTGTCATCATCAAACCAAGTTCCTAGATCATTGCTTCCAACACCACATAGTCGCCATGTCTAAGAAAGGGAAAGAGATTGCATCATCTTCGCGCCGTGATCCGCTCTACGGCCCCTTTTCCCCCTCTTTCCTTGGCATAAACCCTTCTACGGAAGAACAGTCTGACCATTTGCGAGCACTACTTCATCGCCCGATGAGACCTACACTCTTCGTCGATCGCCCCACACTCGAAGCTCTAGGGCTTTCGAACGGCGTCGCCAGAATTTTCAACTGTATCAGGTGCCATACCCTTTCTCACATCCATGCTCACACACACAGAAATCTCACGCTTGAATTCCTTAGTTCCCTCGAGTTGTTTGATGTGGGTTTCTCCTTCCGCGCTTTCAACTGTGACTTTTCTCTGGGTTTCATCGAGTTGAACAATATCCTCAATCTCCGTCGCCCCGATCTTAATACTGAACATTCCACCCACGATCGAACTGACATCTACTCTCAATTTCGGGATGATGGTGTTTGGCAACGATTTACCCGGTACACCACCTTTCCTCCCGAGGCTCCTGCCTCCTACATTATTCACCCGTGTTACCGCCTTGCCCATTGTATCCTTGCCAACACTGTTTTCACCCGCGTGGATGTGTCCACTGTATCCAGGGATGAGCTCTTCTTTCTATATGCCATGTCCGATGACAGGATCCTTGGGCACATCCCTATGCCCGTTAACGCTGCTCATTGGATTGTCCACGAAATTTTTGCCGTTAGCCGCGCCACTTCTGGATCCATCTGTTGTGGTGGGATGATCACCCTTATTGTCAGCTGCGTTTTGAGAGTGCCACTCGACCTCCCTATTTTGCCCGGACGTAGCCGTATTGATCACGATTACTTGATCGATATCAATATGCTTACTCCCTTCAGTGAAGACCGTGCTGTCTACCTCTATAGCCCCGCCTGCGAACCTTTCGCGATCCTGCCACCTTTGGCCCCTTTGCGGCTACCCTACCCCCCATCTCATCTGCCTTGGGAGTTTTACCCCGATCCTTGGTATTCTCCATTAGTGCATCTACCACCCTTGGATCCTCCCGATTGGCACCCAACTGTCGGCCCGCCTGGTACGATCTTTCTCCACCACAGCCCCCCTGTGCACATCGATCCTCCTATGCTCCAGCCTGTCGCCCCTCCTTCCCCCATAGGCACACCCTCCTCTTCCTCTGAGGATTCTTTCATTCACTATTCCCCACCCTCCTCTCCCTCCCCCTACCATTCTAGTACCAGCGAATCCGATTGACTCCCCCACTGTGTGCGTCATTTGAGTCCTTATTTTTCGTTTTTGTGTCGTTTTCATCATGTTTGTTATTTTTCCTTTTTCTATCTTCTCTTCTTTTCAGCTCTTTCTCCTAGAGATGAATCCTATGATGAATCGCCACAAAGTCACACACACCTAGCATTGCATCGATAATCACACTCACTGACCCTAGGATTTCGAGTCCTCTTGCATTTCACGCATCGTGGGTCCACTTAGCCTTTTTGTGAGTCGCGCGTCGTGCCTAGCTATTTGATGTGCTTCTACTTGATGATTTTGCTTTATATACCTGTCCAGGAATGACCCCTAGATTATCATGCTTCGATTTGAATATGCGGTACTTGCTTCCATTATATGCATGCTATATTTATATCGTATATTTCAATTCGCATGCGTCGGGATTCCACAATTAAGGACTAGGATAACCCATTTAGCCTACGCTCTATTTAGCGAGAATAGTTTCCTTTGCCCAAGTGTATAGATTTCGACTTCCTTTTTGTTTTACTTGGTGCAAATCCCCTCGTCGTGTACCGTTCTCCCACTTGGGAGAGTGCACATGTGTATAGCCAAAAACCCAAAAATCCAAAAAAAAGAGAAAAGAAAAGAAAAACCTAAAAAGAGAAGAAAAGAAAAAGATTGTATAGCCAAAAAGCCAAAAAAAATATACAAATACCCAAAACCCAAAAAAATTCACGTGTGAATATTTTCCTACTTGTCGAGAATAAAGGGAAGGCGAGAATTTGCACCGAGTGTTCTACTCCACATCATCTCAACCCCCATCGTTTTCTAAAACACTTGGCTTAGGAACTTTTCAGCTAGTATCTAGGCTATAGTGGCGTGATTTCCTTAACCCTAGTTGTGGAGTCCCCGATGCATGATACGCTTCTATTCTTACTCTTCTCATGCATGCTTGAACTAATATTCACAGCAATTTCAAATTCGAATCGGTATTTGGGTCATTTCCTGGATTTGCGTATATGAGCTCATGGCACATTGTAGAAAGCGACACCATTAGCTAGCACACGACCGCACTCACTCGCGCTTCACCGCGTGGGCCCACGAAACTTATTTGGACTCGTTTTCCTAGGTTTAGTGGTGTGATTTGACGTTTGCTTGCTTGGTGTGTCGTTTTTTATTTTTGTTGGCTCTGACGGACGATCTAGGATTTAGAGTTTTCTTTTTCTTTCTCCCTCTCTATTTTCCCCTCCGAGCTCCTACTCTCACTCGTCTTCCTCGAGGACGAGGAAGAGTTCAGCTTGGGGGATTTTGACGTGCGTTTATATTTCATATATTCACGCACGTTTTCTTTTATGTTTCTCCGTGTTTTTCCGCCGTCTTTTATTCATTTTCTTGTATTTTCTCGTTTTCTTTCACTCTTCTTTGTTTATCCATGTTTGCAGGAGATTGACCATGTAGGGGACGTTTAACGACGATATCTCAAGTCCCGGGGCAACGGGAGGAGTCACGCGTGATCCAGGGGGTCAAACGTCGAAGAATTCATCTTTCAGCCCATCACCCGGTCGGTTGGCCATCTCCAACCGATCGGGTGATGCACGCGTGCACCACCCGGTCTCTGCCGCAGCTCATATGGAAGTCACCCGACCGGTTCACAGACCGGTTCAGCGGGGGCCTGTTCTCTGTCTTTTCAAGCAAAATGCCAACCGATCGGGTGACTCTCACCCGATCGGTTCATCTATAGCTGATGATGAGGAGCTGAAGACACGGGCACCAAACCGATCGCTTCACCCGACGGCCCCAAGATCCAACCGGTCACTCAAGAACTCACCCGATCGGTTCATATGACCGGGTGAAAGCTCGCCGTTTTCTGTTATTATTTTATAACGGATCAACCGATCGGTTGACTTGTCAACCGATCGGTTGATGCGAGAGTCTATAAATAGAACCCCTAGGGTTCCAGAAACGGGGAGCTGCTAGTTTTTACTGTTTTCTCCCATTGTGACGGCTGTAATTACTGTTCTTTTGTAAGTTGTCGGATCTTTCTAAAATTTTAGTATTGTCTTAATTACTCTATTACTTCCGCATTCCAATTGCCTGATTATGATTCCAACGGTTAATTTTTATTTAGATCGCTTTTTCATGAATTTTTGTGAGTAGTTCCCAAATCTGGGATTTTGGTGGAAACCCCTTCGGGGGCTCTTCCCGATGCGTCCATAGGGTTAGGAAATCGATAGGGAATAGGAATCTAACGGTTACGCGGGGTGTCTCATTGTCATCGGCGGGAAAAAGACCGCCTTTGACCGTTGGGCCAAGGGGGAATAAACTTGGCGGTTGACTCCCTAGCCATAGCTCACGCCCTTAGCGTAGACACTGAATCCTAGCACGCGGGAGCGGCAGGATGAGACGTTGGGAGTTATCGTTGCGAGCTTAGTGCTCCCGGAATCGATCAGTGTTAATGGACACGGGAGTGCCCACTGATCGAATCTGGGAAGTCCGGTGTATCATCCTGGGCACCGACCGGAATATCGGGCCCATGGGATGCCGGTACCACTTTCAGAGGCAACGTCCCACCATTAGACCCTAATTCCGATCGCTGTCCATACCCTTAGGCCGTATCGGCGAGAGTCACTCGTCGGAGTGGAAACCAAAGTCCAGGGTTTATTTTTATTGTTCATACCCTTTATTCCTTTCCGTGACAACCATCTACCAATTCGGGCTAGCTCGCCCCCGGGGTGATTTTGGTCCTACTTGACTCAAGCACAACCTAGCCTCCCTGTGTTCGACCCCCAAGCCACACTAAAACACCGTGCGCTTGCGGTTACAAATTTCTAAACCCCCACGCGGGTCCCCCGGCCATTTGCGGATAGCAAAGCCGGGCTCCGGTCAGTTAGGATGAGAGGATTATGAACATATAGATAGACAGGAGACTGATGTATAGATTCATAGAAAATCTGCAAGCCTGATGCTTGGTCAGATGAGGGGGAGTCAACTGCAGAGTTGTACTCTTTTCCCTTGGCTATTGGTTTTTTCCCACAGGGTTTTCCGTAGTCAAGGTTTTGACGAGGCAACCTCGTTGACTCTGGATCCTGAAGTATCCACCCCTAGACACATCCCTAAAACAGGGGAAGTTATGGACTAACTGTTCTTTATTTAACAAGGTAGTTATCCTAACTCGGATTCTGAAAAATCCACCTCGTATTCAATGTTGGTTGGATAAGGGGAAGTGTTATAAATAGGCCCATGAGGCCCATTGGGTATCCGGCCCATCATTGAAAGCTTTAAATATGAGGGTATGGTGCTCTTAACCCCTTACACCTATTACTCTACTTTTCCCTTCACAATAACTACAACATTTTACAAAATTAGTCATTTAATGATAATCATCATTTAAACAATTTATGATAATGATCGTCAATCAAATGGACTACCCTAATCTGGTATTAGGTTTCGATGTTGTTTTTGTTTATTAAAACGTAGCATGTCACTAGTCATTAAAATTTTATCTTATAAAGTTTTAATCAATTAATGGCTAACCTAAATGGTTCATGAATACTTTATTCATCATGTCCATAAAACATAAACCAACTAATTTAATCACATAAATTAAAGGTTCAATTAAAGTGACATACAATGAAAGCATGCAAGTTAAAATTATCTACAACATAATTAAATAACTTGCAAATCTAAAATTTAACATTTAAATTTAAAGATTTAAAATTTTAAAGCTTGAAGCACTTTTATCACATAAAATTAGGTTCCATAAAATTATCTAATAATTCAAACTAAGCTTTAAAATTTAACGGTACATTTCTAAGATTAAAATATAGCATAAAATAATCTTGAATCCTGTATGTAATTAAAAGAAATAAATTTATAATTCCATCTCATGGGAATAAAAATTTTCTTTATGTTACATATACATTAAAACAATTTTAAAACATTTTTAAAATCATTTGAAATTAATTTTAAAAACTTTCGGATAAAGTTTAAAAAAATTTCAACCTTTATGTAACCAAATAAAATAAATTTTCAATAAAATTTTTCTTTAATTTTACATAAACTTTAAAAACTTTTAAATGCTTGCTAAACTTATTTTATCTCATAAAATAAAATTTTAAAAGGCATTTAAACCTGTAAGACCTATTAAATTTATCGCATAAAATTTAAAACGTCGCCCAAAAATTTTTCATGTTACAAAACAATTTTTAAAACACCAAAAAAATATTAAACTGATTTTAACTTGAAGTTAAAATGTCTGTATGTTCAAAACAAGCAATTTTAAAAAAATCTAAAATCGTTGCTAAAATAGATCCAGAAGCATAACGAGGCTCTGATACCACGAAGGGTTTTGGCAGACCCTCAGAGCTCAGATCTGTGTCCGTCCTAAGTCGGACGGACCATAGAGGCATAAAGCGCAGCGGAAAATTAAAACTATCTAGCTAAACAATTTAGCTAGGCTCTGAGAGAGTCAGAACCTAGCCCGATCTATGCCAACTTGGGTGGATCTGACCACCACAAGAGGGATCTATTCTACTGCAATGAAATTAAACTACACTAAAATTACTTAGAGAACATACCCGGAATATCGACCCTTGGGCAGACAAGATGTACCGCATCGTCTTCTGATGCTCCTCGTAGCCGAACCGCTTTGACTCGATCCACCCAAGCCACCTCGCACCTTCGAACCGATCTGCCCGAGCGGACTCCCGCTTCCAAGCCGATCATACGCGGAAGAATGTTTCACTTAAGTAAACCAGCTTCTTAGATGTCTGGATCTGAATTCAACCCCCCTTCGTAGTCTTGCTAGGACTAGTCGGGAGAATAGGAAGAAGAGAGAGAGAGAGAGAGAGTAGTTTAGTCGTAGATCGAGCTTGCTCTAAAATCCGGAGCTACTTGATCGAGGACTTGGTGCATCTTTCAACGAAGAGAGTGCACCCCTATTTATATAGGGAGTCGGCACCTCTCCTTTCGTTACGAGCAATGTGGGACAAAAGACAAATTGAAGAGAAATTAATTAAGCTAATTTAGCTTAATTGTAGTGAGCTTTTCATAAAAGCCAACTTCAACGAATTAATTCTCTTTATCCATTAAACTTCAGACACCAAACAAGCTATCAATTCGAAGGGTTCGAATGGTGAAGGCGTATGAACGAACGACGAAGAATTTCGACTTCATTTGACCCCTCAAACAATTACCCAAAGATGGGCAAAAAATCAATTTTCGTAGCTGTCAAAAGGGGTTTCAAAAACCTTATTTTTTAACTTAAGTTGGGAGCGCGCCCGCTAAGCTTAGCGGGCGCGCTCGCCCAAGGGAAGGAGGGCGGGCGACCGGCCCGCTAGGCAGCGGGCGCACCCGCTATACCAAGCGGGCACGCGCCCACTGTAACCAGCGGGCCGAGCCTGCTGCGGCAGCGGTCGAGCCCGCTGCAACCAACGGGCCGTGCCCACTGTCGCAGCGGGCCATGCACCAGTTTACCCCTCGCGGATGGTCCCGTTAGCCCAGTGGGTCTAACCCACTTTGCCTTGAACTGTTTTTGCATTTCTAGGCTCATTTGAGCTCCGATTTGGATGCGGTTTGAACCCGTGTTTAGACTGGGACGATCCCATCAACTAGTTAACCCTTATAAATGCATTTGTTCCTACAAATATTATCGTAACCAATTTATGACACGTTTAATCTTTGTTTGCATCAAATGAAACATTATCCCTATTGTATCTACGACTTAGTCTCACAACTGGCTTGTGAACATTTAACAATTCCATTTCATCATATGAATTTATCTTATTAATCTTCCTATTACTAAGACACGAACGCTACTCGGTGTGAGACCCTACAGCCTGACCATACTACAGGTTGGGGCTCGAAACCCCTAGACGACGGTCACCACGGGCAGTAGTTGTCGTCGCTGTTTCAGAATCATCATAACGTGATCGACCCATTAACAAAGTATCGTTGGGTTCACTTTGGCTGTGTCAGTGATGAATACTGTTAGCTATAGTCCCTTCGTCAAGACTGTGTCTTTGTTGGCCTAGGGTATGGTTTACTGTCAACCCCATTGACAACATTGGTCAGTTTACGACGGTCTTTGATGTATTCACGTTATACAACTTACAACGTACCCCGGTCAAGGATTAACACAAAGACCATACTGAGCCCGTGACACTAACTTCCCGTTAACGGAAGAGTCGAATCCCATCTTAGTCATCTATTCGCCTCGAGAGCTTCAGGTGTAACCCAACCTAGGATCTTTATGCAAGCCTAGCCTCGAAGCTAGATCATAGGTCTAAGGAACACCGTTTACTCACAGGTTTGTACAAATGACTTCAGGTCTTAAGGATCGGCTTACCTATCATCACCCTAGAGTTATTATAGACAGTTTAGTTAAATTTTAACCATATAATAACTCTATGTTGGTCGTTCAGTGAACTCATTCTCTAATGAGCACCTGTTTCTCATCCCCGACTTCACTAAGTCGAATAACTACGAGATCATCATTACCCTAAGGTAAGACAAAGACACAATGGTCTATCCGACATACCGATATCCAGTTCTTGATACATTTATGATCACAAACCATTTAAGACTTAAGTTTCTATAAGGTCATTTACTACTCATAATCGAGATCTTATCTGTATAGTGAGGACCTAACTATAAGTTTATGGACATTATCTAAGTATATTATTCATCCGAATTCATACTTAAGATAATGGACACCATATATTCTATTAACAAGACGTATACTTAGGATAAATCGCCTTATGGGCATATATCCTCCTACAGTAAGACGGCTCCTCATCCACCATGGGTAGGTTACCCTTATCTTTGTCCTTAGGCATGATATTATGGCGACCGGATATGATAAGCATGATTATAGATGAGGGCACATAATGAATGACAAAGCGACAAAATGAGATTCCTGGACAATATAATAAATAAGATTTAGAACGAGTTTATCCAGCAATCGATGCATTCCTAGCTCTAAAAGCTCCCACAATGCGCGAGGAAGTGATCCGAAGAACCGCTGCATACCAATTCGAAGAAAATAAGGTTTCTGAAAATTGGGGGAAAGTTGGTTAGGGCTAGGTTTTAACGGTATTTTCAGCTTGAATGGAGTTAATGGAGGGGCTTTAATGGTGGGGAATTAGTGGAGGAAGTGGAGGATGATGATTAGTAACAGTAGGGAGTGATGAAGAAGATCGTGTGGAAAGAAATCCAACCGAACGGATCGAAATAGGCTTTTGGAAGGCGTGTGAGATGGCGGTCGGGTGGGGGGGGGGTTATATAGGCTTTTGATGCCCCGATCGGATGGAAATCCACCCGATCGATTGGATCAATTTTCAAAAATCTCTTGGATTAGCAGCTACAGGTCACCCGATCGGGTGAGAGGTCACCCGATCGGGTGAGAGGTCACCCGATCAGTTGATCGCTCTCTGAAATACTCCCGAAGTCTCTGTTTTAATTCACCTGATCGATCACCTGATGGCCGACTTTATCACCTGATCGGTTCATTCTTCGATCGAAGCCTGGCCACTTGCTGAAACAATCCACCCGATCGGATGGTGTATGACCCGATCGGATGAGGCAATTCCTGCACAAAAAATTTAAATTTTCAAAGTTTCCTAACAAAAGATCCCCACATCAGCATTTATACACAAAAATTAATAGACTAATTCTTATTAAAGGCCAGCAGAAGTTTAGGACATGGGTAGCCTCCCATGAAGTCGCTATTTTTTATAGTCGTTTGCTCGACTCCCGATGCGATGTTCAAGGTGGCTTGAATGGGTGACGCTCGATGGTTGGCGTCCTCTCAGCAGTTGGGGCAAAAGTTTCGGTTGTTGACATCGACGACAAGTGGACGATCTCAATCACTCCCCCATTGGTAATATCCGGGGGCTTCTCCTTAGTATTGGCGACACACACCACTCTCTTCAAGACTCGCTCTTTTTCGGTGGTTAGCACCAAAGGGTCATTGCCCTTGCTAGTCACCTAAGCATTCTTTCCAAATCCAAGGGGAGTTGATTGGGAGACACATTTCGCTTCAGAAATTTCCTCTTCGTCTAACCCAGAGTACTCCTCTAAATTATCCAAGAGTTCAAGAGGGTCGCTAGAAAGAATTTGCAATGCTCCAGCTTCGTAGACTTTCTCTTCTCCAATCTCCAGAAGATTGCAATTAGATTCCTCAGGTGGTAGCTTCATGGATAGCGCTAAGTCGAATTCCACCATTTGATCACCGACATTCAAAGATAACTTTCTCTTCTTCACGTCGATAAGCACACCGATGGTCGCCATAAAAGGTCTTCTGAGAATAATCAGAGTGTGATTATCCCCAGGCATATCCATCACTACAAAGTCCATCGGCACGCGTACATCGCAGACATTAACTGGTAGGTCATCGACGACTCCCACGGGATATTTGACGGACCGATCTGCTAGCTGCAAAGTCATCTCAGTAGGTTCCAGTTCTCCTATGTTGATTCTTCTGTAGAGTGAGAGGGGCATCAGACTTACACTTTCTCCTAAATGAACAAGTGATCTATTGAAAGAGACTCCCCCTATTGAGCATGGAATCTAAAAACTTCCTGGGTCCTTAAGCTTTGGCGGTTGGGCTTGTTGAATCAGGGCGCTACACTCCGCTGTAAGAACCACCTTTTCTTTCCTTGTTCCCTTCGTCACTAGATCTTTGAGAAACTTTGTGTACGAAGGAATAGTTTAAATCGATTCAAGGAACAGGATCTGATGACTTAGATCCGTCACCATTTCAAAGAACCTGCCATATTTTTCGTCGATCTTGGCCTTGGCAAGCCTTTGCGGAAATGGGACCGAAGGCTTGAAAACTCTCAAGTCTTCATCTTCGTTCTTCTTCGTCTTCTCAGAATCTCCCTCCAGAGTCACATGACTTGATGTTATAGCTACGTTGTCGTTCATCTCCATCTGCGGTTGCACAATAACAATGGACGCTTCCTTATCTTTCTTGGCCTCCCGTGCCGGAATCTCTTTTCAACTCCTCAAAACAATAGCAGAAACATTCGCTTGACTAGGTGTCAAGGCTAAGTTCTGGCTCGGTGTTCTAGGATTCACCTCTGATTGACCGGCAATTTTCCTTGCTGCTTTTGGAGGTTGGCTACTTGTAACCCATCTGGGTTACTTGGTCGGCCAAGGATTTCTGCCCAAGTTGTAATTGTTGAGTGATCTTCTCCTGATTTGAAATGTATTGAGCTAGAAGGTTCTCAACCGAACAGATCACTCGTTGTTTTTGATTGTACTATTGATGTTGATGGGGCAGAGGTTGTTGTTGAGGAGTAAGTTGTTGATACATTTGTTGAGGCGGAGGAGGCTGTTATTGTTGTTGTTGATGAATTGCTAAAATTGTTGGTAGGGTGCCTTGTAGCTAAAATTCGGATGATTCCGATTGTTGGGTGAATATCAAGGGTTAGAACTTGTTCTTGGCAGATAGGGCGCATTTCCCATAGGATTATAAAATAAGGCACTTGCTTGATCCACGGGCGCCGAAATCTCTCCAACACCAAAGTCTTTTATCACTTCGGTTTCCACGGCCGCTACTTGCTGTGGGCTAGCGGCACCGGCTCCAACCATAAACGCTGAAATTTGAGTGGAAAGCAAATCAAATTTGCTTGATAGCTTGTCCACTTCCTCAATACGATGCATGGAACCGGCTTTTGGTGTCGCACACTCATCACTCCACCTCTCGTTGTTGGATGCCTTGTTCTCCAAGATAGTTCAGGCATCCACTTCATTTCTTGACATGAACGATCCATCCTCTGCGACATCCATATAGGACTTCAAATCATCCCTCAATCTATTATATAATCGGTTGATGATCTGCCAACGGGGGAGCTCGTGTTGAGGACACTTCCTTTGCATTTCCTTGTACCTCACCCATGGTTCATGTAGCGACTCATGGCTAGCTTGGGAAAAAGAGGAGATATCACTTCGCAGCTTCGTCGTGTTCCCTGAAGAAACGAACTTGTTCAAGAATGCGTTCGAAAGCCGCTCCCAAGTAGTGAATGTGTTGGCGTCCTTGCCCCTATGCCATTGCTTCGCTTTTGTAACGGTAGCTTTCCGACCTTATGGATTTTCTGCGTGCACGTGCTTTATCGTGCACGTATTTTATTTGGCTCTTTCTGGATTCCAGTATATATGCTGTGATATGCCGTTGTGACCGTATGAGAGTGTAGAATTTTATAGTAATTTTTGGAAACGTCATTTCACGGCTCTTTTTCTCGTAAAACAGCTTTGAATGGATGGGGCGTTTCGGTCTTTTGGCCTTAATACCCAGTCTCCGATTTTACATTAATTTTTGGTAGGCACAACGCGCGATCAGACACTGTAGCCCTGTACTTCTCGTCTCCATGATCGTCCCGGTATTTTCGGATTATTTTTCCGATGCATGTAGCTGGACTTATTCCCTAATCAAATCCCAACCGTTGATTAGCCCTAATCAATTTGAATTTCAAATTGATAATCAGATTTTAACAACCCCTCAATTGTCATCATATGTACCAATGGGCTAATATTTCATCTTTTATTTGCACCCTCCTTTTTCCCAATTTCCACTTCCCCTATATCTCTCTCTCACACCCACAATATTATTAAAACCTATAGGTACCTAGCTAACATTCATTTTTATAATCAAAACAAACCCTACCTACTCACCCTCACGTTTTAACCTAGGGTATCAATCTTTCTCAGCCGCCAGCAACAAAAAGAAAACCCCCCTGATATCACTCTCTCTCCCTCTCGCAACTCCCTCTCCTTCGCACCTAACCCCTCACCGGTGGGATCTTTGCCTCCGACCACCACCCCGACACCTCCCCCGACGACGGTTCCCTGCCACCGGTGACAGGCAGCCATCGGCGGCCGTTCTCGTGCAGCAACAACAGCAGCAGCAGCGCCGGCTGCTGCTGCCATTTTCTGCTGCCACCCGCATCTCTCGACCGCCTACTAGCCCCGCCGGCGGCCAGCACCGCCGCCCAACCCCCGTTGAATGCCGGAGGAGCACCCAGGCCACCGGAGGTAGCCTCCAGCAACCTCTTTTCGCAAGCAGCAAGAAGCAACAACAGCTGCTGTATTTTCCGCCGCTGCCCGCCTTTGAATCGCCTCTTCGACGCCGCGCGACCGCTGCTCGATCGGCCAGGCACCACTCTGACGTGCTGTCACTCTTGCCGATGCCCCATCGGCGTTGTCTCGATGTTTCATCTCCATTACTCGCTGTTTTGACCGTTATTTCTCCGTTGCTCACTGTTTTGGCGGCCACTCGACGCCGCTAACCCTCTTACGGATCGCTACCGGGCTCGTCTTCGCTGTCCATTATCTTCGCTCGCTGTCCTCACTTCCGGTTCGCTGACAGAACGTGTCTGGCTACACTACCCGTAGCCGTGACACCATAGACGACGAGTAGATCTCACCGTTCAGACTCTACTTCCGTTCTACGTCAAACACCGGAGAGGTTGGTCCCCCTAACTCGTAGCGAACCCACACCGTAGTTAAAATCAAACCCTAAACTAAAATTGGACAACTTGAACTAAATTTACTTTCAGCATCTGTAAAATGTTTCCCACCGTAGGAAAGATCAACAATCGGACAATTTTGCTGTGCACATAAGGTAGATGTCGATCTAGACTGAACAAAACATCAAAATGTGACTTTTTGACTATTATGGTAGTCCCGCCAATTTTAGAAACAACCCCTAATAGGATTTTTTGAAAAACGAGACCTGACACCATCGACGTGACCCTGTTTCAGACGGACTACCGCAGACGCGACGCTTGGACGGGACGCTCCGGCCGGACGACACACTCGCCACCGCAGGCAAGTGTACTCACTTGTACCTTCGGCCGTGTTTAGGCCTTAGACTCTTAGAATTGTTAAATTGTGAACAAAGAGAACTGGACGTGAAATGATAGCGTCCGAGACGCCCCAGACAGCTTAGACTTGACGACGAAGTCTACGCTCAACAACAATTCTTGACACCTTAGGGTTATCTTTTGTGTGTGTGCGTTTGGACCCCTAGAAGAACCATCCCTGTCTTGTCATGTCGTGTCTTGTTTTGCATAGCTTGCGGGCAATAGGGCACTTACCAAGCTAGAGTGAGTGATCCCTTGTATGGACTTGTCTTGTGCACTAGGGTTGGGTAGGGTTGAGCGTGCGCACGGGGAGAGGCTCTGATCCCCCTCGAACCATAAGGCGTGAACCCTTCGAGTCACACCTGTCTTGTCGTGTTCCCATGCACAAGGTTAAGTGTTCCCTCGGTTGAGAAGGTGCTGGCCGCCTTCTAACCGAAAGGCGTGAACCTTAGTGGCACACTTCTTGTCTTGTCTTGTCCTGTGCACAAGGTTGAGCGTTCCCTCGGTTGAGAAGGTGCTGACCGCCTTCTAACCGAATGTCGTGAACCGTAGTGACACGTCTTATCTTGTCTTGTCTAGTCACGTCTTGTCTGGACCCGTTTAGGTTAGTCCCGTAGCCCGTAGTACTCGCTACGACTACTACTTGACGCGTTTTACTTTTCGTGCCCCGTTTACCTTCTTTTGTTACTATGTAATAACCTGAGCAAGCTAATCAACCAGTAAATCATTGCTTAAAGTTTCATTACACTTGCAGTAGAGTCTAACCCTCTTTTGTAGACTTTACCTGACGTACAGTTCCTTTCTTTTGGGTGTTGTACGTCAGGTGTTGAGCCAGATTACGTTGACGAGGCGGACCTATCAGAGTACGTGGAGCCCGAGAACCAGACCCAGAGTACATACCCGAGGAGGACCAGAGTTAGAGATCTTCACATTGCTGATCCAGAGGTTTCACTGCAGTTTAGGTGGGTGCGTAGCACCGTTTATTTTCTGTCTAGGTTGAGTGCTTGCACCAGTAGTTTAGCTTTCAGTTTTGTGGCCGAGTCAGGCTTTGTTAGACTCTCAATACTTCTGGATTGTTATTTTGGAATAAAATGAATGTTTCCTTTTAAGTACTTTTGTTGTTTCGTACTAACCTGCAGGGACATATTCCTTCGTCTTGGAGTACCACACAGACGCTTATTGGGTCCGAGCTTCACAGCTCCAGCCTAAGCGGGCCTTTGTCACGCTTCGCCTCCGTCGTTTTGGGAAGCGGGGCGTGACAGATTTTAGTGGTGGCCCATGCCGGTCCTTTTCTGCAAAAAGTTTGGAACGATAGAAGTATTAACATTCTTTTTATGATTATCCAGTAATGTGTGCGAGTCTAAGTTGTGTTTTTCCTGTCGTTAGGATGGTAGGAGGACGTGAAGCTCGAGATGGACCTTCAGCTGCCGGGACCATGGATGGCCGAGGTGACGATTTTTGCCAATTACTGGGCGTTATGAGGGAGATACTGGACGTTCAATATCGGTTGGTTGATCAAGCGCATCAGATTGCCAGTACTGCTCAGGCTCCTCCGATTGCACCACCACCACCACTGCAAGGGAACCGACTTGTGGAGCAGTTCAGGCCAACAGCTAGGCCTGTAGTGGGACCCGCTCAGTCGGCGTCTTTCAAGAGGTCTGGAGCACCTGCGTAGAGTCAGAGCAAGGGGCCGTGTCATTACTGTGGCAAGCCAGGACCGTGTCATTACTGTGGCAAGCCAGGACATCAGCAGAACACTTGCAGGAAGAAGCTGGGATTGTGTCTGACATGTGGGGCTGCCACGCACGCGGTTAGAGATTGCCCGAGGCATTGCCATATGGAGGGCGGAGCGCCAGTTTCAGTGCAGAGTAGAGCGCATGCCCCAGTTCAGAGAGAAGCTGCTGTCCGTGGACCACCCTTGGCCCTACAGGAGCAGATGTTTCGGTAGGAAATGCAACTCCGGAGGCCAACGTACACCATGACAGCCGGCGAGGCAGAAGACTTGGATGGTATTATAGCAGGTATATTCTTTTGAGATCTGGTCTTTACTTTTACAGTTAGATTGTTTCGCTTTTATATGTGTGTTGTCCTTGCTAGTTGTTGGGTAGTGGGTTGGCCGTAGTTCTTTTATATCTTAGGCACCATTCTAGTGTCGCCTCACCTGGCCTTGGCCTTGGCCTTGTTCTACTCCAGTGCATCCATGTGCATCTTATCCCGGAGGTTTGTAACAAGACACTTTATATCCTATCCGTAACAAGACACTTTATATCCTATCCATACACTTCCAAAGTGTTGGGATATTGCCACAGGGAACGGAGTGGTGATAGTGAATCTGGGTTGTCGATCGATCCCTTTGGTGTTCATTGGACATGAACTATTAGATTTCATTGCCCATGATCTACCGCTTTTTCGATTTCGTTCTTGGCATCAAATTGCTGGGAGACTTCCACGCTCTGTTTGAATGCCACAGTGAGAAGGTGGTATTCAGGATTCCGGGCCATCTTATGTTCGAGTTCTCGAGGAATGCAGAGTCGATGACGAAGCTGACGAGGAAGGACGTGGAATTTCATTGGTCAGAAGCTTGTGAGGAGGCCTTCAACATCTTGAAGACGAGGTTGACTTCAGTATCGGTATTGGCGGTACCTGATCAGAGCGGAGACTTCGAGGTATATTATGATGCATCGGGGAAGGGCCTTGGATGCATTTTGCATCAGATGGCCATATAGTCGTGTACGCTTCTCGTCAGATGAGGACTTACGAGAAGAATTTACCAACGCACGATCTGGAGTTGGCAGCGATGATATTTGCACTGAAGATCTGGAGACACTTCTTGCTGAGTGAGAGCGTGAAGATTTTCATCGATCACAATAGCTTGAAGTATAGCTTCACGTAGAAGAGCTCAACATGCTTCAGAGACGATGGTTGGAGCTTATGGCAGACTATGAGATAGACATGCGGTATCACCGACTGGAGGAGACAGCAGGAGCTGAAAGAGATGGATCTAGAGGTCGTCCTACCTCATGTGGTTCTTTCACTCATGAATTTACGGATTCAGTCCACGATAGTGGATCGGATCATGGTAGCACAGGCAGGAGATCCGAAGCTACAGAGGATCAGGAGGCAGGTTGAAGCTGGACTACGGACGGAGTTCGTGATTCATGAGGATGGTTCACTGCGGTATGGCAATAGACTCTGCGTACCTGCAGGTGATGTTCGGGAGGAGCTTTTGAGCGAGGCTCATAGCTCGCCATATTCTATACATCCCGGAGGCACCAAGATGTATAGGACCCCCGTCTGAATTACTGGTGGATTGGCATGAAGAGGAGTGTGGCACGGAGCATTGCCAAGTGTTTGATATGCCAACAGGTGAAGGTTGAGCACCATCGTACGGCTGGATTACTGCAACTGCTTCCTATCACAGAGTGGAAGTGGCAACATGTTACGATGGATTTCATGACTGGTTTACCTCAGACCCCGGTCCCTTTCCGAGTGGGACAGTCTATGGAAGTCTTGGCGAGGAAATACCTAGAGGAAAAAATTTCATTTTACGTCTCTTTTAGTTTCCTCTTGAGTTAGTTGCGATGTAGACCGTGTACGTGCAAGAGATTGTACGCTTACATGGAGTCCCCGTGAGCATCGTGTTTGACAGAGACTCGAAGTTCACATCTCAGTTCTGGAGAAGTTTACAGGAGAATTTGGGTACGAGTCTGAGTTTCAGCACGGCGTATCACCCACAGACCGATGGCCAGTCCGAGAGGACTATTCAGATTCTGGAGGATATACTGCGAGCTTGTACGCTCGATTTGAAGGGATCTTGTGAGGACCATCTTCACTTGGTGGAGTTTTCGTATAACAACAGCTACCAGGCGAGCATTGGCATGGCGCCATTTGCTGCCTTATATGGGAGAAGATGTCGATCGCCACTGAGCTGGGATGACATCGGAGATCGGGAGCTGTTGGGTCCAGAGATGATAGTGGAAGTAGTGGATGTCGTGAGAGACATCAGGGAGAAGCTCAGAGTTGTGCATGATCGCTTCAAGCTTTGGGCAGATGCCAAGAGGAGACCGTTGGAGTTCTAGCTTGGAGAACACGTCTTCCTGAAGATTTCTCTGAACCGTGGAGTCATTCGTTTCGGGAAGAAGGGAAAGCTGAGTCTGAGGTATGTTGGACCATTCGATGTGCTGGAGCGTGTGGGAGCAGTGGCCTACCGCCTTGCTCTACCACCATCTTTGGAGGGAGTTCACGACGTATTCCACGTATCTCAGTTACGTCGGTACGTCAGTGATCCGTCACACACTGTGGATTTCTCGGAAATTACGGTCCGTCCGGACCTGAACTATGACTAGTAGCCTGTGCAGATTTTGGACCGTCGACAGAAGCAATTGAGGAATAAGGTAGTCGACCTGGTGAGAGTGATGTGACGTCACGGATCACCTGGAGAGTTCACTTAGGAGCGCGAGGAGGATATGAGAGAGCGTTTCCCATTTTTGTTTGCTAACTAGTGTTGTTGATTCCGAGGACGGAATCTTTATTTTAGTGGGGTAGAATGTAACGGTCGCTTTCCGACCTTATGGATTTTCTGCGTGCATGTGCTTTATCGTGCACGTATTTTATTTGGCTCTTTCTAGATTCCGGTATATATGATGTGATATGCCGTTGTGATCGAATGAGAATGTAGAATTTTATAGTAATTTTTGGGAACGTCATTTCACGGCTCTTTTTCTCGTAAAACAGCTTTGAATGGAAGGGGTGTTTCGGTCTTTTGGCCTTAATACCCAGTCTCCGATTTTACATTAATTTTTGGTAGGCGTAACAAGCGATCAGACACCGTACCTTCGTACTTCTCGTCTCCAAAATCGTCCTGGTATTTTCGGATTATTTTTCCCTTGCCTGTAGCGGGACTTATTCCCTAATCAAATCCCAACCGTTGATTAGCCCTAATCAATTTGAATTTCAAATTGATAATCAGATTTTAACAACCCCTCAATTGTCGTCATACGTACCAATGGGCTAATATTTCATCTTTTATTTGCACCCTCCTTTTTCCCAATTTCCACTTCCCCTATCTCTCTCTCACCCACAATATTATTAAAACCTATAGGTACTTAGCTAACATTCATTTTTATAATCAAAACAAACCCTATCTACTCACCCTCACGTTTTAACCTAGGGCATCAATCTTTCTCAGCCGCCAGCAACAAAAAGAAAACACACACACACACACCCCCGATATCACTCTCTCTCCCTCTCGCAACTCCCTCTCCTTCGCACCTAACCCCTCGCCGGCGGGTTCTTTGCCTCCAACCACCACCCCGACACCTCCCCCGACGACGGTTCCCTGCCACCGGCGACAGGCAGCCGCGGACGGCCGTTCTCGCACAGCAACAGCAGCAGCAGCAGCACCGGCTGTTGCTGCCATGTTGTAGTATACTTGTATATTTGAACGCCATGAAAGGTACATGTACCCTGGATGCTTATAGTTGTATATGGTTATGCGTGGGTGTACATACTAGGTGGGCAAATACTAGAGTGTATGTATATTACGTCTCTAATGGAGTACATGATACGTATATGTGAGGCTGGTATGTGGTATACGTATGTGACTCCGAGACATAGGTGACATATACACGTTTGTTCGTGGATGTATATTGGTGGGTACCTATAAGCTAGTGGGGACATATGCCTTGTAGGTGTGTGAGTGAAGATATGTACATGTGAGATATGAGCGCAAGTAAGAATTTTCCTATCTATTACCTTATGGTTGTGTCCTATTGTGGGGAGCGTACCAAGGTGTGTATATCTATCCTTGTGTGGATAGATTAGCGGAGTGTCCATATCGTCTTGTGGATATATAGGGGAAAAGTGTATGTGAGTGAATATATATGTATTTGTATGGGTAGGTGGTGTATGTATAGGTATGGAATACTGGGGGGGTGTGTGTGTGTGTGTGTATTGCTAGTGTTGCATTGCTAAGGTATGAATTTTTAATGTGTTAAAATTTTAAATAACTATGAGTGTGTCTATGTACTGCCTATGTGCCTATATGAACAGATATATTGTCTTAATTTGGTATACGGTTGTGGGTTGTACTCTTGCGTGAAGATAGGTGTTGTGTATGGCCATATATGGGTGTATGTAGCAATATAGATCAGTAACGAACGCACAGACAGTATGAGTAGTGCTCCAGGGTATTTGGAATAAATGTATCCTAAGGTGGGTAGGGATGCTTTAGACCTGTCCACCTAAGTTGAGGCCTTAACTTTATACCGTGCCTATTATGGGATATGGATATAAGTGTGACGTGTATCATATGTAGAATGTGATGAATGTGAAGATTTGAGATTATACAATGCGTGTATAAGTGGGGTGGATATGGGCTTGAACGGTTAAGTGGAGTTATGGTATTTGTATATATGTGTGTATACGCTTACCCATAGAATGGTGCCTATAGGACCATTTGGATGTACATGTAGTGCGTTGGCATGAGGCAGGATCGTGTATTGGTATATGAAACACTTGTATGTATGCAGGTGCGTTGTAGCTAGCATGGTGTGACTGTGTATATGTGTTATTGAACGTGTATTGGTGTAAGTCTTATGAGTAGTTATATGTATATTTATGTGAATGATCCCTATTCTGATTTAAATGTATCAGTATATGGATGTGTACGTATATGGGATGTGGCTATCTATTGCATGTGCATAAATATTGAAATGCACTTATTTGTGTGTATATTAGCATGCTAGTAAAAATGTGGATATATTGGATGTTATATATATAATGGTATGGGTAGCTACCGACTACATGTTGGTACAGTTGGGTAGCTTGCATGTATGGGTATGTGATAGTATGAATGTATAGGATGTGTGTATGGGTGTGTGCACATATATGGTAATGTATGTGCATGGTGCATGGGTCCTAGTACGTATATATATAAGCATGTTTGTGTGCATATCTACTATTAGTATAATAATCTTGTGTGTATGCGTGTACATGTATTTGGGTATATGTGGATTTGATACTTATACATCTGTAGGTGTATAATGAATATGTGCATGAGAGTATCTATGTAAGGTATTGCTTGCTATGTATATGTGAATATGTACCATAGTTGTTTGGATTTCTATTATACATGTCATAATGGAGTGTAGGGAAGTGTTCATGCAGGTGTAGTGTGCAGTAGAGGCATATATGGATGTGTGTATATTGGCTGAATAAATATATACATATATACACATCCTTATTTGTTTATCTGCCAATCTTTCTGATGTGGTTGCCTATCTAGGTGTATTTTGGAGAAGTGTGTTCCTGTGTGTATGCATGTATGCGTGGGTCTGTACTAGAGCATGAGTGTATGTACGTAAATATGCAATGTAAGTGTAAATGTGATAGATATGGAATATAAGTGTAAATATAAATTTCTGATGAATATAAGTGAATGAAAATGTTTGGTATGTAGGTATTGAGATGTGTGTGATTTTTTGCATATTTATACGCGCGTGTGTGTGTGGGTGTATATGGATATTTATAATTATTTGACTATCATGGCAGTATGTGCGTAGGATGTGCAAAGATAGTTATATATATAGCATATGACGGGGAATGTATTATGCTTGTGCACTCTTGAGTGTATTGTGTGTGGTACATGTACCTATCTGTGTGAGGCAGTAGGTGCACTGCTATGGATGTGAGGTTATGTGTATATTTATTTATAGTTATGATTGTGGACCTTATAAGACTTGATCAGGCATGTGTTAGTACGTGGCTGTATGAGTATGTATGGATGTGACTAAATACTGTGTGTATGTAGATATTTATGTACATATAAGCATGTGTGAACTTATATGACTAAGTATTGGGTGTATAGGGATCAGGTATACATACGGTGCGACACTGTGATAGTGATCATGTCTATCAAGAAATGGTGTGTAGATTAATATGTATTATTGTGTGTTATGCATGGATATAGACGTATATGTAATATATAAGCAAGTAGAATATAAGTCGTTATACTTGAATGTATTATGATGTATCTGAAATAATGCCATGTATGAATACCTTGTGTAACGTGATATGGATATGGTGTGATGTCCTATGCATATGGATATGAGTAATGATCTAAATACGTGTAATAATACGTATAGAGACCTAATTGCGGTGTGTGACGTATATGTTAACGTGTAACTATGTGTGCCTAGATGTTTATGTGAAGAACATATACGTATGTGTAGGTAATGATGCATATAGTGATATGTATGTGCAACTAGATGAGTCATAGGATGTATCTATGACATTGTGTAATGCGGATGTGTATGGATGATAGTGAAGCATAATGTATATAAGTGTGGTGTAGATACTGTAATGCCCTGCTAAGCTACTGCACAAGTACTAGAGGGGGTGTGAATAGTACTTTAAATAATTAAGAGGATAATTCCTAATTATCTTGCAAACTCTACCAATTAATGCGGAAATGCGGAAATGTAAATAATGACAACAAAGAAACAATCGTAAACACACGATGTTAATGGGTTCGGATCCACCAAAGTCTCCCCGACTTGTTCCCGGTGATCCTACGTCCCAACCACCCGGATCCCCTCCGAATACTTGAGTTAGAAACCCTAACTCAAGATTTGCACTATGAAATACTTGTGAAAAACCTTCACAAAGTCAAATCATACACAAAGGAAATTGTGACTCCCACAACCCAGGATCACAAACAAACTCTCACAACCGAGAGTGAAACACTTACAATATGAAAGTAAATGAAATAGAAATTCTTACCGACAAAATCCTATGCCTTGAGTATAACTTACGATTTAGGGCAAAACGGATTTTGGGGAAGATGAAGAGGCACCAAACCCTAGCTCCAAGTAGATTACCAGCAATGGAGTCCTAGGTGGATGTTGGTGACCTAGAATCAAGCACTTGGCTTGGAAGGCTCACAATCATTGAATCTCTCTTTTGAAATAAGAGTGAGGGAGATATTCTTGAAAGGAAATGAATGATCTTTAAATGAGATTGAATGCTTTCTCTTTGATATCTAAACTTCTCTTAATATAAGCCTTGAGTGCAATGAATGCAGCACACCAAGTATTTATAGGTTAGAGGAAAGAGAGAGAGAGAGAGAGAGAGAGAGAGAGAGAGAGAGAGAGAGAGAGAAACGTTTCAATTAAAGCTCCAACGGCTCTATTCTGAACCAAACTAGTCGGTCAAAGAACAACCACTGACCGACTAGTTCATCAACTAGTCGGTCGGTGAAACAACATGAACCGACTAAGAGGTGAATAGTGAATAGATGAAGTTTCAGACTTAAGGAACTAGTCGGTCCAAGAAGACTTGCCAACCGACTAGTTTCACAACTAGTCGGTCGGTGAGTTAACTTAGACCGACTAAGAGATAAAACAAATAGTCTGAGTACAAATTGATTTTAGTCGGTCCAAGAACAAATGTTGACCGACTAGTTCATCAACTAGTCGGTCGCCAAATGTACATAGACCGACTAACGATAAACAGTAACTTGGCATGTACAGTAGAAGCTCAACTAGTCGGTCTAAGAAGGATCACTGACCGACTAGTGCACCAACTAGTCGGTCGGTGAGTCAACGTAGACCGACTAACTGTAAACAGTAAAGAGCTTTGAATTGAGAAGGCAAACTAGTCGGTCCAAGAAGCTTTACCGACCGACTAGATCACCATCTAGTCGGTTGGTTCTTCTTCTTGAACCAACTAACATGCACAAGAAGTCGCGAATCGAAGCGCGAAGCTTCGGAAAAGTTCGTATGGACTTCTTACAAGTTCCTAGCTCTAAGATAGGAGCGTTATGAAGATTAAAAAATAAGACCTACTCAAGGCTTAACATTCTACGGAACGAAGCTAAAAGACTATAAATAAAACTTGACGAATCGTCTTCGAAAGCTTTGATCGAATCTTCATGACTTCTAAAATGGTCTATAAGCTTCAACGAAGCTTTAGGAATACGATCACGCGCTTTGAGAAGTCTCGAGACGTCGCTTTGGATGTTCATATGAATTTGGCGACGATCTCCATAACTGCGCTCACAAAGAGTTAGTTCACGATATATTTATGTTTGTTCATCATCCAAAACCAAATCCGGGGAGTCCAATACTCAACATTCTCCCCCTTTTTGGTGATGACAAACCAACATAAATAATAATAAAAAATAATGATTCAAATGTAATTTACTTACTCCCCCTGCATTGATGACACGTTAGTTCCAAAATTAAATAATAATCATACACATCAAGCAGACGAGTAAAGAATAAAATGTGAATCAAATATTGAAATATCGGATTTGAAATCCATTTTTATATCTTAACTCCCCCTGAATCTAACATATCAAATTAGATTCTTGGAAAAATGCTTAAATTATCATTTAACTCACCGTTATTATTATATCTCTCCCCCTTTGGCATTAGCAAAAAGAGTGGGAGGAGATCAACGACAACAACAATGGCTTCAAATAATAGCACGGGAGTCGTAGAATACGACCACGGTCCAAATGACACCAAAGGAATATACGAATTAAATCAATGCGTGTCAATGAGACCAAAGTCGAAAGTCGATAAATAAAATCATCAAAACTCAAATTAATTTTACGAATTGAGTTATGGAATATACTCTCAAATATCAAATTCTTGGTTAATTTAGTGCATGGAAAACAATTCTATGTTTTCATAAAATGAATTCTATTTAACCAAGTATTATCGTTGAGCGACGAAATCAAACATCAGAGACAAAAAAAGAATATATAATGTGCACAAGAGAAAGAGTCGGTTAAAAGAGTTTTAAATCGATCGGAATGCAAAAAGACCAAAGCAGTCCCTGTGCAATTAGTCAGTCACAGTTCAAGCACTAACCGACTAGATGACGATCTAGTCGGTCGGTCAATGAGCTTGAACCGACTAGTTGCAAACAGTAACTGAAGCCAAATTTTAGGGCATGAGTTAGTCGGTCTGAGTTCATTCACTGACCGACTAGATGCTGATCTAGTCGGTCGGTCAATGAACATGAACCGAATAACAGAGTTCAAAAATTTTAAAATTTGAAATTTTGAGTTCTCTCCTAATCGCACTTGGATGAAACATCGAAATACCCTCATTAATCATTATACTACCCCATTAAACATCGAAAATCTGAAATTTGACGTTTATAAACAAATTGAGCGAAAATTCCGAAAATTCAACGAAAAATCCAGAAATTTCCAATAAATCTAGCATGTGCAAATATAACAAAATTGAATAGCATGCAAGATTATTGAACAAATGAATCCTAAATCTCGGATTCACCCATAATCCCCAATTCTCGACGTAACCACACAAAGGAGTCTTCCTTTAGTGGTTTTGTGAAAATATCGACGATTTGCTTCTGGGTTTCAACGTACACTAATATGATGTCCTTTTTAGCAACATGATCATCTAAGAAATGGTGACGGACATCTATGTGTTTAGTACAGGAATGGTGTACCGGATTCTTGGAGAGACATATTGCACTTTGGTTGTCCACCATGATAGGGCAAGTATCACAGTTTATACCAAAGTCTTTAAGTGTGTGTCTCATCCAAAGAACCTGAGCACACGCGGCACCGGCGGCAATATATTCCGCCTCGGTGGTTGAAAGTGATACGGAATTCTGCTTCTTGGAAAACCAAGAGACAAGAGAATTTCCTATAAAATGGCAAGTGCCACTAATACTTTTCCTGTCGGATTTGCATCCCGCATAATCTGCGTCACTATATGAGATTAACTCATACGTGCTAGATTTTGGATAAAGTAATCTAAAATCAAGTGTGTAACTTAAATAACGGAAAATACGTTTTACCGCTACTAAGTGAGATTCCTTAGGTTGAGACTGATAACGAGCACATACACATACGGTAAACATAATATCGGGCCTACTTGCGGTAAGATATAGTAAACTACATTGCATACCTCGATATAGACGAATGTCTACATCTTTTACGCCCGTATCTTTATCAAGATGCGTAGTAGTGCTCATTGGAGTCTTCTTTCCGGAGGCATTCTCCATTCCAAATCGCTTTAGCAACTCCACCGTGTACTTCGTTTGGTGGATGAAGATTGCATCGTTCATTTGGCGAATTTGGAGACCTAAGAAATATTTGAGCTCACCCATGTGGCTCATCTCAAATTGATCCTTCATCACATTAGAAAACTCTTCGCAAAGAGCAAAGTTAGTAGCACCAAAAATGATATCATCAACATAAATTTGAACTAAAATTATATCATTATTCGAGTACTTAACAAATAATGTGGAATCAACTTCTCCCATTTTAAAACCTAAATCCAAAAGAAAATTCTTTAAACGGTCATACCAAGCTCGAGGAGCTTGTCTCAAACCGTAAAGAGCTTTCTTAAGTTTAAAAACATGGTTTGGGAATTTTTCATTTATAAAACCCGGAGGTTGAGAAACATAAACTTCCTCAACAACATCTCCATTTAAAAACGCACTTTTAACATCCATTTGAAAAAGTTTAAAATCTTTATGGAATGCAAAAGATAACAATAATCTAATAGATTCTAATCTAGCTACCGGAGCAAAGGATTCTTCGAAATCAATACCTTCCTCTTGCCGATAGCCTTGAGCTACTAACCGAGCTTTGTTTCGGACGAAGATTTGGTTTTTGTCGGTTTTGTTCTTGAAGATCCACTTTGTCCCTATGACGGTATGGTTCTTCGAAGGAAAAGGAACAAGCTCCCAAACCTCATTCCTCTCGAATTGAATGAGTTCCTCTTCCATGGCAAGGATCCAAGCGCTATCTTCACACGCCTCATTAATATTCTTTGGCTCTATCGAGGAGGCAAAGGCACAATGAGTGAAGTAGTTCACTTGCGATCTCGTCTTGACACTATCATGGATATTGCCAATAACTTGCTCATGAGGATGGTCACGAATGGTATGAAGCCGTTTGGGAATTCCCTGATCACTAGGAACATTCTCAAAAAATTCATTAGTCGGGTTAGTATCAATAGAATCAATAGAATTAGAATTAGAATTAGAATTACCAATTGAATCACATAAGACATCCATGGAGTCATCATCATTAGTAATTCTAGCCGGAACAAAATCTTCATTAAATGAGACATTAAGTGACTCCTCGATCGTTGAGGTTCGTTTGTTGTATATCCGGTAGTCTTTGCTACGTGAGGAATATCCAACAAAAATCCCCTCATCGGATCTTGGATCAAATTTGTCCAAACTACCATACGTGTTTTTAATAAAACATTCTGCACCAAAAACAAGAAAATGTTTAACTTGAGGCAACCTACCAAACAACAATTCATAACAAGTTTGTTTAGTGTCGGGCCTCAAAAGTATCCTATTAAACACATAGCAAGTGGTATGTACCGCTTCCGCCCAAAATTGATGGCCAATTTGGCTATCATCAAGCATAGTGCGAGCACACTCCACTAGCGTCCTATTCTTTCTCTCAACAACACCATTTTGAGGAGGTGCGCGAGGGAATGAAAAGGTGTGTGTAATACCAACTTCATCACAAAAGTTGAGAAAGACTCACTCTCAAATTCTCCTCCATGATCACTACGAATAGTGACAATGGTGGTTCCAATGATATTTTGTACTTTCTTAACAAAAATTGTGAAGTTTTTAAAAGCGTCATTTTTATTACTCAAGGAAAATACCCAAGTAAACCTAGAAAAGTCATCAACAATGACAAGTCCATATCATGCATTTCCTAATGAAGCAACTCTAGTTGGCCAAAATAAATCTAGATGTAATAGCTCTAGTGGCCGCTTAGAAGAAATGCTTTTCTTAGGTTTAAAAGACGATTTTGGAAGCTTGCCTCGTTGACACGAGTCACAAAAGCTTTTCTTTTGAAAGGCAAGCTTAGGGAAGCCTCTAATAGAATTTAACTTGGAAAGCTTAAATAGTGTTCCAAAGTTCACATGACCAAAACTTCGATGCCATAAGTGTTGTTCACTTGTGTTGGCAATGAGACATTGTTCATGTGATCTTGGAAGATCTAGGATGTATATATCCTTATGGCGTGTGTCGGAAAACAATAATTATTATTATCTTTTCTTAAAATATGGCACATTCCTTTCGCAAAGCTAACTTTGTAACCTTTGTCACAAAGTTGACTTATTGAAATGAGATTGTGGTTTAATCCTTTAATAAGGTAAACATCACTTATAAGTGGTTTAGAAGGATTACCCACTTTTCCAACACCTATGATGGTTCCGCTCTCGTTGCCTCCAAAGACTACCCGGTTTCCATTTGCAATGGAAACCACTCCGGAAAGCAATTGAGCGTCACCTGTCATGTGTTTTGAACACCCGCTATCGAGTATCCAATTCCTCTTGGAGCTAAATTTGAATTTGTTGCTCCGTTTCTTTTTCTTGAGTACCTAAAGATAAAAAGTATCGTATCATGGTACCCAAGGTCATTGGGTCCAAAAGATTAGACCTTTGGAAGCCAAGTCCAATTGGACTTAGACTTCCCCACATAATTATCACTATGCACAACATTCATGAAATACGAATTCATATAAATTTGTTTTTCATTCATGCTTGTGTCCTTTGGGCTCCAAATTTTGAAAATTTTGGGAGCCATAATCCTATTGGGAGCATGCATGCGTTGTTGATTTCTACGTGAAGCATGTCGTGGATAGGCATAAGGAACATGATGAAATGGTGCATTATGAGAATTATTCATACGATGATGTGGGTGAACATATGCATGTGGAGGAACACGTGCATGAGGGTGTCTCACATGGTGTGCACGTGCCCATGTACGTGTAGCATAAAAATCATCATATGAGTGAGCATGTGGAGTAGGACGTGTGTTCCTACGTGGCATGGTATTTGTGTACATGTAGGCATGACCCTTCTTTGGAGGTCCACCCAAAGTGGGTTTCTTTCCAAATGAGGGTGTGTACGAGGTGGAAGCACCATTGGTAGATGAACTACCAATAGAGTGTTTGCTACCACTCGTTGAGTCACCGGAAGTTGGCCTAACAAAAGTAGTGGCCGATTTGGATGAACTTCCCATCTTATATCCCAAGCCAATGTGGTGATTGACCGGAAGTAAGTCATTTAGGATGTTATCCAAATGGTCCTTACCCTTACTGAATTTATTAATTCGGCCTAATGTGCACTCATATTTCTTGGTGAGAGAACGCATAGAAGCATCCAAAGTGGATACTTGCGATGTGAGCACATAAACACGAGATTTGAGATTTTCATTCTCATTACTCAAAGTCGAGTTTTGAGAAGTCAAATCCGCTATCTTGTGTTCCTTCGGATCCTCAATGCTAACATGTTCAAGTTGAGACTTGAGATTTACAATCTCATTTTTCAACTCTTCAACAACGGTGTCGTTGTTGGTGATGATAGTTTTAGGCGAGGTTTGGATGCTAGCTAAATCATTTTTTACTTTAGTATACCTATTTACTAATTTAGTGTATTTAGACCATAATTGCTCATTAGCATTTCTAAGGTCATTCATGGTTACCTCATCGCCTTCATTGTCGCTATCATCGGAAGAGGAATCTTTATCTTGCCCCTCTCGAGCCATGAAGCACATGTGTGCTTGCTCCACTTGCTCATCATCCGACTCTCCGCTTGAGGAATCCTCGGAGTCGGTGAATGTCCCGACAAGCCCCTTTTTGTACCCTTTCTTGTACTTCTTGGACTTGTCGAACTTCGGCGCCTTCCACTTCTCCTTGTGTTTGTTTTGAGGACACTCCACTTTCATGTGTCCTGGCTTGTTGCATTTAAAGCACAAAGGAGAGGAGGCGTTAGAAGAATTCAACTTCGATTTGTTTTTGAAGTTACCTTTCCGGAAGAACCGGTTGAACTTCTTTGCCATGAGAGCCATGGACTCTAAGTCCAACTCGTCTTCCGAGTTTTCATCATCGGTCGATGTGGAAGTTGATGGAGCGACCTTGAAAGCAATCGCCTTCTTCTTAGGCTCGTCTTGCTTTAGGTAGGACTTCATCTTGTCCTGCAACTTTAACTTGCTATCCTTGCGTACCTCACATGACATTAAGGTACCCATTAGTTGAACAACTGTATAAGTTTTCATATCATTACCGTCCTCGATGGCGAAGGTACGTTTCTTCCAACAAGAAGGAAGTCCATCGATGATCTTTGAGACTTTCTCCTTTTGGGTGTAGGTCTTACCGAGAGCCTCCAACTCGTTTGTGATGTCGACGAAGCGAGCATAGTACTCATTCATCTTCTCACCCTGTAGCATATGAAATAACTCGTAATCTTTATTAACTACAACGAGTTTAGAGTCTCTAACCCTACTCGTTCCTTCATGCAATATGATGAGGGAGTTCCATATTTGATATGCACTCTTACATGTGCATATCTTATTGAAGTCCTCGGGATCCAAAGCGCATTGCAAGGCGTTCATTGCCTTGGCATTGCTTACCTCCGCGGCGACTTCCGCGGTAGTCCACTTCTCGAAATCTTCTTCGGCGGGCTCGACATACTCCTTCATCGTGGTCCTCCATAGTGAAGCACTCAGGATGAAAGTTTCCATCCGGCATTTCCAGTACCCGTAGTTGGTACCGTTGAAGAAGGGAGGCCTCGTTGAGGAGTGTCCTTCCATCACCGAAGACGCTCCTTCACGATTCTTGAAGCTGATATAGTCGGAAGGTGGACGAACGGTCTTGTAGTCATTGGCAGACATAGCTATAGACTTGGCTCTGATACCAAATGTAATGCCCTGCTAAGCTACTGTACAAGTACTAGAGGGGGGTGAATAGTACTTTAAAATAATTAAGAGGATAATTCCTAATTATCTTGCAAACTCTACCAATTAATGCGAAAATGCGGAAATGTAAATAATGACAACAAAGAAACAATCGCAAACACACGATGTTAATGGGTTCGGATCCACCCAAGTCTCCCCGACTTGTTCCCGGTGATCCTACGTCCCAACCAACCGGATCCCCTCCGGATACTTGAGTTAGAAACCCTAACTCAAGATTTGCACTATGAAATACTTGTGAAAAACCTTCACAAAGTCAATCATACACAAAGGAAATTGTGACTCCCACAACTCGGGATCACAAACAAACTCTCACAACCGAGAGTGAAACACTTACAATATAAAAGTAAATGAAATAGAAATTCTTACCGACAAAATCATATGCCTTGAGTATAACTAACAATTTAGGGCAAAACGGATTTTGAGGAAGATGAAGAGGCACCAAACCCTAGCTCCAAGTAGATGACCAGCAATGGAGTCCTAGGTGGATGTTGGTGACCTAGAATCAAGCACTTGGCATAGAAGGCTCACAATCAATGAATCTCTCTTTTGAAATAAGAGTGAGGGAGAGATTCTTGAAAGGAAATGAATGAGCTTTAAATGAGATTGAATGCTTTCTCTTTGATCTCTGAACTTCTCTTAATATCAGCCTTGAGTGCAATGAATGCAGCACACCAAGTATTTATAAGTTAGAGGAAAGAGAGAGAGAAAAAACGTTTCAATTAAAGCTCCAACGGCTCTATTCTGAACCAAACTAGTCGGTCAAAGAACAACCACTGACCGACTAGTTCATCAACTAGTCGGTCGGTAAAACAACATGAACCGACTAAGAGGTGAACAGTGAATAGATGAAGTTTCAGACTTAAGGAACTAGTCGGTCCAAGAAGACTTGCCAACCGACTAGTTTCACAACTAGTCGGTCGGTGAGTTAACTTAGACCGACTAAGAGATAAAACAAATAGTCTGAGTACAAATTGATTTTAGTCGGTCCAAGAATAAATGTTGACCGACTAGTTCATCAACTAGTCGGTCGCCAAATGTACATAGATCGACTAACGATAAACAGTAACTTGGCATGTACAGTAGAAGCTCAACTAGTCGGTCTAAGAAGGATCACTGACCGACTAGTTCACCAACTAGTCGGTCGGTGAGTCAACATAGACCGACTAACTGTAAACAGTAAAGAGCTTTGAATTGAGAAGGCAAACTAGTCCTTCCAAGAAGCTTTGCCGACCGACTAGATCACCATCTAGTCGGTTGGTTCTTCTTCTTGAACCAACTAACATGCATAAGAAGTCGCGAATCGAAGCGCGAAGCTTCGGGAAAGTTCGTATGGACTTCTTACAAGTTCCTAGCTCTAAGATAGGAGCGTTATGAAGATTAAAATGTAAGACCTACTCAAGGCTTAACATTCTACGGAACGAAGCTAAAATACTATAAATAAAACTTGACGAACCGTATTCGAAAGCTTCGATCGAATCTTCATGACTTCTAAAATGGTCCATAAGCTTCAACGAAGCTTTAGGCATACGATCACGTGATTTGAGAAGTCTCGAGACGTCGCTTTGGATGTTCATATGAATTTGGCGACGATCTCCATAACTGCGCTCACAAAGAGTTAGTTCACGATATATTTATGTTTGTTCATCATCCAAAACCAAATCCCGGGAGTCCAATACTCAACAGATACGTATTCTTGTTTGTACTTCATTGGTAGTAAGACCATCATACCTAGCAGACCTCGGCAAGGTTCACACCCTAGGAAGTCTGAGGACTGACTTTATTTTAAGGTGGGTAGGATGTCATGCCCTATTTTGCACTATACGTGTATTCCACTGAACACACGTGGTATTTCTACTTACGATGCATACGTAGGCATGAAATAAACTTGGATATTGATGTATGTAATGTAGTAAAAGGGGGATTGGACCGTAATGCGTGGCTAAAAGATGAGAAAGCGAGATTGAGTGCGGGAGAAGTGTGAAAGACGTCGTGGGTGCAAAACAACAGAAATGTATCGGACGAGTGTGTGTGATGCATGTATGCACGCATGGATGTGCGTGGATGTGTGTATGGAGAGCCATGCTAGTGTGAAAGGGGTTAGGGGTCAATGGCAACCCCCGTAAATTTTTAGAAAGGCGAGGGGCAAAACGGTCATTTGGACTAAAGCTGCTGTGCGTACATCCTAAAATGGTGTGTGCATAAAGTAATGGCAAACTTGTAAATACCTAGATGATGGAGGGGTATTTTAGTCATTTAAAGTGATGCAAGCTTATCTTAAAGTTAAGGCTAAGGAGGAGATTTTTTTATGGGAAGTTTCTACCCATTTCTAAACTTCTCTTCTTCTTTTCTTTTCTTTTCTTCTCTTTTCTTCCCTTATCCTTATCTCCTCCCTCCCAACCTCCCCCCCCCCCCCCCCCCCGCTTCCAATTTTGTGCTACCCCTCTTTCCCTTCTATGTTGACCAAAATCCAAAAAAACAGAGAGAGAGAGAGAGAGAGAGAGAGAGAGAGAGAGAGAGAGCAGAAGGTGGAAGGAAGAGAAAGAGAAGAAAAGAAGAGAAGGGTTCTCTTGAGATATGGATCTCTTGGATTTGGAATTCTTTTAATTTGTTCTTGCTATCATGATTTTATATCATGATTTACTGCTATGAAGTAGTGTTAATCAAATTATTGTGCCTTGATTCAATTTTCATGAAATTTCCCTTGGAATTCTTAGCAAAATCATCTCCCTTGAATTTCAGAAATCCTGATGTCTGTTATAGCTTTGATACTGATTACTGTAGCTCGAATTAAGTTCCTATAAAATTATATACTGATAGATCTTGAAGTTCTACCCAAAAATCATATAAATTTTGATATATGTTCAATTCAGAAATTAGGAGCAAAAATTCCATCTTTACAACATGTCTCTTTGATCTTCAATCATGACACAGTTCAGCACAATTGACCTAATTACCTGCACACACATTGGAATTTTATGTTTTTGGTCTCGTTGGAAATTTAACAAGTTTATCTATAATTTCATCAGAGTTCTTATATTTCGAAATTCTGGCTACACCATGCCCAAAAACAGAGATCTTTACATGTCCTGAAATCTGTCTGAAAAACAGATTTGACATACTTCACTAAATAATTCGCCATAAATCACCTACTTCCCTTTTTTGCATGATATTTTATATGTGAATCCAGTACTACCATATCTTTAAGTTTTATTTATATTTTTTTGTCCAATTCACAAGATAAATGTATGAAATGTGTTGATCTTTATGGATGTTCTTACAATTCCTAGCAAGCTGAAATGTTAAGAGATGCTATAACTATAACTTGATGCTAAATTTTCCTCTATTATGCATGTGCATTATTGTTACTTGAAGTAGAAATTCATTGTGATATTTGCTCTTGAAATTACTCATGTTATAATGGTCATGTTAATGACCCCGTCACGTGTTCGATGAAATGCCTCAATGAAGGCAACATTCGATAATTTGAGAAACATGTATGTGTTAGTGTTGGCCTTGAGCCACATTGATGATTGGTAAAGTTAGAGGCTTGAATGGCATGGATACATTGTAATTGTGACTGGATGAGGTGGTGTGATAGAGGGCATGTCACGTGAGTGCATGACCCCATGTCTAATGATGGATAGTTAAGGTGATATGTGCATACCCATGCCATCATGACCCCTAATGTGTCACTTATGATGTTAACTTATAAAATTGAATAAGTCTCAATCCTCTCTAATGAAGGTGAGTTAGCAAAACCCGGGTTTTAGGTGGGATTTGAGTAAATTGTGTATATGAGGCCTGGACTGGGAAGTTGTGGAAAATGATTATGTGATATGTGATATTTATACCCACTCGCCTTTACTGGGAGTGGAGGAGCATACGTAGGTTGTGTTATTGTGGGAGAGCCTCACTCTTGCCAGGGACAGGAGAGCTGAGAGGCCCGGTGTTGTACAGTGCCCGTGTCCAATGCGCCGTGTGCTATATTCACCCCAAATTTGGGGTGCTGTCCAGGTCCTAGTATCACACAGTTTATCCAAGTTCCAATTAATTCAATAATAAAATAAGAATTTTGCATGTTACTTTTTCTGCTTGCCGCACTTCCTTTTTCCTTATCTGTTATGCTAATGAGATCGTATATTATGTTACACTTTTGGCACTAATACCTTCCTTTTAGATCATGTTGGTGTGAACACTTGCTTCATTATTCGTGCTAACTCTTTTCTTGCAGTAGCTCGACATTGGACCGCAGGTATAACCCTCTTACTTGGCTATTTATTTTTCATTATGTCACTTAGTTTACATGTCTTATTTCTCTTGCCTTACCTTGTGGATTGATAACCTTAAAATAGTGTTCCAAATCCAAGTTGGTTCCTACTAGGGCACGCATTGACGTACTCCTCCCCATTTTTCAGGTAGTAGGGTCAGCTTGGTTGGAGGTGACTTGGAGTTGGGTTTTAGGGGTAGTACTCGGAGTGAGATGTAGCTTGTAGAGTGACTTGGTTGTCTTGGGAGGTGAAGAGTGTTGGTGTATGTGAAATGATGTAACTGGGTTATGTATATAAATTAAAGTTGTTATATAAAATGTGTTGTTGTTCAATGTCATTATTAGTTGTTTGATATTATAGTGGAGCTTCACTTGTACTATCCCAGCATGTACACGGTGGCCTGCTATTTCGGTTTCTTCTTTCTCTCTCTTTTCCTTTCTCATCACCCTCACTCTTCAGGATACTTGGAAAAAAAATTTAAATACCGGGTATTCTGGAGAACGGGGCGTGACACGGCGGCTGTATAATTGGGGCTGAGATTAGAACTTCCTTTAAATTGTTAAAGGCTAACAAGCAGGCGTCAGTAAACACAAAAGAAGCGTCCTTGGCGAGGAGCTCCGTGAGAGGACGAGCAATGTTGGAAAAATCCTTTATAAAGTGGCGGTAAAAATCCGCGTGCCCAAGGAAACCACGGATACCCTTGAGGTTAGTGGGAGGCGGTAAACTCTTGATAACTTCGACTTTGGCCTTATAAACCTCGATTCCCTTAAAGGTGATGACATGGCCAAGCACAACCCCTTTTGTCACCATGAAATGACACTTTTTCCAATTTAGGGTCAGATTATTGTCATGATGACACAGTTCTAAAACCTTGGATAAATTGGCAAGACAATCATCGAACTCGGTACCATAAACAGATAAATCGTCCATGAAGACTTCCATAATATTTTCGATGAAATCTGAGAAAATAGACGTCATGCACCTTTGAAATGTGGCAGGTGTATTATATAGCCCAAACGGTATTCTTCGGTAGGCAAATGTGCCATATGGGCACGTGAACGTCGTCTTTTCTTGGTCTTCCTGATGCAATAGGATTTGGAAGAATCCTGAGTATCCATCTAGGTAACAAAAGTATTTGTGTTTGGCTAAGCGCTCAAGCATTTGGTAATTGAAGGGTAGATGATAATGGTCATTTCTGGTGGCCTTATTGAGTTTCCTATAGTCGATACACATACGCCAACCAGTGATAGTCCTAGTGGATATTAGCTCATTTAATTCGTTCCTAACGACTGTCATGCCCCCTTTCTTGGGGACCACCTGCACAGGGCTAACCCACTTACTATCGAAAATGGGATAAATAATGTCGGCCTCTAATAGCTTCAAGACCTCCTTCTTCACTACTTCCTTCATATTGGGATTCAATCGCCTTTGAGGCTCAATGGAAGTGGCGTCCTTATCCTCAAGATGAATCCTCTGGGTGCATATGGTTTCATTGGTGCCCTTCAGGTCAGCAATGTTATACCATATTTACCTTTCTATGGGATGTAAGGATTTTTAGGATGCTTTCTAGCTAGGGTTCAGTGAGGGCTGCATTGACAATAACAGAGTATGTGGAATTCTCGCCCAAGAAATAATATTTCAAATTAGCATGAAGAGGTTTTAGTTCTACCTGAGGGGGCGTTGTACCCCCATCATCTCTTATCTGTAAGAAGGATGCGTCCTCAATAGCCGGCTCAGAAGATAGAAACTCTTCGTTGGCAGAATTATAGGATGATCAGGGAGATGATGGTACGTCGTGACAGACGTCTACATATTTTGTTTCCATAGCGCACCTGTCAACAAAGGTAGAACATTCAGGTACACATTTGCTATCGAGCATAGAGTTGGGAAAACTTCCCTGGTCAATGTCGTTTTGTAATGGTTCGGAATCTGTGTATCCCTCGCTAACATGTTCTTCATATGTCGCAGTCTGTGGGATGCTATCGTTATAGAAGCATAGGGTGTCTCCTTCGTATCGCACATAGACTCCGTCAGCGACGGGGATGCCATCTAAATTATCTGCATTGTGGAAGGCATTCGCGATAAAAACTGAGAGTTCTTGTATAATCGGGTCGTCTGTAGGGAACTCCACTAGACCATGGGCCCATACATCAGCTACCACACTCTCCATTATATCCAATAACTGAGAATCGTTCAATGGCTCCAATTGACGAGTCTCTCTCCAGCTTGCGTCGACAGGTAAGGCTTCAATGGTCTGGAGGAACATCACGTCCTCTTCGAAGCTTATGTGAATGTCGCCCTCAATGGTACCTGCATCAAAAACCTTGTTCATTATATAATCTATGACCAATTGCTTATTTACGTTACCTGGAACATAGGTTCCTGATCCGATAAACTGAACTGCATCAATCAATTCCCTAGCTGCACATTCAACAATGGATTCGTCCATGTGGGAATCCTGAAGACCATGTAGATGATAAGGAGAAAAGCTAAACTCATCTGAGTCACTGTCAGACTCGCTGGTCCACTGTACTTGCATCACCATCTTCATCACGTCTGATTAGTCAAGAATGATCACTAGCTGGAGGGAGATGTTAGTAGCGAGGTAGCAATAAAAAGAGAATAAAAAGGTTAGAAAGATAAGGGATGATAAGAATTGCTAGCAAAATCTTCAAAACAAAAATAAACTGAGATAACACTATTGTCGTCCCCGGCAACGGTGGCAAAAACTTGACGCATCCGGAACCTACACCTAGATTCCACCTAGCGGTGTCACGGTCGCCAGACGTAGTATGGCCCCTAGTTGTCGATCCCGGGCTCTATCCGCAAGCGGATGGTATCAAATTATAGTATAAAAGATGTCGGATCCCACTGGGATGGTGACAGTATATTTAGGTTCTCATCTTACTTTTATATCTCGAAGTGAAATAGTTGTCGGGTTGAAAGGATAGGTTATGGTATTGTTGTTGATTCAATAATAAAAGGAACTAGGGTATTAGGGATCACCGTTAAGACCATTGGGGATCGATATTGGTGATCACTCCATATTTTACACCTTTTTTCCGCATGTTTGCATGCCATTTGAATCGATCAAATCACGTTTTTCACGATTTATCGACAACATTGCGATACTTTTCACGATTTGTTGTTTTTTTGTCGTATTTCAGGAGATTTGGAGCGATTTGGAGTGATTCCAAGATACACCCACTCCGGAGTGTCACCGACGACTTCCCTGAGGGGTATTTTGAGATTGGAGAGGATCGGAAGAAGAAAGAACGTCGTAGGAGTGACGAGGAGGCAAAAATACGCAATTTGGGCATCTTAAGTATCTCACTCGGCCGAGTGAAGGAGTCACTCGGCCGACCAACGAGACCCCGCTCAGCCGGCCAGATCGGACACGCTCCAAGCAATATATCAGCGTGCACTCGACCGAGCATCAGAAGCTGACTCGGCCGAGTGACGTATCCCGTCCGCCCGAGTGGCACCCAGACGACGGCCATCAAAAAGAGCCAACTTACTGTAATCCGTCAGTCTGAGCAGCAGAAGCCCGACTCGTCCGAGTTGCAATTTCCGTCCGCCCGAGTGAAGATAGCCCATCGGCCGAGTGACGACAACTCACTCGGCCGAGTGACGCCCGATGTGACGACCCCCAAGGCCCCAGAGTTACTGGAATCCGTCTGGGTCTCTCACTCGGCCGAGTGACCTTTGTCACTCGGCCGAGTGACGCCCGATGTGACGACCCCCAAGGCCCCAGAGTTACTGGAATCTGTCTGGGTCTCTCACTCGGCCGAGTGACCTTTGTCACTCGGCCGAGTGAGCAGCGCTGCCTGTAGCGGAAATCACGATTTTGGAGCTGCACAGGGGCAGTTTGGTCACGAATTTTTGGGCAGTTTTGGGGGGTATTTAACCCCAGATTCTAACCTAGTTTAGAGAGCTTTTCTATTGCTTTTGGCAGCCTTTTTTAGATTAGAGTTTTAGAGTTTAATTCTTGTGATTGGAGAGGAGAGAAAAGCGTTATTTTGTTGGATTCTTGGAAAGCTACATTGGCTTGTCTCCATCTCTATTAAAAATCCTATTTTTATTGCTATTTTGAATATTGCTATGAATTCCGTTGCTATTTCTATTGATTATTCTTCCATTAGCAATATGATTTGTGAGTAGTTTTAACGTCTTAGGGCGTGGGGATGAACCCTACGAGCCCAATTTCCGATTTGTGACGATTTGGTAGAACAATTTGCTAGAATTGATTAGGGTTAGTTTGGGATTGATATAATACGGATAGCTAGGTGTTCATATCCATTGTGATTTGCAAGAGATTGGATCCCAATTCGATAGGAAACCCTAGAAATCCGAATTGGGTTGAAATTGAGTTTCCTTAGTATCGGTTTGCAAGACATTGGACCGACACTAGGATTCTCGGTTGCAATTCTATACAGATACCCGTTTGCAAGAGATTGGACGGGTAGGAACTATCCCAACCTAGGTCGTAGCCTGAGTTTGCACGAGAGTGGGCTCGGGATGCGATTGAACGATGACGTTAATCCTAATGCTAGCTTGCCTAGGCTAGGGTTTGTAAGAGATTGGACCCGAGCCTAGGTTTGCTATAGACCGGCAACAGTGCGAGAGCGAGAGCTAGGTTTTACATTCAGTTGCAACTAGTTCATCCGACATTCTACCCTAGAAATTGTGAAACCGATGAATCACAATGACAAGATACGGTGAGTAGCGGGGATTTCCTATTCCCTAGGCGTCTTTATTTGATTTTATATCTCTTTTTACATTGTTTGACGATTGTGACAACATCGCCGAAAGGCAATTTCCTACTTTTCTGTCCCCATAGCCAGGTTGTTCAGAGAAGGCACCAACATACGTCCACCCTGTGTTTGATACCCGCTCGCTGCTACACTGTGAGCTTGCGGTAAGACTACACGGTCGCTCTTTAGGGTGTACGCCCGGGCTCGATCAAGTTTTTGGCGTCGTTGCCGGGGAGGCGATTGTGTTTGATCCTACCACCCTAGCTATTTCTTTCTTTTTGTTTTATTTCTTCATTTTTTTATCTAACCCTTCCATTGTGCTAATCATTTCTTTGAAACTTTGTTTTCCCGTGCATTTACACGAGATCCACAGTGGACCCCGTAGATATATTGTTTGATCCTGAGATCGAGCGTACATTGCGGAGAATCAGAGCGGAGAGGAGACCCGATACGGAAGGGAGGTTTATGAACGTTCGGGAGATGCCTGAAGAGTTAGCGGCAAGAATGGCAAGGATTATTTCTATTCGAGATAGGCTCCGGCCTAAGACTTCCTCCACGACCTCGTCCATAGCCATGCCGGAGTTAGCGACCGACAAGAATTTTGAGTTGAAGACCGGATTGGTGGTCCTTATGCAACAAGATCCTTTTCATGGAAATCCCCATGAAAATCCCCACTACCACATCCAGCTCTTCCTATCAAAGTGCGCCACCTTCCAGATGCCGGGCGTCACCCTAGATACCATCAGACTGCGCCTTTTCCCCTTCACACTAAAGGATAAAGCTCTTTATTGGTTGAGGACGCAAGCTGAAGGAGTCTTCACCATATGGGATGAGTTGGCGAGCGCGTTTATCGACAAGTTCTATCCGCCCTCCAAGACGGTAAAGATTAGGAGTGCTCTCATGTCCTTCAAGCAAGGACCTCAAGAGACACTCTACGAGGCATGGAAGCGCTTCAAAGACCTGCAGCATCAGTGCCCCCACCATAGCATTGAAGATTGGGAGCTCGTCCATAGCTTCTACAATGGTCTCCAACCGGGGACCAAGCAGATTATTGATGCCACAGTAAATGGTGCCATCCTATCGAAGACTCCCGACGAAGCTACGACCTTACTTGAGGAGATGGCCTCGAACAATCAACAGTGGGGCGACGAGCGAGGACACTCTTCGTCCTCCTTGAAGCCATCTAGCATCTATGAGGCCAAGGCCGTGACGGAGCTTGCCAACAAGTTTGATTCTCTCCACAAGGTAGTGGAGAGATTGGAGAAATATATTACGGAGCCCCAAGGAGCCCCTTCCACATCCACACCAACAAGTCAAATGTGTGATTGACAAGACCAATCCCAAGCTATGTGTTTGGGAGGAGAACAAGGAGAGGGATCTTTGGAGCAAGTTCAATACGTCGCGGGGAACCAAGGATATTGGGCCAATCCGGCCACTAGAAACCATCCCGGTTTCTCCTATGCCAACAATGATGGAGCATTGAACCCCCCGCAACAACTACCTCATCAAGCTCGACCACCACCACCACAACAACAACATTATCCACCAAGGGGGCCACCGCAACAAAATTTCCCACCAAGGCAACAAGTGGGACCCTATAGGCCGCCCGGATACAATCAAGGGTGGAGAAATCCAAACCCTCCACAAGCTCAACAACGATCTGAATTTGAAGCTAAGGTGGAGGAGTTTATGGTCGAGCAGAAGAAGATCAATGCTTCCTTGAAGGCGGGCCAAGACTATCTTACAACTGTCGTTCGACAAATTACGGAGCAACTTGCGTTGCTCAATAGAAACAGTCAACAGTTGCCGGCTCAACCCGAGCAAAATCCCCGGGGTAACACCGGCCATATCAATGCCGTGGTTGCAGTTACTACGAGAGGCGGGAAGAATACCACTCCCGTCATGATTCTTACCGAAAAGCCCGTGGTGGAGATTGTAGAGCCAAGCGAGCCGGTCATTGAAGTTGAGAGAGAGAAAGAGCCTCAAGGGGAAGAAAATTCCAGAGCGGAGCAGAAGATTGAGGAGCACCGTTTTATGCCACCGATCCCATTCCCTCAGAGGCTAGCTAGAGCAAAGATGGAGAAACTGCTAGCCAAGTTTCTCGAGTATTTGAGAGGGGTAAGCCTCAATATCCCCTTACTCGACGCTATCGTGGAGATCCTGACATACGCCAAGTTCTTAAAGGATTTGATTACGGGAAGAAAGAGGAAGGAGAAAATCATGCTCGCTGAGGAGGGGACTTGGTTCACAAGGAAAGAGAAGGAGCCCGCCAAATTCAAAGATCCGGGGAGTTTCCGAATTCCTTGCACCTTAGGCGGCGTCCCTCTACAAAAGGCGTTAGTGGACTTAGGGGCTAGTGTTAGCCTCATGCCTCTCTCTATGTTCCGAAGACTGAACACCGGCACAGATTTGAAGCCTACCGACATGCGGATACAACTAGCAGATGGTCGGATCACAAGGTCGGTAGGGATCATAGAGGACATTGGTTGGAGAGGAGAGAAAAGCGTTATTTTGTTGGATTCTTGGAAAGCTACATTGGTTTGTATCCCTCTCTATTAAAAATCCTATTTTTATTGCTATTTTGAATATTGCTATGAATTCCATTGCTGTTTCTATTGATTATTCTTCCATTAGCAATATGATTTGTGAGTAGTTTTAACGTCTTAGGGCATGGGGATGAACTCTACGAGCCCAATTTCCGATTTGTGACGATTTGGTAGAACTATTTGCTAGAATTGATTAGGGTTAGTTTGGGATTGATATAATACGGATAGCTAGGTGTTCATATCGATTGGGATTTGCAAGAGATTGGATCCCAATTCGATAGGAAACCCTAGAAATCCGAATTGGGTTGAAATTGAGTTTCCTTAGTATCGGTTTGCAAGAGATTGGACCGACACTAGGATTCTCGGTTGCAATTCTATACCGATACCCGTTTGCAATAGATTGGACGGGTAGAAACTATCCCAACCTAGGTCGTAGCCCGAGTTTGCACGAGAGTGGGCTCGGGATGCGATTGAACGATGACGTTGATCCTAATGCTAGCTTTCCTAGGCTAGGGTTTGCAAGAGATTGGACCCGAGCCTAGGTTTGCTATAGACTGGCAACAGCGCGAGAGCGAAAGCTAGGTTTTACATTCAATTGCAACTAGTTCACCCGACATTCTACCCTAGCAATTGTGAAACCGATGAATCACAATGACAAGATACTGTGAGTAGCGGGGATTCCCTATTCCCTAGGCATCTTTATTTGATTTTATATCTCTTTTTACATTGTTTGACGATTGTGAAAACATCACCGAAAGACAATTTCCTACTTTTCTGTCCCCATAGCCAGGTTGTTCGGAGAAGGCACCATCATACGTCCTCCCTGTGTTCGATACCCGCTCGCCGCTACACCGTGCGCTTGCGGTAAGACTACACGGTCGCTCTTTAGGGTGTACGCCCGGGCGCGATCAATTGGAATAGGATCCTTACGTTGCATTAGGTTAGGGATTAATCTCTCAATTCATACCACTCTCTTGGGTTAGAATTGTGAGGTATTCCGGTGGCTCTTATTGACGCAATGGCGGTAGCCGTCAATGTAGTGATATAGTTCGTTGGTGGATCCCCTCAAGGCACGAGCCGAGCATGGTCACGAGCCTTAAGCTCATCAATTCCACAGACCGTGGGCATTATCTCAGTGCAAGTTATCCTAGGGATCTGGTAGGATCGACCGAAATACTCCTATTTATTCCTAATTCAACCTAGAGATCTGGATCTACATCTCCCCCCTAAAGTCTTAGGGCTAACCCATCAACCCTAGAAGAGATTACTCACTCATGGAGATTTTAATGAATAAAAATCTGATTTTTGCAAGAGAAAACATCGTAGAAAATTAATCGGATAAGGATTGAATAGCTTACGTGTCGAAGACAAAGAAAAAAAACAGCAAACAATAATCCGAAGAAATACCAAGAATTCCATAACACAGAGAATAGTAGATCTCCAAAAGCAATTCAATAATCTACAAAAAATTAGGTCTTGTTGTGAATGGGTATTTACTGGGTTGATGAGTTATTGGGCCAACCCAAGTGGTTGGGCCCATACCCACTTGTATTCTCCCCTTTGGCTATAAATATAGACTTGAGGGCTCTCCCCTCAGTAGTTGATTCATAACACGTTATCAGCACGAGCCTCTAAATTTTTTCCACAAATTTTTTCCGTTCGTTGCGAAGGCGTAGGCGAAGGCGAGACGGGAGATCCACGAGCGCGGTGCAAGGCTTCCTCCATCAAGGGTCGTCATCCGCGTAGGGCTTCGAGCAACCGTCGCTATATCCGGAGGACGGATATAGAGGTAAATACACTAAAAACGATATTTTTAATCATACGTATGATTGCCCCTCCCCTAGATCTCGCAAGATCATCATGGGGATTCATCGTCGCCTTGAAAACGACGGATTTTTCATCCCAAAAACTCAATTTTTAGGGTAAAACCCCTATTTTTGAACCCTCTGGCGGCTACCCGTCACCGGACCCCCCCCAAAACCCCCCTCGCCGGAAAACCACCCACAACACCACCCTGGCCGCCTCCCCCTGCAGGGGGGGCGGCCCCCGTGGCCGCCTCCCCCTGCAGGGGGGCGGCCCCCTTGGCCGTCTCCCCCTGCAGGGGGGCGGCCCCCGCCGCCGCCCCTGCAGGGGGCGGCGGCCCCCGTGGCCCCCCCAAACCCTAACCCGTGAACAAAACAAAACAAAAAAAAAGTGATAAAGCCTGTGGGCATGAAGCCCACAGGCCGGCTGTGGGCTTCAGGCCCACATGCCAATTACTTCTTCAAAAAAAAAATTACAGTTCTGTGGGCCTGAAGCCCACAGCAGATCTGTGGGCTTCAGGCCCACAGATTTTCAAAAAAAAGCCTATGGGCCTGAAGCCCATAGGCCGACTGCGGGCTTCAGACCCGCAGTCTGTTTTATCTGAAAAAGAAAAAAAAATTTGGGGGAGGCAAAGGCTATTAACAAGCCTTAAAAGGTAACTTGCTAGCCTAAAAATTAATTTAAAAAGGGGATTTAAGGGCAAAATATTCGTGAAAAATCACGATAAATTACGGGACAAATATCGGGCAGGCGAGGACTTTTTGGGGATTCTTGGAGGGGCTTTTGGGATGATGAGGAAAACTTTTTCCTCTGACAAAGAAAATGTTTATTTTGGGCTCTTAATCAATTTAATTGATTAAACCCATTCAATTTACAACCTTTGCATTGTGATGATTTTTTTTTTGCAAAAATCAGATTTACATGCTTTGCATCTCTGGTATATTCTGTTGGATATTATATGCGTGGTTGTGCATTGTATTTAAAACTTAATAATTAGGAAGATCCTGCGACCGCTCTTCCGTTAGTAACCTAACGGTGTATGACGTTGCCCAGTGGTCCAATAATTATTAAGTGTTTAAATTATTTATCCATCTCTGCAAATATTAAATGCATGTGATGCCTGTGATGAAAATGTCTGATGAAAATGTTGATGAGCACAATATTTCTGCATGAATTGCTAAATGTAGTTTTTGGATCGGCCGTTTAGTCCCACAGTTTATTTCCTGCACTTTTCTTTTATTTTTGAGAGAAATTGTAGTGAGGAACTTATGTAAATGTCAAAGAAAGAAGACCAACTTCCATGGAGACGGAGGCCACGCTTGAAGATGGAGATATCATATGGGACCCACGGGGTTTCCAAAGTTGTATTTTCATTTTCTTTAAGCTGCAAATTTGTATAATTTGGACTGTGGACTTTTTTTTGGACTCTTTCTTGTGGGACTGGCCGATCCACACATTTAGTTTTTCGTTAAATAATTGCCTCCGCATGAAAATGTTTTCTCTGAATTAATTATTAATTCATGCATGTTTGTGCTCTGCTAGATAAATGGCTAATATTGCAAGAGTTAATTTCGAAGTACTGGAAGCATCAGGTAGAAACTATCTAAGCTGGCAGCTAGATGTAAAGTTTCACCTGCGGGCAAAGTCCCTCATCGCTGCTGTGACTGAAAAAGAAAATGTTAGCGATATAGAGAAGGAGCAAGCCATCACCTATATTCGCCGCCGTGTGGACAAGACCTTAAAGGCTGAATACCTTACGGTCGAAGATCCACTTGAACTATGGACTGCCCTTGAGGACAGGTATAAACATCAGAAAGATGTTATACTCCCAAGGGCACGATATGAGTGGGAGAACATGAGACTACAGGACTTTAAGTCCATTGCTGAGTACAACTCAGCACTTTTTAGCATCACCTCACGCCTGAAGTTGTGTGGTGAAAAAGTCTCAGAAAATCGCATGCTCGAAAAGACGTATACGTCCTTCCATGAAAAAGATGCGATACTCATGCAGCAATACCGTGAACGCAAGTTCACCAAGTATTCCGAGCTGCCGTCATGTTTACTCATGGCCGAGTAAAACAGAGAGCTTCTTCTCTCCACTCACAATATACGCTCCACGGCACTGCCCCCCACCAGAAGCTCACTATTTCTCTTCCTTCAAAAAGAAGAGAGATAATAAAAGAAAAGAAAGACCACAGAAGGGGGGTCAACAGAAAAATGCCAAGGGCCATGTACAGCAGCAGCGAAATAAGCGGAAGTTCACGTGGCACAGAAATGACAAAAATAATTCACCCCCACCCAAGAGGGAATGGGAAGACTAGTGCCACAATTGTGGCTTGAAAAGCCACTGGTCTAGAGTGTGCCGAACTCCGCATCATCTCCAGGATTTGTATAAAAAGAACAAGAAAAATAAAGTTGAAACAAACCTGATGACATCTGATGCTCCAGTCAAGTTTTCAGCTGACAACTTCGAAAATGATGACTTGCTTGATTAGCCCTTATTTTTATCTTAGCAATTTGTTTTGAGAATAATTTATGAGAGCATTTTTTATGAAATTTGTTCTGAATGAAAATGTTTAGTAGAAAATAAATGAAAATGTTTATCTAAATATGCATGTGCCGATACGTTTCATCTTTTGAAACTGCTCTCATAAATGCTTAGTAGACAATAAACACGTACGATTTCTATCAATACAAAGCCCAATATCAGGGCTATATTGAAGATCCAGGGAATGCAACACAGTTGCCCCCAAACGACACAAAAATAATGGATGCACTAATCCCTCCGAATTCCAAAAAGAAACTTTCTAAGTTTCAAGGACATCCGTTTCAACGGATCCCACTTGGAAACAGCAAATGTAAATGAAAAATTACCGTATGCAACGTTTCAAGAAAAAGGAGTAAAATCCACACTTGAACGTTTTGAGAGCCTTATAGGCCTCTACCATACGAAGATTCGGAGAAAGGAAGAAGAATTAAACGGAGCACCTGAAGTGCCCTACATCAGCCGAGTTTTCACTCTGGCATGTTGGACTTGGCCACCCTGGATTTGTGATGCACAGCATCTTATCCTATGGGTATGACTTGAAGAACCAGAAGATTCTTCAGAAGGGAAAATTCCCTCGCATCCCTTACTATAAGGGAAGATTAATTACAAGGCCATCTCCACGAAAAGTTGAAAAAGGATCTCCACGCTTCCTCAAAAAGAATACAAGGAGACAGATGTGGATAAAATCCACCACCCCTAGTGGGCCATTTTAGTATTTCATTGTACTGATAAATGCATCCTCAGAATATTCGTACGTATGTCTACTACAAGACCCGCAACTTAGCTTTTCCAAAAGCTATTGGCACAAGAATAAAAATGTTGCGGGCACATTTCCCAGACAATAAAATGTTGTAAATAAGTCTGGTTAATGATGGGAAATATAGCTCCCAGTCTTTTCAAGAGTACTTCCAATCAACGGGAATTGAAAATGAACATACAAGTGCCGCATGTTCATACCCAAAATGGGTCGACAGAGTCGCTGAAAAGTAGACTCCAATGGACTGAACGTCCATTAAATCCCGATTGCCTATGGATGCATGGGGACATGCAAACTTTGCATGCTGCATCGTAAATGAAAATAAGACCCTCTGGAGGTCAGAGTCTCCAATGCAATTTGCATATGGAATGCCACCGAACATTTCTCATATGAGAATCTTCGGTCACGCAGTCTTAAATCCCCATTGCACCACCAAAGAGGACCAAAACGGTACTCAACGTCGCCTAGGTATCCATGCAGGGTTTGACTCACCCTCACTTATAAGATACCTAGAACCCCAAACGGGGGACGCATTTAAGGCATATCTTGAAGACTGTGATCTCGATGAGACGAGTTTCCCAAAAATAGGCCCAGATACTAGAAAATCTGGCGCGAAGAAAATTATAACGTGGGATACAAAAATTTTGACCCACTATGATCCGGTAACAATATAATGTGTCGATGAGATCCCGAAGATCCTCCACATACAGAAAATTGTCTACCAATTACCGGAATCATTTATTGACAACCAGAAGATTGTCAGATCACACATCCCTGCTGCAAAAACTCCAGCTAGGATTGACATCCCCGAGAATGGATGCAATCCACCAGCAGCAGAAGTGGCTGATCCTCAACAGAAAAGAGGCAGACCACCAGGCTCCTAGGACAAGAAACCCCTGGAGACCTTAAGACAATACTACCACAGGACAATGAGCTCCTGTCCACACCATCACCCTTCCCGGAATCCACTGCAGAGGAATTGCCGGGAAAAAGTGAAATTAAGTAAATGTTGTACGTACTGGGGAGGTGTTGGACAGATAGAACAAAAATTGTCGACAATGTATTCACGTATCATATTGCCATATACATCGCAATGGCGATGATGTTTATAAATTATCGTTCCACACTCCGTTGCTAGAAGGCAAACGTAGAGATTGGCCAAACGTGGAACGTGGCAATAAAAGATGAGCTGGACTCACTTATGAAACGTGAAATGTTCGGACCTGAAGTCCAGACACCAAAAGGTGTCAAACCTGTGGATAAAACAAAGTATTGCTAACATAAGAAAAATAAATACAAAATCGTATGCTATACGGTACAACCTATAGCCCAAGGAAAATTTCGCTGAAACTAGGGATCGAACAAATTCAAATGAGCATGTCTCATAAATGATGCATCAGTCTCCCTAAGTTATCAAAAGCGAATACCTTACGATTTGGCGAAGGAAAATTTTGGATATGCTATTATTGGATGTTGTGACGGCATACCTTCATGGATATCTTGTAAAGATAATTTCCACATCTCCTTAAAATGCCTGAATAGACTTCGGGACGTCTATTCAAGAAAAACAATAAGTATAAATAAATGTACAACCAAGAGAATCACTTGACAAGTCAATGATTCCTTCTGAAGGTTGTCTTTGCATCTGTGCAAAGAACAGGATTAGAGATCTTAGTTGTAGACAACTAACATCTCATCGGATCTCCTGAAGAGAAAACCGAAATAAATGTACAAGCCTGACTTTTAAAACATGAAATAAAAAGACCTAGGCAAATATAAAGTCATGGCTCATAGAATCCTGTTACAAACGCCCAGAAGTGCGTTGGAGAAATTAAAAGGACCATTGTCATCCAAAGTACACCTACGGTGGTATACTCAATGGATGTACAAAAAAGAACCCTTCCGATCGCTGGAAGAGGGGGAGGATATAACTGGTCCTAAAGTCCCTTATCTAAGTGCAATCATGCACTCCTGGCTAAACTGCACGCGTCCCGATATAGCAGTTGCAGTTAACTCATTAGCGAGAGATAGTTGGCACCTCACTAGGGCCATTAGACCGGAGTCAAGCCTTCTGCGCTTCCTCCAAGGGTCGAAAGATTTGGACTTACAAATTATAGTAGCATCCTCCAATATTTATGCAAATGCAGGTTACAGGTCCGGTCCCTATACTGTGAAATCACAGAACAGGTACCAACAGTGGGATGACCATCTACTACAAATATGCAAAGCAACTTATGAAGGCAACATCATCCTATAATTCTGAGATCCTCACCATTCCAGAATCACACCAATGGTGTATTTAAGGGCGCCTGGTGGTACATCACATCCCAGTGATGATTGGGATAGAGGCTGGTTCCGTGGAGCTGACCATATAGTCTAAAGACCACATCAGAGGCGACGAAACTTAGCACACCTCTCCAGAGTTTCTGGATTCAGCAGCTGCTTGATGGTGACAAAATTTGTAATCTGTGTACATTTTCGGAATATTGTAAATAGGAGTGATGAGATAAGCCTAAGAGATCTGAAAGCCTAAGAGCTTTTACAGATCAGGGGGAGTTGACAGAATTTGTACTCTTTTCCCTTAGCTATGGTTTTTCCCACTGGGTTTTCCATAGCCAAAGGTTTTAACGAGGCAAATCACATCAACTCTGGATCCTGAAGTATCCACCCCTCAGTGACGCTCAGAATCCAGAAGTATTCATGAGCAGAGTCACTTGTACAAATCAGGGGGAGTTAAAGAGCGTTTGCACTCTTTTTCCTTAACTATGGTTTTTCCCACTGGGTTTTCCATAGCCAAAGGTTTTAACGAGGCAAATCTCACCAACTCAGGATCCTGAAGTATCCACCCCATGTGAGACCCATACAGGCTCAGAATCCTGAAGTATTCATGAGCGGGGACCACAACCATGGCTGGATAAGGGGGAGTGTTGTGAATGGGTATTTACTGGGTTGATGAGTTATTGGGCCAACCCAAGTGGTTGGGCCCATACCCACTTGTATTCTCCCCTTTGGCTATAAATATAGACTTGAGGGCTCTCCCCTCAGTAGTTGATTCATAACAGGTCTAGATATAATAAGCATTTTCTAATCTCCCCTCTTCTCTCAAAATAATTCCAAAATTACAAAAAAACGAACTCCCTAAACGCAGCAACTCAGATCCACTCTTCACTCCCAAGTGCGCAACAGACGGCCATGCGAAATTTCCAAAATTAGCCTTCAGCGCCGTCGACCGAGTCAGTGACTCGGTCGAGCAGGAGATTGCTCGGTCGGTTGCTCGGTCAAGCAGCCCTTCTGCTCGGTCGAGTACGTCAGGGATTCGTGCTTTTCCAAAAATCACCACTCTGTATGCTTAGCCCGAGTCAGCTCTGCTCGGTCGAGTAGCCCGCTGACTCGATCACCAAAAGATCTGCTCGGGCCGTGTAGGATGTTAGCTGAGCGTCGGACTTAAGGGCTGCTCGACCGAGCACCATGAGTGCTCGGTTCGATCGGCATGCATATCTGCTCCATTCTTCGTCTTGCCTGTGCTCGACCGAGCAGCTGCTCTGCTCGGCCGAGTCGCCTGGGAAAATATCTGCTGAAGCTCTTGTAGCTTCTCCTCTCCTCTTGTTCTCTCCTCAACTCCTCCCATGGCCCCAAAACTCAGCGAACTCCTGTAGAGCATCGCCATCGGGCTCATCGGCATGTCAGATGTGTCTATATCCAAAATGGGTCCCGAATCGCTCCAAAATCCCTAAAAATTCATAAAACACTACGAAACTTGAATATAACGTTAGAATTGCAATATCGTAGGAAAATACGAGTTTTGGGTGCGAAAATGGCATGAAATGCAATTGCATGATGCTATGAAAAAATGTAAAATATGGACACATCAATAGTCACATACATGTAATATATTCACGCCATAGCACTATTTAATATAATCAATACACTACTACATATACTTATCCTTAAATAGTCACGACATACAATAATCGTGTATACCTCATGGTATACACGCACACACACAAAATCCTGCAAAGGCAAGCAATACCAAACAAAATTATAACCCTATTACCATACGTATATCATACATATTCATATAGTAATCACATATCTACCCTAGGCTAAGCACATACATATCTACGTACGAGCACACGCTCACACGTACTAACATATAGATCATATAATAGGCCTACGCACTTAACTATAAGTATACCTATTATCATTACACCTAACAAGCACATGACTTACTAGTATACTATTTCAAGCATTTACAAGTACCTTCAAACCACATACACCACTAGTAGATATTCTAACACTAATTCTATTATACTCAGACATCCATAAAGGTTTACCTATCCATAAATATATTTATAAATACAATCATACAAACCACTTCATATATTGTAACGGTTGGTTTCCGATTGTACTTTCTTTGTGCACGTGCTCTTGATCGTGCACGTGTTTATTTTAGACTCTATTTGATTTTGAACATTATTGTGTGTTATGTCGTTGTGATCGTCTCTGAGGGTATTATATTGTGGAACTATTTTGGAACGACATTTCTCGAGTCGTTCTTCCGCGATTCTATCTTATTTGATGTGACGTCATGACTTTCTGTTTTGACGCAAGACGTTTCTATTTTTAGTTTCGTCTCTCGACGTCAAAATTTAGATCAGTCTTCTTCACTCTGTTTCTTTCGTCGCCCGGATCACCCCATAATTATTTTACAATTTTTAGGATTAATTTGACCTATTTTCCATTTTAGAGTAAGTTTTAAATAATTTTAAAACCTATTTCTATAAGTGTTTTAATTATAATAAAATTCGTATATTATAATAACGCTCTAAATAATTTTCTGACCAAGTTTCAAAATTTTTGGCTGCACACAACTTGCGTGAAAGAGAGGAGAGTAAATTTGTTTTATATTAATTATTTTAAATATTTTAATTACTTTTCTTAAAACCCTAGACCTAACCCTAACTCTTTTCTATTTAAATAAAGCCTAGGCTAAGTTATTTTCGCAGCCACACAAACCCTAGCCGTCAAAAATACTTCCCAAAGTTCGTCGCAACGTTGCAGCAGCCGCTGCCGTGCACGACTGACATCCGCCCCCGCATTTCCCGTGCACGACCGACACCCGCTCCCACATCCGCCCCCGCTCTGTACCGTTGCAACGTTGCAACGTTGCAACCCGCCGCACCCCTCTCCGACCGAGGAGATCGCCCGCTCCGACCGAAGCCAACGTCCGCACCCCGCTCCGCTCCGCACCCCGCTTCGTTGCAACCCCCGCCCAAGCGTCCGATCGAAAGAACTCCCCGCACCGACCGAGAGGCCACCCCGCATCGCCCCCAAGTGCTGCACGCCCGCACCCGCTGTGTCTGACCGAGAGATCCGCTCGGTCTGACCGAGGGAACCCCTCGCACCGCACAAGGCCCCGCCTCCGTTGCGCTGCAACTCGCCCGACCGAGAGCCTCTCTCGGTCTGACCGAGAGAAACCCCCGCACCGGCTGTGTCATACCGACGGCCGATCGTCGCAACTTTGATTCTTCCACTCCAACTCCTGTGGTGGGCCCCCAAGTCCTCCAGAGGTGCTGTGGGTCCCCCATTGACCCCTAGCACTGCTGTGGGCCCCACTTGGGTGTGCTACTTCGCGGATTTTCCGTCTACGACGTTACGACACGTCGTATGCCTTCGTCGCAAGTTTCAGCTTTTGGGAAATCGTGTGAAGACCAGATCTGACGCTTAGGAGTTCTCCGTTCAGACACGACTTCCATCCTACGACGAACTCCGGTAAAGGTTGGTCCCCCGAACTCGTAGAAACCCCCACAATAGCTGATTGAACCCTAAACTAAAAATCGACAATTTGAACTAAAATTTATTTTCCAGCACCAGTAAAACGTTGTACAAATCTAGAATCGACGAATGGACTTTGTTGAATGTGCACATAGGATTAGATCGTCGATTAGGCTGAAACATCGAAAAAGTGACTTTTGACGAATAGGATAGTCCCGATAACCTAGAAACGAACCCTAATAGGATTTGATGAAATTGAGACCTGACACCGTCGCCACAGTACTGTTTCAGATGGACTTCCGCGGATGATACGCTGGGACGAGATGCTTCGAGAGGACCACACACTCGCCATCGCAGGCAAGTGTATCCACTTGCACTTTTGGCCGTGCTTAGGCCTTAGTTGGATAGAAATGATAACTGTGAACAAATAGAACCGGACGTGAAATTATAGCGTCCGGGACGACTCCTGACGGCTCAGACTTGACGACGAAGTCTGAGCCTGACAACAACAACTTTTGATATCGTAGGGCTATCATGTGTGTGTGGACACCCTAGAATAACCCTTCCCGTCTTGTCATGTCCCGTCCCGTCTTGCACAGCCTGCAGGCAATAGGGCACTCACCAGTGAGTGGGTGATCCCTTGTACTGATTCACAGCCTGCAGGCAATAAGGCACTCTCCAAGCTAGAGAGAGTGATCCCTTGTACTGTTACACAGCCCAGAGGGCAATAGGGCACTCGCCAAGCTAGAGCGAGTGATCCCTTGTACTGTTTGTCTTGTCTTGTCTTTCCTTGGGGTTTGGGGTTGGGTTGAGCGTGCACACGGCAAGAGGGTCTAATCCCCCTCGAATTGTAAGGTGTGAACCCTTTCGTGTCTCACTTGTCTTGTCTCGTCTTGTCCCGTCACGGCCCGACTTGTCTTGACACCTGTAGGTTAGTCCCGTAGTTGGTAGCACACGCTACGACTACTACTTGTTACGCTTTACTTTCCTGCTACGTTACTTCTTTTGTTACTCAGTTATAACCCCATCATGTTAATCAACCAGTAAATCGTTGTCTAAAAGTTGATACACTTGCAGTAGAGTCTGACCACTTTTTGTAGACTTTACCTAACGTACAGTTTCCTTCTTTGGTGCTGTACGTCAGATGTTGAGCCGGAGTACGTCGACGAGGCGGACTTGCTAGCAGACAGAGAGCCGGAGGACGTTGATCCAGAGTACGACCCAGAGGAGGACCAGAGTTAGAGGCCTCTCGTTGCTGATCCAGAGTTTCTTTCTCAGTTTAGATTCGGTGTGTAGCACCTTTTGTTTTCTTTACTAGGTTGGGTGCTCGCACCGGTAGTTTCCCTTCTGCAGTTGTAGCCCTTCGGGCGTTTTAGACTTTCCGTACTTTGGATGCTATATTTGGAATAAAATGAAATGATATCTCTTTTCAGTACTTTTGTTGTTCCGTACTAACATACAGGGACATGTTCCTTCGTTTTGGAATACCACAGACGCTTATTGGGTCTGGGCTCCCAGCCCCGGCCTAAGCGGGCCTTAGTCACGCTTCGCCTCCGCTCTTTTTGGGAAGCGGGGCGTTACAGGTTTTAGTGGTGGCCCATGCAGGTCCCATCTTTCTGCGAATACGAAACAAATCGAAGTATTGAAATTCATTTTATTATCATCCAGTAATCGTACGAGTCTAATCTCTGTGTCTTCTGTCAATAGGATGGCAGGACGACGCGTTACCCGATCAGGGAACTCAGGCGATGGAGTTTTGGAGGACCAGGGCGGAGACTTCCGTCAGTTTCTGGGTGTGATGAGGGAGATGCTGGATGTTCATCATCAGTTGGTTCAGCAGTCCCAGCGTGCTGCCCAGGCTGTTCCAGTTGCACCACCACCACCTCCGCCTGCCCCACGAGCTGCTCCAGGAGTGAATCAGTTCAATGAGCTCCAGCCGAGGACATTTTCGGGGAAGGAAGGGCCCCTAGCTGCTGACGAGTGGATCCAGAGCATGGAGGAGAAGTTAGTTGCTGCGAAGATTCCTGAGATACCCGAGTGGAGATAGCGAAGATGCAACTGATGGAGAATGCGAGGAACTGGTGGCGCATCGAGGAGAGGCGTCTTAAGAAGCCAGTGGGGTGGAAGACCTTCATATCGATGTTCAAGGACAAGTATTTGACCAAGTCTGCTAGGAGGGAGCTGCTGAGCAAGTTTATAGATCTGAAGCAGGTGGATATGACTGTCGAGGAGTATGAAGCTGAGTTTGAGATGCTGAGCCGATTTGCCCCGCATATTGTAAGGAAGGAGGAGAAGCGAGCTGATCGCTTTCGTCAGGGACTGCGTTCGAAGATTCAGGCTTCTATGTCTTCGGTGAGTTTCATGACTATGAGAGAGGTGATAGATGCTGTGAAGAATCATGAGATCATAGCTCTTCTGCCTGACCCTTCAGCTGACAAAGGGAAGCGTCCTATGGAGCAGTACCAGCCACCTGCTTGGCCGGCGATGAGGCCAGTTCAGACGGTACCATTCAAGAGGCTTGGAGCACCAGTTCAGATTCAGGGCAAGGGCCTGTGCCACTTCTATGGAAAGCCTGGACATGTTCAGGCCAACTGCAGGAAGAAGATGGGGCTATGCTTAGTTTGTGGAGATGCCTCGCATGCTGCGAAGGAGTGTCCGAGAGCTCATCATGTTGTAGTTGGAGCGCCAGCCCCGTTGCAGATGAGAGCGCCTGCTCCAGTTCAGAGAGGACCTACTGTTCGTGGACCACCTTTGGCGCCACAGAGGCAGATGTTTCAGTGAGCAGCACAGCCCCAGAGGCCGACGTACACCATGACAGCTGTGGAGACTTAGGAGCTGGATGGAGTTATTGCAGGTAACTCTTGATTCTAGTTTTTCTTTTCATAATTAGACCTTATTGTAGTGTTGTTTGTTTGACTTGCTTTTTAGAGTAGCTTGGTTTGACCGTAGTTGTTTATATCTTAGGCACCATTCTAGTGTCCTCTCACCCGGCCTTGGCTTTGTTCGACTCCAGTGCATCTATGTGCATCATATCTCGGAGGTTTGCAACAAAGCACTCCATTGCCACCCATACACTCCCTAAGTGTTGGGACATCACCACAGGGAACGGAGTGGTGACAGTGAATTTGGGATGTCGATCGATTTCTTTGGTGGTCAGTGGATACGAGCTCTTTGCAGATTTCATTGTCCACGATCTGCCACACTTCGATGTCGTTCTTCACATCGATTGGTTGGGAGATTTCCATGCCTCGATCGACTGTCACAGCAAGAGGGTGGTGTTCTGGATTCCAGGCCATCCGGAGTTCGAGTTCCGCAGCAGAGATGAGTCGCTTGGGCCCATCAGATATCGGGCCAAGCCGGAGGTACCGATTGTTGCAGCCAAGCAGATGGAGATGGAGATCGAACGACCAGCAGTCGTCAGAGACTTCGACGATGTCTTCCCGGAGGATATCTCGGGTCTACCACCTGACAGAGCTCTAGAATTTGGTATTGATCTTATGCCGGGAGCACAGCCAATATCGAAGGCGTCGTACCGTATGGCTCCCGCTGAGCTCGAGGAGCTGCGGAAGCAGTTAGATGAGTTGCTGCAGAAGGGTTTCATCCACCCTAGTGTGTCACCATGGGCTGCACCAGTTTTGCTCGTGAAGAAGAAGGATGGGTCCCGCAGAATGTGTGTGGACTATCGAGGGCTGAATGTTGTCACGGTGAAGAACAAGTATCTGCTGCCGCGCATCGACGATATCTTTGATCAGCTTGGAGGTTCGAGAGTCTTCTCGAAGTTGGACTTGAGGAGTGGGTACCATCAGTTGAAGGTGAAGAAGGATGTTCCGAAGACAGCTTTCTGAACGAAGTACGGACATTATGAGTTCGTGGTCATGCCGTTTGGCGTGACCAATGCTCCAGTTGTGTTCATGAATTTGATGAATTTGATTTTCTACGACTTCCTGGATAAGTTTGTTGTCATCTTCATTGATGACATTCTTATTTATTCGAAGTCTAAGGAGGAGCACAGCTGTCATCTGAGGACAGTGCTGGAGACGCTGAGGGGACACAAGCTTTATGCCAAGTATAGCAAGTGCGAGTTCTGGCTGGACAGAGTCGCATTACTGGGACACGTGGTGTCTGGTGATGGCATATCTGTGCATCCGGAGAAGGTCAGAGCAGTTAGAGATTGGCCGACTACGCAGTCAGCGTCAGACATCAGGAGCTTTCTTGGCTTAGCAGGATATTATCAGTGGTTCATCAAGGATTTCTCGAAGATTGCAGAGCCGATGACGAAGCTGACGAGGAAGGACGTGGAGTTTCTTTGGTCAGATGCTTGTGAGGAGGCCTTCAGTATCTTGAAGGCGAGGTTGACCATAGCACCATTGTTGGCAGTACAGGATCGAAGCGGAGGCTTCGAAGTTGTGTCTTGCATCAGGGAAGGGCATAGGATGTGTCTTGCATCAACATGGCCACGTGGTCGCGTACGCTTCTCGTCAGTTGAGGACCCATGAGAAGAATTACCTGACGCACGATCTGGAGTTGGCAGCATTGATTTTTGCACTGAAGATTTGGAGGCACTTCTTGCTAGGTGAGAGTGTGAAGATTTTCACCGATCACAAGAGCTTAAAGTACATCTTTACGCAGAAGGAGCTCAACTTATGTCAGAGGCGATGGTTAGAGCTCATGGCTGACTACGAGATTGATTTGCAGTATCATCCGGGGAAGGTGAACGTAGTGCCGGATGCCTTGAGTAGACTTCCTACTACGATGATGCATACTGCCGACTGGAGGATTCAGCAGGAGCTGAGAGAGATGGATTTGGAGGTTGTCATACCTGGTGTATTTCATTCATTCATGAATTTGCAGATTCAGTCCACGATCGTGGATCGGATCAAGGCAGCACAGGCAGGAGATCTAAAACTGCAAGAGGATCAGGAGGCAGGTTGAAGCTGGACTACGGACGGAGTTCGTGATTCATGAGGATGGTTCGCTGCGGTACGGCATCAGACTCTGTGTACCTGCAGGTGACGTTTGGGAGGAGCTGTTGAGCGAGGCTCATAGCTCTCCATATTCTATACATCCTGGAGGCACCAAGATGTATAAGGATCTCCGTCTGAACTACTGGTGGATTGGCATGAAGAGGAGTGTGGCACGAAGCATTGCCAAGTGTTTGATATGCCAACAGGTGAAGGCTGAGCACCATCGTGCTGCTGGGTTGCTGCAACCGCTTCCTATTTCGGAGTGGAAGTGGCAACATATTACGATGGATTTCGTGACTGGTTTACCTCGGATCCCGAGGCAGAACGACGCAGTCTGGGTGATCGTAGATCGATTAACCAAGTCTGCGCACTTTATCCCATTCCGAGTGGGCCAGTCTACGGAAGCTTTGGCGAGGAAATATCTGGAGGTAAAATTTCGTTTCTACTTTTACTTCTATTTTGATTTCCTCTTTGAAATAGTCGTGATGTAGACCGTGTACGTGCAGGAGATTGTACGCTTACATGGAGTCCCCATGAGCATTGTGTCTGACCGAGACACGAGGTTCACATCTCAGTTCTGGAGAAGTCTGCAGGAGAATTTGGGTACGAGTCTGAGTTTCAGCACGGCGTACCACCCGTAGACTGATTGCCAGTCCGAGAGGACTATTCAGATTCTGGAGGATATGCTGCGAGCTTGTACGCTCGATTTGAAGGGATCGTGGGAGGACCATCTTCACTTGGTGGAGTTTTCATATAACAACAGGTACCAGGCGAGCATTGGCATGGCGCTGTTTGCTGCCTTATATGGAAGGAAATGTCGATCGCCACTGAGCTGGGATGACATCGGAGGTCGGGAGCTGTTGGGTCCAGAGATGATAGTGGAAGCTGTGGATGTCGTGAGGGACATCAGGGAGAAGCTTAGAGTTGCACAGGATCTCTTCAAGCATTGGGCAGATGCCAAGAGGAGACCCTTGGAGTTTCAGCCTGGAGATCACGTCTTCCTAAAGATTTCTCCGAACCGCAGAGTTATTCGTTTTGGGAAGAAGAGAAAGCTGAGTCCAAGGTATATTGGGATATTTGATGTGCTTGAGCGTGTGGGAGCAGTGGCCTACCACCTTGCTCTGCCACCGTGTTTAGAGGGAGTTCACAACGTATTCCACGTATCTCAGCTACATCGGTACGTCAGTGATCCGTCGCACACGGTTGATTTCTCAGAGATTACGGTTCGCCCGGCCCTGACATATGCCCAGCAGCCTGTGCAGATCTTGGATCGTCGACAGAAGCAGTTGAGGAATAAGATAGTCGACCTGGTGAGAGTGATGTGGCGTCACGGATCACCTGGAGAGTCCACCTGGGAGCGTGAGGATGATATGAGAGAGCGCTTCCCGCTTCTTTTTCCCAGCGATGCTTGATGTTGATTCTGAGGATGGAATCATTTCTAAGTTGGGGAGGATGTAACGGTCGGTTATCGATCGTACTTTCTTTGTGCACGTGCTCTTGATCGTGCACATGTTTATTTTAGACTCTATTTGATTTTGAACATTATTGTGTGTTATGTCGTTGTGATCGTCTCTGAGGGTATTAGATTGTGGAACTATTTTGGAACGACATTTCTCGAGTCGTTCTTCCGCGATTCTATCTTATTTGATGTGACGTCACGACTTTCTGTTTTGACGCAAGACGTTTCTATTTTTACTTTCGTCTCTCGACGTCGAAATTTAGATCCGTCTTCTTCACTCTCTTTTTTTCGTCGCCCCGATCACTCCATAATTATTTTACAATTTTTAGGCTTAATTTGACCTATTTTTCATTTTTGAGTAAGTTTTAAATAATTTTAAAACCTATTTTTATAAGTGTTTTAATTATAATAAAATTCCTATATTATAATAACGCTCTAAAGAATTTTCTGACCAAGTTTCAAAATTTTTGGCCGCACATAACTTGCGTGAGGGAGAGGAGAGTAAATTTGTTTTATATTAATTATTTTAAATATTTTAATTACCTTTCTTAAAACCCTAGACCTAACCCTAACTCTTTTCTATTTAAATAAAGCCTAGGCTAAGTTATTTTCGCAGCCACACAAACCCTAGCCGTCAAAAACACTTCCCAGAGTTCGTCGCAACGTTGCAGCAGCCGCTGCCGTGCACGACCGACATCCGCCCCCGCATTTCCCGTGCACGACCGACGACCGCTCCCGCATCTGCCCCCGCTTCGCAACGTTGCAACGTTGCAACGTTGCAACCCGTAGCGCCCCGCTCCGACCGAGGAGATCGCCCGCTCCGACCGAAGCCAACGCCCACACCCCGCTCCGCTCCGCACCCCGCTTCGTTGCAACCCCCGCCCAAGCGCCCGACCGATAGAACTCCCCGCACCGACCGAGAGGCCGCCCCGCATCGCCCCCTAGCGCTGCACGCCCGCACCCGCTGTGTCCGACCGAGAGATCCGCTCGGTCTGACCGAGGGAACCCCTCGCACCGCACAAGGCCCCGCCTCCGCTGCGCTGCAACTCGCCCGACCGAGAACCTCTCTCGGTCTGACCGAGAGAAACCCTCGCACCGGCTGTGTCTGACCGACGGCCGATCGTCGCAACTTTGATTCTTCCACACCAACTCCTGTGGTGGGCCCCCCAAGTCCTCCAGAGGTGCTGTGGGTCCCCTATTGACCCCTAACACTGCTGTGGGCCCCACTTGGGTGTGCTACTTCACGGATTTACCGTCTACGACGTTACGACACGTCGTAGGCCTTCGTCGCAATTTTCAGCTTTTGGGAAATCGTGCGAAGACCAGATCTGACGCTGAGGAGTCTTTCATTCAGACACGACTTCCATCCTACGATGAACTCCGGTAAAGGTTGGTCCCCCGAACTCGTAGAAACCCCCACAATAGCTGATTGAACCCTAAACTAAAAATCGACAATTTGAACTAAAATTTATTTTCCAGCACCAGTAAAATGTTGTACAAATCTAGAATCGACGAATGGACTTTGTTGAATGTGCACATAGGATTAGATCGTCGATTAGGCTGAAACATCAAAAAAGTGACTTTTGACGAATAGGCTAGTCCCGATAACCTAGAAATGAACCCTAATAGGATTTGATGAAATTGAGACCTGACACCGTCGCCACGGCACTGTTTCAGACGGACTTCTGCAGACGAGACGCTGGGACGAGACGCTTCGAGAGGATGACACACTCGCCATCGCAGGCAAGTGTATCCACTTGCACTTTTGGCCGTGCTTAGGCCTTAGTTGGTTAGAACTGATAACTGTGAACAAATAGAACCGGACGTGAAATGATAGCGTCCGGGACGACTCCTGACGGCTCAGACTTGACGACGAAGTCTGAGCCTGACAACAACAACTTTTGATATCGTAGGGCTATCATGTGTGTGTGGACACCCTAGAATAACCCTTCCCGTCTTGTCACGTCCCATCCCGTCTTGCACAGCCTGCGGGCAATCGGGCACTCACCAGTGAGTGGGTGATCCCTTGTACTGATTCACAGCCTACGGGCAATAGGGCACTCTCCAAGCTAGAGAGAGTGATCCCTTGTCCTGTTACACAGCCCAGATGGCAATAGGGCACTCGCCAAGCTAGGGCAAGTGATCCCTTGTACTGTTTGTCTTGTCTTGTCTTTCCTTGGGGTTTGGGGTTGGGTTAGGTGTGCACACGGTAAGAGGGTCTGATCTCCCTCGAACCGTAAGGCGTGAACCCTTTCGTGTCTCACTTGTCTTGTCTCGTCTTGTCCCGTCACGGCCCGACTTGTCTTGACACCTGTAGGTTTGTCCCGTAGTTGGTAGCACACGCTACGACTACTACTTCTTACGCTTTACTTTCCTGCTACGTTACTTCTTTTGTTACTCAGTTATAACCCCAGCATGCTAATCAACCAGTAAATCGTTGTCTAAAAGTTGATACACTTGCAGTAGAGTCTGACCACTTTTTGTAGACTTTACCTGACGTACAGTTTCCTTCTTTGGTGTTGTACGTCAGGTGTTGAGCCGGAGTACGTCGACGAGGCAGACTTGCCAGCAGACGGAGAGCCGGAGGACGTTGATCCAGAGTACGACCCAGATGAGGACCAGAGTTAGAGGCCTCTCGTTGCTGATACAGAGTTTCTTTCTCAGTTTAGATTGGGTGTGTAGCACCTTTTGTTTTCTTGACTAGGTTGGGTGCTCGCACCGGTAGTTTCCCTTTCTACAGTTGTAGCCCTTCGGGCGTTTTAGACTTTCCATACTTTGGATGCTATATTTGGAATAAAATGAAATGATATCTCTTTTCAGTACTTTTGTTGTTCCGTACTAACATGCAGGGACCTGTTCCTTCGTTTTCGAATGCCACAGACGCTTATTGGGTCTGGGCTCTCAGCCCCGGCTTAAGCGGGCCTTAGTCACGCTTCGCCTCCGCTCTTTTTGGGAAGCAGGGCGTGACACATATATATTATGTATAACACTGAGTATGCATAAATAACACAAGAGACAATCATTAATGTACTAAGGGTAGCACACTCATACATGAGTGGTACGCAGGGGTTCACACACCCTACCTATATGCATGCACCACAACGACATCACAATATACTAATGGGCCTACCATACTATACTAATGTTGACATAGGCAACGGCAAGCACTAGTAGGATGACTAAGCAATAGAAAGGGAACCAAGATCAAATAGCGTAACGAAACAAGACCGGGATGGATGGGTTCAGATGAGGCATGGATAAGGAGATAGTCTGGTTGGGTGGGACAAAAATATTGCTCTAAATAATTAAATAGATTGAAGAAGGATAAGTGTAAAATATGATATCATATATATATATATATATATATATATATATATATATATATATATATATATAGGGTAAAATGCGCCTGAGCTCGTGCTTAGATGGGATTCCTGCGCTCGACCCCTCCTGACCGTCCGATCCGATCAGCGATCATGGTAATATCTGACCTTTTGGTGCAATTACCAAAACGCCCTTTAAGCTCTTTTCAACGCGCCTCTGTACTAAATTACCTTTAAGCCCTTTTGTACTAAAATACAATCGCCACCAATTCTTTTGCTCACTCCCGTGCAATACGCAGAAGCTGGAGCAATCGCCACCAATTCTTTTGCTCACTCCCACGAAAAACACAGAAGCTGGAGTAGATCCCCAGTTTTGCAAAAGGTCATCGATTTCAACAGCCCACGCCTAAGATCGCCCCCAAATCCAGGCCATCACACTCTCGTTGATTCCCCTGTTACTCTCCTCCATCGAGGTAAGGATCGTCATCCCTAATTTGTTGGACATCTCATATTGCTCAACGCAAACAACGGGATAAATTTTTGAAGGGTTTTGCGCGGGGAGTAATTTCCAACCTTTGGACGATTAGCCTGGAAATTCCTCTCCGCGCACAACGGGCTAAATTTTTGTCCCGTTTTGCGCAGTGAGTAATTTCCAAACTAGCGAAGTGTTGCGATGGAAATTACTCTCCGCGCACAACCCTTCAAAAATTTATCCCGTTGTGCGCGTTGAGTAATATGAGATGTCCATCAAAACTTGCCGAAGCAGCTCATATAGCACAACAACATGGAGCGAATGGCGTACATAATAGTGCCCACCGCGCAAAACGGGTGATATGTTTGATTTTTTGATGGATTTGATCCGGTCATCAAATATGATGGTAACAATTAGATCATATTGAAAAAGAATAGATATAATACGCAAGGTTTTAACATGATTAGTAATAGTAGTGTGGTTTCAACTAACATGCTGATGATGATCTACTGATACTTGGATAGACATGTATAGCAGTCATGTTGCGTCAATATTACTGATATTTTTACTTGTTTCTAATGTAGAAAATGAAAATTGAAGAGAGTGAACCCTATGTGCATGATCAGGAGATGCCAAATGAGATTGAAGCTGAAAATGACAGTGCAAACAGCGTATATCAAGAGGATAGGCATAGTGATAGTGAAAAAGGCAGCCCACATGTTGGAATGACATTTCAAACAGAATAAGATGCGTATCAATTTTATAATACATATGCAGCAATGAAAGGTTTTGCAACCCGAAAGGGATCTACGGGAAAGGGAAAAGATGGCAATACCACGAGGAGGAAGTATACGTGCAACAAAGAAGGGTATAAAAGCTTAAAAGATAAGAGGGAGATAGGGAGGGACGTTAATCGAAGGAAAAACGAGAGAGAAGGCTGTATGGCTCGAATGACAGTTCATAAAATCACCGGAGGAGTATGGCGGATAAACTCCTTTAATGATGATCATAATCATGAGTTGATAAAAAGCCCAGCGAAGATCCAGATGCTACGGTCACATAAAAGATCGCAGATGGACGGAACATGTAGGAATTTAGTTGATCAGATGCGTGGCTGTGGAGTAGGACCTGCAAAGATTGCAAGGATTCTAAATGCCACGAGTAGTAGTAATGTCAATATTACTACGCAACAATGCATTGATCATGGGAGAGTAGAAAGAAAGAACAACATTGGGAAGGAATGCATTAGAGTAATAGAACAATTTATTAAAAAGCAAGCTACAGACTCTCAGTTCTATTATGCTATTGAGCATGATGAAGAGAATGTATACAGGAGTATATTTTGGGCTGATGGAAGGGCGAGGACATCATACAGCCAGTTTAGAGATGTTGTTGTATTTGATGTCACTTATAAGACAAATAGATTCATGTTGCCTTTTACACCTTTTACAGGTGTCAATCATCATAAACAGTCTATTTTATTTGGATGTGCTCTTCTTGCTGATGAGAAGGAAGAATCCTTTGTTTGGTTATTCGGACAGTGGTTATCATGTATGTGGGATAAAGCACCAGGAGCTATCATCACCGATCAAGACCCGGCAATATGCAATGCAATCAAAAGAGTTTTTCCAAATACAAAACACAGGTATTGCATATGGCATATCAGTCTGCACGAAGATGAGCATCTACGTTCATTGCGGTCTTCTTATAACCCTGAATTTGAAGAAGACTATGCAAACTGGTGTAAGAACAGTCAAAATGTTGAAGAAGCTGAGAATTGTTGGTGCATCTTAATGGATAAGTACCAAACGGAATTTCAGGAGCCATTGACAGAAAAACAAAAAAATGAAATGAAAGCCTGGAAGTGGTTACATACTATGCATGAGAAAGCACAGCATTGGATTACGGCGTACCTACTGGATACTTTCTTTGCGGGTATGAATGTTAATACGATAGAGATTGGTGTAAAAATATATGATCAAAATAAACTCAGCACATGGTATTCATTTCTTGTTTTGTGTGTAGGCATGGCGTCCAGCCAAAGGAGTGAAAGCATGAACGCGTATTTTGATGGATACGTAAACTGTATGACTCCATTATACGAGTTCATTGATCAATATGATAAAGCCGTAAAATTTCAGCGAGACAAAGAGGAGAGAGAAGATACTTTTTGTATGCAGAACAAACCAGAATTTAGCGGCATGCAAGAGTTAGAGGTTCATGCCGCAAAGGTATATACTAGAAACATATTTTCCATTTTTCAAAATCGTTTCAAAAATACTTTATACTGTCGGCACGAAAGGGTGAGCACGGATGGGGACACGAGCACGTATAGAGTAACTATGCGGATTGATGGAAAGAGCTATGTGCATAATGTTCAATGCAATATATCTAAGGGAATGTTCAGGTGTATGTGTGCAAGGGCGGTGACTGAAGGTTTGCTATGCACGCAAATTTTATATATGATGAAGCAAAAGTATGATATGCAAGCCATCCCTGAGAGATATATTTTACCCAGATGGACTCTAAATGCAAGACATAGCATCATGAGTCTTGGGGCCTCGTCGACTAGCACAGTACACGGAGTGCGTCTAACTCAAATTACTCCACTTCAAGCCTGGAGACTTCGTTCATCATTCGATAAAGTCGTGGAGGCAGTAACAAGAGATCCCCTTCTGTTTGATGTCGTCTTTGGGTGGGCAAACAGTTTTTTGGACCAGTATAATATGACTAATAAAGCGCAAACTGCTTCTGAAGAGCCAAGATCACAGGTGGGGTCCAGTGCACCTATCAAACAAGAAGTGGGAGTAAATGATGTCATTATGCATGATCCTGCAAAAGCTAGAACTAAAGGCCGACCACGAGTGGCGTCAAGGATTCCGTCTGGAATACAAGTCTCACAAGAACAAAGTCAAACAAGAACAAGGACATGCAGTGTTTGTGTAGAAAAGGGTCATGACATGAGAACTTGTCGTATGAGCACAGCTGGTAGAAATAAGGTATATATGAGCACAGCTGGTTACTATTTTATATACTAGTATAAATTATTGTAACATCATTGCTCCATAATCTCTGTAGGAAAAATCTTCGCCCGATGACTTAACAAGGCTGTGATATGAAGGACGACATTTTTATATCCTAAAGGTAACAATTTTGTATCAGCTTGGAAGAAATATACTACATGCATCTGTCACGGACATATCAGTGTAAATGGGTTGTAAGTAAACTGGTTCTCTTTAAAAATGGTCATCTGAAAACGGCAGCCTCCTATATTTTTAGTCCAAAATGCAGCCATCGTGGAGTTGAATTAAGAGGGCTGGGGGTCCAAATTGAACATTAAAACAGTAAGTCTTGGTTATAAGCCTATGAGGATGATGCCTATCATTCGAGACGTATATCCGATGCTGCGGATCTCATATCTTATAATTTCTCTGTTGCTGCAGAACCTGACAAATGTCAAGAAAATTAATGGGATTAAGGAGTAAGAAGCAGAAGCAGAAGAGCTGAAGAGAATGAAGATTCAAGAGAATGAGGCATGTAGCTATCCGCGATGATTAATGGTGGGTAATTGTATACAGTTTAGCTCCGCACACACAACGTTTACAACTTTTACCAGTTGTGCGCGCTGAGCAAAACTTGGTAATTTTACAGGCTTCCTAATAAGCGCACACAACGTTCAATAATGTTACGGATGTGCGCGCTGAGTAATATGGGTAATTGTAAGAAGTTAAGCCCCACGCGCACAACGGTTCATAACTTTGACGGTTATGATCGATGAGTAAATGTTGGTAATCGTAGACAGTTGTGCTCAGCTCACACAACGTTCAATGCTGTTGCCGTTGGTGCGAGCTGAGTAATTGTGGGTACTTCAAGTTAGCATCACACAATTTTGGAATGTGATGCAATTGCACCAAATTTAATGACATTGTATTAAGATCTGTATTCCAACATGCTACAACATTTATGCATTCAAATGTACATAACACAACAAAGTAGAAACTACATCTAAACATTTTGCAACATCACAGTTTTTGCCCGACTAAGAAATTAAAGCACTAGACTATACTAGGGATACAGGGATTCCCACCATGAAAAAAATTTAAAGTTTGTTGCCATTTATGAGCTGCTCCATCAGCTGCATCAGCGTCACTTGCTTCTTTGTATCTTGGCCATCCGTCCCCCTGTCTGCGTTGAAGAAGAATCAGTGATGAACACATAACAAAGCATAATTAAGTAAAAATATTGTACGGGTAGACTTAAAATAAGATAGAACATTTATTATCATCGAGCAGTGATGTCTGCAACGAAGTATCAAAGAGCATATACAAGCAGTGAAGAAACGGGTGTGCATGGAAGGTGATAGCTTCAATGACGACAAACAGAACATATGAAGGAGCAAAGAACATCTTCGAATCAATATATATGTGATGTATTCAATTTCTGCATCACGTCACTAGACGCTAGTATATTGGCCATCTTTGAGTGTTGAGGACGCAGCAGTGATGAAGGAAAAAATAGAATGTCGTAGAGAAAATATCATATAACTAGAATAAGATACAATAAGATAGAATAATATCATCAAGAAGTGTAGTGGTTGACGAGGGCTTGTGGGAAGGGAAGCCATTTATAGACGACTTTGGATGCCATTGGATGAGGATGAGACTACAGTAGAGTTACTGGGAGGCAACACAAGAGACCCCGTGAGTCTACAGCAAATTGCTTGTGATTATACAGAAGAATGCCAGTGAATCTACAACAGATTGATAGGAGCCAGTGTTATTCCCAATAATGTATGATCGTGGTGGTGCGCGTTGAGCAAACAAAATAGCTCAACGCGCACAACCGGCAAGAATATGGCTGTTTTGCGCGGAGAGCAAATAATTTTGGAAGATGTGCGTGATGAATAAAATCTTTGTACATTCACGATCACTGCTTTGTAGACTCACGGGGTCTCTTCTGTAGACTCATCCTCATTCAAGGGCAGTCTAATTCGTCTATAAAATGGCTTTCCTACGCACACGCCCTCTTCAACCACTACACTTCGAGTGATGGTTATCAGTCATGAGGAAGGAGTAATGCTACACTCGACTGTAGGCTCATCCTCATCCAAGGGCAGTCCAATTCGTCTATAAATGGCTTCCATACCCACAAATTATATTCAACCACAACACTTCGAGTGCTGTGAAAGGCATGAGAAAGAAGTAACCTTGCTCAAATATTACTCTGACCATATCAAGCTAACCCTTCCCAAACAACCAGAGACCATAGCTTAAACAAACCATCACCGGTTTGCTGCAGCAGTGAAGATGGCCACCCAAACGAGGTTGAAGCTTTTCATAGACAAGGGGATGAAGAGAGTGTTGTTCGCGGAAGCGGGCAAAGAGTTTGTCAATTTCCTCTTCAGCCTTTTGGCCATGCCTGTGGGCTCAGTCATCAAGCTCATCACCAAAGAAAAAGTGGCAGTGGTATGAAAAGCATTTATGTAATGAAGCCCATCATTAAATGTGCTGAAAACTGAATCTCTTGAAAGCTGTATCTATGAAAAATGATTTATCTGGTATTTTAGTTCAAAATGCAGCTAGTGTGGCTTTGAATTCCTAGGTCTACTGGTACAAACTAAAACTTAATACCCAAAGTTTTAATTATGAGAGTATGAGGATGATGCCTATCATTCGAGAAATCTATACGCTGCTGTCGATCTCATATCTTATAATTTATCTGTTACAGCAGGTCACGCCAATTGTCAAGAAATCATTCTAGAAATTGTTTCCATTGATCAAAAATAACTCCAAGTACAACGAACAAAAAGGAGAAACAAAAAAGGGTTCGATCCACCTATGATGCAGGAGCTCGAGAAGAGGCGTCCCCAGGCGATTCGTCTTCTCCCGAACCAGTAGGGTGACCAGGGACAACCGGAGGTCGGGGAAGCATTCTTCGGCCCCGCGCCTCGAACGCTGCCAAACCATCCCGGAAGGACCTCTCGATCTGAGCAGCAAAAATGGCCGAGAACTCCTGGAATCCCTCACGGACAGTCTCCACGATCTTCGGAGCCAGGACATCCCCATAGTCCCTTTGGACCTCAGCTACGATCCGACCATGGGCCACTTCCCGCAGGTCGCATATATCGGCCCAAAGAGCGCCTTTCGCCTTTCTATGCTCCTCCCGGGCGAGGGACAGTGCATCCTCAGCATACTTGGCCGAACTCTTGGCGACAGCCAGAGCCTCTGTCAAACATCCCACCTCCAAGGTGAGCTCTGCAACTCTGAGTTTGAACTGGTGGGCCTCCTTGGCTGATTGCTCAGCCGCGTCAGCCCTCAGGCGCTCCTGCGCCAAGGCCGCCTCAAGACCATCTACAGCAACCGGGTAAACCTGCAAGACCGCAGGGATGAATGTCGCCATCAACAAAACAGTCGTTGAAGAAAAAAGGGTCCGACATGCTGGATATGCCATACCAGAGAGTCTGCCAGTTTCTCCCTGAAGGAGCGGTCACTCGGAAGGACAGCTGGACTACTCTCCCTCCTCTTCTTCTTCCTCTTGGGACCCTCAGACCACGAGTGAGAGCGTCCCTTCTTCTCCTCATTCCCGGTTAACACACGGGAACCCTGCTCGACGCCCGCCACGTCCCCCTCTCCGAGGTCGAGACCGGAGGGCGAATCAATCTGATTCGCCACGAAGGGTGAAGGTTCGGCCGTGCCCAAGGGCGGATGGTGAGGAACGTTAGGAACATCTTCACTGAAATCCCGACCCACCATCTGAGTAAAAAAGATGAAAATCAGGGTAACGAGCAACGGGTAAAGCAGAATTTAAAAGGAGAAAGGCTTTATACTGAAGGTCCCTTCGAATCCAAGCCGTCAGTAAGGGACACATGTCAAAGTCTCACAGAGGCGACACTTCGAATACCACTCCCCATGGGCGGGAGAATTCGTTCGGCTGGCCTTCATTCAATGCGACCCGGTCCCCGGGATATCCGATAAGTACGAACCCTTATCATGTATTCCCGAAAAGACGAGTGTTTTTACGTAGAAAGAAATAAAAGAAGAGAGCAGAAAGAACACTACAGGTAGTTCGCACTTGCAGGGAAGTACAAGTAAAACTCCATCACATATAAAAAGACTGAGAAAATAACACAATATTCCATTTTAATGATACATTGATACATCTTATAAATAAACCAACGTCTTCATATTCACAACTCACTCGAAAAAAGAAGGGCAAAAGTACAAGTCTCTCATCATACATCAAATCGTAACACTAACACCCTTAGATGAGGACTACATGCATAAGATGTATTATTTGACACTTTCAATTGATTGTTTTTGTATCTCAATGATTGAATGCACCTCAGTCTTGCATTACACTCTGCCTGTTGCATGTGTCGATCCATTGTTGTACACCTTGCCTGTTGCACGTGCACGTTTTCACATGTTCATAAGTATAGTTGTTACTGCCTTTACTACAGTAGATGTATATGCCATGACATACACTCTGCCTGCTGACATGCACCATTTCCAAACTTTATGTAAGGACTAGTTGTGACATGGAATTTCTTAACAATTATGCAACGGTGATACGAATAATAAATTTACCCTTTCACATGTAAACGTGGATGGGAAAAAAAATGGTTGTGTGCTGTGTGCAATTGTGAGTTTTGAGTGGGCGTGTGCGGAGAGCAATTATAGGGTTTGAGTCGTTTTGTGCGATGAGCAATAACCCCATGCCTTTTTGGCGCCGTACACGGGTTCAACATTGGCCCCCGTGATTCGTTCTCGATTATAAACGTGGATCGAGGCCGACTGATAGGTAATTTCCTTTAATAGGGCACGGCATTCGAAGCATCGAATTTGGATTAAGGCCGCCAAAACCTTTCGCCTATCTCAACCGTTGTTTTTGCCAAAATTCCGACACGTGTCGATCATCTTGTCCATTCGTTCGCGTAATAAAAGAAATTGGAGGTGAGGCCAATGGCTTTAGCGCTCCGAGGAAATCTCATCATCTTATTATTTCTTCCAGAAACAAAAATGGCGGGAGGAGCATACAGAGAGGTTACTTCAGCGATGGAGCGGGCCAATGAAGAAGGCCGTAAGAGGAAGAGGGCAGAGGAGGAAGAGGAGGAATGGGAGGAATGGGAGGAAGCGGAGGAATCGGGGAACCTCATGCTGGAGTTGGGGGAGGCTGGATTCTCCTCAAGTCAAGCTGCGCGGTCTTTGAAGGCGGCTCCTTCTGATCCTCGAGTTGGGGGCGCATCATCCTCCAGCACGCCACACGACGGGTGGCCATACGAGGACATTGATCCTCCGGTCCCATCCGTCGGCCCCATACCTCCAGAGTTCGGCCACCTTCTGCAGTCGAACCGCATTGGGTCTGGCCATCATGGGGAGATTCACGGGGAGACCTATCGGCCACCGTACATCGTGGGGATGGCCGAGTCGGCCCTCCTGGACTTTGGGACGGGGGCTCGTCTGGCGGAGAATATCACTCTGCCAAGGGATGTCGATTTCCTGAATGGGGTCGACCTTGAGACGATGGCCAACTGCTTCGTTCGCAGTGGCCTTCAGGTTCATTACCAATGTGCATTCTGAATTTTGCTTCCCCTTCTGGTTTTGCTGATTGTCGCCATCTGCAGGTGACCATTTTCGGGGCAGGTCTGCGCCGCAGGGCCCGCGAACTGATCGAGGGGCAGCGTCGGGTGGCGGATGCCGAGAACGAGGCTTCTGAGCTCAGAGCTCAGGTGAAGAAGCTGGAGGAAGATTTGGGGAAGATAATGGCCGCCAAGGGCAAGTCGGATTGGGCGGCCTCGGAGGCGAAATCCAGCCTCGCCGCCTTGTCAAGCGCCAAGAAGCAGTTGGAAGATCAGTGGGGTAGAGAGCGTTCTCAACTCTGAGCTGATCTTGAGGCATCGAGGAAGGAGGTTGCTGACCTTCAGGCCAAGCTTATCGAGAAGGAGCAAGAGGTCGACACTTTCAAATCTCGGGCCACCGCCAAGATGGAAAGGGTGGCGAGAGCGATAAAGGACCTCTTTACAGCCGACGGTGCGTCGTCTTCTTAAATTTTGGGAATCGTTACTTTTGTAAGACTGCTGCTCGTGAGCGAGTCATATGTAATTTTTTCAGAATTTAATGAAGGAAATTTTTGCAACAGACGCCGAGTGAGAGCGTTTACTTCCTCCCCCTGATTCCAGGTCGACACCCGGGAACCCTGTTGGACGGCCGACACGACCCCGTCACCGAGGACGAGACTGGCGGGAGAATGACCTTCCGTATATGATCGCGATGAGTAATTGTGTGTACTGTGTAATTGTATACAGTTTAGCTCTGAGCGCATAACGGATTGTTAAATAACACCGTTGTGCGCGACGAGCAAAACTCGGTAATTGTAGAAAGTGTTGCTTAGCGCGAACAACTTTCATTTCTGTTGCAAGTTGTGCACGCTGAGCAATTATGTGGGATGATTAATTAGTGTCCAGGGGTAAATGGAAGCTGGTATAAACAAAAGTAGCACTTCTACTAAATAAAGGTCAATAGACAATTTCTCGTGAATATACAGAATAATCTTGTACCTCGGGTATTTATTGTATGTATTACACAGATGATGTTCCCAAATAAAGATCCACTAACGTGCTGAGCGATGTGAGCATAATCGTTGGCCTCGATCAAAATTTCTAAACGCACACAACGTTCACGCCGTTTGCCAGTTGTGCGTGCTGTGTAAATCTTAGTATATTACTTTCACGAATTTTTCCCATTAAATTTCATTGTTGGAATTTGATTTAAGCAAGCATCAATGTATATATCACCAATCACAAGTTTGTAATGGGCTGCAAATGTATCACATTAAATGACATTGTATTAAGGTCTGTGTAATGGGCTGCAAATGTATCACATTAAATGACATTATATTGAGGTCTGAGTTCCAACATACTACAACATTTATGCATTCCAATGAACATAACACTCCATCTCCGCCGTTCTCTTGTTCGCTGCATCTTCTGCTTTATACTTCTTTGACTCAAGGAACATCCTTTCAATCTCCTCATGGGTCTACGTGGCACTTATCGTTAGTGATAGTGATCTTATTTTTCTGCACACATACTTTCCTCTGCAGAGGCATTCAAGATACCGTCGGCATCTATCTCAAGGCAAACCATGACACTTCGAACACCCTTGGGAGCAGGAGGGATACCAGCAAGTACAAACTCCACTAGGAAAAGATAGAATAAAAAAGTAAATATAATTAGACTTAGATAGATATAAGATAGAACAGTTGTTATCATCAAGCAGTTATGTATGCAATGATTCTGAACGGAACTTACGAAGGGTCAAAGAATTTTTGCAAGTTGGCTTGGACGAGAATGAAGCTGTAATGATTGCAAGAACATCTTTGCCTTCATTTGAGGTTTGCAATGAAGAAGAACAGATCATGCGAAGAGGAGCAAAAGAACATCTTCGCCGCCATATAAAGGTGATGTATTCAATTTCTGCATCACGGCACTTGCCGCTAGTATATTGGCCATCTTTGTGTGCTGTAGACGACGCACTCATGAACAACAACAAAATTACAAATTTGAAGAAAAAACATTGTAGTAGAAGAATCAGAGAGAATCAGATAAAGGAACTATAATCACCTGGGGTAGTGGTTGATGAGGTCTGGTGGGTATGGAAACCAAATACAGACGAGTTGGACTGACCAAGTACGAGGATGGAAACACCGTAGAGTAACAGTTCGTGCTCGTGAATATATGACAGATGGATACCAGCCAGACGTTGTTCCAACTAGTATCCGAGTGCGGTGGTGCGCGAAGAGAAAAATTGCTTGAAGGTAGACCTTTTTATACTCAACGCGCACAACGGCAAAAAAAACATCTGGTTTCGATTAGCAAAAGAGAAAAATCTAAATACACCAATACTCTTGCGGTGCATGTCCGAGTTTTTCCAAAAAAAAAACAAACAGCATCATATCTGAAGACAGTAACTGTGATAAATCACAATATAGTTAATATTTTTGCTTAGTGGACACAAAGGTCACTACTTTTGGACGCAGGGCGGGCTGATTAACTTTGAGCAATGGAATACAGTTTTGCTCATACGACAAGTTCTCATGCCGTGACCGTGTCTCCTGGGGATATTGCAGTTATGAGCAGCTCCAATAGAGATTCTTCACATTTTTGCACTGGTATGAAATGAAATATTGGCACTCGTAAGAAATTCTTCTGAGCATGGATACAAATGAGGATGCACAGTTTCAGAGAAGATTGCGCAGTTTGAGAGCTGATACCTTGGTGGCACCTTCAGGCTGATGGCAATGTGAAGCATTCGAAAACATCGTGTGCTTCTTCTGAAGGAGCCAACACCATCGTTGATGATAACTGAAGTAGCAGACTCCATCTTTGATGCCCATATAAATGTGACGAATTCAATTTCAGCAACACGGTAATTGCCGCAAGTTTATTGGCTATCTTTGTGTGTCGTAGACGAAGCATTCAGTAGTAAGAACAAAAATTTAGCATGTAAAAGAAAATATAGTGTATAGGTATAACCATATAGAACACTATCATCGAGAGGAGTAGTGGTTGACGATGTCTAGAGGGAAGTGAATCACTTTATATAGACGAATTGGACTGGGTATGGTCCGCATGGATGAGGCTGAGACTACAGTTGGGTTACTGTGGGCTACAGAAATTGAGGCTAACAAAATTGATTGCCTCTAAGAAAATTGCTCAAAGCGCAAAACGAGTAAAAATATGGCAGTTGTGCGAGTTGAGCAAATTATTTATGTTTATACAATATTACTTATAAATCCATTTATAGCGATGTGAACACCTCAAATCAAACAGCGTGACCCATGAGTATCAACACATAGATATAAGTTGTCTTATTCTGGAAACAGTAAGATATGTGTTTCTTATCACTTAATAAATGTCTGTACACCCATCAGTCTGAATATTATTTAATTCTCCCCCAATTTTGTGTTTTCTTTATTATTGGGATTTTTTATTGAACGTTGTGTGCGCTGAGGTAATTAATTATGGGAATTTTGTATAGAACGTTGTGCGCGCAGAGTAATTATTCGTTACGACTGTTTTGCTCAACGCGCACAGCTGGGTGTATTTTGATCCGATGTACGCGTTGTATTATATATGCAAACTGTATACCTTTTTAAATACCCCACACAATCCGCACTAAGACGCAAATTTAAACAAATCAAAGAAATGTGAATATTTTTGCTATCTTATTCTGTAAACTGTCGGATATGTGTTGTCTTATCACGTAAATGTCTATATACCCATCAATCAACTGCTCCGCATTATATTTGCATCAATTTTGATTTTTTAATCTGGCATGTCAGTCTGAACATTAATTAATTCTCCACCCAATTTTGTGTTTTCTTTATTATTGGGATTTTTTATTCAACGTTGTGCGCACTGAAGATATTAATTATGGGAATTTAGTATTGAAAGTTGTGCGCGCATGGTAATAATTCGTTACGACCGTTTTTCTCAACGCGCACAGCCTGGTGTATTTTGATCCGTTGTGCGCGCTGTATTATGTCCAAAATGTATACAATTTAAAAACCCCGCACGGTGCGCACTAAAACTCAAATTTTACCAAATCAAAGAAATGTGAATATTTTTGCAGTCTTATTCTGTAAACTATCAGATATGTGTTGTCAAATCACTTAAATTTCCTTACACCCATCAATCAACTGCTGCCATTATATTTGCATCAATTTTGATATTTTTTTTCTTGCATGTCAGTATGAACAGTAATTAATCTACAAAAATTTTGTGTTTCTTCTTTATTATTGGGATTTTTTTATTGAAAGTTGTGCGCGCTGAAGTTATTAATTATGGGGATTTTGTAATGAATGTTGTGCGCGCAGAGTAAGTATTCATTACGAACATTATGCTGAACGCGGACAGCTGTGTATATTTTGTTCTGTTGTGCCCGCTGTATTATATATTCCAAATTTAATCTCCACAATCTTTCCAAAGACACTTCTAATTTCAATGTTTTGGTTTCCAAGACACTTTTCCCACTAAAATTTAAGTTTTCCAACTAAAATTTTCATAAAATCCAATCTCAGCCATTGATTTCCCAGGATCAAATCCTAGCCACTCTTTATCTTGTCCTAGTCAGCCCTAGAATTCAAAAAATGTTGTCAAATATATAATAGATTTATACCTTTTTATATACCTCGCACTAAGGGACAAATTTAAACAAATCAAAGAAATGTATATCTTTTTGCTGTCTTATTCTGCAAACAGTCGAATATGTGTTGTCTTATCAATTAAATGTATTGAACGTTGTGCGCGCTGATGTAATAAATTATGGGAATTATGGGAATTAAATGTATTGAACGTTGTGCGCGCAGAGGAATTATTCGTTACGACCGTTTTGCTCAACGCGCACAGCTGGGTGTATTTTGATCCGTTGTGCGCGCTGTATTATATTTTATAAATGTATACCTTTTTATATACCCCGCACTAAGGATCAAATTTTAACAAATCAATGAAATGTAGATATTTTTGCTGTCTTATTCTGAAAACGGTCTGATATGTGTTGTCTTATCACTTAAATGTCTTTACACCATCAATCAACTGTTGCGCATCAGATTTGCTTCAATGGTAATTTTTTTTAACTGGCCTGTCAGTCTGAAGTGACTCTGAACATTAATTAATTCTCCCCCAATTTAGTTTTCTTCTTTATTATTGGGATTTTATATTGAACGTTGTGCGCGCTGAAGTTATTAATTATGGGGATTTTGTATTAAACGTTGTGGGCGCAGAGTAATTATTCGTAACGTCCACTTTGCTCAACGCGCACAGCTGGGTGTATTTTGATCCGTTGTGCGCGCTGTATTATATATCCAAAATGTATTTTTTTAAACAAATCAAAGAAATGTAGCTATTTTGATGTCATATTATGTAAACAGTAGGATATGTGTTGTCTTATCACGTAAATGTCTTTACACCCATCAATCAACTGCTGCGCATCAAATTTGCTTAAATTTTGATTTTTTAAATAATGTCAGATTGAACATTATTTAATTCTCGCCCGATTTTGTGTTTCTTTTATATTTTGGGATTTTTTATTGAACGTTTTGCGTGCAGAGCAATTATTCGTTACGACCGTTTTGCTCAACGCGCCCAGGTGGGTGTAATTTGATCAGTGCTCGCAACCTTACCTTATGTTGCCCATATGACGGGATGATTAACTGTGGGTAATGGAGCATGTAATACAGTTTTGCTCAGCACGCACAACGGTCATGGCATCTGACTGTTGTGTGCGATGGTCTATTGTGTTTAATTGCATACAGTTTGGCTCTGCGAGCAAAAGGGTCACATCTACGTCCAGTTGTGTGATTTGAGTAATGGTTGATAACAAGATACTGTTTTGCTCGTCGCGCATAGCGGTCAAACAAATCGATACGAACGTTGTGCATGCTAGTAACTGTGTGCACACGTAAATAGTTTATCACAACATATAGCATGAGCCTGTTGTGCGCCCTGGGGAATTTATAGTTCGGTGAACAGTGTTTGATCAGAATATCTATGTCGGACATTGATTCAAGTAAGCATCAATGTATATATCACCTTATATCAATTTTGTATTGTCCTGTAATTGTATCAAATTAAATGACATAATATTAAGGTCTGAATTCTAACAAACTACAGCATTATGCATTATAATGTACATAATGCATAAATGTTATTTATAGTTCGGTAAACAATTTTGCTCAGTAATATCAACGTCGGACATATATATCACCTATATCATTTTTGTATTAGGGTCTGAATTCTAAAATACTACAACATTTATGGATTATTCTGTACATTACACAACTGTTACGCCTATTTGACCGAGACCCATAAAGCACGAGCCCAAGAGCCCGACTACTGGCCAAAAGCCCATCTGCGTCCTCAAAGCCCACTCGACAAAGGCCCTACAAGGGACCTTCTCGAACGTTGATCCGACCCAGCCCCAATAACCCATTGGTCGCTCGCCCACTCCTGCGAAAACCACTCCCCCGGACGCGCGACCACTAAATAGCGATAATGGGGAGGTGCTGGCATGGCGGAGAGAGCGGCGGCGAGGGGGGACTGATGGGGCACGATCAATGGTGGGCGTGGGACGTGGGCCGGAGGCAATCAAGCAGGAGCTCTATAAAAGGGCCAGGAAGACGACGAAGAAAGGGACCGCATCTCAGGTAACAAAACCTAAGGTACTCCATCAACGACCTCGTTCCCCCAATTCATCTCCTTCCTCCCCCGCTCGCGCCGAGAGACGCCGTTACGATCTCCTCACGAGTCGGACCGTCTCCGCCGGGCCTCCTTTCTCAGATCTCTATCTGACTTAGGCATCGGAGGGGATTTGGCCGGAACCAAGGTCTGGCCCCCTGACGAGCGTTCTCGTCTGCGCAGGTGGACAACAGATCAACGGGACGAGGCTACCCCTCACCCCTCTCCGACCACTCGATCAACCGAACAGTGAGGCTTCCCCTCACCGTCAGCCTGCCGCGGCCGAGCACGTCCTACCGAGGCCGAGCGTCCTAATCGGGTCCGAGACTCTCCCTCGCCACCCGTCGGCCGTGCATCTACCCGGGCGACTGAGGCCACCCCTCGTCCCCCTACCAGCCGAGGCCGAGCACACCTGTCCGAGGCCGAGCGTCTCAACCAGGGCTGAGGCTACCCCTCGCCCCTTCTGCACCGATTCGAAGCCCCCGAGGGACCCAAAGCGGGCCCCTTGACCACGTTGACCGGGCTCTCCACGGTCAACGCTTTGTAGTGAGAAAACACTCTGAAACATCTGGCGCCGTCTGTGGGAACGAAGACTGTCCCACGAAGAAGCAAACCACACCTACAATGGCGCGAGCCAGCAATGGAAGGAAGCGCATGACCCCCATCCCGGAGGAGGGGAATGGCGCACCTAATGGCAACCCCGAGGACACGCACGTCGACGGCCACCCCGCCTACTCAACCGAAGAGACCGGCGGCTCAGAACTAGCCACACAGGGACAGCTCCGTGCCCTGGCTCAGGAGACCAACGCGAGCCTCCAGACGTTGGTCGCGACGGTACAGCAGCTTGTCGGCCCCGCGCCGTCCGACGGGGGCGCGTTGAACGATAGCCACCGATGGTCGGGGGGTCCCCCGCACTTGCGGTCCACGGTGGTCGACGACCACGGGACCCGGAAACCGAACGCAGAGCGTCGGTTCACGCGGTCCGGCTCCCGTCAGGCGAGGTCACGTGCCTCCTCGTCCTATCGTGAAAGAAGCCAAAGAGAGACCGAAGGGACGAACGGCGAATCGATGACGGCATCGTCCCGTCGATCACGGTCGTCCCACCGCAGGAGAAGCGAATGACACCACTCAAGAGACCAATCACGGCGGAGCAGGAGCTCCCGCAGGAGGAGTCGGGAGCATCGGGTCAGCCCGACCCCCAGCGTGGCGAAGGCTGCGGAGCCAGCCCCGCCGGCGCCGGTGCTACCTCCACCCCCGATCGAGCCGGAAGCAGGCGAATACCGCATCCCCGGAGGCATCCACGGGGACCGGTGCCCCTTATCACGGAGAATAACCGACGCCCGGGTCCCCTCTCGATTCAGGATCCCGGTGCTGGGAAAGTACGACGGAATAGGAGACCCGGCACACCACGTGATGGACTACGAGGGGGACATGGCCTTCCAGGGAGCTGACGATGAAATGCTTTGCCGGGGCTTCTATTCTACTCTCAGGGGAGCGGCGAGGATCTGGTACCACAGCCTGCCCGGCCGCTCCATCGACAGTTTCGAGCAACTCGCCCAGTTGTTCTGCAAACAGTTCATGGCGGGGAGGCTGATCAAACCTGGTGCTGAACATCTGTTCAACATAGTGCAAGGCCCGGCCGAGCCACTCCGACAGTTCATGCGCCGCTTCAATGCGGAAAGGCTAAACGTGAACAACCCACCCGACCTGGTGGTCCAGACGGCTCTTAAGAAAGGGCTTCGCCACAGGGGCCTCAAGAAGTCCCTACACAACGACCCCCCAAAGGACCTCCCCGGGATCATGGCAAGGGCCGAACGCTTCATGCTGACCGAGGAGGCCTTGGCCGAGGATGCGGGAAAAACCGCTCGAGGGACCAAGCGTGGCGACGGCGGACGAGCTAGCCCCGAAGGGTACCGGACCGAGAAGAGGCAGAGGAACAGGCAGCGGGGAGAAAGCGCGAGGGACACCACCCCAGACGCCATTCTCGCCCAAGTACAGAAGGAAGAGCGAGCTGATCGCCCCCCACCGAAGGCTAAAAGAGGCGGGAAGAACCGGGAGAAGTACTGTAAGTACCATAAGGACGATGGTCATGATACGGAAGATTGCTGGCATTTGAAGAAGGACATTGAGAAGCTGATGAGCCGAGGGCACGCCAGGAATCAGGCCGACGAGCCGACCCACGGAGAAGGGACCTCCACGCAGCCGGACAAGGGGAAGAAGATCAACACCATCCAAGGCCCCCTCCGCATCATAGAGTGAGCAGGCAACGTCTCTCCCCCCGGTGGCAGCCTAGTATGAGGGAGTTATCTAGTTTTATATCCCTCTGTTTAGCTTCATTTCCTTTTTCCGTTTCCTCCAAATGTACCGGTCCGACAAGACTCATGAGAGTACAAACGCATTCTTCTTTGTCTTTATTTAAAATCCCGACGGAGTTGACATGTCGCCAATAACGCAAAAGGCCGGGGACCGCCGCCTCACTGGAGGAGGAAGAGGAGCTTTGCCCTCGCCGACCGTCTCCGGCACTCATAAGTCTGGGGGCGATTCCCCCAGCAGGCACGGACGCCGACCGGTCCTAAGCCGAGGAGCTTTGCCCTCGCCGACCGACTCCAGAGCTCATAAGTTTGGGGGCAATTCCCCCAGCTGGCACGAACGCCGACCGGTCCTAAGCCGAGGAGCTTTGCCCTCGCCGACCGACTCCAGTGCTCATAAGTCTGGGGGCGATTCCCCCAGCAGGCACGGACGCCGACCGGTCCTAATCCGAGGAGCTTTGCCCTCGCCGACCAAGTTCAGAGCTCATAAGTCTGGGGGCGATTCCCCCAGCAGGCACGAACGCCGACCGGTCCTAAGCCGAGGAGCTTCGCCCTCGCCGACTGAATCTAGCGCTCATAAGTCTGGGGGCAATTCCCCCAGCAGGCACGGACGCTGGCCGGTCCTAAGCCGAGGAGCTCTGCCCTCGCTGACCGACCCCTGCGCTCACGAGTCTGGGGAAAATCCCCAACGCCAGTTTCGTCCATTCCCAAGCCAAGAACAAGGCGACAACGCAAAGTACACAAGAAATCCAAGTAAGTCGATTTCGTTTGTAATAGTTAACCAGAGTACAAAAATGCGTCTTATTTACAGGGGATCAAGGCGAAGGGAACACCCTACAAACAATCTACTCACGACAAATGACAGAGTTCATCACCAACAGAAGCTAGACCGACACCGACAAAGCAAAATTGGTTGACAAAAGACCCAGAGTAGGTGACCCAAGCTAACGGCCATGCAGCCAGCAATTGTTGGCCGCGGGGCTGAAGGAGATGGCGGGGGCCAGTGATCCATTTCAAGTAGACTGGCCCAAAGCGAAGCGGATGCTAAAAAATTTGAGGATAAAGCCGGGAGGGGCGGCTCAGTGAGCCCGAGCTCGAGAGGACACATCCTCGGGAACTTCGCCCTGCTCGGAGCGAGGGGACTCGACTGGCGGAGGGGCTTGCCGGACACGCTCCGCACATTCCCGGAAGGAAGACTGGACGACTTCGACGATCCGGGGGGCGATGATGTCTACATACTTACCGAAGGCCTCCCTGAGAACCTCGAAGATCTTCTTCCCCAGGGTCTCGACGACGCCCTTCTCCACCTCCTCCGCAAGCCGCATTACCTGACGCCGGTCCGACAGTTCCCTCTGAAGCTCCTCCCTCTCCAGGCGGAACGACTCCGCCGCTTCCTCAGCCGACTGATGGGCATCCCCCAGCTTTCCCTCGAGGTCACCCACTTGTCCCTCCAACGTAGCCACACGGAGGGTGAGGCACCGAGACTCCATCTGGGCCTCCATCATGGCCACCTCGGCCGCCCCGGCCCGCTCCTGAGCCTTCATGGTGGACTCCTCCAGCTTCCTCAAAAGGATGGCTCGCCGCTGCAGTTCCACGGCAAGCGTCGACCCCTGGAAAACGGGACATAAGCTAAGAAGGGTGTGAAGGGAAAGAAAGGACTGCGAGAGGGCCGAACCTGTTGAAGGGCCCAAACCAAAGAATCCGACACCTTGTCAGCGGGAATCTTCTCAAGGGTGCTGCGGTCCCGGGGGAAGACGGTGCTCTCGGCCACCTGCTAGGCCAGGGCTCGGTCGACGAACACCGAACTCCCGGGAGCAACATCGAGGGAAGCCATATGGCTCGCCAATAGCGATCCGATTCCCGGGGACGGAGGCGGGGACGCTACGAAGGGGGTGGTCGTCAGAGTTACCTGAAGACCCCCAGGGGTGTCGGCAGAAGGCACAGAACTGGCCGGGCTGGGGGACTCCGCATCCTCCTTCCTCTTCTTCCCTACGTGAGGCTCCACAAGCGCCAGAGGAGAGCGCTTCCGCCTTGCCCCATCTCCACTCTCGGGGACGGAAGGGGACGCTCCGAGGGCGGGGGGGACGACACCGGACCCGCCATCAGCCCCTGTCACTCGGGCTGGTGGGGCGGATCCGGCTTTTACTACGCCCTCAGGGAGGGGATCGCCAGAAAAGGAGGCAGGAGGTACGGCAACTACCTTGCCCACAGAGGGCTCGGCCCGGCGCACCTCCTCCTCAACAGTCCATCGAGGCGCCCTTCCGGAGGTACTGCCTTGGCTCTGAGCAGCTCCACGATGGATCAGCTCATCGACGTCACGAACAAACTCGCGGCCTGCCATCCCTGCAAAGGAAACCGAAATCAGGATGAGTCACAGGGCAGTCCGAGGAAGAAAGAGCGACCTACCTGGGGACCACAATATGGCCTTCAGGAGTAGGTCGTCCAACAAAAAGCAGATGGACTTCGATTCCAAAGGAAGAGCCGACAGCGTCACGGCGGCTGTCTGGTCAGCGTCGGAAAGGGCTAACGGCGAGCAAGGCTGGACGGACGCGCCCCAGCTTGTCAGGATCTGGGCATCACCCAAAAAGACCACAAAGACGTAATCCAAGCTCCAATCCCCCGACCAGCGGGGAAGCCCTATCAGACATTCCCTCCTTGAACGGGCACGGAGGTGCAGCCCTGACCCCGGCCCGACCACCTGGATCTGATAAAAGTGGAAAAGAAGGGGGAGAGACGGCTCCAGACCGCGGATGCAACAGAGCGTTACGAAGCCCGTCAGTACCGCGATCGAGCACGGGGTGAACTGACACAGGGACACCGTGAGATGTTCCATGACCTGGATGATAAAAGGATGGAGCGGGAAGCGAAGACCCAGGCGGAACATCTCGACGTAGGCGCCGACCTCATTGCCCCTCAGAAGGCAAATCCGCTCGTCGACAAATGGAACTCGAACCTCGTACGGGAAGCAGAGATATCGTTCCTGGATCTTCGCGGCCACTGAAGGAGGAGTCCTCGACTGAGTACGGAGGACGACCGGGGGCACATTAAGCCGCACGGCAGCCGACGCAACATCGTCACGGGCGTAGTCGGGAAAAAGTTTCCCCTTCCCCTTGTCTTGAAGAGAACGACTCCCGGCGGGGGAACCAGACTCCCCTAGCCGGGGTTCGCCCCGCCCGGACTCCGGAGGACCCCTCGTCCTCCGGCCAGAACCGCCTATCCTAAGAGCAGCCATAAGATGAAAGCAAGGGAGAAGTGGAAATCAACACAACTGGGGATCTTATATGCCCGGGGAGAATTCGAAGCGCCTGACAAGAACGCGAAGAGCCGGCGGCGTTCCGAAATTGGCGCCAGTCAAAGTCCAATCGATCCGCCTCATCATGACCTGCATTTATGGCCTCGCCTCGATTGAAGCGCCGCTCGGAATCCCAGGCGACACAATGGGCGATCTGAGCGAGCCGAGGCTGATCGACCCCACCAATGGCGGCCCACGAACCCTTCGGATTCTCCACTTAAGACGACTCCGCGAGCGGCAGGGATAAGCTTGCCGCTACACGTGGCGACATCTGAAGGCCGACGGCGCTTCGGAACCCGCGCCTTAAAAACATCGAATGGGCCAACTCGTGGTGACGACTAATAAATGAGTCGGCATCGACCAGAGAGCCTGTCAAAATCGGCAGAGGTCACATCGGCCGAGCTGAACCGGCCGAGGCCGATCAACCCGACTGATGGGGGCAATTGTTACGCCTATTTGACCGAGACCCATAAAGCACGAGCCCAAGAGCCCGACTACTGGCCAAAAGCCCATCTGCGTCCTCAAAGCCCACTCGACAAAGGCCCTACAAGGGACCTTCTCGAACGTTGATCCGACCCAGCCCTAATAACCCGTTGGTCACTCGCCCACTCCTGCGAAAACCACTCCCCCGGACGCGCGACCACTAAATAGCGATAATGGGGAGGTGCTGGCATGGCGGAGAGAGCGGCGGCGAGGGGGGATTGATGGGGCACGATCAATGGCGGGCGTGGGACGTGGGCCGGAGGCAATCAAGCAGGAGCTCTATAAAAGGGCCAGGAAGACGACGAAGAAAGGGACCGCATCTCAGGTAACAAAACCTAAGGTACTCCATCAACGACCTCGTTCCCCCAATTCATCTCCTTCCTCCCCCGCTCACGCCGAGAGAAGCCGTTACGATCTCCTCACGAGTCGGACCGTCTCCGCCGGGCCTCCTTTCTCAGATCTCTATCTGACTTAGGCATCGGAGGGGATTTGGCCGGAACCAAGGTCCGGCCCCCTGACGAGCGTTCTCGTCTGCGCAGGTGGACAACAGATCAACGGGCCGAGGCTACCCCTCACCCCTCTCCGACCACTCGATCAACCGAACAGTGAGGCTTCCCCTCACCGTCAGCCTGCCGCGGCCGAGCACGTCCTACCGAGGCCGAGCGTCCTAATCGGGTCCGAGACTCTCCCTCGCCACCCGTCGGCCGTGCATCTACCCGGGCGACTGAGGCCACCCCTCGTCCCCCTACCAGCCGAGGCCGAGCACACCTGTCCGAGGCCGAGCGTCTCAACCAGGGCCGAGGCTACCCCTCGCCCCTTCTGCACCGATTCGAAGCCCCCGAGGGACCCAAAGCGGGCCCCTTGACCACGTTGACCGGGCTCTCCACGGTCAACACTTTGTAGTGAGAAAACACTCTGAAACAACAACAAAGTTGAAACTACAGCTAAACATTTTGCAACTTCACAGTTTGGAACTGGTATGAAATTCAATCACGGGAATATCCTAATGGTACATTGAATCCCACTACGCAAAACTGTTCACAGTGACAGAGTCATGCTGAACAGCTCAAGCAAGATGGCATTTATGATCAGCTCCAATAGCACGCACCATCATCACTAGCATCCAGATCGTCCATAACGGTATAAGTATCCACTCCTTTAACGAAGTTGGCTGATCTGGATTCTTCAGCGCATGCCACTGTATGCGTTGAAGAAGCATCAATTATGAACGATAAAAAGCATATTTAAGTAAAAAAAAATAGGGTATAAAGACATACAACTTTACGTTTAGGCACTGATATAAAAATATATCACGGTTGCTTCTTCTCGGAAGAATCCGCTGCAGTAGTAGAACATATGAAGGAGCAAATAACATCTTCCAGTACACGTCAATTGCCGGTAGTATATTGTTCATCTTTGTGTGTTGAAGACGAAGCAGTGATGAACAACGGGAAATATTTAGCATTGTGAAGAAAAAATAGTTTATGAAGTAGAAACAGATAGAATCAGTTAGAATACTATCATTAAGAAGTGGAGTGGTTGACAAGGTCTAGTGGGAAGAGAGGCTATTTATAGACGAATTGGACTGGCCCATTGATGAGGACGACAGACTACAGTAGAGACACTGTGCGTGATATTGTATTGGACATAAAGACGAGTGAATCTACAACATATTGTTTCAGCCAGATGATGTTCCCAAGAAGGTTTGGCCTTTACGGTGCGCGTTGAGCAAACTTGAAGGCCAATAACAAAATTGCTCAACGCGCAGAACGGGGAAAATAATGGCTGTTGTGCAAGATGAGCAAATTATTTATGTTTGTACAATATTACTCAAGGCACTTTTAATTATTTAATTTGTTGTTCCGCTAAATTGCTTTACACTAAATTTTTTATTTTGTTTAATTTAATGGATCATGCTTCTACATAATCTTTCCCAAGGCACTTTTAATTTCAAAATTTAGGTTTCCAAGGCATTTCCCCCCTAAATTTAATCTTCACAATCTTTCCCAAGGCACTTCTAATTTCAAAGTTTAGGTTCCCAAGGCACGTCCCCCCAAAATTTATTCTCCACAATCTTTCCAAAGACACTTCTAATTTCAAAGTTTTGGTTTCCAAGACACTTTTCCCACTAAAATTTAAGTTTTCCAACTAAAATTTTCATAAAATCCAATATCAGCCATTGATTTCCCAGGATCAAATCCTAGCCACTCTTTATCTTGTCCTAGTCAGCCCTAGAATTCAAAAAACGAGTTTGGCTCCACGCGCAAAAAGGTCACAAATACGTGCAGTTGTGTGAACTGAGTAATTGTGGATAATCAGATACGGGTATGCTCACAACTCGCACATCGGTCAAACACATTATGTGACCGTTGTGCGCGCTGAGTAATTGTGTGCAAACGTAAATGTTTAATCACAACATATATAAGGACGGTTACAATTTATGCCCGTTGTGCTCGCTGGGTAAATCATATAACGGTAAAAAGTTTTTACATAGGTAATTTCAATTTCGGACATTGATTCAAGTAAGCATCGATGTATATATCACATATATCAATTTCGTAATGTCATGCAACTGTATCAAATTAAATGACAGTGTATTAAGGTCTGAATTCTATCATACTACAACATTTATACGTTACACTTTACATACCACAACAAATTTGAAACTACATTTCGTACATAATGACATAAAACACCAAAGAATATCTACCCACAAACACTCTTCTCCGTTGATGATCAAAAATACAATATAAGACAAGAGAAAGGCTTGTGCGCCAAAGGCCCGGCCACCTTAAAAACCTGGAGGCGGAGGCGGAGGCGGAGGTGGTGATGGTGGGGCAACAGTACGGATGTCTCTAGGAGAGGGCACCAGAGTCTCCATCTTCTCTTGTATGTTCGACATTATGAGCATCATAGTGTCGAAGTCACAACGCAGAAGTGAGATCGCCAGATTGGTGTTGGAGAGATGGGTTTCAATTTCTCCTAATCTACGAGTAAAGTTCACCGGCTGATGGGAGGATGATGAAGCAGCAGATGCGGGGCTTACATTGCCAATGAGTATATCCTTAAGCTGACGTTGTTCATCTGTAAGTACAGAGACAGACGTAGTAAGCTCCTCGAGTTTGCTACGGAGGTTGTGCAGAACAGAGTCCTGACGGCGAGACATCCCATCCATAGAGAGGAGGCCGTTACTGTTGTCCTAGAGTGGGACTTTTTCAGCCGGAGATGGAACTGATGAACCTGCATGTAAAGGAGGAAACCCAGGAGGAGGAAACAGCACATTGTGTTCACCTTGAGTTGGACCAAGCGAAAGAGAATCACGCAGAATGGGTCTATTGGCCGGTAACGATGAGGGAAGGGGATCATCGTGTTCAGGTGACGGTGAATCATCATCACTAACTCCCCAAGGGTCAGAAAAAGTCGACTCACGAGATCGTTTTGGCGGCATGAAGAAACCCGAGTACAAAATGCGAGAGTGTTGAGATGAAGACGAAAACGGAACAATAGACCAAAGGAAAGAGGAATGAAATTTTCCGCGAAACCCCTCGTCTACTGACTCCATATATATATAACGATTGGTTATTTTAATCTCAGCCGCTTGATTACATATGGAAGTGGAACTGACTAAAACGATCTCATCAGACGGCTGGAGTAAAGCATCCGTTCGGATGGGCAAAAAAATCGTAATGAAGGGCTTACACGGAAACCGAGGTTCTACTTAACTCATTCTCCAGTTACCACACGTGAACATTGTTGAGAAGAAAGCAGAATCATTTACTGTCATCATTACGTACCTCCGAAATAAGATTGTACGAGATGGCGGTTGCACTTTCATCATTACGTGGCATACCGATTGCGTCTCGCAACCGATCTATAAATATCTATTGTTTAGTAGCCACTACACGTTCAGGAGCGATGTGTATCCAAACAGAAAGCAAATGCCCATGAGGTGCACGTATATCGTTCCGGCCTAGAGCCGCCGATTGGCACCCAATCTATTACCTCGGGCTCCACCTTTACGGCAGTAGTCCTCTCTATTGACAGGGATTCATGAGTAACAGGCGGGAACTGATATAATGGAGCCGGTGCAAAGGCAGGAGCGATGTGTATTCAAACGGAACGTAAATGCCCATGAGGTGCACGTATATCGGTCCAGCCTAGAGCCGCCGATTGGCACCCGATCTATTACCTCGGCCTCCACCTTTACGGCAGTAGTCCTCTCTATTGACAGGGATTCATGAGTAACAGGCGAGAACTGATATAATGGAGTCGGTGCAAAGGCAGGAGCGATGTGTATTCAAATGGAACGTGAATGCCCATGAGGTGCACGTATATCGGTCCAGCCTAGAGCCGCCGATTGGCACCCGATCTATTACCTCGGCCTCCACCTTTACGGCAGTAGTCCTCTCTATTGACAGGGATTCATGAGTAACATGCGGGAACTGATATAATGGAGCCGGTGCAAAGGCAAGAGCGATATGTATTCAAACGGAACGTGAATGCCCATGAGGTGCACGTATATCGGTCCAGCCTTGAGAGCCGCCGATTAGCACCCGATCTATTACCTTGGCCTCCACCTTTACGGCAGTAGCCCTCTCTAATGACAGTGATTCATGAGTAACAGGCGGGAACTGATATAATGGAGCCGGTGCAAAGGCAGGAGCGATGTGTATTCAAACGGAACGTGAATGCCCATGAGGTGCACGTATATCAGTCTAGCCTTGAGCCGCCGATTGGCACCCGATCTATTACCTCGGCCTCCACCTTTACGGCAGTAGTCCTCTCTATTGACAGGGATTCATGAGTAACAGGCGGGAACTGATATAATGGAGCCGGTGCAAAGGCAGGAGCGATGTGTATTCAAACGGAACGTGAATGCCCATGAGGTGCACGTATATCAGTCCAGCCTTGAGCCGCCGATTGGCACCCAATCTATTACCTCGACCTCCACCTTTACGGCAGTAGCCCTCTCTATTGACAGGGATTCATGAGTAACAGGCGGGAACTGAAATAATGGAGCCGGTGCACAGGCAGGAGCGATGTGTATTCAAACGGAACGTGAATGCCCATGAGGTGCACGTATATCGGTCCAGCCTTGAGCCGCCGATTGGCACCCAATCTATTACCTCGGCCTCCACCTTTACGGCAGTAGTCCTCTTTATTGACAGGGATTCATGAGTAACAGGCGGGAACTGATATAATGGAGCCGATGCAAAGGCAGGAGCGATGTGTATTCAAACGGAACGTGAATGCCCATGAGATGCACGTATATCGGTCCAGCCTTGAGCCGCTGATTGGCACCCGATCTATTACCTCGGCCTCCACCTTTACGGCAGTAGCCCTCTCTATTGACAGGGATTCATGAGTAACAGGCGCGAACTGATATAATGGAGCCGGTGCAAAGGCAGGAGCGATGTGTATTCAAACGGAACGTGAATGCCCATGAGGTGCACGTATATTGGTCCAACCTTGAGCCGCCGATTGGCACCCGATCTATTACCTCGGCCTCCACCTTTACGGCATTAGTCCTCTCTATTGACAGGGATTCATGAGTAACAGGCATGAACTGATATAATGGAGCCGGTGCAATGGCAGGAGCGATGTGTATTCAAACGGAATGTGAATGCCCATGAGGTGCACGTATATCGGTCCAGCCTTGAGCCGCTGATTGGCACCCGATCTATTACCTCGGCCTCCACCTTTACGGCAGTAGCCCTCTCTATTGACAGGGATTCATGAGTAACAGGCGGGAACAGATATAATGGAGCCGGTGCAAAGGCAGGAGCGATGTGTATTCAAACGGAACGTGAATGCCAATGAGGTGCACGTATATCGGTCCAGCCTTGAGCCGCCGATTGGCACCCGATCTATTACCTCGGCCTCCACCTTTACGGTAGTAGCCCTCTCTATTGACAGGGATTCATGAGTAACAGGCGGGAACTGATATAATGGAGCCGGTGCAATGGCAGGAGCGATGTGTATTCAAACGAAACGTGAATGCCCATGAGGTGCACGTATATCGGTCCAACCTTGAGCCGCTGATTGGCACCCGATCTATTACCTTGGCCTCCACCTTTACGGCAGTAGCCCTCTCTATTGACAGTGATTCATGAGTAACAGGCGGGAACTGATATAATGGAGCCGGTGCAAAGGCAGGAGCGATGTGTATTCAAACGGAACGTGAATGCCCATGAGGTGCACGTATATCGGTCCAGCCTTGAGCCACCGATTGGTACCCGATCTATTACCTCGGCCTCCACCTTTACGGCAGTAGTCCTCTCTATTGACATGGATTCATGAGTAACAGGTGGGAACTGATATAATGGAGCCGGTGCAAAGGCAGGAGCGATGTGTATTCAAACGGAACGTGAATGCCCATGAGGTGCACGTATATCGGTCCAGCCTTGAGCCGCCGATTGGCACCCGATCTATTACCTCGACCTCCACATTTACGGCAGTAGTCCTTTCTATTGACATTCGTTCAAATCAATGGTCCCCAGTTACGTCCTGCAAAACACCTAATATGCACTAAAGAATTCTCTACTTCAGGAACGGATTCATGAATAACAGGCGGGAACTAATATAATGGAGCCGGTGCAAAGGCAGGAGCGATGTGTATTCAAACGGAACGTGAATGCCCATGAGGTGCACGTATATCGGTCCATCCTTGAGCCGCCGATTGGCACCCGATCTATTAACTCGGCCTCCACCTTTACGGCAGTAGTCCTCTCTATTGACAGAGATTCATGAGTAACAGGCGGGAACTGATATAATGAAGCAGGTGCAAAGGCAGGAGCGATGTGTATTCAAACGTAACGTGAATGCCCATGAGGTGCACGTATATCGGCCCAGCCTTGAGCCGCCGTTTGGCACCCGATCTATTACCTCGGCCTCCACCTTTACGGCAGTAGCCCTCTCTATTGACAGGGATTCATGAGTAACAGGCGGGAACTGATATAAAGGAGCCGGTGCAAAGGCAGGAGCGATGTGTATACAAACGGAACGTGAATGCCCATGAGGTGCACGTATATCGGTCCAGCCTTGAGCCGCCGATTGGCATCCGATCTATTACCTCGGCCTCCACCTTTACGGCAGTAGCCCTCTCTATTGATAGGGATTCATGAGTAACAGGCGGGAACTGATATAATGGAGCCGGTGCAAAGGCAGGAGCGATGTGTATTCAAACGGAACGTGAATGCCCATGAGGTGCACGTTTATCGGTCCAGCCTTGAGCCGCCGATTGGCACCCGATCTATTATCTTGGCCTCCACCTTTAAGGCAGTAGCCCTCTCTATTGACAGGGATTCATGAGTAACCGGCGGGAACTGATATAATGGAGCCGGTGCAAAGGCAGGAGCGATGTGTATTCAAACGGAACGTGAATGCCCATGAGGTGCACGTATATCGGTCCAGACTTGAGCCGCCGATTGGCACCCGATCTATTACCTCGCCCTCCACCTTTACGGCAGTAGTCCTCTCTATTGACAGGGATTCATGAGTAACCGGCGGGAACTGATATAATGGAGCCGGTGCAAAGGCAGGAGCGATGTGTATTCAAACGGAACGTGAATGCCCATGAGGTGCACATATATCGGTCCAGACTTGAGCCGCCGATTGGCACCCGATCTATTACCTCGCCCTCCACCTTTACGGCAGTAGTCCTCTCTATTGACAAGGATTCATGAGTAATAGGCGGGAACTGATATAATGGAGCCGGTGCAAAGGCAGGAGCGATGTGTATTCAAACGGAACGTGAATGCCCATGAGGTGCACGTATATCGGTCCAGCCTTGAGCCACAGATTGGCACCTGATCTATTACCTCGCCCTCCACCTTTATGGCAGTAGCCCTCTCTATTGACAGGGATTCATGAGTAACAGACGGGAACTGATATAATGGAGCCGGTGCAAAGGCAGGAGCGATGTGTATTCAAACGGAACGTGAATGCCCATGAGGTGCACGTTTATCGGTCCAGCCTTGAGCCGCCGATTGGCACCCGATCTATTATATTGGCCTCCACCTTTAAGGCAGTAGCCCTCTCTATTGACAGGGATTCATGAGTAACCGGCGGGAACTGATATAATGGAGCCGGTGCAAAGGCAGGAGCGATGTGTATTCAAACGGAACGTGAATGCCCATGAGGTGCACGTATATCGGTCCAGCCTTGAGCCGCCGATTGGCACCCGATCTATTACCTCGGCCTCCACCTTTAAGGCAGTAGCCCTCTCTATTGACAGGGATTCATGAGTAACCGGCGGGAACTGATATAATGGAGCCGGTGCAAAGGCAGGAGCGATGTGTATTCAAACGGAACGTGAATGCCCATGAGGTGCACGTATATCGGTCCAGCCTTGATCCGCCGATTGGCATCCGATCTATTACCTCGGCCTCCACCTTTACGGCAGTAGCCCTCTCTATTGATAGGGATTCATGAGTAACAGGCGGGAACTGATATAATGGAGCCGGTGCAAAGGCAGGAGCGATGTGTATTCAAACGGAACGTGAATGCCCATGAGGTGCACGTTTATCGGTCCAGCCTTGAGCCGCCGATTGGCACCCGATCTATTATCTTGGCCTCCACCTTTAAGGCAGTAGCCCTCTCTATTGACAGGGATTCATGAGTAACCGGCGGGAACTGATATAATGGAGCCGGTGCAAAGGCAGGAGCGATGTGTATTCAAACGGAACGTGAATGCCCATGAGGTGCACGTATATCGGTCCAGCCTTGAGCCGCCGATTGGCACCCGATCTATTACCTCGGCCTCCACCTTTAAGGCAGTAGCCCTCTCTATTGACAGGGATTCATGAGTAACCGGCGGGAACTGATATAATGGAGCCGGTGCAAAGGCAGGAGCGATGTGTATTCAAACGGAACGTGAATGCCCATGAGGTGCACGTATATCGGTCAAGACTTGAGCCGCCGATTGGCACCCGATCTATTACCTCGCCCTCCACCTTTACGGCAGTAGTCCTCTCTATTGACAAGGATTCATGAGTAATAGGCGGGAACTGATATAATGGAGCCGGTGCAAAGGCAGGAGCGATGTGTATTCAAACGGAACGTGAATGCCCATGAGGTGCACGTATATCGGTCCAGCCTTGAGCCGCAGATTGGCACCCGATCTATTACCTCGCCCTCCACCTTTATGGCAGTAGCCCTCTCTATTGACAGGGATTCATGAGTAACAGACGGGAACTGATATAATGGAGCCGGTGCAAAGGCAGGAGCGATGTGTATTCAAACGGAACGTGAATGCCCATGAGGTGCACGTATATCGGTCCAGCCTTGAGCCACCGATTGGCACCCGATCTATTACCTCGCCCTCCACCTTTACGGTAGTAGCCCTCTCTATTGACAGCGATTCATGAGTAACAGGCGGGAACTGATATAATGGAGCCGGTGCAAAGGCAGGAGCGGTGTGTATTCAAACGGAACATGAATGCCTATGAGGTGCACGTATATCGGTCCAGCCTTGAGCCGCCGATTGGCACCTGATCTATTAGCTCGCCCTCCACCTTTACAGCAGTAGTCCGCTCTATTGACAGGGATTCATGAGTAACAGGCGGGAACTGATATAATGGAGCCGGTGCAAAGGCAGGAGCGATGTGTATTCAAACAGAACGTGAATGCCCATGAGGTGCACGTATATCGGTCCAGCCTTGAGCCGCCGATTGGCACCCGATTTATTACCTTGGCCTCCACCTTTACGGCAGTATCCATCTCTATTGAAAGGGATTCATGAGTAACCGGCGGGAACTGATATAATGGAGCCGGTGCAAAGGCAGGAGCGATGTGTATTCAAACGGAACGTGAATACCCATGAGGTGCACGTATATCGGTCCAGCCTTGAGCCGCCGATTGGCACCCGATCTATTACCTCGTCCTCCACCTTTACGGCAGTAGTCCTCTCTATTGACAGGGATTCAGGAGTAACAGACGGGAACTGATATAATGGAGCCGGTGCAAAGGCAGGAGCGATGTGTATTCAAACGGAACGTGAATGCCCATGAGGTGCACGTATATCGGTCAAGCCTTGAGCTGCCGATTGGCACCCGATCTATTACCTCGCCCTCCACCTTTTTGGCAGTAGCCCTCTATATTGACAGGGATTCAAGAGTAACAGACAGGAACTGATATAATGGAGCCGGTGCAAGGCAGGAGCGATGTGTATTCAAACGGAACGTGAATGCCCATGAGGTGCACGTATATCGGTCCAGCCTTGAGCCACCGATTGGCACCCGATCTATTACCTCGCCCTCCACCTTTACGGCAGTAGCCCTCTCTATTGACAGGTATTCATGAGTAATAGGCTGGAACTTATATAATGGAGCCGGTGCAAAAGCTGGAGCGATGTGTATTCAAACGGAATGTGAATGCCCAAGAGGTGCACGTATATCGGTCCAGTATTGAGCCGCCGATTGGCACCCGATCTATTACCTCGGCCTCCACCTTTACGGTAGTAGTCCTCTCTATTGACAGGGATTCATGAGTAACAGGCGGGAACTGATATAATGGAGCCGGTGCAAAGGCAGGAGCGATGTGTATTCAAACGGAACGTGAATGCCCATGAGGTGCACGTATATCGGTCCAGCCTTGAGCCGCCGATTGGCACCCGATCTATTACCTCGGCCTCCACCTTTACGGCAGTTGCCCTCTCTATTGACAGGGATTCATGAGTAACAGGCGGGAACTGATATAATGGAGCCGGTGCAAAGTCTGGAGCGATGTGTATTCAAACGGTAGTGATCGTCAAGGTAATAGGTGCAGTCAAGAGAAAGGGCTTTCTCCTCTCATCCAAGAGAGTCTTCATCACACAACACACTTCTCCTTCAAGTTCTACTTCAAGGCATATGGGATTGTAAGTGTTGCTTTCATAATTTCATAACTTTCGTTATTTTGTTTTTGTGCTAGGTTTGCGAGAGTGGTTTGCTTACTCCCAAGTTGTAGGAGTGAAGGACATCGATTGTATTCGATTTCACTTGTAGGGTTGCTACAAGTGGGTTTAAAGGCAACCTCAAGTTAGGGTTCTAACTTGAGTATCCGGAGGTATCCGGGTGGAAGGGACGTAGGATAACCAGGAACAAGGCGAGAAGTTACTTGGGAATCAGAACCCTTGAAATATAATTGCGTTTGCATTTGTTTATTATTTGGGTTTAATTTTAATTCCGCACTATATTTGTTGATCATATATCATATATGTGTGAATTTTGTGATATGGTCTCCATGTATGCTATATCTATATGTGTTGTGATTTGAGACGTTAAGTTTCCTTCGTGTATCTCAATGTTGATATTGGACTTTCGTTCCTCTTATCACCTAAGTTTATAATGTGGTTTTATGATTTTTTGGATTTTATATATATTTAGACTCTTATTTGGCACAATTGTTGTTATTTTACTCCCGCCTTTTGGATAATGCCATAGGGGGATCGAAATAAACAAAGAGAATCATAATGAATGTTCTAGGTATGGTCTAATAAACAGACATACAAAAACTGGATGTAGGTTGCTACACTGTTTTTTATACATCGGAGGTTGCTACATTGACTCTCCAAATTTGGATGGCCCTGTAGCAAACCGACAAAATGATTCCAGTTTTGCAGGGCGGTTGATGGAGGGAAAACGCCATATTTGGCGTGTTGTTGCAGTGTGGTTTGGAGATGATATAACCGGCCAACTTCCGCTTAGACTTGCATGGAGTCGTCGAATATAGCTTAATTCACGTAAGCTAAATATGGGAAAAAATACCTAATTAAATGTCACATCATCTACCAACTAGATTCAATGGGGTTGGATAGTGGGGTGTCTAGACTCGAGAATATATTGTGGGGCCCGCTAAACAATCTGTGGACCTTCGCGTTTGAATGTTGTTAACTGGGCAATTTGCAGTAGGTTTCGTGTCGTTCCGCTGTGCTGCGTTGAAAAATTCTATCTTTTTCCCTCTGTGGGCTCCACTTTCATGTGTTACTATTAATAAGACGAAAAGCGATGGTACGTAGAGATGGATGAGGTGGATGAGGTGAGAGGTTGGTAGGACCACAAACAAGAATTCGACCGGTCATCTACTCATCCATCTGCCGAATTTGCTGGTACTTTGTTTGAGAAAAGCTTTTCACGTAAGCGCCATATCAGCGAATATTTGTATCCATTCTGACAAGTAAAACATTTTAGTCGTTTAATATATCTCCTCACACAACTGTAACAGTAATGCCATTTGTGTGCGATGAGGAAATTCGTATAATAAATCCAAAAATTCGACCGCGCACAACTATCCCTCATTTACGCATATACTGCGCGTGACTAAATTATGTTTGCTCACCGCGCACAACGGTTCAAATTTTGCCCCGTTTTGCGCGCTCAGTAATTAATCCGCCGTTTATTTATACTTGTAATAACAAACGGAAGAGCGAGAGAGTCAAGAAGCAAGATGGCCACCCATAATGCAGGACCCGGCAAAAAATTTGAGTTGCCGCCAAACTCGGAGTATTAATGTAGCAGACTGCAAAAAAACCCCGCGAAGACCCCAGAAAACCCCGCCATGCGTCCGGTCAAGTGGAGGATATTTATCCTGCCAAATTTGGGGATATATCACCATTCGCCATGATTTGTGCCTTCACTGTAGATATGGCTGAGAAATCGTGTCAGTGGGACGAAGAAACTTTGCAAGGCCAGTCTTCAGAGGGAAGAAGAGACGGTGACGTAGATGATAACTGTTCCCTTCATGACAGGGGGGATGTGCGGCTGTAGTTGCCTGAGACTCCCTTAAGGGATACGTGGCCATGGGGAGGTCTCGTTCCGGCAGGCTATGTCCCCCCGGCGTACGAGGGGGCATTGCTGTTGAATCCGCCCACTGACGTTCCATCGGAAGGTACTAGGGGGAACCGTCACCGACCCTTCTTCCCCGTCTGGGACGGCGAGTCTGCATTGGTGGATAGGGGGGTGGCTAGTCGGCTGGTGGAGAACTCCATCCTTCCCATTGACCAAAGTGTCCTGGGTCAAATTGACATTGAAAGGCTCGCTAACTCAGTCGTTTATGGCAGTTACCAGGTTAAGTACTAATGTTTTCTCGTTGTGCTGTTGCCTTACTCTTACAGTCTTACTTATCCATGATTCCCTGCAGACATCATTGGTCGGGGCGGAACTGCGTCGCCGAGTGGTGCAATTGTTGATTGCCGAGCGGAAAAAGGCGGTTTCCTTCGAATCTAAACTTAAGGATTTGAAGGAGCAGTTGATGAAAGAGAGAGACCGCAGATCTCAGGCGGAGTGGGAGGTTGCGAAAGCTAAAGATCGGGCGGCCTCTATGTCAGCGGTTCGGAAGAGCTCCGAAGACCGATGGTACGTAGAGAAGAGCAGTCTCCTGGCTCGTATAGCCGAGTTGGAGAGAAACTCGCTTCCTCCAAACTCGATTGCAGACGTGAGGCATGAGGCTGAGGCGAGGAAGCGTCAGCGATCTGGTCGGGAGTCCGGTGGAGGATCGGCCCAAACATAGGACGGTTTGGCTACCAACGCCCCCTCCAGCGAGGCGTCTGTGTGAATCGTGGCCATCTTAGTACCCCCAAATGGTTTTCATATTTTGAGAGGTGAACATGTGATGGTTTATGTGTTAGTAATGAACCCCGAACATTCAATTGGCAATGAACACCGTCTGGTGCAGTCGTTTACCGCTTGTTAGTTTAAATATCTGTTTGCCAACCATTAGCGATCTTCGTACACCGATTGCTTAATTTCTTGTGGATATTAAAACTATTAGCATACATCCATCACAGAAATGGTCAAGGATGGTGTGAAATATCGAAGTTTCCCGGGAATATACTTAGTGCATGTGAACTACGTTGGAATTGAGCTTAGCATCACAGTGTACCAGATATACAATTTTTTTCTCATTGCTCACACCGGTCCCACCTTTTACCTGATGTGTATGGATGAATCTGATTTGTCAGTGTGTTTCATTGGAGTCATTTTCTCCCGCATTCACATAGCCTCTACATGCATCGAGATTGTTACGTATAGAGTTTTCCTTTAAACGAACTTGGGATATTGGACTTATGCCATAGATTCAAGTAGACCATCGTCAAGGAGAGAAAGATTCAAGAATACACAGAGGTGGAAATCACTGCATGCAACATAAATAACACATTTACTGCAGTATACGGTCTTCAACATCAATAACATACCAAAGCACACAATTATGAGTCCAACTCTTAGCATTCTATTTTATGTCCGTTGTGCGCGGTGAGCAAATTTTTAATGATGTAACATAAATTGCTCAAAGCTCACAACGGGCAAAATTATGCCAGTCGTGCGAATTTAGCTACTGTATCCCATAACATAAATGTTCAAAGCGCACAACAAGCAAAGACATGATGGCGCGTTGAGTTCCCGTTGTGCAGAAATCCCATAAATTTTGTACAAAAATCCCAAAAAATTCAGTATATTCTTTCATTATAAACTCGGTCACTACATTTGCACAAAATTATAAATTCAATGCTCTGATGATACGGTAATTACAGTGGGAGATTTGCCTACATCTTTACAGAATAATGTCTCGAATTGTCGCATCCTCTCTTCAAGGCCTTCCACCCATCCTTCGGCCGCAGGCAGTCGGTTAGCCTTCCATTGCCTTATTACCGGTGGGACCAGGCTTCTATCTTTAAGTTGAATATTTACAAAGTGATTATTATTTACAAAACCTATGGTGAAGGGACCAAGTTTCGTACCTTGGTGTGGTCCTGATCTTAACGGAAAAAATGAAAGACATTGTTGCATTGACAGCAGATGTATTACACAGTTATAACGACTTGAGATTATATGTCCAACTTCACGGAAGGTCATCCAATATTGCATCGAGGGGTGGTCACCCATATAGTTAATTAGCACTACCTGTTCTTGTGCACTTTCCTCACCCATCACCTTTGAGTACACATCATAGTGGTCACGCAGCTCTTGAAGCAACTCTCTTCTGACCACCTTCCACTGGTCCTCTCCCATCCCTAGATGTGAAGATATAGCCCTGTAACCACAGTTCCCATCTGCCGTCACATCTGTGACGTTCGATATATATTTGGCGATTGCAGCGGGGAATTGATCAAGATAAGGTATGCCTCCTTGAACGGCTCTAGCGTCCTTTGCTTCATAATTTGCTGCTGCAAATGAAGCTGTAGCAGAAACCCCAGTCATACTGCCAGATGTCGCGGCTTTGACAGTTGGTTTCTTTCTAGTAAGTTGAGGAGGAATAGGTGGGGCGGACGTATTTTTGATCCTTTGGGACTGTCTCGGCTGGACACGGCCGACGCTTTCTTGTTTCGATGAGACTTCAGGTGGAATTTGAGCAGAGCAACTAGCCGCATCAGCGAAGTCATGATCAAAATGAGCAGGATGAATGGGGGTGGCTGTATCTTCATTTGTCAAATTATTATCCCTTTTTCTTCTTCCATTGAACACGACATTAACTTGCGGCTCTGTAATCAGATTTGTCGTCGGGGTAGCTAGCTCCTTCAACTTAATTAACAACTCCTGCTTCATCGGCCCATCAAGTTGAGCATAGAGCTTGTGTTTGCGCTCTAATTCAGCATGTATAAGCCCATCTTCTTCAGACATCAATTCCGGCTTAGCCTCCATGTCTAGCTGCTTCCAATGAGAATTTACGGCATCTAAGGGAATGGGGCGATTTTGCCTTGTGTATTCGCCAATCTCATTGGCACATGGTACACCATAAATCATTCTAGCTAGACAATCACCTGTGCATTGGTCCGTTCCCATAGGGTCAGATTTATCAGCTTCCACAGACATTATCTTCAACGCCGCAGCAGCTGTAAATCCTATCAGCTCCTTGAACAAGAACCCATGCACATTATGTTGCAACATGATCTTAGATTTCTCGAATGATGCCTTGATCTCGATATGCTGCCCCTCTAATGATTCATGTATGGTTGGCCAAGAAGCGGATAAACTGAAGGCCGATGAACCCAATGCCCTTTTAAGCTTAGAATGTTCAGTCTGGGCTCTTTTGGTCTGCGCTCTGTTGGTACTGACATTTCCAAAGTGGAGATTGCCATCTGTCCATACAGAAATAAACTTCTCCTTGTACTTGTCCAACCAAGATGTCTTCACATAGCTCACAACCCTTGTGTAATCTTTGTACTCGGTCTCCAATGCCTTCAGTTTAGCAACATACTCCTCCTCCTTGCGTGCCCCCACTAATAAATTCCAGCTAGAGATGAAACCTAACCATTTTTCTTGATCTTCAAAAGAGGGCTGGCAATTTTTGGCAATATTTTTGGATATGTGCATTCTACATATTTGGTGCACCGCAAGGGGAAATTCATGGCCAATGGCATTCATTAGTGCTGGCTCCAGTGCTGACAAAATTACACGTGGCATCCTGTATCCATGCAGCAAAGAGCTCAACTTCCCCAAGGCCCACAAGTAGTTCTCCTCACGTACGGCCTCCGTGTAACAAAATGCCGCTGCGAACTGAATATCTGTGGACATCACCCCATACATCTCCATCAATGGTGGCCTGTTGCGGTTGGTCTTCAACGCGCAGTCCATAACCAGAATCTCTGGAAATTTTCGTAATAACTCAACCGACTGCGGATGTGCCCAAAATATAGTCCTCACTGCAGTTGTCACTTCGTCCACTTCATGATACACAATGTAATTACGATGTGTCAGTAGATTAAGGAATAGCTGCATTTCTGCTCTCCAGGCCATTTCCCCTGCCTTCATCCTCTGTCTGGCTTTATAAATAGTGTTGATTGTGGTAGATGTTGCATTATCCTTTTCCTTCAGGTATTTCAAGATTTCCCTTGGCCTAAGCAGTCTATGTGACAAGTCTCTCACCGTGGCCATCTCCCCACCTCCGAACCTCCCCTCATCTGGATGTCGCTCGATGTACATTGCGGGTTTATGGTTGTGATTGCCACGTACAACTGTCAAAATCCACTTATCTGTTGCCACACCATTAGCCCTCAAGTAGAAGGGACATGAACACTTCTTGCTTCGAGTTGATTTTTTGGCCGATATATCCGGCCTGTGTGGCCGATATGTCCCACTTCTTTCACAACAAAAATAATAAGTTGGGACCATATTGCCCTTTGTACTCATATTTGATGATTTTGTAACAACCAAATTCCCGGTTTTCACACCGACCCCTTTTACCCATTTACCAAGCTCTTCTATGCTGGGAAAAATTTTATTTGTTGTGAACTGATTTGTATAATCTTCATTAACCTCTAAGCCTTCAACAATACGCTGAATTAAGTACCAGATACCAATATAGTCACTAAATGTTAAGCTTTATTTTCTAGTAAATTAGTCAGTTAACAAAGCAAAATAATTTCAAACCTTTGCTTCTTTGTCCTCTTCATCCCAGATCCCCTCAATGTGTACCGAGCCCATCTCAATCTTCGTAATTTCTACGCAATCATGTTCCAAATGTACATTGCAGCAATCAATTTCTGAAATTATTAAAAAATACCAAATTAATTAGCATCAATTAATGGCTTACCAACTTTACGATGCAATGCGTCCGCAGTCGACTATTTTAGGGCACCCCAACCCAATGACACAAATCTTTTGCACTGCCTTAAGGACCTTCGTTTGATATAAGCAGGAACTCTTATAGTCTATATACATCAGCGAATTAGAATAATTTCTGTTGATCAAACCCTATCTCGTTAGCTTTTCCCGCCTTAGGTCACAAAACTGATCGCATATGGAAGCTGTTATGATGCATTTGTATATACGGATGCGTAGAAATAGAGGTTCAAAGTGTAAATTACTCATCGCGAACAGTGGGAGGGCAAAAATGTAAATTGCCCTCCTCTGTGAACCGTCTAGCAGTTTGCCCACCGCACACAATCGTGCAACACATGGAATTGCTCAGCGCACACAACCACGCAAAACTGGGAATTGCTCACCGCTCACAGCCAATCAAAACACGAAATTGCTCAACGCACACAACCACGCAAAACACGGAATTGCTCAGCGCCACAACCACTCAAAACCCGTAATTGCTCACCGTCCACAACCGTTTTGGTCAAGTCCACGTGCACATGTGGACGGGTTATTTGCTAGTAATATTTCAAACTAGACTTGTTTACTCAACCAGCACAACGGGTAAATTATTGTAGACCCGATATGACCCGGTAGGACCCGAAATTGTCCCGTGATACCTTCTGCTCGCAGCGAATTGACAGACAATTACACAGATTGCTCACGGTGGAATTTCAAACAGCAAGTATTTTCAAAGATCGCTCCAGTCGCCCAGACCGAAATCCAAAAGCTTTGATTTTTATTTAATTGCTCGAAGGATACATCACTTAGTCAACTGGTGAGATCAAACAAAGAGCTGAATCGAGAGAAATCGATTTAGGGGTTTTGACCTAAATTTATCAACATCGACTCTTTGGTACGTCTATACTTTTATGTACAGTTTATCTGCCTTTCTTATTTTGATTTTACATGCATTCATCCACGGTTGAGGTTGATGAAGTCGGTACAAAAATCCAAGGTAATATTGATTTATCTTCTCGGTAATAATGCATTAAATCTTTGAGGATCAGGTTATGAATTGTTTGATACAGGATACTATGGATTTTACAACCAACTTTACCACCAATCAACTGTTCAAGGATAGAAAAGAGCTGTTTCAGTGGATACAAAACGTCGGGTTAAGTCATGGGCATGTGATTGTTACACGTTCGGGGAGATTAAGTAAAACGGCCAAAGGGCATCATGCTGTGTACTTTGCGTGTGAAAGAAGCGGTGAGTATCGGGGACACCGAAAGCTAAAAAAGACCAACCAGCCTGTTAAAACCAAGAAGTGTTCATGTCCTTTCTCATTGCGTGCTTATATGGTGGGCGTGGGCGTTGAGGAGTGGAAGGTAACAGTCGTTTGTGACAGGCACAACCATGAAGCAGCTAAATATGTCGATGGCCATTCTGATGACGGGACGTTGCAGGGAATGGAGATGGAAACAGTGCGTGACTTGGCGAATAGCAAGGTTCGGCCAGCTGAAATTTTGAAAGTACTGAAGGCAAATAAAAACTTCAGTGCTACCTCAATCAAAGCAATTTATAATGCACGAAACCGGTTACAACAGGGGAAGAAGGTTGGTATTGTAAAACAGTTGAAGGAGTTAGCATCAGCTGATAAAATTGTGGGTGCTGAGAATGTGAAGGCTGTGAATAATGAGGGGGAGGATCAGAAGGTGGGGGAGGCGTTTTGGGAGAATGCAGTGCATGCTGAGTTGCAGGAGGAGGATCATACTGGGAAGGTGGGTGGGGAGGATGATAAGGTGGATCGTAATGAGGCGGAGCAGACTGCTGAGGAGGAGGATGATGATGATGAGAATGCAGTGGCTAAGGCCTTTGAGAAGGAGCATGAGGTTCTACGTCTTCAAATTTCTACCCTGGTCGCGGAGATTGCTAAGCAGCATGCTGAGATAACGGATACGTCTACATTGACGTGTAAGCCGGGTAAGGGAAGAAGTAGACCGTTGTGGAAACGTACAATAAAGAAGCCGAAACAATCAATTTCATTTGATGATAGTGACGAGGACTTGGCTGCCGACATAATAATACCATATTGGAACGCTTTTCCTGAGTGTCTACGACCCCTTATAGTGCATGTCGTAGATGTGAAAGCAGACGGAAACTGTGGGTATAGGGCTGTGGCAGCTCAGTTGGGACTGGGTGAGGACGAATGGAGGCAGGTGAAATATGACTTGCGAGAAGAGATGCAGAACCACGACGGCTTGTACCAGCAACTTATGGGTGCCGTGTAATTTAAAAAGAATGTAGTGGCACTGGGCCATTTGTTAGACCGTCCAAAAGCTAAATGGTGGATGCAGATGCCAGAAATGGCACATGTCATTGCCTCCTGCTACGACTGTGTAGTACATATTCTTGCACCTCATCAGTGTGTGACATATTTTCCTTTAAGAACTCCTCCAGTACCCCTATCATCCAGACGCCACATAACGTTGGGTCATGTGAACAATAATCACTTCGTTATTGTTAAACTTGTCCCATATGGTCCTGTCCCTCAGACTTCAAGTATGTGGCTAAGATACCGTTCCGATGTGTCAGCCGGATGGCCGGCTGCTTATGAGGATAGGATGCATCAATTCCAGTCAATAGTATTTGGTCACGATATTGCAACCGTTGACGTTATTTAAATAATGTAGGATCAAACGTTGTATCATTTTACTATGGATTGTTTATTTCATATTGACAGATTGGTAGCATGAAATTTTATCATGTCTGCCTAAATGTGCAAATGTTATCATCTGTATGACGTGCTTTGGTGTATGGTATCTATAAGTTATGCTCAACGATAGACCTACTAATCAAGTTTGCCTCTTACTAACTTTTTGGTGAACGGGTACAAACTAATATATACTGGATTTTGAATGCTTAATAACACACGCAATCTATCCAGATTTTCTTAAGGGTGTTAATTAATACAACTAATGATAGTTATCACGTTGGTATTATATTATTTTATACGTATCAATAATGTTGTTAACATCGGCATAAGAATATGAGTAATCCAATAGAATAAATATTTAAAAAAAAATTTAGAACTCATCAGCGCGCACCACGGTCAAAATCGTTCTCAGCGTCGCGATTAATAACGATTACCGTTACTAATGTCAATCCTGACAATCCATGTAAGATTACTCAGCGTGCAAAACGGTTCGAATCGTGTTAAAATATAACCGTTGTGCGCGCTGAGTAAAATAAGCCAACTAAACCACCGAATTTACTCGAAGCACGCAACGGGTTAAAATTTTTACCCGTTTTGACCCGTTAGGACCCTCTTTCATCCCTTGATAAATTCTGCTCACCGCTCACAGCCATAACCTTCCACAGATTGCTCAAGGCGGAATATCAAACGGCCAGTTTTTCGTAGATTGCTCAAGGCGCACAGACGGAAATTCCAAAGATTTGATTTTTATTACTGGGCTCGACATTTACATCACAGTGGCAACTGATGCGTTCAAACAAATCGGTGAAGCGAGAGCAATCGATTTAGGGGTTTTCGACCTAAATTTGTCGAAATCGTGATTTGGTAAGTATACAATGTTAAGTACATTTTATTTGATATCCTTATTACAATTACAATGTGTAGAAAGAGGAGGAGAAATTTTTGGTTTTTAATTGCCTGCAGATACAGTTGAGATTGATGGAGATGCTAAAAAATTCCGAGGTAATATTGATTTTTCTTTACGTCAATAATGTAACTAATGTTTGGTTCCTGGTCCAATTAGTTGTATGAATTGTTTGATACAGGTGTATATGGATTATACAGCCGAATTTACAACGATTTAACGTTTTAAAAGTAGAGACGAGCTCTTTCAGTGGATAAAGAGCGTCGGACGACAACAGGGGCATGTGATTGTTACCAGTGCGTCGAGTATGAATAAATCGTCCAATAGGACTCCCGCTGCCTACTATGCATGTTCAAGAAGCGGGAACTACAGGGGACACCGACCAGTACGAAAGAGCAACCGGCCAGTTAGAACCAACAAGTGTGGATGTCCGTTCAAATTGCGTGGTAATGAGGTGGGCGATGGCGGTGAGTGGAGTTTAACGGTCGTTGATGGCAGGCACAACCATCAAGCTGCTAATTATGTCGCGGGCCATTCCGACGACGGGGTGTTGCAGGGAAAAGAGGTGGAAGCATTGTGAGACTTGGCAAATAGAAAGGTGCCGCCGTCAGCAATTTTGAAAGGCCTGAAGGAAGCTAAATCCTTCAATGAAACACCAATTAAATCAATTTATAATGCACGTTCCCGATTACTAAGGGGGCAGAGTGTGGGTATGGTAAACAAGTTGAAGGAGTTAGCATTACCGTGTAGAATTGTGGGTGATGAGCTTGTGGTGCATGTGGATAATGTTGAGGAGGAGCAGAAGGGAGATGAGGAGAAGGTGGATGAGGCTGAGGAGGCGACTGCATTGGCTGCTTATTGGCAGGATGATGTGGTGGATCGTAATGCGATGGAGCAGGCTGCTGAGAAGTTGGCTCTTAGTGGGCAGGAGCATAATACTGCGGAGGAGGATGAGGTTAATGCAGCGGATGAGAATGTGGAGCCGAGGGTGCATGATGTTTTTGGGGATGATGAGGCTGAGAATGCAGTGGCTGTTGAGTTGACTGTAGATGATTATGTTATTGGGGAGATGGTGGAGACGGAGGAGACGGTTGCCCTTAACGTGGAGGTGCAGAATGCTGAGGAGGTACTGGTGGAGGATAATGCAGCGGCTGAGACTGTGGAGCCGAAGGTGTATGAGGAGAAGGCGAACGAGGAGGATGATGATAAGGAAGTGGCTACTGATTTGATTGCTGAGGAGCATACTGGGAAGTTGGTGGATACGGCGGGGACGGTGGAACGTAATGTGGCTGACCAGACTGATGAGATGGATGAGGGGGAGAATGCAGCTGGGGAGAATGAGGAGCCGCAGGAGGATGAGGCGAATGTGGAGGATGTGGAGGATGAGATGATAGAGGATGTTGGGTTGAGGCAAGCTGAGCTTACGTTGGAGTTGGGGGCAACAGTGGAGACGGGGGATCATAATGTGGATGCTCAGACTTCTGGGAGGGAGGAGGAGACGGCTGTGGCCTCGTATTTTGATGAGCACGAGGAGATGGATGGCATGCTTAAACAACTTTCTCCCCTGGTTGATGAGATTTCTGATAGTTTTTCGGATGTGACGGAGAAGCCTACAGTTAGGAGGAAGCCTGTTAAGGCTCCACGGTTGCATTCAATTGCGGAGCATACGGCGGCGGCGAAGGAGAAGCCTAAATGGAAGAGGCGGCCTTCGAAGGAAAGTAGTAGGCGTCCGAAACTTCAAATAAAGAAGCCGAAACCTTCGTTTCCCCGTGATGATTATGTTGATGATTTGCCTGCCAACTTCCTCATACCATATTATTTGGATTTTCATCAGAAGCTACAACCCCTCATGGTGGGCGGCGTAGACATGGATGCAGATGGCAACTGTGGGTACAGGGCTGTGGCAGTTCAGTTGGGCTTGAAAGATTCCGATTGGTGGACTGTCAGAGCTGATTTGCTCCGTGAGATGCGAACATACATCGGCTTGTACAGGCGTGTTCTGAGTGAGGTTTCATATAATAATAATTTGAAGGCAGTGAACTATTTTATTACTGATAAAGGTGCAGGAGAGGAAAATTGGATGCAGATGCCAGACATGGGACATGTCATTGCCTCATGCTACAACTGTGTAGTACATTTGATTGCAAATAATATGTGTGTGACATTTTTTTCCATTGAGAAGTCCTCCAGTAAACCGAGCCTCTAGACTCCACATAACGTTGGTTATGTGAACGGAAATCACTTTTTTATCCTTCAACTTAAACCATCAGGTGACATCCCTCCGACTTCAGTTGTGTGGACAAGATCGCATGACCCTGTGGCCGATGGATGGCCGGCTGGTTACGAGCAGAGGATGCAGTCATTCGTTGATAGGGTAAAAGGTACGAATATTGCTACCGCTGATGGTTTTTAGTATCTGTAAGATAAAACGTTTATCAATGTAATAAGTTTTTTTGGTATAAAAATGGACCACTTTGGCGGATGAAATTTTATCATGGCTTCCGAAATGTGCAAATGTCATCATCAGTATGGATTGATGTTGTGTATCATACCAATTACACCGAGCGCAACACTACAGTAATATTGCCTGTTTTGCGCTTTGAGTAATTATGTCTTTACCTACCAAATTGCTCAACGCGCAGAACTGGCAATATTAGTGCCGGTTTTGCGCTCTGGGTATTTTTAATAACATCAACCTGTGTTCCAAATTGTTATGCGATGAGAATGTGTCATTGTTAGTGTGTCCAATACTCCAAGTGAGAGTAGGGTTATTGTATCATATATGTTATTGTCTGACAAAATTGCTTACCACAAACTCCCATTGATAAGTTTTGCCCGTTGAGCGCCTTTATTAGCCAATTTGTTAGTGGTTACTACAATTGCTCACCATTCACCACGATCAGAACAAATAATTTTGGCCGGTTGTGCGCGGTGAGCAATTTTGTTAGTGCGAAAAAAAACTCCTACTTGGCCACTCAATAAAATTTGCTGAAATATCCACAGTTATTGCTGCTCGCACCGTGCAAATTTTTAATGGTTAACAGAAATGCTCACAGCGCACAACGGCGATATATTGGAACCTTTGGTCTTACTAATAGTCTAAGAGACCCCTCGAGTCTGCAGATCAGTGTTGGTGAACATACAGAGCAGGGATCGTTAATATACAGCGGATTGCTACCAGCCGGATGTTCTGCTCTATAATGATTAATGCCTGCCTAAGTTTTGCGCGTTGGGATAAACTGTAGCCACTAAAAAAATAGCCCAACGCGCACAACGGGCAAAATTATGCCCTTAGGCTCGGGCAAAATTACGAGCACAACGGGAAAACAACGCGCACAACGGGCAAAAATTACGCGCACAACGGGCAAAACAACGCGCACAACGGGCAAAAAGGAAAGACGGTGGTTCGCTTTTGAGCATATAAAAGGTAGTTTATCAACAATTGTTAAACGCGCACACACCTAGTAGCCTTATGCCCGGTGTGCGCGTTGAGCAAAGTTGCGACGATTGCGCATTTGCTCAACGTGCCCCGCACGGACTAATTTTGCCCGTTGTGCGCTTTGAGCATATTTGTTGGATGATGTAATTTTTGTTCCCACGGTCAATCATTCACACTCCTATTTTCATCATACTAAAATTGTGGTTCCGCAATATGCCAACAGTCAAACTTCACTTAGAAACTTTACCTAATTGTCATTAAGACCGATACTTATTCGTTCTGAAGATATTTTATACAAAATCTGATACCTAGTCAATCTGATTCAGAAACTGCATGCAAACCTTTAGATTAACGCTGATACATATTCAAACGGTGACCATTCCAAAATGGCCAACCCATTCTAACATACTGAAGTACGTACAGATACAGATCCAAACAGATACATATCCATTTACTCTTACAAACTGATACATTTGAGTGTCTTCGCAGATGTTTGCAATGAAGTTGCGCGTGATCTGCGTGTTTCCACCTTCAACTTCCGTGAGTTCTTCGGGCGCCCATCTTCGTTGCGTTTATTAACGTCCTTGGATAGTTGGATATGAGTGTCGCGTCGTTGTAACCTTCGGTCAACTATATAGCCGTGTCAAACACAACGCCTGGAACCCCGATTCCCCTGTGGCGATGTACGACACGGGCAATGCGCTCCACATCTACGTTGGAGTTGCCGAATTTCTGCCCTGATCTGCTCAAGATGATTGTCATACCAGATGTTTGCAATGACGTGGAACCTTTTCCTTTGTAGGAGACACCGTGAATTGGAAAGTCGGCAGACCGTTTCGCTTATTACCGTCATTGCTGTCGTCGTTGTAACATGAAGTCAGGACAAAAGACACCGATTGGAACTCCGTTACCGGAGACGATGTAAAACAACACAGGGTTGCATAAGAAGTTGTGTTTGGGAGTGTAAGAGATCGGAAAGGATAGGATGGAGTGTCTGTGCGTCAAAGATGATGTATAGTGAAACGATGAAGGGTTTGATGGAGGAGATGGAGTGTATAAAGAGGAGATGGAGATGGATATGGAGTGTATAGCAAGACACGTAAAACAAATACATAGCCACAATTCATAATAGGAGGGAATAACAATCTATCATGGTACAACACCCAGCAGCTTTACTGAATCATGTGAGACAGCATAGCCAATATCCCCCCAAAAGAATATGGTATGATCATTGTACACATTTTTCATAGTGTTGTTTGGGACAAATTTTCTCAACGCAGTTGCAACACCCCCCAGCATTGTCGGGGATGCTTGATTATAAATGGACGATAGCCCTTCGTTGCATAAGTTTCCAACATGAACCATTTACCTTTACGTGAAAAGAGTACTGGATGAATGCTATCGTCCATATCTATATCAAGCATGCACGAACAGCTGAAGGACTTATTGTTTCCATACGGAGGTTGTGTGGGCAAATAAAGAAGATGATAGAAGAAAGTAGACGAAGTTTAGAGAAGATGAGTGATCGTTGTCGGCCATTTATAGGGTAAATTGGACCAATCATAATGAAGCGTATAAAAAGCCCGTGATCCTACAGTAATGCAATGGATCTCGGGAATCAACATTTAGAGCATCTCCAAAGGGGCTCCCTAAATTATTTTAGAATGTGGAAAAAAATAGGTTAATTACTCTCCGCGCAAAACCATGAAACCCTACGGTTTTTCGCCTTGATCACATAATAGGAAAATTACACTCAACAATACTACTCTCCACTAAGATTTTTTAGTACATTATATTCTCCACGCACACCGGGCTAAATAATACAGAGGCGAGTAACTATCATAATTGCTCACCACGCAGAACGTTTAGAAAACGAGAATTGCTCAATGCGCAAAACGCAGAACGCATGACAGCGAATTGTATTGATGAGAAGAAGTAGAGTTAATGTGTGGCTACATCGAAGACCTCGTCATGCTACAGAGGGGTTCTCGTGAATATACAAATGACTGCTCATCTACAGCGGATTGATGTCAGACATATGAAGAGACTTTAATTGCGATGGGAGCGAATTGATGTAGCTGGAGCGATTTGAAAGCTCTCAGGGAGACCTTTGACCCGAAAAATGACACAAATGTCCTCAAAAGCAAGAGCAACTGTGACCCAGTGGAGAACTTTGTGGCAGTTCACCCTCACTGCGACAAAATTGGTTGTGTGTGGTGAGCAATTCTGAGGTTTGAGTGGTTTTGTGCGCTGAGCAATTCTGATTTTTGAGCGGTTGTGTGCGGTGAGCACTTCTGAGTTTGAGTGGTTCTGTGTGATGAGCAATTTTGAGTTTTGAGTGGATTTGTGCGCTGAGCAATTCTGAGTTTTGAGTGGGTTTTGTGCGGTGAGCTTATTCTGAGTTTGAGTGGTTGTGTGCGGTGAGTAATTCTGAGGTATGAGTGGTTTTGTAGCCGCTTACTTAATTGCTCAATGCTGAGACATAATTGATCAAAGCAAAGAAAGAAAAGCCTTACCATGATGAAAGGGGGCGAGACGCCCCCGTATTGGATCTCTCCTCATAATCCCAGGGTGTTAGGGACGATTTGCCTCTAGACACTCCTCCCCTCTCAAGAGAAACCTCCCGTTGGCCCGATCGTTGGATAGGCCCTCCATTGATACCGGACCTCTCCTTCCGGACGAATTCTTCCTCTTACAGGCAGATCGCCAACGAGTTATTACTCTTACACATGGAGCGGCCCGCCTTCCACTCCCCGACTTCCCTTGTAGAACTTACACCAGGGGACTTAGGGCGGACTGCTCCTCCCCTCCAACGCCTACTCCGTGATGACCTCCACCTCCAGGGGAGGCGTCACCGAAACCTCCCGTTGGCCCGATCGTTGGATAGGCCCTCCGTTGATACCGGACCTCTCCTTCCCGATGAATTCTTCCTTTCACAGGCGGATCACCGACGAGTTATTCGTCTTACACATGGAGCGGCCAGCCTTCCACTCCCCGACTTCCCTTGGAGAACTAACGCCAGGGGACTTAGGGCGGACCGATCCTCCCCTCCAGCGCCTACTCCGTGACAACCTCCACCTCCGGGGGAGGCATCGCCGCCCGCGGGGTGTCGGTCCAAATCACCGGTGAAGGCATCGCCATGCCAATCACCCCACTGGGCACCACCGTTCCCAGACAACGGGTCCCTCCGCCATCCAACGGTCTGCCTTCCACTCATCGACCTCCCGTCGCACATCCTGAAGTGGAACGAAACCCCAGCCCGCCATCCAACGGCATGCCTTCCACTCCTTGACGCCCCGTCGCACATCCTGGTGCAGGTTATAGTAAATTGGAACGAAACCCCCGACTGCCATCCAAAGGCCTGCCTTCCACTCCTCGACCTCCCGTCGCACATCCTGATGCAGTTTACAGTAAAGTGGAACGGCCCCCCAGCCCGCCATCCAACGGCCTGCCTTCAACCACTGGCGTCTTTATCGATGTATTGTAAAGAACGCGAAAATGTCCCTCCAAGCAAGTTGTTAAATTCCGTCTATGATAAAATTAACTTGTTTACATGCAAACTTTTAGATTATCTCTGATACATAATCAATCTGAAGACATTTTAGATTAAATCGGCTACATATTCAATCGACTTCGTAAACTGATTGAAAATTTTTAGATTATATCTCATACATATTCCAATTGATGACATTTTCAAAATGACCCCGCCATTCAACTATATGGATGTACATACTGATACAGAACAAAAACATATTCATTACCCCATGCTCATTACAAACTGATACATATGATTGTCTTCGTAAGATGTTTGTAATGAAGGGGCTTTTTACCGGATCTATTGTCGGCGTGATCTGCAACGAAGCGACCATCTTCGTTGAGTTTATGGACGTGTTTGCCAACTATCTGCCACCGTAGCCCTTATAGGAGTGTCGTCATTGCAGGCGTCCTTGTACCCGGCTGTCAAGTATGACGACGGTTCAAAGACACCGAAAAGAACTCTGATTCCCAAGAGGCGGTGAACACCGACACATGGTTCGTTATAAATAGAATGAGATTTTCATTTTCGAGATCGGAAAGGACAGTAGGAGGAGGTGTTTGTGTGTCTTAGACGATCTATAGTACAAATATGAAGGGGATGGAGGAGAAGATAGTGTAAAAGAGGAGATGGTCGTTCCACGTGACTGTGTGAAAAAAGTACTGGTTGAATTCTATCGTCCATTTTTATCTCAAGCATCAGGCCCGAACAGTAGAAAACCATCTCATCTTTACACCCCATATCCATCTCCATATCGTCCATTTCTACCTCATGCATCATGCTCGAACATAAGAAGACCTTATTGTTTCCAGACGGAGGTTGTGTGGGCAAAAAGAAGAAGATGATATAAGAAATTAGAGGAAGTTGTGAGAAGATAAGGGCTCCTTGTCCGCCAATTTATAGGGGAATTGGACCAATCAAAATGAAACTAAACGGTATTTTGCCTTGATCAACAATGATGCCAATTGGAAAATTACTCCCAACAATACTAATCTCCACTAATCCTTTTTAAAACATTTTATTCGACGCGCACACCGTGCTAAATAATACAGGAGCGAGTAAAAAACTAACAATCAGAATTGCTCACCGCGCAAAACGCATGGAAAAATGGAATTGCTCAAGGCGCACAACGCACAACGCATGGCAGCGATTTGTATTGGTTTATGAGGATGCGACCGAAGTAGAGTTAATGTGTGGCTCCATCGAAGACCCCGTCATGCTACAGGAGGGGTTCTCGTGAATATACAAAAGACTGCACGTCAATCTACAGCTGATTGATACCAGACATGTGCAGTTCTCAAGAATGTTTGACCGGCCGGTGGGATGTGAGCTGGAAAAATTAATAGCCGATGTGCGCGATTAACATAATTGCACAAAGCTAGGAACAAACAAATTTATGGCCGTTGTGCGCGATGAGCAAATTTATGGCCGTTGTGCGCGATGAACAAGAAACGACAGGTGTAGACACTTTGAGTCGTTGTGCTCTTTAACATGTGTTCGCTTTGAGCATCTAAGGTATTTTATAGACAATGGTTTAACGCGCACAACCAATCTGAAGACATATTCAATCGAATTCAACTATATTAATGTACAGACTAACACAGACCCAAACTGATTCATTAGCCTATGCTCTTACAAACTGATACATATGATTAAGCCTGGATGGCGGCCCTTGGTCACATAGGTTGGCGGTGTATGGCTACTGTCCCTCTGAGGCACAAGCACTCCTTCCTGTTGTTTTCGATCTCTTGTCTCGCATCCAAATTGAAGAATAAAATGAAGAAGAATCTCGTCGGAATACTAAAAAAGGTGAAATTCATTTTAGCATCGATCCAGAGGTTCTCGAATGCTTTATTGGATGTGATCCCTTGCGGTGTACATCGACCACGTTTACAGTTACCGTGCTCAGCGTATTTGTCATGCAATCCGAAGGCATCTGCTGATCCCAGTATTCTAGCGCTGAAGCTTCTGGGTCTGGAAAATCAAACATTTCATCCTGGTAACAAAACAGAGTGCTTAATGCCATCATACATACATACGTAGTTTTGAATTATTCAGAGGAAATAATTAGAAAATTTGTACTTACTCCAATGACTAGATCCTCCAGGTTCGGGCAGCTATTCAGCAAGCATGACAGGATTGAAAATGTCGTTGTTGTGCAGGGTATCCATCTGAGGGTGAGTTCTTTCATCTTCGACAAGAGACACCACAGAGTAACGGGCATGATATAGATATCTGATATGGACGACAGCATTCATTTAGTTATTCGTCCATTTATAATCAGGCATGCCCGAAAAAGGGTTTCCAGATGTGAGGATTTCGCCTTCCACGAACAGCTGAAGGACTTACTGTTTCAATAGGAAGGTTGTAGGGGCAAATAAAGAAGAAGATGATGGAAGAAAGTAGATGAAGTTGTGAGAAGATGAGTGCTCCTTGTCCGCCAATTTTATAGGGGAATTGGAGCAATCAAAATGAAGCGTATAATAAGTCCTTGATCCTATAGTAATGCAATGGATCTCGGGAATCAACAATTATTTACTCAACGCGCAAACCGCGGAATACCAACGCGAAAATCGCATAATCCCAATTATTTTAGCATCTGGATCAAAATTGGTTAATTACTCTCCGCGCATAACAAGGAAACTCATCGATTTTTCGCCTTGATCAACTTTGATGCTAATAGGAAAATTACTCCCGACAATACTACTCTCCACTAAGATTTTTTAATACATTTTATTCGACACGCACCCCGGGCTAAATAATACAGAAGAGAGAAACTATTATAATTGATCCTCGCGCAAAACTCATGGAAAATGGGAATTGCTCAATGCGCACAACACAGATGCGTCAATGAGGATGTGACTGCTGCAGTACCATATTAACTGTGTGGCTACATCGAAGACCCCGTCAAGCTACAGAAGGGTGCTCGTGAATTAGAAAATACTGCTCCTGAATCTACAGCTGATTGATACCAGACATATGATTTTCCCAAGAATGTATGACCAGTGGCAAGTGAGCTGGCAAAATTTATATTTTGGCCGTTGTGCGCGGTGAGCAAATTTTTAATGGTTTAAAAATTTGCTCAAAGTGCACAACAAGTATCGCCAGATGTTCACTTTGACCCAGTGTGCGCGTTCAGCAAATTTTTTATGGCTAACATAATTGCACAAAGCGCACAACATGCAGAATTATGACCATTGTGCGCGTTAAGCTTTATAGTTGCGTCGATGACAAATTTGCTCAACGCCCCCACGGGAATAAATTTGACCGTTTTGTGCTTTGAGCATATTTGTGAATTGCAATAATTTTAATTCCACCGCGCACCAGCGCATTGAATCAATCACATTCCAAATTTCATCATACTTAAAACACGCACAACCATCAGAATTATGCCCATTGTGCGCGTTTCGCTAAAGTATAGATTAAATCTCATACATATTCTAGTTGATGTTATTTTGAAAATGACCCAGCCATTCAAATATATTGATGTACATACTGATACAGATCCAAACTGATTCATTAGCCTATGCTCTTACAAACTGAAACATGTGATTGTCGGTGTGATCTGCGTGCTTCCCCGTCAACTTCCGCGAGTTCATCGGGCGACCATCTTCGTTCCGTTTATTACCGTCGTTGCCGATTTTCTGCCATCATCGGCTGGATATGAGTGTAGTCATAGCATGCGTCGGTGTAACGTGCAGTCATGTATGTAGCCGTTTCAAAGACACCTAGAGAAACTCCGATTCACATGAGGCGTCGAACAACACCAACAGATCAAAATACTAAACATCGCTGGTCTTTGAATAACTTACAAGCTCAGATGCAGAACTGCATGCGGCGATGTGTTCCAGTAAGAGAATACTAAACCCTGCATGCGGCCCCTACCTCGTCGCATCTCTTCGTTACAACCTCCTCAAGATCTGCTAAGGCGCACGTAGGTGGAGGATCTTCGTTGTAGACAATGAAGGCGGATCCTACGGAGAACACACTGGCATTTGATGCGTCCATCACCAGGTCAACATTCTTCCGGACGGTTCGACCGGCAGCTAGATCCACCTTTTCGAGGAAGCCCCTTTAAGGAGGCTCGAACTGATCGGTGAAGTAAAAGCTTAATCCAGAGAAGATCTTCACCGCCTGTAAGAGACCAATATAAGAGACCAATTTGATATGTGCACTACTGGACATGGGCCTCCGCACACGCATACACAAGGAAAAGTGTTCATACGATGGCTTCCTCCGATAATTATCCAAAGACTCAAATAGTTCAAAACATTTTCCAATTCAAATAGTTCAAAGGCGCGACATGCCGTCATTGGCGTGTCATTACAGTCAATTCCCTGCTCGTTTTGTAATTTCTGTCGCTTTACTTGAGCATCATCAACATCATCTGTTCGGACGAGGAAATGGATGTGTGACTCTTCACATCATTTGATTATCTGGAAATCTGAGACAACCATGACTTTCGTGTTTCCGCACAGGTTCCAGGCTTCCAGCTTCTGCATTATGAGACAATTATGATCTGCTTCATCCACAGTCAGATTTGGCCAATTTGTCTGCAAGCCAAGAGATCGAAAAGAAAGGAGTGAGTGCTTGTGCCTCAGAGAGACGGTACCCATGCACCGCCAACCTAATTGACCCAGAGCAGCCAATCAGGGCGCAAAGGCCCGGGGGGCCATTCTTCTCTTCGCAGACCAGGGAGAGAAGCATATTCGGGAGGCGACTGCATCAGCCTGTAGTCCTCCGATTTCATACGTTTCTCCAGGGCATTCACGGCATTCACGATCCATTTATCCTACAGTAATGCTAGGGATCTCGGGAATGAACATCTTATTTACTCAACGCGTAATCCCACCGAGAAAAACGAGTAATCCTATGTATTTTAGGCTCAGGTGAAAAAGAGGCAATTTACTCTCCCCACACGACAAGGAAACTGAACCGTTTTGTGCCTTGAATTACTCTCCGTCAAAGACTCGAAAAATTATTTATTTTCCAGCGCAACAAAAACAATCAAATTGTTTCGGTTGTGCGTGTGGGTTAATTGGTTCCACTATAAGCCCTTGTGCGTAATGTGGAGTCCTCAGATGTGAGACCGTGTGTGTACAGCGGTTGGATATTGATTAACACTATGACTTTTAACCACCTCGCACGACGCGCACGACGGCTAATTGATATCAGCCCTTTGTTGCGTTTATTAACATCATGGATTGGTAACGGCTATTTATTACAAATGTATTTTACAAAATCACGTGACCAAATTTAATAATTTTAGTACCGATGGAAATATCTCAATTATACCTACTACATGAGACCAATATTGGATATTTTTCGAGAAAATTTAAAATATTTACAATATTACAAGAAATACTAAATACTTAAAAATTAAAAAAAAAATTAACATTGAAGAATAATATTATTTATAGTTTTCTTTCATGCAGGAACAATGTATTAGATTAACCCATTATAATGATAAATATTTTTCATTAGTAAAGCTTAAACAAAGAGAAAATAGGATTTGAAGATGGTGGGTTGGAGTTGCCCATCCTCAAAAATAGCATCTTTTAGAGATATTCCATTTTGAAAGGGGGTTTTTAGAGATTTGTGTTGGAGTTGCTATATGGAATTGGAGCAATCAAAATGAAGCGTATAATAAGTCCTTGATCCTACAGTAATGCAATGGATCTCGGGAATCAACAATTATTTACTCAACGCGTAAACCACGTAATACCAACGCGAAAATCGCGTAATCCCAATTATTTTAGCATCTGGATCAAAATTGGTTAATTACTCTCCGCGCATAACAATGAAACTCAACGATTTTTCGCCTTGATCAACATTGATGCTAATAGGAAACTTACTCCCAACAATACTACTCTCCACTAAGATTTTTTAATACATTTTATTCGACACGCACCCCGGGCTAAATAATATAGAAGAGAGAAACTATTATAATTGATCACCGTGCAAAACGCATGGAAAACGGGAATTGCTCAATGCGCGCAACGCAGATGGGTCAATGAGGATGTGACTACTGCAGTACCATATTTACTGTGTGGCTACATCGAAGACCCCGTCAAGCTACAGAAGGGTGCTCGTGAATAAGAAAATACTGCTCCTGAATCTACAGCTGATTGATACCACACATATGATTTTCCCAAGAATTTATGACGGGTGGCAAGTAAGGTGGAAAAATTTATAGCCGTTACATAAGTGCTCAACGTTCAGGACCAAAAAATTGCTCACAGCGCACAACAAGTAACGCCAGGTGTTCATTTTGAGCCGGTGTGCGCGTTCAGCAAAATTTGTAATTGTTAACATAATGGCGCAAAGCGCACAACATGCAGAATTATGCCGGTTGTGCGCGTTACGCAAAAGTTGCGTCGAAGACAAATTTGCTCAACGCCCCCACGGGAATAAATTTGCCCGTTTTGCGCTTTGAGCATATTTGTGAGATGCTATAAGTTTACTCCCACTGCGCGCCACCGCAGTGAATCAATCAAATTCCAAATTTCATCATACTTAGTCTGAATTCCAACCAACCCTACATCCAAACTTTTAGATTTAAGTCTTATTATACTTGTTCAATCTGAAAACATTGTAGATTAAACCGGATACTTATTCACTCTGACTCAGAAACTACATACAAACTTTAAAAATAAATCTGATACCTTTTCAATCTGAAGGCCTATTCAATAGAATTCAGAAACTGCTTGCAAAATTTTAGATTAAATCTCATACATATTCAAATTGATGACATTTTGAAAATTACCCAGCCATTCAAATATATTGATGTACATACATACTGATACAGATCCAAACTGATGCATTAGCCTATGCTCTTACACACTGATACATATGATTAAGCCTAGATGGTGGCCCTTGGTCACATAGGTTGGCGGTGCATGGCTACCGTCCCTCTGAGGAACCAGCAATCCCTCCTTTTGTTTTCGATCTCTTGGTTCGAATCCAAATTGAATAAGAAAATGAAGAACAATCGAGTGGGAATACGGTGAAATTACAGTAACCATTGATCCAGACGTTCTAGAATGCTTCGTTGGATGCGAGCCCTTGCGCCCGCCTATGTTCCAGGTTCAAAAATCCATGTTTTTTTAACTTATTGAAAATTCAATAAATTAAAAAAACATGGATTTTTGAAGCTGGAACATTGGCGGTCTCAACGATTCGCATCCAACGAAGCATTCTAGAACGTCTGGATCAATGGTTACTGTAATTTCGATACTTCCTGGGCCCGAGGACGTTGTTCGTGCTTCAATCTTGAAGGGTATTCCGAAGGAGCGGACAAAGTTCGATGATCTTAGGAAGGATGAGATGATCCTCGATCGCTAAAAGCAAAAAAATGAACGGTTAAAAGCTTCGGGAGGCGTCTATAACAATCTATAACCATCTAGTTACCTCGATCGACCATCGTCGTTACGTTTATTATCGTCGTTGCCGACTGTCGGCAACAGTGAAACATGATAGGAGTGTCGTCATTGCACACGTCGTTGTAACCGGCTGTCAAGTATGTATCATACTTGACACAATGTGCTGGTTATGTCCCCCTGACCAGTACTTCTTGGGTGGTTGACCTGGGTGCCCAGTGTCGGGGACGGTCATATGGAAACCCTTTTTCGGGAATGCCTGATTATAAATGGACGAACAGTTGAATGAATGCTATCGTCCATATCTGATATCTATATCAAGCATGCACGAACAGCTGAAGGACTTACTATTTCAATAGGAAGGTTGTGGGGGCAAATAAAGAAGAAGAGGATGGAAGAAAGTAGATGAAGTTGTGAGAAGATGAGTGCTCCTTGTCCGCCATTTTTATAGGGGAATTGGAGCAATCAAAATGAAGCCTATAATAAGTCCTTGATCCTATAGTAATGCAATGGATCTCGGGAATCAACAATTATTTACTCAACGCGCAAACCACGGAATACCAACGCGAAAATCGTGTAATCCCAATTATTTTAGCATCTGGATCAAAATTGGTTAATTACTCTCCGCGCATAACAAGGAAACTCATCGATTTTTCACCTTGATCAACTTTGATGCTAATAGGGAAATTACTCCTGACAATACTACTCTCCACTAAGATTTTTTAATACATTTTATTCGACACGCACCCCGGGCTAAATAATACAGAAGAGAGAAACTATTATAATTGATCCTCGCGCAAAACACATGGAAAATGGGAATTGCTCAATGCGCACAACGCAGATGCGTCAATGAGGATGTGACTGCTGCAGTACCATATTAACTGTGTGGCTACATCGAAGACCCCGTCAAGCTACAGAAGGGTGCTCGTGAATAAGAAAATACTGCTCCTGAATCTACAGCTGATTGATACCAGACATATGATTTTCCCAAGAATGTATGACCAGTGGCAAGTGAGCTGGCAAAATTTATATTTTGGCCGTTGTGCGCGGTGAGCAAATTTTTAATGGTTTAAAAATTTGCTCAAAGCGCACAACAAGTATCGCGAGATGTTCACTTTGACCCGGTGTGTGCGTTCAGCAAATTTGTTATGGCTAACATAATTGCGCAAAGCGCACAACATGCAGAATTATGCCGGTTGTGCGCGTTACGCAAAAGTTGCGTCGATGACAAATTTGCTTAACGCCCCCACGGGAATAAATTTGCCCGTTTTACGCTTTGAGCATATTTGTGAGATGCTATAATTTTACTCCCACTGCGCGCCACTGCAGTTATCAATCAAATTCCAAATTTCATCATATTTAAACTGTTAAACACGCACAACCAGTAGAATTATGCCCGTTGTGCGCATTTAGCTAAAGTCATGACAAATTTGCTCAACGCCCCCACGGGAATAAATTTGACCGTTTTGCGCTTTGAGCATATTTGTGAGATGCTATAATTTTAATTCCACCTCGCACCAGCGCAGTGAATCAATCACATTCCAAATTTCATCATACTTAAACGCGCACAACAAGCAGAATTATGCCCGTTGTGCGCGTTTAGTTAAAGTGTAGATTAAGTCTCATACATATTCTAGTTGATGTTATTTTGAAAATGACCCAGCCATTCAAATATATTGATGTACATACTGATACAGATCCAAACTGATTCATTAGCCTATGCTCTTACAAACTGAAACATGTGATTGTCGGTGTGATCTGCGTGCTTCCCCGTCAACTTCCGCGAGGTCATCGGGCGACCATCTTCGTTCCGTTTATTACCGTCGTTGCCGATTTTCTGCCATCATCGGCTGGATATGAGTGTAGTCATAGCATGCGTCGGTGTAACCTACAGTCGGGTATGTAGCCGTTTCAAAGACACCGAGGAACTCCGATTCACATGAGGCGTCGAACAACACCAAATGGTTGCATAACAAATAGAATGAGCTTTTTATCTTCGTGATCGGAAAGGACAGGAGGGAGTGTTTGTGTGTCATAGACGAGGTATAGTGAAATGATGAAGGATTTAATGGTTTGGATGGTGTTTATAAAGAGGAGATGGATATGGAGTGTATAGTCGAGGAGTGGAAGGCGAATTTCTCACATATGGAAGGCATTCATCGGGCATGCATGTTTATAAATGGACGATAGCCCTTCGTTGCGTTTATTACCACCATTGCGTAAGTTTCCAACATCAACCATTTAGCTTTACGTGAAAAGATAACCGGTTGAATTCCATCGTCCATTTCTATCTTAAGCGTCAGGCATTAGGGCTCGCTGTAGGATAACGGAGTATACTCATCAATTTGAATGGTCAATTTCACACTAAATGGACCGTGAATGCCCTGGAGAAGCGTATGAAATCGGAGGACTACAAGCTGATGCTGTCGCCTCCCGAATATGCTCCTATCCCTGGTCTGCGAAGAGATGAATGGCCCCCTGGCCTTTGCGCCCTGGATGTCTGCACTGGGTCACATAGGTTGGCGGTGCATGGCTACCGGCCCTTTGAGGCACAAGCACTCCCTCCTGTTCTTTTCGATCTCTTGTCTCGCAGCCAAAATTGGAAATCCCCAGGACGAAAGGGACAATTATGATCTGCTTCATCCACAGTCAGATTTGTCCAATTTGGCTGTGAGCCAAGAGATCGAAAAGAACAGAAGGGAGTGCTTGTGCCTCAGAGAGATGGTAGCCATGCACTGCCAACCTAATTGACCCAGAGCAGCCAACCAGGGCGCAAAGGCCTGGGGGGCCATTCTTCTCTTCGCAGACCAGGGAGAGAAGCATATTCGGGAGGCGACTGCATCAGCCTGTAGTCCTCCGATTTCATACGCTTCTCCAGGTCATTCACGGCATTCACGGTCCATTTATAGTGAAAAACGACCGATCAAATTGATGAGTATTAAGTTCGTTATCCTACAGTAATGCTAAGGATCTCGGGAATGAACATCTTATTTACTCAACGCGTAATCCCACCGAGAAAAACGCATAATCCTAAGTATTTTAGGCTCAGCTGAAAAAGAGGCAAATTACTCTCCCCACACGACAAGGATACCGAACCGTTTTACGCCTTGAATTACTCTCCGTTGAACACTCGAAAAATTATTTATTTTCCAGCGCAACAAAAACAATCAAATTGTTTCTGTTGTGAGTGCGGTTCAATTGGTTCCACTATAAGACCTTGTGTGTAATGTGGATTGTGGAGTCCTCAGATGTGAGACCGTGTGTGTACAGCGGATGGATATTGATTCACACTATGACTTTTAACCACCGCGCACGACGCGCACAACGGATAATTGATATCAGCCCTTCGTTGCGTTTATTACCGTCATAGCTTGGTAACGGCTATTTATTACAAATGTATTTTACAAGGCACATGACCAAATTTAATAAGTTTAGTACCGATGGAAATATCTCAATTATACATACTACATGAGACCAATATTGGATATTTTTCGAGCAAATTTTAAAATATTTACAACATTACAAGAAATACTAAATACTTAAAAATTAAAAAAATTAACATTGAAGAATAATATTATTTATAGTTTTCTTTCATGCATAAACAATGTATTAGATTAATAATGTATGCAGAAACAAGTATCGCCAGGTGTTCACTTTGAGCCGGTGTGCGCGTTCAGCAAATTTGTTATGGCTAACATAATTGCGCAAAGCGCACAACATGCAGAATTATACCCGTTGTGCGCGTTAAGCTCTATAGTTGCGTCGATGACAAATTTGCTCAACGCCCCCACGGGAATAAATTTGACCGTTTTGCTCTTTGATCATATTTGTGAGATGCTATAAGTTTACTCCCACTGCGCGCCACCGCAGTGAATCAATCAAATTCCAAATTTCATCATACTTAATCTGAATCCCAACCATGCCTACATCCAAACTTTTAGATTTAAGTCTTATTATACTTGTTCAATCTGAAAACATTGTAGATTAAACCAGATACTTATTCACTCTGACTCAGAAACTACATACAAACTTTAAAAATAAATCTGATACCTTTTCAATCTGAAGGCATATTCAATCGAATTCAGAAACTGCATGCAAAATTTTAGATTAAATCTCATACATATTCAAATTGATGACATTTTGAAAATTACCCAGCCATTCAAATATATTGATATACATACTGAATTACTGATACAGATCCAAACTGATTCATTAGCCTATGCTCTTACAAACTGAGGGGTTCTCGTGAATATACAAAAGACTGTTCGTAAATCTACATCTGATTGATACCAGACATGTGCATTTCTCAAGAATGTTTGACCGGTCGGTGGGACGTGAGCTGGAAAAATTAATAGCCGCTTACATAATTGCTCAACGCCCAGTACCAACTAATTTATGGCCGTTGTGCACGTTGATGATATTTATAATGGTTACTTTAATTGCGCAAAGTGCACAACAAGCACAGCCAGAGCCAGCTGTTCGCTTTGAGCATCTAAGGTATTTTATGAACAATTGTTTAACGCGCACAACCAGCAGAATTTACTCGTTGTGCGCGTTAAGCTGATGTTTCATCGATGACAAATTTACTCAACACGACCACGGGAATAAATTTAATCATACTTATTCTGAATCCCAATCAAGCCTACATGCAAGCTTTTAGATTTAAGTCTTATTATACTTGTTCAATCTGGAAACATTGTAGATTAAACCGGATACTTATTCACTCTGACTCAGAAACTACATGCAAACTTTAAAATTAAATCTGATACTTATTCAAGCTGAAGGCATATTCAATCGAATTCAACTATATTGATGTACATACTGATACAGACCCAAACTGATTCATTAGCCTATGCTCTTACAAACTGATACATATGATTGTCTACGTAGATGTTTGCAATGAAGGGCTCGCTGTAGGATAACGGACTTATACTCATCAATTTGAATGGTCAATTTCACTATAAATGGACCGTGAACGCCCTCAAAAATTTCTCTTTGTGTTTGAGATTACCCTCAAAAATTACTCATACCGCAACATCTGTATATACTGTATATTCACGAGCTCAACAACTGTAGACTCACTGGTTCTTTCCATGACTCACAGTAAATCAACTGTAGTATCATCCTCATCTATGGGCAGTCCAAATCGTCTATAATAAATGGCGTCTCATTCTAAAATGTTGGTAACTGCTAATTTGATTGCAGCATTCAAAACCTCTCAATAAATACGCAGTTAAAGCCTCGCTTTAATACGCAGCATTCAAAGCCTATTTTAATACTCGTTTAATATTTGACCGTTTGAATTCATAACAGCTATTTTTTGAACTCTATTGATATCCCACTGCTTTCCTCAAGAAAATACACGGAAAAATTGCTTCCTCCAAAAATTCTTCTGTGCTTCATCCCGTTCTCCTGGATAGCTATACTGTGCAAAATCCAAAGTCTCTGGCCAAGTGTGGACGCGGCCAGGGGCTGCTGTGTTAACCTTCGGGAGCAACCGGTAACAGCGATTACCACCGAGGTCGCGCCACAGCGGTTTCAATTACATCTGCCAAGTATTCTGCTTCTCGGATCTTCCTCGTATAGCCACAGTATTCTACGTAGCCAAGTGTGGACGCGGCCAGGGGCTGCTGTGTTAACCTTCGGGAGCAACCGGCAACAGCGATTACCACCGAGGTCGCGCCACAGCGGTTTCAATTACATCTGCCAAGTATTCTGCTTCTCGGATCTTCCTCGTATAGCCACGGTATTCTACGTATTTTTCTTACAATATATTTGTTTCTCAGTTTAACCGGACAAATTCTAACCATTGCTTCGTTCTGCTTGATGTAGAAATATAACATGGTAAATGGAAGATAAAATTGAAAGTTACTCCTGCTATTTCAATGTGGACCATTTCCTTCATGATGTAGATGCCTGTAAAGAGAATGGGATGGCGGTAGAAGATGACTCCAATGAAATCAGTCTAACTTCGCAACCAAAATGCACCTTCAAATCTTCCCAGAAGATCTCAGCGGTCAGTGTAGTAGCATTTGCAACCAAAATACACCTTCAAATCTTCCCAGAAGATCTCAGCGGTCAGCGGACCTTCTAGGATACATGATCATTTTCTTCCTTTCTTGGGTGTGAAAGTAGGGATTTTCGAGGTATTCCATTTGGTAAGTATATACTTTTAAATACACTATAGGTGTAATTCTTATTCAATTGGGTGGAAAATGATGTAGAAATTTGGTGATTTTACATGCATGCAGATACGGTTGAGATTGCTCGAGAAGATACAAAAATCCAAGGTACTATTTATGTCGTAAAAAATCCAGCGTTCCGTGGAGGTTAACAGTCATTGAGGGCAGCTGGGCAGGCACAACCATCAAGCTGCTAATTATGTCGAGGGCCATTCCGATGAAGGGCAGTTGCAGGGAATGGAGATTGAATCATTGAGAGATTTGGCAAATAGCACGTTGAGGCCGGCTGAAATTTTGACAGTCCTGTAGGAAAATCCTACCTTCCATGCAAATAAATTTATAATGCACGTCACCGTGTAAAAAGGGACAACAAGAATGTTGTCGCTTTGCATGTAAAACTTCCGATAGGATTCATGCTACCCTTCATCGGAATGGCCCTCGACATATTTAGCAGCTTGATGGTTGTGCCTGCCCTCAACGACTGTTAACCTTCACTCCTCACCGCCAACGCCGACGCCCACCATTACCACGCAATGAGAACAGACATTGACACTTCTTGGTTTTAACTGGCCTGTCGGTCGTTTTTTCCTTTCGGTGTCACCTGTAAACCCCGCTTCTTTCACATGCAAAGTAAACAACTTTGCATGTGAAAGAAGCGGGGTTTACAGGTGACACCGAAAGGAAAAAACGACCGACAGGCCAGTTAAAACCAAGAAGTGTCAATGTCTGTTCTCATTACGTGGTAATGGTGGGCGTCGGCGTTGGCGGTGAGGAGTGAAGGTTAACAGTCGTTGAGGGCAGGCACAACCATCAAGCGGCTAATTATGTCGAGGGCCATTCCGATGAAGGGTAGTTGCAGGGAATGGAGATGGATCATTGAGAGATTTGGCAAATAGCACGCTGAGGCCGGCTGAGATTTTGAAAGTCCAACCTTCCATGCAAATCAATTTATAATGCACGTCACCGAGTAAAAAGGGACAACAAGAATGTTGATATTGAAAAAAAATTCGTTATAAAATTGATGTTAAGTTTTGTGCAAAATAATCACTTGTTGTAAGAAATTAAAAGATATGTTTACCCATAGTGCTGCCTTCGTATGGAAATTTCACCACACTTGTCACTTGTGCTTTTTAAGCCCCGCGGACGACGCGCACGACGGGGGTAATTTTGCCCGTCGTGCGCGCGAATGGAAAATGCTCCACACTTGTACGTTTTAGCCCCACGCACGACGCGCACGACGGGAGAAAATTTTGCCTGTCGTACGCGCAGATGGAAATTGCTTCACACTAGGCGTTTTAACCCGCGTGCACGACGGGGCGTATTTTTGCCCTTCGTGCGCGCGGTTGGAAAATGCTCTACACTTGTGCGTTTTAAGCCACGCGGAAAACACGCACGACGGGTTTAATTTTGTCGTCGTCCGCGCGGATGGAAATTGCTTCACACTTGTGCGTTTTAACCCCCGCGGACGACGTGGTTAATTTTTCCCGTCGTGCGCCCGGATGGAAATTGCTCCACACTTGTCCGTTTTAAGCCCCGCGCACGACGGGGGAATTTTGCCCGTCTTGCGCACGGATGGAAATTGGTTTACCCGTTGCGTTTTACCCCTCCCACACTACGAGGGTAATTTTTGCCTGTCGTGCGCACGTTTGGTAAATGCTCCACACTTGTGCGTTTCCCGCGCACGACGCCAATGACGGGGGTAATTGCTTCACACTAGGCGTTTTAACCCCCGCGCACGACGGGGTTAATTTTGCCCGTCGTGCGCTAGGATAGAAATTGCTGCACAATAGGCGTTTTAACCGACGCGCCCGACGGGGTAAGTTTGCCCGTCGTTCGCGCAGATGGAAATTGCTTCACCCTAGGCGTTTTAACCCACGTGCACGACGGGGCGTATTTTTGCCCGTCGTGCGCGTGGCTGGAAAGTGCTGTACACTTGTGCGTTTTAAGCCCAGTGGACAACGCGCACGACGGGGGTAATTTTGCACGTCGTGCGCGCGGATGGAAATTGCCTGACACTTGTGTGTTTTATGCCCCGCGGACGACGCGCAAGACGGGGTTATTTTTACCCGTCGTGCGCGCAGATGTGAATTGCTTCACACTAGACGTTTTAACCCCCGCGAACGACGGGGTTAATTTTGCCCGTCGTGCGCCCGGATGGAAATTGCTCCACACTTGTCCGTTTAAGCCCCGTGCACGACGCGGGAATTTTGCTCGTCGTGCGCGCGGATGAAAAATTGCTGCACACTTGTGCGTTTTAACCCCGCGGACGACGGGGTTAATTTTGTTCGTCGTGCGCTCGGATGTAAATTACTCCACACTAGGCGTTTTAACCCACGCGCACGACGGGGGTAAGTTTGCCCGTCGTGCGCGCGGATGGAAATTGCTTTACAGATTGCTTTTTCCCCCTCGCGCACGACGGGGGTAATTTGGCCCGTCGTGCGCACGGCTGTAAATTGCTCCACACTTGTGCGTTTGCCCGCACACGACGCGCACGACGGGGGTAATTTTGCCCGTCGTGTGCGCGGATGGAAATTGCTCGACACTTGTGCGTTTTAAGCCCCGCGGACGACGCGCACGACGGGGGTAATTTTGCCCGTCGTGCGCGTGGATGGAAATTGCTTCAGACTTGTACGTTTTAACCCCCGCAGACGACGGGGGTAATTTTTGCCCGTCGTGCGCTCGAATGGAAATTGCTGCACACTAGGCGTTTTAACCCACGCGCACGACGGGGTAAGTTTGCCCGTCGTGCGCGCGGATGGAAATTGCTTTACAGATTGCGGTTTCCCCCTCGCGCACGACGGGGGTAATTTGGCTCGTCGTGCGCACGGCTGTAAATTGCTCCACACTTGAGCGTTTGCCCGCACACGACGCACACGACGGGGGTAATTTTGCCCGTCGTGCGCGCGGATGGAAATTGCTGCACACTTGTGCGTTTTAACCCCCGCGGACGACGCGCACGACGAGGTTATTTTTGCCCGTCGTGCGCGCGGATGGAAATTGCTGCACACTTGTGCGTTTTAACCCCCGCGGACGACGGGTTAATTTTGTCCGTCGTGCTCTCGGATGGAAATTGCTCCACACTAGGCGTTTTAACCCACGCGCACGACGGGGGTAAGTTTGCCCGTCGTGCGCGCGGATGGAAATTGCTTTACAGATTGCGTTTTCCCCCTCGCGCACGACGGGGGTAATTTGGCCCGTCGTGCACACGGCTGTAAATTGCTTCACACTTGTGCGTTTGCCCGCACACGACGCGCACGACGGGGGTAATTTTTCCCGTCGTGCGCGCGGATGGAAATTGCTCGACACTTGTGCGTTTTAAGCCCCGCGGACGACGGACACGACGGGGGTAATTTTTCCCGTCGTGCGTGCGGTTGGAAATTGCTCGACACTTGTGAGTTTTAAGCCCCGCGGACGACGCGCACGACGGGGGTAATTTTGCCCGTCGTGCGCGCGGATGGAAATTGTTGCACACTTGTGCGTTTTAACCCCCGCGGAAGACGGGGTTAATTTTTGTCCGTCGTGCGCTCGGATGGAAATTGTTCCACACTAGGCGTTTTAACCCACGCGCACGACGGGGATAAGTTTACCCGTCGTGCGCGCGGATGGAAATTGCTTTACAGATTGCGTTTTTCCACTCGCGCACGACGGGGGTAATTTGGCCCGTCGTGCGCACGGCTGTAAATTAATCCACACTTGTGCATTTGCCCGCACACGACGCGCACGACGGGGGTTATTTTTCTCGTCGTGCGTGCGGATGAAAATTGCTCGACACTTGTGCGTTTTAAGCCCCGCGGACGACGCGCACGACGGGGGTAATTTTGCCCGTCGTGCGCGCGGATGGAAATTACCCGACACTTGTCCGTTTTAACCCCCGCAGACGTCACGCACGACGGGGGTAATTTTGCCCGTCGTGCGCGCGGATGGAAATTGTTTCACACTTGTGCGTTTTAACCCCCACGGACGACGGGGTTAATTTTGTCCGTCGTGCGCTCGGATGGAAATTGCTGCACACTAGGCGTTTTAACCCACGCGCACGACGGGGGTAAGTTTGCCCGTCGTGCGCACGGATGGAAATTGCTTTACAGATTGCGTTTTCCCCCTCGCGCACGACGGGGGTAATTTGGCCCGTCGAGCACACGGCTGTAAATTGATCCACACTTGTGCGTTTGCCCGCACACGACGCGCACGACGGGGGTTATTTTTCCCGTCGTGCGCGCGGATGGAAATTGCTCGACACTTGTGTGTTTTAAGCCCCGCGGACGACGCGCACGACGGGGGTTATTTTTCCCGTCGTGCGCACGGATGGAAATTGCTGCACACTCGTGCGTTTTAAACCCCGCGGACGACGCGCACGACGGGGTTATTTTTGCGCGTCGTGCGCGCAGATGGAAATTGCTGCACACTTGTGCGTTTTAACCCCCGCGGACGACAGAGTTAATTTTGTCCGTCGTGCGCTCGGAAGGAAATTGCTGCACACTAGGCGTTTTAACCCACGCGCACGACGGGTGTAAGTTTTCCCGTTGTGCGCGCGGATGGAAATTGCTTTACAGATTGCGTTTTCCCCCTCGCGCACGACGGGGGTAATTTGGCCCGTCATGCGCACGGCTGTAAATTGCTCCACACTTGTGCGTTTGCCCGCACACGACGCGAACGACGGGGGTTATTTTTCCAGTCGTGCGCGCGGATGGAAATTGCTGCACACTCGTGCGTTTTAAACCCCGCGGACGACGCGCACGACGGGGTTATTTTTGCGCGTAGTGCGCGCGGATGGAAATTGCTGCACACTTGTGCGTTTTAACCCCCGCGGACGACAGGGTTAATTTTGTCCGTCGTGCGCTCGGATGGAAATTGCTACACACTAGGCGTTTTAACCCACGCGCACGACGGGTGTAAGTTTTCCCGTTGTGCGCGCGGATGGAAATTGCTTTACAGATTGCATTTTCCCCCTCGCGCACGACGGGGGTAATTTGGCCCGTCATGCGCACGGCTGTAAATTGCTCCACACTTGTGCGTTTGCCCGCACACGACGCGAACGAAGGGGGTTATTTTTCCCGTCGTGCGCGCGGATGGAAATTGATGCACACTCGTGCGTTTTAACCCCCGCGGCCGACGCGCACGACGGGGGTAATTTTGCCCGTCGTGCGCGTGGATGGAAATTGCTGCACACTTGTGCGTTTTAACCCCCGCGGACGACGGGGTTAATTTTGTCCGTCGTGCGCTCGGATGGAAATTGCTCCACACTAGGCGTTTTAACCCACGCGCACGACGGGGGTAAGTTTGCCCGTCGTGCGTGCGGATGGACATTGCTTTACAGATTGCGTTTTCCCATTCGCGCACGACGGGGGTAATTTGGCCCATCGTGCGCACGGCTGTAAATTGCTCCACACTTGTGCGTTTGCCCGCACACGACGCGCATGACGGGGGTAATTTTTCCCGTCGTGCGCGCGGATGGAAATTGCTCGACACTCGTGCGTTTTAACACGCGCGGACGATGCGCACGACGGGGTTATTTTTGCCCGTCGTGCGCGCGGATAGAAATTGCTGCACACTTGTGCGTTTTAACCCCCGCGGACGATGGGGTTAATTTTGTCCGTCGTGCGCTCGGATGGAAATTGCTCCACACTAGGCGTTTTAACCCACGCGCACGACGGGGGTAAGTTTGCCCGTCGTGCGCGCGGATGGAAATTGCTTTACAGATTGCGTTTTCCCCCACGCGCACGACGGGGGTAATTTGGCCCGTCGTGCGCCCGGATGTAAATTGCTCCACACTTGTGCGTTTGCCGGCACACGACGCGCACGACGGGGGTAATTTTGCCCGTCGTGCGCGCGGTTAGAAATTGCTCGACACTTGTGAGTTTTAAGCCCCGCGGACGACGCGCACGACGGGGGTAATTTTGCCCGTCGTGCGCGCAGATGGAAATTGCTGCACACTTGTGCGTTTTAACCACCGCGGACGACGGGGTTAATTTTGTCCGTCGTGCGCTCGGATGGAAATTGCTCCACACTATGCGTTTTACCCACGCGCACGACGGGGGTAAGTTTGCCCGTCGTGCGCGCGGATGGAAATTGCTTTACAGATTGCATTTTCCCCCTCGCGCACGACGGGGGTAATTTGGCCCGTCGTGCGCACGGCTGTAAATTGCTCCACACTTGTGCGTTTGCCCACACACGACGCGCACGACGGGGGTTATTTTCCCGTCGTGCGCGCGGATGGAAATTGCTCGACACTTGTGTGTTTTAAGCCCCGCGGACGACACGCACGACGAGGTTATTTTTGCCCGTCGTGCGCGCGGATGGAAATTGCTGCACACTTGTGCGTTTTAACCCCCGCGGAAGACGGGGTTAATTTTTTCCGTCGTGCGCTCGGATGGAAATTGCTCCACACTAGGCATTTTAACCCACGTGCACGATGGGGGTAAGTTTGCCCGTCGTGCGCGCGGATGGAAATTGCTTTACAGATTACGTTTTCCCCCTCGCGCACGACGGGGGTAATTTGGCCCGTCGTGCGCACGGCTGTAAATTACTCCACACTTGTGCGTTTGCCCGCACATGACGCGTACGACGGGGGTAATTTTGCCCGTCGTGCGCACGGATGGAAATTGCCCGACACTTGTGCGTTTTAACCCCCGCGGACGACATGCACGACGGGGGTAATTTTGCCCGTCGTGCGCGTGGATGGAAATTGCTTCACACTTGTGCGTTTTACCCCCGCGGACGACGGGGTTAATTTTGTCCGTCGTGCGCTCGGATGGAAATTGCTCCACACTAGGCATTTTAACCCACGCGCACGACGGGGGAAAGTTTGCTCGTCGTGCGCGCGGATGGAAATTGCTTTACAGATTGTGTTTTCCCCCTCGCGCACGACGGGGGTAATTTGGCCCGCCGTGCGCACGGCTGTAAATTGCTCCACACTTGTGCGTTTGCCCGCACACGACGCGCACGACGGGGGTAATTTTGCCCGTCGTGCGCGCTGATGGAAATTGCTGCACACTCGTGCGTTTTAACCCCCGCGGACGACGCGCACGACTGGGGTAATTTTGCCCGTCGTGCGCGCGGATGGAAATTGCTTCACACTTGTGCGTTTTAACCCCCGCGGACGACGGGGTTAATTTTGTCCGTCGTGCGCTCGGATGGAAATTGCTCCACACTAGGCGTTTTAACCCACGCGCACGACGGGGGTAATTTTGCCCGTCGTGCGTGCGGATGGAAATTGCTCGACACTTGTGCGTTTTATGCCCCGCGGACGACGCGCACGACGACGTTATTTTTGCCCGTCGTGCACGCAGATGTGAATTGCTTCACACAGTAGGCGTTTTGGCCCCCGCGCACGACGGGGTTAATTTTGCCCGTCGTGCGCTCGGATAGAAATTGCTGCACTCTAGGCGTTTTAACCCACGCGCACGACGGGGGTAATGTTACCCGTCGTGCGCGCGGATGTGAATTTCTTCACACTAGGCGTTTTAACTCCCGCGGACGACGGGGTTAATTTTACCCGTCGTGCGCTCGGATGGAAATTGCTGCACACTAGGTGTTTTAACCCACGCGCACGACGGGGGTAATGTTGCCCGTCGTGCGCGCGGATGTGAATTTCTTCACACTTGGTGTTTTAACCCCCGCGGACGGCGGGGTTTATTTGGCCCGTCGTGCACACGGATGGAAATTTCTTTACACGTTGTGTTTTCCCCCTCGCGCACGACGGGGGTAATTTTGCCCGTCGTGCGCACGGTTGGTAACTTCTCAACACTTGTGCGTTTTAAGCCCACGCCGCGCACGACGCGTAGGCTGTAGCGCGTTGTGCGTGGGGAGTAATATACTCCGTTCTGGGTCGACGCGCACAACGGTGCCGTATAGTGTAAAATATTTATATGAAAAGGATATAAAGGGCGGGATGGTAATTGCACCAATAGTTCTCAAAATTTGTTTTCATATGCGCTATAAGGGCGGGATGGTAATTGCCCCAAAAGTTCCGGGCGCGTAAGGGCGCGTTGGTAATTGCACCAAAAGTTCCTCATGTTCCGCTTTTAACAACAGCCGGGGGATCGGATCGGACGGTCAGGAGGGGTCAAGCGCAGGAATCCCATCTGAGCACGAACTCAGGCGCATTTTACCCATATATATATATATATATATATATATATATATATATATATATATATATATATATATATATATATATATATATATATATATATCGAGCAATTAGAAAACATGAAAAAAGTGTTAGACAAAGGAAATAATGAGTAAGGTGAGGTAGTGATTGTTTTGCAAATGAAAATAGATTTATACAAAGATTTTTATGACGTATGAGCTCGATGAATATAAAACTGATATGCTAAGAAATTGAAGTCCTATTTAGCTTAGAAAAAATATTATAAAAGTATGTACGATAAGTGGTTAAAAATAATAAACTTAGTAGTATAGAAAGAAAGGAATGATATATTGAATTATCAAAATCATACTAAAGTTTTAAAACTGAAATATAAAAGATATAGGTTAGAAAATGGTTACGAGATAGTAACTAAAGATTACGACCAAGAAGGTTTCAAAATCCAAGAATGAATTTTAACTCAACCGAAAAGTAGGATATCTAAGTGTATAATAAGGGGTTTCCAAAGAAGTTAAACTGAGAGAAGAATTTAATAAGTAATATCGAAAATAATTTTAGAAGAATCAGGATTTGCAATGGAGAAGATTTGAAAAATTAACGATAATCGTCATGAGGCGATCACGTGATTCGGGGGCAAAGAATATGATTGCATGTGATACTTAAATACGTCTAGGATATGATTCATGAAAAGCTACGATGGAATTCTACGGTCGATAACACAGAAGCGTAATTATTAGGAAGATGCTAGAAATCAGGGGTTGTAATTACCGGGCCGACTAAAGATTTAGGAGAAACTTAGCACTAAGACTTTCTAATGAACTATACTGTAATAGAGATCTCATGGAAGGGTCCTTATGGGATCAAGATTACGTTCTGCTGAGCCCTAAATTTGATGAACCCAGGCGAACAACTAAAGAAACTCAAGAAATCTAATATGGTCTGAGCTAGGTAAGAAACGACTAAGGAAATTCCTAAGATGATTATACCAATTCTTAGCAAAATGTCTAACTAACAATCATGGACGCCTAACTAGGAAGCACAAGCGTCTAACTAAAACTTACTATATTCCAAGTCTAATGGATTTTCCCTTATTATTCTAAGACAAGATGCTCGAGTAACACGTCTTCCAGCCATCTAAGACAAGAAAACATTCAGAGTAGACTCAGATTTATGGCTTGAATGTTCCGAATATTTTAATGGATTTTTTATTATTACAGTTGTTTCGATATTTCGCAGATGTAAAGAGGACCTGCATGGGCCACCACTAAAACCTGTCATGCACCGCTTTCCAAGTTTGGAAGGTGAGACGTGAAGAGGTCCGCTCAGACTTGGAGCTGTGAAGCTACAGTCTGATAAGCGTCTGGTAATTTAATCCATTAGCAGTTTCTTTGCATTACAACGAAACAATAATAATAATAAACAAGGATAAACAATAAAATTTATCTAACATTCTACATCTACAGATTTTATTCCAAACATGCAGAGATAATCATAAAAAGGAGTACAGAGTCTGAAAGCAAAAGGCCTAAGCATGGCCAAAGATAAAACATAAGATAAGGTGCTACGCACCAAAAGCCTAACAGCAACTACTAAAAGCAACAGCAACTAAAAGAAGTCTCCAGTTGAGACTAGGACTGGTCAACGGTGTCCTCCAACTCTGCCTCTGCAGGAACCTCAAACTCAACATCTGTGTACTGATCGTCCTCAGCAACTATCTCTGACTGCAAACCTGACATGTGACACCTAAAGTGAAGAGGGCACATGTCAGCAAAAGTCTCCCAAAGGTAAACGGAAGACTTTTATGCAATGAACATATAAAAAGTAATGCACTTAGCAGTTTTAACATGATGATATGGCATGGCATTTAAAAAATGCAACAATTAAAATGACATGATGATAACAAAGCATGCACGTCGTAGCAGAAACTACGAAACACTATTTCACGAATTCACGAACACTAATTTATCACTTCGTGTATAGAGTTTCCGTCTTTTGGCTGAAGTGGTTGTACGGGCTCACTTTTACGCTCAAGTGATCATTTAACCCTACCCCTCCACGTGTATATGGCCTGGCACCCACTTTCTGGATCATGTGCCAGGAAGTTTTTTTGGTTTGGCATAGGATTGTACCCGCAATGCAGGTGCCTAGTCTCAATAGGATGTAGGGGTCAAGACCCTACTCGCCGCAGCTTACAATTCGATAGTAGCGTGTGCCACACAATCACGACAAACATCCAATGTATGAAATGACATGACAATTTGCAACATGATAGTATAAAAAGCAGTTAAATGCATGTGTACCGTTTATCAAAATTAAACATGACATGTGATATGCATGAATCATGGCATGGAAAGAGTGTCGGATCTAGCTTCGTTGTCAAGCTAGATCAAGTATGGTTGTCAGATCTAGGTTCGTTGTCAAGCTAGATCAAATAGGGTGTCTAAGCGACTATCATTTCATTGTCTAGTCTCTTTTATGCTATTTCACAAATTGGCCCAAGACATAGCCTAAAAAATACTGGCAAGTTTCCCTTGCCTGAAAGAGACGTCCGAATCCTTAGTTCAACAGTCTAGATCTGCTATGTGCTCAAACCATCCAGCCTACAGTCCCAGTTATTAAATCTTGATTAGTGAGTTACCAAAGCACTTAAAGTTACAATTTTTTAGTCTTGATTAACATGCAAGCGTGGGGGTTCCTACGGTTCAGAGATTACCCTTAGCATGACGCGAGAGCTACACTGACGTCGGGTAGCGATGTCAGGGGTTGGATTCCGGTAGCACGAAGGGTACGGTAGACAGCTAGTTACCACGATAGCACGACGTGCGAATGGACGCGAGCAACACGAACACCAGCGGTAAAGGAAGGCCGTGCAAGGGTCTACGGCCTAGGGGACAGCCGTGTGGATCCGGGTGGCCGTCGAGGGGATGCGCTGTAATGGCGCAGCGAGAAAGGGAGGGGAAATGGTAGATTTTGATGGATAAACGGCAGTTTTTAGGGTATATATGGGCTGCCGCTGATCTTGAGGGGATGCGTGGCAGTTTGGTGCGGCTAGGGGAGGTCTCGGCAAGGAGGACAGCCGACAATGGAGGGGAGATGTGCAGTTTTGTGGAGATGGCTGAATCGTGGCTAATGGTGGCAGTTTTTATATGTGGAGGGGGCTTGTGGCAGGTGTAGGGTGCTGTTAGGGGGTGTGCCGGCGGTTTGTTTGGCTGGACATGGGTCACACGGGGTGCGACAGCTTGTGGCCGGCAGCCATGGAGGTGATGTGTGGGTGTTTGTGCTCCAAGGGAGAGGTGATCGGCAGCTTTAGGAGGCTCCAGGCAGTTTGCATGGAGGGGAAAAGGTGGCCGGAGGTAGGGGTGGCCGGTGGCAACCCATGGGTGGCCGGAGTGGCTGGTGGCTGTGATGGCAAGGAGGGTTGCGTGAGCTATCGGGAAGATAACGGCGGCTGTGTGTTTTGCCCTAGGGAGGATTGCGTGAGTTTGTTTTTGGTGAAGGGTTTTGCAAAAAGTGGTTAAAAAGGGGTGCAAATAAGGGTGATTGGAGGGAGAGGGTGTAAGAGGAAGGGGTACATATTAGTTTAATATATGGTGGCAAATAGCTAGGAGAATATTTCATGTGATGATATGTATGACTTCCCTAGTATTTAATTAAGATTTGAATTAGGGTTAAGCTTGGGTTAGTGATGAGCCGAAAGTGATTAAGGTGAAAGGAGGGTCTAATGATGTCCGATAAATACAAGAAAAATATCGGGACGACCGTGTCGACGAGAGGGTCGAGACTAAGATGATTGGTCATGGGCTAGGGTAACGAAAAACGGAACTAAAAATAAAGATATCAAGTGTCGAAGTCTAAAGTTACGACACATCTTCAAACAAAGTTGTTTTGTAGGAGAATAAGCCGTGAAATGATGTTCACGAAAAATTCCACAAATAAGTACTTTCTCATATGGTCACAACGACATATCACATCGTATGTTTGGGATACAAGAAGAGGCAACTAAAAATATGCGTACGAAAGGAAAGTAACCGCACGAAAAACGTACGATCGAAAAGCGACCGTGATATCCTACCCCACCTTAGAATAAAGTCTGTCCTCGGACTTTCTAACTTAAAAAATATGTCTAGCTATTCTAGTAACTACCCCAATCACATCACACTATAATTCAAAACAGGTGTAGTTACTACAAGTTCTTATATATGCACTAGGTAGTCAAACATTAACACTACAAACATGTATATATATGCACATCCTCTACTTATACCTATCATAGACAGTCAATTTCATACACGTACTTCAATCATTCATATAGTCACGTAGATCTCTTATATAGCTATCACTCACTTATCACGCAATCATGGTACAGATACTTACATAAAATAGTCCACACCAGCAAAAACAATTATAGTACTTCACATATAGGTAACTACTTATGCATAAAACAAACATGGATATATTGAATCCTGTGGATGGCAAACAACACTAGAAGGGGGGTTGAATAGTGTTGTATAAAAATAAAATTTTTCATTCTTAATAGATTAACACAATTCAAAGCCATCTAATATTTCCTAAGAAACTAAGTAGAGTGATCTACGCTTGGTTTTTAATCAACTTAAGTAATCTTCAAAAACAAATCAGAGATAAAACTCTTCTGGTGGTCGACTCCCTATGAACAGTAGTCGACTCCCAGAGGGAAATTAAGCACAACTCAGTTAATGAAAAAGATATATGCAATTTCAAATAATATCAATGTTATATTTATATCTACAACTGATATCAGAAAGATAATCTTTGCAATAATGACAAGGAATTACAAAGATATAATAATAACAAAATAAATAAGAATTGCTTGCAGAGATAAATAATCAAACACAGAAAAGCAAACGCAGAGACAAGCGATCTTTATCCTGTTTCCCCACAACTTGGATACGTCCAGTCCCTGACCAATCCGGTATGAGATTTTCCACTATCTGCATTGGCAAATACAAGCACCTAACTTCACTTGTTAGGATTTTTCCACACACCTAGTCTTGACCAGGATTTCCAATTGCAACACTGCAATATCTCAACAACTAGACTAGTCAAGGGTTTCCATCACCCTCGCAACAAAGGACAAACACAAAATAAAATCGATATCCAACTCACCACAATGTTTGGTGGAGTTTGGATTTACACCCAAATTCTATAGCCAATAGTAATAGACAACTATGTGTATTCGTGGCTTAATAGAATAAGATTTTAGATCACACAAAGATACGAATAAATTCTTTGTGATCTAAATCAATATTTTTCAAAATCCTTTCAAATAAATTTGAGAATAAAGAATATGGATTTTGAAAACAAATAGCCAAATAAAAATTGATCTTCAGAAAATAATATCTTTAAAGAAAAAAAGATCACGAATGTAAAACAGATTTGGCTAAAAAATGAGAGCTGAGAATTTAAGAACATTTAGAACTTTTGCGCAATAGAGAATTTTGATTTCAAATATTGTGTTTTTCTCTCAAAGAAATAGTCCTCTATTTATAGGTAAAATGGAGAATTCAAAATTCAATTTCATTTGACTTTTGCCCCAAGAATCATGGGAGCAATAAATGAGATAGATGTCAAAAGTCAGGTCAAACATTGAATTTCGACAGCTGATAGTCGACTCCCTAGGATTGGTAGTCGACTCCCAGTGTGTTTCAGGAGAAAATAATTATCAGCTGATAGTCGACCCCCACTCCTTGATAGTCGACTCCCAGAGGAGTTTCTCCTGAGACACAGCTAGTAAAACATGTAGTTTGCTCCAGGGTGTAATGGAGTTTAACTACCACAGTGAAAAGTGACTAGCAAAAGCTCTCAATAATTTTGAAAATGATTTTAAAAGTATTCAAAATCATTTGTGTGTGTGTGTGTTATCTATGCTTTTGGCTTTAACATAACCCTAAAAGGACACAATTCACACACTGTAGACTAGGACACGTCTTCGGAAGCTTGATCAACTGATGATGTAGATGCGAGCTTCTTATGAGCTTCTGTTCCATTTGAGCTTGAGCTTCATCATCGAGCCAGCAAAGTTTGTCCTTGTCTTTACTAAGTGAGTGTAGATTGCGCTTCTTTGGAGTATGTATAAGGCTGCATAATCTGCACACTTAACTGTAGTGTAGTTAGTTCACTAACTTCATTTGGTGTGCTCATCATCAAAACAACTTGGGGTGGAATTCAATTTCCATCACTCTCCCCCTTTTTGATGATGACACCCAAATGAAAAATGAAGCAAGTTGGCATAATAATATGAAATGAAAATAAAACTTACTCCCCCTATTTTGATGCGGTTCTCCCCCTGCATCGAAGCCGTTAGAAAAACAATACATTCATATAATATATTCATTTTTGCATTTCAAATCTTTCTCCCCCTTGTCATCAACAAAAATATGACATATCATTTCAACAAATGAATCATCCAAGTTGTAATAAGATAAGAATTTTGACAGAAAGGAATTCAATTACCATTCCTGCAAAAAATATGTTAGCATATAATCAAACAATGTCTGGCAGAATATATCAGATAAGTTCATCCACAAGCATAGTAATATAATTGTATCAAGCATCAAACCATAGTATAGTTAATACAGACTGGAAGTTTTGAAATCATTGTTTTAAAAAACCAGTGTTTATGAAATCAAGAATGACCGACATTCTTCTTTAATTTCTTGATCTCACCAAGGATTATGCCAAGTGTCTCTTCCGTCATCTTGTTGATCTTCACCACCAATTCATTGAGATCGTCTACTTTCTTGTTGAGGTCTTCAAAACCTCTCTCTTGGGATATCTTTAGCTTTCCAATTTTCTTCAAGAGCATATCTTGAAGTTCAACGATGTAGGCCGGTGGCTCCTCATCTTTTTCAATCGCTTTGCTACCTTTTTCAACCTCTTCTTCTTCATCAGAATCTGAAACAATGAGTTTCTTACCTTTCCTAAAGGATGATGATCCTCCTTCATCAGCAAGCTTCTCTTCAGGAATGTTCTGATTAAGATCTCTATGGAGATTCATCCTACCGAGAGCATGAACATCAAAGATGCGTGCCGGATCCAGAATAGTGGTTTCATTATCCAAGGACACATTATAACCAATAAACAGAATGGTGAGATAATGGCCGTGGGCAAGGGTAGATGAAGGTCGGGCAGAAGAAGCAGATGCAAGGAAGGAGTCCATTATGACTTTCGCCAAATTGCCACGAATATTCCCTAGTATTACATAGATGCACTTGGCTTGTTTCTCAGATAGTACATAGTGGCTTCCAGATTTTTGAGTTATATTGTAAGACAATATATTTGCAAGGATTCTTTCTGGATAGCAAAGATCGCTACAAGGAAGTTTTGTTTGGAAATATTTTCCAGGCAAATACATTCTCTCAAAAATGTTTTCATCAGCCGTCTCTATATTATCCAGTATCACACCAGTGTACGGGGTTCCTAAGGCTTCTCCTAGAGATTTTACGGTTATGGCAAGTTTAGTATCAAGCACTTTGGTGATAAATCTACTCTTGGTAAGGTCATAATCCATATTAGCATAGAAGAAATGCACGAGTCTAGGATAGCAGAAATACATATTTTCAGCAGAAAATAAGTTTGCCAAGTTTTGAAATTCCAGAATGCTGTCAATACCATAGTCTTCTACATGATCAAGTTTTACAAATCTTTCATGAAGAATAGGCTTTTTGGAAATTTTAACAAAGTGTTCGTAGGTAGTGGTTCTAAAGAGATAGGGCAAGATGGTTTCTTTTTCAGAGATGGATTCAGTTGTGATCTTCCTCTTCTTTGAAGCTAATTTCTTAAAAGGCATCTAGATGAAATAAACATGATTTACAAAACTAGATATGCAAGAATATATAAGAGCATCAACAAATAAATGAAGTAAAAGTTGATGAGAGAAGATTTTACCTTGAGTAAAATTGGGAGGATGATGAAACCAAGTGATGGTAGTAGTTGAATAACCAAGAGATCACTAAGTGCCAAAGAAAAATTTTCAAGAGGATGAGAGAATGGGTAGTTGGCTATCTTAGGGTTTTGACTATGGGGGTTTTTAACAATGAGGTGAAAGAGGATGAAGATTTGTGACCTTTAGATCGAGATATAAGAGGTTGAGATCAAGTTTTTCTTATTGGGTTTAAGTTACCCTTTTGGACATGAACCCATTAACTCAATGGAACCCAATAGGAGTTAGAAAAAAAACAAGAAAATTAAACCCAGAAATCTGCACAGCATGCTGGTAGTCGACTCCCTCATGTAGGTAGTCAACTCCCTGCTGGGCTGAGTCGTTTTCTTATCCCGATGGGGTTTGGTCCAAGGCTGGGTGCGTTTTCTGAACAAAAAAGTTTTATAGAGATAACACAAACATTTATATTCATATATAAGAGATTTTAAAATAATTATTTAATCATTTAAACATGTTAGGCATATATTTTTGCAAAGCAATTTTTGTCGCAAAAAAACTTTTTGATGCAGGTCTGGTTATCAAGCGTTGGATCTTATTTCTCCTCTTCGTTTCTTTTAGAGTACCTGAGAAGATAAACGTATATGGTACTCTTTTTGCATTTGAGTCCAGAAGGTTAGTCTTTGGGAAACCAAATCCAATATGGTTTAGTTCCTTCAGGGAAAATATATTTATAATTTTTGTTTAAATGGACTTGCTGAACAAAGTTTGTAGCGTACCTTTTCTTCCTTTTGTCGGACAAGTCTTTTAGTATCCAGATGCTCAGAAAATTATTGTTAGAATGATGCATCCTAGTATGCTTAACCTGTTTCTTGGTATGATTTGAATCATATCCAGTCCGGTTTTGCTAGATGAGGCTTTTTGATTGTCTATTAAACTATCTAGCTTCCATTTTCCTTTGTTGAAATTTTCAGTAATTTTCATCATAGCGTCGTATTTATCTTTGACAGATATGAAAAGATTATTCAAATTCTCAACCCTTTCATTTACGGAAAGATTGTCTTTTTGCAAAGAATTATTCTTTTCTTTAAGAAGGCTATTTTCCTTAATAACTTCTTCTTTTTCTTTAACATCCTTTTTAATATTCATAAGTGTTCTTCTATGTTCTTTTATGAGCTTTTCATGCATTTTGCATAGCTCCTTATATGCTCCCCTATAATCCATGTCTTCATCATCACTTGATGACGAATCACTGTAACTAGATGAATTATGATGCGAGCTTACCTTAGAAGATGTGGAAGCCATGAAGCCTATGTGTGCTATTTCTCTTCTTTCATCATTGTCGTCTGCTGAGGATTCATCGGACGAAGAGACGTCGCTCTGGTCGAAAGATACGTAAGCTTCCTTCTTTGGTCGTCGGAATTTGTTTCTTCCATTGTTTCTCTTTTTATTGCTTTCTCGGTTCTTCCCACGATCTCTGGAATCATGATTGCTTCTTTCCAACGGACAGTCTCTTTTGACGTGCCCTGGTTTATTGCAACCAAAATAGATAATACCGTTAGTGGGTCTAAAAGAATGTTTACCATACTTACTTGTGATGAACTCTTTAAAGTTCTTTGAGATGAAGGCAATATGGTCTTCTTTGTCAATGTAGTCGGAATCTTCTTCTTGAGCTTTAAAAGCGAGATTCTTCTTCTTTGGTTTTTCTTCGATCTTCTAATCTTATTCAAGTTCAATCTCATATGCCATGAGATTTCCCATTAGTTCTTCGATGGTAAGATCCTTCACGTTATGGGCTTCTCGAATGGCCATTGTCTTTCCCTTCTATTCGGGTCAGAGAGATCTCAGTATTTTCATCATCTGCTCGTATTCAAAAAGTTTCTTTCCTAATCCTACGAGCTCATTTGTAATGTTAGTAAAACGAGTATTCACATCGGTGATACTCTCTTCTTCTTCCATTTTAAAAGATTCGAATTTAGAATGTAAAACATTTATGCGGGATTCCTTTACCTTTTCAATTCCCTCGTGACTTACTTGTAGGATGTGCCATATTTGATGTGTTGTCTCGCATTGGGAAACTCGATTGAACTAATTTCATGTTACATCGCAAAATAGTGCATTCATTGCCTTTGCATTAAGATTTGCTCTCTTCTTGTCGTCGGCTGACCACTTCCCAAATTCAACTTCGATGGATGCGATGTATGGAACTTTTGTGACGGTCCATGCTTCGATGTCCAATGACTCCATGTGAGTATTCATTTGGATCTTCCAGCTAGCGTAGTTTGTTCCGTTGAACAGTGGTGGTCACATGGTATTGAGTCCTTTAGAATGGAATGATGTTGACGCCATCACCTTTATAGCCTCGCTCTGATACCAAGTGTGGGATCATGTGGATGGCAAACAACATTAGAAGGGGTTTGAATAGTGTTGTATGAAATAAAAATTTTCGTTCTTAATAGATTAACACAATTCAAAGCCTTCTAATGTTGCCTAAGAAACCAATAGAGTGATCTACGCTTGGTTCTTAATCAACTTAAGTAATCTTCAAAAACAAATTAGAGATAAAACTCTTCTGGTAGTCGACTCCCTATGAACAGTAGTCGACTCCCAGAGGGAAATTAAGCACATCTCAGTCAATGAAAAAGATATATGCAATTTCAAATAATATCAATGTTATATTTATATTTACAACTGATATCAGAAAGATAATCTTTGCAATAATGACAAGGAATTACAAAGATATAATAATAACAAAATAAATAAGAATTGCTTGCAGAGATAAATTATCAAACACAGAAAAGCAAACGCAGAGACAAGCGATTTTTATCCTGGTTCCCCACAATTTGGGTACGTCTAGTCCCCGACCAATCCGGTACGAGATTTTCAACTATCTGCCTTGGCAAATACAAGCACCTAACTTCACTTAGGATTTTTCCACACACCTAGCCTTGATTAGGAATTACGATTGCAACACTGCAATATCTCAACACCTAGACTTGTCTAGCATTTCCAACACCCTCGCAACAAAGGGCAAACACAAAACAAAATCCATATCCAACTCACCACAATGTTTGGTGGAGTTTGGATTTACACCCAAATTCTATAACCAATAGTAATAGACAACTATGTGTATTTGTAGCTTAATAGAATAAGATTTTAGATCACACAAAGATACGAATAAAGTCTTTGTGATCTAAATCAATGGTTTTCAAAATCCTTTCAAATAAAATTTGAGAATAAAGAATATGGATTTTGAAAACAAATAGCCAAATAAAAATTGATCTATAGAAAATAATATCTTTAAAGAAAAACGAGATCACGAATGTAAAAACAGATTTGGCTAAAAAATGAGAGCTGAGAATTTGAGAACGTTTAGAACTTTTGCGCAAAAGAGAATTTTGATTTTCAAGTATTGTGTTTTTCTCTCAAAGAAATAGTCTTCTATTTATAGGTAAAAATGGAGAATTCAAAATTCAAATTCATTTGACTTTTGCCCCGAGAATCATGGGAGCAATAAATGAGATAGATGTCAAAAGTCAGGTCAAACGTTGAATTTCGACAGCTGGTAGTCGACTCCCACTCCTTGGTAGTCGACTCCCAGAGGAGTTTCTTCTGAGACACAGCTAGTAAAACATGTAGTTAGCTCTAGGGTGTAATGGAGTTTAACTACCAAAGTGAAAAGTGACTAGCAAAAGCTCTCAATAATTTTGAAAATGATTTTAAAAGATTTTAAAATATTTAACTTCAAAATCATTTGTGTGTGGGTTTTATCTATACTTTTGGCTTTAACATAACCCTAAGAAGGACACAACTCACACACTGTAGACTAGGACATGTCTTCGAAAGCTTGATCAACTGATGGTGTAGATGCGAGCTTCTTATGAGCTTCTGTTCCATTTGAGCTTGAGTTTCATCATCGAGCTAGAAACATTCATCCTTGTCTTTGCTAAGTGAGTGTAGATTGCTCTTCTTTGGAGTATGTATAAGGCTGCGTAATCTACACACTTAACTGTAGTGTAGTTAGTACACTAACTTCATTTGGTGTGCTCATCATCAAAACTACTTGGGGTGGAATTCAATTTCCATCAGGATATACTACTCCCTATATCTCCTAGTGTATATTCAATCATAACAGCACATGTAATCACACCGTACCACATTAAATCATGTTTGCTATATCTAATATACATTCAACACTACTATAAATACACCAATATATAGTTATTCAAATTCACTCAAGATTTTCAACGAATGATGTTGGGCGCATATGAAATACACCCGGCATGCTTCCCAATAATCCAGTGTGGTGGTATTTGGCGCGCCTCTTCGTGTCGGCCCTCGGCGGCCAAGGAGATAGTAGTCTCTGGTTCTTGATGGTGCAAGTAAATGTCCGGTGGCTCTTCGTCAAGAACTCGTAGATATGCAGCCACCACCTTGTTGTATACGACGTCACCGTTGTCGTCCAAGATCATCTTCATTGGATCTTTGGAAATCTCTGATGTGTCCATATTTTACATGTTTTAACCGCATCATTTCATGTCATTTCTGCCTCCAAACTCCATATTTTCATACATTATCGCTCTTCTAACGCCATATTCGAGTTTTGTATAGCTTTTTGGATTTTTAGGAGTTTTGGAGCAAATCGGAGCTATTTTGGTACATGGACACATCCGGCACGTCAGAGACGTCATTGGAAAGTCTCCATGGGAGTTCGCCGAGGAATGGAAGAAGATTGGAGGAGAGGATGAGAAGAGAACGAGAAATGGCAAGATTCAGATCAGTTTCCTAGGTGAGTCAACCGAGTAGCATCAGCTACTCGGTCGAGCTGACACGCTGAAATCGCACAGGAAACAGCTCTGACCTACTCGACCGAGCAAACAGCCGACTCATCCGAGTCGCACCAAACAGATGAAGATTTCGAGCCTCTCTCCTAGGCATCCCAACTCAACCAAGCAGCAAAGCAACTCGACTGAGCAGCTCACGTGCTGGACCCGAGTCGAAAAGAAACAGAGCGACATTTTGGAGGAATTTTGGATCTACTGTAGCTCGACAAAGTAGGGGGTCTACTCGACCGAGTAGCCTGTATCCACCAGACGCAGAAGCAGCAGCGAGGGGAGCCTGTAGCTGACTCGACCGAGTAGGCTCCTCTACTCGGTCGAGTAGCCAACATGACCAGCCTAGTTTGTGGGCCCAAGTGCCCAGATTTTCTGAGATTTTTGGGGATCTTCCCCTATGTATTTAAGGATGTTTTAAGATTTATTTTCAGAGAGGAACTTTAGAGAAACTCTTAGTTAAGTTTTTATTAGGTTTTTGAGAATTTGTTCCATCGCTATTTTGTATGAAGCAAATCATGGATTTTTACTATTGTTTTGCACAAGGAATCTTGTCTTCTTAATTCGCTGGGGATTGATATTGCTTCTCGACGTGTTGGTAGCGATTCTCTACCCTTTATATTGCTTTTTGATGTTTTCCATTGCTGTGATGAATTCTATTGCATCTAATGAATATTTTATTTTTATTTCTATGATGTGTGAATATTTCTATCCAGGGCTAATGGATTAGCCCATGGATTTTAGGATTGAGATGCAAAGTTAGGATTTTTAGGTTGTGTTGGTATAAAAGAGAAGTATTTTGGTTGATCTTGCAAAGTTTATAGGAGAACTCGTACTGAGATTGTGCCCATGGTTGGTGGAATCGATTGGCTTAAGGAGTATCCTATATGCTTAATTAGGAAGTTAGTGGATTCAATTGGAACTCGTGATCATGCCCGGCTCGTGTCTTGATGGGATCCACCAACGAACTATATTACTAATTGACGGTTACCGCCATTGCGTCAATGAGAGCCACCAAATTACATTGAAGCTCTAACCCACGAGAGTGGCATGAGCTTAGATCATTCCGTCCATGAGAACGTCATGAATATTTTCGATTCTTAATGAATGTGTCATGTGCTCCTACAGGTTAATGTGATACGTTAGATTCATGGTGCTTAGAACCATGAATTCTACATCTTGGATGCAATAATCCGTATAAAACCAATGCAAGGTAAGAGCCTTAACCAAGCATCAACGTCCAACGATCACAGCGGTGAGTCCTAAGGCCCTAGTCTTTATTAATTGTCCACAATCCTATACAACCAATCTTTCGAAACCGATTGTTACCTATATTCTGAGATTTAAAAATAACACAAGACAATAACATGCATACCTTCCCTTTGGGATCGATACCTTTTATACTATTACTTGACACCGTACACTTGCGTAAAGTGCCGGGGATTCGCATTTGGGATACATTTAGCATTTGGCGTTCGTGCCATTACTAGGTGATTTGAAGGTGTTAGTTTCAGGAGCATCAAGTTTTTGGCGCCATTGCCGGGGATCGCATTTGGGATACATTTAGCATTTGGCGTTCGTGAGCTAGGTGATTTCTAGGTGTTAGTTTCGGGAGCATCAAGTTTTTGGCACCGTTATCGGGGAAGGTAACAGTGTTACTTGGATTATTTTTCTATTGAAGAATTTGTTAGCAAATCTTATCATCTCTCATCTTTCCAGACTTTTTATTCTTTTTATTCTTTTTTTACTAATGCTACTAGACAGCCAATATTCTTCATAAGAAATCAGGTATAATAGAGATGCAAGTGCACTGGAGAGTGACTCTGATAGTGACTCAGAAGGGTTTAGTTTCTCTCCATACCAAGCACTTGGGCTTCAAGACTCACGTATGGATGAATCCATGGTCGAATGTGCAGCGAGAGAACTACTGGATGTAGTCCGATTCATCGGGGCAGGAACTTACGCAGCAGGTAATGAGAACCAACAGATGGTTATGAATCATATAATGAAAATTGTCTCTGATACCATTGAGGATGACATCCATATTAGCTTTGAAGGAGATGTGATGCATCTCTGTGCTATTGAAACTCTACCAGTCGACGCACATTGGGGAGCGACTCGTCAAACTGAACCGCTGGACGAGCCACGACTCTTAAGTATACTAGTGAGCGTAGTAAATGATGTGTGGACCATTGGCCAGGTAGAATTCCTCGCAGAGGACCCAATTGTTCAAGTACTTTCGGTCTTCACTGCGAGCAACTTCCAGGATGCAGAGTCCTTGGACGGCGTCCCCATCTCTGTCGGAGTCTACGCACAGTACGAGTGAGACACTTTAAGATTTTATGGTGACAACATACTCCTGACTGAGACCTACGAAGATCATGACCATGGGGAACACGTCGACCCCGAGCTGCCCCAAGGCGATATCGATGAGGGAAGCCTTCTTGGCTCTACACCTGACAATGTGTGTCCATCTGAATACTCTATTCCTATTGACAGGCGCATTACAGAACCTGATCCCATGGAGATGGACTTCGCAGACGTCTACCACGATGTGCCATCATTGCTGTGCTCATCTTATGACTCTACCGACAAAGAATCCCCAGCATCTGAACCAGCAGTTGAAGATGCATCCTTTTCACAGGCAACCGATGATGGGGGCACAACACCCTCTCAAGTAGAACTAAAACCCCTTCCCGCAACTTTAAAATATGCTTTCTTAGGGGAGAACTCCACTTACCCTGTCATCGTTAGTGCCTCCCTTACTGAACAATAATTAGATAGCCTTCTCAAAACTCTAGGAGCACATAGGAAGGTGAGAGGGTATAGCATTGTCGACCTGAAAGGCATTAGCGACACCATATGCACCCTTAGAATCCGCCTCGAGGATAAAGATGCTACTTCCATTGAGCCTCAAAGGCGTCTAAATCCTAACATGAAAGAAGTAGTAAAAAAGGAGGTGCTAAAACTACTAGAAGTTGATATTATCTACCCCATTTACGACAGTTGATGGGTTAGCCCCGTTCAGGTTGTGCCCAATAAAGGGGGCATGACCATTGTGAGTAACGATAAAAATGAATTGATATCTATTAGGACTGTCATTGGTTGGTGCATGTGCATTGATTATAGAAAACTCAATAAAGCCACCAGAAAAGACCACTTCCCACTCCAATTCATTGACCAAATGCTTGAGCGACTTGCCAAGCATACATATTTTTATTACCTTAATGGCTATTCCAGATTCTTCCAAATCCCACTGCATCGTGAGGACCAATAAAAAACAAAGTTTACATGTCCCTACAGCACCATCGCATACCGAAGAATGCAGTTTGGTTTATGTAATGCACCCACGACATTCCAAAGGTGCATGACGCCCATTTTCCTAGATTTCATCAAAAATATAATGGAAGTTTTTATGAATGACTTCTCCGTTTATGGCACTGACTTCGATGCTTGTTTAGCAAATTTGTCTAAAGTCATAGAACGATGCCAAGATAATAATTTGACTTTAAATTGGAAAAAGTACCATTTCATGGTAACAGAGGGAGTAGTTCTTGGCCATGTCATCTCCTCTAAGGGGATCGAGGTTGACAAGGCCAAATTTGAGGTCATCAAAGACTTGCCGCCCCCCACTAATCTTAAGGGTATCAGTGGTTTTCTAGAACATGCAGGATTTTACCGCCGATTTATAAAGGATTTCTCTAGCATTGCTCGCCCCCTTACGGAGCTCCTTGTGAAGGATGCTCCTTTTATGTTTTCTGACGCTTGCTAGCAAGCTTTTAACAAGTTGAAAGAAGCTCGCATTTCTACACCTATCATACAACCGCCATACTGGAACCTACCTTTTGAGTTGATGTGTGATGCTAGTGATCAATCGGTGGGAGTTGTTCCCGGTCAAAGGAAAGAGTGAAAGCTTTACGCAATATACTACGCTAGTAAGACCTTGGATGATGCTCAGAAGAACTATACCACCACAAAGAATGAATTACTAGCCATGGTGTACTCCAATAAAATGTTCAGATCTTACCTTCTGGGGTACAAGGTAATAATCCATACGGATCTTGCAGCGCTAAAATACTTGTTAAGTAAAAAGGATGCAAAGCCGCGCTTAATACGATGAATTCTTCTCCTCCAAGAGTTTGACATAGAGATCAAGGACAAGAAGGGGGCCGAAAATGTAGTAGTAGACCATCTATCACGGCTAATTCATATGCATGGAGATGATAACATGCAAATTGATGACTCTTTCATCGGCGAACAATTATTCGCGGCATCCTCCTCTGAAACACCTTGATACGCCGATATAGTCAACTATTTGGTGAGCGGCATAATCCCTCATGGGATGGCAACCCATCAGAGGAGGAAGTTCTTACATGATGCCAGAAACTACTTTTGGGATGATCTGCACCTATTCAAGACATACGCCGATGGGATCATCAGACGATGCCTTCCAAAAGATGAGGCAACTTCCATTATGTCACATTGCTATGACCAACCTTGTGGGAGACATGTAGCAGTCACTATAACCACTGCGAAAATTCTCCAAAGTGGCTTCTATTGTCCCACCATCTTCAAAGACGCTAACGAATACATCAGAGCATGTGATAGGTGAAAAAGAACGGGAAATATCACAAAGAAAAATGAAATGCCTCTATAGGGCATTTGGAGATAGAATTGTTCGACTGTTGGGGTGTCGACTTCATGGGACCCTTCCCGACAAGTAACAGCAACAAGTACATCCTAGTCTCGGTTGATTATGTCTCAAAGTGGGTGGAAACCATAGCTGCCCCCAATGAATGATGCAAGGGTAGTGGCCAAGTTCTTCAAGCATATGATTTTCCCCGCTTTGGAGTCCTGATAACAGTTATAAGCGATGGGGGGAGTCACTTCATTGAAAAGATGTTTGAGACAATGCTTAAGAAATACGGAATGCACCACAAGGTCAGTCTTACATATCATCCACAAACAAGTGGCCAAGTTGAAATTTCCAATAGAGAGATCAAGAACATCCTAGGGAAGACGGTAAGCGCATCGAGAAAGGATTGGTCCCAAAAGTTGGACGACGCTCTTTGGGCGTACCGCACCGCTTTCAAGACCCCTATCGGAACAACCCCTTACAGGTTAGTATACAGAAAAGCATACCACCTACCGGTGGAATTGGAGCATAGAGCATATTGGGCGGTAAAGATGTTGAACTTTGATTACAAGAGCGCCGTCACACGATGATTCTTGAGTGTGAATGGGCTTGACGAAATCCGACGACACGCCTATAAGAATGCAAGGATGTACAAGGAAAAGACCAAGGTCTATCTTGATAAGAATATCATGGTGAGGCGCTATGAAGAAGGTGACCAAGTGCTCCTCTACAACTCGAGACTACGACTCTTCCCCGGGAAGCTAAAATCAAGGTGGTCTGGCCCTTACAAGATAATAGATATGTCACCGAAAGGTGCTATAGAACTTTAGGGGAAGAACAATAAATTTAAGGTGAATGGCCAAAGAATAAAACCATACGTAAAGGGAGAACCGATTGGACAAGAGGAAACCTACTTCCTCGAGGAATGCACCACCATCGATTGAAAATCTTGAGAGAGTTGAGCTTACGACTTAAATAAAACGCTAATCGGGAGGTAACCCGATTTTTTTCCATTAGTTTTTGTTTTTCTTTTTGTTTTTCTTTTCTCATTTAAAAACAAAATAAATATGTTTTTAATTCCAAGAAAATATGAAAACATAAAAAAATTGATGAGTTCCCCCTTCTACAAGTTGAACCATGTGGAGAGCGCGATAAACGATGAAAAGAAGGAGAAGGAACCAAAGGAAGAGCACCTTAGAGAAATACAAGCTTGGGGGAAAGTTACAGGCAACTCGGCCGAGTAGCTTCCCTGCTCGACCGAGCTGCATGGAATTGGCGAAAACAGGCAAAACCGCGCTCTTGATGTTAATTGCGACTCGACCGAGTAGCCCCCACTCGGTCTAGCTACAGTAAGAGCTGCAAAAAGCTAGCGATGAAGGTAAAAAGTGGCGCTAGAAATTAATTGTGACTCGACCGAGTACCCCCCTACTCGGTCGAGCTACTGACAGAGCCCAAAAAGCTCGAAGAAGAGCCCTCTATTTCTAATTCGACTCGACCAAGTAGCTACCCTACTCGGTCGAGATGTAGGGAGAGTCCCAAAAGTGCTAAAAGGGCGCTCTGGGAAGCTTAATGGACTCGAACGAGTAGCCACCCTACTCTTATTATTATTGTTATGAACTTTTAAACGCAAGAAACTGTAATGTTAAATGGTATCTCTACAGAAGCTTATTGGGCTCGAGCCTCACAGCTCCAGCCCATGCAGACCTTCGTCTCGTCCTCGTAACCATTTTGAGAAGCGCGGCGTGACAGGTTTTAGTGGTGACCCTTGCAGGTCATGCGAAAGTTCAAAACAATAAAAGTACTCGCATTCATTTAAATATCCAGTTTAAAATGTGCAAGTCTAATAATCCCTGGTTAGATTTGTGACCCTAGTGTGACCTTAGTTATGATCTCGTTATCTTAGGCACCATTCTACTGTCATCCTACCCGGTATTAACCTTGTTCGACTCCGGTGCATCTATGTTCATCATAACCTGGAGATTCGTAACAGAACACTCCATTCCCACCATACACTTCCTAAGTGTTGGTGCATCACTACAGGGAACGAAGTGGTGACGGTTAATTTGGGATGCCGCTCGATTTCGTTAGTGATCAGTGGACACGAGCTTTATGCTGACTTCATTGTCCATGATCTACCACATTTCGATGTTGTTCTTGGCATCGATTGGTTGGGAGAATTCCATGCTTCGATCGATTGCAGTAGCAAGAAGGTGGTATTCAGGATTCCAGGCCACCCGGAGTTCGAGTTTCACAGTAGAGAGAGATCGCTTGGGCCCGTTAGATTCCGGGCCAAACTGAAGGAGTCGATCGTTGTCGCCATGCAGATGGAGACCCAAGGCCAGCAGTCGTCAGAGACTTCGACGACATCTTCCCGGATGATATTTTAGGTTTGCCACCCAATAGAGCTTTGGAGTTCAGTATATATCTGATGCAGGGAGCGCAACCTAATTCAAAGGCACCATATCGGATGGCTCCTGTAGAGCTTGAAGAGTTGCGAAAGCAGTTGGACGAACTGTTGCAGAAGGGCTTCATACACCCTAGTGTGTCACCTTGGGGTGCACCAGTTTTGTTGGTGAAGAAGAAGGATGAATCCTGCCGAATATGTGTGGACTACAGAGGACTGAATGCAGTGACTGTGAAGAAAAGTATCCACTACCTCGGATTGATGATATTTTTGATCAGCTTGGAGGTTCGAGGGTTTTCTCGAAGCTGGATTTGAGGAGCGGGTACCATCAGCTGAAGGTGAAGAAGGACAATATTCTGAAGACGGCCTTTAGGACTAAGTACGGACACTATGAGTTCATAGTCATGTCCTTTGGTGTGACCAACGCTCCAGCAGTGTTTATGAACATGATGAATTTGATTTTCTACGACTTCTTGGATAAGTTCATCTTCATCTTCATAGACGACACTCTTATTTACTCGAAGTCTGAAGAGGAGCACTGTCGTCATCTGAGGACAGTGTTGGAGACACTGAGACGTCATAAGTTGTATGCCAAGTTTAGTAAGTGCGAGTTCTGGTTAGACAGAGTCTCATTCCTGGGACACGTGGTGTCTGTAGATGGCATATCTGTAGATCCAAAGAAAGTCAGAGCAGTCAGCGAGTGGCCGACCCCGCAGTCAGCATTAGAAATCAGGAGCTTTCTTGGTTTAGTTGGCTACTACCGTCGGTTCATTAAGGATTTTTCGAGGATTACATAGTCGATGACGAAGCTGACGAGGAAGGATAAGGAGTTTGTCTGGTTAGAGGATTGTGAGAAGGCCTTCAGTATCTTGAAGGAGAAGTTGACCACAGCACCGGTATTGGCTGTACCAGATCGGAGTGGAGGCTTCGAGATATACGGTGGTGCATCAGGCAATAGACTCAGATGCGTCGTGCATCAACATGGTCACGTGGTCGCGTACGCTTCTCGGCAGTTGAGGAATCATGAGAAGAACTACCCGACGCACGATCTGGAGTTAGCAGCGGTGATTTTTGCATTGAAGATATGGAGACAATTCCTGCTAAGTGAGAGCGTAAAAATCTTCACCGATCACAAAAGATTGAAGTACATTTTTACGCAAAAGGAGCTCAACATGCGTCAGAGACGATGGTTGGAGCTGATGGCAAACTATGAGATATATATACAGTATCACCCGGGGAAGGTGAATGTAGTGTCAAGTGCTTTGAGCAGACTCTTCGCAGTGATGATGCATACTACCGACTGGAGAGTACGGAAGGAGCTGAGAGGGATGGACATTGAGGTTGTCCTATAAGGAGTGATCGTTTCGTTGATGAATTTGCTTATTCAGTCAACGATCATAGACCGTATCAAGGCAGCTCAGGCAGGAGATTCGAAGCTGCAAAGGATCAGGAGACAGGTGGAAGCTGGACTTCAGACGGAGTTTTTTATTCATTAGGATGGTTTGCTGAGGTACATCAGTAGACTCTGCGTACCTACAGGTGACATTAGAGAGGAGCTGTTGAACGAGGCTCATAGCTCGCCTTATTCCATACATCCTGGAGGTACGAAGATGGATAAGGACCTCCGCCTGAATTATTGGTGGATTGGCATGAAGAGGAGTGTGGCACGGAGCGTTGCAAAATGTTTGGTATACCATCAGGTGAAAGCAGAGCACCATCGGACAGCAGAATTGCTACAACCGCTTCTTATTCCGGAGTGGAAGTGGCAGCACATCACGATGGATTTCGTGACAGGACTACCTCGGAGCCCGAAGCAGAACGATGCAGTCTGGGTGATCATTGATCGATTGACCAAGTCTGCACATTTCATACCTTTCCGAGTGGGACAGTCCACGGAAGTCTTGGAGAGGAAGTATCTAGATGTAAATTTTGTTTCACTTCTCTATTTATAGTTCCTCCTTGAGTTTAGTTCGTGATGTAGACCATGTGCATGCAGGATATTGTGCGTTTACATGGAGTTTTGGTGAGCATCGTATCTGACAGAGACTCAAGATTTACATCTCAGTTCTGGAAGAGTCTGTGGGAGAATCTTGGTACGAGTCTGATTTTCAGCATGGCGTAACACCCACAGAACGATGGCCAGTCAGAGAGGACGATTCAGATTCTGGAGGATATGCTGAGAGCTTGTACGCTCGATCTGAAGGGTTCATGGGAAGATCATCTTCATCTACTGGAATTCACATACAACAACAGCTACCAGGCGAGCATTGGCATAGCGCTGTTTGCTACCCTATATAGAAGGAAATTTTGATCACCACTGAGCTGGGATGACACCGGGGATCGAGAGCTGTTGGGTCCAAAGATGATTGTAGAAGCGGTGGATGTCGTGAGAGACATCAAAAATAAGCTCCGGATTGTGCAAAATTGTTACAAGTATTGGGCAGACACCAAGAGACAGCCTTTGGAGTTTCAGCCAGGAGATCATGTCATCCTGAAGATTTCTCCGAACCACAGAGTCATTCGTTTCGGGAAGAAGGGAAAGCTGAGTCCGAGGTATATTGGACCGTTTGATGTGTTGGAGCGTGTGGGGGCAGTGGCTTATCGCCTTGCTCTACCACCATCTTTGGAGGGAGTTCACGACGTTTTCCACGTATCTCAGCTACGTCGATACATCAGTGATCCATCGCACACTTTGGATTTTTCAGAGATCACGGTTCGACCTGACCTGACTTATGAGCAGCAACCAGTGCAGATTTTGGACCGTCGACAGAAGCAATTGAGGAACAAGGTAGTCGACCTGGTGAGGGTGATGTGGCGTCACAGATCACCTGGAGAGTCCACTTGGAAGCACGAAGATGAGATAAGAGAGCGCTACCCGCATGTTTTCCCCGAGCAGTAGTTCATGTAGATTCCAAGGGCGGAATCATTTCTGAAGGTGGGTGGATGTAACGGTCGTTTTTCAATCGTGTGTATTTCAGCGTGTACGTTCTTTTTCGTACGCGTATTTTATTTGACCTCCTCTTCTATCCAAAACGTGCAAAGTGTAATGTCGTTATGACCCTCAGATAGAGAAGTTATTTATGGGATTTTTAGTGAATGTCATTTCACGGGTCGTTCTCCCACAAATCAGCTTTGATTGAAGGGGTGTCGTAACTTTAGACTTCGATGTTTGAACTTTTTATTTTTAGTTTCGTTTTCCGTGAACCTGGAACGTGACCTATCACTGTACCCTCGAGCCTCTCATCATCACGGTCGTCCCGATATTTTTCTCGTAATTTTCAGACACTGTTATCCCGATCTATCACCCTAATTACTCTTAAACCCATTTAGCCTAATCTAATTTGAATTTCAAACTTTAAACCGAAATCTAATAGGATTCATACGTATCACAAGATTTATTCTTCTAGCTATTCTCACCCTAACTCTACCCTCCCCCTCTCACACACCCTCTCTCCAATCAACTTAAACTACACCCCTTTCATCCCCTATTTAGCATTTTACCATCTTATAACACAACATACACAACCCTAGGGCTTTCACGCAAATCTCAGCCACCACCCCTACAAACTCACGCATCCGAGCTCCTCCCCCTCATCGGTGATCCTCCTCCTCTCCTCCCTACAACCCCTAGACTCCGGCCAAGGTTTCCCCTCCTCCTCGACAACCCCCCCCCCCCCCCCCCCCCCCACGCCAAGACAGCCCCTTCCTCAACAAAGCTATCGGCAGACCTCAAGGAAACCCACGGCCGATCAGTAGCTATCGCCGGAACCCCCTGCCACCAGCGACCTCCCACTGGCCTCCTCTACCGACTGTTGGCCCCCTTGGCCCCGACAGACCGTCGGAAGCCCTCGACAGTCACTGTCATCCCGTTGTGCATGCAACCCAGTCTGGCCTCATTCTGTAGCTACCACCGGCCGTTGCTCTGGCCACCCCTCAGGCCATGTGACCCCACTTCGGCCTCCTCTTATCCCCAGTAGCCCCTTGCTCCTAGGAGCCAATGCACGCCGCAGATCTCGTGCTCTTTACCGACGTCGTTGACGTCGTCGTGTCGTTTCGTTGCGCTACTCGGAATCGAAGCGATCCTGACGTCGTTCCCATTGTCGTGCTATCTCGCTGTGCTACTTGCAACCGAGACAATCCCGAGAAGATCCTTACTGCGCTACCGAGGTCGAGGACACAGAGCACCGCCACTGTTCTAGATCTGACGTCAACACGTGTGCGTTCGTCGCACTAGGTTGGTCTTTTCACTCGTAGCAACCCAAATCGTACGACATTGAAACCATAATTAAAAATCGACAACTAACTCACTAAATTTACTTTTACATACCGTTAAACCGTTGTAACATCTAGGATCGACGATCGGACTATATTGACTGTGCACATAGGATAGAATCGTCGTAGTGAACCGTAGAACAGGTTTGATCACATGAACCAATGTTTTGGGACTGTTAGGATAGCCATGCTTAACTTAGAAACATACCATAATATGAACCTCTAAAACGCGACCTGACACCCGCCGTTGACTTGTGACAGCGGACGTTCACCGATGCGTCGATCGAGACGAGACGCCTCCCACAGACGTTCTACTCGCCACCGCAGGCAAGTGCCCCCACTTGCGTAGTACGGCCATGTCTAGGCCACTTTATTCTTAAAACTGTAAACTGTTGAACAAGAGAATCGGACGTGAAATATAGCATCCGGGACCCCCTCACGATATCCTAGACTTGATAACGAAGTCTAGGTATAAAATGCAAACATGTTAGGAACTATCTGTGTGTGTGTGTACATGTGGACACCCTAGAACCATGTCATGTCATGTAACATCATTTACGACTTGTCATGCATAGCCTGCGGGAAATAGGGTACTCTCCGAGATAGAGAGAGTGATTCCTTGTACAGATTCACCTACGGGAAGCCCATCACTCACTAGGACAGAGTGAGTGGCCCTACAGACCATGGGGATAGAGGCACTCACTGAGCTAGAGTGAGTGGTCATATACAGTGGTACAGATTCACCTACGGAAAGCCCGTCACTCACCAGGACAAAGTGAGTGACCCTGTAGACCATCGTGATAAAGGCACTCACCGAGCTAGAGTGAGTGGTCATATACAGTCTTGCTTTGAGTACTTGGGGTGGGGTAGGGTTGAGCGGCCACTAGGTTAGAGAGTTTGGCCACTTTCTAAGCTGAAAGCGTGAACCCTCTTGGTGTCGAGTTGCTTGGTGTCACACAGTATTGTCCAGTCTTGTCTTTTCTTGTCTTGGTAGCTCCCGCTATGACTTTGCCTACCACGTTTACTTTCTGCACCGTCTTTACTTTTCCTTACTTATACATGCCATGCTGTTGGAACATCTCAATTTAAATCAACATTAAAATGTCATCTTTAAATTCCTTTACACTTGCAGTAGAGTCTTCTAAACTTTCCGTGTAGACTTTACCTGACGTACATCTCCTTTTCTCTTGGGTGTTGTACGTCAGGTACCGAGACAGAGTACACCGACAGGCCGGCCTTACTTGAGGACTTGGAGCCGGAGGACGTTGATCCGGAGTGCATTCCAGACGAGGACTAGATCTGGAGGTCCCTCACCGTTGTGCTCTTATAGAGGTTACTGCTTTTTAGTTTGGGTGTGTAGCTGGTCGGTCCTGAGTATACACCCAAAGAACGGTTGTAGTTTTACCGCAAGCGCACGGTGTAGCGGCGAGCGGGATATCGAACACAGGGAGGACGAATGACCGTGCTTGCTCCTAATCAACCTGGCTACTTGAGAGAGAAATTTGCCTTTGGCGATCCTGTCACAATCGTCAGACAAAACGTGCAGAAATATCAAATCAAATAAAGAACGTCTAGGGAATGGGGAATCCCCGCTACTCACCGTATTTCATAAATGTGGTTCGTCGGTATCAAAATTGCTTGAATAAGAATTCGGATGAACTAGTTGCAACTGAATGTAGAACCAAGCTCACGCTCTCGCGCTGTTGCCGGTCTATAGCTATCCTAGGTTTGGATCCAATCTCTTGCAAACCCTAGCCTAGGAAAGCTAGCATTAGGATCAACATCATCGTCCAATCGCGCACCGAGTCCAATCTCTTGCAAACTCGGTCCGCGATCTAGATTGTGATAGTTCCTACCCGTCCAATCTCTTGCAAACGAGTATCGGCATGGAATTGCAACCGGAAATCCTAGTATCGGTCCAATCTCTTGCAAACTGATACTTCGAAAATCCGATTCCAACCCAATTCGGATTTCTAGGGCTTCCTATCAAATTGGGATCCAATCTCTTGAAAATCCCAATCGATATGAATACCTAGCCATCCGTAGTAAATTAATCACAATCTAATCCCTAGTTATTAATTCTAGCACAATTTCTACCAATTCATCACAAATATGAAAGTGGGTTCGTAGGGTTCATCCCCACGCCCCAAGACGTGGAGACTACTCACAAATCATAGCAATATCACAAGAATAATCAATGAAATAAGCAATAGAATTCATCACAATATTGAGATAAGCAATAAAAATAGAATTTTTAAGGAAAAGAGATGCAAACCAATGGAGTTCTTCAATAGTTCCAACAAAAATCACAAATATTGTCTCTTCTCCAATCACAATAATAAAGATAAAAAGTAATCTAAAAAGCTGCAAAAATCTAAGGGAGAGGCTCTCTAAACTAGGGTAAAAACAGGGCTTAAATAGCCCTCAAAATCGTCCAAAAATCGTGACCAAAATACCCCTGCACAGCCTGTTTTCTGCAGTTTTCGCTACAGGCAGCGCATCGCACTCGGCCGAGTGACAAAAGTCGCTCGGCCGAGTGAAAACCCTGTCATTTTCCAGTAAGTCGGGGGCTTCAGGGGTCTTCAGTTTGGGGGCGGCTCGGCCGAGTGAATTGTCGTCACTCGGCCAATGGCTTCAAGGCACTCGGGCGGACGTAATAATCCACTCGGCCGAGTGGGTCTTCTGAAGTTCAGGCGGCCAAAAAATAGTAACTTCGATGTTTTGGAAGGGCCTCGTCTGGGCGCCACTCGGGCGGACGCGATATCGTCACTCGGCCGATGTGGTCTCCGGTGCTCGGCCGAGTGCACATAGAAATCGTATCTGTTCAGGTCGGCCGAGCAGTGTCTCGCTGGTCGGCCGAGTGGCTCCTCCACTCGGCCGAGTGGGATACAAAAAATGCCCAATCTGATTGTTTTGGCCTCCTCGTCGCTCCTGTGACGTCCATTCTTCTTCCGCTCCTCTCCAACAGCAAAATACCCCTCGGGGAGGTCGTCGGTGACCGTCTAAAGTGAGCGCATCTCAAGATCACTCCAAATCGCGCCAAATCACCAGAAATGCGACAAAAACAACAAATCGTGAAAAGCATTGCAATATCGTCGATATATCGTGAAAAACATGATTTGGGCGATCTAAATGGCATGCAAACATGCGGAAAAAAGGTGTAAAATAAGGAGTGATCAAAATCCCCCAAGCTTGCCTCTTACTCGTCCTCGAGGAAGATAAGTAAAAGGCGAAACCGGTGGATTCGGAAAACGGCGAAAAGAAACGAAAAATGAAAAACGAAGAAGAATGAAAACGAAATAGAATAAAGTAAGAAAGAAAGAAGCGAAGAGGTAGGATGCTAGATCATTTCCTCAGGACGTGGGTTTCACTTACTCATATAGTATGCTCTGAATGAATAATACATGTCAAAGAATTTTATTTTGATATCATAGTATAATAGTGCAAGTAGAAATAGAAAACCCATGAACAACGATATAATCATGAAAAACGGAATAATTTTAGAATTAGCATCGTCTGAAACATTTAATGCGGTATACAAATCACAGATCACACACTTTTCAATTGAACGCTTTCTATCAGGAGTATAAGAGTATCACACTATAGAATAGAGAGAATAGAAAAGTATGGATTTCATGAAATGAGTGCTAGGCTTAGATTTCTGGACTTCGTAGAACTAAAATAATCTCATTGAGTATAGAATATTACTTAGCCTAGGTCGTCGTGCAATGTCAAGTAGTCACTCTCTCACACATCAATGGATCCCCTCCCCCAAGCTTATCTATAAGCGTGGTGGCATAAAAAATATTTACATCCCCATTTTTATATACATATAGCTCCAAAAGTGATAAAAAGAAAGAAAGAAGAAAGAAAGTGAGATGGGATCTTTTATTGAGGATTTTTCCTCTTTTTCTCTTTTTTCTTCTTTTTTTTTTGAATATAGCATATATACAATGATCCCAACTCAAAGAGAGATAATGATATACAAGAATGTTTTTCTCTCTTTTATTATTTTTTTTTATAGAATAAGAGACTTGGAGCTAGGAATTAATAGCGGGGGAAATGCCATAAAATAGAATCACTAAGGGGAGATTCACCAATGATTTTAAAAGTAGAGAAATGATGTTCAAGATTTGTGGAGAAAGAAATAAATATAACTCTCGGTTCACTCTAAAAGACATGCACGACAACTTCAGCAGGGTAATCTAATCTACTCAGTTTCGATCACAAAAAAGCTAACTAATCCAGATTTATCATAGCTAACATCATCCAATCATCCTGAAGTGAAGTGTACAATTCATGCATATAGAAGTGATATAGGAAAAGAAATCAGTACTCCAGATATAGGCATTCAATGCGTGAATCTTGGTGTGTTTTCTGTGATAGCATACATATGAACATTCAGACTCAGCTAATAATAAAATTTCATCCATTTTCATGCGGAAAAAGGTGTGGGTTACTATGCTACATGCAAAGCAAGTCATAGCATCTGATATCTGAAATAAAACCTAAGACATGACAAATATAGCATGCATATAGAATAAGCTAAATCCAACGTCATCATCATCACAGAAAAGTCATCTCTAGCATGAGATGAAAAAGAAATAAAGATAAAGGGAAAATAGAACTATTTACAATGCAGCACACAGAAAAATAAGAAAAACGTGATGCATGGTAAAATGAAAGAAAAATGAGTGCAAAAGTGAAAAACAGTGTGAAAAAACTAAAAAATAAAGGTGGTAAATCAAAAAGAACGTGAGAACTCACTCCCCCAAGCTAAATGGCACAGTGTCCTCAATGTGCAAAGTGTGGCACACCGAGAGACAAGAAATGTGAGGGGCAAGTGAGGATGCATGCATGGAAAAATGAAAATAAAAAAGAAAAATAAAGAAATGAAAATAGGATGCGGACATGATGCATGCACAGATAGGAGTGATACAGATATATAGGTGGCACCGAAAACTCTCCCTCTCTCCCAAAAAAGATGTATATAGATATGATCAAAAATAGAATCCCAAAATAAGTGAGGGGAGGGGGGTGGACAAAAGTGCATCAGGACCCAGCAGAAACGGGCAGCACAACGGCAGGAATGGAAAAATGGCATCAAGGGTGCCTAAGAAGGCGGTGCTGCGCCGTCTCCGTCCTGAGGCGGAGGTCGTGAGGGTGGTGCTGGCTGGACAGGCTGCTGAGCGGGGGTGGGCGTGGAAGTGGAAGCAGGTCTAGAGTGTGTGGCAGTGTGTGTGGGAACCTGCTGGGTGGGTGGGGGTACGCGTGGGAGACGCTCCAAGACCTGTGTAAGGCAGTAGTGGATCTGGGGGATCAGCTCGAAGCGTCCAGCCATCGCAGAGACGGTGGAGGACAGGGTCCTAAGGTCACCTCTAAGACCACTCACCGCCAACTCAAGAGCACGTATGCTCTGTAATACAGTGTCGGGCGGGGGTGGTGCAGAGGGACGCACCGGTCGAGGCTGCGCAGGGCGGGGCTGGCGTGCGCGGGTGGAGTATGTAACGGGCTCAGCAGGGAAGGGAACAAAAGGTGCCGCGCCTGGAAATGTGGGCCGGGCCTCAGTGTGAGGTCGGGGCGGGCGGTGAGAAGTGGAGGCAGTGGCAGCGAAAGAAGAGTACAAAAGTGGCTGCGAGGCGGCTAGAGAGGTCAGTGGCACAGAAGTGTGGACAGACGCCACGACGCTCTCAGAAAATACGGCAAGGGTGGAGACAGATGTAACTACCGCTGGGGTGGAAGTGTGTGGACCAAAAGGCGCAACCCCAGCGGAGATCATGCTAGCCATGGTCTCCACGACCGCGGCGAACGGGGGCTCTCCACTCTCAACAAAGGTCTGCGGGCGCTCGGGGAGAGCGGAGCAAAGAGGCTCCACGGACAGAGGGCCGGAGGTGGCAGTGTGAGTGGTGGGGACAGCCTCGGAAGTGGTGACAGTGGTGGGAGTGGGCTCAGCAAAAGTACTCTCGACACCGACAGCGGTGTCAGGAGCAGCGGAAACATCTGGTATGAGCTGAGGGGCCACTGGGTCAACAGGGTCGGCGGCAGGCTCGGCAGGGTGTGCAGCAGGGTCTGCGGGGGCAGCCTAGGCAGCGTGGGCAGCGTGGGCCTGCTCGGCCTCCTCGGCCTCGAGCACGTAGGCGGCGGGGATGAGAACATCCATCGCCGGGAGCCAGTCGACGTGGGCTGGTGCAATCTGGGTCCGAGCAGGGCTCGGGAGAATCATGTAGTCGGCACCGAAAGGGCCGTGCAACCAGACCCAGTGACGCTCACCATGCGGACGAAGCATCTTCATCCGGGCCATAACGTCTATCGACAAAGAAGTGGGGCCCGGGACACGTCGCAAGTCGTCAGGTAGGTCCTCGCCGGTCATCATGGTAAGCAGGGTGATCAGACCGCCGCAGCAGATCGGTGAGCGAGCGCCCACCGATACAATGATGCGGTCTAAAAACCAAGCCGCAATGTCGATCACGACGGCGGGGACAAGCTCGTCTCCATCCCTAGATAGAGCTCTGGGACGTGTCATCGCATAGAGCATGTAGAGCTCTGGCGTAGACATCGTGCACGGCTCATATCTGGCCAAAAAGGTGGTCGCCATGAGGTGCTGGGCAATGCGTAGGCAGGGGTGGACTATGGCCGAGGCCTTGGCCCTACTAGGGTCAAAGGCGACGTGGAGACCCGTGATACGTGCCCAGAAGGCACCGGCATCGAAAGAGGGTGCGGGGATATGGGTGGGGCCGTAACCGCGATTGGCACCGGGGACAGCGGGCCACGAGAAGAACGCTCTCATCATATCGAGAGTGACCTGGCACTCTCGATCCATGAACCGGAATGAGCATCCCTCATCGGTCCGGGCGATCGAACTCAAAACCTCAAGTGTCAGGCGGGTAAAAGTATCCGCTGACACCTGGAAAAAATCTCGCCAGGCCACGTTGTCGTACAACGTGAGCATCCCCTCTAGTACCCCCAGGCGTCCTAGGTCAGCGAGGTGTGCAAACCTGGAGGGTACGATCGAGCGCTGGGAGATACGCTCGAAGACGGTGTGGTGTGCGTCGTCTCGGAACGTAATCCCGAGCGGCCCGATCAGTGGAGCCGGTGGTGGTGGCTGTGGAACGGCAGGGAGAGGCTGTGCGGGCTGTGGGTGCACTGCAGGCTGTGCGGGGTGTGCGGGGCCTGCAGGCTGTGCTGGGTGGACGGCGTGTGTGGGGGAAGGAGGAGGAGACTCTTCCACCTCGTGGGCGGGGCCGGCATCATCCGACCGCTTCCGCTTAGCGGAAGGTCTCCTCGTCTGCGGCCGTGTCCGGGGCGGCATATCGGCCCCGAGCGCGTGCCGAGAAACGTAAAGAGTGCGGCGTGTGCAAAAAGAATGGAAAGAGTATACCCAAACACGCTGCGAGTGCTAAGCAGTGGAAGCGTGTGAAGTCCGCGCCTCCACGAAGTCCAAAACAGCCCGTAGAAGCTCCCCTGAGCTCCCCTAAGCTCCAAAAAGCAACCTGCGCATGAAAAAGCGATATCAGCGAGTAATAATCAAAATGTATGGAGCAATAGGGGTATAATGGATGGATATAGAAATTGATTTGGGTTAGGGGGGCGTTTAGCACATGGATCCTCAAGAAATACGCGAAAAGAGGAGAAAACGGCGAAAACAGGGGTACCGGAGGTGATCGGACGGTCGGCCGCCGCCGGCGACTCAGGCGCGGCGTCGGCTGAGCTCGGCCGGCGGTGGAGGCGCTGGTCAGGCGAGTGAGGGCGAGAGCGAGGGAGGTTCGGGCGAAGCAGCTGAAGGGGCGCGGGGTTTTTTGGGTTTTTGCGTTTCGAAATCCGCGCCCCCCCTCGCCCTTATATAATAAAAGTTACGACTCGGCCGAGTGACGTGGTCACTCGGCCGAGCGAGGCCAATGAAAATTTCCTCCCCGATATCGCTTCGGCCGAGCGGCTTTGCCAGCCTCGGCCGAGTGGAGTAAGTCCATTCGGCCGAGTGACTCAAGCTACTCGGCATGACTCGCCCTAGGAGGGTATCCGTTTCACTCGGCCGAGTGAACAAATTTACTCGGCCGAGTAGCAGTTATATCGAAATCAAGAAAATAAACAGAGAGTTGGGTACAGCAGACTTCCCTCGTTCGTGAGCGGCTCGGTCGGACGAACTTGTGTACTCGGCCGAGTGACTAGTATGCTCGGCCGAGTGAGCCTTAATTTCTGTTGTTTGTCTTCGTTTTGGCTCTAAACTCCGTCTTTCTTTCTCCAGTCGATTTCATCCTCCTCCTAAGCGTCGAGCGCCTTCTTGGGGCGCTCCTCGTTGTCTCGTTCCTACTCCTCATGATGGATCTACCTATCTCCTCTCCTGTCAAGAAAAATAGGACACGTTATCACAAAATTTTTGGTCGAATGACTCAAAACACTAAAAATTTCTAAAACGAAAATAAAGAAAAAGTAAAAATAAAGCAAAAACCGTCGGGTTGCCTCCCGACAAGCGCTCGTTTAAGGTCGTGAGCTCGACCCCCTATAATTTTCAATCAATGCGGGATGTTTGGTGCATATGAGATGCACCCATCAAACTTTCCGGGGAGCGCGCTTGGATTTGGATGTGGCGGCGGCGCGTTCTCCCTCGGTGGTCTCCTATCTCGAATAGTGTTGGGGGGAGGCTCCCCCAAGCTAGCATTTGCTCCGGTCAATGGCTTTGCCGGTGGCGCCGATTTCCGTGCCGGCGGAGCTTTCTTTGGAGACTTCAGTTTCGAGAGATTGCAGAGCTCTCGAATCCTTGCGACATCAGCGTCGCCTTCATCTTCTTCAGCGGAGAAGTCGGGGGAATCATCTTTATTCTCTTCATGGCCTAAATCCGGGCCTTCTTCAAATTCTTCATCAAATAGAGCGCCAATTGAGTGAGGAATCGCCTCCTCTATCACCTCATCAAGGAGGTCCATGTAGTCAAGTTCCTCGTGATAGGGCATATGCTTCATAGCCTTAGGAATGTGGAGCTCCACCTCGATGTTTCCGACATTTAAGGTTAAGATACCTTCACGCACGTCGACGATGACTCCGGCGGTGGCGAGGAATGGGCGTCCAAGTATCAATGAGGTGTCTCCCTCCTCCTTAACGTCCATGATCACAAAGTCACATGGCAAGTATATTCCACCCGGGACTTGTAGAGGTATGTCTTCGGCGATCCCCACCGGCCTTGTTATCCGTCCATCGGCTAATTGAATGCGCATGTCGGTGGGTTTCAACTTTGTCCCGGTGTTTAGCTTTAAGAACATGGAGAGGGGCATGAGGCTTACACTAGCCCCAAGATCAACCAACGCCTTTTGAAGGGGAACTCCGCCCAAGGTGCAAGGAATCCGAAAACTCCCCGGATCTTTGAATTTTGCCGGCTCCTTCTCTCTCTTGGTGAACCAAGAGCCCTCCTCGGCTAGCATGATCTTCTCCTTCCTTTTCCTCCCCGAAATCAAGTCCTTCAAAAATTTAGCGTACGTGGGGATCTCGACGATGGCGTCTAGGAAGGGGATGTTAAGGCTAACTCCTCTTAGATACTCGAGAAATTTCACTAGCCTTTTCTCCATTTTCGCTCTAGCGAGCCTTTGGGGGAATGGGACCGGTGGCATGAAGCGCCTTTCCTCAATTAATTGCTCCGCCCTAGATTTCTCCTTGTCTTGTGGCTCCTTCTCCTTTTCAACTTCAACTATCGGCTCAATCGGCTCCAAGCTTTCCTCCACGGCCTCCTTGGTAGGAATCATAGCGGGGGTGGTGTCCTTCCCGTCTCTAGTAGTGACGGCAACTACGGCGTTGATGTGGCCGGTGTTGCCCCGTGGGTTTTGCTCCGGTTGCATCGGCAATCGTTGAGTGTTCCGATTGAGCAACGCTAATTGCTCCGATATTTGAGCCACTACAGTATTAAGAGAGTCTTGCCCCGCCTTCAAAGTAGCATTCACCTTGTTTTGCTCGACCATGAACGCCTCCACTCTAGCTTCGAAGTCGGATCGTTGTGGAGCTTGTGGCGGATTTTGATTTTGGTTCCTCCACCCTTGGTTGTATCCGAGAGGCCTATATGGTGGGACTTGTTGCTTCGGTTGAAAGTTTTGTTGAGTAGGCCCCCTCGGTGGATAGTTTTGTTGTTGGGGTGGTGGTGGTCGAGCTTGTTGAGGCGGTGGTTGTGGCGGGTTCAAAGCTCCTTCATTGTTGGCGTAGGAGAATCCCGGATGATTTCTTGCGGCCTGGTTGGACCAATACCCTTGGTTCCCCGCAACATATTGTACTTGCTCCAAGGATCCTTCTCCTTGCTCTCCTCCCGAGTACATGACTTGAGATTGGTCTTGCCAATCACACATTTGGTTGGTCGGTGCGGAGGTGGATGGGCTTCCTTGGGGCTCCGTGATAAACTTCTCCAATCTCTCCACCACCTTGTGGAGAGAATCGAATTTGCTCGTGAGCTCCGCTACGGCCTTCGCCTCGTAGATGCTAGTTGGCTTTAAGGAGGACGTGGAGTGTCCTCGCTCATCGCCCCATTGTTGATTATTTGAGGCCATCTCCTCAATTAGGGCCGTAGCTTCTTCGGGAGTCTTTGACAAGATTGCACCATTCGCCGCGGCATCAATAATTTGTTTGGTCCCCGGTTGGAGACCGTTGTAGAAGCTATGAACTAGCTCCCAGTCTTCTATACTGTGGTGCGGGCATTGATGCTGCAAATCCTTAAAACGCTCCCAAGCTTCATAGAGCGTCTCCTGTGGTCCTTGCTTGAAGGACATGAGAGCGCTCCGGATCTTCACCGTCTTGGATGGCGGATAGAATTTGTCAATAAATGCACCCGCTAACTCGTCCCAAGTGGTGAAGACTCCGTCCGCCTGCGTTCTCAACCAATAGAGTGCCTTGTCCTTAAGCGTGAAGGGGAAGAGACGCATTCTGATAGCATCGATGGAGACCCCCGTCATCTGAAATGTGGCGCACTTCGACAAGAATAGTTGGATGTGGTAGTGGGGGTTCTCATGTGCGTTCCCATGAAATGGGTCTTGTTGCATCAAAACCACCAATCCAGTCTTTAGCTCGAAGTTCTTGTCGGCCACCAACTGTGGCATGGCGATGGATGAGGTGGTAGAAGAAGTCTTAGGCCTAAGCCTATCGCGAATAGAAATTATTCTCGCCATCCTTGCCGCCAATTCTTCAAGAGTTTTCGGGTTGGTCATGAACCGCCCTTCCGGACCTTGTCTCTTTTCCGCTCTAAGTCTCCGCGCGGTACGTTCGATCTCGGGATCAAATAGTATAGCTTCAGGGTCCGCCATAGATCTCGTGTTCATGCACAGAGAAAACAGAGTTTCAAAGGAATGATTAGAACCGTGGAAGGGTTAGGTAAGAAATAAAAAATAAAAATAATGATAATGATAATAAAAAAGTAAAAAAGGAAATAGCTAGGGTGAGAAAGAATCAAACGCAATCGCCTCCCCGGCAACGGCGCCAAAAACTTGGTCGGTCCTGAGTATACACCCAAAGAACGGTTGTAGTTTTACCGCAAGCGCACGGTGTAGCGGCGAGCGGGATATCGAACACAGGGAGGACGAATGACCGTGCTTGCTCCTAATCAACCTGGCTACTTGAGAGAGAAATTTGCCTTTGGCGATCCTGTCACAATCGTCAGACAAAACGTGCAGAAATATCAAATCAAATAAAGAACGTCTAGGGAATGGGGAATCCCCGCTACTCACCGTATTTCATAAATGTGGTTCGTCGGTATCAAAATTGCTTGAATAAGAATTCGGATGAACTAGTTGCAACTGAATGTAGAACCAAGCTCACGCTCTCGCGCTGTTGCCGGTCTATAGCTATCCTAGGTTTGGATCCAATCTCTTGCAAACCCTAGCCTAGGAAAGCTAGCATTAGGATCAACATCATCGTCCAATCGCGCACCGAGTCCAATCTCTTGCAAACTCGGTCCGCGATCTAGATTGTGATAGTTCCTACCCGTCCAATCTCTTGCAAACGAGTATCGGCATGGAATTGCAACCGGAAATCCTAGTATCGGTCCAATCTCTTCCAAACCGATACTTCGAAAATCCGATTCCAACCCAATTCGGATTTCTAGGGCTTCCTATCAAATTGGGATCCAATCTCTTGAAAATCCCAATCGATATGAATACCTAGCCATCCGTAGTAAATTAATCACAATCTAATCCCTAAGTATTAATTCTAGCACAATTTCTACCAATTCATCACAAATATGAAAGTGGGTTCGTAGGGTTCATCCCCACGCCCCAAGACGTGGAGACTACTCACAAATCATAGCAATATCACAAGAATAATCAATGAAATAAGCAATAGAATTCATCACAATATTGAGATAAGCAATAAAAATAGAATTTTTAAGGAAAAGAGATGCAAACCAATGGAGTTCTTCAATAGTTCCAACAAAAATCACAAATATTGTCTCTTCTCCAATCACAATAATAAAGATAAAAAGTAATCTAAAAAGCTGCAAAAATCTAAGGGAGAGGCTCTCTAAACTAGGGTAAAAACAGGGCTTAAATAGCCCTCAAAATCGTCCAAAAATCGTGACCAAAATACCCCTGCACAGCCTGTTTTCCGCAGTTTTCGCTACAGGCAGCGCATCGCACTCGGCCGAGTGACAAAAGTCGCTTGGCCGAGTGAAAACCCTGTCATTTTCCAGTAAGTCGGTGGCTTCAGGGGTCTTCAGTTCGGGGGCGGCTCAGCCGAGTGAATTGTCGTCACTCGGCCGATGGCTTCAAGGCACTCGGGCGGACGTAATAATCCACTCGGCCGAGTGGGTCTTCTGAAGTTCAGGCGGCCAAAAAACAGTAACTTCGATGTTTTGGAAGGGCCTCGTCTGGGCGCCACTCGGGCGGACGCGATATCATCACTCGGCCGATGTGGTCTCAGGTGCTCGGCCGAGTGCACATAGAAATCGTATCTGTTCAGGTCGGCCGAGCAGTGTCTCGCTGGTCGGCCGAGTGGCTCCTCCACTCGGCCGAGTGGGACACAAAAAATGCCCAATCTGATTATTTTGGCCTCCTCGTCGCTCCTGTGACGTCCATTCTTCTTCCGCTCCTCTCCAACAGCAAAATACCCCTCGGGGAGGTCATCGGTGACCGTCTAAAGTGAGCGCATCTCAAGATCACTCCAAATCGCGCCAAATCACCTGAAATGCGACAAAAACAACAAATCGTGAAAAGCATCGCAATATCGTCGATATATCGTGAAAAACATGATTTGGGCGATCTAAATGGCATGCAAACATGCGGAAAAAAGGTGTAAAATAAGGAGTGATCAGTAGCACTGCTTTACTTTCTGTCCAGGTTTAGTGCTTCGCACCATTAGTTTCCTTTCTGCAGTTGTAGCCTTGATGGGCTTCTTTATTAGACTTGATATATATGCTGGACATTATCTTTTTATAAATGAATGCAAATTTCCTTTCTAGTACTCTTATTATTATTATTATGAACTGTTAAATGAAAGAACATGTAATTTTAAAGGGTATCTCTACAAATGCTTATTGGGCCCGAGCCTTACAGCTCCGGCCCATGCGAACCTTCGTCTCGTCCTCGTACCTATTTTGGGAAGTGGGGTGTGACAATGCTCCTTTTGTGTTTTCTGACACTAGCTATCTAGCTTTTAACCGGTTGAAAGAAGCTCTTATTTATGCACCTATCATACAACCACCATACTGGAACCTATCTTTTGAGTTGATGTGTGATGCTAGTGATCAAGCGGAACCATGTGGAGAGCATGAGGGAACCATGTTGATGAAAAGAAGAAGAAGGAACCAAGGGAAGAGCACCTTAGAGAAATACAAGCTTGGGAAAAAAGTTACAGGCAACTCAGCTGAGTAGCTACCCTGCTCGACGGAGCTGCAGGGAATTGGAGAAAATAGGCAAAAACGCGCTCTTGAAGTTAATTGCGACTCGGCCGAATAGCCCCCTACTCGGTCAAGCTATAGTAAGAGCTGTAAAAAGCTGGCGATGAAGGTAAAAAGTGGCGCTGGAAATTAATTGTGACTCGACCGAGTAGCCCGCTACTCGGTCGAGCTACAGTCAAAGCCCAAAAAGGTCGAAGAAGAGTACTCTGTTTCTAATTCGACTCGACCGAGTAGCTACCCTACTCGGTCGAGCTATAGGGAGAGTCCCAAAAGTGCTAAAAGGGCGCTCTGGAAAGCTTAATGGACTCGACTGAGTAGCCACCCTACTCGGTTGATCACTCCTTATTTTACACCTTTTTCCCGCATGTTTGCATGCCATTTAGATCGCCCAAATCATGTTTTTCACGATATATCGACGATATTGCGATGCTTTTCACGATTTGTTGTTTTTGTCGCATTTCAGGTGATTTGGCGCGATTTGGAGTGATCTCGAGATGCGCTCACTTTGGACGGTCACCAACAACCTCCCCGAGGGATATTTTGCTGTTGGAGAGGAGCGGAAGAAGAATGGACGTCGCAGGAGCGACGAGGAGGTCAAAACAAGCAGAATGGGCATTTTTTGTGTCCCACTCGGCCGAGTGGAGGAGCCACTCGGCCGACCAGCGAGACACTGCTCGGCCGACCAGAACTGACACGATTTCTGTGTGCACTCGGCCGAGCACCGAAGACCACATCGGCCGAGTGAAGATATCACGTCCGCCCGAGTGGCGCCCAGACGAGGCCCTTCCAAAACATCCAAGTTACTGTTTTTTGGCCGCCTGAACTTCAGAAGACCCACTCGGCCGAGTGGATTATCCCGTCCGCCCGAGTGCCTTGAAGCCATCGGCTGAGTGACGACAACTCACTCGGCCGAGCCGCCCCCGAAGTGAAGACCCCTGAAGCCCCCGACTTACTGGAAATTTACAGGGTTTTCACTCGGCCGAGCGACTTTTGTCACTCGGCCGAGTGCGATGCGCTGCCTGTAGCGAAATCTGCGGAAAACAAGCTGTGCAGGGGTATTTTGGTCACAGTTTTTGGACGATTTTGAGGGCTATTTAAGCCCTGTTTTTACCCTAGTTTAGAGAGCCTCTCTCTTAGATTTTATGCAGCTTTTTAGATTAGTTTTTAGCTTTATTCTTGTGATTGGAGAAGAGACAAGTTTGTGATTTTTGTTGGAATAATTGAAGAACTCCATTGGTTTGCATATCTTTTCCTTAAAAATTCTATTTTTATTGCATATCTCAATATTGTGATGAATTCCATTGCTTATTTCATTGATTATTTTTGTGATCTCGCTATGAATTGTGAGTAGTCTCCACGTCTTGGGGCGTGGGGATGAACCCTACAAACCCACTTTCGTATTTGTGATGAATTGGTAGAAATTGTGCTAGAATTGTTATTAGGGATTAGATTGTGATCAATTTACTACGGATGGCTAGGTATTCATATCAATTGGGATTTGCAAGAGATTGGATCCCAATTCGATAGGAAACCCTAGAAATCCGAATTGGGTTGGAATCGAATTTCCGTAGTATCGGTTTGCAAGAGATTGGACCGATACTAGGATTTCCGGTTGCAATTCCATGCCGATACTCGTTTGCAAGAGATTGGACAGGTAGGAACTATCACAATCTAGATCGTGGACCGAGTTTGCAAGAGATTGGACTCGGTGCGTGATTGGACGATGATGTGGATCCTAATGCTAGCTTTCCTAGGCTAGGGTTTGCAAGAGATTGGACCCAAACCTAGGATAGTTATAGACCGGCAACAGCGCGAGAGCGTGAGCTTGGTTCTACATTAAGTTGCAACTAGTTCATCCAAATTCTCATTCAAGCAATTTTGATACCGATGAACCACATTTATGAAATACGGTGAGTAGCGGGGATTCCCCATTCCCTAGACGTTCTTTATTTGATTTGATATTTCGCACATTTGTCTGACGATTGTGACAGGATCGCCAAAGGAAAATTTCTCTCTTAAGTAGCCAGGTTGATTTGGAGCAAGCACGGTCATTCGTCCTCCCTGTGTTCGATATCCCGCTCGCTGCTACACCGTGCACTTGCGGTAAAACTACAACCGTTCTTTAGGTCACATCCCGGAGCGATCAAGTTTTTGGCGCCGTTGCCGGGGAGGCGATTGCGTTTGATTCTTTATCACCCTAGCTATTCTTTTTATTATTATTATTTTATTTTATTATTATCATTATTTTTATTTCTTATTTCTTACCTAACCCTTCCACGGTTCTAATCATTTCTTTGAAACTCTGTTTTCTCTGTGCATGTTCACGAGATCTACGGCGGACCCTGAAGCAATACTATTTGATCCCGAGATCGAACGTACCGCGCGGAGACTTAGAGCGGAAAGGAGACAAAGTCCGGAAGGGAGGTTTATGACCAACCCGGAAACTCCTGAACAATTGGCGGCAAGGATGGCGAGGCTAATTTCTATTCGAGATAGGCTTAGGCATAAGACCTCTTCTACTACCTCATCCATTGCCATGCCGCAGTTGGCGGCTGACAAGAACTTCGAGCTAAAGACTGGATTAGTGGTCCTGATGCAGCAGGATCCATTTCATGGGAATGCCCATGAAAATCCTCATTACCACATACAATTGTTCTTGTCGAAGTGCGCCACATTCCAGATGACGGGGGTCTCCATCGATGCCATCAGACTGCGCCTCTTCCCCTTCACGCTAAAGGACAAGGCACTCTATTGGTTGAGGACGCAAGCTGAGGTTGTTTTCACCACTTGGGACGAGTTGGCGAGCGCATTCATTGACAAGTTCTATCCGCCATCCAAGACGGTGAAGATCCGGAGCGCTCTCATGTCCTTCAAGCAAGGACCACAGGAGACGCTCTATGAAGCTTGGGAGCGTTTTAAGGATTTGCAGCATCAATGCCCGCATCATAGCATTGAAGACTGGGAGCTAGTGCATAGCTTCTACAACGGTCTCCAACCGGGGACCAAACAAATTATCGATGCCACGGCGAATGGTGCTATCTTGTCAAAGACTCCCGAAGAAGCTAAGGCCCTAATTGAGAAGATGGCCTCAAATAATCAACAATGGGGCGATGAGCGAGGACACTCTACGTCCTCCTTGAAGCCGACTAGTATTTATGAGGCGAAGGCCGTGGCGGAGCTTACGAGCAAATTTGACTCTCTCCACAAGGTGGTGGAGAGATTGGAGAAGTTTATCACGGAGCCCCAAGGAGCCCCATCCACCTCCGCACCGACCAACCAAATGTGTGATTGGCAAGACCAATCTCAAGCCATGTACATGGGAGGAGAGCAAGGAGAAGGATCCTTGGAGCAAGTACAATATGTTGCGGGGAACCAAGGATATTAGGCCAATCCGGCCGCAAGAAATCATCCCGGATTCTCTTACGCTAATAATGAAGGAGCTTTGAACCCGCCACAACCGCCACCTCAACAAGCTCGACCACCACCACCCCAACAACAAAATTATCCACCGAGGGGGCCTACTCAACAAAACTTTCAACCGAAGCAACAAGTTCCACCATATAGGCCGCCCGGATACAATCAAGGGTGGAGGAATCAAAATCAAAGCCATCCTCAAGCTCAACAACGATCCGACTTCGAAGCTAGAGTGGAGGCGTTCATGGTCGAGCAAAATAAGGTAAATGCTACATTGAAGGCGGGGCAAGACTCTCTTAATACCGTTGTGGCTCAAATATCGGAGCAACTAGCGTTGCTTAATCGGAACACTCAACGATTACCGGCGCAACCCGAGCAAAACCCACGGAGCAACACCGGCCACATCAACGACGTAGTTGCCGTTACTACTAGAGGCGGGAAGGATACCACCCCCGCCATGATTCCTACCGAGAAGCCCGTGGAGGAAAGCTTGGAGCCAATTGAGCCGATAGTTGAAGTTGAAAAGGAGAAGGAGCCACAAGACAAGGAGAAATCTAGAGCTGAACAATTGATTGAGGAAAGACGCTTCATGCCACCGGTCCCATTCCCCCAAAGACTAGCGAGAGAGAAAATGGAGAAAAGGTTAGCGAAGTTCCTCGAGTATCTAAGAGGAGTTAGCCTCAATATTCCCTTCCTCGACGCCATCGTGGAGATCCCCACATATGCTAAATTCTTGAAGGACTTGATTTCGGGGAGAAAAAGGAAGGAGAAGATCATGCTAGCCGAGGAGGGCTCTTGGTTTACCAAGAGAGAAAAGGAGCCGGCCAAATTTAAAGATCCGGGGAGTTTTCGGATTCCTTGCACCTTGGGCGGCGTCCCTCTTCAAAAGGCGTTGGTAGATCTAGGGGCTAGTGTGAGCCTCATGCCTCTCTCCATGTTCTTAAGGCTAAACACCGGGACAAAGTTGAAACCTACCGACGTGCGCATTCAATTGGCCGATGGGCGAATAACAAGGCCGGTAGGGATCGCCGAAGACATACCGCTACAAGTCCCGGGTGGAATATGCTTGCCATGTGACTTCGTGATCATGGACGTTAAGGAGGAGGGAGACACTTCGTTGATACTTGGACGCCCATTCCTCGCCACCGCCGGAGTCATTGTTGACGTGCGCGAAGGGACCCTTACTTTAAACGTCGGCAACATCGAGGTGGAGCTCCACATTTCTAAGGCTATAAAGCACATGCCTTACCACGAGGAACTTGACTACATGGACCTCCTTGATGAGGTGATAGAGGAGGCGATCCCCCACTCAATTGGCTCTCTCTTTGATGAAGATTTAGAGGAAGGCCCGGATTTAGGCCAAGAGGAGAAAATAGATGATTCCCCCGACCTCTCCGTTGAAGATGATGAAGGCGACGCTGATGTCGCAAGGATTCGAGAGCTCTGCAAGCTCTCAAAATCAAGGTCTCCGAAGAAAGCTCCGCCGGTACGGAAACCGGCGTCACCGATAAAGCCGTCGACCGGAGCAAATGCTAGCTTGGGGGAGCCTCCCCCCAACACTATTCGAGACGAGAGACCACCGCGGGAGAATACGACGCCGCAACTTCCCAATCCAAGCGTTCTCCCCGGAAAGTTTGATGGGTGCATCTCATATGCACCAAACATCCCACATTAATTGAAAATCATAGGGGGTCGAGCTCACGACCTTAAACGAGCGCTTGTCAGGAGGCAACCCGACGGTTTTTGCTTTATTTTTACTCTTTCTTTATTTTCGTTTTAGAAATTTTTAGTGTTTTGAGTCGTTCGCCCCAAAATTTTTGTGATAACGGGTCCTATTTTTCTTGACAGGAGAGGAGATAGGTAGATCCATCATGAGGAGGATGAACGAGACGACGAGGAGCGCCCCAAGAAGGCGCTCGACGCTTAGGAGGAAGATGGAATCGACTGGAGGAAGAAATACGGAGTTTAGAGCCCAAACGAAGACAAACAGCAGAAAACAAGGCTCACTCGGCCGAGCATACTAGTCACTCGGCCGAGCACACAAGTTCGTCCGGCCGAGCCGCTCACGAACGAGGGAAGTCTGCTGAACCCAACTCTCTGTTAATTTTCCTGATTTCAGTATAACTGCTACTCGGCCGAGTATATATTTTAACTCGGCCGAGTAAAACGGATACCCTCCTAGGGCGAGTCTTGCCGAGTAGCTTGAGTCACTCGGCCGAATGGACTTACTCCACTCGGCCGAGGCTGGCAAAGCCACTCGGCCGAAGCGATAGCGGGGAGGAAATTTTCATTGGTCTCGCCCGGCCGAGTGACCACGTCACTCGGCCGAGTCGTAACTTTTTTATATAAAGGGCGAGGGGGGGCACATTTTTCGAAACGCAAAACCCCCAAACAACCCGCGCCCCTTCAGCTCCCTCGCCCGATCCTCCCTCGCTCGCGCCCCTACTCGCCCGACCGCCGCTGCCACGCCGCCGTTCGGCCCGCCACCGCCAGCCGAACACCCCCGTCGCCTCGCCCGAGTCGCTGCCGGCGGCCGTGTCTCCGGTCACCTCCGGTACCCCCCCCCCCCCCCCATTTCGCCTATTTTCGCCTCTTTTTGTGTATTTTTGAGGATCCATGTGCTAAACGCCCCCCTACCCCAAATCAATTTCCATATCTATCTATGATACCCCTAATGCTCCATACATTTTGATTATTACTCACCGATATCACCATTTCATGCGCAGGATGTTTTTTGGAGCTTAGGGGAGCCCAGTGGAGCTTCTCGGGACTGATTTGAGCTTCGTGGAGGTGCGGACTTCGCACGCTTCAATTACTGAGCACTCGCGGCGTGTCTGGGTATACTCCTTCCACTCTTTTACGCACACCGCACTTTTTGCACTTTTTGGCGCGCTCGGGGCCGATATGCCGTCCCGGACACGGCCGCGGACGAGGAGACCTTCCGCCAAGCGGAAGAGGTCGGATGATGCCGGCCCCGCCCAAGAGGTGGAAGAGTCTCCTCCTCCTTCCCCCGCACACCCCGCACAGCCTGCAGGCCCCGCACACCCCGTACAGCCTGCAGCGCACCCACAGCCCGCACAGCCTCTCCCTGCCGCTCCGCAGCCACCACCACCGGCTCCACTGGTCGGGCCGCTAGGGATTACGTTCCGAGACGACGCACACCGCGCCGTCTTCGAGCGTATCTCCCAGCGCTCGATCGTACCCTCTAGGTTTGCACACCTCGCTGACCTAGGACGCCTGGGGGTACTAGAGGGGATGCTCACGTTGTACGACAACGTGGGCTGGCGAGATTTTCTGCAGGTGTCGGCGGATACTTTTACCCGCCCGACACTTGAGGTTTTGAGTTTGATCGCCCGGACCGACGAGGGATGCTCGTTTCGGTTCATGGATCGAGAGTGCCAGGTCACTCTCGATATGATGAGAGCGTTTTTCTCGTGGCCCGCTGTCCCCGGAGCCGATCGCGGTTACGGCCCCACCCATATCCCCCCACCTTCCTTCGACGCCGGTGCCTTCTGGGCACGTATCACGGGTCTCCACGCTGTCTTTGACCCTAGTAGGGCCAAGGCCTCGGCCATTGTCCACCCCTGCCTCCGTATTGCTCAGCGCCTTATGGCGACGACATTTTTGGCCAGATATGAGCCGGGCACGATGTCTACGCCAGAGCTTTACATGCTCTACGCGATGACACGTCCCAGAGCTCTATCTAGGGATGGAGATGAGCTTGTCACCGCCGTCGTGATCGATATCGCGGCATGGTTTTTAGACCGCATCATTGTATCGGTGGGCGCTCGCTCACCGATATGCTGCGGCGGCCTGATCACCTTGCTTGCTCTTATGACCGGCGAGGACTTCCCCGACGACTTGCGACGCATCCCGGGCCCCACTTCTTTGTCGATCGATGTTATGGCTCGGATGAAGATGCTTCGTCCGCATGGTGAGCGTCACTGGGTCTGGTTGCACGGCCCTTTCGGTGCCGATTACATGATTCTTCTGAGCCCAGCTCGGACTCAGATTGCACCAGACCACATTGACTGGCTCCCTGCAATGGATGTTCTCATCCCTGCTGCTTACGTACTCGAGGCCGAGCAGGCCCACGCTGCCCCTGTAGCCCCTGCCGAGCCTGCTGCCGTGCCTGTTGACCCTGTGGCCCCTCAGCCCATCCCAGATGTTTCCGCCGCTCCTGACACCGCTGTCGGTGTCGGGAGCACCTTAGCTGAGCCCACCGCCACCACTTCCGAGGCTGTCGCCACCACTCCCACCGCCACCACCGGCCCTCTGTCCGTCGAGCCTCTTTACTCTGCCCTCCCCGAGCGCCCGCCGACCATAGTCGAGTGTGGCGAGCCCTCGTTTGCCTCGGTCGTGGAGACCATGGCTAGCATGATCTCCGCTGGGGTTGCACCTTTTGGACCACACTCTTCCACCCCAGCGGTAGTCACCTCTGTCTCCACCCCTGCCGTATTTTCCGAGAGTGTCGTGGCGTCTGTCCACACTTCTGTGCCGTCGACCTCTCTGGCTGCCTCGCTGCCACTTTTGCACTCTTCTTTCGTTGCTGCTGCCTCCACTTCTCACCGCCCGCCCCGGCCTCACACTGAGGCCAGGACCACCTTTGCCGGCGCAGCACCTTTTGTACCGTTTCCCGCTGAGCCCGTCACATACACGACCCGAGTACGCCAGCCCAGACCTGCCCAGCCCCGCCAGGTGCGTCCCTCTGCACCACCTCCCCCTGACACTGTACTTCAGAGCATTCGTGCTCTAGAGGGGGCGGTGAGTGGCCTCAGAGGCGACCTTAGGACCCTTTCCGCCACCGTCTCTGCGATGGCTGGCCGCTTCGAGCTGCTACCGCAGATCCACTACTGTCTCACCCAGGTTCTGGAGCGTCTCCCGCGCGTACCACCACCCACCCAGCAGGTTCCCACCCACACTTCCACACCCACTCAGCCTGCTGCCACTCCCACACCCACCCCCGCTCAGCAGCCTGTCCATCCAGCACCACCCCCACCACCTCCACCTCAGGACGGAGACGGCGCAGCACCACCTTCTTAGGCACTCTTGATGCCATCGTTTCTTCTTGCCGTTGTGCTGCCCGTTTCTGCTGGGTCCTGTTGCACTTTTTTCCACCCCCCCCCCCCTCCCCTCACTTATTTTGGGATTCTATTTTTGATCATATCTATTTGTGCATATCATATCATATCATATCTATTTGGGATTATCTTTTTGATCATATCTTTATATATCTTTTTTTGGGAGAGAGGGAGAGTTTTTGGTGCCACGTATATATCTATATCACTCCTATCTGTGCATGCATCATGTCCGCATCATATTTTCATTTCTTTATTTTTCTTTTCATTTTCATTTTTCCATGCTTGCATCCTCACTTGCCCCTCACATTTCTTGTCTCTCGGTGTGCCACACTTTGCACATTGAGGACACTGTGCCATTTAGCTTGGGGGAGTGAGTTCTCACGTTCTTTTTGATTTACCACCTTTATTTTTAGTTTTTTCACGCCATTTTCCACTTTTACACTCATTTTCATTATTTTTCTTTCATTTCACCATGCATCACGTTTTTCTTATTTTTCTGTGTACCGCATTGTAAATAGTTCTATTTTCCCTTTATCTTTATTTCTTTCTCATCTCATGCTAGAGATGACTTTTCTGTGATGATGATGACGTTGGATTTAGCTTACTCTATATGCATGCTATATTTGTCGTGTCGAAGATTTTATTTCTAATTTCATATGATATGACTTGTCTTGCATCTAGAGATAGTAACCCACACTTTTTCCACATGAAAATGGATGAAATTTTATTATTAGCTGAGTCTGAATATTCATATGTATGCTATCACAGAAAACACACCAAGATTCACGCATTGAATGCCTATATCTGGAGTACTGATTTCTTTTTCCTATATCACTTCTATATGCATGAATTGTACACTTCACTTCAGGATGATTGAATGATGTTAGCTATGATAAATCTGGATTAGTTAGCTCTTTTGTGATCGAAACTGAGTAGATTAGATTACCCTGCTGAAGTTGTCGTGCATGTCTTATAGAGTGAACTGAGAGTATATCTATTTCTTTCTCCACAAATCTTGAACATTATTTCTCTACTTTTAAAATCATTGGTGAATCTCCCCTTAGTGATTCTATTATATGGCATTTCCCCCGCTACTAATTCCTAGCTCCAAATCTCTATTGTCTAAAAAAAATAAAAGAGAGAAAAGCATTCTTATATATCATTATCTCTCTCTGAGTTGGGATCGTTGTGTATATATGCTATATCAAAAAAAAAGAGAGAAAAGAGGAAAAATCCTCAATATAAGATCCCATCTCACTTTCTTTCTTCCTTTCTTTCTTTTTATCACATTTGGAGCTATATAAAAATGGGGATGTAAACATTTTTTATGCCACCATGCTTATAGATAAGCTTGGGGGAGGGGATCCATTGATGTGTGTGAGAGTGACTACTAGACGTTGCACGACAACCTAGGCTAAGTAATATTCTATACTCAATGAGATTGTTTTTAGCTTTACGAAATCCAGAAATCTAAGCCTAGCGTTCATCTCATGAAATCCATACTTTTCTATTCTCTCTATTCTATAGCGTGATACTCTTATACTCCTGATAGAAAGCGTTCAATTGAAAAGTGTGTGATCTGTGATTTGTATACCGCTTTAAATGGTTCAGACGATGTTAATTTTAAAATTATTCCGTTTTTCATGATTATATCGTTGTTCGTGGGGTTTTCTATTTCTACTTGCACTATTATACTATGATATAAAATAAAATTCTTTGACATGTGTTTTTCATTCAGAGCATGCTATATGAGTAAAGGGAACCCACGTCCTGAGAAAATAATCTAGCAACCCACCTCTTCGCTTCTTTCTTTCTACTTTATTTTATTTCGTTTTCATTCTTCTTCGTTTTTCATTTTTCGTTTTTTTTTTGCCGTTTTCGTTTTCCAAATCCACCGGGTTCGCCTTTTACTTATCTTCCTCGAGGATGAGTAAGAGGCAAGCTTGGGGGATTTTGATCACTCCTTATTTTACACCTTTTTCCCGCATGTTTGCATGCCATTTAGATCGCCCAAATCATGTTTTTCACGATATATCGACGATATTGCGATGCTTTTCACGATTTGTTGTTTTTGTCGCATTTCAGGTGATTTGGCGTGATTTGGAGTGATCTCGAGATGCGCTCACTTTGGACGGTCACCAACAACCTCCCCGAGGGATATTTTGCTGTTGGAGAGGAGCGGAAGAAGAATGGACGTCGCAGGAGCGACGAGGAGGTCAAAACAAGCAGAATGGGCATTTTTTGTGTCCCACTCGGCCGATTGGAGGAGCCACTCGGCCGACCAGCGAGACACTGCTCGGCCGACCAAAACTGACACGATTTCTGTGTGCACTCGGCCGAGCACCGAAGACCACATCGCCCGAGTGAAGATATCACGTCCGCCCGAGTGGCGCCCAGACGAGGCCCTTCCAAAACATCCAAGTTACTGTTTTTTTGGCCGCCAGAACTTCAGAAGACCCACTCGGCCGAGTGGATTATCCCGTCCGCCCGAGTGCCTTGAAGCCATCGGCCGAGTGACGACAACTCACTCGGCCGAGCCGCCCCCGAAGTGAAGACCCCCGAAGCCCCCGACTTACTGGAAAATTACAGGGTTTTCACTCGGCCGAGCGACTTTTGTCACTCGGCCGAGTGCGATGCGCTGCCTGTAGCGAAATCTGCGGAAAACAAGCTGTGCAGGGGTATTTTGGTCACAGTTTTTGGACGATTTTGAGGGCTATTTAAGCCCTGTTTTTACCCTAGTTTAGAGAGCCTCTCTCTTAGATTTTTTGCAGCTTTTTAGATTAGTTTTTAGCTTTATTCTTGTGATTGGAGAAGAGACAAGTTTGTGATTTTTGTTGGAATAATTGAAGAACTCCATTGGTTTGCATCTCTTTTCCTTAAAAATTCTATTTTTATTGCCTATCTCAATATTGTGATGAATTCCATTGCTTATTTCATTGATTATTTTTGTGATCTCGCTATGAATTGTGAGTAGTCTCCACGTCTTGGGGCGTGGGGATGAACCCTACAAACCCACTTTCGTATTTGTGATGAATTGGTAGAAATTGTGCTAGAATTGTTATTAGGGATTAGATTGTGATCAATTTACTACGAATGGCTAGGTATTCATATCAATTGGGATTTGCAAGAGATTGGATCCCAATTCGATAGGAAACCCTACAAATCCGAATTGGGTTGGAATCGAATTTCCGTAGTATCGGTTTGCAAGAGATTGGACCGATACTAGGATTTTCGGTTGCAATTCCATGCCGATACTCATTTGCAAGAGATTGGACGGGTAGGAACTATCACAATCTAGATCGTGGACCGAGTTTGCAAGAGATTGGACTCGGTGCACGATTGGACGATGATGTGGATCCTAATGCTAGCTTTCCTAGGCTAGGGTTTGCAAGAGATTGGACCCAAACCTAGGATAGCTATAGACCGGCAACAGCGCGAGAGCGTGAGCTTGGTTCTACATTCAGTTGCAACTAGTTCATTCAAATTCTCATTCAAGCAATTTTGATACCGATGAACCACATTTATGAAATACGGTGAGTAGCGGGGATTCCCCATTCCCTAGACGTTCTTTATTTGATTTGATATTTCGCACATTTGTCTGACGATTGTGACAGGATCGCCAAAGGCAAACTTCTCTCTTAAGTAGCCAGGTTGATTTGGAGCAAGCACGGTCATTCGTCCTCCCTGTGTTCGATATCCCGCTCGCTGCTACACCGTGCACTTGCGGTAAAACTACAACCGTTCTTTGGGTCACATCCCGGAGCGATCATCGGTCGAGCTGCAGAAAGAGGAAAAGAGTGCTGAAAACAACGCTCTATTTTAATTCAGCTCGACCGAGCTGAGTAAGCAGCTCGATCGAGTACTAGGGCAGAATTTCTAAACTTATATTCGTATATTTTTAATCTTTTATACTCGACCGAGTAGCTACTACTGCTCGGCCCGAGCAGCAACATACTCAAGCTGCCCCCCACTAAACTGACTCGACTCAACCTATATATATTCAAATCTCACTCGGGCCGAACCCTAATGCCATTTGAATTAAGCCCCTAATCCCCGAGCTCTCCCCACAAAACTCTAACCTACTCTACCTCCCAGCCACCTACGTCGTCGTCCCCACTTTTGCTGCACTCGGTTTGCCCCCCCCCCCCTCTCTCTCTCTCTCTCTCTCTCTCTCTCTCTCTCTCTCTCTCTCTCTCTCTCTCTCTCTCTCTCTCTCTCCTCCCTCCCTCCCTCCCTCCCTCCCTCCCTCCCTCCCTCCCTCCCTCCCTCCCTCCCTCCCTCCCTCCCTCCCTCTCTCTCTCTCCCTCTCTCTCTCCCTCTCTCTTATTCCCCCGCCCCCTTTTGCTCCATCCATCGACTGGAGCAGCACCGCCAGCACCGCCTAGTGCCTGTGTCGCCACCCTCTCTTCCCCCCTCTCTCTTATCCCACTGCCCCCTTTGCTCCAGCCATCGACCGGAGCAGCACCGCCAGCGCCGGTGGCACCACCATCTCCCCCCTCTCCCTCTCTTCATATCTCTATCTCTCCCCCCCCCCCTCTCTCCCTTATCCCCCCCAGCCCTAGCTCTGGCATTAGCCGGAGCAGCACCGCCGGTGCCACCTAGCGTAGGCGACACATCCCTATCTACCAACGACCGCCCTCCCTCCCTCCTCCCAATCCCTCGCCCCCACCCCCCATTGCTCCGGCAACTCGCCAGAGCTGGGCCATAAAACAGCCGCCCGAGCACCCCCTCCCCCCCCCCCCCCCCCCGCGTGCTCGGGTGAAGCAGCCGCCCCCCACCCCCCCCCCCCCCCCCCTTTCCATCTATCTTCCCCCATCTCCCCCCCCATATTCGACCTATCCCCCACACTAGTTTTTCCTATTTTTGATCTTCAAACCAGATTATTTTTGCAAGCGCCTAATCTTATTTCCATATCTTATTGCAGGTACGATTGGAGCTTGAACGAGGATCCGCGCATCTTGGTTTGGATCAGCTTGGGGGATAGCTTGGCTTCGAGGCATCGCACATGCACAACACACTTCTACATTCGTAGCTACGCTCGGATATCGGTATACTCCTTCCATTTTTTATTTTATATACCGTAGCTAGCCGTCTGCACCACTTGCACGATGCCTCCTCGCCTTAGGCCGAGGAAGCCTCAGCCGGTAAAGAGGAAGGACACCTCTGGTCCCTCCTCTTCCTGGCCTGCACGATGACCACGGCATTCACCTTCACCCTCAACTGAGCCGTACTTGGACGATTCGTCGTCCTCGTCCGACTCATCATGATCCACCACACCAGTGCCTCTAGCCATAGAGGCACCACACACCACACACCCTACCACTCCCCCTATCCCCACCACCGCTCCTCCACCCCATCCCATTCCACCGCCGGCCACCCTGAGGACGTACGACATCATCTTCAGGGATTACGCTCACCGCGAGCGTTTCCTGGCCATGTCCCACCGCACCATCGTCCCTACCCACTTCACTCGCATCCCCACCCTTCAGTGCCTTGGACTCCTGCAGGGGGTCCATAGGCTTTACCAGGTCATTTGTTTTGACTGCCTCCTCGCAGTCCACGCCCGCACTTACACACGCCTCGCACTAGAGGCGTTGAGCTCTATTGTCGTCACCCCTGGCAGGTGATGGCATTAGCTTCTGGCTGCTTGAAAACGACGTAATGGTCACGCATGCCATGATCCATGCCCACTTCCACTTCCCCGACATCCCCGACCGCACACTCGCTTTCTCCCCAGACTTCAAGCCCACCGCTTTCGATGCCGAGCAGTTTGGCATCACATTACAGGTCTGCGAGGATATCGTCCTAGCAGGGCAAAATCCTCTTGTATCGTCCACCCATGCCTCTGCTACGCCCAGCACCACCTCGCCACCACTCTCTTTTCCAGACTAGAGGTCGGGACACTCTCCCTACCTGAGCTTTCCCATCGTATGGGAATGACTCGACTTCTGCGCTACCACCATGTTTCCACCCTCTGTCCTTCTTACTCTCCGATGTAGCACACTGGCTGTGTCATCGCCTTCTTCAGACCACACATGCCACCACCGATATCTGCTGCAGTGGATTTTTCACCATTTTCGCCCAGATGCTGGCCTAGAGCTCCATGCATGTCTAGTGACTCCCGTCGGGCTTACACGCCTGACGAAGGATGTGCTCACCCGCATGTCCATCATTAGGCCTCACGGTTCGCGTCACTGGATTTACCTTCTAGGTGCCCACCACGAGCAATACCTCTACCTACCCCACCACACCCTCACCCATATCACCCAAGTAATATTTGAATGGATCACCCCCCACATTTTTCCCATACCCCCATCCACGTCCTCGATCCACCTGAAGCACCGGTCATCGTCGACATCTACGACTGGGTGCTCAGTTCTGATGAGGACGAGCCTAATATTGTTGCCCTCGTGGCAGCCCAACCAGCACACCCCTGCACACCCCCACCACCTGGGAGCACGTCTATTCCTACTTCTGTCAGTGCTCCCATAACCTCCAGCACCTCCACCAGCGCAGAGACCCCAGGGACTGTCCACACCTCTACTCCAGAGGTCACTACATCTGTCTCTGTCGTGTCCAGACCAGAGGCACGGTTGTTTTGACTGCTCCCGATCTTACTTCTTCCACCCTTTCGGAGCCATCCAGTTCTTTCGCTCTCGAGCCTATCGATTCACCTATCTCGGAGCCCATCCCTGCCAGCTCTCTTTCTGCACCTGTGGACCTCCTCACTTCCCTTCCTACCATTCTAGGGTCCACAGTTTCTCTATCTGGTACTTCTTCTGTACCAGCATCAGCAATTTTCTCCGAGAGCACCGTGGTTTCTGTCACCATTTCTATTGCCACGACGTCTCCTTTATCTAATTTTGTTGCTGCTTCTGTATCTGCACCGGATCTCGAATCCATTCCATGCATATCCTCTTCCTCTGAGATCCCTGCTAGACCTCCCTCCTCTAACTTTTAGTTCAGACCTCGGGTATCACCTTCCTGTAGGCACACTACGAGGGTGATCTCTAGCAGTTCACGCCCACCCCTTAGCTCCTGCACCACGGACTCACGTCTTTCCACGTTGGAGCACGAGTTTGTCACCCTGAGGCGTGCCTTTGACACCCTCTCGACTCGCTCTCCACTTTTCAGTAGTCTGTAGAGCGAGACCTCACAGCCATTCTTGACATTCTTATGCCTTAGCGTGCACCTACTGTCATTCTTGCACCAGCCCCTCCTCCCAGGCCAGACCCTGCCCCTTTACCACCTCTTACACCACTCACTGTGCCTCAATCGCAGGCTTCTGTAAGTCCTATCACTTCCTCCCTTGAGCTGGTTGCACCTCAGTTGGAGACTTCTGCTGTCGACACACATATTCTCACACCTATCGACACTCCAGCTGTTGTACCTTTGCCTAAGCCTGTTGTTTCTTATGTTTCCTCACCGACAGACACACCAGTTGAGCCTTCTCATTCAGTGCCCGATGTTCCTATTTTTGGTCCCCAGCAGTCGGACCCATCAACATCTCCAGAGGGTGATGCCGCTGCTTGATCTCTTCATTATTTTTGCTCTAGTCACCCCCTATCATTTTTGTGTCCATCTATCTCTTCAAGGCCATGATCTTGCATTGCTTGGGGATGAAACTTCTTACACCACCCGCATGCATTCCATCATTTTGCATTTGCATATATCCACTTGCATCCTGACATCATTCGTATCATCTGCCTGCATATTCATATATTTGCATCTTATGCATTAGGACATGCACTTTCTCTTTTATTATTTGCATCTTTTCCTTTTTTATTTTCTTTTATCTACCACCTGCCCACCCTAGCCTCATTTTTCCTACTTGCCAGCGTGTTCTCAGTAGTGAGGACACTGATGTATTTAGCTTGGAGTGATGATCTCTATCGCTTTTATTTTCATTTTTTTTCATTTTCTTTCATTTTACACCTTTTTATGTTTACTTTCCACCACTTTTCCACTGTTTCAATTTTTAGCATCATATTTTCCATGTTTGGTATGCTTGCATGTTGCTTTTATTTTATTTTTTCTCCGCCTTTATTTTCCCATTTTGCTAGATATATTCCATATGATGATATCTCTCTTAGTTTTAGTAGCTATCACGATGCTTATTACTTTTTCCATGCTACTTAGAGTATTTCAGTTCTTACTATTCATATGCTTGCATATATGTTCTGTTGATGATATCTCCATATGAATGCATGAAATGAATTAAAGCTGAATGTATGCAGTAGTATTTGGATGCTCGTGTTGGATATGCACCGAGATTTACGCATCTTTAGAATATTTGAAGCATTTTCTTTGTTATCTTTTTCACCTTCTGTTGCATGCCTGTTATTATTGTGTGCTTTACCACATGACTTCATTATTCGTTGAAATGAATGCAAATATATGTGCTTGCTTATGAGTTTAGTTGGAGTATTATCTTATTGAACCTTTGTGCACATCTTATAAGTGAACAGAGTGATACATTATTTCTTTCTCCACATATCTTATTATTCTCTACATGTCACTTGGGCTCACCCCCTCTGTAGCTACATATACCGCATCATATTCCCAAAAAAATCCCAAAAGAAAAGGTTAGCTTCAAAAAGCACAAAAAGGAGCCAAAACATATGTATATCATATTGCTCCTTTAAAAAAAAGAGACACTTCCTATATCTTAATATTTGAAGCTACACAAATACTTGGAAAAAAAGCCACACAATTTCTTTATCTTTAGATGCGATGCCTCAAGCTAAGCTTGGGGGGTGAATCCATTTGATTATACGAGTGAGTACGCCATTAAAGTGGAGTTGTGCACATTTAGGGATATTTGATGATGCTTAGACTTTGCGAAATATATTAGCTACGAAGATTTTTCGTGATTTGCGATGAATTTATGAATGCCATGATCTTTATTCTATTCTTTATTGCATGCTTGGTGTGACTCTTATATGCTTCATTTATCTCTATTGATTGACAAGTGCGTCGCCAACATGTTTATACTAGACTCTATGAATTGCATGATGTAGATATGAATAAATTGCATGAATTCAGAGAATCCCTTCCTTTGTTCTTAAATGCTTGCAAGCAATATGTTTAGCTAAGATATGAAATTCTTATTAGCATGTGATCTATTTTTCGAAGCATTGTGATGCATCGCTATGGCTTGAGATCTGACCAAATACTCTAGCACTCCCCTCCATTTTCCATTCTCTTTTCTCTTTCTTTATTTTTATCGCCTGGTGAGCCTCGTATTCATCGTCCTTGAGGACGAGTAAGAGGTAAGCTTGGAAGATTTTGATGTGTCCATATTTTACATGTTTTTACTGCATCATTTCATGTCATTTCTGCCTCCAAACTCCATATTTTTATACATTATCACTCTTCTAACGCCATATTCGAGTTTTGTATAGCCTTTTGGATTTTCTGGAGTTTTGGAGCAAATCAGAGCTATTTTGGGACATGGACACATCCGGCACGTCAGAGACGTCATTGGTAAGGCTCCATGGGAGTTCGTCGAGGAATGAAAGAAGATTGGAGGAGAGGAGGAGAAGAGAACGAAAAATGGAAAGATTCAGATCAGTTTCCCAGGTGACTCGACCAAGTAGCATCAGTTACTCAGCCGAGCTGACATGCTGAAATCGCACAGGAAACAGCTCTGACCTACTAGACTGAGCAGACAGCCGACTCGACCTGAGTCGCATCAAACAGATGAAGATTTCGAGCTTCTCTCCAAGGCATCCCAGCTCGACCGAGCAGCAAAGCAACTCGACCGAGCAGCTCAATTGCTCAACCCGAGTCGAAAAGAAACATAGCGTCATTTTGGAGGAATTTCGGATCTATTGTAGCTCGACCGAGTAGGAGGGATACTCGACTGAGTAACCTGTATCCGCCAGACGCAAAAGCAGCAGCAAGGGGAGCCTGTAGCTGACTCGATCGAGTAGGCTCCTCTACTCGGTCGAGTAGCCGACGCGACCAGCCTAATTTGTGGGCCCAAGTGTCCAGATTTTCTGAGATTTTTTGGGATCTTCCCCCTATGTATTAAAGACGTTTTTAGCTTTATTTTAAGAGAGGAAGTTTAGAGAAACTTTTAGTTTAGTTTTAATTAGGTTTTTGAGAATTTGTTCTGTCGCTATTTTGTATGAAGAAAAGCTTGGATTTTTACTATTTTTTTGCGCAAGGAATCTTGTCTTCTTAATTCTCTTGGGATTGCTATTGCTTCTCAACGCGTTGGTAGTGATTCTCTACATTTTCTATTGCTTTTTGATGTTTTCCATTCACGTGATGAATTCTATTGCATCTAATGAATATTTTGTTGTTATTCCTGTGAGGCGTGAGTAGTTCTATCTAGGGCTAATGGATTAGCCCATGGATTTTAGGATTGAGATGCACAGTTAGGATTTTTAGGTTGTGTTTGTATAAAAGGAAGGTATTTTGGTTGATTTTGCAAAGTTTGTAGGAGAACTCGTACTAAGATCGTGTCCATGGTCGGTGGAATCGATTGTCTTAAGGAGTATCCTATAGGTTTAATTAGGGAGTTAGTGGATTCAATTGGAACTCGTGACCATGCCCGGCTCGTGTCTTGATGGGATCCACTAACGAACTATATTACTAATTGACGGTTACCGCCATTGCGTCAATGAGAACCACCAAAATACATCGAAGCTCTAACCCACGAGAGTGGCATGAGTTGAGATCATTCCGTCCACGAGAGTGGCATGAATATTGTCGATTCCTAAGCATATAGGATACTCCTTAAGCCAATCAATTCCACGAGAGTGGCATGAATCACGCCATGAGCCGGGCATGGTCACGAGTCCCAATTGAATCCACTAACTCCTTCATTAAGCATATAGGATACTCCTTAAGCCAATCGATTCCACCAAATGTGTGCACGATCTCAGTACGAGTTCTCCTACAAACTTTGCAAGATCAACCAAAATATGTCCCTTTTATACCAACGTAACCTAAAAATCCTAACTTTGCATCTAAATCCTAAAATCCATGGGCTAATCCATTAGACCTAGATGGAACTACTCACGCATCATAGAAATAACAACAAAAGATTCAATAGATGCAATGGAATTCATCATAGCAATAGAAAACATCAAAATCAATAGAGAATTTAGAAAGTTGTTACCAACGCGTCGTGGAGCAATAGCAATCCAAAGAGAATTAAGAAAATATGCTATCCAAAGAGAATTAAGAAAATAATATCCCTTGCGCAAAATAATAATAAAAATCCAAGCTTTGCTTCACAAGAAATAACGACGGCACAAACTCTGAAAAATGTGCTTAAAACTAAACTCAAAGTTTCTCTAAAGTTCCTCCCTGAAAATAAAGCTAAAAATGTGCTTAAATACATATGGTAGAAATCCCAAAAAATCTCAGAAAATCTGGAGACTTGGGCCCACCAATTAGGCTGGTCACGTCCCGCTACTCGACCGAGTAGTAGAGCCTGCTCGGTCGAGTCAGGTTCAGACTCCGCTTGTTGCTGCTGCTGCTTCTGGGTGTACATGCTACTCGGTCAAGTAGCCCCCCCTACTCGGTCGAGTTACAGTAGATCAAAACTTCCTCCAAAATGCTGCTCTGTTTATTGACGACTCTAGTCGAGTAGGTGAGCTGCTCGATCGAGCTGCTTTGATGCTCGGTCGAGCTGCTTTGATGCTCGGTTGACCTGGAGTGCCTTGGAGAAAAGCTCAAAATCTTCATCTATTTGGTGCGACTCGGGTCGAGTCGGATGTCTGCTCGGTCGAGTAGGTATGGGCCGTTGACGTGCCCCCGGTTTGCGAGCCGCAAATGGCCGGGGGACCCGCGTGAGGGTTTAGATATTTGTAACCGCAAGCGCACGGTGTTGTAGTGTGGCTTGGGGGTCGAACACATGGAGGCTAGGATGTGCTTGTGTCAAGGAGGACCGAAATCACCCCGTGGGCGAGCTAACCCGGATCGGTTGATGGGTTGTCACTGGAAAGGAATGCAAGGTATGAACAATAAGTAAATAAACCCGGGACTTTGGTTTCCACTCCAACGAGCGACTCTCGCCGATACGGCCTACGGGTAGGATGGCGATCGGAATTAGGGTCTAATGGTGAGACGTTGCCTCTGAAAGTGGTACCGGCATCCCATGGGCCCGATATTCCGGTCGGTGCCCAGGATGATACACCGGACTTCTCGGGTTCGATCAGTGGGCACTCCCGTGTCCATTAACACTGATCGATTCCGGGAGCACTAAGCTCGCAACGATAACTCCCAACGTCTCATCCTGCCGCTCCCGCGCGCTAGTATTCGGCGTCTACGCTAAGGGCGTGAGCTATGGCTATGGAGTCAACCGCCAAGTTTATTCCCCCTTGGTCCAACGGTCAAAGGCGGTCTTTTTCCAGCCGATGACAATAAAACACCCCGCGTAACCTTTAGATTCCTAATCCCTATCGATTTCCTAACCCTATGGATGCATCGGGAAGAGCCCCCGAAGGGGTTTCCGCCAAAATCCCAGATTTGGGAACTACTCACAAATATTCATTAAAAAGCGATCTAAACGAAAATGAACCGTTAAAATCATAATCAGACGATAGGAATGCGAAGGTAGTAGAGCAATTAAGATAATACTAAAGTTTAAGAAAGATCCAAAAACTTACAATAGAAAAGTAATTATAGCCGTCACAAATAGGAGAAAACAGTAAAAACTAACAGCTCCCCGTTTCTGGAACCCTAGGGGTCCTATTTATAGGATCTCGTATCACCCGATCGATTGACAAGTCAACCGATCGGGTGATCCGTTACAAATAATAAACAGAAAACGGTGGAGTTTCACCCGGTCATATGAACCGGTTGGTTGAGTTCTTGGGGTGACCGGTTGGATCTTGGCGCCATCGGGTGAAGGGGTCGGTTGGGTGCCCGTGTCTCGGCTCCTCAGCATCAGCTACAGATGAACCGATCGGGTGAAAGTCACCCGATCGATTGGAATTTGGCTTGAAAAACAGAGAATCGGCCCCGTTGAACCGGCCTGTGAACCGGTCGAGTGACATCCACTTGAGCTCCAGCAGAGACCGGGTGGTGCACGCGTGCATCACCCGATCGGTTGACTTAGTCCAACCGATCGGGTGAGGGGATAAAATGATGACATCATCTTCGTTTGACCCCCTGGGTCATGCGTGACTCCTCCCGTTGCTCCGGAGACTTGAGATATCGTCGTTAAACGTTCCCTACGCGGGCAATCTCCTGCTAACATGGAGAAACAAAGAAAAGTGAAAGAAAACGAGAAAACACGAGAAAACGAATAAAAGACGACGGAAAATACGGAGAAACACGAAAGAAAACGTGCGTGAATATATGAAATATATACGCACATCAAAATCCCCCAAGCTGAACTCTTCCTCGTCCTCGAGGAAGACGAGTGAGAGTAGGAGCTCAGAGGGAGAAAATAGAGAGGAAGAAAGAAAAAGAGAAAATAAAAATCCTAGATCGCCCGTCAGAGCCAGCAAAATTAAACACAACACACTAAGCAAACAAACACAAAAATCACATCACTAAGCCAAGGAATACGAGTCCAGACAAGTGTCGTGGGCCCACGCGGTGAAGCGCGAGTGAGTGTGGTCGTGCGCTAGCAGTCGGTGTCGCTATCTACAAAGTGCAATAAAGCTCGATATACATAGACCCAGGAAATGACCCAAATACCGATTCGAATTTGAAATTGCGGTGAATATTAGTTCAAGCATGCATGAGAAGAGTATAAGAATAGAAGTGTATCATGCATCGGGGACTCCACAACTATGGTTAAGGAAACCACACCACTATAGCCTAGATACTAGCTAAAAAGTTCCTAAGCCAAGTGTTTTCGAAAACGATGGGGGTTGAGATGATGTGGAGTAGAACACTCGGTGCAAATTCTCGCCTTCCCTTTATTCTCGGTAAGTAGGAAAAAATATTCACACGGGAATTTTTTTTTGGTTTTGGGAATTTGTATATTTTTTTGCTTTTTGGCTATACAAAATTTTTCTTTTCTTTTCTTTTTGGGTTTTTCTTTTCTTTTCTCTTTTTTTGAATTTTTGGGTTTTTGGCTATACACATGTGTACTCTCCCAAGTGGGAGAACGGTACACGACGAGGGGATTTGCACCAAGTAAAACAAAAAAAATAAGTCGGACTCTAAACACTTGGGCAAAGGAATCTATTCTCGCTAAATAGAGCATAGGCTAAATGGGTTATCCTAGTCCTTAATTGTGGAATCCCGACACATGCGAAATGAAGTACACGATATATATATATATATAGCATGCAGAACCAGACAGGGAAAATAAATACCGCATATTCAAATCGAATCATGGTCATCTAGGGGTCATTCCTGGACAGGTATATAAAGTAAAATCACAAAGTAGAAGCACACCAAACAGATAGGCACGACACACGACTCACAAAAACTAAGAGGACCCACGATGCGTGAAATGCAAGAGAACTCGAAATCCTAGGGTTAGTGAATGCTATTATCGATGCCATGCTAGGTGTGTGTGATTTTGTGGCGATTCATCATAGGGTTCATCTCTAGGAGAAGGAGATAAAAAGAAGAGAAGAGAAAAAAGAAAAAATAAAAACACGATGAAAACGACACAAAAACGAAAAAGAAAGACTCAAATGGCGCACACAGTACGACTCCCCCAAGCTGAAGCTTGCATTGCCCTCAATGCAATATGAGTGAGTACGGGAGGGCAATGAAGATGGGGAGGAATACGCACCGACACAAAAAGAAATGAAAACGAGGAAAACACAGAGATGAAACTGAAAATAAAGAAAAATCAAAATCAAACCACACTACACGAAAAGAGAAATAAAACCACACGACATGACACTCAAAAGGGGAAAAACAAGCACACACACGAAAATAAGAAAAAACAAAACACGACAACACACCAAATTAGACTTCCCCCAAGCTAGACATGACAGTGCTAGCGAATAAAATGCGATCGTGAAATGCAGAAATATGCAAGGGGGAGTCAAAAACAAACAAGGTGAAATCAAAAATCAGGAGAAGGTGAATCCTCGCCCTCCTCGGAAGAGGGTGTGGCTGGGTGGTCGGGGGAGGCTGGGGGTGTACGGAGAAGTAGGGAAAGAGGTGGAGGAATAGGTGCAGCGGTGGTGTGAACGATGGGAGGAGTGTCGGTGGAGGTGGGTGGTGGTGGTAGGATGGCGATCAAGGCGGTGGTGAAAGGAATAGAAATGGGGGGAGAAGATGTGGTGGTGACGGTAGTGGGTGGTGGTGGGAGAGATTTGGAGCGCACCGGCAATTTCCTCCGATGCACATATGAAGTGATGGAGGAGGAAGGAGGTAGCGTGGGTGCGATGGAAGTGGTCGGGAGGGGGGAAGTGGATACCGGGATGGGAATAGATGAGGGAGGAGAAGAATGTGGTGGGGGAGGTGATGGATGTGGGGATGTGTGGGAGGGTGGAGGAGAAGATCGTCGAGGTGGTGAAGGTGGAGGTGGACCGTGGATGTGAGTGAGAAGGCGAAGAATGGCGGCCACGTTCCTCTCAAGTGCGAGGAAACGTGGGTGAGTGAGAAAGGAGGACGGTGATGGGTCCGAGGAGGCAGAGGGCATGGCGAGATCACGGAGGGCAGCGACCTCCCTTTCAAGACCAAGACGGGCAGAGACCTGGCGACGACCAAAGGATGTGGACTGACGTGAGGCAGAAGTGGTGCCGGCAGGTAAGGTGGAAGTGGTGCCGGCGGCGGTGGTCATGCCGGCACAGGAGACAAGGCCAGAAATGGCCGCTAAGAGGTGCTCAGAAGTGATGGGGCCCGGAACAGAAACAAGACGACTCGGGCCAGCCCCCATATCTCCCCGAGACGTAGGAATATCCTGCTCACCTAAGTGGGCGGCAGGGGACTGTGGTCTGCGTGCGTCCGCGGGAAGGAAAGGAAGGTGCAACCCCGCTAGGAAGTTCGGATCGGGTGGGAAGGTCCAATCTCCCACCAGAGCTATGGTCATGCGAGCGGGGTTGGGGAGAATGGTGTAAGGGGATGGGGGTGGCCATAATTGAAGATGAAGCGGCCATCAGAGTGGGGTTTAATCATGTGAATGTGCCGCAGGACATCAATATCTAGCTGTGAGGGTCCTGCGGCAGTGGGAAGATTATCGGGGATGGGAATATTAAATTGGGGGTAAGAACAAATGATAGTAATGATGCCCCCACAACAAAGCTTCCCCTTATCGGCCCGGCTGATCTCGAGAAGCTTGTAAACAAGCCAATCGCCGCCATGGATGGGGACGGTAGGGGCCCTAAAGCTAATCCCATCATCGTCCCGAACAAAAGGGAAAGTCATGGCCCAGAGGATAAAAAGATCAGGGATAGTCACGGTGCCGGACTCGTCCCTGGGGAAAAATGCAGATGATATGATCCTATGGGCCAAACGAAATATGGGGTGGATGATGGAGGAGGCCTTGGCCCTACCTCGGGGATAGCTAGGGAGCAGTGTGAGGCGGAACCAGAATTGATCGACGTCAAATTCGGGCGTGTACCCGTATTGTCAGATGGAGTCATCCCCAAGATTGGGAAAACCAAATATATCGTTAATGGTATTCAGATTGATGGTGACACTCTTGTTACGCACCCGGAATTTTATGATCGACCCAGACTCCCAAACAAGTGTAGAGAGAAATTCAAGGGTGAGTGACGGGTAGGATAAGGCAGAGGCATTAAGAAAGGCCAACCAACCTAAGTTAGCGAAAAGAGATTCGACCTCGGTGAAGACACCGAGATCGACTAGTAACTGTGTGTGCGGGAACTTAGTTGATAGATGCCCCCGAGCATCGAGCCTACGATAAAAATCCTTGTGTTCCTGGTTACTAAAGATATACCCATGCGGGCCCAACATTGGGTCCACAGGGGGATAACAGGCGCGGGAGGGCCTAGTGTCAGTGCTCGTGTGTGGGGAGGGGGACGTGTTTGTTTTCGTCTCTTTCGAGATGGTTCCTCCTCCCGCAAAATCTCCTTCCCCTTGTCTTTATCCCTAGCCATGCATGAGTGTGTGTGTGAATGAGTGCAAAAAGCAATGAATGCACACTAACACAAACAAACTGAGCAAGAAAAATATATAGGGAAAAAAATAGAAATACGAGCGTAGGAGCGAGTGTACCTAATCAAAATGGCGAAGCTTGCTCGTAGATTACCCCACGCCGTGCAATGAGAGAAGCGTGGAGCCGCGGCGACCTCTTTCAGCAAGAATTTTCGAAATAGGTGTTGTTTGGGGGGAATTAGGTCAGAAATTCGAAATGAAGGGGAGAAAGAGTGAAAATGATGGAGAGATTGGTGGAGGAGGTGGAGAGAGGGAGTATTGGAGGAGTGGAGGACGTGGGGAGGAGAAATCGGGCCGTTGGGGAGGAGAAGCAGGCGAAACAACGACGGTTCGAGCGATCGGGCGAGGTGGAATGCGAACGGGTGAGGGTGGGGTATTTATAGGGTTTAAGTCGAACCGATCGGGTGACTTGTCACCCGATCGGTTGACTGTTAGGTCAAAAATTCTTGCCGAAGAAGTGCTACAGGCGAACCGGTCGGTTGACTTGTCAACCGATCGGTTGGCCGCTCCACTCATTTTCCCGAGAACAGGGGGTTTCTCACCCGGTCTCGTCAACCGATCGCGCTTTAACTCAACCGATCGGTTGATATTTCCCAAAAATTTCCCGAGAATTCTCCCCAGATCACCCGGTCTGTCACACGGTCTCTCCATTCTGCACCCGATCGGTTCATTTGGGAACAGATGCGGCTTGTATCTGATACATCCCAACCGATCGGGTGAGAACTCACCCGATCGGTTGAGGCCTTGTTTTCTCCAAAAACCAACAGATTGTCTAAGTCCCTGAACGGATGTTCTTGCGGCTGATTTTATTTATAAAAATAGATAAAATAAAGTCAAAAATAACACTAAAAAGTGGGGCAAAAGTTTTAGAGCATGGGTTGCCTCCCATGAAGCGCACTTGTTTAACGTCGTTGGCTCGACGCCCGCAAGTGATGTTCACGGTGGTTGATACGGGTGATGCCCGAAGTTCGACATCTCTTCTTCATCGGAGCTTACGGCCTTTGGAGTAGTCAGCTGCTGGAGAAAGATTTGCTCGACTACCCTCTCCTTGTTTTTGGGATCCGAGGGCTTCTCTTTCGTATTGGCGTTTACCGCCATCTTCTTAAGGATCTGGACCTCGTCTTTGGTGAGGTCCATGGGTTCTTTCCCCGTTTTCCTCGTAGGATGAGCCGTGGGGAACCCGGGAGGGGTCGTACGTGCTGCATTCGCTTTCCCAGTAGCATCATCGTTCTTGGGGCCGTCTTGGTCTTCTGAGTCCCCCAAGTTATCGGGGGGATTTCTTAAGAGAATCTCCCAGGAGCTCTCTTCAGCAGCTTTATCTTCTTCCACCTCCAGCAAATTACACCGAGGGTCATCTGGGGGATCGGGGTACTTCATGGACAACCCCAGATCAAATTCAACCTTTTCTCCGCTGACGTTTAGCGAAAGTTTTCCATTTTTCACATCAATCAAAACGCCGGCAGTGGCCATGAAAGGCCGTCCCAAGATGATGGGGGTGTGTGCGTCTTCAGGCATGTCCATGACAATGAAGTCCACTGGCACATGCACCCCTTTTACATTGACGGGGAGGTCATCCACAATCCCCACCGGATATTTGACCGACCGGTCAGCAAGTTGTAGGGTCATACCGGTGGGCTCCAAATCACCCATTTATATCCTCTTATACATCGATAAGGGCATCAAACTGACACTCGCTCCGAGATCGACGAGTGCACGATGAATATTTACTGCCCCGATCGTGCAAGGGATTGAGAAGCTCCCCGGGTCTTTAAGTTTCGGCGGATTTTCCCTCTGGATGAGAGCGCTACACTCCGCCGTCAACACTACTTTCTCCTTTCTAGACCCTCTCGTCACCAAATCCTTCAGGAATTTCGCATAGGAGGGGATTGTTTCGATTGCTTCCAGGAAGGGGATTTGCAAGCTCAGATCCTTGACCATGGCGAAGAACTTGCCATACTTCTCATCGATCTTGGCCTGAGCTAACCGTTGTGGAAAAGGCACAACGGGTTTGAACACTTTCAGGCTCCCTTCCTCGTTCTTCTTCTTCTCTTCTTCAGAGACTCCCTCCGGAGTTGTAGGATTTGATGACGAAGCACCGGCGTCGTTTGATTTTTCGATCGGTCGCTCGACGACCAACGGTGCTTCCGGTCTGTTAGGGGGCACTCTAGTAGGGATTTTTTTCCCGCTTCTCAGAACGATAGCGGACACATTTGTGTGCTCGTGCACGAGTGCCGACGTTTGGGTTGCTCCCCTCGAGTTCACCTTAGGTTGTGGCGGCAATTGGTTTTGTGACCTTGAAAGGGTCGCCACTTGTAACCCCAGCTGGGTTACTTGGTCCGTGAGGGCCCGCTGACCCATTTCCAGCTTTTGATTGATCTTCTCCTGGTTGGTTATATATTGAGTCAAGAGAGACTCAACCGGAGAGACGGCCCTCTGTTGGCCATACTGCTGCTGCTGCTGGATTGGCTGCTGATTCCTGGGGACGTAATATTGTTGCTGAGGCTGCTGCTGATATTGTTGCTGCTGAAACTGACTCTGCTGTGGCCTAGTCGGCTGATATATTTGTTGATGCGGCTGCTGAGGCGGCGAGGGCTGGAATGGTGCCCGGTAACCAAAGTTAGGGTGGTTCCGGTTGTTTGGAGAGTAGGCCGGGTTGGAATTGGTTCTTGGTGGATACGGCGCATTTCCCGTGGGGTTGTAAAATAGTGCGCTCGCCTGATCCAACGGTGGTGAGATGTCACCACCGTCGAATTCCCCAAAAACTTCGGATTCTGCCGCAGCAATCTGTTGTGTACCGGAGCCACCGGCTCCTACCATTAGTGCGAAGATCTGGGTTGAAAGCAAGTCGAACTTGCTTGAAAGTTTGTCGACGTCTTCCACTCTATGGATGCCCCCAGATCTTGGTGTGGCTCTCTCGTCACACCATCGTTCATTGTTGGATGCCATATTTTTCAAAATTTGCCCGGCATCTTCCTCGCTCCTTGACATGAAGGAACCCCCAGCCGCAGCGTCCATAGAAGATTTTAGGTCATCCCTCAGCCCATTGTAGAACAGATTAATAATCTACCACTTCGGAAGCTCATGGTGAGGGCATCTTCTCTGCATCTCCTTGTATCTCGTCCAAGCTTCATGCAAGACTCGTGGCTGGCCTGGGAGAAGGAGGAGATCTCACTCCTCAACTTCATGGTCTTCCCCGGAGGAAAGAACTTCGTCAGAAAAGCGTTGGAGAGCTTCTCCCAGGTATTGAAAGTGTTGGGGTCCTTCCCCCTAAGCCATTGCTTGGCTTTGTCTCGCAACGAGAAGGGGAACAGCTTCAGACGGATCGCCTCAGTCGTGACACCATTTATGCAGAAGGTGTCACATTTCTCCAAGAAGGAGTCCAGATGTTCTATGGGGCTCTCCATGGGTGCACCCGAAAACTGATCCTGCTGGATCCATGTCACCAAAGACGGCTTTAGCTCGAAGCTTTGGGCCGTAATAGCAGGAGGACGGATGGCGGAAGTGGACTCGATAGATGGCATCGAGTACTCCAACAGGGACTTGCGAGGCGGGGTGTTCTCCTCCATGGCTTCAGGATCCTCTCTTCTTCGCTTCTCGGCGGCCAAACGCCTAAGGGTGGCGTTAATCTCTGGATCAACGGGGATCAAGTCGTCAAGACTTCTTGAACTCCTGCGCATGAAAAACAACAAACACCCGTGAAGCGACAAGTGGGAGAGAGACAGATAAGATAATAAATAAAAATAAGAAAATAAAAAGGAAAAAGAAGAATGCGAAAATTATCGCGAGGTAGGGATAAGAGCTAGACACTAGGGTTCAAGAGATCCTAAAATAACAAGCACGTTGCCTCCCCGGCAACGGCGCCATAAACTTGACGTGCCCCCGGTTTGCGAGCCACAAATGGCCGGGAGACCCGCGTGAGGGTTTAGATATTTGTAACCGCAAGCGCACGGTATTGTAGTGTGGCTTGGGGGTCGAACACAGGGAGGCTAGGATGTGCTTGTGTTAAGGAGGACCGAAATCACCCCGTGGGCGAGCTAGCCCGGATCGGTTGATGGGTTGTCATGGGAAAGGAATGCAAGGTATGAACAATAAGAAAATAAACTCGGGACTTTGGTTTCCACTCCAACGAGCGACTCTCGCCGATACGGCCTACGGGTAGGATGGCGGTCGGAATTAGGGTCTAATGGTGAGACGTTGCCTCTGAAAGTGGTACCGGCATCCCATGGGCCCGATATTCCGGTCGGTGCCCAGGATGATACATCGGACTTCCCGGGTTCGATCAGTGGGCACTCCCGTGTCCATTAACACTGATCGATTCCGGGAGCACTAAGCTCGCAACGATAACTCCCAACGTCTCATCCTGCCGCTCCCGCGTGCTAGGATTCGGCGTCTACGCTAAGGGCGTGAGCTATGGCTAGGGAGTCAACCGCCAAGTTTATTCCCCCTTGGCCCAACGGTCAAAGACGGTCTTTTTCCCGCCGATGACAATAAAACACCCCGCGTAACCGTTAGATTCCTAATCCCTATCGATTTCCTAACCCTATGGATGCATCAGGAAGAGCCCCCGAAGGGGTTTTTGCCAAAATCCCAAATTTGGGAACTACTCACAAATATTCATTAAAAAGCGATCTAAACGAAAATGAACCGTTAAAATCATAATCAGACGATAGGAATGCGAAGGTAGTAGAGCAATTAAGATAATACTAAAGTTTAAGAAAGATCCGAAAACTTACAATAGAAAAGTAATTACAGCCGTCACAAATAGGAGAAAACAGTAAAAACTAACAGCTCCCCGTTTCTGGAACCCTAGGGGTCCTATTTATAGGATCTCGTATCACCCGATCGGTTGACAAGTCAACCGATCGGGTGATCCGTTACAAATAATAAACAGAAAACGGCGGAGTTTCACCCGGTCATATGAACCGGTTGGTTGAGTTCTTGGGGTGACCGGTTGGATCTTGGCGCCATCGGGTGAAGGGGTCGGTTGGGTGCCCGTGTCTCGGCTCCTCAGCATCAGCTACAGATGAACCGATCAGGTGAAAGTCACCCGATCGGTTGAAATTTGGCTTGAAAAGACAGAGAATCGGCCCCGTTGAACCGGCATGTGAACCGGTCGGGTGACATCCACTTGAGCTCCAGCCGAGACCGGGTGGTGCACGCGTGCATCACCCGATCGGTTGACTTAGTCCAACAGATCGGGTGAGGGGATAAAATGATGCCATCATCTTCGTTTGACCCCCTGGGTCAAGCGTGACTCCTCCCGTTGCTCTGGGGACTTGAGATATCGTCGTTAAACGGCCCCTACGCGGGCAATCTCCTGCAAACATGGAGAAACAAAGAAAAGTGAAAGAAAACGAGAAAACACGAGAAAACGAATAAAAGACGGCGGAAAATACAGAGAAACACGAAATAAAACGTGCGTGAATATATGAAATATATACGCACGTCAGACGTTTCCTGCGTGATTTCAACGCGTCAACTCAGCCGAGTAGCTGATGCTACTCGATCGAGTCACCTGGGAAACTGAGCTGAATATGGGCCATCTCTTGCTCTCTTCTCCTCCTCTCCTCTGATCTTCTTCCATACCTCGACGAACTCCCATGGAGCATTGCCAATGACGTCTCAGACGTGTCGGATGTGTCCATGTCCTAAAATAGCTCTAATTCGCTACAAAACTCCTAAAAATCCAAAAAGCTATACCCAAATCGAATATGGTATTAGAAACGCAATAATATATGAAAATATGGAGTTTGGAGGTGAATATGACATGAAATGATGCGATTAAAAGATGTTAAATATGGACACATCAGACCCCCTTGATCCCTGAGTAAGGATGCACCCCTAGTCGGTGTCAGGATATGGTTTAGAGGCGGTAATTGCTCATTTAAGAGTGATGGGTCTCACATGCTCTGGCGTATCAAGGTTGCCAGACTCTTGTCGACCCGCTCTGGAAATTGGGTGAATTCCTTCCAGGTCACTTTAGGCTCCTTGGTGGCCCTCGTTAGCCGCTTCGACAAGGATGTAGAGTCCGAGGCATCCTCCACCAGGACGTTGTTCGCTTTTTGTTTCTCCTTCAGACCGTGGATTGGTCTGATCTCGTTGGGTCTAGCCGACATAGCTTTTGATTGCTTCGGGATGTTAAGCTATTTAATGAGTTTTCCACAGACGGTACCAAACTGTTGAGGCCAAAAATGACCGAGATAGTTGTCAGGCTGACGTGGACCGTCCGGGCTGAGTTAAAGCCTTGTCAACGAGTGAAGTGGGACCCTATGTTGGTATAACCAGGGTCAGATGATGGATGTTGATTGGAGTGCGGTGCTCGATCGACCCTCGAGCTATTTGTACGTCGCTGGATCGGGACTGGAAAGCTAGGAAGCGACCCTCACAAGATGGTGGGACTCGGCGATCTACACCACAAAGAAACGTCAGGGGGTCGGATCTGGGTCCCGACCCAAATCCCCTCCTATGCTTAAGTTAGTACGGAAACTTAAGGAAGAGATGGAGCTTGTAGCTGCTGAGATCGACCCACGGATGTTCATCTCAGATCTATCATCGCAAGCTCTTTAGTGATAGAATTATAGGCTGAAAGAGTAGAGTCTATGTATTAGATCTCTACCTTGGGAATTGGACCCTTACGGTATTTATAGACCTCATGGGTCTCTTCAGTGACGTTAGAGAGATAACGGTCACCCATTATGGTGCCACGATCCTTCTCCTTTAGTAGAAGTGAATGTTGCCCATGTTCCCGCTAATTACGGGCTTTTCTTTAATTGCACGTTCGAGTGAAGGGAATGCAACAGTCGATTGGTCAATGGGCTTTGACCGAGTTGATATCAGGCTTCTTTCGTGGGCCCAGTGGGCCTTAGTCATCCGTCACTCGAGTCAGGTCAAAGGTCGGCCCAATGATTCAACAACATTGTATTAGGTTCTCTTCTTTCTCCTAAATAATCTTGAAGTCTTTAATGCTTCTATCTTTATCTTAATCACCCAATCTTAAACTCTTTAAGCTTTGATTGATCTTTAAGTGACATTCATTGCAATTGATCTTCATGACTAGCTTAGGTAATGAAATAACTGCATGGAGGGGATTAGTCACAAGTATTTATGTTTGCTCATCGTCAAAACTACGTATGGAGAAGTCCAATAATCAACATTTTTATGCCTGGGGCATGTAAAAGGGGGAGGAGAGGCTATCAGTTGCCACACTTGCATTCGAAAATATTTGCCTTCTTCTGCTTGTTGTGTTCTCGAGTCTACAGATTTCTGCCATTTTTGTCGGAGAAAGTAATCTCATGTTTGTCCCTTTGTCCTTCCATACTCTTGGTTTCTTTGCCATAAACCATGGTGTACACTGTCGGTCCCTAGCTGCACCCAGACCTGGATGTCATCGATGCTGCCAAGATAATCGACACTGTTTCTGTTAGTCCACGTGGTACATAGATTTGGTCTTGTTTTATAAGAAAGAATCATTCTCCGCACTTTTGGTTATGCAGATGCAGGTTACAGTTCTGATCCACATAATAAAAAGTCATAAACTGGTGATGTTTTTGAAGGGTTTTCTGGGACCCTTATGGCACAAAAACTCTATGCCCGTCCTAAGTCGGACGGAACATAGACAGAAAAGCAGCGGAAAAATAAACATGTTAATCTAATTAACATTTAACCCTAAGGTCCAAGACCCTAACCCAAGATCTATGCCGACTTGGGATGGGTCTGACCATCACAAGAAGGATCAAGCCTACTGCGATTAAATTAAACTACTGCTTAATTAAACACATACCTGGAATCTCAGCCCTGGGGCAGGCGGGATGTTCCGCACCGTCTTCCAAGCCGCTCCCGTCCCACGCCGAGCTGCTCCTCGAACCGCTCCCCAAACCGCTCCTCGAACCGCTCCGCATCCCGAGGTGATCAATCCCGTGTCGCCGAGCCAACCAACCACCGAAGAAAGTTTCACGCGAGTGAAACCTCCGCCTAGATTTCGGATCCGAATCTGAACTTCTTTGCGGCTTTGCTAGAGCCCTCAGGAGCAAGGCAAAAATTTATAGGGAGAGGAGAAATATTAATTTAGCTTAGATCCGAGCGTGCTCCAACATTTACGAGAGCCGCTCAGATCTAGAGCTTGGGATGAGTTATGAGGAAGGGGGAGGGCCTCTATTTATAGAGGCGGCTGACTCTCCCCTTTTCTCCACAACCGATGTGGGACTATTAATTTGGGATTAATTAAATCAAGTTAGTTTGCCTTTCACAAAGGGAAAACTTCCTCGAATTTTAACTCCCTCACCGTTGAGCTTCAATGTTAGTACAACCTACCAAATCAAAGAGGGTTCAACGGTGAACGCGTAGGAAAAATCGGCTCGTCAATCCGAGTCTGTTTGACCCTTCAAACAATTGTCCAAAGTTAGCCAAAAGTCATGCTTCTCTTAAAAACGTAGCCGTCAAGAAAATCACAGGTTTCAAAAAACCCTAACCAGAAAATTCGGGCTTGGTGGGCCTCCATTTTCGCTGGTTTCAGCCCAACAGTTTGGGCTGACTTGTTTTGGCTATAACTTGTGCATTTGGACTCCGTTTTTGACGTGGTTTGAACCTGCGTTTAGAGCGGGACGATCCCGTCATCTAGGTAACCTTTTCAATGCGTTTATTGAATTAAATATAGTCTTAAACAATATAAGACACATTTAATCTCTTTTGCATCATATGCAAATTAGTACCTATCTAGGCTTAAATTTTCATTTGCATCAAATACAAATGATCCGAGTGCATATTTCTCTACATCTCCCACTTGCACTCAGGATCATTTATCCCGAATGCAGGAGATGATTGCAAATATCTTTTGCAATATTTTATCCCTTGCATCTAATGCAAATTATTCTCCTTAACTAATTTCTACCTATTACTAGACGAAGGTCACACTCTGTGTGAGACCCTACAGCCTGACCCTTACAACAGGTTGGGCTCGAAGCCCTATACGGCAGTGACCACGAGCAGTGGTTGCCGTCCCTGCTTCAGGAATCATCATTATGCGGTTGACTCATTGACATGAGTATTGTCGGGACCACCCTGACTGTTTCCGTGATGAATTCCGCAGTTATATTCTCTTCGTCTTACCTATGTCGTGTAGATCAAGTCTAGGGTACGGTCAAACTGTCAACCCCAATAACTTGACTCCGGTTAGTTTCTATCGATCTTTAGTCAAATAATTTTGGACTTCTTCCAACAAACTCTAGCCAGAGATTTTACTAAAGACCGAACTAACCTTACGACACTAACTCCCATTGACCGGGAGAAACGAATCCTCTCTTGGTCATTACTCTCCTCATACGCTTCAAGTGTCACCCTATCAAAGACCTTTCGACAGGCCTTGCCTCGAAGCTAGGTCATTTGATCTAAGTGGCACCGTTCACGCACAGGTTCGTCAAAATGACCTCAAGTCAAAAGACCAACTAGCCTATCATCACTCAGAGTCATCATTGACAGATTGGTCAATATAACCATATGATAACTCTTGTGGATCGTTCAGTGAACTCATTCTCTAATGAGCACATGTGTCTCGTCTACGACTTCGCCAAGTCAAGCGATCATGAGATCATCGCCACCGCTAAACGGTGAAGACTAAGACACAATGGTTTATCTGATGTTTTGATATCCTTGTCTCGAAACATCTACGACCACGAACCCTTTTAGACTTATGCTACATACGGTCAAACATTTCTCCATGATCGAGATACTCATCTCGATACATGTTTGACCTTGCAAAAGTCTCAGGACTTTACCTAAGTTAATATCCAATATTAACTACATTATAACATAACTTTAGATAAATTATTACCAAACAGCTTACTGTTATTTCGAACAAGATGTTTTTGCTATTCACACATGAAGATAGATAGCCTCGAGGGTATCATCTCTCAACATCTCCCACTTGCACTCAGGCCCATTTATCTCTGTATCTAATACCGTTTTTACACATAAGTTTTCCCGACTTCATGTGGTAGAGCCTTCGTGAGTGGATCTGCTAAAACCGTCTACACTATAGACTTAAGGAGTTTCTATGTTCATATTAGACCAACCATTTGAATCTCATTCAAATAATTCATTTGGTCTGTCGGAATCCATAATATTTTATTTATTTGGATCTTATCCAGTTCATCGTACCTTACGATAATAATCTTAAATTAGTTAATGGTCATAAATGGCGCATATCTATTTCTGATAAAGTATCAAACTCTTTTGATCACTTCATCAAAATATATATGTCCATCCCTTTGATGCCTCACATGTAATTTACATGCTCCCACTGACCTTGAAAACTATCTGGCTAATTCATATAAGTTGGTCCGTCTAAATCATATTTAGAAAAACGAACTTGTAAGTGAATGCTCCAATTTTCATGGTCAACTTAAGAGTTTACATCGAGTTTGGTCCGAGTAGTTCTGTACACATCTGCTGCTGAAAAAACGGTTTCATTATAATCCGTTTTATATGAATTAGTATGGAAAAACCGTTCTCGACCAACATGATTGCACTTCACTATATTCCTTTCTGCACCAATCTTTCAACTTAAAGATTCACTTGCAGAAAGTGAGGAAACATTTTCCTTGTGCACGTAAACTAAATTCCAAAATTTATTTACGCACACGGACCTATTCTGATTGCATCAAGTTTTTAAATCGGAGTTACTACTCTGAATTTCATCCCGGAAGTTGACTAAGTCATCATCAGTTATGATGTTTAACTCGACTCTTCGTCTCACGAAATTCGAGTAATTATACAACTTCCTAATGATTGATTTAATGAATATCTTATTGATAATGTCCTTACAGAACATTATCAAAACCTAGGTATTACTATCTGGGACTTAAACCAGAAGGAGGACTTAACTCAGAGTCACTTACAATGGATCACACCAAGTCTAACTAAGTGTGATTCATACCTTTTGACACACGGATGTGTTAACAGACTTGACCTGAGAGAAAATCACATTTTCTTTTAATTACGCAAGATTTAATGTAGCTAAGTATTTGACCATTCGATCTAATCGTATCAGTTTAAATACTTTAGTTATTTCGTTCTTTATTTTATCAGACTTGTGTTTCATCAAGAACATGTGTCTTAATAAAATATACGAATAACTTAATTTGGTTAATCTAGACTCGGGTTCATCAGTATGTACCAGACTGAGTTCGACAACTCATTATCCCACTGTCTTACAGATGGGTTTCGGCCATTCTATCTAAGAGGATAAGACTCACAAGTGTCCGTAGACTTCATAATACGAGAGGTCAGACCCCTCTTTATGTGACTTGTGAAGCTTAGTCTCTCGATACGGCCTGGTCTATTTTACCATATAAGTTTGCTACTATATTGTGTATTTATATATTAACATTTAATATATATATATATATATTATCGTTATACATATTACTCATTGCTTCAGAAGCAATGTGACGACATTCGTCAAAATGTGTTAACCTTTTGTATAACAATAATTATGAAATCGTGACATCAGAATATGTCACATTTTCATTTCCTCCTCCTTATGCCTTTACTAATGATAAAAACTAACTTTCTCAATTGACTTTCCGGAGTGCCTTCTTGAGTTTCTAAATCACATTTAGATATTAAATAGCCAAACATAAATAAATAGCTATGCAAGCATCTCATGTATCCAAACGCGTGAGAGTTGCAATATTGAGTGTAGCTCAAGAAGTTGCTTGTCTTAAGATCCGGTTGGGATACATAGTCTTGCATCGCTCATGCACTCGTATTCGACACAAACAGTTTGATCGAATTCTCGAACTTTGCGGATCAAAATTGTTTGTCCATACAACCTTGAGGGTAGCTCGACAAGTTGTAGGGAGAAACATACTTCGAATATCCTATATGTTCAAGCTGTCCCATATAGAGACGAGTGACATGTAACGTGCATTTATTTTGTTGAACCCAGAACTTAATGAAAACATATTTCTTAAGTCTGTTCTTTAGAAGGTCATTTAATGTCAACGAGAATATAGTTCAATTCTATCAATTAGATTTTAACTTGATATTCAATTAATCAACCTATTTGACCAATTAACTAATTCCATTAAAATATTATAATTAGATTCCTTCGGTAAACATAGTCTTGCCTTAGATTTAGCATATGTTCAAAATTAAATATAGGTAGAATGGCTTTTATCTTTATATATCCTCCCACTATTTTTACGATCGTTTCAAAGCTTAATAAAGAACCATTTAATCAAATTAAAATTAATGGGTAAGAGGTCCAATCACCTTGAGCCTAACAACCTTGAGGGTAGCTCAACAAGTTGCTTGACTCTGCAATCGGAAGATGACTCTTCATCGATCATATCAGATATAACCCTCTTAATTGGTTTTTACCCCTAGCCATTTGTGATCATGAGGGTGCTCATCCAAATCACAATGTCTAGTCTAGTCGGACCCTTGTTTTCGTGTCTAGCCTGACTTGCTCCGGCGCTCGGGGTATTCACGACACGTCGTTTTGGGTCAGGACTTAGACTACATCTAGTCAGACTACATCATTGACTTAACTTACGCTGGCGCTCGAGGTACGAGACGACGGTTTGGGTCAATAAAGATTTCATCTTATGTATTTAAGGAGTTGGTTTCTACAGGGTTGACATGTCACAGCTTGAGGGTATCTCAACAACTGTAACACGGGTCCTATAGTAGCTAACCCCTAAAACAAGGAGGGCTACGGCTAATCTTGAAAAAGATTATTAACGTATTTGACTTAGATATAGTCCAGGGTGTCATACAATCATGACTCGCGACATTGCGGTCCAGCGGAACACAGCCAGTGAATTGACTAAGCTAGGATCACTATCCCTTAAAGGGTGATCCAGAACTCTTAGCCAAGCACATTGACTGGATCATGGTCCATTGAATGAAGCTTGTCATTTTTGTATGTATGCCATAGACTAAACAGCTTTTTTTAACAACTAATTAATCCTATCAACTAGTTGAATCCTTAAATTCAAAATTTTAGGATTTGTTTAATAACTTTTATTAAGACCTTATCAACTATAAGGTTCACGTGATATCCTAATCGTTATTAGGATTTTAATAAACTTTATTAACAACGCCAAAAGCGAAATCCTTTAATGAGAATTAATTATAACAATTAGAATTAAGATTCATTAAAAGGACTATCCTAATCATGAATTAGGTCTTAAAGGGTTGTTAAAAGTTTTATTAAAACATAGCATGTCATTAAAATTCAAGTAATAAATTTTAATCATTTCTTCATGGCTAACCTAAAGGGTTGCTTGTGTTATCAAATAATGGACAAAGATGAACTAGCCATTAAAATAAGATTACACTAATTTTATCGCATAAAATAAAAGTGTACAACTATTTAACAATTTAAATAGAACAATGTCTATCACATAAACAATTTTAGCATGCAAACATAAATTTAACATTTAAATTTAAAATATGATTTTAAAAATATTTTATGTTTATCTCATAAAAACTTGTTTTTAAAATCACAAATTTGCATGCTACTTTAAAAAAATTTATCGCATAAAAATTTTAACCTTTAAAATCAGTTTTAAAATATCTCATAAAATTAAAACATCATTTTAAAAAACTTTCATGCTTAAAAATTTATCATATAAAATTTTTAGGCACTTTAAACTTATCGCATAAATTTTAAAAGATTTAAAATTAGTTTTAAAAATTATCACATAAATTTTAAAACGTCATTTAAAAAATTTCCATGTTCAAAATTTATCAAATAGAATTTTTGAACATCTAAAACATTTTTGAAAATTATCTTATAACTTTAAAAACATTTTTTTAGAAAGTATTTAAAAGCATTTCAGGTTTAATAAAATTGCAGTCTAGATCGAAACGCAGACCTGGCTCTGATACCACTGAAGGATATCACTCTGATATCATTGTGACGCTATTAAGGCCCATCATCCATGGCACCCTAGACCCGTCACAAGATACCTCAGAAACTTGTTTTACGGCATGCCTCTCGACAATGCCCAACCCATTATAAGATCACCATCTTATCGGGACTTGGTACGGTAAGAGCGATTACTTCGGGTCAGCTCATAACCCGAGAACCCGTACTCAAGCTCAACAAGCTTTGATACCACTGAAGGGTATCACTCTGATATCATTGCGACGCTGTTAAGGCCCATCATCCATGGCACCCTAGACCCGTCACTAGATACCTCAGAAACTTGTTTTACGGCATGCCTCTCGACAATGCCCAACCCATTATAAGATCACCATCTTATCGGGACTTGGTACGGTAAGAGCGATTACTTCGGGTCGGCTCATAACCCGAGAACTCGTACTCAAGCTCAACAAGCTCTGATACCACTGAAGGGTTTTCTGGGACCCTTAGGGCACAAAAACTCTATGCCCGTCCTAAGTCGAACGGAACATAGACAGAAAAGCAGCGGAAAAATAAACATGTTAATCTAATTAACATTTAATTCTAAGGTCCAAGACCCTAACCCAAGATCTATGCCGACTTGGGATGGGTCTGACCATCACAAGAAGGATCTAGCATACTGCGATTAAATTAAACTAATGCTTAATTAAACACATACCCGGAATCTCAGCCCTGGGGCAGGCGAGATGTTCCTCACCATCTTCCAAGCCGCTCCCGTCCCACGCCGAGCTGCTCCTCGAACCGCTCCCCAAACCGCTCCTCGAACCGCTCCGCATCCCGAGGCGATCAATCCCATGTCGCCGAGCCAACCAACCGCCGAAGAAAGTTTCACGCGAGTGAAACCTCCGCCTAGATTTCGGATCCGAATCTGAATTCCTTTGCGGCTTTGCTAGAGCCCTCAAGAGCAAGGCAAAAATTTATAGGGAGAGGAGAAATATTAATTTAGCTTAGATCCGAGCGTGCTCCAACATTTACGAGAGCCGCTCAGATCTAGAGCTTGGGACGAGTATGAGGAAGGGGGAGGGCCTCTATTTATAGAGGCGGCTGACTCTCCCCTTTTCTCCACAACCGAGGTGGGACTATTAATTTGGGATTAATTAAATCAAGTTAGTTTGCCTTTCACAAAGGGCAAACTTCCTCGAATTTTAACTCCCTCACCGTTGTGCTTCAATGTTGGTACAACCTACCAAATCAAAGAGGGTTCAACGGTGAACGCGTAGGAAAAAACGGCTCGTCAATCCGAGTCCGTTTGACCCTTCAAACAATTGTCCAAAGTTAGCCAAAAGTCATGCTTCTCTTAGAAACGTAGCCGTCAAGAAAATCACAGGTTTCAAAAAACCCTAACAAGAAAATTCGGGCTTGGTGGGCCTCCATTTTCGCTGGTTTTGAGCCCAACAGTTTGGGCTGACTTGTTTTGGCTATAACTTGTGCTTTGGACTCCGTTTTTGACGTGGTTTGAACCTGCGTTTAGAGCGGGACGATCTCGTCATCTAGGTAACCTTTTCAATGCGTTTATTGAATTAAATATAGTCTTAAACAATTTAAGACACATTTAATCTCTTTTGCATCATATGCAAATTAGTCCCTATCTAGGCTTAAATTTTCATTTGCATCAAATCCAATTGATCCGAGGGCATATTCCTCTACAGTTTTTACCTACTGTGGAACGAAAATCTTGTTGAGTATTGGTGTTTCATACCAATCTTATTTTGATGATGATCACAACATTATGTTGTTGCTAATGAATCTCATGTTTTAGTCTCTCAGTTTATTTCAAGTATATCTTTCTTGGAGACTAATCACTTAGTGTAAGGATGGACATCATGTGAAGAAGGGCCAAAGTTTGGACTCAAGGAGTGCCAAAGCTTGGAGATGGTGGAGAGCAATCAAGGCATCAAGATTGAAGACTTAGACTCTTAAGAAAGCATTGTAATCTATGTAATTTACTTTATTGCTTTCTCTCTCTTTTGAGTCTAGGGTAGATGTAATGCCTTGCTAGATGGTTTGCTCATTTATGCACATGCATTTAACCATCTTAGTGAACCTTAGGATTATCATAGAATCCAACCCAATAGGTTCACTCTATCCAAAGACTCACTTGGAGTCTCTGGCTTTCCGTCAGTCGCCTGATGAGCGAAACACAGCCGACTGAGTGATTTCCAGTCACCTGTAGATCCTTCAACAGTCGCTTGATATGCACAGCTCAAGTCAACATTTCAATTGACTCAAACTTGAGCTTTACGCACAGTCGCCTGACGATCAGTTACAGTCGCCTGTATATTTACAGTCAACTGGAAATTGGTCAACAGTCACCTATCTAGCGTAAGTGCAATCTCTGCATCTCTCTGTCTTCTCTCCAAACTTTACTGTAGTCGACTGACTATTTGACAGTCAACTATGGTATAAACATCAGTCGCATGTGCGAAGAATTGGAGAAAGAGTGCAGCTCTCTGTTTCGATCCATCCCCTGCAGCAGTCGTCTGCTGAAGGATTAACAGGCGCCTGTCCTGTTTGTCAGTCGACTGTATTGACTTCATCAGTCGACTGTCCTGGCTCAGATTATAGCTGTTGGATATTTTCTAGCCATTGATCAGTCGACTGTTCCTATCGTTTTCACCCAGTTTCTAGATGTTGCAGATTTGATTATTTGGCTGTTTCTTTGGGTTTTTAGGCTTGATATAGGATTCCTATATATATGAGTATGCTGCCATCACTTGAGAACTCTTGACAACATTTGATAAACTCTTGACTCTATAGAAAATCTCAAGAGATCATTAAGCCACTCTCAAGCACCCTCATTTCCCTCTATTGAGCATTCATCTTCCTTCATGCATTGAAATCTAGCTCAAGGGAAATCATCCAAGTGCTCTCAAGCATATTCCAACACTTGGAGATCCTCTTCCATGCCTAGCATTCATTCATGAGTAAGCATCTCAAGGCATAGGTAAGAGTATTTACTTTACAGGGTGTAATTTGTTTTCCTATTTCTCTTTGTGGGATTAGGATACTCTATTTGTGGGAGTTTCTCTCTTTGTGGGAGATTGTCTCTTTGTGGGACTAGGGAATTCTCTTTGTGAGAATTAACTCTCTTCGTGGGAGTTCTAGTGTCCTAGTGTAGGGCTAACCCTAATTCTCTGAGTGGAAATTAGTGATTCTCTGTGTGGGAGTCTTGATCCTTGTGTAGGAATGGTTGGGTCCTTGTGTTGGGCATAAATCCTCTTTGTGGGATATCTCCTTGTGAGATTTGTATTCACTTCTCTGTGTGGGATTATAGTGAATATTGGTGTGGCTGGATGTACCTAAGTTTGGGGAACCTGGGTAAAACTTTGTGTTTGAGTTTGGATTGATTGTGCCATTTAATTCCTCTTGCATTTATAATTCCGCATTTGCAAGTTAAATTTTATTTGGACAATTTTATTGCCATTACACTATTCACCCCCCCTCTAATGTGTGTTATTAGTTTGCAAAGGTTAGACGATCCCTACAATTGGTATCAGAGCAAGGTTATATCATACTGCAACGATGGCATTCATCGCCTCATCCGCGTCTCATGAAGATGGTCACTCAACCGTTCGACCCCCGCTCTTCAATGGAACCAACTACCCTAGTTGGAAGATCAGAATGATGATCTACATGGAGGGTCAAAACCTATGGGACATCACGGAGGTGCCATTTGAGAAGCCCACTACTCATGCGGCTTCAAGGACAAAGGCGGAGAAGGACTCAATCAAGTTCAATGCGAGAGCTATGAATGCATTACATTGCGCTCTCTCATCTAATGAGTTCAACCGCATCTCCATGTGCAAAACGGCAAATGATATTTGGCACACCTTGGAGATTTTTCATGAAGGGCAACGAAGGTAAAGAAATCTAAACAAACTGTGTTTAAATCTAAATATGAAATGTTTAAGATGCAGGAAGGCGAAAGCATTTCAGAGATATTCACAAGGTTCACCGATATCGTGAATGCTTTGGAGGGACTCGAGAAAACAATTTCCCAAGAGGATCGTTTTGAGAAGATCCTAGACTCTCTTACACCTCGTTGGGAGTCAAAGGCCAATGGAATTTTGGAGTCATATGACACGTCCAAATATGCTGTTGAGGAGTGCATTGGAAATCTCATGGCGTATGAAGTAAAGCTTCAACACAAGAAGGAGATTCAACCAACAAAGCACGAGAAGCTTGAGAAGCAAAAGGGGGTTGCATTCCATGCCAAGGAGGAGCCAATCAAGTGGAGGAGGAAATTCCATCGAGAAGCTCCTAGCGAAGAAGATGAGCAAGAAGATGCAAGTGGAGAAGAAATTGAGGATCTTGCCGAGCAATTCAAAGCATTCCTCAAATGCAAGCAAGGTAAGTCTTTGTCAAAGTTTGCCTCCAATTCTAACAAGGTTCCTACTTGTTACACTTGCAGTGGAAAAGGTCACTTGTCCACCGAATGCCCTTCCAAACCCATCAAAGAAACTTACAAGGGTAAAGGGAAGAAGCATTGGAAAGGAAGGTCCAAGTTCAAGAATCAAAAGAAAGGACTTGTCGGGACCTTTGATGATTCGAGTGAGGACACTTCGAGTAACGAAGAAGAAGATACAAAGGAGGATGCTCACGCATGCTTTGTAGCCATGGATGGTCCTACACCAATCCCCTCCGGATTAAACGAAGAAGAGTTGGATGCTTGTCTTGACGCATACAATTCCTATGAGGATTCGTCCCTCACGGCTAAGGAGGAGAAGTCGTCATCAAGCTCTTACAAGGGTGATGATGATGTTGTTAAGATCGAGGAAGAAAAGATCTCATACGAGGAGCTCAAGATCAATTTTGACTTGGTCTCCGAAAAGGCTAGTAAGTGCATCAACTCTTACAATAGATTAAAAGCAAAATATAAGATTGCAAAGAGTAGACTGCATGAACTAGTTATTGCAAGTGTAATTCATGATGAAAGGCATGTGTATGACACTTGTGAGAGAGACACACTTCTCTCTATAGTTAAGGAATTTAGTCTCTCAAATGAAAATCTCATTGCTCAAAACCTTAGCTTAGAGGCTCACATTCAACAACTTACGTTGAAATGTGAAGAGAAATCCCGGAAGCTCATAAGATTTGTGTATTCTGGGGATTCACTCCATGATTTGTTGGAAAAACAACATCCGGCAAATCATAGAGGATGTTTGGGTTATATTCAAAATGTGGTTCCCAAACCCACCTCTAATTCTTCTTTTGGTGCAAATTCAAGAAATATTGCTAAAGCACCTAAGAAGAATCACCATGCTTTCTTGTACAACAATAACATCAACAAAAAGCATGTAGATCACAAGGTGATGAGGAAGAATGAAGAATCTTCATTTTTTGCTAAGAAGCAAAATCCTCATTCTTTGCATGCTAAGAAATTTGTTTCTATACCTAAGCATGCCACATCCTTCCCTCTTGCAAAGGCAAAACCATTGCCTAGGAAATCCTTGAGATTATGGATTCCCACTAAGGCTAGTGTGCAAAAGAGAGATAGTTACATCAACTCTCTAATTAGGGATGTGATCACCTCGTGTGATTACGTTAGGAAATCAAACTCCTCTTGGGTTTGGTTACCTAATGTCTAGGTTCCTCACACATTTGCATATTGCATGGGTATTGTGCTTCTATGTTTATTTTAAGCATACCCATTGATTGTGTGTGTTTCATGATTTTGAAAATATTTTCAAATTTATCTATTTTCATGAAAATGGGGACCTTGGGGTGTATTGACATGCATGCATTTTTTATCCATGCGTATGTCAATGGGGGAGTTAATATATTATATGTTTAAATTATTTTAAGACATATTTTAACTCTCATTTCAGAGGTTATTTGAGATCATTATTTACATTTGGTTATTTTGGGTCTCAAACCAAACCACGTGTTGTTTATTGGCAACATGGTTCATGTCTCATTGTTTTTGGCAATATCCATGTGTATCTTTGAACCTTGATCTTTCCATATCTATTGCTTTGATACACTTTTTAGGCCCATGGCTCCATTAATTAATTGATATTAGATCCTAGAAGTCAAAAGTTGACCATTTCTGTGATGTAGTGGGAGCATGAGATAGTGAATTGTTACCCACTAAATTTTTAAATGTGGTATCATACATATCTTTCGTTTCTTGCATATTGTCACATCTTGGTTAAGATGACAAAGGGGGATATTTTTGATGTCCACCTTTTTGACGATGTCAAGGGGGAGAGATATGTGCATTATGTGATCATATCTATAGGGGAGAGATATATACATATGCATATGGGGAGAGATATCTCTATAGGGAGAGATATATTGGATTAGATAAACCATTCATGTTTGCATGCCTTTATTCTTTGCAATTGGTTTATGTAATCCATACCTATTATATGTCACCATGTTTTTATTGGTATTATGAGTATTTACCTTTGTGTAGCTCATTAATTATTTGGTGCATATAAGTAGATGGAGATCATTAGCATTGTGCTTTAATTCTTTATGATTTACATAATGTGTGTCATCATCAAAAAGGGGGAGATTGTTGAGTATTGGTGTTTCATACCAATCTTATTTTGATGATGATCACAACATTATGTTGTTGCTAATGAATCTCATGTTTTAGTCTCTCAGTTTATTTCAAGGATATCTTTCTTGGAGACTAATCACTTGGTGTAAGGATGGACATCATGTGAAGAAGGGGCAAAGTTTAGACTCAAGGTGTGCCAAAGCTTGGAGATGGTGGAGAGCAATCAAGGCATCAAGATTGAAGACTTAGACTCTTAAGAAAGCATTGTAATCCATGTAATTAACTTTATTTCTTTCTCTCTCTTTTGAGTCTAGGGTTGATGTAATGCCTTGCTAGATGGTTTGCTCATTCATGCACACGCATTTAACCATCTTAGTGAACCTTAGGATTATCATAGAATCCAACCCAATAGGTTCACTCTGTCAAAAGACTCACTTGGAGTCTCTGGCTTTCCGTCAGTCGCCTGATGAGGGAAACACAGCCGACTGGGTGATTTCCAGTCGCCTGTAGATCCTTCTACAGTCGCCTGATATGCATAGCTCAAGTCAACATTTCAATTGACTCAAACTTGAGCTTTACGCACAGTCGCCTGACGATCAGTTTACAATCGCCTATATATTTACAGTCACCTGGAAATTGGTCAACAGTCGCATGTCTAGAGTAAGTGCAATCTCTGCATCTCTCTGTCTTCTCTCCATACTTTACAGTAGTCGACTAATGAAGAATGTATAGTCGCCTAACTATTTGACAGTCGACTGTGGTATAAACATCAGTCGCCTGTGCGAAGAATTGGAGAAAGAGTGCAGCTCTCTGTTTCGATCCATCCCCTGCAGCAGTCGTCTGCTGAAGGATTAACAGGCGCCTGTCTTGTTTGTCAGTCGACTGTATTGACTTCGCCAGTCGACTGTCCTGGCTCAGATTATAGCTGTTGGATATTTTCTAGCCGTTGATCAGTCGACTGTCTTATGATCATCAGTCGACTGTTCTTGTCGTTTTCACCCAGTTTCTAGCCATTGCAGATTTGATTATTTGGCTGTTTCTTTGGGTTTTTGGGCTTGATATAGGATTCCTATATATATGAGTGTGCTGCCATCACTTGAGAACTCTTGACAACATTTGATAAACTCTTGACTCTATAAAAAATCTCAATAGATCATTAAGCCACTCTCAAGCTCCCTCATTTCCCTCTATTGAGCATTCATCTTCCTTCATGCATTGAAGTCCAGCTCAAGGGAAATCATCCAAGTGCTCTCAAGCATATTCCAACACTTGGAGATCCTCTTCCATGCCTAGCATTCATTCATGAGTAAGCATCTCAAGGCATAGGTAAGAGTATTTACTTTAAAGGGTGTAATTTGTTTTCCTATTTCTCTTTGTGGGATTAGGATACTCTCTTTGTGGGAGTTTCTCTCTTTGTGGGAGATTGTCTCTTTGTGGGACTAGGGAATTCTCTTTGTGAGAATTAACTCTCTTTGTGGGAGTTCTAGTGTCCTATTGTAGGGCTAACCCTAATTCTCTGAGTGGGAATTAGCGATTATCTGTGTGGGAGTCTTGATCCTTGTGTAGGATTGGTTGAGTCCTTGTGTAAGGCATAAATCCTCTTTGTGGGGTATCTACTTGTGAGATTTGTATTCACTTCTATGTGTGGGATTATAGTGAATATTGGTGTGGCTGGATGTACGTAAGTTTGGGGAACCAGGGTAAAACTTTGTGTTTGCATTTGTATTGATTGTGCCATTTAATTCCTCTTGCATTTATAATTCCGCATTTGCAAGTTAAATTTTATTTGGACAATTTTATTGCCATTACACTATTCACCCCCCTCTAGTGTGTGTTGTTAGTATTTCAAGGGTTAGACGATCGCTACAATTGGTATCAGAGCGAGGTTATAGAATACTGCAACGATGGCATTCAACGCCTCATCCGCGTCTCATGAAGAAGGTCACTCAACCGTTCGACCCCCGCTATTCAACGGAACCAACTACCCTAGTTGGAAGATCAGAATGATGATCTATATGGAGGGTTAAGACCTATGGGACATCACGAAGGTGCCATTTGAGAAGACCACTACTCCTGCGGCTTCAAGGACAAAGGTGGAGAAGGACCCAATCAAGTTCAATGCGAGAGCTATGAATGCATTACATTGCGCTCTCTCATCTAATGAGTTCAACCGCATCTCCATGTGCAAAACGACAAATGATATTTGGCACACCTTGGAGATTTGTCATGAAGGGACAACGAAGGTAAAGAAATCTAAACAAACTGTGTTTAGATCTAAATATGAAATGTTTAAGATACAGGAAGCCGAAAGCATTTCAGAGATATTCACAAGGTTCACCGATATCGTGAATGCTTTGGAGGGACTCGGGAAGACAATTTCCCAAGATTATCGTGTTGAGAAGATCCTAGACTCTCTTACACCTCATTGGGAGTTAAAGGCCAACGGAATTTTGGAGTCATATGACACGTCTAAATATACCGTTGAGGAGTGCACTGGAAATCTCATGGCGTATGAAGTAAAGCTTCAACACAAGAAGGATATTCAACCAACAAAGCCCTAGAAGCTTGAGAATCAAAAGGGGGTTGCATTCCATGCCAAGGAGGAGCCAATCAAGTGGAGGAGGAAATTCCATCGAGAAGCTCCTAGCGAAGAAGATGAGCAAGAAGATGCAAGTGGAGAAGAAATTGAGGATCTTGTCGAGCAATTCAAAGCATTCCTCAAATGCAAGCAAGGTAAGTCTTGGTCAAAGTTTGCCTCCAATTCTAACAAGGTTCCTACTTGTTACACTTGCAGTGGAAAAGGTCACTTGTCCACCGAATGCCCTTCCAAACCCATCAAAGAAACTTACAAGGGTAAAGGGAAGAAGCATTGGAAAGGAAGGTCCAAGTTCAAGAATCAAAAGAAAAGACTTGTCGGGACCTTTGATGATTCGAGTGAGGACACTTCGAGTAACGAAGAAGAAGATACAAAGGAGGATGCTCACGCATGCTTTGTAGCCATGGATGGTCCTACACCAATCCCCTCCGGATTAAACAAAGAAGAGTTGGATGCTTGGCTTGACGCATACAATTCCTATGAGGATTCGTCCCTCATGGCTAAGGAGGAGAAGTCGTCATCAAGCTCTTGCAAGGGTGATGATGATGTTGTTAAGATCGAGGAAGAAAAGATCTCATACGAGGAGCTCAAGATCAATTTTGACTTGGTCTCCGAAAAGGCTAGTAAGTGCATCAACTCTTACAATAGATTAAAAGCAAAATATAAGATTGCAAAGAGTAGACTGCATGAACTAGTTATTGCAAGTATAATTCATGATGAAAGGCATGTGTATGACACTTGTGAGAGAGACACACTTCTCTCTAAAGTTAAGGAAATTAGTCTCTCAAATGAAAATCTCATTGCTCAAAACCTTAGCTTAGATGCTCACATTCAACAACTTACGTTGAAATGTGAAGAGGAATCCCGGAAGCTCATAAGCATTGTGTATTCTGGGGATTCACTCCATGATTTGTTGGAAAAACAACATCCGACAAATCATAGAGGATGTTTGGGTTATATTCAAAATGTGGTTCCCAAACCCACCTCTAATTCTTCTTTTGGTGCAAATTCAAGAAATATTGCTAAAGCACCTAAGAAGAATCACCATGCTTTCTTGTACAACAATAACACCAACAAAAAGCATGTAAATCACAAGGTGATGAGGAAGAATGAAGAATCTTCATTTTTTGCTAAGAAGCAAAATCCTCATTCTTTGCATGCTAAGAAATTTGTTTCTATACCTAAGCATGCCACATCCTTCCCTCTTGCAAAGGCAAAACCATTGCCTAGGAAATCCTTGAGATTATGGATTCCCACTAAGGCTAGTGTACAAAAGAGAGATAGTTACATCAACTCTCTAATTAGGGATGTGATCACCTCGTGTGATTACGTTAGGAAATCAAACTCCTCTTGGGTTTGGTTACCTAATGTCTAGGTTCCTCACACATTTGCATATTACATGGGTATTGTGCTTCTATGTTTATTTTAAGCATACCATTGATTGTGTGTGTTTCATGATTTTAAAAATATTTTCAAATTTATCTCTTTTCTTGAAAATGGGGACCTTGGGGTGTATTGACATGTATGCATTTTTTATCCATGTGTATGTCAATGGGGGAGTTAATATATTATATGTTTAAATTATTTTAAGACATATTTTAACTCTCATTTCGGTGGTTATTTGAGATCATTATTTACATTTGGTTATTTTGGGTCTCAAACCAAACCTCTTGTTATTTATTGCCAACATGGTTCATGTCTCATTGTTTTTGGCAATATCCATGTGTATCTTTGAACCTTGATCTTTCTATATCTATTGCTTTGATACACTTTTTAGGCTCATAGCTCCATTAATTAATTGATATTAGATCCTAGAAGTCAAAAGTTGACCATATCTATGATCTAGTGTGGGATAGTGAATTGATACCCACTAAATTTTTAAATTTGGTATCATACTTATCTTTCGTTTCTTCCATATTGTCACATCTTGGTTAAGATGACAAAGGGGGATATTTTTGATGTCCACCTTTTTGACGATGTCAAGGGGGAGAGATATGTGCATTATGTGATCATATCTAAAGGGGGAGAGATATATACATATGCATAAGGGGAGAGATATCTCTATAGGGAGAGATATATGGGATTAGATAAACCATTCATGTTTGCATGCCTTTATTCTTTGCAATTGGTTTATGTAATCCATGCCTATTATATGTCACCATGTTTTTATTGGTATTAGGAGTATTTACCTTTGTGTAGCTCATTAATTATTTGGTGCATATAAGTAGGGGGAGATCATTAGCATTGTGATTTAATTCTTTATGATTTACATAATGTGTGTCATCATCAAAAAGGTGGAGATTATTGAGTATTGGTGTTTCATACCAATCTTATTTTGATGATGATCACAACATTATGTTGTTGCTAATGAATATCATGTTTTAGTCTCTCAGTTTATTTCAAGGATATCTTTCTTGGAGACTAATCACTTGGTGTAAGGATGGACATCATGTGAAGAAGGGGCAAAGTTTGGACTCAAGGTGTGCCAAAGCTTGGAGATGGTGGAGAGCAATCAAGGCATCAAGATTGAAGGCTTAGACTCTTAAGAAAGCATTGTAATCCATGTAATTTACTTTATTGCTTTCTCTCTCTTTTGAGTCTAGGGTTGATGTAATGCCTTGCTAGATGGTTTGCTCATTCATGCACACGCATTTAACCATCTTAGTGAACCTTAGGATTATCATAGAATCCAACCCAATAGGTTCACTCTGTCAAAAGACTCACTTGGAGTCTCTGGCTTTCCGTCAGTCGCCTGATGAGGGAAACACAGCCGACTGGGTGATTTCCAGTCGCATGTAGATTCTTCTACAGTCGCCTGATATGCACAGCTCAAGTCAACATTTCAATTGACTCAAACTTGAGCTTTACGCACAATCGCCTGACGATCAGTTTACAGTCGCATGTATATTTACAGTCACCTGGAAATTGGTCAATAGTCGCCTGTCAGCGTAAGTGCAATCTCTGCATCTCTCTGTCGTCTCTCCATACTTTACAGTAGTCGACTGATGAAGAATGTACAGTCGCCTGACTATTTGACAGTCGACTGTGGTATAAACATCAATCGCATGTGCGAAGAATTGGAGAAAGCGTGCAGCTCTCTGTTTCGATCCATCCCCTGCAGCAGTCGTCTCCTGAAGGATTAACAGGCGCCTGTCTTGTTTGTCAGTCGACTGTATTGACTTCGCCAGTCGACTGTCCTGGCTCAGATTATAGCCGTTGGATATTTTCTAGCCGTTGATCAGTCGACTGTCTTATGATCATCAGTCGACTAATTCTGTCGTTTTCACCCAGTTTCTAGCCATTGCAGATTTGATTATTTGGCTGTTTCTTTGGGTTTTGGGCTTGATATAGGATTCATATATATATGAGTGTGCTGCCATCACTTGAGAACTCTTGACAACATTTGATAAACTCTTGACTCTATAAAAAATCTCAATAGATCATTAAGCCACTCTCAAGCTCCCTCATTTCCCTCTATTGAGCATTCATCTTCCTTCATGCATTGAAGTCCAGCTCAAGGGAAATCATCCAAGCGCTCTCAAGCATATTCCAACACTTGGAGATCCTCTTCCATGCCTTGCATTCATTCATGAGTAAGCATCTCAAGGCATATGTAAGAGTATTTGCTTTACAAGGTGTAATTTGTTTTCCTATTTCTCTTTGTGGGATTAGGATACTCTCTTTGTGGGAGTTTCTTTTTTTGTGGGAGATTGTCTCTTTGTGGGACTAGGGAATTCTCTTTGTGAGAATTAACTCTCTTTGTGGGAGTTCTAGTGTCCTATTGTAGGGCTAACCCTAATTCTCTGAGTGGGAATTAGTGATTATCTGTGTGGGAGTCTTGATCCTTGTGTAGGATTGGTTGGGTCCTTGTGTATGGCATAAATCCTCTTTGTGGGGTATCTCCTTGTGAGATTTGTATTCACTTCTCTATGTGGGATTATAGTGAATATTGGTGTGGCTGGATGTACCCAAGTTTGGGGAACCAGGGTAAAACTTTGTGTTTGTGTCTGGATTGATTGTGCCAATTAATTCCTCTTGCATTTATAATTCCGCATTTGCAAGTTAAATTTTATTTGGATAATTTTATTGCCATTGCACTATTCAACCCCCCTCTAGTGTGTGTTGTTAGTATTGCAAGGGTTAGACGATCCCAACAAATCTCCTGGAAATCTATCAAGTAGACCATAACGTCAAGCTCATCCAATCATTCAGAAATTATCGCCATCCATGAAGCAAGTAGAGAATGTGTATGGCTACGCTCAGTTGTGCATCACATCCTGGTGACAATTGGATTGAAGATTGTTGATCTTGAGCCTACCACCATGTTTGAAGACAATGCAGTATGTATTGCCTAGCTATGAGGAGGTTACATCAAAGACGACATGAGAAAGCACATTTCTCCAAAATTCTTTTGGACACATGACTAGCAAAAGAATGACGAGATCGACGTCAAACAAGTATAATCTAGTGAAAACCTGGCGGACATGTTCACTAAGTTACTTCATACGGCCCCTTTTAGGACATTTGTACAAAATATTGGTATGAGGGGCTTAAGAGACTTGAAAGTCTAAGGGCTTGTACATGTCACGTGGAGTTAAAGGAGAATTATACTCTTTTTCCTTAGCTTGACTTTTTTCCACTGGGTTTTCCATAGCCAAAGGTACGAGGCAAATCTCATTAACTCAGAATTCTGAAGTATTCACCTCTTGTGATACTCATATGATGCTCATAATCTCGAAGTATTCATGAGCAGAGTTTACACTTATGACAGGATAAAGGAGAGTGTTATGAATACATTATCTTGTATAGATGAGGAGTTTGTATAGTATTCCATTCAAAATTAAAATTTGAGTTTTCTAAATATTTATTTTCAGATTTTACAGGAGTTGTTTGTGATGGTATATAATGGGATTGGGCGAAAATAAAGAAGAGAAATTTGGGTATTTAATCTGAAAATAGAAGAGGAAAGAGTCAAAGATTGGAGGAGCTAAGGTTATTTTTTGGAGTTTGTTTTTCTTGGTACGACGACAAAGAAGAAAACGAAAGAGAGAGAGAAATGAGCGAGGGTGACAATTTCTAACCACACCTTTATTATTAACATTTAAAATAACAAAGAATTGCCTACAATTTCTATTCACAGAGAAATCAAACCCACTGATTCCCTCTCTCCTTATCGCATGCACGCCAAGTTCTACGTAGCAAGCCCCAGCTTGCTCCACGCTCTGGGATGATTAAACTGATATACATCATACCCAATTGAACTCAAAGTGCTGCATAAACTCCTCCTGTTACATCTTCAATTTCCACATTAATCGGTGTTTCTTTATCACCATCTACTTTCAGTCAGTCAACCCCTCCAAAAGTCAAGGTCTACGAGTCAACGTCTTCGACTTTTGTGTCTACATGAGGCGTGTCAGTCAGCACGCAGCCATGGCGAATCAACTCCTAACTCTTCTGCCATTCTTCCTCCTTGCCACTACATTAGCTAACTGTTCTAACGAGCGATGCGGCTTCCATCATTGCCAACATCACGGATCGGCCTCCTGCTGCCGTGCTGAAGACAGCTGTCGCGCCTTCGGACCCGACAGGGGGGATTGCCCTGCGGACCACTCTTCCGTCGAGCTCTGTTCCTGTCTACGTTAACTTGTACTTCGCTGATACCCTTCAGCTCGGTCCCAACGCCAGGAGATCGTTTGCTCTGTATATGGATAATAGTCCGATCTCGGACCCCATCGTCCCTGTTTATCCCGGGGCAATGGAGTTTGTCTTCGCGAACGGCAGCGCCTCTGCAGATACGGCGTTAAAGCTGCAGGCCACATCCGACTCGACCCTGCCTCCGATTATCAATGCAATGGAGGTGTTTGATGTTTCTGACACGATGAGCAACGGAGCTGATGCTGCCGACGGCCGTATGCCATTTTGGAAATAGCAGATGGTTTCTAACGATATTTGGTTATTAGATATGTAAAGGTTTCAGTCATGCTGTTAAATGGATGCAACAGTTAAAGCGTTGGCGAGCTTGAAAGGCCAATTCGAAGCCCTCACGGACTGGGGCGGCGACCCTTGCCTTCCACAAAACTACTGCTGGGATTGGGTGGGCTGTAACTCCGATGACACTCCTCGCGTAGTCCTTTGTATCCGATCCTGTTTGATCCCTGACCGACGCTATACCATCCTTGACGCCTGCTGACTGGTATTCATCATGTGCAGGCATCTAAGCGGATACGGGCTTTCTGCAGAGCTTCCTGTCTCAGCTCCATGGATGCTCTGCAAACAATGTAGGTACTGTTACGGTGTAAGATTCGCGTACAATGAATTTATAGTAATAGAGGAACTAATGACACGGTGGTTACAAGTTGAAGAATGATTTGGTATGATGTTTACAAGTGTTTGGGGGTGTAGAGGCTAGGCACACTTCACAAGTCGATGTCTGGATCAACCTTGCAAGTCCGTCGCTTGTTCGCCGCTCTCCTCGAATTGTTCACCGGTTGCTCGCTGCTTGGAAGAGCCAATCTGCGCGATGAGCAGCTCGTCAGAAAGACCGGGTTGGGTTCCAACCCGTAGCCTCTCTGATGTCTAAGTCAGAATGATGGCTTATAAAAGTGGATTGGACACGTAATCCGAGCTAGAAGTAGATCGACTTTACGTGGCAAGCTAGGGTGGAAGAACAAAGATGTGGACGACCTTTGCTCTTGTGTGCGTGTGTGATTTGAGAATCAATTAGCCAACCCCTCTCCTGATGGAGGTGGATGCGTATTTATAGTTGATGGAGGCTGTTACATAGGGCTGAGCTGGCGTGCTGACCTGGCGTGTCAGACTGCGGAAGGTTCGGCCGAGGATGTCAGAGCTGTGCGTGTCAGCCATGCTTTTGTCAGTCGGAACAACGGCCAAGTGTGCTTTGTCAGAGTATCAGAGCTGAAAGCACCAAACGGTCAGATGGCGCAGCGGCCAGGGGGTAGCGGAAGTGGCAGTGGCTTTCTCGTACAATGGGCGTTTGTCGTGTTCGATGAGCCGAAGGGTCGTCGAGGTGCGCCCGGGAAGCGAGGCCGCACATGAGTCACTTGGTCGCCCCAGCGGATGACGGTCAAACTGGTCGTTTTCCTGGTGAACTTGAAGGAAAGCAGGTGAGCAACTGGCGGGGTTCGGGGCGAAGTGCGCTCTTCCCACTGGTCGAGGCGGACTTCGTGGAGGATGGACGAGCTTGCCGTGTGTCTGACGAACTTTGGGGGAAGGTCGAGGTACCACGATCTTTAGGTCGTAACAATTTCCCCCGTCATTCGAGCTTGGGTGGAAGCCCGACCTAGTTCGGATGACGCACTGTCACCCCACCTATCCGGAAAGGGAAAGGATAGCCTTTGCTCTGAGTCTTCGATCGAGGGGTAAATAATTTGAAAACCCCGCCCACCGTTTCGTTGACATCATTTCGATTTGAAGGCGGAAAAATATCGAAGCGTCCCAGCCGTCCAGAGGGCGACGCGTGGTGGATGTGACTGCGGGTGACAGTCGAGGCATCAAAGGAGATCGGATCCTCGCCACGTGGCAGAGCTTCAACGACGGAGATCGGTCGCTACTTCCTATAAATAGGGGAGGGAGAGATCGAGAGAGAGTTTTCCCACTTCTGATTTCCTTCAAGCTCTCGCCTTCTTCTGAGTTTACGATCGCCTTTGCCATCGCCGCCGTCGTCGGAGTTCGTGCTACTGTTCTGTCAGCTTCGTCAATCCATCTTCTTCTTATAGGTATTCTCTTGATCTTCTTTTAGATGGCTTCGCATTTCGAGGCTGGAGGGTGGCAGTGGCACGGTGAAAGAGGAGGAATTGGAGGTGGAAATAGAGGAGGAGAAGAGGCAATGGAGGAGGAGAAGGTTCCGAACAAAGGTGCCGAGGGTGATATCGACCGCTCGGAGCCGAACAGACATTATCAATATTCGGGAGATCCGTGCGAGGTATGTTCGGCCACCTTGTGAAGTGCGCCTCCCTGGAGCCGATGAGAGGGTGTGTTGGCTTGGGGATAATGATGTCGGAGTCTATCTACAGACTTTTGAATTAGGGCTTCGATTCCCAATCAATCCTCACCTTCTTCATCTGTTGAATTTCCTCGAGCTTCCGCTCTTTGCGTTAACGCCGGGCTCCGTTGGCTTAATGATCGGCTTCGTCGTCCTCTGCCTCGCCAGTGACTTGAGTCCGTCCTTGACACTCTTTCAACATTTCTTTGAGGTGAGGAAGGGGGTGAAGAATTATTGTGTGTATGCGAAGAAGGGGCGGGCTATCACTCTTGGAGTGCCGGCTGATGTGAAAGGGTGGAGGGAGAGATTTGTTTTCCTCTTGATGCCGACCGATGTAGTGTTAAGGTCGAACTGGGGAGCGTTGAATCATTCGGTGGATGATGTGGCGACCTTGGTGGGAGAGGATTTAGCGAACTCCAAGATCATGGCAGAGATTCCTAAGGTCGACCGGCGACGGGCGAACTTGATTAAGGATGACCAGCTTGCTCATTACTTCTGGCCCGAAGGTATTTTGATCATGGCGAACTTCCTCATATAAGCTCACCCCAATCTCTCTTCTTTGCAGGTGAGGACATGATATATATGAGGGAGGAGGTGTTAAGGGCGGCTGGGGTATATGTGACGAAGAAGTCTGGCCCCTTAGATAAAGGTAAGGAGGTGGTAGAAGAAGAACCGGCGATTGATACCGTCCGAAAGTGGGGCATTGGAATCACCACTTGGGAGAGGGAGGATAAGAGGCAAAAGGCATCCGAATCGGACACACCCTCCCACCGGACTAGTGAGGCCTCGCCGGACGGTCAGGCTGACCAGGAGGAGGCCGTCGCGGCTCCTCCTCCGAAGATTTCGACATTGGAGAGGCCCGACAGGGCACCCGTGAATGATCGCTGGCCATACGGGATTCTTCTATGGAAGATGAGGAGGGAGGCGCATCCGAGCTGTGAGAGGACGCTCGCCTACTTTCGGTCGAAGAGGGCCAAGGTGGAGGCCATTCCAAGGGTGGATCACCTTCAGCCGATCTATCCGATAGGTAAATGGGAGTCTGTATTTGATGAGGCCGGGGTTGCGGCCCGTCTGGCGGAGAATAGTATGCTGTCGCGAGACCGCGAATCTCTGGCTGATGTGGCTCCGAGTGGCTCTATACCTCTGTTATCTAGCACGGCATGCAGGTTCGTCGATCTTTTTATTATGTCCACCTGGTCTTTTTGCTTTCACGTGTATTTATGTCTTTGTTTATTTTGTAGGCAGTGGCGGCGATGGCAGCTCTACATCGCCATACCCCCGTGGCCCTCGTCAAGGCGTCCCTTGAGAAGGCAAGGGCCGATCTCCGATAGACCACCAAGAAGTTGCGGGAGAAGGATGAGAAGCTGGAGCAAGTTCTGAGGCACTGCGATGCCCAGAAGAAGATCATTGACAAGCTGTAGGGGAAGCGAGCGGAGCTCGCTCATCAGCTCCGGGATGAAGAGACCAGACGGGTCAATATCTTGAAGGAGCATTCTGAGGAGAAGGATGCCTTGAGGCATGAGATGGGTGCCAAGAAACGGGTAATCGACGTCCAGCAGCGAGAGATTGCCGACTTGAAGCGGGCGATGGACGCGAAGAATCAGGAGAACGTCAACTTGAAGCTGCTGGTGGAGAAGCTGGAAAATGTCGACCAGCGAGCTATAAGGGCCGCCACCGTCTGACAATATCAGGACGAGGAGCTCATCCCTACGCTGCGATTGGCAAAGGAAGCGATCGTTGAGGAGGGTTTCTCGAGGATGAAGGGAAGGCTGGAGAGGTTGCATCCCTCCTTAGTGGTCAACTTTCCCAAGCTGGATGTGCCCTTGGCCGAAGAATGGAAAGGGTCGGGAGATACGACGGGTGGCGGTTAGGTGGGCGGACGGGCGGCGGTGGCGTAGGACTTCCATTTCCTTAGCTTCCCCCCATTTTTTGTAGTGCCGGCTGGAGTGATTACTCCTTGTGCGGTCGTATCTTAGGAATAACTGTATACACTTTCGATATTTTGATCAAATAAATGAAAAGTTGTATATTTTTCGGAATACCATTGTCCGAACACATTTTGTTAAGTAGGACGGCTTGGCATTTCGTTAGCTTCGTATTTACCTATGCCCCCGACAAACGGGGTGCAAGAGAATCGAGGCGAGAGCGGGCCATATGTCGAACATAGGTCGGCCCTGGCATGTTATAGTTTGTTATGGGCAAAGCACGGAAGCTTGCCTCAGAAGCTATGGAAGGGGAGGGTGTGAACCCGTGGCTCGACCTAACCCGGTGGCGACCTGTCGAGGGCGATGGATGCTTGGGCGTTCCCTGGAGGGCGAAGCACGCTTAGGTGTGCCCCAGAATTCCTCGATGCGTGGAGCTGAAACTTTAGTCCACAATATGCATTTAAAAATATAAATGCACCAGAGCTTACTCGTAAGGTTGAGGAGTGAGCGAGAGGTAGCTCGGCCATAGCCTACTGGCGACCAGTCGAGGACGAAGCTCGTGGGCTTGCTCAAAGTTGAGGGTGAGGAGGGATACGAGCTGCCGCCTGGTCCCTCAAACACCGCCGGTCTTGTCGGCGCTCTTGGGGGTCGAATCTTGCTCCGCGACTCTGCATTTCAAGTCCTATTGAGTCTCGGTGGAATGTGCTAGGGGTTCGTCGACCTGTGTAGGGGCGCTCTTTTAGACTCGGTAAGGAGGATTGGGGGGCTTCTCGACTGGTGGAGCCTCGCGGAGTTGGTTCTGAGGAGTCTACTCATTCTGACGGAACGTGTCAAATTTAGCATTGGAGACTACGTCCATCTACATGGCTTGCTCAGGCTTCTTCCCTTTGGTGGAACAGACGTAGAAGCTCTGGGATTGTCTTCGGCCTCCTCGTACTAGTCCAACTCTGCACGGAGTTTGGAACTTCACAATCTTATGGAGGAGCGAGGGGAGAGCTTCGATGGTGGTCATGAATGGCCGTCCAATGATGCCGTTGTATGCCGACGTGACATCGTCAACAACGAACTGTGTCATGCAGATGACGTTACTTGTTGCTTCCCCTAGAGATACCGACATGGTGATGATTGCGGCAATGGGGACCAAGTGGCTGACCGGCGCCCCGCGTGATATGCGGCGGCGCGGTGTCGTTTACCGCAAGTTTCACGGTTAGTGTAGGGTGCGGGAATATCGAACTCAGGGAGGCGAGGTTGTGCTTGAGTCAGGTAGGACCTAAATCACCCCGAGGGGCGAGCTAGCCCGAATCGGTGGATGGTTGTCACGAAAGGAAATAAGAGCGTAAGAACGAAAAGAAAGTAAACCCGGGACTTTGGTTTCCAACCCGACGTGAGACTCTCGCCGACGCGGCCTACTGGTATGGATAGCGATCGGGATTAGGGTCTAATGGTGGGACGTTGCCTCTGAAAGTGGTACCGGCGTCCCATGGGCCCGATATTCCGGTCGGTGCCCAGGATGATACACCGGACTTCCCAGATTCGATCAGTGGGCACTCCCGTGTCCATAAACACTGATCGATCCCGGGAGCACTAAGCCCGCAACGATAACTCCCAACATCTCGTCTTGCCGCTCCCGCGTGCTAGGATTCGACGTCAACGCTAAGGGTGTGAGCTATGGCTAGGGAGTCAACCGCAAAGTTTATTCCCCCTTGGCCCGACGGTCAAAGGCAGTCTTTTTCCCGCCGATGACAATGAAACACCCCGCGTAACCGTTAGATTCCTACTCCCTATCAATTTCCTAACCCTACGGACGCATCGGGAAGAGCCCCCGAAGGGGTTTCCACCAAAATCCCAGATTTGGGAACTACTCACAAAAATTCATGAAAAAACGATCTAAATGAAATTTAAGAATCATAATCAGACGATTGCAATGCAGAAGTAATAGAGTAATAAAGACAATACTAAAATTTTAGAAAGATCTGAAAACTTACAAAAGAGTAGCAATTACAGCCGTCACAAGGAAATAAAACAGTAGAAAAACAGCAACTCCCATTTCTGGAACCCTAGGGGTTCTATATATAGGCCGTCGCATCAACCGATCGGTTGACAAGTCAACCGATCGGTTGATCCGTTACAAATAGATATCAGAAAACGGCGAGTTTTCACCCGATCACATGAACCGGTCGGGTGAGTTCTTGAGTGACCGGTTGGATCTTGAAGCAGTCGGGTGAACCGATCGGTTGAACGCCCGTGTCTTCAGCTTATCTTCTTCAGCTACAGATGAACCGATCGGGTGAGAATCACCCGATCGGTTGGAATTCTGCTCGAGAAAACAGAGAACAGCCGCCCGCAGAACCGGTCTGTGAACCGGTCGGGTGACTTCTTCGTGAGCTGCGGCAGCGACCGGTTGGTGCACGCGTGCATCACCCGATCGGTTGGAGATGACCAACTGACCGGGTGAGGGGCTGAAAGATGAATACTTCGCCGTTTGACCCCCTGGATCACGCGTGACTTCTCCCGTTGCTCTGGGGACTTGGGATATCATCATTAAACGTCCCCTACGTGGTCAATCTCCTGTAATCATGGACAAACAAAAAAAAGTGAAAGAAAACGGGAAAATACACGAAAACGAATAAGAGACGGCGGAAAAACACGGAGAAATACAAAGGAAAACGTGCGTGAATATATGAAATATAAACGCACGTCAAAATCCCCCAAGCTGAACTCTTCCTCGTCCTCGAGGAAGACGAGTGAGAGTAGGAGCTCGGAAGGGAAAAATAGAGAGGAAGAAAGAAAAAGAAAACTCTAAGCCCTAGATCGTCCATCAGAGCCATCAAAATCAAAAACGATACACCAAGCGAGCAAACGCCAAATCACACCACTAAACCTAGGAAAGCGAGTCCAAATAAGTGTCGTGGGTCCACGCAGTGAAGCGCGAGTGAGCGTGGTCGTATGCTAGCAAATGGTGAAGCTTTCTATGATGTGCAATGAGGCTCGATATACACATATCCAAGAAATGACCCAAAATATTGTTGGGAATTGGGCGGTCCCTTAGGGCACAAAAACTCTAGTCCCGTCCTAAGTCGGACGGAACATAGACACAAAAGTCATTTTGCAGCGGAAGAAAAACTTATGTTAACTAATTAACATGCAGTTAAAAACAATTTTCTAACTTAGCCCTAAGGTCCAAGACCCTATGCCAAGATCTATGCCGACTTGGGATGGGTCTGACCATCCCAAGAAGGATCTAGCCTACTGCGATTAAACTAAACTAAATGCTAATAAACTACTTTAACCACATACCCGGAATCTCAGCCCTGGAGCAGGCGAGATGTTCCGCGCCGTCTTCCGAGCTGCTCCCGTCCCACGCCGAGCCGCTCCTTGAACCGCTCCCCATCCCGAGGCGATCAATCCCCGTGCCACCGAGCCAACCACGCGCCGAAGAAAGTTTCACGCGAGTGAAACCTCCGCCAAGATTTCAGATTCAGAATCCGAACTCCTTTGTGGCTTTGCTAGAGCCCGCAGGAGTAAGGCAGAAATTTAGGGAGAAGAGAAATATTTATTTAAGCTTAGATCCGAGCGTGCCCCAACATTTACGAGAGCCGCTCAGATCTAGATCTTGGGACGAGTTTTGAGAAAGGGGGGAGACCCCTATTTATATAGGCGGCGGACTCTCCCCTTTTCTCAAAATCCGATGTGGGACTAAAAATAGAGTTAATTTAAAATCAAGTTAGTTTGCACTTCACAAAGTGCAAACTTCCGTGAATTTTAACTCACTCACCGTTGAGCTTCAGGATTGATACAACCTATCAATACGACAAGCGTTCAACGGTGAACGCATAGGAAAAAACCGTTCGTCAATCGGAGTTCGTTTGACCCTCCAATTGAGTGTCCAAAGATCAGCCCTAGGCTAGATTTTCGACTAAAATCAGCCGTCATTTGATTCAGCATACTTAGGGTTCAAAACCCTAGAGGTGGGGCCCATGGGTGGGCCCCACACATGCCAAAAATGCCCGAGTCGCGCCTGGGCAGACCCCAGGTCGCGCCTGGGCTCGCCCAGCCGCCTGGGCGAGCCCAGGCCCGCGCCTGGGCAGAGCCCAGGCGCGCCTGGGCTTAGCCCAGGCGGGCCTGGGCTTAGCCCAGGCTTGTGCCTGGCTAGCCCAGGCCGAGCCTGGGCTCTGCCCAGGCAGCGCCTGGGCTAGCCCAGGCAGCCTGTTCTGCCTGGGTCTGGCATTTTGGGCTGTTTTGGCTTTTTCTTGATCATCCGGCGTCCGATTTGGACGCCGTTCGAACCTGGGTCTAGACCGGGACATTCCCGTCTTACCCGTGAACTTTTCCTTGCGTTTATATTATTAAATATTGTATTAAACAATTTAATACACATTTAATCGCTTTTGCATCAAATGCAAAATAGTCCCTATCTAAGCTTAAATTATCATATTGCATCAAATGCAATTATCTCTTCTTTTGCATCAAATGCAAATATTCTCCCTAACTATTTTCTACCTATTACTAGACGAAGCGTTGCACTCTGTGTGAGACCCTACAGCCTGACCCTAACAACAGGTTGGGCTCGAAGCCCTATACGGCAGTGACCACGAGCAGTGGTTGCCGTCCCTGCTTCAGGAATCATCATTATGTGGTTAACTCATTGACATGAGTATTGTCGGGACCACCCTGACTGTTTCCGTGATGAATTCCGTAGTTATAGTCGTTTCGTCTTAACTATGTCGTGCGGATCAAGTCTGGGGTACGGTTAAACTGTCAACCCCAATAACTTGACTCCGGTTAGTTTCGATCGATCTTTAGTCAACTAATGTTGGACTTCTTCCAACATACTCTGCGCAGAGTTTTTACTAAAGACCGAACTAACTCTACGACACTAACTCCCATTGACCGGGAGAGACGAATCCTCTCTTGGTCATTACTCGCCTCGTACGTTTCAAGTGACACCCAATCAAAAGACCTTTCGACAGGCCTTGCCTCGAAGCTAGGTTAATTGATCTAAGTGGCACCGTTCACGCACAGGTCTGTCAAAATGACCTCAAGTCAAAAGACCAACTATCCTATCATCACTCAGAGTTATCACTGACAGATTGGTCAATATAACCATATGATAACTCTAGTGGATCGTTCAGTGAACTCATTCTAATGAGCACCTGTGTCTCGTCTTCGACTTCGCCAAGTCAAGCGATCATGAGATCATCGCCACCGCTAAACGGTGAAGACTAAGACACAATGGTCTATCCGATGTTTCGATATCCTTGTCTCGGAACATCTACGACCACGAACCATTCTAGACTTATGCTACAGACGGTCAAACGTTTCTCCATGATCGAGATACTCATCTCGATACCCGTTTTGACCTTGCATAAAGTCTCAGGACTTTACCTAAGTTGATATCTAATGTTGACTACATTACAATATAACTTAGATAAATTATTACCAAACAGCTTACTGTTATTTCGAACAAGATGTTTGTGCTATTCACACAGGAATAAATGGCCTCGAGGGCATAATATTCCTACATCTCCCACTTGCACTCAGGCCCATTTATCTCGATATCTAATATCGTTTTTACACATAAGTTTTCCCGACTGCATGTGGTAGAGCCTTCGTGAGTGGATCTGCCAAAACCGTCTACACTATAGACTTAAGGGGTTTCTATGTTTATGTTAGACCAACCTTTTGAATCTCATTCAAATAATTCATTTGGTCTGTCGGAATCTATAATACTTTATTTCCCTGGATCTTATCCAGTTCATCGTATCTTACGATAATAATTTCAAATTAGTTATTGGTCATTTCAAATGGTTCATATTCATTTCTGATAAATAATCAAACTCTTTGATTACTTAATCAAAATATATATTCCATCTCTTTGATGTCTCGCATGTAATTTACACGCCCACTGACCTTGAAACTTCTTTGGCTAATTCATATAAGTTGGTTCGTCTAAATCATATTTAGAAAAACGAACTTATAAGTGAATGCGTAAATTTTCATGGTTAACTTAAGCGTTTTACATCGGCTTTGGTCCGAGTAGATCTGTACACATCTTTTGGCGAAATCGGTTTCATAATAATCCGTTTTTAAAGAAATTAGGATGAAAACCGTTCCCGTCCAACATGATTGTACTGCACTACTTTCTTTCTACATCAATCTTTCAACTTAAAGATTTACTTGCAAAAAGTGAGGAAACATTTTCCTTGCGCACGTAAACTAAATTCTCAAATTTATTTACGCACACGGACCTACATCAAGTTTTAAATCGGAGTTACTACTCCGACTTTTATCCTAGAAGTTGACTGAGTCATCATCAGTTATGATGTTTAACTCGACTCTTCGTCTCACGAAATTCGAGTAATAATACAACTTCCTTACGATTGATTTATTGAATATATTATTGATAATGTCCTCATAGAACTTTATCAAAACCTAGGCATTACTATCTGGGACTTAACCCAGAGGGAGGACTTAACTCAGAGTCACTTATTTATGGATCGCACCAAGTCTAACTAAGTGTGATTCATACCTTTTAACACTCTGATGTGTTAACAGACTTGACCTGAGAGAAAATCATATTTTCTTTTAATTACACAAGATTTTATTTAGCTAAGTATTTGACCATTCGATCTAATCGAATCAGTTTAAATACTTTAGTCATTTCGTTCTTTATTTTATCATACTTGTGTTTCATCAAGAACACGTGTCTTAAAAATATACGAATAACTTATTTTGTTAAAAGTAGACTCGGGTACATCAGTATGTACGAGACTGAGTTTGACAACTCATTCTCCCACTGTCTCGCAGATGGGTTTCGGCCATTGTATCTAAGAGGCTAAGACTCACAAGTGTCCGTAGACTTCATAATACGAGAGGTCAGACCCCTCTTTATGTGACTTGTGAAGCTTAATCTCTAGATACGGCCTAGTCTAATTTTACCATATAAGTTTGCTACTATCTTGTGTATTTATATATTAACATTTAATATATATATAGTTATTTACAAATTACTTAACACAAAACATTACTTCAGAAGCAATGTGACGACATTCGTCAAAATGTGTTAAACGTCTTTTGTATAACAATTTATTCTGAAATCGTGACATCAAAATATGTCACATTTTCATTTCCTCCTACTTATGCCTTTACTAATGATAAATTAAACTAACTTTCTCAATTGACTTTCCGAAGTGCCTTCTTCCTTTTCTAAATCACATTTAGATATCAACATAAATAAATAGCTATGCAAGCAACTTATGTATCCAAACGCTTGAGCTTTGTAATCTTGAGTGTAGCTCAAGAAGTTGCTTGTCTCAAGATCCGGTTGGGATACATAGTCTTGCATCGCTCATGCACTCGTATTCGACTCAAACGGTTTGATCGAATTTTTGAACTTTGCGGATCAAAATTGTTTGTCCATACAACCTTGAGGGTAGCTCGACAAGTTATAGGGAGAAACATACTTTGAATGTCCTATATGTTCAAGCTGCCTCATATAGAGACGAGTGACATGTAGCTTTAATTTATTTGTTGGACTCAGAACTTAATGAAATCATATTTCTTAAGTCTGTTCTTTAGAAGGTCATTTAATGTCAACGAGAATATAGTTTTAATTCTATCAATTAGATAGTAACTCGATATTCAATTAATCAACTTTTGACCAATTAACTAATTCCAATATTATCAATTGATTCTTTCGGTAAACATAGTCTTGCCCTAGTTTTAGCATATGTTCAATATTAAATATAGGTAGATTGGCTTTTATCTATCTATATCCTCCCACTAATTTTACGAACGTTTTAAAGCTTAATAACGAACGATTTAATCGAATTAAAATTAATGGGTAAGAGTTCCAATCACCTTGAGTCTAAACAACCTTGAGTGTAGCTCAACAAGTTGATTGACTTAGTGATCGGAAGATGACTCTTCATCGATCATATCGGATATGACTCTCTTAATCGGTTTTTTCCCCTAGCCATTCGTGATCATGAGTGTGCTCATCCAAATCACAATGTCTAGTCTAGTCGGACCCTTGTTTTCATGTCTAGCCTGACTTGCCCCTCAGCTCAGTGTATGCACGACACGTCGGTTTGGGTCAGGTCTTAGACTTACATCAAGTCAGACTACATCGTTGACTAAACTTGCGCCGCCGCTCGGTGTATTCACGACAACGTCGGTTTGGGTCAAGTCAAGATGTCATCTAATGTATTTAAGAAGTTGGTTTCTACAAGGTTGCCATGTCACAGCTTGAGTGTATCTCAACAACTGTAACACGGGCCATATAGTTGCTAACCCCTAAAACAAGGAGGGCTACGGCTAATCTTGAAAAAGATCATTAACGTATTTGACTTAGATATAGTCCAGGGTGTCATACAATCGTGATTCGCGACATTACGGTCCAGCGGAACTCAGCCAGGGAATTGACTAAGCCAGGATCACTACCCCTTGGACTAGCAAGGGTTGACCCAGAACTCTTAGCCAAGCACATTGACTGGATCATGGTCCATTGAATGAAGCTTGTCATTTTTGTATGTATGCCATAGACTAAACAGCTTTTATTAACAACTAATTAATCCTATCAACTAGTTGAATCCTTAAATTCAAAATTTTAGGATGTGTTTAATAACTTTTATTAAGTCCTTATCAACTATAAGGTTCACGTGCTACCCTAATCGTTATTAGGATTTTAATAAATTTTATTAACAACGCTAGAAGCGAAGTCCTTTAATGAAAACTAATTATAACAATTAGAATTTAAAATTCATTCAAGGACTACCCTAATCAGGAATTAGGTCTTAATATTGTTGTTAATGATTTATTAAAACATAGCATGTCATTAAAATTCAAGTAATAAATTTTAATCATTTTTAATGGCTAACCTAAAGGGGTTGTCTTGTGTTATCAAATAAGGGACAAGATGTCAAGCCATTAAAATAAAGCTACACTAATTTATCGCATAAAGATAGTGCATAACTATTTAACATTTAAATATACTAAGTTTATCGCATAAACAATTTTTGCATGCAAACATAAATTTAACAATTAAATTTAAAATATGATTTTGAAATTATTTTATTTTCATCTCAAAAAAACTTAATTTTAAAATCATAAATTTGCATGCTACTTAAAAAAAATTTATCGCATAAAAATTTTAATCTTTAAAATCAGTTTTAAAATTATCTCATAAAATTAAAACATCATTTTAAAACTTTCAAGCTTAAAAATTTATCAAATAAAATTTTAGGCAATTTAAACTTATCGCATAAATTTTAAAAGATTTAAAATTGGTTTTAAAAATTATCACATAAATTTTAAAATGTCATTTTAAAAAATTTCCATGTTCAAAACTTATCAAAAAGAATTTTTGAACATCTAAAACATTTTTAAAATATTATCTCATAACTTTAAAAACTTTTGAAAGTATTTAAAAGCATTAACACGTTTAATCAAATCGCAGTACCTAGATCGCTACGCAAACCTACGCACTGATACCACTGTTGGGAATTGGGCGGTCCCTTAGGGCACAAAAACTCTAGTCCCGTCCTAAGTCGGACGGAACATAGACACAAAAATCATTTTGCAGCGGAAGAAAAACTTATGTTAACTAATTAACATGCAGTTAAAAACAATTTTCTAACTTAGCCCTAAGGTCCAAGACCCTATGCCAAGATCTATGCCGACTTGGGATGGGTCTGACCATCCCAAGAAGGATCTAGCCTACTGCGATTAAACTAAACTAAATGCTAATAAACTACTTTAACCACATACCCGGAATCTCAGCCCTGGAGCAGGCGAGATGTTCCGCGCCGTCTTCCGAGCTGCTCCCGTCCCACGCCGAGCCGCTCCTTGAACCGCTCCCCATCCCGAGGCGATCAATCCCCGTGCCGCCGAGTCAACCACGCGCCGAAGAAAGTTTCACGCGAGTGAAACCTCCGCCAAGATTTCAGATTCAGAATCCGAACTCCTTTGTGGCTTTGCTAGAGCCCGCAGGAGTAAGGCAGAAATTTAGGGAGAAGAGAAATATTTATTTAAGCTTAGATCCGAGCGTGCTCCAACATTTACGAGAGCCGCTCAGATCTAGAGCTTGGGACGAGTTTTGAGAAAGGGGGGAGACCCCTATTTATAAAGGCGGCGGACTCTCCCCTTTTCTCAAAATCCGATGTGGGACTAAAAATAGAGTTAATTTAAAATCAAGTTAGTTTGCACTTCACAAAGTGCAAACTTCCGTGAATTTTAACTCACTCACCGTTGAGCTTCAGGATTGATACAACCTATCAATATGACAAGCGTTCAACGGTGAACGCATAGGAAAAAACCGTTCGTCAATCGGAGTTCGTTTGACCATCCAATTGAGTGTCCAAAGATCAGCCCTAGGCTAGATTTTCGACTAAAATCAGCCGTCATTTGATTCAGCATACTTAGGGTTCAAAACCCTAGAGGTGGGGCCCATGGGTGGGCCCCACGCATGCCAAAAATGCCCGAGTCGCGCCTGGGCTCGCCCAGCCGGCCTGGGCGAGCCCAGGCGCGCCTGGGCTTAGCCCAGGCGCCTGGGCTAGCCCAGGCCGAGCCTGGGCTTAGCCCAGGCTTGTGCCTGGCTAGCCCAGGCTGAGCCTGGGCTTAGCCCAGGCCGAGCCTGGGCTAGCCCAGGCAGCCTGTTCTGCCTGGGTCTGGCATTTTGGGCTGTTTTGGCTTTTTCTTGATCATCCGGCGTCCGATTTGGACGCCGTTCGAACCTGGGTCTAGACCGGGACATTCCCGTCTTACCCGTGAACTTTTCCTTGCGTTTATATTATTAAATATTGTATTAAACAATTTAATACACATTTAATCGCTTTTGCATCAAATGCAAAATAGTCCCTATCTAAGCTTAAATTATCATATTGCATCAAATGCAATTATCTCTTCTTTTGCATCAAATGCAAATATTCTCCCTAACTATTTTCTACCTATTACTAGACGAAGCGTTGCACTCTGTGTGAGACCCTACAGCCTGACCCTTACAACAGGTTGGGCTCGAAGCCCTATACGGCAGTGACCACGAGCAGTGGTTGCCGTCCCTGCTTCAGGAATCATCATTATGTGGTTAACTCATTGACATGAGTATTGTCAGGACCACCCTGACTGTTTCCGTGATGAATTCTGTAGTTATAGTCGTTTCGTCTTAACTATGTCGTGCGGATCAAGTCTGGGGTACGGTTAAACTGTCAACCCCAATAACTTGACTCCGGTTAGTTTCGATCGATCTTTAGTCAACTAATATTGGACTTCTTCCAACATACTCTGCGCAGAGTTTTTACTAAAGACCGAACTAACTCTACGACACTAACTCCCATTGACCGGGAGAGACGAATCCTCTCTTGGTCATTACTCGCCTCGTACGTTTCAAGTGACACCCAATCAAAAGACCTTTCGACAGGCCTTGCCTCGAAGCTAGGTTAATTGATCTAAGTGGCACCGTTCACGCACAGGTCTGTCAAAATGACCTCAAGTCAAAAGACCAACTATCCTATCATCACTCAGAGTTATCACTGACAGATTGGTCAATATAACCATATGATAACTCTAGTGGATCGTTCAGTGAACTCATTCTAATGAGCACCTGTGTCTCGTCTTCGACTTCGCCAAGTCAAGCGATCATGAGATCATCGCCACCGCTAAACGGTGAAGACTAAGACACAATGGTCTATCCGATGTTTCGATATCCTTGTCTCGGAACATCTACGACCACGAACCATTCTAGACTTATGCTACAGACGGTCAAACGTTTCTCCATGATCGAGATACTCATCTCGATACCCGTTTTGACCTTGCATAAAGTCTCAGGACTTTACCTAAGTTGATATCTAATGTTGACTACATTACAATATAACTTAGATAAATTATTACCAAACAGCTTACTGTTATTTCGAACAAGATGTTTGTGCTATTCACACAGGAATAAATGGCCTCGAGGGCATAATATTCCTACAAATATCGATCCGAGTTGAATTAAGCGGCGAATATAAGTTCAAGCACGCATGAGAAGAGTGGGAAAAGAAGCGCATCATGCATCGGGGACTCCACAACTAGGGTCAAGGAAATCACGCCACAATAGCTTAGATACAAGCTAAATAGCTCCTAAGCCAAGCGTTTTCGATAACGACGGAGGTTGAGATGATGTGGAGAAGAACACTCTGTGCAAATTCTCGCCTTCCTTTTATTCTCGGCAAGTAGGAAAATATTCACACGGGAATTTTTTTTGGGTTTTGGGTATTTGCTTATTTTTTTGGCTTTTTGGCTATACAATCTTTTTCTTTTCTTTTCTCCTTTTTTTGGATTTTTTTGGGTTTTTGGCTATACACATGTGTACTCTCCCAAGTGGGAGAACGGTACACGACGAGGGGATTTGCACCAAGTAAAACAAAAAAGAAGTCGAAATCTAAACACTCGGGCAAAGACGACTATTCTTGCTAAATAGAGCTCAGGCTAAATGGGTTATCCTAGTCCTTAATTGTGGAATCCCGACGCATGCGAAATGAAGTATACGATATATATATAGCATGCATATAGAAGCAGACATTAGAAGCAAATACCGCATATTCAATATCGAAGCATGATAATCTAGGGGTCATTCCTGGACAGGTATATAAAGTAAAATCACAAAGCAGAAGCACACCAAATGCTAGTCATGACACACGACTCACAAAAAGCTAAGTGGACCCACGATGCGTGAAATGCAAGAGGACTCGAAATCCTAGGGTTAGTGGGTGCGATTGTCGGTGCAGTGCTAGGTGTGTGTGTGACTTTGTGGAGATTCATCATAGGATTCATTTCTAGGAGAAAGAGCTGAAGAAAGAAGAAAAAAGAAAAAAGAAAAACACGATGGAAAACGACTCAAATAAACGAAAAGAAGGACTCAAACGACGCACACAGTGCGACTCCCCCAAGCTGAAGTTTGCATTGCCCTCAATGCAATATCAGTTAGTACGGGAGGGCAATGAAAATGGGGGGGGATACGCACTGACCCAAAAAGAAATGAAAACGAGGAAAACACATAGATGAAAATGAAAAAGAAAGAAAGATTGAGAACAAAATCAAACAATACGAAAAGAAAAGTAAAAATAAAATCACACGACACGACACTCAAAAAGTGAAAAACAAGCGCACACACACACAAATGAGAAAAACAAACAAAACACGACAGCACACAAAACAGACGTCCCCCAAGCTAGACCAGAAAGTGCTAGCGAAATGATGTGATCAATGAAATCTAGATATAAGCAAGGGGGAGTCAAAAACAAAAGAGGGAAAATCAGAAAGCAGCAGAAGGTGAGTCCTCGTCCTCCTCGGAAGAGGGTGGGGATGGGTGGTCGGGGGAGGCTGGGGGTGTGTTGAGAAGTGGGGAATGAGGTGAAGGAATAGGGGCAGTGGTGGTGTGAATGATGGGAGGAGTGTCGGTGGTGGTGGGTGGTGGTGGTAGGAAGGCGATCAAGGCGGTGGTGAGAGGAATGGAAATGGAGGAAGTAGATGTGGTGGTGATGGTAGTGGGAGGTGGTGGGAGGGATCTGGAGCGTACCGGTAATTTCCTCCGACACACGTATGGAGTGACGGAGGAAGAGGGAGGTAGCGTGGGTGCGGTGGAAGTGGTCGGGAGGGGTGAAGTGGATGCCGGGATGGGACGTGGAGGTGGAGAAGATGAGTGTGGAGAGGGGGGTGATGGATGTGGGGAAGTGTGGGTGGGTGGAGGAGAAGATCGCCGGGGTGGTGAAGGTGGGGGTGGTGAAGGTGGGGGTGGTCCGTGGATATGAGTAAGAAGTCGGAGAATGGCGGCCACGTTCCTCTCAAGTGCGAGGAAACGTGGGTGAGTAAGAAAGGAGGATGGCGATGGGTCCGAGGAAGCAGAGGACATCGCAAGCTCACGAAGGGCAGCGACCTCCCTCTCAAGTCCCAGACGGGCATATACCTGACGGCGACCAAAAGATGTAGACCGACGCGAGGCAGAGGTGGTGCCGCCAGGTAAGGTCGAAGAGGTGCCAGCGGCAGTGGTCATGCCGGCACAGGAGACAAGGCCAGAAATGGCCGCAAAGAGGTGCTCAGACGTGATCGGTCCCGGAGCAGGAACAGGACGACTCGGGCCAGCCCCTAAATCTCCCACAGACGCAGGGATATCCTGCTCGCCTAAGTGGGCGGCAGGGGACGGTGATCTGCGGGCGTCTGCGGGAAAGAAAGGAAGATTCAACTCAGCTAAGAAGTCGGGATCAGGAGGAAAAGTCCAATCTCCCACGAGGGCAAGGGTCATGAGAGCGGGGTTGGGCAGGATGGTGTAAGGGGCTGGGGGATGGCCATAATGAAATATGAAGCGGCCATCCGAGCGGGGCTTGATCATGTGGATGTGCCGTAGGACATCAATATCGAGATGTGAGGGTCCTGCGGCAGCTGGAAGATTGTTGGGGATGGTTATATTGAATTGGGCGTGAGAGCATATGATCGTGATGATGCCCCCACAACAGAACTTCCCCTTCCCGGCCCGGCTGATCTCGAGTAGCTTGTAAACAAGCCAATCGCTGCCATGGATGGGGACGGTAGGGGCCCTGAAGCTGACTCCATCATCATCCCGGACATAAGGAAAAGTCATGGCCCAAAGGATAACGCGGTCAGGGATAGTCACAGTACCAGACTCGTCCCTAGGAAAGAATGCAGATGAAATGATCCTGTGGGCTAAACGAAACACGGGATGAATGATGGAGGAGGCCTTGGCCCTACCTCGGGGGTAATCACGGATCAAAGTGAGGCGGAACCAGAATTGATCGACATCAAACTCGGGCGTGTACCCGTAGTGTCGGATGGAATCGTCCCCGAGATTGGGGAAACCAAATATATCGTTGATCGTGTTCAGATCCGTGGTGACACTACGGTTACGCACCCGGAATTTAATGATCGACCCGGACTCCCAAGTAAGTGTGGAGAGGAACTCGAGTGTGAGTGCCGGGAAGGATATTGCATGAGCACTAAGAAAGGCCAACCATCCTAAGTTAGCAAAAAGAGATTCGACCTCGGTGAAGACACCGAGATCGACAAGTGTACGTGCGTGCGGGAACTTAGTGGAAAGATGCCCTCGAGCATCAAGCCTACGGTAAAAATCTTTGTGCTCCTGGTTCCGAAAAATATACCCGTGTGGGCCCAACATTGGGTCCACAGGGGGGACAACAGGCGGAGGAGGGCCAAGCGTAAGTGCTTGTGTACGGGAAGGGGGGCGTGTTTGTTTTCTTCTCTTTCGAGACGGCTCCTCTTCCCGCATGATACCCTTCCCCTTATCCTTATCTTTAGCCATGTGTGTGTGTGAGCAAGAATTAGTGCAAAAATCGTGGATGCACACTAACACAAGCAAACGAGCAAGCTCAACAAATAGGGCGAATATATAAATATAAGCTTAGGAGCGAGTTTACCCAAGCGGAATGGCGGAGCTTGCTCGTAGATGTCCCCACACTGTTCAACGAGAGTAGCTTTGAGCCGCAGCGAACTCCTTCGGCAATAATTTTCGAAACGGGGGTGGTTTGGGGGAAAATTAGGTCAAAATCTCGGAATGGGAGGAGAGAGAGGGTGTAGATGATGGGGGGGTTGATGGAGGGGGTGGAGAGTGGGAGTAATGGAGGAGTAGAGGGCGTGGGGGAGTGAAGATCGGTTGTTGGCGAAGAGGGGAAGGCGAAACGACGACGGATTTTGGGGGTTTTTGCGATCGGGCGAGATGGAAACGAGCGGGTGTCGGGGGGGTTTATATAGGGTTTTAAGTCGAACCGATCGGGTGACATGTCACCCGATCGGTTGACGGTTAAGTCGAAAATTTTTGCCGAAGAAATGCTACAGGCGAACCGATCGGTTGAGTTGTCAACCGATCGGTTGGCCGCTCCACACATTTTCCCGAGAACTTAGGGCTGCTCACCCGGTCTCGTCAACCGATGGTGCATGAACTCAACCGATCGGTTGATACTTCCCCAAAAATTTCCGAGAGCTCTCCCCAGCTCACCCGGTCTTCCACCCGGTCTCTTCATTACTCAACCGACCGGTTCATTTGGGGGCAGATCTCGGCATGTATCTGATACATCCCAACCGATCGGGTGAGTTATCACCCGATCGGTTGGGGCTCGTTTCCTGCAAAAACCAAGAAATCTGCTTAAGTCCCCGAACGGATGTTCTCGCGGCTGATTTTATTTACAGAAATAGATAAAATAAAGTAAAAAAAATAACGCTAAAATGTGGGAAAAAGTTTAGAACATGGGTTGCCTCCCATGAAGCGCACTTGTTTAACGTCGTTGGCTTGACGCCCGCAAGGGATGCTCATGGTGGCTGATACGGGTGATGCCCAAACTTAGGCATCTCTTCCTTGTTGGAGCTGAAGGCGCTCGGGGTAGTCAGTGGCTGGAAAAATACTTGCTCGACCACCCTCCCTTTGTTCTTGAGATCCGGGGGCTTTTCCTTGGTGTTGGCGCTTCCCGCCATCTTCTTCAGGATTTGGACCTCGTCTTTAGTGAGGTCTGTGAGCTCTTTCCCCGTTCTCCTCACAGGAGGAACCTTGGGGAACCCGGGAGGGGTCGTTCTCGCTGCACTCGGTCTTCCAGCAGCTTCTTTGTCTTCGGGTCCTTCTTCATCTTCAGAATTCCCCAAGTCATCGGGGGGGGGTTTCTCAGGAGAATCTCCCAGGAGCTCTCCTCTACAGCCTTTTCTTCTTCTATCTCAAGAAAATTACACCGGAGGTCATCAGGAGGGTCGGGGTGCTTCATGGATAGTCCCAAGTCAAACTCAACTTTCTCCCCGCTGACGTTCAAGGAGAGTTTTCCGTTCTTCACATCTATAAGAACGCCAGCAGTGGCCATGAAAGGCCGTCCCAGGATAATGGGGGTGTGTGCGTCTTCGGGCATGTCCATGAATACAAAGTTCACAGGCACATGCACCCCTCTCACATTCACGGGGAGATCATCAACAATTCCCACTGGATATTTGACCGACCGGTCAGCTAGTTGTAGCGTCATCCCGATGGGCTCCAAATCGCCCATTCCTATCCTTCTGTACATCGACAAGGGCATCAAGCTAACACTCGCTCCTAGATCGACGAGCGCACGATGAATCTTCACAGCCCCGATCGTGCAAGGAATAGAGAAGCTCCCCGGGTCCTTGAGCTTCGGCGGGTTATCCCGCTGAATAAGAGCGCTACATTCTGCCGTCAGCACCACTTTCTCTTTTCTTGACCCTTTGGTCACCAAATCTTTCAAGAATTTTGCATAGGAGGGGATTGTTTCGATTGCTTCCAAGAAGGGGATTTGCAGGCTTAGGTTCTTGACCATGTCGAAGAACTTCCCATATTTCTCATCAATTTTCGCCTGAGCCAACCGTTGTGGAAATGGCACAACGGGTTTATACACTCTTGGGCTCTCTTCCTCCTTCTTCTTCTCTTCTTCAGACACTCCCTCCGGAGTCATGGGATTTGATGACGAAGCACCGGTGTCACTTAATTTTTCGGTCGGTCTCTCAACGACCAATGATGCTTCCGGGTTGCTAGGGGGCACTCTAGTAGGAATTTGTGTCCCGCTTCTCAGAACGATAGCGGACACATTCGCGTGCTCGTGCACGAGTGCCGATGTTTGTGTTGCTCCCCTCGGGTTCACCTCCGGTTGTGGCGGCAATTGGTTTTGTGACCTTGCAAGATTCGCCACCTGTAACCCCAGCTGGGTTACTTGGTCCGTGAGGATCCGCTGGCCCATTTCTAGCTTTTGGTTGATCCTCTCCTGGTTGGTAATATATTGAGTCAAGAGAGACTCAACCGGAGAGACGGCCCTCTGTTGGCCATACTGCTGCTGCTGGAACGGCTGCTGATTCCTGGGAGCGTACGTTTGTTGCTGAAGTTGCTGCTGAAACGGTTGCAGCTGACCCTGATTCTGCGGTGGTCTAGCCGGCTGATAAATTTGTTGCTGCGGCTGCTGAGGCGGCGAGGGCTGAAATGGTGGCCGGTAACTGAAATTCGGGTGGTTCCGGTTGTTGGGAGAGTAGGCCGGGTTGGAATTTGTCCTTGGCGGATATGGCGCATTCCCCATGGGGTTGTAAAATAGTGCGCTCGCCTGATCCAACGGTGGTGAGATGTCACCACCGTCGAATTCCCCAAGGAATTCGGACTCTACTGCAGAAACTTGCTGTGTACCGGCTCCACCGGCTCCTACCATCAGTGCGGAGATCTGGGTCGAAAGCAAGTCAAACTTGCTTGAAAGTTTGTCGACGTCCTCGACTCTGTGTATACCCCCAGTTCTTGGTGTGGCTCTCTCGTCACACCACCGCTCATTGTTGGATGCCATGTTCTCCAGAATATTCTCGGCATCTTCCTCGCTTCTAGACATGAAGGAACCCCCAGCCGCGGCGTCCATAGAAGATTTAAGGTCATCCCTCAACACATTGTAGAACAGATTGATAATCTGCCACTACGGAAGCTCATGGTGAGGGCATCTTCTTTGCATCTCTTTATATCTCGTCCAAGCTTCATGCAAGGACTCGTGGCTGGCCTGGGAGAAGGAGGAGATCTCACTCCTCAACTTCATGGTCTTCCCCGGAGGAAAGAACTTCGTCAGAAAAGCATTGGAGAGCTTCTCCCAGGTGTTGAAAGTATTGGGGTCCTTCCCCCTTAACCACTGCTTGGCCTTGTCCCGCAAAGAGAAAGGGAACAGCTTCAGACGGATAGCCTCTGTAGTGACACCATTAATTCGGAAGGTGTCACACTTCTCCAAGAAGGAGTCCAGGTGCTCTATCGGGCTCTCCATGGGCGCACCCGCAAACTGGTCCTGCTGGATCCATGTCACTAGAGACGGCTTCAGCTCAAAGCTTTGGGCCGCAATAGCTGGAGATCGTATGGCAGAAGTCGACTCGATGGATGGCATCGAGTACTCCAGCAGAGACTTGTGAGGTGGGGTGTTCTCCTCCATGGATTCGGGATCTTCTCTTCTTCGCTTCTCGGCGGCCAAACGCCTAAGGGTGGCGTTAATCTCTGGATCGAGGGGAATCAAGTCGTCAAGACTCCTTGAACTCCTGCGCATGAAAAACAACAAACACCCGTGAAGCGACAAGTGGGAAAGAAACAGATAAAATAAGAAGTAAAAATAAGAAAAACAAAAAGAAAAAAGAAAAAAGGAGAATGCGAAAATTATCGCGAGGTAGGGATGTGAGCTAGACACGAGGGTTCAAGAGATCCTAAAATATCAAGCACGTTGCCTCCCCGGCAACAGCGCCATAAACTTGACCGGCGCCCCGCGTGATATGCGGCGGCGCGGTGTCGTTTACCGCAAGTTTCACGGTTAGTGTAGGGTGCGGGAATATCGAACTCAGGGAGGCGAGGTTGTGCTTGAGTCAGGTAGGACCTAAATCACCCCGAGGGGCAAGCTAGCCCGAATCGGTGGATGGTTGTCACGAAAGGAAATAAGAGCGTAAGAACGAAAAGAAAGTAAACCCGGGACTTTGGTTTCCAACCCGACGTGAGACTCTCGCCGACGCGGCCTACTGGTATGGATAGCGATCGGGATTAGGGTCTAATGGTGGGACGTTGCCTCTGAAAGTGGTACCGGCGTCCCATGGGCCCGATATTCCGGTCGGTGCCCAGGATGATACACCGGACTTCCCGGATTCGATCAGTGGGCACTCCCGTGTCCATAAACACTGATCGATCCCGGGAGCACTAAGCCCGCAACGATAACTCCCAACATCTCGTCCTGCCGCTCTCGCGTGCTAGGATTCGACGTCAACGCTAAGGGTGTGAGCTATGGCTAGGGAGTCAACCGCCAAGTTTATTCCCCCTTGGCCCGACGGTCAAAGGCGGTCTTTTTCCCGCCGATGACAATGAAACACCCCGCGTAACCGTTTGATTCCTACTCCTTATCAATTTCCTAACTCTACGGATGCATCGGGAAGAGCCCCCGAAGGGGTTTCCACCAAAATCCCAGATTTGGGAACTACTCACAAAAATTCATGAAAAAACAATCTAAATGAAATTTAACCGTTGGAATCATAATCAGACGATTGCAATGCAGAAGTAATAGAGTAATAAAGACAATACTAAAATTTTAGAAAGATCTGAAAACTTACAAAAGAGTAGCAATTACAGCCGTCACAAGGAAATAAAACAGTAGAAAAACAGCAACTCCCGTTTCTGGAACCCTAGGGGTTCTATATATAGGCCGTCGCATCAACCGATCGGTTGACAAGTCAACCGATCGGTTGATCCGTTACAAATAGATATCAGAAAACGGCGAGTTTTCACCCGATCACATGAACCGGTCGGGTGAGTTCTTGAGTGACCGGTTGGATCTTGAAGCAGTCGGGTGAACCGATCGGTTGAACGCCCGTGTCTTCAGCTTATCTTCTTCAGCTACAGATGAACCGATCGGGTGAGAATCACCCGATCGGTTGGAATTCTGCTCGAGAAAACAGAGAACAGCCGCCCGCAGAACCGGTCTGTGAACCGGTCGGGTGACTTCTTCGTGAGCTGCGGCAGCGACCGGTTGGTGCACGCGTGCATCACCCGATCGGTTGGAGATGACCAACCGACCGGGTAAGGGGCTGAAAGATGAATACTTCGCCGTTTGACCCCCTGGATCACGCGTGACTTCTCCCGTTGCTCCGAGGACTTGGGATATCATCATTAAACGTCCCCTACATGGTCAATCTCCTGTAATCATGGACAAACAAAGAAAAGTGAAAGAAAACGGGAAAATACACAAAAACAAATAAGAGACGGCGGAAAAACACGGAGAAATACAAAGGAAAACGTGCGTGAATATATGAAATATAAACGCACGTCAGTGGCCGATGAAGTCGAGGATCGGCCATGTACAAGGCTTCAAGTCCGCCTGCTTCAGCCCCATCTTCTCGACTGTCGACATAAATAGGATGTCGCATGAGCTCCCTGTGTCGACTAGGAGGCGACTGATGATGGCCCTCCCGACCTGAGCTTCGATGACGATGGCGTCGTCATGTGGTAGCTCGACCCCCTCCAAGTCATCATCCGTGAAAGAGATGGGGGACGAGCTGCTCTTCTTTCCTTTGCCCCTGCGCCAAGGTCCATCACCATCACCTGTCGAACGTACGCCTTCTCGGACGACGATAAGGCGCCACCCGAGGTTGGTCCACCACATATCACATCTATGCTCATGACCGGCCTTAGGGGGCGAGGATCTTCTTGTTTGATGTTTCGGGGGGGTAGGCCTTCGTGCTTCCGGGGGTGCTCTCTCTTCTTGGACCGGCCTTCGTTCACCGATGTATCCTCGTAGATGGCCTTCTTGAATCAGTCGCTCTATCGCCCTCTTCAATGTGAATCAATCATCGGTATCATGACCATGATCACGGTGATACCGAAAATACTTTTGCAGATCTCTCGAAGCGGGGTTCGACCTCAACCCCTGAGGTGGGTCCGGCAGTAGTCCGGCGCTCGTCGCGACGGCTAAAACCTCGATCATGGGGGCATTGAGCTACGTGTATTGGGCCTGCTACGGTCTCTCGTGCCCCTGGACCACCCGCAGATGCTCTTTGGCAACAACGAATGCCCGCACTGGGCCAAGTCGATCTTGCGGCCGATGTCCTACATGATCGCGCCTTTGTTGGCCCGGCTGGTCGGGGCCCCTGGGTCGGTCCTCCTGCCACGGCCGAAAGTTGGGCCGATGCTCACTGCAGGGCGCCCCTGACCTGACGACCCCTTTTCCCAGGGCTTCCTCACTTAGCATGTACTTCTCCGCCTGAACAACAAGTGCATCAAATTCGATCGATGGGTCTCAGAGGATGGATTTGTGGAGACTCCGGCTAGTCGGTCCCTTCTTGAAGGCTGCCATGGCGAGCTCATCGCTGCAGATCGCCACACGGAGCTTCTCATCTTGGAAGCGGCAGAAAAACTTCCGAATGGTCTCTCCTTCCTTCTAAACAATCGAGAACAGATAGTCCGAGTGCTTCCTCCTTATCCGCCCCGCACGGAATTGCTGGCAGAACTAGTGAGATAGTTCGACAAAGCACTCGATGGTCCGGGTGGGCAGACTATTGTACCATTCTAGGGCCGACTTCTGCAAAGTGTTCTGGAAGGCCCGGCATAGGAGCACGTCGTTTGTGCCCTGGATCTCCATTGCCCCCCTGTACCTCTGCACATGCTCGAGGGGGTCATCCACACCATCATAGAGCTCAAGTTGGGGAAGCTTGAACCTAAAAGGGACCGGGGAAGAAGTCACCCATCTTGCCAGTGGGTTAGCCTCCTCTGGGTAGGGGGACGCTCGGGCGACCTTCGGACGTCACGATGCCCGTCCTGGTCTTCACGTCGATCTTCAGGCCTCACCGACGAGTTGCCTCGGCCCTCGGGGGCGTGCCCTCCCTGTCTCTCGGGGGTTCTACTTCGGTCGCAGCCTTATTAACGACGATCGTCAAGCCCAGGTGACTGGCGCAGTTGTCGGAGTGGGCTCCTCTTGAGAAGTGGGGATCCTGCTGACGGTGGACTACACACGTTCCTGCAATGTATGCTTGAGGTCGACATCTTCGGGATCTCACGGTTCTCCCTCCGAAGCCTCTCTCGCTCTGCGATGATGAAGCGGAGTTGCCGACAAGCAGCTTCTTCGTCGAGACGGGCTTGTTGGACGGCATCCGCCTCATCTTCCAGGCATCTTCTGTTGAAAGCAGCTTCTTTGTTTCGCTTCCGCTATTGAGCTGCCTCTGCTTCTTCGTCAATGATTTTTTGCTGGGCCGCTATCTCTTCGGCGAGCCCTCTCCGCTGAGCGACCGCTTCTTCTTCGAATTGAGGACGAAGGTTTCGCCTCAAGTTTGGGGGCTCAGAGGGGCCTGTGGGTGCCTCAGCTCTGGCCACCTCGAAGTCTTTCGTCATCTTCACGAAGGCCTCGAAGCTTTGTTGGAGAGCATGGGCTGAGGCCTGAATTGTCTCAGCCATCCCCTCGGGGGTAAGTCCGTTGAGGGAGTCCTCTGATAAGAGTGCAACTCCTCATCCATGTGGGCTTTGCCATGGGAGGGAATGCGGTTGATAGCTATTGGGTTTGATATGGGTGTGACCCTTCGTTTTCACAGACGGTGCCAATTGTTGCGGGGTAAGATCCGCGTACAATGAATTTATATTAATGTGGGAACCAACGGTACTGTGGTTACAAGTTGAAGGATGATTTGGTAGGATGTTTACAAGGGTTTGGGGGTGTAGAGGCTAGGCACACTTCACAGGTCGATCTTTGGATCAACCTTGCAAGTCCGTCGCTTGTTCGTCGCTCTCCTCGAATTGGTCACCGGTTGCTCGCTGCTTAGAAGAGCCAACCTGCGCGATGAGCAGCTCGTCAGAAAGGCCGGGTTGGGTTCCAACACATAGCCTCTCCGATGCCTAAGTCAGAATGAGGGCTTATAAAAGTGGATCGGACACGTAGGCCGAGCTAGAAGTAAATCAACCTTATGTGGCGAGCCAGGGTGGAAGAACAAAGATGTGGACGACTTTTTCTCTTGTGTGAGAGAGAGAGTTTGAGAATCAATTAGCCAACCCCTCTCCCGATGGAGGTGGATGGGTATTTATAGTTGATAGAGGCGGTTAGATAGGGCTGACCTGGCGTGCTGAGCTGGCGTGTCAGACTGCGGAAGGTTTGGCCGAAGATGTCAGAGCTGTGCGTGTCAGCCATGCTTTTGTCAGTCGGCGTAATGGCTAGGTGTGCTTTGTCAGAGTGTCAGAGCCAAAAGCACCAAGCGGTCAGATGGCGCAACGGCCAAGGGGTGCTTTGTCATGCTGTCGAGCGGCGGAAGTGTCGGTGGCTTTCTCGTACAAGGGTGTTTGTCGTGTTCGATGGGCCGAAGGGTCGTCGAGGTGCATCCGAGGAGCGAGGCCGCACATGAGTCACTTGGTCTCCCCCGACGGATGACGGTAGAACTGGCCATTTACTGGCCTTCGAGGGAAGCAAGCGAGCAATTGGCGATGTTCGGGGCGAAGTGCGCTCTTCCCGCTGGTCGAGGCAGACTTCGTGGAGGATGAACTAGCTCGCAGTGTGTCTGGAGAACTTGGGAGGAAGGTCGAGTTACCACGATCTTTAGGTCGTAACACGTACCATAGCTTAAGATAATCGATATGAGATTTTTTTTCCCTTTCAAAGAATACTTAATTAATTGAGTCAATTGTTATTGGCTAATTGAACAGAGACGTGCACAATAACATCATCGGTGGAGCTATTCCAAATTTATTAGGCGAACTGCCCAACCTGAAAGAGCTGTAAGCCTCTGTTGTTGCTTCTCTTTTAGTAGTTCAACATTTTGATAGAATTCTCTGAAAAATGATAGTGCTTTCACTATTGAAGGAACTTGGCCGATAACAGTCTAAGTGGGCCGATACCTTCTTCATTGTCCAGCAATAACAATATCAAGTTGGAGTAAGTATTTTTGTTGCATGCAGTGGGCCGATAACTTCTCTCCTTGGATCAATATGGGTTCTGTAAACACACATAGGACTGCATGCAGCTCTAACTATTTTTGTTGCAGAACTTTCGGCAACCCAAATCTATGTGCTTCAGGCCAGTCGTGCCAGGTAATTAGCTCGCCGACGAACTCGTCGTGGGCTAAAATACCGCGTGCCTCAAAATCAATTGCAAACGAGAAGATCAAAAATTTTGGATCATTTTCTGGGGTTATAGTTCTATGTCTTGCACTTGCCTTCGTGTATTGATATTGTTTAAGTTGCATCTCTTTCGTTCTCCCCATGATTTCGCTGTGCATGGAGAGACATGAGATGTTAATTTCTGTTAAATGAGACAGTCACGTTTGAATAATGCTAATTGTATTTTAAATAATTAATGATTTTTAGACTCTGAATCAGATCGTTCGAGCTCTGACTGGTTGAAAAATACAGAAAAGACCTGGCACAAATCCCCAAACCCACCATCAATCCACGAGCAAAAATCGAGCCGCATCATCCCGACGGGTATTTCACAGCAACTTAACTGGTAGAAATCTGCATATGGATGCTTAATGATAAAACATTTGATGTTTAATGTACTATATCCAAAGTCGTTTGGCAGTTTGATTCAAATATGAAATGTCCAAGGTTGTTTAAACCCCTCCTCTTTAAAAGAAAACCAAATGCAGCAAGGTTCATATCTTTTTTCGAGCACATAGAACTTGTATGATCATTTTGTAGTGCGCGACCAATCAGAAGCTAAGGATCCTCGTATGATCTGATGATAATGAATGAGCAACAAACACAAAAGAGCACACTAGAAATTGTAATTTAGGCCGTCGACCGGCCAATGGAACAACACTCAATAACTTTATTACGAAATGGGAGAACAGAATACAAATCTTCTAACTTCTCAACGAAGAAGAAGCACTCAAGATCCACCAAAAGCTCTCAATACAATCTCTTAAAGTTGATTCTCAACAATAGCATCTCAATGATCCTGATGGGTTCACGAAACCTCTCGCTACAACCATACAGAACCCTCCACCAAAATGCCCCTTATATTGCCTCAAGGGTACGGGCGCTAATCAAACTCATATGTGAGAGGAACTCTAATCCGAATAGAACTCTAGCAATTTGTATTCAATTAAATTCTACCTGAGGAGCAACTCTATCTCGAAATAGGATTCGCACGCTGTGTTCGGCACCTCCAAGCTGCTGAGCTTCCTAACGTCCGAGCTGTCAAGGTGCCGAGCTACCACATCGCCTGGCTTCTGATCTATCGAAAGCCTAGCTGTCAAGTTGCTGCACTTTTGAGCTGACGATCATTCGGACTATGGACTTAGGCATGCGGGAGTTAGCTCGGCCCTGAGTCCCGTAGCTGGCTATGCAGAGCCAAATATACGGAACCTAAGGCACAGACGAGCTAGCCCTCCATGACTATTCACTAAACATATCCAACTCCCTTAGTGCCACGAATCGAGCAACTTTCACAAATCTCCACCTTGGCGAGAATTTGAGCCTATGTCACAGAATCAGCCCACCTTGTTATACTTTGGCGAGAATCAATTTGTGTTCCCTTCACCTGGCTCTGAAGAGCTCACCTCGCTCCTCTGAGCCTCAATGCCCCCAACAGGGCTACCATAGACATCACCTCAGAACAATATTGAGCAAGTCTAAGCAGTGATTAAACTTAGCTTCTGGTACAACTTTTGTTAACATGTCCACTAGATTGTCATCTGTTCCGATCGTCTTCTTCACCCACATAGTTACGAATGAAGTTGTACCTCACATCTATATGATTGGTGCGTGCATGAAAGACCTGATTCTTAACTAAGTGCACCATACTTTGGCTATCGCAATGTAGGTCATACGTTTCTTGGTACACCCCTAAGTCATCCATCAAGCACATAATCCATATTGCTTCCTTACTGCTTCTGTCAATTCCATATACTCTGCCTCCGTAGTGTTGAATATTGGATCCCCCAATATAGTTTTCATGATAAACAAACATAATCAATTATGACTAATCCCCATGTTTTGTAGTTAAGGATAGCATCCTTTATACATTTAAAGTCATATCAAATAAGATGATGACTCAGATAATTGATGCAAGGACATCAATCAATGAAGCATGGAGATCAAGGAGTGAACGCAAGGAAGTCAAAGCATTGAACTCAACAAAGCTCATCTGTCATCAAAGAGTGATCTCAAGGAAGTCAAAGTATTGGACTTCCCAAGCTCAATGGAAGTTTTCAAGGCATTCAATAGGAAGTGATGGTGATAAATATGTAAGACTTTCTTACTTTACTTCATAGTTGAATTAGCATGTTAAGCCTTGAATAGATGATCGTTGCCCCTTGCTCACACCCGGGACGGTGATGTCGTCTTACCGCAAGTGCACGGTATAAACAGCTGCGAGCAGGTATCGTATCCACAGAGAGGCGGTGTCCCACTACCTATCGATCCTAGGTTGGTATTCAGATTTTCTTTGTGGAGATGGATTATGTAGTGTCGTAATGGCGATGGATATGGAATGCGAGGGTTTCACTGCCAGCAAGGCACATCAAACACAAAAGAAAACAAATAGAACACAGAGAAACAAATGAGGGAAATATCTCTAGGGTGTCGGGATCCCCACTGGTATTATCAGGTTGGATAACAGGTTAAAGATCTTTTCGTCGAATGACGAATGCGGAAAGGAGTGTCACATCCGGAGATGGGAACGAGCACTTGACTTTCATCGTCATGCTCATCTAAGGCCGCTCCATGCGTAGCCATGCTTTTGCAGTGCGCTTTGCACGGGGACACGTACAATACGCTCTACACTTGGTTCCCGTACCACAGATCCGTATCCACTCTCGTGATCTACAGACTTGGGTACCACTCTACGGTTGGTTCTATCAGTCGGGCCACTCTCGTAGTCATCGACTAGCGGATCGGGGGTTAGTAATCAAACCTAGCACACGAGTCTCTTTCGTGATCACGAACCCCAGGAGATGACCACTAAACCCCAATCAGATTCGTGGGGATCGTCCCAAGAACTTGGAGCTACTTTTGTAATCCTCCAATCCTAGGGCTAATCCCCCAAAATCCTTGTTGAAATTACAGTAGAGCAACCTTAGATTCATCCAACTTAGATTAACCTATCATCAAACCCCTAGAATCCTAGGATTCATCCCTAATCCTAGGAATAGATCTACTCAAACATAGCGAATGATATAAAATCAATAGCAAATATTACACGCATATAAGAAAAGAAATAGAAAGGATTTAATGAAAGAAATGCTTATCTTCGTACAAGATCCGATACAAAATCACCAAGGAGGGGGTCTAGGGCATGGCTTAGCCTCCGAGAAATAGTCTCCTAGCACAAAAACGAGCTCTCCTCAATAATCGTTGCTCAATACATATACATAGCCCCAAGAAAACCCTAAAAACATCCCTAACATGTCATGGGCCTAGTCTGGCAGCCCAGGTAGCTCGATCGAGTTGTGCACAGTCGCGCATGCCCGAGCACATATTTCAGCACAGATTTGCCAACCTGCAGAAATTCCCTACCGCTCATCCGACCTCTGTTTGGAACGTTCTTAGTAGCGTTGGAATCGTTATGAAGTCTACTATCTGGAAAAAATATGAGAAAAATATTGTAAAATACCAGATGATATCAGATCTTCAAAAAGTGAAGGGCTGTCTATTTTTCAGCAGATTTGGCCATTTCTACTTCGCTCAGCCGAGCGGCCTGGGTCGCTCGGTCGAGCACACCCTAGCACTCGGTCGAGTGCCTCTAAGGTTCTTTAATCTTGGATTGGCAGATAGATTTTTTTCGGTCGAAAGATAGGTCACCCGGTCGAGCGGTTGGCCGCTCGACCGAGCTAATTAACGCCAAACTTTTTAGAGAGTTTGAAGGCCAATTTGAGCCCCTTGTAGATGATAGCTCGGTCAAGAGAAAGTGGGTGCTTGGTCGAGCGAGTTGGGTTGCTCGGCTGAGTGACCCCCCTGCAACTTTCCCTTGCCCTACGGAGTCCCCGCTCGGTCGAGCGTGTGGGGCACTCGACCGAGCGACATGAAAGCTCACTCCTGGGCCTCTATCATTTCACCTCTCCTTCCTTCTTCGCTTTCTTCTTTCTTTCTTTGCTCCTTTTCTTCCTCTTTTCTTACTCTTCTCCAGCAGCATGAGCTCCTTGAATACGACGTCGTTGATGCTCCTGCATCGGCGATCATGTCCTTCTCTCCAGCATGCTCAAAATCGCTTGATATTCACTTAAATGCAACCAAACGCTTTTGAAGTCAAATAGTTCCAATTATCGATGTAAAAGCGTATAAAATTGGGATTTAAACGATCAATTCAACGTGTAAACAAATGACAAGATGTTGAATATTATGACACATCAAAATCCCACATGCTTACCTCTTACTCGTCCTCAAGGAAGACTAGTTAGATGCAAACCTGGGAGAGGAGTAAAATGGAGAGGTGAGGAGATGACATGTGATGGAGACAAGGGGCTCAATCTTAAACTTAGCAAATATATGAACCCATAGACACAAGAATATGTGAACACACGTGTCATGCCTTGTTTTGAAATATACGTGTATTCTACTATATACACGTGGTATTTCTACCTACGATGCATACGTAGGCAGTAAATAAACATAGATATCAAGGTATGTAACGTAGTGCAGAGGGGATTGGGCCGTAATACGTGGCTAAGAGATGAGAAAGCGAGAATGAGTGTGGGAGAAGTGTGAATGACGTCGTGGGTGTAAAACAACAGGAATGTATTGGACGTGTGTGTGTGTTGCATGTAAGCATGTGTAGGCATGCATGGGTGTGTGTAGGGAAGCCATGCTTGTGTGAAAGGGGTTAGGGGTCAATGGCATCCCCGTAAATTTTTAGATAAGTGAGGGGCGAAATGGTCATTTGGACTAAAAGAGGGTGTATGTGTATAGTAAAAAGGTCTATGCATAAAGGAATGGCAAACTTGTAATTACCTATAAGATGGGGGGTATTTTAGTCATTTTCCACATGGAATATTCCCTTGGAATATTCCATTCTTGGAAGAGAAGAAAGCAATAAGAAGAGAGAAGAAAAGAAGAGAGAAATCTCTCTCTCTCTCTCTCTCTCTCTCTCTCTCTCTCTCTCTCTCATCATTTTTCATTCTTTTTTCTCCTTTCCCCTCTCCCTCCCATGCTAGGGCCGGCCACCTTCTTCCCATTTTCTCCCTCTTCCTCAAATGAAAACCCTAATTTCTATTTCCAATTGGAAGGAATCCAAGCTTGCTTGAAGAGAGAAGAAAGTAGAGAAGAAAGAAGGAGAAGGAGAGAAGGAAAATCAAGTTTTAAGGTAGGATTTAACTTTGATTTGGAATTCCGTTGTTTGTTCTTTCTACCATGTTTTTCTATCATGTTTATTTAATATGTAGTTGGGGTAATCAAATTAATGTGCCATGATTCAATTCCATGCATAACCCCTTGAAATTCCAAGCAAAGCCATCCCTTTTGAAATCCTGAAATTCTGTTGCATGTTGTTGCTGTAATTACGGTTACTGTAGCTTGAATCAGGTTTCGAAAAAAATTATACTCTTGTAGATCTTGAAGTTCTACCTCAAAATCATAAAAATTTGACATATGTTCAATTCAGACATTAGGAATAAAAATTCCATCTTTATAACATGTCTGTTTGATTTTCAGTTTTGACACAGTTTAGTAAAATTGACCTCAATATCTACACACACAATGGAATTTTATGTTCTTGGTCTCATTGGAAAGTTAACAAGTCTTTCTACAACTTCATCTCAGTGCATAATTTTCTATATTCTGACTGAAACATGCCCAAAAACAGCAATCTTTACAGCCTTCAAAATCTGTCTGAAAAATAGATTTGATAGACTTCACTAATTAATTTACCATAAATCGTATAGTTCATATTTTAAATGAATTTTTTTCTGTGATTCCAAAACTATCATATCTACAACTTTCATTCAGGAAGTTTTGTCACATTTTCAAGGAAAAGTGATGCTATTGGTCATTTGTTGTGACTGATTACAATTTCCAGCAAGTTGAGCCATTTCTATTGAATGTTAAACTATGTATTGATGGCAATTATGCTTCAATTGTCCATATTTGTTGTTAATATATAAAAAGAAGTTGATTGATGAAATATGCTATTAAATTTGCTAATGTGATGTGAGGTGGTATATGATGCATACCACGTGTTTGTGAAAATGCCACATTGATATGAAAGTTGAGAATTATGAGAAATGGGCTTGCAAATATTTGTATCATGATTCGTGTTGTGAATTGGTAATGAAGGTGTCATGAAAAGCAGGGTTTCATATGTTATGAATGATGAATTGAAATGGCTATGATGAAGGGCATGACACTTGGGTGCATGACCCATTTGATATGTGATTTGATTACAATGGAGGGCATGGCACTTCGGTGCATGACCCATGTTGATATGAGTGTGGAATGAGGAACCATGCAACGTGTCCCCTTTAGTGTTATGTATAATGTTAAATGAGTTTTTAGAATGTCTCAGTCCTCTCTAAGGAGGGTGAGTTAGCAAAATCTGGGGTTTATGGGGAAATTTGAGTAAATTGTGGATATCAGGCCTGGACTGAGAAGTTGCGGAAAAAGTTGTGATATGTGATACTTATTCCCACTCGCCTTTACCGGGAGTGGAGGGGACATACGGAGGTTGTGTTATTATGAGAGGCCTCACTCCTGCCAGGGACGGGGGAGCTGAGAGGCCAGGCGTATAGTGCCCGTGTCCACTGCGTCGTGTGTTATATTCACCCCAAATTTAGGGTGAGGTCCAGGACCTGGCATCACACAGTTTACCCAAGTTTCTAATTAATTCAATTATAAAATAAAAATTTTGCATGTTACTTCTTCTGTTGGCAGCACTCCCCTTTTTCCTTACTTGCCTTACTAGTGACATTGTATTATACTTCTGACACTTGTGATTCCCTTTTTTAGATTATATTTGTATGAATACTTGTATCATTATTTTTGCTAACCCTTTTCCTTGCAGTAGCTCGACATTGGACCGCAGGTATGATCCCTTACTTGGCAGATTTCTTTCCGTTACATTACTTAGTTTACATGCCTTATTTCTCATGCATGGCTTATTAGTTGATAACATGAAAACAGTGTTCCAAATCCAAGTTGATTCCTACTAGGGCACGCATTGACGTGCTCCTCCCCATTTTTTAGGTAGCAGAGGTAGCATGGTTGGTGGTGACTTGAAGTTGGGTTCAGGGGTAGCCTGTGGTGGGAGCTGTAGTGTATTGTGACTGGGTTGTCTTGGGAGATGGAGAGTGGTGGTGTATGTGTAGTGATGCACCTGGATTATGTATATAAATGGAAGTTGTTATATATATATTATCTTGTTGTTGTTCTATGTTATTTATGAGTTTGTTTGATATTATAATGAAGCTGCACTTATACTGTCCCAGCATGTGCGCAGTGGCCTGCATGTTCCATTTCTCCTTTCTCTCTCCTTTCCTCTTATCACCCTAACTCTCCAGGATACTTGGAAAAAAATTTGTAAAATTTCGAGTACTCTGGGCATCGGGGCGTAACAACACGCCAATATATAATCAGAACAGAAATTCATGCAAAATACTTAAGTCTCGCTCGAATGAACATATTGTTGATTCCAATAAAGATAGTGAACTCGATAAACAATAAAATGAGAGTAAAGCCACATCATATCTTAGTTTATCATGAAATAAACAAAGTTCGCAAAGACGAATCCAATGTCCACAATTCATTCTCTAAGCAGTGTAAATATGTCATGATCAAACAGTATCAAGTATGCATGACGTTTTGTTAAGCTACACTGAATGAGTTAGTAAATTCAATTAAGGTACGGCGTCACCACACTACGCTCGTTTCATGACTCCTAGAACCCATCAACCTTGCCATGTCATTGTTCTATATAGAAATGGAGATAAGGATGTGGAATTTTTTTGTGTTTTTATACTTTTGGCTATTTTTGGCCTTTTGTTTTGCAAACTTGCGTAAACGCAATGGAGTGCAAGGAGCGGTCTATGCATCCCAGATCAGACGATCTTAGGGCATCGGGTTACAAGGAACCCCAAGGACCTTTTATTTAGGATATTTATTTGATTTTTATATTTTTGGGATTTTTTGAAATCTCACGTAAATACGATGGAATGCAAAGCATGATCAAAGATCATTTATTTGGCTATGCACAAAAGAAAAGGAAAGAAGCATAGAATCTAGACATGGCTCAGCCTCAGGAATTTTAATTATCACTACTTTGGTTGTCGTGGATTATCCTCTCTCTTTTGAATTACTAAACATCAGTGAAGCAATAGAATTATCAATCAAATCACGCAAGATTCAAATAATTTTCCAAATTTTGATTCATTCATTTTAAGCTCAACTGTTTCAAGAATATGGTTGTGAAACTATGGATTCTACTATGAAAAAGCATATTAGCAATGATAATCTAATCAAGGAATTAAACTCCAATTTAATCAGATATCAGAGTTCATAAATAAAAATAAAAAAATCCACAATATTCTATGATAAAATGAAACATATGAGACAGAAGTAGAGAAGTTTCTAAGGTGTGTATCACGACAAAGCAAAGTGCATGCACTGTGCACTCCCCACAAGTGTAAACGTCACATTGTCCTTAATGTGCATATGATATGAATAGATTACAACGGTAAAATAGGGAGCTACACAACATAATAATATCTCTCCCCCAAGCTATGTCAGATGGTTCTCGGTGTGGACAGATAGGCATAAAAATTGGGGAGAGAAGCAAAGTAAGCACCAAAATATAAGGGTGGTCAATCAAATCATAGAATATGGTGGGGTGCAAAAGATAATTGAGCAACCATCATATGTGGTGAATTTATTAAACTGGAAAAGCATACAAATCCTATACAGTCCTCTCGCTGTCTAGAGGATTCGTGTTTATTTAAAGCATAAAAATCTACACTACAGCTACACTGCTGGATTGGTACCACCTGTAGAAAAAGGTGGATCCAGTATCTTTGCTGGTGCAGGCAATTGCTCCAACTGATCCTTCCGTGGCACTGCCAGGTGCATGTCTCCACGGACTCCATCAGATTCCAGCAATGCGGCTTCCAGCATCTCTCCAAGGACTCGACTTGTACCCTGAAAGAGATAAGCCACATCAATCTGATGTGGATAATTTTTCCACATAATAAAAGTTTTCCAAAGAAGGTCATCAAATGAAATATGTAAGATAAAAAAATTGTAGACGACACTTCCCTGAAAATGTATCTCTACTCTCGTGTACTATGACAGGTAATTTCTCGTCGTTCGTTTTGGGTTATTCAGGTAACTCTTGCGTATGAGTGTGGGTCACATCAGGTGACTCCTCGCTGAGCTCCTCTGCAGGTTCCTCAAGTAGTGACACGTCCAAGAATACCTCAGGTCCATAATCGTATGTGTGCTGCAAAAGTTATGACGTGTCAAAAATATCTGAATCAAAATAAATGTCAAATGGAATACATGATTCAGAAATGGAATGTGTAAACATATCTCCCTGAGTGAGAGCAGTAAGTTCTGGTGGGTGGTCCTCTACCAGATGCTCAGCCTGGTGATGGAAGGCAAAGGCGGTGTAATCTTTTCTGTGGCCTCCTCCTGAACAGTAACCACCAGCTCTGCAGCGATACTCCCCGAGTGTCTCATCTCGGTTATCTTATCAGAAGTAACTACAATCGCGCCAGGGGTCACTGTCTCGTCAGAGGTGACAGCGTCCACCTCCTCACAACACACCGCATCGGCCTCCTCCTCGGGCTCCTTGGGTATAGAATGCAATGTAAATTTCATCTTCTCCTTTTTATGCCTACTTCTTCGTTTCTGTCATGGAACTCAAGGCATCAGATGGTGTGGCTTGGCCTTCTCAATAGTAGGTGCATGTGGTGCTATGGGCTCAGGTATCTCCTCTATGGTGTAGAAATGGGTCTTGTTATCCTCAACAAGAGCAAATACCTCACCACTGATTCTACCTAAAGGAGAGAGACAATGACTAATAAAATCTTGAAATGCAAGCTCAAAAGGATCACATGCCGTTATTGTCAATGGACTGGTGGATTGAACTACGTCCATAATGTTCTCAATAGGTGCATACATGTGTCCTCATTGTGCTCAATCTAAGGGGAGGTTTCAAGAACAGGAGACGGCTTGGGCACGACATCAGAAGCAATGTCATTGTTGCCTTCACAGCTCTCATCCTTGATGTAATGATGTGAATCTTCTCCCCAAGCTGAACATCATTGTCACTCTCCATAGCCAATCTGTGTTCTTTGTGTGCATATGATGTTAGGTGCTCATAAGCTTGAAGAGCCCTGTAGAGTTCATCGACCTCTTGTTGCAACTTAAGGGTCTCATTCTTCTGAGATCTATTAAGTGCCACGCTCTCCTCAAACCATTCGAATGCAAAATTAATGAAATGATCAGGACTCAAGAGGCAGACGCGGCTTTCGTAGGGAGTGTGTCCCTCTACGTCACAAGACTCACAGTTAGCATAGCACTCTGAGTAGTGGTCATATTGTCATGCCCCGCTTCCGAAGTACGAAAGGCGAGACGCGAAGAGGTCCACTCAGACTGAAGCAGTGAAGCCACAGTTTGATAAGCGTCTGTGTGTTCATCTATTCGCAGATCCTTGCATTGCATAAAGAAACAACAATAATAATAGAAATGAAAGCAGACAAAATTAACCAACATTCAACAACATCCATTCTTTATTCAATAGCATTCAGAGATGTAGTCATAAAAGAAAAGTACAGAGTCTGAAAAGAAGGCCTAGGCATGGCCGAAACTAAAACAAGTAATGATGCTACATACAGAACAACCTAACAGCAGCTACTAGGGAAAGTAAACAACAACTAAGAGGAAACCTCCAGCTGAGACCAAGACTGACCTCTGGTATCCTCGAACTGAACGTCAGCAAACTAGTCGTCCTCAGCAACTAACTCAGGCTCAAAACCTGACATGTGACACCCAAAGAGAAATGGACACATGTCAGCAAAAATCTCCAAAAAGGAAAGGGAGGTTTCTGTGCAAGGAAACATAAAAGCAAAAGAGTGCAACTAACAATTCTAAAATAATGAAGATGACATGGCATGTTATTTAATGAATGCAACAGTTTAAACATGATCATGATATGACACGTCGTAGCAAGAGCTACTAAAAAATATTCATGATTAACTTGTATTCACGATGTGCACAGAGTTTCCGTCTTTTGACTGAAGTGGCTGTACGGGCACAATTCTGCGCTCAAGCGATCGTTTAACCCTACCCATCCACGTGTATATGGACTGGTGTCCAACTTCTGGATCACGAGACAGGAAGTGTGTTTGGCATAGGGTTGTACCCGACATGCAGGTGCCTAGCCTTTATAGGATGTAGGGGTCAGGACCCTACTCGTCGCAGCTTACAATTTATTGTAGCGTGTGCTACACATTTATGATAAAGCAAGTTGATGCATGAAATGACAAGGCAAATGCAGGAACATAGCAATAAGCAGTTAAAAGTGCGTACAGTTAATTTGAAATTAAATGTGACATGCGGTATGAAATGATAGCATAGTAAGGGTGTCGGATCTAGCTTTATTGTCAAGTTAGATCAAGCATGGCGTCTAGGCGACTATCATTTCATCGCCTAGTCTCTTTTACGCTATTTCACAGATTGACCTAAACATGGCCTAAACAAATACTGGCAAGTTTCACTTGCCTGAAATAACGTCCACAAGTCACACAATCGAAGAGTCCAGAAAATTCATATGTGCTCAAACCATCGCCCAACCTACAGCCCCATATTATTAATCTTCAATTAGTTATTTAATCAAGAGCAAAGAAATTTACAGTTTTTATCTTGTTAGACATACGGTGTGGGTTCCTACGGATCGGGATATACCTCAACACGACGCGAGAGCTACACTGACGTCGGGTAGCGACGTCAGGGGTTGGACTCTGGTAACGAGCGAGGTACGGTGACGTCTACGGCTAAGACGGCCGCGGGACAGTGAACACAGCAAGATACCGGGCAACACGAATGCCGGCAAGTGCGAAGGCAACTAGGGGAAGTAGCACGACACGGAGATGGCTGCAGGAGGTGGATGAACAGCAAGGGCAGCGATCAAGAGGATCTCGGCCTGCTGTCGAGTTGCGTGCGGCAATGGCACGGGGAGATGTGGCCTAGGGCTCATCAAGAGGAAGAGGGGGCTGTTGTTCGTGCGGCAAAGGAGAAGGCCGATGTATGATGTTGCACGTGGTGGGGGAGGCCGGAGGGAGCGAACTGAGGTGGAGGTTGGCCGAATTATAGGAAATGGGCGGCAGTTTTAGGGAATCTGGCTGTCTATATGGAGAGAGGGGAGATGTACGGCAGATTGAGGCTTGGCCGGAGGGTTTGGCCGGTGACTGGGCCGGAGATGGCCGTGGCATGGGAGTGGCCAGCGGCAGGCCGAGCTGGGTGAACGATAGGGAGGTCAGTGGGTTTTATAGGGGTGAAGACCGACTGTCTTTGGGCTTTGTTGGGCGTTTTTAGGGGGAGATGGGATGCGTCGACGGGGGTTGCCGGATCTGGAGGCTACTGGCGGTAGGCCGTCGGAGGAGAGGGCCGGAGGTGAGGTAGATGGCGACGGCTGGCACGTGGGTTTGATGGCGGCTTCTAGGTTAGGAAAACCCTAGGTGAAATCTTGTGTGCGTCAGTATAATGAGGAGGGTTTGTTTTGCTATATGGGGGGAGAAAGGGGGTGCACCTAGCTTGATTGGAGAGAGTGTATGTGAGAGGGGGAGGGTAGATCTAGGGTGTAGATAGCTAGGAAATAATTCAACATGTGATACGTATATAACCTAGTGATTTGATTAGATTAATTAGGGTTTGAATTAGGCTAGACTAATTACAGGTTGAAAGTGATTAGTGTGATTGGTCAGCCTAACGCTGTCCGAAAAATACAATAAAAATATCAGGACGACCGTGTCGACGAGAGAATTGAGACTACGATGATCGGTCATGAGCTAGGTCAATGGAAGACGAAACTAAAAATAAAAAGGTCAAACGTCGAAGTCTAAAGTTACGACACCCCTTCAAACAAAGCTGATTTGTGGAAGAATGAGCCGTGAAATGACGTTTACGAAAAATTCCACAAATAAGTATTGTCTCAGAGGGTCACAACGACATATCACATCGCATGTTTGGGATACAAGAAGAGGCAACTAAAAATACGCGTACGAAAGGAAAGTACCTGCACGAAAAACGTACGATCGAAAAGCGACCGTGACATCCTACCCACCTTAGAATAAAGTCCGTCCTCGGACTTTCTAACTATAAATATATCTAGCCACTCTAGTAACTATCTCAATCACATCACACTATAATTTAAACCATATATAGTTACTACAAGTGCTTATATATGCACTAGGTTGTCAAACATTTATACTACAAACATGTATATATATATGCACATTCTATACTTATACCTATCATGGACAGTCAAATTCATACACGTACTTCAATCATTCATATAGTCACATACATCTCTTATATAACTATCACTCACTTATCATGTAACCATGGTACACATACTTACATAAAAATAGTTCACACCAGCAAATACAATCGTAGTACTTCACGTATAGATAACTACATATGTACAAACAAACCTGGATATACTACCCCCTTATAACTCTTAGTTTACATCCAACACCAAACATATCAACACCTGCAATCACACCGTACAATATTAAATCATGTTTGCTATATCTAATATACATTCATCCATACTAAAAATACACAAATCTATAGTTATTCAAATACACGCAGATACTTCATCATTCATATACATTACATACAATCCTATAACTATATTCAATATACAACACACATACCATAGTCGCAAACACCTATAACTAAGCACATACTTACCCGTGCATGGTGCACGCCCACACACGCTAACATACCATTCACACATGTCACTCATACTACTATATACTTAGCACATCTACACACCTAGTTTAGCTAACATATATACATACAAACATGTAAAACCTTAGTAATTAACTATACTACAAGACCAACACATATAACTATATAATGGTATGGTTACCCACAACCATGTGCGTAACGTAACCAGGCACAACCAAACCTATCACTATACACACATCATCCATTACTATGTTCATAGCACTATACACCAACCACAAACAAATATAACAATATACTTAGAGTATACTCACTCAAGCATGAGTGAGACTCAAAGACCCTTACAAGAACCAGAATACTTTACATACATAACACGATATTTATACCTATACCAACACACCACTCTTATATATATATATATATATATATATATATATATATATATATATATATATATATATATATATATATATATATATATATATATATATATATATATAAACGTAATCCTACATACACAATAATATCAATCACACTTTATATTTAGTCAAGTAACACCCCGTAATGCAATCACTTTACATACTATAATAGTATTACAACATCAGCACACGTATACAATCAAAAACACTATCCCATATATGCATACCTCGTATAGTCACATACATATAATATATTCAAACCATAGCAATTTACATATAATGAGTATACTACTACATATACATATCCCTACATAGTTACGACATACAATAATCGTCTATACCTCATGGTATACATGTACACACACAATATCCCGTAAGGGCAAGCAATACTATACAAAATTATAACCCGATTACCATGCGTATATCACATATATACACACAGTATGTATATATATCTACCCAAGACTAAGTACACCCATATCTACGTACGAGCACACACTCATATGCGCTATCATATAGATCATATAATAGGCCTGCAAACTTAACTATAGGTACACCTATTGTCATTACACCTATCATACACATGACTTACTAGTATACTATTTCAAGCATTTACAAGTGCCTTCAAACCACATACACCACTATTATATATTCTAACACTAATTCTAATATACACAGACATCCCTAAAGTGGTATAGCTATCCACACATATATTATAAACACTATCATTCATGCCACTTCATATAAGTATCATGAATAACATTAAGTATGCATATATAACACAAGAGATAATCATTAATATACTAAGGGTAGCACACTCATACCTGAGTGGCACGCGGGATCCACACACGGGTCCACATACTCTACCTATATACATGCACCACGACGACATCACAACAATACTGATGGGCCCACCACTAGACTAAGGTTGACATAGGCAACGACAAGCACTAGCAGGATGACTAAGCAATAGTAAGGGAACCGAAATAAAAAAACGTAACGAAACAAGATCGGGATGAACTGGTTCAGATGAGGTGAGGATAAGGAGATAGCTTGGTTAGGTGAAACAGAGATATAATAGTGAATATTTAAGTAAGAGAAGGAAAGATATAATAATATTGTAACGACCCGATTCCCGAGCCCGTTACTTTTTGGTATTTGCGCAGGTCCTGCAGTTAACCAGTGAAAACAAAATAGCCACGATGCAGAGATGTACAAAAAATACCCAAATGGCGTCCAATTATTACATCTGTATTGTACAAAAATGGTCCAACAATCGTACATGAAGGAAGGTAAATACAACTGGAAACAACTCTGAAAGCTGCAGTCTCATGGTCAATTTCTGGCGCTATTAACTCTAGAGCATCTGCCTCCATATGTATGTCGTCTGCGGTGCCACAGAGGTGAAACCGTAGGTAAGTCACAACAATTCTAGCAATAGAAACAAAGTAGTGCAAAAGTATGAAACAGACTATAGTAAACAAAAGATGGTCATATAGGTACAAAAAGTAAAATATGAGCTGACAGATAAGTAAAGTACTGGTAACTGTACGTAAAGGTGACTGTGTAAGTGTAAGAGTGATAACTGTGACATGGCATATAGTAGCAACAAAATTTCGAACACAGACAATGTCATGACGATAGTTAGACATCCATATGGTTGTAGCAACACTTAGGGAGGTGAGCGTCGTTTGGCTATCTAATAGTGCAGGCGGGCCTAATAATAAGAAGTCTAACTTAACTTCCAAATCAGCCAGTCAGTCAGGGCTTGAAGGCACAGGTCACTTCAAAGACCGCAGGAACAAGTCCATTGGTTGACCAACCCCCTTCCCATTCCTTCCTAGACACTGATTCAGTCGTAATTCAAGACCGCTCATTATTAAACCGTTCTATCACGTTCGAGTAGTCTCGACTTAGTCTGTAGAATAGTAGTAGTCGTGACTGAAGCAATGGTCTCGATCAATTATCAATTAGTGCAACATTAATCAAATTAGTGCATCAGTCTTAATGCTACAAGGGCCCAATAGTGTTCTCAGTAAATGTGCTCCGTAAATGCCCGAAGGTCCAATAGTGTGTTCCGTAATGTGCTCCGTAAATGCCCGAGGGCCCAATAGTGTGTTCCGACAATACCAACAACCATGAGCACAATATAACAATCAAACTAGTGCATCAGCCTTGGCTCGAGTGTACGATATGCAACCAGAAGTGCACCCATCCCACGGAGCAACTCGTGGAATATCTACCTACCATTCCTGCAGGGTGATGGTACAGCTTAACTAATAAGGGTGGACCCGGTCACTCCCGCACACTTCATAGCTCAAGACTACCCCGTATCCCGTGTATTATTATAGTCCAATGTTCACATCAGTGTTCGTATCAATATGGCCTCATGGGCCCTGTATCAATCAGCTAGTGCAACAGTCTTAGCTCGAGTGTATGATATGCAACTAGAAGTGCACCCATCCCACGTAGCTACTCGTGGAATATCTACCTACCATCCCCTACAGGGTGATGGTACAGCTTACCAAATAAGGGTGGACCCAATCACTCCCGCACACTACGTAGCTCAAGACTACCCCATAACCCATGTTGTATCACATTTCACATTTACAATTGTATCCGTATCTGTGTCCGTATCCGTATCGGTATCCGTATAGCCACATAGGCCCATCATTTCATACATCCAACAATGTGTACAACAATACTTTCGTCAATGAGTACAACAAATCACATATATGGTATTTACTTGCTGAAAAGTCAAGGCAGAAGCCTCAACAGAGAATATCAGTCCTGAGCAATGCTTTGAAGTCCAACAACTATGATATCCAATTCCATAAAAGTGCACTATTTCAATTTAATCCTGAGCAATGCTTTTAAGTCCAATAATTATCTCAATTTAATCCTGAGCAATGCTTTGAAGTCCAGCAACTATAATATCTAATTCCAAGTGCACTAGTTCACTTTAGTCCTGAACAATGCTTTGAAGTCCAGCAATTATCACAATTTAATCTTGAGCAATGCTTTGAAGTCCAACAACTATGATATCCAATTACATAAAAGTGCACTATCTCAATTTGGTCCTAAGCAATGCTTTGAAGTCCAACAACTATGATTTTTAATTCCATAAAAGTGTATTATCTCAATTTAGTCCGAGCAATACTTTGAAGTCCGACAACTATAATGTTTAATTCCTTAAAAGTACACTATCTCAGTTTAGTCTTTTGGTTATTCCGCTATTGATTAGTCCTATGGTTAATTAGGTCTCTAATCATTGGTCCAAGTCAAAGTTCTGAGACTAGATGCCATGTCCTAAGTTCATACGAGTACACTATCCAGATTTCTAAAGATAGAATTAGAGTGACTTACCCTTTTGGAGATTGCCGTGGTAAGACGAGATTGGAGCAATAGCTTATAAAGGTGCTGGTGCACAAGATTTGGTACCTGCAAACACCAGAAACCATTGGTTACAAGCTACCCTATTTTCCATCTATTTAAATTAGTCGTTTTGATTTTTATAATCGGTTGAAACGTTGTCAAAAAGTGTTCTAAATTTTTCTATAGCCTAGATATAATGAAAATAATTTTACTGTAAGAGGAAATATTTTTCTGAATTTTATACTAATTTTTATAATTTTTAAAAGCTTAAAATCAATTTAAAAACTAATTTTTAATTAAGTATGTAATTATTCAATAATTTCTTCTGGATGCAATCTGCATCAGAAAGTTACAAATGAACTGTCAAAATGGCCGTCTCGAAGAATATTTTAACATATATTTTTATCGTATATTAGTTTACGTGAAAATAGCAAGTTATCGATTTTTGAATGAAAATAACATATTTATCTTTTAGGCTTAAAAATTTATTCTGAAAAATCTAAGCGTCCGATTGAGACGAAACTAGTTCCATTGGGTCCAAAATGTCATTTCTGATTTTCTGGAGCTATCCGCATATTTTTCTGGCCCCTGTATATTTAGTTATGGGTTTAAAACCATTTAACCCATTTATTAATTAATAAAAATACGAAAATACGAATTAATAATCGTATTTACAAGTTTGCCATCGAGAATATACCGTTGTCTTCGCTTCTGCATGCGGGGAGAGAGAGGAGGGCGACAGCGGCGTCGGGGGCAGCGGGGGTGCACGGCGACGGCGGAGGGCCGGAGCATGGTGGTCGGAGGCGGCTAGGGACGGTGACATGGTGGGGCGAGGCGTGGTAGCATGAGCAGCAGCAGCTGCTGCTGCTTCCGACGAGAGGGGCGGCTTCGAGCGGGCTGTTCGGGTGGTGGCGGCGTCGCATGGCGGAGGAGGCAGAGGACCTTTGGCGGCGGGCGGTGTTGGGTGTTGAGGCGAGCACGGCAGCGGCGCTAGCGAGCTTGGAGAGTTGAGCGGCGGTGCATGCTCGGAGCTCGGAGCACGGGTTCGAGCGGGGGCGGTGACACTTCAGTCGGAGCGGGGCGACGTTCGGGCTGTCGGAGATGTGGGTCGCCGGCGACACGAGCGGGCATGGGCGGCGGCGCTGTGGGTGATCGTGGTCGGGTCTGCTCCGAGCAGCGAGAAATGGAGGGGGTGAGCGGTCGATCCCTCCGACGTCTTCGTGGACGTGGGCGCTGCGGCGTTTCTCGATGAACGGAGGTGGTGGAGCGTGGATTGGATCTCCGGTGATGGGTCGCCGGTGTGGGTTCGCTGCCGGTGGAGGGAGGGGGAAGGCGACGGTGGAGGGGAGTTTGGAGGGCGAGAGCGTTAGAGAGAGGGGGAGAGGGAGCTGAGTGTGGGCCTGGGGATATGTGAGAGAAACGAAAATGGGTACAGGCATTGGGGAAGAGAGATTAGGGGGGTATTTATAGTTAAGCTTGGGTTTATTAGTCAAATGTATTTATTAGTGTTAGGTTAACCTTAGGACTAAATATTAAATGGGGTTAGACTAAGCTAGGAAAGTTTTAAACGTGTTCCCTAACACGTTTTAGTTATGGTTAGGTTAATCTAATAGTTAAGGTAATTAGTAGTTAGGTAGGGTAATTAGTGACGGTAATTAGCTAAATTTGTAACGAAATTACAATTTTGCCCCTACTAGTAAACGTGTCCGAAAAATTACGAAAACATACCCACGGGATCGTATCGTCGCGAGGATCGTGAATACGAAGTCCGTTACAGGGGTTGAGCTACGGAAATACTAGTTTTTGGCCAAAACGTTTAGGAAGCGGGTTCGCGGGTTCTCTATCGATTTGACTTCAGAAAATTTCGAAATAAATATGAGAAGCCCTAAAATGATCATTGAATGTTATTGTAAAAGTTTGAAATCGTTTTGATGATGTTTGTATAGAAAATAAATTCATTAAGTCAAAACGGTAAAAACTGAAAACGAATTTTATCAGAAATGTTTTGAGTATTTGATGAAATCCGATCTTACTAAAATACTCCATGACTAGTCGGGTACTTCAAAATATTTTTATAAGAAATTTTTGAAATCAGTAAAACTCTTGACAAACCATTATAAAATAGTTTAAAAATTGAAAATTTTGGTCAAATTCGTAAATAGTTTGTCTTGATGAAAACAGGCCGTTACAAATATTCTTACAAAATATAGATGAATAGTGTGTAGAGGATATAAGTTAAAATACGAAGTAGGGATTAGACGAAGGAATATAAAGACAGACATTCTTGAAAAGTTGGAGTTCTGTTTCGCATAAAAATATTTAGAGGTCGGTAAAATAAGTTGTTTGAAATATATTTGAGTAGTATATATGTAGTAAGATAAGAAATGGTATGTTGGATTATCGAAAAGTCATTATATGAGGAATTAAGATATTCACATGAGTATGAAAGGTATAGGTTAGAAAATATTATAAGGTAGTAATTTTAAGGATTTCGACGAAAAGTTTCGAAATTCAAAGAATGAAGTTAAGTCAACTGAAAGGTAGGAAATCTAAGCTCATGCTAAATGTTTTCAAAGAATTTAAACTAGGAGAGGAATTCAAAATAAATAATATTGAAAATATGTTTCGAATGATCAGGATGGTAAAGGGGGAAGATTCAACGATTGGTGATGAACGACATGAAAGAATCACGTGAATCGGAAGCAAGGAAGTGAATCTAATATACGACTAGGAAATAACTTAATGAACCTGCTACGATGGGATTCTATGGTCATTGGCTCAAAGGGTAATGATTAAAAAAAGATAGAAATCAGGTGTTCTAATTACCGGGCCGACTAAAGATTAGGGGAAACGTAGCACTAAGACTATCTATAGAACTAGACTGTAATAGAGATCTCAGGAAAGGGTCCTAAGAGGATCAAGATTACATTCTACTGGGCCCGAAATTTGATGGACCCAAGCGAACGATTTAAGGAAAAACTCTTAATATGGTCAGGGCTGGGTGAGAGGCTACTAAGGTATCCTAAGACGAGTACGACTAAATCTTAATGAAGGTGTCTAACTATCAAACCTGGACGTCTATCTAAGTCTTTCTAACATCTAAGACAAGGAAAACCTTCATATTATACTTAAATTTTATGACTCGAATGTTTCGAATGTTTCAACGGAAGTTTTTATTATTATCGTTGTTTCGATATTTCGCAGGTGCAATGACCTGCATGGGCCACCACAAAAACCCGTCACGCCCCGCTTTCCAAGTACAGAAGGTGAGACGCGAAGAGATCCGCTCAGACTAAAGCAGTGAAGCCACTGTCTGATAAGCGTCTGTGTGTTCATCTATTCGCAGATCCTTGCATTGTATAAATAAACAACAACAATAATAATAGAAATGAAAGAAGACAAAATTAACCAACATTCAAGAACATCCATTCTTTATTCAATAACATTCAGAGATGTAGTCATAAAAGAAAAGTATAGAGTCTGAAAAGAAGGCCTAAGCATGGCCGAAACTAAAACAAGTAATGGTGCTACACATCGAACAACCTAACAGCAGCTACTAGGGAAAGTAAACAACACATAAGAGGAAACCTCCAGCTGAGACCAAGACTGGCCTCTGGTATCCTCGAACTGAACGTCAGCAAACTAGTCGTCCTCAGCAACTAACTCAGGCTCAAAACCTGACATGTGACACCCAAAGAGAAAAGGGCACATGTCAGCAAAAATCTCCAAAAAGGAAAGGGAGATTTCTGTGCAAGGAAACATAAAAGCAAAAGAGTGCAACTAGCAGTTCTAAAAATAATGAAGATGACATGGCATGTTATTTAATGAATGCAATAGTTTAAACATGATCATGATATGGCATGTCATAGCAAGAGCTACTAAACAATATTCACGATTAACTTGTATTCACAATGTGTACAAAGTTTTCATCTTTTGGCTGAAGTGACTGTACGGACACACTTCTATGCTCAAGCGATCGTTTAACCCTATCCCTCCACATGTATATGGACTGGCGCCTAACTTCTGGATCACGAGCCAGGAAGTGTGTTTGGCATATGGTTGTACCCGGCATGCAGGTGCCTGGCCTTTATAGGATGTATGGGTCAGGACCCTACTCGCCGCAGCTTACAATTTATTGTAGCGTATGCTACACATTCATGATAAAGCAAGAGGATGCATGAAATGACATGGCAAATGTAGGAACAGAGCAATAAGCAGTTAAAAGTGCGTACAGTTAATTTGAAATTAAACGTGACATGCGGTATGAAATGATAGCATAGCAAGGGTGTCAGATCTAGCTTTGTTGTCAAGCTAGATCAAGCATGGCGTCTAGGCGGCTATCATTTCATCTCCTAGTCTCTTTTACGCTATTTCACAGATTGGCCTAAACATGGCCTAAACAAATACTGGCAAGTTTCACTTGCCTTAAATAACGTCCACAAGTCACACAATCGAAGAGTCCAGAAACTTCCTATGTGCTCAAACCACCGCCCAACCTACAGTCCCATATTATTAATCTTCAATTAGTTATTTTATCAAAAGCAATGAAATTTACAGTTTTTATCTTGTTAGACATGTGGTGTGTGTTCCTACGGATCAGGATATACCTCAACACGACGTGAGAGCTACACTGACTTCGGGTAGCGACGTCAGGGGTTGGACTCCGGTAACAAGCAAGGTACGGTGACGTCTACGGCTAAGACGGTCGCGGGACCGCGAACACGGCACGGTAGCGGGCAACACAAACGCTGGCAAGTGCGGAGGCAACTAGGGGAAGTAGCATGGCACAGAGATGGCAGCGGGAGGTGGATGAATGGCAGTGGCAGGGATCAAGAGGATCTCGGCCTGCTGTCGAGTTGCGCATGGCAACGGCATAGGGAGATGCAGCCTAGGGCTCATCAAGAGGAAGAGGGGTCTGTTGTTCGTGCGGCAAGGGAGAAGGCCGATGTATGATGTTGCACGGGGTGGGGGAGGCTGGAGGGAGCAGCCTCAGGTGGAGGTTGGCCGAAGTATATGAAAGGTGCGGCAGTTTTAGGGAATCCAGCTGTCTATATGGAGAGAGGGGAGATGTGCAGCAGATTGAGGCATGGCCAGAGGGTTTAGCCGGTGACTTGGCCGGAGATGGCCGTGGCATGGGAGTGGCTGGCGGTAGGCCGGGCTGGGTGAACAGGAGGGAGGCCGACGGGTTTTATGGGGGTGAAGGCCGGCTGCCTTTGGGCTTTGCTGGGCATTTTTAGGGGGAGATGTGGTGCGTAGGCGGGGGTTGCCAGATCTTGAGGCTGCCGGCGGTAGGTCACCGGAGGAGGGGACCGGAGGTGAGGTAGATGGCGACAGCTGGCGTGTGGGTTTGATAGCGGCTGCTAGGTTAGAAAACCCCTAGGTGATAGCTTGTGTACGTGAGTATAATGAGGAGGGTTTGTTTTGCTATATGGGGGGAGAAAAAGGGTGCACCTGGCTTGATTGGAGAAAGTGTGTGATAGGGGGAGGGTAGATCCAGGGTGTAGATAGCTAGGAAATAATTCAACATGTGATACGTATATAACCTAGTGATTTGATTATATTAATTAGGGTTTGAATTAGGCTAGATTAATTACAGGTTGAAAGTGATTAGTGTGATTGGTCAGCCTAACGGTGTCCGAAAAATACAAGAAAAATATTGGGACGACCGTGTCGACGAGAGAATCGAGACTATGATGATCGATCACGAGCTAGGTCAACGGAAGATGGAACTAAAAATAAAAAGGTCAAATTTCGATGTCTAAAGTTATGACACCCCTTCAAACAAAGCTGATTTGTGGAAGAATGAGCAGTGAAATGACGTTCACGAAAAATTTCACAAATAAGTACTCTCTCAGAGGGTCACAATGACATATCACATCACACGTTTGGGATACAAGAAGAGGCAACTAAAAATACGCGTACGAAAGAAAAGTACGCGCACGAAAAACGTACGATCGAAACGCGACCGTGACACGTATCCTTCCATCTGATAGTATGGGTCCTGCGGATAATATTCATATTCTTCCATTGGAACCTCATACTGTACTGAATAATCGTCCCCTGAATATTCCCAAGATTGTTCCGTTATACCGGAATATTCAAAAACAAACAGCATGGAAAAGATATCAGTGGTACAAGAAAAAAAGATAATAATAAAATGGTGGCGGGAAAAAAAACTCTCTTTATTTCTTTTATAAGTCTTCAGGTGTTTTATATTTTTTTACTTTTTAATTATTCGAAGTCTAGCAACCAAATTATGACAAATAGATAGTATAGCGGAACGCCTCATCGGTAACGATGCCAAAAACTTGATCATTGCCTCATGCTCACTCCCGGGACGACGATGTCGTCTTACTGCAAGCGCACGGTATAAACAATGGTGAGCGGGTATCGTATCCACAAAGAGGCGGTGTCACACTACCTATCGATCCTAGGTTGGTCTAGGCTTCGGGTTTTATTAGTGGAGATGGATTATGGAGTGTCGTAATGGCGATGCATGTGAAATGTGAGGGTGTCACTGCCAGCAAGGCACAACAAAAACAAAAGAAAACAAATTGAACAAAGAGAAACGAATGAGGGAAATATCTCTAGGTGTTGGGATCTCCACTAGGACTATCAGGCTTGGATAGCAGGTTAAAGATCCTTTTGTCGAACGATGAATGTGGGTAGGAGTGTCACATCCAGAGATGGAAACGAGCACTTGACTTTCGTCGTCACGCTCGTCTAACACTTCTCCATGTGTAGCCTTGCTTTCGCAGTCGGCTTTGCACGGGGACGCGTGCATTACGCTCGACACTTGGTTCCCGTACCAGGGATTTGTATCCACTCTCATGATCTACGGACTGGGGTACCACTCTACGGTTGGTTCTAGCAGTTGGGCCACTCTCATAGTCACCGACTAGTACATCGGGGGTTAGTAATCAACCCTAGCGCACGAGTCACTTTCATGATCACGAACCCCAGGAGATGACCACTAAACCCCAATCAGATTCGTGGGGATCGTCCCTAGAACTTGGAGCTACTTTTGCAATACTCCAATCCTTGGGCTAATCCACCAAATTCCTTGTTCAAATTACCGTAGAGCAACCCTAGATTCATCCAACTAAGCTTAACCTATCATCCAACCCATAGAATCCTTGGGTTAATCCCTAATCCTAGCAATAGATCTACTCAAACATAGCGAAAGATATGAAATCAATAGCAAACATTACACGCATATAAGAAAAGCAATAGAAAGGATTTAACAAAAAAAATACTTATCTTCGTACAAGATCCGATCCGCTAAGGAGGGGGCCTATGGCATAAGGAGGGGGCTTATGGCATGGCCTAGCCTCCGAAAATAGTCTCCTAGCACAAAAACGAGCTCTCCTCAACAATGGCTGCTCAATACATATACATAGCCCCAAGAAAACCCTAAAAACAGTACTAACTCATCATTGGCCCTGTCTGGCAACCCTGGTAGCTCGGTCGAGTTGTGCACAGTCGCTCGATCGAGCACAATACACAGCCTGCCTGAGCACAGATTCCAGCATAGATTTGCCAACTTGCAGAAATTCCCTAGGGCTCATCCGACCTCTACTTGGCACGTTCTTGGTGCCATTAGAATCATTATGAAGTCTACTATCTGGAAAGAATATAAGAAAAATACTATAAAATCACATGTGATAGAAAATCTTCAAAAAGTGCAGGGTTGTCCAGTTTTCAGCAGATTTGGTCATTTCTACTCCCTCGGCCGAGCGGCCTAAGTCGCTCGGTCGAGCACACCCTAGCGCTCGGTCGAGAACCTCTTAGGTGCTTCAATCTTGGCTTGGAAAAATCGATGTCGCTCGGTTGGAAGAGAGATCACTCAGTCGAGCGGTTGGCCGCTCGACCAAGCGAATTAACACCAAACTTTCCAGAGAGTTTGAAGGCCAATTTGAGCTCCCTATAGATGATAGCTCGGTCGAGCGAAAGAGGGTGCTCGGTTGAGCGAGTTGGGTTGCTTGGCCGAGCGACCCCCCTACAACTTCCCCTTGCCCTACGAAGTCCCTACTCGGTCGAGTGCGTGGGGCACTCGACCGAGCGAACTGAAAGCTCACTCCTGGGCCTCTATCTTTTCACCTCCCTTCCTTCTTCACTTTCTTATTTATTTCTTTGCTCCTTTGCTTCCTCTCTTCTTGCTCTTCTCCAGCAACTTGAACTCCTTGAATACGACATCGTTGATGTTTCAGCATCGGTGATCATGTCCTCCTCTCCAACATGCTCCAAATCACTTGATATTCCCTAAAATGCAACCGCTTTCGAAGTCAAATAGTTCCAATTATCGATATAAAAACGTATAAAATTGGGATTTAAGCGATCAATTCGACGTGTAAACATTTAGAGAAGATGTGGAATATTATAACACATCAAAAGACCCATTAGAATATCATTCTTAACATTCACAAAACACTTTAGATCATATATCATTAGGATTTGGTTAATAACTTTTATTAGAGTCCTTATCAACTATAAGGTTTTATTGGTTTCAACGTGCTATCCTAATCACGTAATATGATTTTAATATATTACAACAATTAAAAGTGTAGCCTTTTTTCAAAATTATTATTAGAACATTTAACATAATAATCGTTGGAAAAAAAGGCTACCTTAATTTGGAATTAGGAATTTTAATTGTTGTAACAATTTGTTAAACATAACATGTCAATCTAAAATTTATCTCATAAGTTTTAGAGAAATTTTTAATGGCTATCCTAAGAGGCTTTCTTGAATTATCACATAATATGGAAGAAAATAGAATTACCATTAAAACATGTCAACTAAATTTTATACCATAAAATTTGAATGCAGACTTGCAACTTAAAATATCACATAAAATTAAGTTACTATCTTTTAATAATTATCTCATAATTAATTAACATGGACAACTTATTAAAATTTATTACATAAATTCTAGCAAGCATATTAAAAATTTATCATATAAATAACTAAGAGCATCTAAAATTTTATCTTATAAAATCAAGTTGTTCCATTATAACAATTATCGCATAATGTTAAATCTAGATAATTACATCATCATGTTCTTAGCTTGCATTTAAAATCATTGCAGTTTTTAGATCAGAAATAGACCTATGCTATGATACCAATGTTGGGTTTTGAGGGATCCTTAATGCATAATTCTACGCCCGTCCTACGTCGGACGAACGATAGAAATATAAACAGCAGCGGAAAAAAATCAATTATTAAACTATTTAATAAAATACCCTAAGAATATCAAAGACCCTAGCCAGGATCTCTACTATCTTGGGGTGGATCTGACCAGCCCCAAGATAGATCTAAACTACTGCAATGATATAAATTAAAAGGCATTAAAAACATACCCAGAACTTTGCTTCCCCGGGAAACAAAGCATCATTTTCAGCAACAGACTTTGGCCTCTTCCGAAGCTAGACGCCTCCGCACATCCGAACTGGTCCATCTGAAGCTAGTCGTCACCGCGCCTCCGAGCCAATCACCCACCGAAGAAAGTCTCACTTTGAGAGTGATCTGCGTCGTAGAATTTGGATCGAATCCAATCCTCCGTGTCGTCTTGCTAAGACGTGAACAGAGGAACGGAAGAATTGAGGAGGTGAAAATAATTTGTCTTGAATTGTACGTGCTAAAAACTTTTCGGAGCTACACGATTCAGAGACTTTGTGTAATTTTTACAAGGGGTGTCGACCCCTATTTATATAGGAGGCCAGACCCCTTGCTCATCTCACGAGCAATGTGTGATTATTTAATTAGGGGAGAAAATTAGGATTAGTTTTGCCTTACACTAAGGCTCAACTTCAACCAATTTTATCTCCCTCATCGTTGAGCTTCAGAAGCGATACAACCTATCAATTCAAAGAGCTATAAACGATGAACGCATAGAAACAAACATCGATGAATTTCGACTTCGTTTGACCCCTCAAACAATTGCTCAAAGTCGAGCAAAAAGTCACAAAATTCGCATTTTCGTAGCCGTCACAAGAAATTAGGATTTCCAACAGAACTGGGTCCAACTGCGAGTCCCACCCGCGGGTTCAGGCGCGCTCACCCACGATGGGCGGGAGGGCTCGAGCCCCCACCCTCCAGGTGGGCAGGCTCAAGCTGCCTGCATTAGCAGACGGGTCTGGGCTCAGCCAGACCCGCCCAGCTGGGCTGGCTGGGTCAGGCTGGGCTAGCCCAGCCCAGCTGGGTCAGGCTGGGCCAGAACTGGGAAAAAAAACCCAGTTTTGGCCTTTTAAGCCATATTTTAAGCTGTCGAACTCTGATTTAGCCGATTTTCGAACCGTTGGAAAGCAGGGTTCGAATGGGACTATCCCAAGAACCTTTGTAACCTATTTCTATGCTTTTATTATGCAAAATATTCTTGTAAACATTTTACAATATATTTTCAACCATTTTGCATCACATGCAATAATCCCTTATAGTATTCTACTATTTCTAGAATCGCAAACCTTTTGCGATATTATTAAATCCCATTTAATATAGACTAATTGTCACAATCTCTTTGTGACTTCAATTATTCTCGTGCACCCGAGTGCACTCCTCCTGAATTCTTCCTATTACTAAGACTCAAATTCCGCTCGGTGTGAGACCCTACAGCCTGACCCTACTACAGGTTGGGGCTCGAAACCCCAAGACGACAGTGACCACGAGCAGTAGGTGTCGCCCCTGTTTCGGCATCATAATTACGAGATTGACCCATTTATAAAAGTGTCGTCGGGATCACTCTGACTGTGTCAGTGATGAATACCACAGCTTTAGTCCATTCGTCATAACTATGTCACTGCTTAGCCTATGGTATGGCAAAACGTCAACCCTACTAGCTAGCACTAGTCAGTATACATCGGTCTTTGATATGTCCATGGTGTACTTCTTACAACATATCTCGACCGAGGTTTAGCACAAGGAACCGAACTGAGCCTGTGACACTAACTTCCCTTAACGGAAGAGACGAATCCTATCTAAGTCACTACTTACCTCGTACGCTTCAAGTGTCACCCAACCTAAGACCGTTCAACGAGTGAAGACTAGAGACTAGATCATAGATCAAAGTGACACCGTTCACGCACAGGTTCGTACAATGACATCAAGTCTAAAGGACCAACTAGCCTATCATGACTAGAGAGTTATCAATGACAGTTTATTTAAGGTTAACCATTTGACAACTCTTTATTTGGTCGTTTAGTGGACTCATTCTCCAATGAGCACATGTGCCTCGTCTCTGACTTCGCCAGGTCGAATGATTATGAGATCATCATTACCTTTTAGGATAAGACAAAGAAATAATTATATGTCTGATGTGTCGATATCCTTTTCTCGACACATCTATGACCATGAACGTTTTAAGACTCAAGTTACTATCGGTCATACACTTCCCACAATCGAGATCTATATCTAGATACATGTATAACCTTACTTAAGTCAAAGGAAATTATCCAAGTATTAAAAATCATTTAATCGTACTAGGATAATTAGTACCATTTATATTTGAACAAGATGATTTCTAGGATAAATTGCTTTGAGGGCATATATCTTCCTACAAAACAAAGTCAGAATTGAGCACTGTTTGTTTCTAGGCGTTCACCGTTCAGTGCTCTTCGATTTGATATAAGATATCACTTGCGAAGCTCAATGGTGAGGGAGGAAAAATTCGTTAAAGTTTGGCCTTCGTGGAGAGCAAACTTGAAATTGATTTTCCCCTCCAATTATTTAGTCACACATCGGATATGTTGAGAAAAGGAGGAGCCATCTATGTATATAAATAAGGACTTTCTCTCCTCCTTGAAACTCGCACCGGTGCACTCTGCACCAAGCTTCAGATCCACGTAGCTCCATCTAAACTGAGCAAGCCTGGATCCGAGCTTAAACATATTCCCTCTTTCTTCCTTCTACTTCCTTGCGCCTGTTCGAGCTATAGCAAAGTCACGAATGAGTTTGGATTCGGATCCGAAGTCTTAACGAATGATACATTCGTGGAGAAACTTTCTCGAGCGCGTGGTTGGCTCGACGACAAGGGGATTGCTCGACTCGGGACGCGGTTCGGCTCTGGAGAAGTGGCTCAGCTCCAACGCGTGGCATTGGTTTGTAGGATTCTGTGCTTTGCTAACGTGCAAGGCAAAGGATAGTAGTTTATATTTATGCTTTTTAATTACAGTTAATTCTTTTAGATCTATCTTTAGGGGTTGGTCAAACCCATCCTGAGATAGTTGAGATTCTAGCTAGGGTCTAATTTATTTAGGGCTATACTTAAAATTATTTTAAGTTATTTTCCGCTGCTTTATTTCTTTTCGTCGTCTGCCCGACTTAGGCCAGACTTCGATTTTGAGCCCTTTGGATCGCTGAAAACCCTTCATCGGTACCACTTTTGCTACATTGTTATAAGTTGTTAAATTGCACAAAAACAGTTTGCAAAAAGTTTAATGGAATGAAATTCTCACGCAACCTTACTTTCATTTTCTCCTATGAATCGATCTTAGGGCTTCCCTATTCTAAGCCTCGATTCTTGAATTTTTATCCCACCAAGGAGATGCATAACTGAAAAGTCTAATAGCCACAAGCTTCACCCTTCGATTCTCAAGAATGCTTTTATATTTAAAGAATCTTTCAATTGAACTAAGACAATGCAAAAACTCTTCTAGTAGAAGACATCTATGGAACTCTGGTAAATGAACTCTGGTATGTCACACATGACTCTATCTAAGATGCTTTGAGTTTGCCTAATGGCAAAATGATTCACTTGCTTTGAGTCATCACTAGAATAGCCAGGGTTGGAACCTTGTTTGTTCCTAGCTTTCTGACGCTCAAGACACAAATTTAACTTCTCAACTTGTCTCTGAAGTGCCTGAATTTCAACATCCCGTTCATCAGCCAAATACTACAACACTTGATTGCATTTTCCACCTCACCTCTTTCTTGCATTATTGCCATTAGTATACTAAGGATAAGATTAGAATCCAGAAGCGTAACTCAACGCTCTGATACCAAACGATGAGGGAAAGTATGAAAGAATAAGATGAACAAGTAGATTTCTAGATTCGACTTCACAAGTCAGGAACACAATGGTAGAAATAGATGGCTTCTATCCTCAATTCAATATTAAAATAGCGATATTGTTTACGGGTGTTTTCTCACCACAGTTCGTTGACCGTCGGTTGTGTGGTCAACGTGGTCAAGGGGCCGACTAGGGGGTCCCTTGGGATCACCGAGCCCGCTTTTTCTCGGCGTGGGAGAGCTGAGGAGAAGCCTCGGCTCGGTGGGTCGCGCTCGGCCTCGGCTGGGTCACGCTCGGCCTCGGTCGGATCCGCGTCGAGGGGTAGCCTCGGGGCCTTGCAAGTGAGATGATGCCTGAGCAGCCGTCCACCTGACGACTGCAATGGGGGTAGCCGACCGACGCTGAGAGGTAGCCTCGGTGCCTCGGATATCTTCTTCCTGGACAGATGAGGAAACTCGTCAGGGAGGCCGGACCTAGGTTCCGGCCAAATCCCCTCCGATGCCTAAGTCAGATCAATGTCTGTAGGGATACTCGGCGGGGGAGATCCGGCTTGTAAGGAAGCCGGAACGTCAACCCAGGCGGCACGAGTTTGGGGGAGGGAAGGAACGGAGTGGCGAAAGCCTAGGTCATTGATGGAGTACCTCTCTGTTGATTACCTGAGTCTCGATCCTCCTCTCCGTCGTCCTGGCCTTCCCCTTATAGGGTCCCTCGTGATTGCCCCACGTCCTGCCTACTCTCGCGTCCCCACGATCCACCTCCGCCTCCTCCCACTCGTGCGTAGTGGAGGGGTGGCCCATTAACGGGTCCGTTAATGGCCATTATGGGATCGCGGATTCCGAGGGGCGGTTAATTTGGCCGAATGGGGGCTAGTCGGGTCCCCCCGAGGGCGAAGTGGCTGGGCCTTCAGCTCCGTCCGTGGGCCCTTCCGGGCGGGCCCGTCTTCTCTAGTGGGCGTCTCCTTTGAGGTTGGGCCGTGGGCCATTGTAATTCGGGCTGGTCCATATTAGTCGTAACAATTGCCCCCATCGCCCGGGCCGTTCGGCTTCCATCGGTTCGGTTCGGGTGATGTGACTCCTTCATGATCCGATGGGTGCGTCAGTCGAGGCTCCACCATTGAATGAATGCCATTATTACCATTCCGTTTGAACTTCCGTTGGTGTAGTTTCCGAAGCATCGCTGCCGTCTTGATGTCACCACGTGCCCCTTGCATTCATCTCCATCGTGCGCAGGGTCATTCAAAGGGCACCAGGAAAGGAGCGCCGACATCAGTTGGTCGAACGTGGTCTGATTTTCCTTCTGCATCTCCTTTTTCTAATCCCGCTTCAGCTCCTCGTCATGTCGTCTTCTCTTGTCCCCGGTTCGGGTCGTCCAGAGGATGCAGTCCGCCTCGACTCGTCTGATAGCCCCGGCTCAGCGGTCGGTAGTCAGGAGTGTGACCCCTCAGAGGTGCCTCCGGAGGTTCTGGGATGTCCTTCTTCCTTCTGTGCCACCTCCGCCAGAGATTTGCGCCCCCGCTACCTTCTACCCCCATACTCCATTCGGGCCCCTGAGCCTAACGAGCAGATTTTCTTTTCGGGTCCGAAGGCGGTCGGGGTGTATGAGGTGTGCTTCCGATTCGGGCTTCGATTCCCCCTTCATCCTTTCATCGTTGAGTTTCTGCGTGCTCATCGTGTGGCCTTATGCCAGTTCTACCCCAACGCGATCGGGCTCGTCATCGGGTTTGCCGTGCTCTGCCTTCAGAAGGGGGTGATCCCCTCCATCCGACTCTTCTCCCAATTTTATCGTCTGAGCCGCCATCAGTCGAGGGCCTGGATTTACATTAGCGCTCGGCCCTCGAAGAGCCTGATACTGGGGTTGCCGAGCTCCGGCAAGCTCTGGAAGGGGGAGTATCTCTTCGTTGTCGGCCCGTCGGATATGGATTTCCAAACTCACTGGAGCGCCGACGTGATGCTGGCACTGGAGCTGGGTGACCCGACTGCGGCCGAACTCGAGACCGTGGAGGCCCTGTTGGCGATCCCACCGGGCGATCGGAAAGTCACCGTTCTCTTTTCTGACCTCCACCTGCAGAAGACCACGTGGCCCGCTGGTGAGTTTTACCGTCCTTCATCGCTCCGAAGATAATGCTCCGTGGCCACTGTTCTGTGGTTGATAGGGTTGCTTGATGACGACTTTCCCCTGTGCATGTGGGTTTCCCTCCAGTTCTTCGGCCCTTCCTCCTCAAGTCGGGATTCTGGACCCCGCCTCTCGGAGAGGGGATCATGTGCTAGCGGTCCGGAAGAAACAACGTGTTGACCGCCCGGCGGCTGGTGCCGAAAATTCGAAGAGGAAGGTCCCCTATGTTGGATATTGGACTCCCGGGATTTGGTTTTGGATGATGAACAAACATAAATATAACGTGAACTAACACTTTGTGAGCGCAGTTATGGAGATCGTCGCCAAATTCATATGAATATCAATTACGACGTCTCAAGACTTCTCAAAGCACGTGATCGTATGCCTAAAGCTTCGTTGAAGCTTATGGACCTTTTTAGAAGTCATGAAGATTCGATTGAAGCTATTGAAGACGGTATTGTCAAGTTTTATTTATAGTCTTTAAGCTTCTTTCGTAGAATGTTAAGCCTTGAGTAGGTCTTACGATTTAAATCTTCATAACGCTCATATCTTAGCTCTAGGATCTTAGTAGAAGTCCATACAATCCTTCCCAAAGCTTCGCGCTTCGATTCGCGACTTCTTGTGCATGTTAGCTGGTTCAAGAAGAAGAACTGACCGACTAGATGGTGATCTAGTCGGTCGGTAAAGCTTCTTGGACCGACTAGTTTTTGTCAGTCATTTCCAAGCTCTTTACTGTTTACAGTTAGTCGGTCTAAGTTGACTCACCGACCGACTAGTTTGTGAACTAGTCGATCAGTGATGCTTCTGTGACCGACTAGTTGAGCTTTCCCTGTACATGCACATTTGAGCCTGAGCTACTGTTTATCATTAGTCAGTCTGTGTTCATTGATCGACCGACTAGTTGATGAACTAGTCGGTCAACTTTCCTTCTTGGACCGACTAGTTTAGATTTACTGTACATACCAATTTTTCACCTAACTTACTGTTTATCGTTAGACGGTCTATGCTCATTTGGCGACCGACTAGTTGGTGAATTAGTCGGTCAACATTTGTTCTTGGACCGACTAAGTCAATTTGTACTCAGACTTCAGTTTTATCTGTTAGTCGGTCTCAGTTGAGTAACCGACCGACTAGTTGTGAAACTAGTCGGTCAGCTACTCTTCTTGGACCGACTAGTTCCTTTTGTCTGTGCTTCAACCTTTTGGCTGTTCTTCCATTAGTCGGTCTACGTTAATTGACCGACCGACTAGTTGATTAACTAGTCGGTCGGTGGTTGTTCTTTGACCGACTAGTTGGGTTCAGAAAAGAGCCGTTGGAGCATTTATTGACTCGAATTTCTTTCTCTCTCTCCTCTAACCTATATATACTTGATGGGCTGCATTCATTGCAGCCAAGGCTGATATTATTGCAAGTTTAGAGATCAAGAGAAATCATTCCAAGATCATTCAAAGCTCTTTCATTCCATTCAATAATCTCTCCTCACTCTTACTTTCAAAGAGAGATTCATTGAGTGTGAAGCCTTCCAAGCCAAGTGCTTGATTCTAGGTCACCAACATCCCCATAGCTCTCCATCGCTGATCTACATCTTGGAGCTAGGGTTTGGTGCCACTTCTTCTTCCTCAAAATCATCTTTGCCCTAATTCGTAAGCATTACTCAAGGCATAGGTATTTTGTCGGTAAGAAGTTTCTTATTTCATTTCAATTTCATATTGTAAGTTTCACTCTTGGTTGTGAGAGTGTGGTTGTGATCCCGGGTTGTGGGAGTCACAAATTACTTTGTGTATGATTTGACTTGTGGAGGTTTTTCACAAGTATTTCATAGTGGAAATCTTGAGTTAGGGTTTCTAACTCAAGTATCCGGAGGGGATCCGGGTGGTTGGGACGTAGGATCACCGGGAACAAGTCGGGGAGACTTGAGTGGATCCGAACCCAGTAATATCTATTGTTAGCATTGTTAATTTTGTTGTTGTCTTCAATTTAAGCTTCCGCAAATTGATTTGGTAGTTGTTTGCACGATAATTCGGAATTATACTCCTTGTTAATTTTAAAGTACTATTCACCCCCCCTCTAGTACTTGTGCAGTAGCTTGTAGGGCATTACACCCTATTACTCCCAGCATGGCGTCTCTAAGAAGGTTCGCACCCTCACCGGGGGGGTTAGTGCTTCATTGCCCTAGTGCCGGGATCTGTCACCCTAGGCCGAGGCGGTTTGGCCATGGGCTGGCCCCTCATCTCCGCAGCCAGGCCCTCTTCCTGATATATACGAGCGGTATCTAGGTACGTTCCGCTCCGCCCCTACGGATTTACCTCTGGGGGAGGAGGATCTTCTACGTCCCCGCTTCCCCGTAGGAGCGGGTGATTCGGTCTTTTCCGGCTGCGATGTGGCGGCATGGGTGGCTGAGAACTGCAGTCTCTCCGCGGACCGAGCCGCTTTGGATGAGGTCAGTGGCGACCGTCTGGCCGCTTTCGTGGTACAAGCCGGCCAACAGGTGGGGTTTCTTCCCTAACCCAGTCTTTTGCTGCTATCTTCAACTTACTCCCGCCTCTCTTGTGTAGCTATCCTCTGTTGGGCTTTCGATGAGACGCAAATTTGTGGCTATCTCCAAGGCTGAGGCGGACGCGGCGCCCGTTCCTGGGGCCCGGGAAGGCGAGGAGGAGGCCGATCACTTGTCCAAGGCGCTTGTGAAGTCCTTGGAGTCTCGCGTGGCCGAGCTTTCCTCTGCCCTGGAGAAGTCAGACCAGGAAAAAGCCTTAGCTCTGGTGGAGAAGTCCATGGCCGAGGAGCGAATTTCCGCACTCACCGTGGCCCCTGGTGCGGCGGCTGAGGCAGGCACCAATTCGGCCCCTTTCATCACGGCAGATGCCCAAGAACTCAATGCCCTGCTGGAGGCGGCGGAAGAGCGAGAGAGGGCCTTCCTATCCCAGCTTAACGCGAGATCGAAAGAGATCGAGATGATCCGATCTAATCACCAACAACAGGTGGTCACTCTCGAGGGTCGGATTCGTGAGCTAGAGGATGTGGACCTTGCTAAGGTTACACAGGACGCTGTGAAGGAATATGCCCTTCCGTTGTCACTAAGGCCACGTCCTCGGCGTTCAAGAAGGGCTTCACCCGCTGCCTGGCCGAGGTTCAAAAGAGGTTCCCGCTCGTGGAGATCAACCTCGAGGAGCTTCAAGTGTACTCCGATGAAGAGGAAGAGATCCCGGAACGGCCCGGTGCTTCTCCAGCTGACGGTCTTGAGGGGCCCCCAAGAAGGCGAGGGTGGGAGCGCCTAGATCCCTAGCATGGTCCTTGAGTTTTTCGGGACTAGGGCTTTTGGTGTAGCCCCTCGTATTTTCCGAAAGTGAAGTGTCTTTTCCTTGCTTGTTATTACTCACCTCCTCCCTTGGGGTGGGGCCATCTTTTGAGTTCTGACAGAGGAGAGTCGGTGCTCCTGCCGGGGTTGTTCCCTGGGTCGGTTGGCATGCCGATGGGCCGAGGGAGTTGACCCCGGCTTGGTTGGCTTGCCGACGGGCCGAGAGAATTGCCCTCGGCTCGGTTAACATGCAGCCGTATCGAGGGAGTTGCCCCCGGCTTGGTTGGTGTGCCGACGGGCCGAGGGAGTTGCCCTCAGCTCGGTTATCGTGTAGACGTATCGGGGGTGTTGCCCCCGGCTTGGTTGGCATGCTGACGGGTCGAGGGAGTTGCCCTCGGCTCGGTTATCGTGCAGACGTATCGGGGGTGTTGCCCCCGGCTTGGTTGGCGTGCCGACGGGCCGAGGGAGTTGCCCTCGGCTCGGTTATCGTGCAACCATATCGTGGGTGTTGCCCCCGGCTTGATTGGCGTGCCGACGGGCCGAGGGAGTTGCCCTCGGCTCGGTTATCGTGCAGCCGTATCGGGGGTGTTGCCCCCGGCGTGGTTGGCGTGCCGACGGGCCGAGGGAGTTGCCCTCGGTTATCATGCAGCCGTATCGGGGGTGTTGCCCCCGGCTTGGTTGGCTTGCCGACGGGCCGAGGGAGTTACCCTTGGCTCGGTTAACATGCAGCGTATCGGGGGAGTTGCCCCGGCCCGGTTGGCTAGTCAGCCCGGGGCGCGACCCCATGTCTTGTGACTAGCCGATGAGGTCGACCTCTGAGGTCGTCCCTTAGACCGACCCGCCCAGGGAGCTGCCCCTAGCCTCACGGTCGGTCGGTTCGCCGGTCCGCTGGGGGAGTTGCCCCCAGCCTTACGGTCGGTTTGAGTCGTTTCGTTCGCTGGGAGGGCTATCCTCGCCTAGTGGCCGGCCCACTCCGAGGTTCGGCCTCGGGGAGTTTCCCGACCAGTCGAATCGTGGAGGGGGGACCAGCCTGTTTGGTAGTCGTCCTTTGTCTTTGCGTGGTGCCACCCGGATACTCCCTTGGCAGGGTCTCCTCTCTCCACGAGGTTTTTTACAGCCATGCTATAAGAAGAAAGCAGGATCGAACCAATTTATTGAGCAAGGGGAAGAAAAGAGTTACATTCGCGGGCGATCTCGTAGGCTTTATTGGTAATATTTGTGCAAATGCTCGGCATTCCAGGAATGGGTGAGGGTCTTTCCCTCCGAGTTTGCTAGCCGATAGGTAGCAGTTCCTAGAACTTCGATCACCCGGTAGGGACCTTCCCACTTGGCTGACAGCTTCCCTTTACGAGCGACCTCTAGACAGAAGACCGCCTTTCTATGGACCAAATCCCCTTGGTGAAAACTTCGCTCCTTGACGAGGGAATTATAGTAACACGCCATCTTTTGCTTCTGGCGGATGATGGTGGCCAAGGCCTGTTCTCGTCGTTCACCCAGGAGCTCCAGGCCGAGTTCCAAACCCTCGGTGTTTCTTTCTTCGTCGAAATGTCGGATGCGGAGGGATTCCTCGCCCACCTCGACTGGGACCACTGCTTCAGCGCCATAGGTGAGCATGAATGGGGTCTCACCCGTGGCTTGTTTGTGGGTCGTACGGTAAGACCAGAGTATCCCGGGAAGCTCTTCAGGCCACTTCCCTTTGGCACCTTCTACTTTCTTGTGGAGGGGTTCTATGATGCATTTATTGGCGGCCTCTGCCATCCCGTTGGTCTGGGGGTGCGCCACCGAGGTGAAGAGCAGCTTGATCTTCCATTCGGCACAGAAGTCTTTAAACCCAGCTGAGTCGAATTGCTTTCCGTTGTCGGTGACGGTGGCGCGGGGGATTCCGAATCTGGAGATGATGGAATTCCATACGAAGCTCTTCACCTTCTTCCAGGTGATTGAGGCTAGAGGTTCGGCTTCGATCCATTTGGTGAAGTAGTCCACGGCCACGATCAGGTATTTTCTTTGCCCTCGACCCGTCGTGAACGGTCCCAGGATATCGAGCCCCCACTTTGCAAAAGGTATTGGGCTGATGATTGGGACGAGCTCTAATGGGGGAATGGTCCCAGTGCTGGCAAACCTTTGGCACTGCTGGCACCTCTGGACGTACTCTGTCGCATCGTGTATCAGGGTCGGCCAGTAGTATCCTTGCCTCAAGATCTTCTGGGCGATTGTTGTGCCTCTATGGTAGTTCCCGCAGGTCCCCTCGTGCACCTCCCTGAGGACATAGTCAGCTTCCTGGGGGCCGAGGCACTTAAGGTAGGGGAGGACGTCCGTCTTTGTCCACCGTCTTCTGTAGAGGGCTCCTTCATGCATCACGTACCGGAGCGCCTTCCTCTCCAAGGTTCGACGTTCTTCCACATCGGTTGGTGTTTCCCCATGGGTGAGGTATCGGATGATTGGGTCCATCTAGGTGGGGTCTCCGTCAATCGCCATCACGGCATCACCTCCTTCTCTTCCGTGCTGGGGCTCCTGAGGTTTTCTATATAGACGGTGCGACCCAACTCCCTGGGCGAGGAGGAAGCAAGCTTGGATAGAGCGTCCGCTCGGGCATTCTCCGACTGTGGGAGGTGAAGGGTCTCGGCCCTTTTGAATTTGGATATCTCAGCCTTGGCCGTGGCCAGGTAGCCTTGCATCGTCTCTTCGTGCACCTCGTAGCTCCCTTGCAGCTGGTTGATGATGAGCTTCGAGTCGCTAAGGAGCCATACGTACTCAGCTCCGAGTTCTCGGGCCAGCCTCAAGCCGTTTATCGCGGCCTCATACTCGGCCACGTTGTTGGTGGCCGGGAACTCGAACCTAAGCACGTACTCGACGACGTTCCCCTCGGGAGATCGAATCGTGATCCCGGCCCCGCTCCCCGCCCGGGTCGCCGAGCCGTCTACGTGAATAATCCACGTGTCCTGGTCGCCTGAGTGGCCAGCCGAATTGATGTCAGTCATAAGTAAGTACAAAGGTTGGTTTGTTACCGTTACCGAGACGTCCTCCGGCGTGAGGGTCCTTTCTTCTATGGTACACTCGGCGATGAAATCAGCTAGGGCCTGCCCTTTGATGGCTGTGCGTGGCTTGAATCGCAGGTCGAATTCGCTCAACTCGACCCCCCAGTTCAGCATCCTTCCCATGCGGTCAAACCTTTTGAGGTTCTGTTCCAACTGGGAATCGGTTAGGACCAGTATCGTGTGAGCCTGGAAGTAGGGTCGGAGCCGCCTGGCCGAGAGGACGAGGGCGTACGCTAACTTCTCCATTGGTGTGTACCGCCCCTCAGCGTCTTTCAAGACACGACTGGTGTAGTATACCGGCCTTTGCACCCCGTCGTCCTCCCGGATCAGCACCGAGCTCACCGCTTCCATCGTGCAGGCTAAGTAGAGGCTCAACAACTCCCCCTCTCGCGGCTTGGAGAGGAGTGGTGGGCTGCGGAGGTACTCTTTGAGATCGGCGAATGCTCGGGAACAGTCCTCATCCCACTGTATTGTCTTCCTCTCGTCGGCTAGTGCGGCGATGGCCTTCCTCAGAGTTCTGAAGAACGGGAGAGATCTTTTCACCGACCGGGACAGAAATCACCCGAGGGCGGCGATGCGGCCATTCAACTTCTGCAGCTCCTTGATGGTCGTCGGCTCCCGCATGTTAATCAGTGCCTCAATTTTGTCGGGGTTGGCCTCGATCCCGCGATTGGTGATCATGAATCCCAGGAACTTGCCGGATCTCACCCCGAACGTGCATTTCGCGGGATTGAGCCGAATATTGTACCTTCGTAGCCGTTCGAAGGTTTCCCTTAGGTCGGTGATATGATCAGCAGGATCCTTTGATTTCACCAGCATGTCGTCGACGTAGACCTCCAGGTTTCTTCCTATCTGGGAGTCGAACACCTTGTTGACCATTCTTTGGTAGGTTGCCCCGGCGTTCTACAACCCAAAGGGCATTTTCTTGTAGCAGAAGGTCCCTCGGTCCGTCGTGAAAGCCGTCATCTCTTCATCATCAGGATCCATCTGGACCTGGTTGTACCCAGAGTAAGCGGCCATGAAGCTGAGCATCTCGTATCCCGAGGCGCTGTCTACGAGGTGGTCGATCCGCGGCAGTGGATAGCTTTCCTTGGGACAGGCGTTGTTGAGGTCGCTAAAATCCACACACATTCGCCACTTCCCGTTGGGTTTTTTGACCATTACCACGTTGGACAGCCATTTGGGGTACCAGACTTCTCGGATGAAACCTGCGTCGAGGAGTCGTTCTACTTCATCAGAGGCTGCCTTCATCTTTTCGCCACCTAGGTTCCGCTTCTTCTGTCGGACGGGCCTGAAGTTGGGGTCGGTGTTCAATCGGTGAACGATCACCCGGGGATCAACGCCAGGCATGTCCTCGGCCGACCACGCGAAGACGTCCAAGTTAGCCTCCAGGCATTCGACCAGCTTGCGCTTCGAGTAAGGATCCAGCCCTGACCCAATGGAGAAGAATCTCCCCTCAACGTTCGTGACATGGATCTGCTCTTGTTCTTCTGCATGGGTGGGTCTCGGTCCATGCCTCAGGTCGAGTGAGGCCATTGGATCGTCAGGCCCTCCGACGACCTTCTTGTCTGTCAGGTGGTAGCAGATCTTCTCTCCCTTCGTGTCGCCATTGATTTGCCCGACCCCCTTTGGGGTCTGAAACCTGATTGTCCGGTAGAGCGTCGAGACCACTGCATCGATAGCGTTGAGGAGGGGGCGGTCGATGATCCCATTGTACGCCGAACCGACCTTCAGCACAATGAATTCCACCGTCAGCGTCACCGAATCGGGTGCTCCCCCAAGCGTGACCAGGAGGTGGATCGCCCCGATGAAAGGTGCGGAGTGTCTCGTGAAACCCACCACGGGCCCCGCGCATGGCTCCAAGTCTTCGCAACGCAGCCCCATCCTCTCCAAAGTCGACGTGAAGAGGATGTCGCACGAGCTGCCAGTGTCGACTAGCAGCCGCCGCACCACGGAGGATCCACGATCAGGGATACCACCAACGCTTCGCTCGATCCCGGCTTTTCTCGCGTTCTCTCGATCCTACTGCCCCGGGAAGCTAACGGTCGGCCGCCGGTCTCCTCAACACTGTCCTCTGCATGATCCGAGCTCGCCACCCGGTTCGCGTGCCCTGGAGGCACGGCCTCGCTCCGCTTGCCACGGCGTTGGTCAGTGCCCACCACCGGGGCCGCGCCTCTTCTCCGCCGCAGGGGGCAGAGCCGTGTCATTGTCGGTGTGGTTGTTTTACGTGGGTGTTGTTCGTTCCCACAGACGGCGCCAGATGTTTACGGGTGTTTTCTCACCACAGTTCGTTGACCGTCGGCTGTGTGGTCAACGTGGTCAAGGGGCCGACTAGGGGGTCCCTTGGGATCGCCGAGCCTGCTTGTTCTCGGCATGGGAGAGCTGAGGAGAAGCCTCGGCTAGGTGGGTCGCGCTCGGCCTCGGCTGGGTTGCGCTCGGCCTCGGTCGGATCCGCGTCGAGGGGTAGCCTCGGCGCCTTGCAAGTGAGATGATGCCTGAGCAGCCGTCCACCTGACGACTGCGATGGGGGTAGCTGACCGACGCTGAGGGGTAGCCTCGGTGCCTCGGATATCTTCTTCCTGGACAGATGAGGAAACTCGTCAGGGAGGCCGGACCTAGGTTCCGGCCAAATCCCCTCCGATACCTAAGTCATATCAATGTCTGTAGGGATACTCGGCGGGGGAGATCCGGCTCGTAAGGAAGCCGAAACGTCAACCTAGGCGGCGCGAGTTTGGGGGAGGGAAGGAACGGAGTGGCGAAAGCCTAGGTCGTTGATGAAGTACCTCTCTGTTGATTACCTGAGTCTCGATCCTCCTCTCCGTCGTCCTGGCCTTCCCCTTATAGGGTCCCTCGTGATTGCCCCACGTCCCGCCTCCTCTCGCGTCCCCACGATCCACCTCCGCCTCCTCCCACTCGTGCGTAGTGGAGGGGTGGCCCATTAACGGGTCCGTTAATGGTCATTATGGGATCGCGGATTCCGAGGGGCGGTTAATCTGGCCGAATGGGGGCTAGTCGGGTCCCCCGAGGGCGAAGTGGCTGGGCCTTCAGCTCCGTCTGTGGGCCCTTCCGGGCGGGCCCGTCTTCTCTAGTGGGCGTCTCCTTTGAGGTTGGGCCGTGGGCCGTTGTAATTCGGACTGGTCCATATTAGTCGTAACAGATATGATTTTGTAATTGTTGCTTCTCTCATCTAGATGTACAAGCTATTTATAGGCTTATGCCAACACAACTTAATAACAATAAGCAGGCAACACAACTTTAAAAAAGGAATAAATGCTATAGTTGAACCTAGGATAGATAAATTTGAATGTAGCCAAAACATATTCCATGGTGGCTTTCCAACTTCCAAAGCTTTCTTGATCCATATCATTAGTTGACCCCACGATAGATAAAGATGAATTTAGCCAAAATATCTTCCAAATTAACTTTTCAACTAACAAAGCTTTCTTGATTCATGTATGGATCATCTTCTAGATTGAGATAAAATTAATTGAATTTTGTACTTGCATATTTCAATACCACGTCAATAACAAAGAATTACCCCTAATTTCTAATTACATTAAAATCAAATCCAATTTGCATGAGATCAACCTCAGATTCTCTTTCCACGTCAGCCACGTGCATGGGCTCAAAGTCCACGTAACATGCTGGCACAACTTGCTCCACTAGTACCTTTGATTCAACCCATCGAAGATTGAACTAATATATACATCATACTCAATTTAACCCAAAGCGCTACATAAACTCCTCTTATGTCTTCTTCAATGTTTCTCATAAATTGGAGTTTGTATATCACTTAGTTTTAGTCAGCGGTCAAACCCTCCAAAGTCAAAGTAAACGGGTTTGTATCTATAAGAAGCACTACTTCTCTACGTGCTGTGTTTGTATATCCTCCAAAGGCAAAGCCTACGGGGTATGTATCTATAAGAAGCTCGTCTTCTCTACGTGCTGTGTCAGTACTCAACCATGGCAAATCTAATTCTAACTCTTCTACCTTTGCTCTTTCTTGCTACTGCATTAGCTTCAGCTCTCGGTAATTTCACGCTTAATTAGATCTTATTTTCCTACTTCTTTTTTGCCTCTTTCCATGGCTACGAATTATGAACATTTTGTTTAACGCGTGTACCAGTTCAAGTGAGCATCGACTGCGGCGCATCGAGTCCCTACACTGACAAGAACGGCATCAAATGGGACACCGACGAGTCATACATCGCCGCCGGCGAGAGCCACGTCGTCGAGACCACCGGCCTGATCCCTGAGACGATCAAGACCCTTCGAGTTTTCACATCAAGGAAGAAGAATTGTTACCCGGTTGCAATCGATGGCGGCGGCCGAGTCCGGCTACGGGTGACCTTCTACTACGGCAACTACGACGGGATGTCGTCGCCGCCGAGCTTCGAGTTTATGGTCGACGGGAATGACCTGGACACGGTGCAGACGAGCATGGATGCAGAGACTTTTTATGAAGCGATCTACGTTGTGAACGGGGGGAGCACTAGCGTTTGCGTTGCTCAAAGCAGTCCGGGCCAGTTTCCCTTTGTGTCCGCAATCCAGGTTTGGGAGCTGGATTCGGGCGTGTACCCGAATTTCGATCCCAGCATGGGCTTGCTTCTGTTTGACAGAGTCGCATTTGGTGCGGCTAACACGATAAGGTACGCACGGCAGTCTGCTATGAAACTGGTAGGGGGTCGAGCTAGCATTAAATATGTTTCACTAATATTTGAGCAGCCTACGATCGAATTTGGGATCCGGCCGGATTATCGGACTCGCTAACTGTTCTAACGAGCGACGCAGCTTCCATCACCGTCAAGATGACAAGATCACGGATCGGCCTCCTGCTGCCGTGCTGAAGACAGCTGTCACGCCTTCGGACCCGACGGGGGGGATTGCCCTGCGGACCACTCTTCCGTCGAGCTCTGTTCCTGTCTACGTTAACTTGTACTTTGCTGACACCCTTCAGCTCGGTCCCAACGACAGGAGATCGTTCGCTCTCTATATGGACGACAGTCAGGTCTCGGACCCCATCGTCCCTGTTTATGCCGGTGCAATGGAGTTTGTTTGCAGATACGGCGTTAAAGCTTCTGGCCACATCCGACTCGACCCTCCCTCCGATTATCAATGCAATGGAGGTGTTTGCTGTGTTTGGCCCGCTGAGCAATGGAACTGATGCTGCCGATGGTATGCCACTTTGGAAACAGCGCATATATTGTTGGCGTAGTCGCCGCTTTAACCGCTGATAATTAAGTTTTGTCAAATGGATGCAACAGTTAAAGCGTTGGCGAGCTTGAAAGGCAAATTTGAAGCCCTCAAGGACTGGGGCGGCGACCCTTGCCTTCCACAAAACTACAGCTGGGATTGGGTTGGCTGTAACTCCGATGACACTCCTCGCGTCACGGCATTGTATTTACTCCTCTGTATCCGATCCTAATTTTGAGCAGCGACAGACGCTATACTACTAATATCCTTGACGCCTGCTGACTTTGTATTCATCATGTGCAGGTATCTAAGCGGATACGGGCTTTCTGGTGAGCTTCCTGATTTCAGCTCCATGGATGCTCTGCAAACAATGTACTTACCATGGCTTAAGATAAACTAGAGGAGAATTTTTTAATTAATTCACTCAATTGTTATTGGCTAATTGGACAGAGACCTGCACAATAACAGCATCGGTGGAGCTATTCCAAATTTCTTAGGCGAACTGCCCAACCTGAAAGAGCTGTAAGCCTCTGTTGTTGCTTTTCTTTTAGTAGTTCAATATTTTGATAGAACTCTCTGAAAAATGATAGTGCTTTCACTATTGAAGGAACTTGGCCGATAACAGCCTAAGTGGGCCGATACCTTCTTCATTGGCTAGCAATAAAAAGATCAAGCTGGAGTAAGTACAGATTCAAACTTCTCTCCTTTTATCAATACGACTGCATGCGGCTCTAACTATTTATGTTGTCGCGTTTAGGACGTCCGGCTCTAACTATAAAAAGATCAAACTGGGATTATAATTCTATGTCTTTCACTTGCTTTCGTGTATTGAGATTGTTTCAGTTGCCTCTCCTCCGTTCTCCCCGTGATTTCACTGTACTTGAAGAGACTTGCGAAGTTAATTTCTGTTAAATGAGACGGAGGAGGTTGAATAATGCTAATTGTGTTTTTCATATGAGCAATGATGTTCAAACTTGAGATCAGGTCATCCGAGATCTGATTGGTTGAAAAAAAAAAATTTACCCACCAAACGCGTAGCACAACTGGCTAGTGGGGATGTGCTAGCTTTCAGGGGTCTCGAGTTCGAGTCTCCCCTGGATGCAGCTGTGTTAAAAATTGGTGAGGAAGAGCTTTCACTGTCCTTCGCGGGTCCTATCCGGCTCGAGCCGGATTAGTCGACACCCAATGTGGTGTTCGAAAACTGGTGGATAAAATCTTTTTAAATTTTTTCTATAAAATGAACATGCACAAAACGCCAAACCTGTCATTAAGCAATTGGCAAAAATCGAGCCACATCACCTCCATGTATTTTTACAGCAACTTAACTAGTAGAAATCTGATGCGGATGCTTAGGGCCTGTTCTTTTGGCAGAATGTTTATTGAATTCTATCCAACGTGTTTTGACAGTTTGATTGAAATGTGAAATGGTCGAGGTTCAAAAAACCTTCTCTTAACTTAAAACCTGCTGTTATTGAATTGGGCCGGTCCACAAAGCGGGGAGGCCCATATCATCCAAATAAAGGGTGCCGCAAAGAATGCAATGACAAAACCCACGAAGCCAAGTACACTTTGAAGGCCAACCACGTACCCAGTCAAGACTAAGCCTCTTCTGACCGTTTAGCTCCTGGATACTAAGGGATCAGTTAATAATGGACGTGATGTTAATACCGTAGTAACTGGACAGCGTTTATGCCCATCTTTAGGGAGGATCGTGCCACCATTAAAGCAAGACTATTATACTCTAACGGCACTAAGGGATACCCTCATCTATAAATAGTCCAAACGACGATGGAACAAAGGGAGTCTCCGGAGATACTAAATACTAGGTACTCTGATAACTTACTCTATCTGATTTTCCTCTTATATTTCTTCCTCAAATAGCGCAGCGTGACAGTAACAAGTCGACCTTCCAATATGTCAGTCTTGACTAACCCGAGCCTTCTTAAGTCCCTTACTAACTAAAGCATCAGAGTGGCTTTAGGTTGGAACCCAGATCCGACTCCTGACGATTTGTCTGTGCTGCAGATAGCTAGGCAGCCACCCCAGCAAATAGCTCGGATAGTTCGGGGTTAGGTCGGGCTTCACTTGATAGCACGGAATTAGCTCTCCCTGACCCGGATTCAGCCATCCGATCCCACTCCTCAGCCGACGAAGCGTCGCGTCACTGGAGGCGTCCTTGTCAGCTTCACTTTACTGTTCAACGAATGTACACGTTAACAGTTGGTGCCGTCTGTGGGAACTCTGAGTCAACTTCCATGTCAACAACAATGTCGACTCAACCTACTAACCAATGGTCCACGGGAACATTCGCCAGCAGGACCATGATGCCCCAATCATCGAAGAAAATTCTGGCTCTTCGTCTTCTTCCCAAGGGGGCCAAATCTGCATCTAGTTATGCGGGAGCAATTCCAGGCGTTTTCACAATCGTTCAATGCCAACATTTAGGCACTGACATCCTTGATAGAGCGATTGGCACCCCGGCAGTTACAGAAGGCAGACGGGCAATAGGCTGCGTCGAAGAACCAGAGGGATGACAAAATGAACTTAGAGCAACAAGTCAATCCTCTGCTTGATGTCACTGCTCCGCCTAGGTAAAACCCCGAGGTCGACAATCCCAATGGCGACCATAATGATCAGAGGGGTGGCAACAACCGCTTCGTCGGGCCAAAGGGCCTAGGACCATCTACTAATGGGAAATCTTCTTCTTGCCCTACCCAAAGCGATGTGTAGCAAAAAAGGGCCATCGCACACGGGATCGCAATCGCGGTCCTCCTTGGTAGGACTAGAAGGGGTTGAATAGTGTTTTATGATAATAAAAAGGAATTTATGCCTAATTAAAATCACTAATGTAACTAAACGTGCAGAATAGATTATGTGATAACAACAACACAGAAATTGCAAATGAAACAAATTATGTACCCTAGTTCAGATTCTCCTGAGTTAATTCCCGACTCCCTGGAATCATACTTCAGTAACCCACTAGCAAATCATGCTAATGATTAGTATTTACTAATATCCCACTTGCCAAATATCGACAAGTGTAAATCCAATACAATCTTTATCACCACTTCCGACAACTCGATAATGGTCCACTCTATCAAACCGAGAATAATCTCAACAAAGAAAAGAGAAAAGAATTGAAACACTTTCAATATGAAATCAATTACACAACATATGCCTTGAATAATGACTTAAATGTATGAGGCAAAGAGGTGTGTGTGATGTGCTCTAAATGATGAGAGTATGAGCACTTACTACTTGTCTCAGATGAGGAACAAAGCTAGGTTGAAGATTAGCTTTTTGGTGCCTTGAATGCTTTTGGAGACCAGCGTAGAAGTTGTAGCTTGAGAGCTTATTAGAGCGTTGAATGCTATTCAATGTGAAGAATTTATTCTCTAAATGTTTCAAGAGTTTTGAAATTGTAGCGCCCCGCTTCCCAAAATAACGGAAGCGAGAACGTTACTAAGGTCCGCATGAACTAAAACGATGAAGCTTGAGTTCATTAAGCGTCTGTGACAACTACCGCACAGAATTCTTGCATGCATGCATTCAGAACAATAGAAACATTCATATAATTAAAAGCCACATCCAGAAGTTTTCATACATGGATGAAACGACAAGGCCTCGACATAACTTCCAAGATCTGGATGGTCCGCTCTGACTGGCCATCCGTCTGCAGGCGATACGCAGTGCTGAAATTCAGACTAGTACCCAGATTGGTCTGCAGACTCTTTTAGAACTGAGACGTGAATCTCGTATCTCGATCAGATGCAATGCTCACGGGGACTCCATGCAGCCGTATGATATCCAATTTCATGTCACAACTAATGCTAGAAGGAAATTATAAAGTATGAGTCAGATCATTACCTCCATATATTTCCTTGACAGTATCTCTGTGACTTGTCCCACTCGGAATGGTATGAAGTGCGCAGACTTGGTTAATCGATCGACAAATGACCCAGATTGCGTCGTTCTGCTTGGTGCTCCGAGGTAGGCCAGTCACGAAGTCCATCGTGATGTGCTGCCACTTTCACTCCGGAATCGACAGTGGTTGTAGCAGTCTAGCAGTGCATTGATGCTCAGCCTTCACTTGCTGTCACGCCCCGCTTCCCAAAACGACGGAGGCGAAGCGTGACTAAGGCCCGCTCGGGCCGGAGCTGAGAAGCTCGGACCCAATAAGCGTCTGTAGGAGTACCATTTTAAAATTTTCAGGTTCTTGCATTTATAAAGTTCGAACAACAGAAAGTACAGAAAAGAAGTTGCATTCATTAAATAGAGATATAATATCCAACAAGTACAAAGTCTAAAAAGGAGCCTAAGCGTGGCAACAAACTATCTAAAAGCAAACTAAAGGTAGTAACCTCTGAAAGTGACGACTAAAAGACCTCAAGGTCTGGTCCTTGTCAAGCACGCACTCTGGGTCGACGTCCTCGGCTCCTCGTACTCCAGTGAGTCTGCCTCGTCCACGAACTCTGACTGAGCACCTGACGTACAGCACCCAAGAAAAAGGAACTGTACGTCAGGTAAAGTCTACAAGAAGGGTTAGACTTTACTGCAAGTGCACCGAACTTTAAACAACGGTTTACTGGTTGATTAACATGCTGAGGTTCTTTTACACAACAGTTTACTGGTTGATTAGCATGATGTGGTTATAACAGGGTAACACAACAGGAAGTAACGTAGCAGGAAAGTAAAGCGGGACAAGTAGTAGTCGTAGCGTGTGCTACCAACCACGGGACTATCCTAAAGGTGTCAGGACAAGACGGAACTAGACAAGACAAGACACGACACGACACGACTGACAGGACTAGTAAAACACAAAGGGTTCACGCCTTACGGTTCGAGGGGGATCAGACCCTCTCACCGTGCGCACTCTCAACCCTACCCCAAACCCCAGAACTCAGGACAGGAAGCACGGAGAACACTTTCGCAAGGAAAGCACCTGAAACGCCCGTAGGCTTTTTGTAACACAGAGATCACTTCCGCAAGGGAAGCACCTGAAACGCCCGTAGGCTTTTTGTAACACAGAGATCACTTCCGCAAGGGAAGCACCTGAAACGCCCGTAGGCTTTTTGTATCACAGAGATCACTTCCGCTCGGGAAGCATCTGAAACGCCCGAATGCTTTTTGTATCACAGAGATCACTTCCGCTCGGGAAGCATCTGAAACACCCGAAGGCTTTGTGTAACAGGGACAAGACACGACAAGTGTAAGGAATTGTTATTCTAGGGTGTCCACACGCACGCACACACAAATAGCCCTACGGCGTCAAGATTTGTTGTTTGTCGAGCTTAGACTTCGTCGTCAAGTCTAAGTCGTCAGGGGCGTTCCGGACGCTATCATTTCACGTCCGGTTCTATACATTCACAGTCTAACAGTTCTAGCAATCTAAGACCAAAGCACGGTCAAAAACGCAAGTGGGTACACTTGCCTGCGATGGCGAGTGTGTCGTCCGTCCGGGGTGTCTGGTCCAAGCGTCGCGTCCGCGGAAGTCCGTCTGAAATATCGCCACGGTGACGGAGTCAGGTCGCGTTTTCAGTAAATCCTATTTAGGTTCATTTCTAGGTTGTCGGGACTACCCTAATTGTCAAAGTCACAATTTTAATGTTCAGTCCTATTCGACGATTCTATCCTATGTGCACAGTTCAAAAGTCCAATCGTCGAATCTACTGTTTCACAACGTTTTAAAGGCGCAGAAAATAAATTTAGTTACAGTGGTCTGATTTTAGTTAGGGTTCAGTTTGCTACGGTGTGGGTTTCGCTACGAGTTAGGGGACTCACCTTGTATAATGATTGCGCGTGGATCCGACGTCGGGTCTGGAACGGTAGTGGATCGCGTCGCAACTCCAATTTCCGGAACGTCTCGTCACTGGTCTTTAGTGTTCATGTGGTCGAACGGAAAGCGTGACTGTCTCTGCGTCATTAGATTTCAACGTCAGGCTATACGAACTTAACTTGTGAGAATATGCTCTGTACACATATAATAACTTACTATATATATATATATTAATATACTGCTCATATTACTGCCCAAGCACCAAGCTATATGTTACACAAACCGGCTCAGATGGAGCAACATGAAAAGAAAAGCAAGCAGTAAAAGATAGGAGTACATATAAACTGAGATCTCTAATATACAAATATATGACTAATAACCTACCAACAAGGACTTAAAGATAACGTTGATAGCTCAGAATTACCGTTCACAAATAAGTATACAAACAACTCCCAGGGTTCTGCCAAGCTACAACGAGCCATCACTCTATAGGTTCTTAGACTACTAGTTAATATTAATAATATTAACAACTAGCAATATAATAACAAAACCTGGCAGTATCCTATAACAACTAATGATTTATTAATTTAAGTGGGTGAAGTGCAAAACTTAAGCTAAAAAATATGTATAACTACACTTACGTCTGGTTGCAGGTAGCGGCGGTTGCGGGAGGATGACCGGCAGCGAGGATAAGATGGCCGGCAATGGGGTGTGCGTGAACGTGAGGAGGGGAAGGAGGAAGAGGGTGGCCGTATCAGTTTTCTGATGTGCGAGGTTGCCTCGAGGTGAAGGACAACCGGACGGCTGCCGAGAGATGGCCGGTGGCAAAGGCTGCTGGCCGGTTATCGTAGTCAAGGGGAGAGGTGGCAGTCGCACGACAAGGAGAGGCCGTGACTTGTGCTGTTGTTTGGTAGCGTTGCACGCGGCATGTTGGGGAGGCCGACGGCATGAAGGGTGGCCGGCGTGGGTTCTAATGGAGGCTGCCGTCGATTTCAAGGGAGAGGAGGAGAAAGGAGGGGCTCGTGCGGCCATAGAAGTTCGTCGGAGGGTGCCTGTCGTGACAGGGCGAAGCAAGGTGGAAGCACGAGGATGGGAGGCTGGGCGGCGTGACGGAGCTCTGTTTCAAACATGGGAATGTGAGGAAAACAGGGGAGGCCGGTGTGGGTTTTAGCAGCGAGGGCTGGAGAGAGGAGGCGGTCGACGGCGGGGCTGAGGGGTCACCGGAGACAGGGGGCCGGGGTTCAAGATGGAGGCTCCAGCATCGGAGCATGGGAAGGCGAGGGGTCGCAGGTGGGGGTGGCTCCGGCGTTGGGTATGGGTGCTGTCGGGCGTGGCTTCGGCTGCGTGTGCGGCTCGGTGGGGCGTCAGCACGGCGCCGGCGGTCTGGGGTTCAGGCGGCCTGGAGGGGGATGTCGTCTGGTGCACCAAGGGAGGGAGAGAGGAGAGGGAGGAGTCGCGCGTGTGTTGCCGGAGTTGTAAACGGTGCTGCGGGATGTGTTTCTCGCATGGGGAAGAAAATAGGTGGCGGCTGATGTATGGCTGCTTGCGAAAAGAATGAAAGCCCCTAGGTTAAAATAGTAGTTAGGGTTATAAGAGGGGGGTGCAGGCCCACGTGAGGCTTGGCTGCCTAGGGTTAGGTTTAGGATTAATTTAAAAATTAAATTATCAATCAATAACGTTAAAAGAACAATTTGAAACCAACCCCACCGAATTACACAAAGATAAATAATAGGAGTAAAGTTAAGGTTCAAAATGATTAGTAAGCATTTTATATTTGTTTAGGAGCAACCGTACAAGCCCACTATCAAATATACATGTATATGAAAAGTTTTATTAATAATCAATTAATATAATTTCGTATAAGTCCAAAGGCATCCTAAAATTTCAAAGAAGACACCGGGGTGATCGCGCCTCCGAGAGGATCACAAATACTGGATCCGATCGCGAGTCCGAACTTCGGAAAACAATAATTAAAATCAAACACACGAAATACACATACGATAATGTGATACGTACTAAAAATGTACGACCGGAAAGCGGCCGTTACATTCTACCCACCTTAGAAATGATTCCGTCCTCGGAATCACTCATAATAATAATAATAATAATAATATCTATAAGCACTTAAGCCTATCACCCCCATCCCTCATACGATAATCTCTAATTCACATAACTTCAACACCGTTCCTCAAATAGTCCATCATAACCCATCTTATCACTGGATAAGGACACAACTAAACTCACCCCCTAATACTTAGCCATAAACCCATCACTAATGTTCAAATTTCCAACTCCAAGTCCTCATAGAAGGATAATAATCGTCGTCTCATACCATACCACCACTAAACATCACCGCTCAATAATATCTTGAAATTTCTCGATCTCTTCCCAATATTAAATAACCGCTAAAAAGATGTTCTAGCCGATCACCAATCTAAGACAAAAACTTGTCTATCTTTTAACACCCTTCCCAAATCAACAATCGCTTTGTCCTCCATACATGCTTCATCATATCGCCCCATAATTTTATCCGCCAAATAATTGAACTATCAACAATTCACATCTTATCCTTACTTACTATAACTAATCTCATCCAATATTAAATACGTCTACTCATCATCCATTCGTCACTATAAATCATGTTATATCTTCATAACTATTCTTATCTGCTACCCATCTAAATCTCAAATCTCTGACGTACTCTACCTCTTGCATATAATTTCATTCGCCAAGAATTCTCTATGAATCCGCTACTCATGGGTATCATCCGAATATAAAATATAGGTTCTAAACTCATCATTCTATTTATCAATTCAAAAAAAATGGGGGAAATCGAATTTTTTTTCTGCGTTCGACAAAATCTACTAATCATAATTCCACTAATCCAAAATATCTAGTTACACCTATCCGTAAATATAACCACGTAATAATAATAGCCAGTTCAAACAATATGACAATAATGAAATTAACACTTCCGAAGAGGGAAAGAAAAGAGGAGGAGTTTAAGACCAACGACAGAAATTTTTTTTTTCTTTTTAACATTTGGAAAAACTTGTGGAGTTGTAGTATTGGATGAGGGAAGATAGGTGGGTTGTGATCTTTGTGGGCTAATCCCAAAACATTAAAGGTTTGATTTGAAATGAAACAAAAAGTTTTGAACATACATAAGCAGCAAAAAATAAGCTAACATATAATACGAGGACTAAGTCTAAGGAATTGCCTACTATAACGCTATCCACACCTATATGAATACCATCATTCAGACAACTCCATTCGTATATCACGGACCACACCGAGTATTCACACATGACACAAGAGACAATCATTAAGATCCTAAAGGTAACACACTCATACAGGTCTACACACTATACCTATATACATACACCACAATGACATTATATAAAAAAAATAAGGGCCCACTACTAAACTAGATGGCACAGAAAACTACAAGCACCATTTCTACATGATAGAAAGGGACCGGAACCAAAAGCGAAATGAAACAAGATCGGAAGAAGCGAGTTTGGATAAGGCGAGGATAGGGAGATGACTGGTTGGATGGAACTAAGATATTGCTCCAAATAAAAATAAAGAAAGATCACGTGTGAAATAAGGTATCTTATATTTTTTTTTATACTTACAAAAATTAGGTAGAGAAAAACGAGCAGATGGTAGAAAATTACAATTCTGAAAAGAGTGAGACGAAGGAAAGAAGGGTAGGGTGAGAAACGATTGTTTTGCAAATGAAGATAGGTTTACACAAAGATTTTGAAATGTGATCACGAAGAACATAGAACTGATATAATAATAAAAAAAATTGGAGTTCCCTATAGTTTAGAAAATGTTCTAAAAGTATGTATGGTAAGTGGTTAGAAATAGATTTTGTAGTCCAGAAAAAGTATAAACTGAATTATCAAATGTTAACAAGGTTTTAAAACTGAAAATATGAAAGATACCGATTTGAAAATAAGTACGAGATAGTAACAATGAAAATTTCAAGAGGGTTTCAAAGAAATTAAGCTGAGCGAAGGACTTAATAAGGAATTTCGAAAATACTTTTAGAGGAAGCAGACTTGGCAAAGGAAAGGACTCGAAGGATCAACGATACTCATCAGGAACGATTACGTGAATTGGGAGAAAGGAAAAAGATCGCATGATGGATACACTTAGGATACGATTTACGAAGCTACGATGGAACTCTACGGTCGATAACATGAAAAAGTAATGATCAGTGAGATGCTAGAAATCAGGGATTCTAATTATCGGGTTGTCTAAAAGTCAGGAGAGTTCGGCACTAAGATTTCCTAATGAGCTAGACTGTATCCAGGATCTAATGGTGAGGTTCCTAAGAGAATCCAGGTTAGTTCTGCTGGGCCCGAAGTCGATGGACCCGAGCGAACGACTAAACTAAAAGAAGGACTCTAGAAATCTAATTTGGTCAGAGCTAGGTAGGGAGAGGCTACTAAGGTATCCTAAGACGGGTACGGCTAAATCTTAACCAAAGTGTCTGACTATCCAACTGGGACATCTACCTAAGTCTTTCTACCATCTAAGACTGGGTAATCCTAACTTAGACTTGCACATGGATATTAAATGAATGCGGTACTTTTATTGTTCCGAACTTTTGCATGACCTGCATGGGCCACCACTAAAACCTGTCACGCCCCGCTTCCCAAAACAACGGAGGCGAAGCGTGACTAAGGCCCGCTCGGGCCGGAGCTGAGAAGCTCGGACCCAATAAGCGTCTGTAGGAGTACCATTTTAAAATTTTCAGGTTCTTGCATTTATAAAGTTCGAACAACAGAAAGTACAGAAAAGAAGTTGCATTCATTAAATAGAGATATAATATCCAACAAGTACAAAGTCTAAAAAGGAGCCTAAGCGTGGCAACAAACTATCTAAAAGCAAACTAAAGGTAGTAACCTCTGAAAGTGACGACTAAAAGACCTCAAGGTCTGGTCCTTGTCAAGCACGTACTCTGGGTCGACGTCCTCGGCTCCTCGTACTCCAGTGAGTCTGCCTCGTCCACGAACTCTGGCTGAGCACCTGACGTACAGCACCCAAGAAAAAGGAACTGTACGTCAGGTAAAGTCTACAAGAAGGGTTAGACTTTACTGCAAGTGCACCGAACTTTAAACAACGGTTTACTGGTTGATTAACATGCTGAGGTTCTTTTACACAACAGTTTACTGGTTGATTAGCATGCTGTGGTTATAACAGGGTAACACAACAGGAAGTAACGTAGCAGGAAAGTAAAGCGGGACAAGTAGTAGTCGTAGCGTGTGCTACCAACCACGGGACTATCCTAAAGGTGTCAGGACAAGACGGAACTAGACAAGACAAGACAGGACACGACACGACTGACAGGACTAGTAAAACACGAAGGGTTCACGCCTTATGGTTCGAGGGGGATCAGACCCTCTCACCGTGCGCACGCTCAACCCTACCCCAAACCCCAGAACTCAGGACAGGAAGCACGGAGAACACTTTCGCAAGGAAAGCACCTGAAACGCCCGTAGGCTTTTTGTAACACAGAGATCACTTCCGCAAGGGAAGCACCTGAAACGCCCGTAGGCTTTTTGTAACACAGAGATCACTTCCGCAAGGGAAGCACCTGAAACGCCCGAAGGCTTTTTGTAACACAGAGATCACTTCCGCTAGGGAAGCACCTGAAACGCCCGTAGGCTTTTTGTATCACAGAGATCACTTCCGCTCGGGAAGCATCTGAAACGCCCGAAGGCTTTTTGTATCACAGAGATCACTTCCGCTCGGGAAGTATCTTAAACGCCCGAAGGCTTTTTATGTAACAGGGACAAGACACGACAAGTGTAAGGAATTGTTATTCTAGGGTGTCCACACGCACGCACACACAAGATAGCCCTACGGCGTCAAGAGTTGTTCTTTGTCGAGCATAGACTTCGTCGTCAAGTCTAAGTCGTCAGGGGCGTCCCGGACGCTATCATTTCACGTCCGGTTCTATACATTCACAGTCTAACAGTTCTAGAAATCTAAGACCAAAGCACGGTCAAAAACGCAAGTGGGTACACTTGCCTGCGATGGCGAGTGTGTCGTCTGTCCGGGGTGTCTGGTCCAAGCGTCGCGTCCGCGGAAGTCCGTCTGAAATATCGCCACGGTGACGGAGTCAGGTCGCGTTTTCAGTAAATCCTATTTAGGTTCATTTCTAGGTTGTCGGGACTACCCTAATTGTCAAAGTCAAAATTTTGATGTTCAGTCCTATTCGACGATTCTATCCTATGTGCACAGTTCAAAAGTCCAGTCGTCGAATCTACTGTTTCACAACGTTTTAAAGGCGCAGAAAATAAATTTAGTTACAGTGGTCTGATTTTAGTTAGGGTTCAGTTTGCTACGGTGTGAGTTTCGCTACGAGTTAGGGGACTCACCTTGTATAATGATTGCGCGTGGATCCGACGTCGGGTCTGGAACGGTAGTGGATCGCGTCGCAACTCCAATTTCCGGAACGTCTCGTCACTGGTCTTTAGTGTTCATGTGGTCGAACGGAAAGCGTGACTGTCTCTGCGTCATTAGATTTCAACGTCAGGCTATACGAACTTAACTTGTGAGAATATGCTCTATACACATATAATAACTTACTTTATATATATATATATATTAATATACTACTCATATTACTGCCCAAGCACCAAGCTATATGTTACACAAACCGGCTCAGATGGAGCAACATGAAAAGAAAAGCAAGCAGTAAAAGATAGGAGTACATATAAACTGAGATCTCTAATATACAAATATATGACTTATAACCTACCAACAAGGACTTAAAGATAACGTTGATAGCTCAGAATTGTCGTTCACAAATAAGTATCCAAACAACTCCCAGGCTTCTGCCAAGCTACAACCAGCTATCACTCTATAGGTTCTTAGACTACTAGTTAATATTAATAATATTAACAACTAACAATATAATAACAAAACCTGGCAGTAGCCTATAACAACTAATGATTTATTAATTTAAGTGGGTGAAGTGCAAAACTTAAGCTAAAAAATATGTATAACTACACTTACGTCTGGTTGTAGGTAGCGGCGGTTGCGGGAGGATGACCGGCAACGAGGATAAGATGGCCGACAATGGGGTGTGCGTGAACGCGAGGAGGGGAAGGAGGAATAGGGTGGCCGTATCAGTTTTCTGATGTGCGAGGTTGCCTCGAGGTGAAGGACAACCGGACGGTTGCCGAGAGATGGCCGGTGGCAAAGGCTGCTGGCCGATCGTCGTAGTCAAGGGGAGAGGTGGCAGTCGCACGACAAGGAGAGGCCGTGACTTGTGCTGTTGTTTGGTAGCGTTGCACGCGGCATGCTGGGGAGGCCGACGGCATGAACGGTGGCCGACGTGGGTTCTAATGGAGGTTGCCATCGATTTCAAGGGATAGGAGGAGAAATGAGGGGCTCGTGCGGCCAATTTGAAACCAACCCCACCGAATTACACAAAGATAAATAATAGGAGTAAAGTTAAGGTTCAAAATGATTAGTAAGCATTTTATATTTGTTTAGGAGCAACCGTACAAGCCCACTATCAAATATACATGTATATGAAAAGTTTTATTAATAATCAATTAATATAATTTCGTATAAGTCCAAAGGCATCCTAAAATTTCAAAGAAGACACCGGGGTGATCGCGCCTCCGAGAGGATCACAAATACTGGATCCAATCGCGAGTCCGAACTTCGGAAAACAATAATTAAAATCAAACACACGAAATACACATACGATAATGTGATACGTACTAAAAATGTACGACCGGAAAGCGGCCGTTACACTTGCTGACTCACAAGACACTTGGCAACGCTCTGTGCTACGCTTCTCATCATCCCGTGCCACCAGAAATTCTGACGAAGATCCTTGTACATCTTCGTACCTCCAGAATGAATAGAATAAGGCAAACTGTGAGCCTCATTTATCAACTCTTCTCTGATATATCCTGCAGGTACGCAGATCCTACAGCCTTATCTCAGGAATCCATCCTCATGAATGAGAAAATCAGTCCGGAGTCCTGCTTCGACCTGCTTTCTTATCTTCTTCAACTTGACATCTCCAGCTTGAGCAGCCTTGATCTGATCTACAATCGTCGACTGAATCTGCATGCTCATCATTGATGAGGTCACTCCTGGTATGTAACGACCTGCTCTCGGGTGCCATTACTTATTTGATTTATTGCAGGTCTGTAGTTTACCAGTGAAATCAATATAGCCACAATCCAGAGATGTACCAATACTCAAAGCAGCGTACATTATTACAGTCCAAATTTAAAGTACAACAACAAGCAGCACTCTCTCACCAAATACATAAAGGAAATACAGAAAGGAAATAGAGAAAGGACATACATAACATAGCACACACACACACACACACACACACACACACCAACACAAGCGGCTAAAACTCTGCAGTCTCTGGATCAAACTCTGGCTCCACGAACTCAGGGGCAACTTCCTCGATCTGTTCGTCGTCTGTCGGTGCCATAAATGGAACCGAAAGTAAGTCACAATAATTCTAAATATGGAAAAGAAGCAGTGTACAAGTATGACAAAAAGGTAACTACGTACAACAACAAGAGTGAAAAGTAAAGTACTGAGCAACAACTGTACACAACTAAGTAGTAAAGGTAAACTGAACTGAGAGAACAAACTGTATGGTGGTAGTGCAAGTGTAAAGCAGGCTAAACAAGTGGTGCAGGCTACCGCGGTAGCTATAAGTACAATAAGTAAAGTATGGATGGCTGCACAAATGTGGTAAGTAACGTGCATGGAATGTGTAAAGTAAAGGTGACTGCGTAAAAGTAACTACACTAGAACTACGTGACTCAAGTCGGAGAGTACAATATGTGACCATCGAGTTCATCTCTTGCCTGGGTGCGCTTACCCAGACGAATGCTGAAAACCCAGGCAGCTAGACAGGATGCTGACATGCAGCATTTTTATATTTGTCGAAACACAGGCAGCTAAACGGGATGCCGAAAACCCAGGCAACTAGACATGTAGGTTGAACTCCAGTCACTCACGCACTCTATCAAACTATGAGTTACCCCAAAACCCCAGTGATGTATCATGTGTATCTATTACAGGATGTTCCACAAGATGTTCCATGAGATGTTTCACCAGATATTCCACAAGATATTTCACAAGATATTCCACAAGAGGTTATCAGCTCCTTGTTTACGATGATAGTTAAACCAAGACCACGGGTTGACTTTCTTATTGAAAACCAGAAAGTTAGAAACTCTTTTCAAAGTAGACTATGCCATAGCGAATTGAGGATAAAGACAAGTCCAACAACTGTAATACCGATTCCATGTTTCGAACATATAGTAGTCTTGTTTAGCACACAATTTACCCAAGTTGATGGTTGTGTGCTACAACCACCAAAGTTGAAAGTTGGCAAAGTAATATGTAGTGATTACTTTTCCTATTAGATTAGGTTTCTAGTTCGGTTCAAGTCAAGAAGCCGTTCTGATGCTATAATGGTGTTCTAAGTATATACGGGTACACTAGCTAATTTTCTAACTTTAGAATTAATCGTGACTTACTAAATTCAAGGTCGTCATAGCAAGCCGGAACTGGATCTAGGGCTTCTAAGAAAGCTGGTGTACAAGAATTTGTACTCGCAACACAAAATAATTGATTAGAGAACACGACATTCCTATCTAAAATAATTTGATCGTTTCGGTTTTTAAAACTGATTGAAACGGTGTCGAAAAATGTTCTAAATTTTTATATAGGCTGCAAATGAATAATATAATTTTACTGCAAGAGGAAAATATTTTCAGAAATCTCTGTTATTTTTTATAATTTTCAGAAGCTCAAAAATCCCTTTAAAAACCCAATTTCACTTAAGTAATGTAAACCTTCAATGATTTATTCTGGATGCAATACTAGTCGGAAATGTTCACATGAGTAATCAAAACGACCATCTCGAAGATTACTATAACATATATTTTTATCACGTATCAGTGTACGTGAAAATAAGGAGTTACGGATTTTAAAAAGAATTTTACGTATTTAAGTTTTAGGGTTAAAAATTATTCTGGAAAAAATAAGCATCTGATCAAGATGAGACTAATTTCATTGGATCCAGAATATTATTTCCGATTTCCTGGAGCTAGTCTCACATTTTTCTGATCTGTATATTATTTATTATGCATTTAAAACCATTAAACTCCTATAAAATATTATATAAAATACAAAAATACGTTTTCGTATTTCGAAAAATATGTTTTTGCATTTATCTCACCCGCGTTTATTTACGTCGACGCAGCGAGGGGGTTTTTCGTGTTCCCTGGCGGCGGGGGTGCACGGCAGGGCAGCGACGTCGTCGGGCGTAGGCAGCGGCGGCGGTCGATGGCGGTGGAGGCAGTGGCAGTCAAAGGCACAAGTGCAAGCAGGTGGCAAGGATGAACACAAGGAGAGGGAGCTCGGGGTGTTTGCTGTAATGCACTGATAGCTACTGCACAAGTACTATGGGGTGAATAGTACTTTAAAATAATCAAGAGTATAATTCCTAATTATTGTGCAAACACAACCAACAATGCGGAATGAAAATTGACAACAATAAAATCCAATGCAAACACGCGATGTAACGGGTTCGGATCCACCCAAGTCTCCCCGACTTGTTCCCGGTGATCCTACGTCCCAGACACCCGGATCCCCTCCGGCTACTTGAGTTAGAATCCTCTAACCCAAGTTTGCACTATGATATTCTTGTAGAAAACTTCTACAAGATCAAATCATACAAAGATCGAAATGTGACTCCCACAAACCGGGATCACGATCTTCTCTCACAACCGAGAGATAAACTTGAAATATCAAAGTAAATGAAACAATAAAACACTTACCACAAAACCCTATGCCTTGAGTAAAACTTACAGATTTTAGGGCAAGAAGGATTTTGAGGAAGAAGCAAGCACCAAACCCTAGCTCCACCAAGATGAGCAGCAATAGATGGCTAGGGTGAAGTTGGTGACTTGGATTCAAGCTCTTAGCTTGAGTAGCTCACAATGAATGAGAATCTCTCTTGAGGAAATTAGGGCTCAAAGAGTGAGGGAGAGATTCTTGTGAGAAGAGAGAGCTTAGAAATGAGAGTTTAATGCTTTCTCTTTGATTCTCTAAATCTCAATAATGGCAGCCTTGAATGCAAGCTTGAAGCTCATCAAGTTTATATAGAAGAGAGAGAAGAGTTCAGCAAAAATCGTGGCATTAAATGCCCAACGGATCTATTTCTGAAGCTGCTTAATCGGTCTAAGAAGGATCACTGACCGATTAGTTTTGCAACTAGTCGGTCGGTGAACCTTCTTGGACCGACTAGATGGTTGACAGCAAAGATAGTGAAATCAAGAGATAGAACTAGTCGGTCTAAGAAGAGACACCAACCGACTAGTTTGACAACTAGTCGATCGGTGAACCTTCTTGGACCGACTAATTGATCAACAGTAAATGAGCTGAATTTCACAAGGAAAACTAGTCGGTCTAAGAAGGATTGCCAACCGACTAGTTTGACAACTAGTCGGTCGGTGAATGTTCTTTGACCGACTAACTTGTCAACAGTAGCTAGGCTGAAATATATAAGGATAACTAGTCGGTCTGAGAAGGATTTCCAACCGACTAGTTTGACAACTAGTCGGTCGGTGAACCTTCTTGGACCGACTAATTGGTCAACAGTGCCTAGGCTGAATTGAACTAGGAGAACTAGTCGGTTCAAGAAGGATTCCCAACCGACTAGATTGTCATCTAGTCGGTTGGTTCTTCTTCTTGAACCAACTAAGATGCATACGAAGCCGTGAAATGAAGCGATAAGCTTCGGGAAAGTTTCTAATGGCTTCTAAGACAATCCTATATCTAAGATATGAGCGTTATGAAGATAGTTAAGTAAGTCCTACTCAAGACTTAACATTCTATACTATGAAGCTAGAAGACAATAAAATAAACATGACGAACCGTCTTCAAAGCTTCAATCCGAATCTCTTGACTTCATTAATGACTCCTTGAGCTTCAACGAAGCTTCAGGCACAACGATCGCACGCTTTAAGAAGTCTTGGAACGTCGCTTGAAATGTACGAAGTAATTTGGCGACGATCTCCATAAATGCGCTTAAAGAGGATTAGTTCACCATATTTATGTTTGTTCATCATCAAAACCAAATCCGGGGAATCAATACTCAACATTTGCCTCGTCGGAGCGGACGTCGGGGTGCGTCGGCGATGGAGTAGCGACGGACGTGGGCGGAAGAGCGCGAGAGTGAGAGAGGGAGATGTCGACTGCGGGGAGCGTGGAGATGGCCGGAGGGCGTGGGTCGGAGCTAGGGTGCGATGGTCGAGTCCTCTGGTGAGGGTGTCGATGGGTTCGGGGGTGCCTTCAGGTTTTAAACGGGGAAGAGGGGGAAAGGGAGAGTGTGTGTACAGTGTGTGTGTGTGTGTGTGTGTGTGTGTGTGTGTGTGTGTGTGAAAGAATGTGTGTGTGAGTGTGAGAGAGCGCGTGGGGACGGCGCAGGCGATTGCTGGGAAAGAGAGAGAGAGAGAGAGAGAGAGTTATGCGTAATTTTAAAATGGGATTAACAGGGTTTGGGTTAAGCTGAGAGGGAGAGGGTTTGGGGGGTATTTATAGGGTTAATGGGTAATTAATGGGGTGGTTAGCTTAGTTGACTAACCTAGACAATTTTAATATGGTAGGTTATGCTTTTGAATAACTTTGGAAAATTTTGTAAAGTGTCTAAACGTGTTAAGCATGTAGGTTAAAGTAATTAAGTTAGTTAAAAAGTAATTAGTGAATGTCATTTTGTAACAAAATTACGATTTTGCTCCTGGAGTCAAACGACTCCGGAAAAATTACGAAAACATACACACGGGATCGTATTGTCGCGAGGATCACGAATACGAGATCCATTTTGGGGTTTGAGCTATGTAGATACGTGTTTTGGGCCAAAACGTTTAGGAAGCGGGTTTGCAGGTTCTCAATTGATTTGACTTCAGAAAATTACGAAATTAATGTGGGGAGCCCTAAATGATCATACAATGTTACCGTAGAAGTTTGAAAACGTTTTGATGATATTTAGATAGAAAATTAATTCATTAAGCCAAAACAGTAATAATTGAAAATGAATTTTTATCAGATTATTTAGAGGTATTTGATGAAACCCGAACTTACTAAAATACTTCATAACTAGTCTGATACTTCAAAATATTTTTATAAGAAATTTTTGAAATCGTAAAATTCCTGATGAACTATTATAAAATAGTTTAAAGAATAGGTTAAATACGCAAATAGTTGTTTTGATGAAAACAGGCCGTTACATACTACCCTCCTTAAAATAATTCCTTCCTCGGAATTTCTTAAATTGATAATCTCTGTTATGAAGAAACTCAAGCAAATAAATGATGATAATGATCTAATAAATCAGGCTATAAATAACATGAAATATAATGTGATATCATAGCATCAAGAAAACAAGAGATGATGTTTATGAATACTTACTATTGACATCACCATAGCTTCCGTAACTAGTCTCGAGACTATTAAGATCTTCCGACTCGGCAAATATGTACGGGTAGCATTCTTGCATATAATCTTCTCACTCCCAAGTAGATTCCAGGTGAGTCGTGTTGCCACATTATCCTGACAAGGTTGATCACTCGACTCTTGAGGGTCTTATGTCGTCGATCCAGGAGGTGGTTGATGCGGTGCATTCCTGACAGGGGCATTGGCCGGAGCAGAGTTAGAAGGTGGTGGCCTCCTTGGGCAATCCCTTGCGGCATGGTCCTTCGCCCCACAGATCAGGCAAAGGTTCAGATATAATCGACATTCGGATCGGAAGTGTCCTGGCTTCCCACAGTGATGACACACCTGGCGTGGTGGTGGGGCCTGCCTCTTGAATTGCATCTGCTGGGTAGGCCTGTATATCTAATTGGACGGGGGGTCATCGGTTGGATCCAGCAGCAGAGGTTGGAGGTGGTGGCCTTCTGGGAGGAGCAGCCATCTCACACCTTTCTTCTCTCTCAATGAACTCATGTTCACGAGCCGCAGCCAGGACCTCGGTATGCATGCAGAGTTGACGTCCAACTAAATTCCGTCGGATCTCTATGTTGAGCCCTTGCTTGAAGCGTTGGGCTCAGGTCAGGGGGTGGCAACCATCCTGGGAGCAAAACGGCTCAGCATTATGAATTGGGCATCATACTGTTCCACAGACATGGAACCTTGCTTCAACTCGACGAACTGAGCTTGCAGTTCCATCTGGGCTACAGATGAAAAGTATTGAGTGTGGAAGTGGTCAGTGAATGTCGCCCAGTCGATTGGTCGTTGTAGACGATCTTCAGTGGAGTTCCACCAAATTCTGGCTCCATCAGTCAGTTGGGACTTGGCAGTGTCCACCCAAGCATGTTCTCCAATCTGAGCGGCTCTCAAATTATCTTCGATGCTTTGCAACCATTCTTCAGTCTTCAGAGGGCCATCCACACCATTCCAGGTCTTTGGGTGGAGTGACCTGAATTGTTGTATGCATCCTCCGGGCTTCTGTTCTCCTCTGATAGCTTGAACCATCTCTCGCAATGCGAGATCAAAAATCTGATGCACCGTGGGAGGAGGTCCGTTGTTGGTCTGGTGCTAGCTCCAGATAAGTCAGCTCCATTAGGGCTCTCAGAGGTGTTTCTGTCCATCTTTTGAGTGTCACACCTGCATACATAGGAAAATGTCAGCTTAGTCGAGTATTGTGTAAGTACATCCCGATTTTACTATACTGTTCACGATGTATTTTGCACGGACCTGCACTGGCCACCAAACTTGTAACGACCCGCTCTCGGGGGGCCATTACTTATTTGATTTATTTGCAGGTCTGTAGTTTACTAGTGAAATCAATATAGCCACAATCCAGAGATGTACCAATACTCAAAGCAGCGTACATTATTGCAGTCCAAATTTAAAGTACAACAACATTCAGCACTCTCTCACCAAATACATAAAGGAAATACAGAAAGAAAATGTGGAAAGGAAATACATAACATAGCACACACACACACACACAGCAACACAAGTGGCTAAAACTCTGCAGTCTCTGGGTCAAACTCTGGCTCCATGAACTCAGGGGCAACTTCCTCGATCTGTTCGTCGTCTGCCGGTGCCATAAATGGAACCGAAGGTAAGTCACAACAATTCTAAATATGGAAAAGAAGCAGTGTACAAGTATGACAAAAGGTAATAACGTACAACAACCAGAGTGAAAAGTAAAGTACTAAGCAACAACTGTACACAACTGAGTAGTAAAGGTAAACTGAACTGATAGAACAAACTGTATGGCAGTAGTGCGAGTGTAAAGCAGGCTAAATAAGTGGTGCAGGCTACCGCAGTAGCTATAAGTACAACAAGTAAAGTATGGGTGGCAGTACAAATGTGGTAAGTAACGTGCATGGAATTTGTAAAGTAAAGGTTACTGCGCAAAAGTAACTACACTAGAACTACGTGACTCAAGTCGGAGAGTACAATATGTGACCATCGAGTTTATCTCTTGCCTGGGTGCGCTTACCCAGACGAATGCCGAAAACCCAGGCAGCTAGACAGGATGCTGACATGCAGCATTTTTATATTTGTCGAAACACAGGCAGCTAGACAGGATGCCGAAAACCCAGGCAACTAGACATGTAGATTGAACTCCAGTCACTCTCGCACTCTCTCAAACTATGAGTTACCCCAAAACCCCTAATGATGTATCATGTGTATCTATTACGGGATGTTTCAAAAGATGTTCCATGAGATGTTTCACCAGATATTCCACAAGATATTTCACAAGATATTCCACAAGAGGTTATCAGCTCCTTGTTTACGATGATAGTTAAACCAGGACCACTGGTTGACTTTCTTATTGAAAACCAAAAAGTTAGGAACTCTTTTCAAAGCAGACTGTGCCATAGCGAATTGAGGATAAAGACAAGTCCAATAACTGTAATACCGATTCCATGCTTCGAGCATGTAGTAGTCCTGTTTAGCACACAATTTACCCAAGTTGATGGTTGTGTGCTACAACCACCAAAGTGGAAAGTTGGCAAAGTAATCTGTAGTTGATTACTTTTCCTATTAGGTTAGGTTTCTAGTTCGGTTCAAGTCAAGTAGCCGTTCTGAGGCTATAGTGGTATTCTAAGTACATACATGTACACTAGCTAATTTTCTAACTTTAGAATTCATCGTGACTTACTAAATTCAAGGTCGTCGTAGCAAGCCGAAACTGGATCTAGGGCTTCTAAGGAAGCGGGTGTACAAGAATTTGTACCTGCAACACAAAATAATTGATTAGAGAACACGACATTCATATCTAAAATAATTTGATCGTTTCGGTTTTTAAAACTGATTGAAACGGTGTCGAAAAATGTTCTAAATTTTTATATAGGTTGCAAATAAAAAATATAACTTTACTGCAAGAGGAAAATATTTTCAGAAGCCTCTGTTATTTTTTATAATTTTCAGAAGCTCAAAAATCCCTTTAAACCCCAATTTCACAAAAGTAACGTAAACCTTCAATGATTTATTCTGGATGCAATACTTGTCGAAAATGTTCAAATAAGCAATCAAAACTACCTGCTCGAAGATTACTATAACATATATTTTTATCACGTATCAGTGTACGTGAAAATAAGGAGTTACAGATTTTAAAAAGAATTTTACGAATTTAAGTTTTAGGGTTAAACAATTATTCTGGAAAAACTAAGTGTCTGATCGAGGTAAGACTAGCGTCATTAGATCCAGAATATTATTTTCGATTTTCTAATGCTGGTCTCACATTTTTCTGATCTGTATATTATTTATTATGCATTAAAAACCATTAAAATCCTATAAAATATTATATAAAATGCAAAAATATGTTTTCGTATTTCGAAAAATACGTTTTCGTATTTATCTCACCTGCATTTCTTTAAGCCAACGCAGCGAGGGGGGTCTTCGTGTTCGCTGGCGGCGGGGATGCACGGCAGAGCGGCGACGTCATCGGGCGTAGGCATCGGCGGCGATCGATGGCGGCGGAGATAGTGGCAGCTGGAGGCGCTAATGCGGGTAGGCGGAAAGGGTGAACACGAGGAGAGGGAGCTCGGGGTGTTTACCTTGTCGGAGTGGAGGTCGGGGTGTCGTCGACGATGGAGCAGCGGCGGACGTGGGCGGAAGAGCGCGAGAGTGAGAGAGGGAGAGGCCGACTGCGGGGAGCGTGGAGATGGCCAGAGGGCATGGGTCGGAGCTGGGGTGCGGTGGTCAAGTCCTTCGGCGAGGGTGTCGATGGGTTCGGGGGTGTCTTCGGGTTTTAAACGGGGAAGGGGGGAAGGGAGAGAGTGTGTACAGAGAGAGAGTGTGTGAAAGAATGAGAGAGAGTGTGTGTGGGGAGGGCGCGAGTGATAGCTGGGAAAGAGAGAGAGAGAGAGAGAGAGAGAGAGAGAGAGAGAGAGAGAGAGAGAGAGAGAGAGAGAGAGAGGGAGGGGTAATGCGTAATTTTAAAATGGGATTAACAGGATTTGGGTTAAGCTGAGAGGGAGAGGGTTTAGGGATATTTATAGGGTTAATGGGTAATTAATGGGGTGGTTAGCTTAGTTGACTAACCTAGCCAATTTTAATATGGTAGGTTAGGGATTTTGACTAACTTTGGACAATTTTGTAAAGTGTCTAAACGTGTTAAGCATGGGGGTTAAAGTAATTAAGTTAGTTAAAAAGTAATTAGTGAATGTCATTTTGTAACGAAATTACGATTTTGCTCCCGGAGTCAAACGACTCCGAAAAATTACGAAAACATACCCACAAGATCGTATCGTCGCGAGGATCGCGAATACGAGATCCATTTTGGGGTTTGAGCTACGGAGATACGTGTTTTGGGCCGAAACATTTAGGCAGCGGGTTTGCGGGTTCTCAATTGATTTGACTTCAGAAAATTACGAAATTAATGTGGGGTGCCCTAAATGATCATAGAATGTTACTGTAGAAGTTTGAAAACGTTTTGATGATATTTGGATAGAAAATTAAATCATTAAGCCAAAACAGTAATAATTGAAAATGAATTTTTATCAGATTATTTAGAGGTATTTGATGAAACCCGAACTTATTAAAATACTTCATAACTAGTCTGATACTTCAAAATATTTTTATAAGAAAATTTTGAAATCGTAAAATTCCTGATGAACCATTATAAAACAGTTTAAAAAGAATAGGTTAAATACGCAAATAGTTGTGTTGATGAAAACAGGCCGTTACACGGTAGGACAGCTTCAACATGTATTTCAACCTCAGGTAATCGACTCAAAGCAACCTCCACTAAGCTGTAAGAATCATCACCTCAGGTAATCGACTCAAAGCGTCCGGTACGACATTCACCTTTCATGGATGATACTGAAGGTCGATGTCGTAGTCAGCCATCAACTCCAACCATCTACGATGTCTCATATTTAGCTCCTTCTGAGTGAATATGTATTTCAAACTTTTGAGATCAGTGAAGATTTTCACTTTTTCACTCAGTAAGAAATGTCTCCAGATCTTCAATGCAAAGATGACAGCGGCTAACTCTAAATCATGGATCAGGTAGTTCTTCTCATGAACCTTCAACTGTCGCGAAGCATATGCGACCATATGATTGTGCTGGTGCAGAACACATCCAAGGCCTTTACCTGATGCGTCACAGAAAATCTCAAAGCCTCCACTTCTATCTGGAATAGCCAATACCGATGCAGTAGTCAGTCTCTCCTTCAAAGTACAAAAGGCCTGCTCACAAGAATTTGACCAACTGAACTTAACATCCTTCCACATCAATCTCATCATAGGCTTGGCTATCCTCGAGAAGTCCTTGATGAATCTGTGATAGTATCCTATCAATCCAAGGAAACTCCTGATGTCCGATGCCAATCGAGGTGTAGGCCATTCACTAACTACTCTGACCTTCTCCGGATCCCTTGAAATGCCAACTACTGATACCATATGCCCAAGGAATGCAACTCTGTCCAGCCAGAATTCGCATTTGATGTACTTGGCATATAGTCTATGACGACGAGTGTCTCCAAGACCATCCTCAAATGCTCGACATGCTCCTCCTCGCCCTTCGAGTACACTAGGATGACATATATGAAAATCACCACGAACTTATTTAGGACATCATAGAAGATAAGATTCATAAGTTACATGAACATAGCAGGAGCGTTGCTCACACCGAATGGCTTGACAACGAACTTATAATGCCCGTACTTGGTCCGAAAAGCTGTCTTGGGCACATCTTCCTTCCTGACTCTTACTTGATGGTATCTGCTCCAGAGTCCAACTTCGAAAATACTCTTGATCCACCAAGCTGATCAAAGATATCGTCAATGCGAGGCAACGGATACTTTTTCTTCATTGTGATCTGATTCAGCTCCTGATAGTCAATGCACATTCTTCTCGACCCATCTTTCTTCTCCACCAGCAAGACAGGTGCACCCCAGGGAGATACACTGGGATGAATGAATCCCTTCTGCAACAATTCATCCAACCGCTTCCTCAGTTCTTCCAGCTCTACATGAGCCATACGATACGGTTCCTTCGAAATCGGTTGGGCTCCCGGCATAAGATCAATGCCGAACTCCAACGTTCGATCGGGTGGCAATCTAGAAATGTCCTCAGGGAAGACGTCTTCGAAATCTCTCACTACTGCAGGCTTCTCCGGTCGAACTATCATAGTTGCTACAGTCAATCTATTCGGCTGGGCCCGAAACTTGACAGGCCCAAGCGAACGACTTCTACTGACGAACTCAAACACTGGGTGGTTGGAAATTTCGAATACCACTTTCTTCCTATGACAGTCGATCGTGGTATAGAAAGCTCCTAACCAATCAATGCCGAGAATAGCATCGAAGTTGGGTAGATCATGTACAATGAAATCAGCATATAATTCGTGTCCACTAATCACCAACAGGTATAGTCTGCATCCCAATGCAACCTTCACTACACCATTTCCAGTAGTGATATTCCAACACTTGGGAAGAGTGTAGGTGGGAATCGAATGTTCGACTACTAACTTCCGGGATAGGATGCACATGGAAGCTCCAGAATCGAACAGGCTGAAGGCCTGGTGAGAAGAAACTAAGATGATGATCGGCTCCGGATATACACCCGGAATACGATTGTAGTTTTACTGCAAGTGCACGGTGTAGTGGCGAGCGGGCATCGAACACGAGGAGGTAGTGTTGGCTCCAATCTATCCTAGGTTGGTTTGACTACGAATGTATTATTGGTGGAGATGGTTATGGTATGATATAATGGAAATGGTGGTGGATGTCAATGTCGGTGATAAAGATGCTGGTCAAATATCGATTCAAATACAATATAATAAAAGTGTTTAGGGCTAGGGAATCCCCACTACGGATCGTCATACATCATTGTAAATAGTGAATCTCAATATTACTAGACTTGTGTTGAGGTGAACTAGTCGTAACTGAATATAGAACCAAGCTCACGCTCTCGTGCTATTGCCGGTCTATAGCAAACTAGATTAGGGCCCACTCTCGTGCAAACCCTAACCTAAGCTGCTAGCATGAAGGTCAACTTCATCGTCCAATCGCACCTCGAGCCCACTCTCGTGTAAACTCGAGTTACAATCTAGGTTGTGATAGTTTGTATTCGTCCAATCGCTTACAAACGAATATGGGTATAGATTTATAATAAAAACGCTAGCTTTGGTCCAATCTCTTGCAAACCAAGTCTAGTGGATTTTGATTATAAACCTAATTCGAATATCTAGGCCTTCCCATCGATATGAATCCAATCTCTTGCGAACCTCAAATTGATGGAAATTACTAGCTATCCGTGATAAATCAATCACAACCTAACCCATTTAGTAATTCTAGCAACATATGAACCCATTCATTACAATTCTAAAATCGAATCCATATGGTTCATCCCCGTGCCCTAGAACAGCGAATCTACTCAAGCATAGCAATAACGATATGGGAACCAATAAAAAACATAGCTTGCATACAAAAAGATATCAAATCAAGGATTTAAAATAACAAGAACAAAGATACTTAGCTCTTATAAAGAAATCCAATCCAAATACAAGCTTCTCGATCCAAGAGGGGCCTAGGGCATGGCCTAACCTCTGAAATAATCCCTAAGAAAACATCATGGAACTCCCCTCTAATGACGGCTACAAACCTCTTATATAGCCCGCAAAACCCTAACAAATAACCCTAGAAAACCTCTAAAATTCATGCCCAAATTCATCTCTGGCCGCAACTTAAGTTCTGGGCCCGCGGTCACTCAGGCTGAGTGGAAATATGATTCGGCCGAGTAAAAATTCCAGCACTGCAGCATCAACTTGTAAAAATTCTCCAGATTTTATCTGACCTCTGATTGGCACGTTCTTGGTGGCGTTGGAATCATAATGAAGTCTACTATCCATAAAAAATATGAGAAAAATACTTTGCTTACTAAAATGATAGCATATTTCAAAAGAGTGAGAGGCTGTCTGAAAATCTGGGCGCTCATGTCATTCGGCCGAGTGGAAGTATGACTCAGCCGAGTGAGAAGTGTGACTCGGTCGAGTAGGATCTTCTGATTTTCTCCCAAAATTCCAGAGAGTCTGCTTCGAAGTTGGGGTTTGGACACTCTGGCGCTCTGTGTCACTCGGCCGAGTGGGATTCATCACTCGGCCGAGTGGGTCTTCTACTGTGCTCCCCAGAATTCCATAGAGTCTGGTTCGATTTCCTTCAGAAGTTGACCTCACTCGGGCTAGTGGAGTTCTCTACTCGGTCGAGTGGAATTCACCACTTGACCGAGTGCATTGTGGCACTCAGGTCAGGTAGATGTTCTTCGTATCAGTCGTACTCGACCGAGTACGCTGCTTCACTCGGGCGAGTGACTAGCATAACTCGGCCGAGTGGCCTGTTTCTGGAATCCTTCCTTCTCCTCCTTGCCTCCTCGACGATTCTATCGATCTTCTTCTTTTTCCGCTCATCGTCCAGCGCCGTTAGCTCCTCAATAAGGCCATGAGCAATGCTCCGGCACGCGTACAAGTCCCCTAAGCTCATTCGTGCTTCCGATCGCTCCATATTCCTGAAATCTGACAAAAATAAGAAATAGTAAAAAGTAACATAATATTGTGAATAATCTTGAAAAGCTCGATATGGGTAATCGAAATGGCATGCAAACATGCAGAAAAAAGGTGCAAAATATGGACCGTCAGATGACACCTAGGATATAATATAACTAAGTTAAGCATGGTGATCTAACTAAGCAAACATGAAAGTATGGATAAAAAAAGACTAGTTAAGATGTTACCTGCGATCACGTCATTCTCACCTTTAGCCTCAACGGCTGTCATAGTGAACGCCCAGTACTCTGGCTGGTTGGCATGCTGAAAGGCTCGATTCTATGGAACCAGAGGTAGTCCACACTGTCCAGGTGTAGGTACTATTTGCTGAGCAGGTCCAGGTGCTCCAGCTGGTGCGGGTCGAGTTCCGTGGGGGTAGTCCCTAGCAGTATGATCAGGCGATCCACAGACTAAGCACTGATTCAACATCCTCCTGCGGTATTTCTTCACATGTCTAAGCTTGCCGCAGTAGTTGCAAGTCAGCTGAGCTCGATTGGGGACAGGTGGAGCTGGCCTCTTGAACTGAGTAGTTTGAACTGGACGAACACCGGTCCTAGGTACACTCCTCTGTAGCTCCATCGGACGCTTGCCTGCCTGACGCGCCTTCTTCTGATTCACAATCAGCTCGTGCTTCCTCGCTGCTACCAGGACTTCCTCATGAGTAGTAAATGTGCTTGCAAACATCAAAGCCTGTTTATCCAGATCCAAGCTTTGCTGGAATTGATAGGCTTAGTCCTCTGGGTCTGCCACCAAGGTAGGGGTAAAGCGACTCAGCATGGCAAACTTGGCCCCGTACTCATCGACAGTCATGGTGCCATGCTCCAAGTTGATGAAGCGCTGCTGCATCTCTCTCTTTGCAACCTTGGAAAAATATTGGGCGTCAAACCTCTGACGGAAGGTAGCCCATGGAATAGGCTTGGTCAGCTTGGTCTCCTTAGCATCCCACCAGTTGCAGGCATTATCCATCAACTGCTTCTTGGCTAGCTCCACCCAATCGTTCGGATTGACTCGGGCAAGACGTAAGTCGTCTGCAATGCTACGAAGCCATTCCTCGGCCGCTAGTGGACCCTCTCTTCTGGAGAAGATCTTCAGACGCATCTCTTGGAACTGCCTGGCTCCAGACTCAAAGTGGAGAGGAGGTGGTGCAGCTACTGCAGCCTACCATCCCTGCTGGACCAGATGGTGCTGAACCTCCAGCATCTCTCTCATAACTCCAAGCATCTGGCAGATGTCATCATCTCTGCCTCCGGTAGCTCCAGGTCCATGTCGAGTGTTACGTCTTCCTGCCATTCTGAGACAAGAAAACCCCAAATTAATCTCGTGTACACGATTACTCTAGATGTTTGGCTAATGATAGCGTTCTTATTGTTCTGAATTTTCGCAGATGCATGACCTGCACAGACCACCATAAAAACCTGTAACGACCCTCTTCCCAAAACAATGGACACGAGAACGTTACTAAGGTCTGCATGACCTAAAGCGATGAAGCTCGAGTTCATTAAGCGTCTGTGACAACTACCGAGCAGAATTCTTGCATGCATTCAGAACAATAAAAACATTCATATAATTAAAAGCCACATCCAGAAGTTTTCATAAACGAAATGAAACAGATGGCATCAGCATTGCCAAAGGAAATACAAAAGGAAACATACCCTAAACAAAGGTACTAAAAGCAAATCTAAATGGAGTTAGCAACAGCTCAGGTATCTAGTCCTCCACCGGGACTCAGCGTCAGCAGCAAACTCCTGGCTCTCTATGTCAGGTGTCTCAAACAAGTCCTCCTGGTACTCTGGCTTGGGATCTGACATATATTCCAAAAACACGAATGTATGTCAGCAAGGGTCTGCAAGTAAAAGTGAGATGTTCCAATGCAAGGTGTACGATAGTAATAATTTTATTAAGCATTAGTAGATTGTACAAGTTATCAGCAGCATGGTTATAACATGGCAATTTTAAAGTAAAGTAAAGTACTTCTAAGCATGGCAGTTCTAATAAATTTAAAGCAGTCATGGCAGTTCTAATGAATTTAAAGTAGTCATGCAGTTCTAATGAATTTAAAACAGACAGGCAGTTCTAACGTGTGAATGAAGTTGCAACAATTATTTCTAGTTTCATGCAATGTTTTCTAACATGCTAAGGTTCTCGCCTTTAAGTCGTGATGAGTGAATCATTCTTCTCACGGGGGTATAATCGTGATTGACGCTAACCCACCGTATATGTGGTGCTCTTGAAGAGACGATCATTTCATACGCTTAGTGGACGCTCAACCCTAACCCCACCAAAAAATGTACTGAAACACGGGCCAGCCTAAATGAGTCATACGAGTTCACGAGTTCACGATTTCGCCTTTGAGGTGCATGAATTCACGAATTCAAGATGTCAAGAAGTTCCACAAGTGTCCATTCTAGCAACCTATGCTCAAGTAAAATGTGGAGCATATGACCATATTACTTTCAGCATTTATCATGAATTACAACACCCTAAAACAATTGGAACAATGAAAATTAAATGGGTTGTTTATTAAACATGCTGCAATCAACTAATTTTCGTTATTTACTCTTGAAACATAAACATGCGAAACTTTATATCAATGTGTCACATTTGAAGTATGGAACGTCATTTTACTTTTTGTGAACGTCATTTCACGGGTCAAATTCCTGTTATTCAGCTTTAAGTGAAAAAGACTGTTTTAACTTTAAATTTCAAAAATTCATAACAAATTGTACACTTGCCTGATTTTGATGAACTTAGTGTCGTTGGGTTCGTCTTGACGAGCACTACGCTACTGTTCGATCGGTTCTCTGGTTTGATTACACATGCATTCGAGTTAGGTTCTTTCCAATATATTACAATATTGAAATAATTCGTACAACTTCTAATAATTCAATTTTATTAGGTTCTCTATCCTATGGTATGGGTTATAGGTTAATGATAGGGTTACTAACCGTATATGCAACGGAACATTGGGACGCAGCGAGGGGCAGCGACTCACGGCAACGTCTCGGAACAGCGACGCACGGGAACTTGGTGGCTCTAGGTGGCTGTCAACGGATCAGTGGTCTGCGACGAGTTCTGCGGCGGATGGGAGGCGCGCACAACGGCTGGATGGTGCTGTCAGCAGCAAAGACAACAGTAGCCTAGGGAGCGACTGTCGACGTCGGATCTGGCGGCCTGGGGAGTCTGCTGTCGTGGGAGATGGCATCGTAGGTCTGGGTTGCTCGGAGCAGGGAGACACACGCGTGGAGAAGCTTGCTGGTCGGTGGAGGGGCTGGGAGGAGAAGAGGGAAACTGGCGGCCTGGAGAGGTGCCGACGGTGGGTTGAAGGTCGAAGGTCGGTGTGAGGCGAAAGGAGGGGTTCTGATGGTGTTGGAGATGGGGAGAGGGAGCTCGCAGGCTCAGTGCATGGGGAGCGCACTGTAGAAGGGCCTGTGTCAGATAGGTGAAGGGCTGGGTGTTCGCGCGGCTGAGAGGGGAGGTGACCGCGCAGGCTAATGGGTTTTGCACGGAGGAGGAGGGAAATGGAAGGGCAGGGTTTGATGCGTGAGAGCCCTGGGTTGTTGGCTTGTAGAGAGAATAGAGAGAGGGAGGATAGCTATTGAAAATGGCCTGAGGGGGGTTTTTTTGGTTGCGTGAAAGCCTAGGGGAGGCCTGGGCTTCTGTTAGCTTTTGTATGTAGGGATAGTTTAAGGGAGGGAGAGAGATGACGTGGGCGATGGAGAGGGTCACGTGGGAGAGAGTTGTGGGGTGTGGGCTGATCGGTCCATATTTTACACCTTTTTTCTGCATGTTTTCACGCCATTTCGATTGCTCATATTGCGATTTTCACGAGTATTCGACGATATCACGTTACTTTTTACTATTTCTTGTTTTTGTCAGATTTCAGGAAATATAGAGCAATCGGGAGAAAAAATGAGCTTAAAGAACTTGGACATGTACCGGAGCGTCGCCTATGGCCCTATCAAGAAGCTTACTGTGTTGGATGATGAGTGGAAGAAGAAGGAAATCGATAGAATCGATGAATAGGCGAGGAGAAGAAGAGTTGACTCCAGAAACAGGCCACTCGACCGAGTAACAAAGCCCACTCGGCCGAGTGAAGAAGCGAATTCGGCCGAGTACAACTGATACGAATGGATCTTGAGCCACAATATACTCGACCGAGTGGTTACATCCACTCGGCCGAGTAAATATCGCCACTCGCCCGAGTGAGTCAGGACTTCTGAAAGAAATCAAAGCCGACTCTCTGGAATTCTGGGGAGAACAGTAGAAGACCCTACTCGGCCGAGTAGAGAAGTCCACTCGCCCGAGTGAAGAATCCCACTCGGTCGAGTGAAGCCGATGACACGAGCGCCCAGATTTTCAGACAGCCTTCTACTATTTTGAAATATTCTATCATTCCAGAGGTCAAAGTATTTTTCTCATATTTTTTATGAATAATAGACTTCATGACGGTTCCAACGCCGCCAAGAACGCGTCAATCGGAGGTCGGATGAAATCTAGGGAATTTCTGCAAGTCGATGCTGCAGTGCTGGAATTCGCATGTCAGTGTCACTCGACCGAGTGACATTTCCCACTCGGCCGAGTGAGATTCCCACTCGGTCGATTGACCAGTTTTGCCAGTTTTTGACAGAGTGCTGTTTTCTGGAAATTCTGCAGGAATTCCCACTCGGCCGAGTGAGCTTTCCACTCGGCCGAGTCGCGACTGGTGCAGAATTTAAGTTACGCGCAGATTCAGTTTTGGGCGCGGGTTTCAGAGGGTTTTTGGGCAGTTTTGTTAGGTTTTTTTGGGGGCTATTTACGAGGGTTGTAGCCATCATTAGAGGGGGTTTCCCAAAATGTTTTATTAGTGATTATTTTAGAGGTTAGGCAATGCCCTAGGCCCCCTTTTGGATCTAAAAGCTTGTATTTGGATTGAAGATCTTTATCAAAGCTAAGTATTTTGTTCTTGTTATTTGAATCTTTGTTTTTTCTATCTTTTTGTATGCAAGCAATGATTTTTATTGATTCTCATATCGTTATTGCTATGCTTAAGTAGATTTGTTGTTCTATGGCATGGGGATGAACCCTATGGATCTAATTTCAGATTTGTGATGAATGAATTTCTAAATTACTAGAATTGCTAGGAGGTTAGGTTGTGATCGATTTATTACGGATATCTAGGGATTTCCATTGATCACTCCTTATTTTACACCCTTTTTCCCGCATGTTTGCATGCCATTTAGACCGCCCAAATCATGTTTTTCATGATATATGGACGATATTGCGATGCTTTTCACGATTTGTTGTTTTTGTCGCATTTCAGGTGATTTGGCACGATTTGGAGTGATCTCGAGATGCGCTTACTCTAGACGGTCACCAACGACCTCCCCGAGGGGTATTTTACTGTTGGAGAGGAGCGGAAGAAGAACGGACGTCGCAGGAGCGACGAGGAGGCCAAAACAAGCAGATTGGGCATTTTTTGTGTCCCACTCGGCCGAGTGGAGGAGCCACTCGGCCGACCAGCGAGACACTGCTCGGCCGACCAGATCAGACACAATTTACCTGTGCACTCGGCCGAGCACCGAAGACCACATCGGCCGAGTGACGACATCACGTCCGCCCGAGTGGCGCCCAGACGAAGCCCTTCCAAAACATCCAAGTTACTGTTTTTCGGCTGCCTAAACTTCAGAAGACCCACTCGGCCGAGTGGTTAATCCCGTCCGCCCGAGTACTATGAAGCCATCGGCCGAGTGACGACAACTCACTCGGCCGAGCCGCCCCCGAAGTAGAGACCCCTGAAGGCCCCGACTTACTGGAAAATTACAGGGTTTTCACTCGGCCGAGCGAATTTTGTCACTTGGCCGAGTGCGATGCGCTGCCTGTAGCGAAAACTGCGGAAAACAGGCTGTGCAGGGGTATTTTGGTCACAGTTTTTGGACGATTTTGAGGGCTATTTAAACCCTGTTTTTACCCTAGTTTAGGGAGCCTCTCTCTTAGATTTTTGCAGCTTTTTAGATTAGTTTTTTTTAGCTTTATTCTTGTGATTGGAGAGGAGACAAAGATTGGAATTTTGTTGGATTAATTGAAGAACTCCATTGGTTTGCATCTCTTTTCCTTAAAAGTTCTATTTTTATTGCTTATCTCAATTGTGATGAATCCCATTGCTTATTTCAACGATTATTTTTGTGATCTCGCTATGATTTGTGAGTAGTCTCCACGTCTTGGGGCGTGGGGATGAACCCTACAAGCCCATCTTCATATTTGTGATGAATTAGTAGAAATCTTGCTAGAATTGTTATTAGGGATTAGATTGGGATCAATTTACTACGGATGGCTAGGTATTCATATCAATTGGGATTTGCAAGAGATTGGATCCCAATTTGATAGGAAACCCTAGAAATCCGAATTGGGTTGGAGTCGGATTTTCGAAGTATCGGTTTGCAAGAGATTGGACCGATACTAGGATTTCCGGTTGCAATTCCATGCCGATACCCGTTTGCAAGAGATTGGACGGGTAGGAACTATCCCAATCTAGGTCGTGGACCGAGTTTGCAAGAGATTGGGCTCGGTGCGCGATTGGACGATGATGTTGATCCTAATGCTAGCTTTCCTAGGCTAGGGTTTGCAAGAGATTGGACCCAAACCTAGGATAGCTATAGACCGGCAACAGCGCGAGAGCGTGAGCTTGGTTCTACATTCAGTTGCAACTAGTTCATCCAAATTCTCATTCAAGCAATTTTGATACCGATAAACCGCATTTATGAAATACGGTGAGTAGCGGGGATTCCCCATTCCCTAGACGTTCTTTATTTGATTTGATATTTCCGCATTTTTGTCTGACGATTGTGACAGGATCGCCAAAGGCAAATTTCTCTCTTAAATAGCCAGGTTGATTGGAACAAGCACGGTCATTCGTCCTCCCTGTGTTCGATATCCCGCTCGCTGCTACACCGTGCACTTGCGATAAAACTACAACCGTTCTTTTGGGTCACATCCCGGAGCGATCAAGTTTTTGGCGTCGTTGCCGGGGAGGGCATTTTGACGGTGTTCGTCATCGACCACCCGGTTACTTCTTCTTTCTCTCTTTCTATACTTTCTTCCATTCGCACATTCTCCTTGTATTTTGCATAAGGCCTTTGCAGGAAGAATGGAGGATGCAATGTCAACAATAGGACTCAGTCAGGAAGATTATGACTCCTTCACGGACCTCCTTAAGGAGCTTGTCGACGAGGTCCACGCTACCGGAGCTTTCGCTATCGACGTCAAGGACCCCGACGAACAACTGTTTGCTAGTTTCGTGATGGACCAGATTTCCCCGGAGATGACTATCGGGGGCAACGTCAGAGTTGATGTGATCGACGACAAATTATATTTCGAAGAAGGTGGAACAAGTGTCGAGGATCAATATACTTCGGAAGGATCTTCAGAGCAAGCCAACGTTCAGGGAGTTACACCCCATGACACTTACTCTTGCTTCTATGAATCGTCTGATGTGTTTCTTGATTCCAGGAACGAACCGGAGCCGAATGAAAACTCTGACGATGCTAGCACAGAATCGGAGCACGCCTATTTTGATGCATTGTCCTCGCTAAGTAGTGAGTCTGACTCTTCACAAGAGAGCGCGCCACCTGAGCACGAGCTAGACCCGGATGGCAAGGAAGGAGCGGAACTCATGCGAGCCGATGAAGTAGAAGGAGAGGCGCCTCTTCAGGTAGAACTTAAACAATTACCTCCGAATCTAAGGTACGCCTTTTTGGGTAACAAATTAACTTTCCCGGTGATAGTAAACTCCCACCTCACGCCAGACCAACTTGAGAAACTCCTAGACGTTCTTTGGAGCCACAAAGATGTCTTGGGATACACTATCTCCGATCTAAAAGGGATAATCCCTAGGCTTTGCACGCATAGGATCCATTTGGAGGATACCGACGCCACCTCCATAGAGCCTCAAAGGCGGTTAAACCCGAACATGAAGGAGGTGGTTAAAAAGGAAATCCTAAAATTGCTAGAAGCAGGTATAATTTATCCTATCTCAGATAGTAGATGGGTTTGCCCCGTTCACGTAGTCCCCAAGAAAGGGGGTATGACTGTCATAAAAAATGAGAAAGGTGAGCCCATATCTACGAGCACCGTCACGGGATGGCGAATGTGCATTGACTATAGGAAACTCAATAAAGCTACCCGAAAGGACCATTACCCATTGCCCTTCATTGATCAAATGCTTGAACGACTTGCAAAACATAAATACTTTTGCTATCTAGATGGGTATTCGGGATTCTTCCAAATCCCTTTGCATGAAGATGACCAAGAGAAGACAACTTTCACTTGTCCCTATGGCACCTATGCCTACCGCAGGATGCCGTTTGGCCTTTGTAATGCTCCCGCTACCTTTCAGAGGTGTATGACGTCCATATTCTCCGATTACATTGAAAATATTATGGAAGTTTTTATGGATGACTTCTCGGTTTATGGAAGTGAGTTTGACTCTTGTTTGGAAAATCTTACTAAAGTCCTAAAAAGGTGCCAACAAAACAATCTCACTCTCAATTGGGAGAAGTGTCACTTCATGGTTACGGAAGGTATAGTTCTCGGACATCTTGTCTCCTCGAGAGGAATTGAGGTAGATAAAGCAAAGATTGAGGTAATCGAGAAACTCCCTCCTCCTATTAATGTCAAGGGCATTAGAGGCTTCCTTGGTCATGCGGGGTTTTACCGCCGCTTCATAAAGGATTTCGCCTCGATTTCCCGACCACTTACTTCTTTGCTCGCTAAAGATATTCCTTTTGTTTTTTCAGGTGAATGCTTACAAGCCTTCAACGCCTTGAAAGAAGCACTAGTCTCCGCGCCCATCATACAACCGCCGGATTGGAGCCTTCATTTTGAGCTAATGTGTGATGCTAGCGACCAAGCCATTGGAGCGGTATTGGGACAAAGAAAAGATAAGAAGCTTCATGCGATATACTATGCGAGCAAGACATTGGATGACGCACAGAAAAACTACACAATTACCGAGAAAGAGCTTCTAGCGGTCGTCTATTCCATAGAGAAGTTTCGCTCTTACCTCCTTGGGTCCAAGGTTATTGTCCACACCGACCATGCGGCATTGAAGTATCTTTTAAACAAGAAGGAGGCCAAGCCTCGGTTGATTAGGTGGATACTCTTGTTGCAAGAATTCGACTTAGAGATCAGAGACAAGAAGGGTACGGACAATGTCGTGGCAGATCATTTATCTAGGCTCATTCGCGACAAGGAGGACGAAAGTTTGCCTATCAACGACACATTCGTGGATGAGAGGCTATATGCCATAAGGACCGGAGAAGTTCCTTGGTACGCGGACTTCGTCAACTACTTGGCTTGTGGAATCAAACCGCATGGGATGTCTACGCAACAAAAGAGGAGATTTCTGCATGAGGTCCATAGCTATTTTTGGGAAGATCCCTACCTTTTCAAGATATGCAAAGATAGTGTCATTCGTAGGTGTGTTTCTAAAGAGGAGGCGACATCGATCATTTTGCATTGCCACGGTCTACCATGCGGAGGACATCATGCCGCCTCTAAAACCACCGCTAAGATTTTGCAGAGCGGGTTCTTCTGGCCGACAATGTTTAAAGACACCCACAACTTTGTAAATGGGTGCGATAGATGCCAACGGACCGGGAATATCTCCAAGCGCAATGAAATGCCAATGAGGCCCATCCAAGAAATTGAGCTTTTTGATTGTTGGGGAGTAGACTTCATGGGACCATTTCCATCGAGCAATGGCAACAAATACATCCTATTGGCCGTCGACTATGTCTCCAAATGGGTGGAAGCAATCGCCACCCCTACTAATGATGCAAGGGTCGTCTCCAAGTTCTTCAAGCAAAATATCTTCCCGCGCTTCGGAGTGCCTCGTACCTTGATAAGCGACGGGGGAAGCCACTTCATAGAGAACAAGTTTGAAGCCATGCTAAAGAAGTACGGAGTAAACCATAGAGTTGGCATGGCTTATCACCCCCAGACAAGCGGCCAAGTGGAAGTCTCAAATAGAGAGATCAAGCAAATTCTCGAGAAAACCGTGGATCGGTCTAGAAAGGATTGGTCAATGAAGCTAAACGATGCTCTATGGGCATATCACACGGCCTTTCGCACTCCCATCGGTACCACACCGTTCCGACTAGTTTATGGGAAGGCTTGCCACTTGCCGGTAGAGTTGGAGCACCGCGCATATTGGGCCATCAAGACCTTTAACTACGACTACAAGAGTGCGGCGGTGAGGCGACTCTTGGACATCAACGAGCTTGATGAAATAAGGAGAGACGCCTATGAGAGCTCGAGAATTTACAAGGAAAGGACCAAGATTCTCCACGATGCCCGCATAACCGTCACGGACTTCAAAGTAGGAGACAAGGTCTTGCTCTATAATTCCCGGCTCCGACTATTTCCCGGTAAGTTGAGGTCACGTTGGTCCGGACCTTTCACCATCAAGCATATACAATCGGGAGGAGCTTTCGAGTTGGAGAGCTAGGACGGTTCCACGTTCAAAGTAAATGGTCAGAGGCTCAAACACTATTCCGAGGGAGTCCCGACGGGCGAAACCAATAGAATATATTTGCTTAAGGGACGGCCGGATGATCTTTCATACCTCCTTGATGAGGTGATAGAGGAGGCGATCTCCCACTCTATTGGCGCTCTATTCAACGAAGATTTCGAGGAAGGCCCGGATCTAGGCCAAGATGAGAAGATAGATGATTCCCCCGACCTCTCCGCTGAAAATGATGAAGGCGACGCTGATGTCGCAAGGATTCGAGAGCTCTGCAAGCTCTCGAAATTGGAGTCTCCGAAGAAAGCTCCGCCGACACGGAGATCGGCGTCACCGGTAAAGCCGTTGACCGGAGCAAATGCTAGCTTGGGGGAGCCTCCCCCCAACACTATTCGAGATGGGAGACCACCGAGGGAGAACACGCCGCCACGTCCAAATCCAAACGCGCTCCCCGGAAAGTTTGATGGATGCATCTCATATGCACCAAACATCCCGCATTGATTGAAAATTATAGGGGGTCGAGCTCACGACCTTAAACGAGCGCTTGTCGGGAGGCAACCCGACGGTTTTTGCTTTATTTTCACTTTTTCTTTATTTTCGTTTTAGAAATTTTTAGTGTTTTGAGTCGTTCGCCCAAAAATCTTGTGATAACGGGTCCTATTTTTCTTGACAGGAGAGGAGATAGGTAGATCCATCATGAGGAGGATGAACGAGATGACGAGGAGCGTCTCAAGAAGGCGCTTGACGCTTAGGAGGAAGATGGAATCGACTGGAGGAAGAAAGACGGAGTTTAGAGCCCAAACGAAGACAAACAGCAGAACACAAGGCTCACTCGGCCGAGCATACTAGTCACTCGGCCGAGTACACAAGATCGTCCGGCCGAGCCACTCACGAACGAGGGAAGTCTGATGTACCCAACTCTCTGTTTATTTTCCTGATTTCAATATAACTGCTACTCGGCCGAGTATATATTCCCACTCGGCCGAGTAAAACGGATACGCTCCTAGGGCGAGTCTTGCCGAGTAGCTTGAGCCACTCGGCCGAATAGACTTACTCCACTCGGCCGAGGCTGGCAAGGCCACTCGGCCGATGCGTAAGCGGGGAGGAATTTCCATTTATTCCACTCGGCCGAGTGACCTAGTCACTCGGCCGAGTCGTAACTTCTGCTATATAAGGGGTCGAGGGGGACACGTTTTTCGAAACGCTGAAACCCGATCGCACCCCCCGACCTTTCAGCTTCCCTCGCCCGCTCGCATCCCTCACTCGTCCGACCGCCGTCGCCGCGCCGCCGCTCGGCCTGCCACCGCCGGCCGACCCCCCGCCGTGACTCGCCCGAGTCGCCGGCGGCGGCCGCCGCTCCGACCACCTCCGGTATCGCCTTTATTGCCTTTTTCTCCTCTTTTTGAGTATATTTTGAGGATCCATGTGCTAAACGACCCCCAAACCCAAATCAATTTCTATATCTATCTGTTATACCCCTAATGCCCCATACGTTTCGATCATTACCCGCTGATATCTCCATTTCACGCGCAGGTTGTTTTTGGGAGCTTAGGGGAGCCCAGGGGAGCTTCTCGGGACTGATTTGAGCTTCGTGGAGGCGCTGACTTCGCACGCTTCCACTGCTGAGCACTCGCGGCATGTCTGGGTATACTCCTTCCACTCTTTTTCACACACCGCACTTTTTACACTTTTCGGCGCGCTCGGGGCCGATATGCCGCCCCGGACACGGCCGCGGTCGAAGAGAGCTTCCGCCAAGCGGAAGCGGTCAGATGATGCCGGCCCCTCCCACGAGTTGGAGGACTCTCCTCCATCGTCCCACACACGCCGTTCACCCAACACAGCCTGCAGGCCCCGCACACCCCGCACAGCCTGCAGTGCACCCACAGCCCGCACAGCCTCTCCCTGCCACTGCACAGCCACCACCTCCGGCTCCACTGGTCGGGCCGCTCGGGATTACGTTCCGAGACGACGCACACCGCGCCGTCTTCGACCGTATCTCCCAGCGCTCGATCGTACCCTCCAGGTTTGCACACCTCGCTGACCTAGGACGCCTGGGGGTACTAGAGGGGATGCTCACGTTGTACGACAACGTGGGCTGGCGAGATTTTTTCCAGGTGTCGGCGGATACGTTTACCCGCCCGACACTTGAGGTTCTGAGTTCGATCGCCCAGACCGACGAGGGATGCTCGTTTCGGTTCATGGATCGAGAGTGCCAGGTCACTCTCGATATGATGAGAGCGTTTTTCTCGTGGCCCGCTGTCCCCGGTGCCGATCGCGGTTACGGCCCCACCCATATCCCCCCCACCTTCCTTCGACTCCGGTGCCTTCTGGGCCCGGATTACGGGTCTCCACGCTGCCTTTGACCCTAGTAGGGCCAAGGCCTCGGACATTGTCCATCCCTGCCTCCGCATTGCTCAGCGCCTTATGGCGACGACCTTTTTGGCCAGATATGAGCCGGGCACGATGTCTACGCCAGAGCTCTATATGCTCTACGCGATGACATGTCCCAGAGCTCTATCTAGGGATGGTGATGAGCTTGTCCCCGCCGTCGTGATCGATATCGCGGCTTGGTTTTTGGACCGCATCATCGTATCGGTGGGCGCTCGCTCACCGATATGCTGTGGCGGCCTGATCACCTTGCTTGCTCTTATGACCGGCGAGGACTTCCCCGACGACTTGCGACGCGTCCCGGGCCCCAATTCTCTGTCTATAGATGTTATGGCCCGGATGAAGATGCTTCGTCCGCACGGTGAGCGTCACTGGGTCTGGTTGCACGGCCCTTTTGGTGCCGATTACATGATTCTCCCAAGCCCTGCTCGGACTCTGATTACACCGGCCCACGTTGACTGGCTCCCTGCGATGGATGTTCTCATCCCTGCTGCTTACGTGCTCGAGGCCGAGGAGGCCGAGCAGGCCCACGCTGCCCCTGTAGACCCTGTTGCACACCCTGCCGAGCCTGCTGCCGAGCCTGTTGACCCAGTGGCCCCTCAGCCTATACATGATGTTTCCGCTGCTCCTGACACTTCTGTCCCCACTTCTGTCAGTGTCACGAGTACCTCAGCTGAGCCCACTTCCACCACCTCCACCACTTCCGAGGCTGTCACCACCACTCCCACCACCACCACTGGCCCTCTGTCCGTCGAGCCTCTTTGCTCCGCACTCCCCGAGCGCCCGTCGACCTTTGTTGAGAGTGGAGAGCCCTCGTTTGCCGCGGTCGTGGAGACCATGGCTAGCATGATCTCCGCTGGGGTAGCGCCTTTTGGTCCACACACTTCCACCCCAGCGGTAGTCACCTCTGTCTCCACCCCTGCTGTATTTTCCGAGAGCGTCGTGGCGTCTGTCCACACTTCTGTGCCACTGACCTCTCTAGCCGCCTCGCAGCCACTTATGCACTCTTCTTTCGCTGCTGCTGCCTCCACTTCCCACCAGCCGGTGCCCCGGCCTCACACTGAGGCCAGGCCCACATTCGCAGGCGCAGCACCTTTTGTTCCCTTCCCCGCTGAGCCAGTCACATACGCGACCCGAGTTCGCCAGCCACACCCTGCACAGCCCCGCCCGGTGCATCCCTCTGCACCACCTCCCCCTGACACTGTACTTCAGAGCATTCGTGCTCTAGAGGGGGCGGTGAGTGGCCTCAGAGGCGACCTTAGGACCCTGTCCTCCACCGTCTCTGCGATGGCTGGCCGCTTCGAGCTGATCCCCCAGATCCATTACTGTCTCACCCAGGTTCTGGAGCGTCTCCCGCGCGTACCCCCACCCACCCAGCAGGTTCCCGCCCACACTTCCACACACACCCGACCTGCTACCACTTCCACACCCACACCCGCTCAACGGCATGTCCAGCCACCACCACCACCTCCGCCTCAGGACGGAGACGGTGCAGCACCACCTTCCTAGGCACCCTTGATGCCATCGATTATCCGTGCCGTTGTGCTGCCCGTTTCTGCTGGGTCCTGATGCATTTTTGTCCACCCCCCTCACTTATTTTGGGATTCTCTTTTTGACCATATCTTTATATATCTTTTTTGGGAGAGAGGGAGAGTTTTTGGTGCCACTTATATATCTGTATCACTCCTATCTGTGCATGCATCATGTCCGCATCATATTTTTCATTTCTTTATTTTTCTTTTTATTTTCATCATGCATGCATCCTCACTTGCCCCTCCCATCGCTTGTCTTTCGGTGTGCCACACTTTGCACATTGAGGACACTGTGTCGTTTAGCTTGGGGGAGTGAGTTCTCACGTTCTTTTTCGATTTGCCACCTTTATTTTTAGTTTTTCACACCGTTTTTCACTCTTGCACTTATTTTCATTATTTTTCTTTTATTTTACCATGCATCACGTTTTTCTTATTTTTTCTGTGTGCCGCATTATAAATATTTCTTTTTTTTCCCTTTATCTTTATTTCTTTTTCATCTCATGCTAGAGATGACTTTTCTGTGATGATGATGACGTTGGATTTAGCTTACTCTATATGCATGCTATATTTGTCATGTCTTAGATTTTATTCCTGATATCATATGCTATGACTTGCCTTGCATTTAGAGATAGTAACCCACACTTTTGCCACATGAAAATGGATGAAATTTTATTATTAGCTGAGTCTGAATATTCATATGTATGCTATCACAGAAAACACACCAAGATTCATGCATTGAATGCTTATATCTGGAGTACTGATTTCTTTTTCCTATATCACTTCTATATGCATGAATTGTACACTTCACTTCAGGATGATTGAATGATGTTAGCTATGATAAATCTGGATTAGTTAGCTTTTTTGTGATCGAAACTGAGTAGATTAGATTACCCTGCTGAAGTTGTCGTGCATGTCTTATAGAGTGAACCGAGAGTTATATCTATTTCTTTCTCCCCAAATCTTGAACATCATTTCTCTACTTTTAAAATCATTGGTGAATCTCCCCTTAGCGATTCTATTTTATGGCATTTCCCCCGCTATTAATTCCTAGCTCCAATTTTCTTATTCAAAAAAATAATAATAATAATAATAATAAAAGAGAGAAGAATATTCTTGTATATCATTATCTCTCTTTGAGTTGGGATCGTTCTGTATATATGCTATATTGCAAAAAAAAGAGGAAAAATCCTCAATAAAAGATCACATCTCACTTTCTTTCTTTCTTCTTTCTTCTTATTACATTTGGAGCTATATAAAAATGGGGATGTGAATATTTTTTATGCCACCATGCTTATAGATAAGCTTGGGGGAGGGGATCCATTGATGTGTGCGAGAGTGACTACTTGACGTTGCACGACAACCTAGACTAAGTAATATTCTATACTCGGCGAGATTATTTCTAGCTCTATGAAATCCAGAGATCTAAGCCTAGCGTTCATTTCATGAAATCCATACTTTTCTATTCTCTCTATTCTATAGTGTGATGCTCTTATACTCCTGATAGAAAGCATTCAATTGAAAAGTGTGTGATCTGTGATTCGTATACCGCTTTAAATGATTCAGACGATGTTAATTTTAAGATTATTCCGTTTTTCATGATTATATCGTTGTTCGTGGGTTTTCCGTTTCTATTTGCACTATTATACTATGATATCAAAATAAAAATTTTGACATAAGTTTTTCATTCGGTGCATGCTATACGAGTAAGTGAAACCCCCGTCCTGAGAAAAGGATCTAGTAGCCCACCTCTTCGCTTCTTTCTTTCTTCTTTATTTCATTTCGTCTTTCACTCTTCTCCGTTTTTCATTTTTTTCGTTTTTCGCCGTTTTCGTTTTCCGAATCCACCGGGTTCGCCATTTACTTATCTTCCTCGAGGACGAGTAAGAGGCAAGCTTGGGGGATTTTGATCACTCCTTATTTTACACCCTTTTTCCCGCATGTTTGCATGCCATTTAGACCGCCCAAATCATGTTTTTCACGATATATCGACGATATTGCGATGCTTTTCACGATTTGTTGTTTTTGTCGCATTTCAGGTGATTTGGCGCGATTTGGAGTGATCTCGAGATGCGCTTACTCTAGACGGTCACCAACGACCTCCCCGAGGGGTATTTTGCTGTTGGAGAGGAGCGGAAGAAGAACGGACGTCGCAGGAGCGACGAGGAGGCCAAAACAAGCAGATTGGGCATTTTTTGTGTCCCACTCGGCCGAGTGGAGGAGCCACTCGGCCGACCAGCGAGACACTGCTCGGCCGACCAGATCAGACACAATTTACCTGTGCACTCGGCCGAGCACTGAAGACCACATCGGCCGAGTGACGACATCACGTCCGCCCGAGTGGCGCCCAGACGAAGCCCTTCCAAAACATCCAAGTTACTGTTTTTCGGCTGCCTGAACTTCAGAAGACCCACTCGGCCGAGTGGTTAATCCCGTCCGCCCGAGTACTATGAAGCCATCGGCCGAGTGACGACAACTCACTCGGCCGAGCCGCCCCCGAAGTAGAGACCCCTGAAGGCCCCGACTTACTGGAAAATTACAGGGTTTTCACTCGGCCGAGCGACTTTTGTCACTCGGCCGAGTGCGATGCACTGCCTGTAGCGAAAACTGCGGAAAACAGGCTGTGCAGGGGTATTTTGGTCACAGTTTTTGGACGATTTTGAGGGCTATTTAAACCCTGTTTTTACCCTAGTTTAGGGAGCCTCTCTCTTAGATTTTTGCAGCTTTTTAGATTAGTTTTTTTAGCTTTATTCTTGTGATTGGAGAGGAGACAAAGATTGGAATTTTGTTGGATTAATTGAAGAACTCCATTGGTTTGCATCTCTTTTCCTTAAAAATTCTATTTTTATTGCTTATCTCAATATTGTGATGAATCCCATTGCTTATTTCAACGATTATTTTTGTGATCTCGCTATGATTTGTGAGTAGTCTCCACGTCTTGGGGCGTGGGGATGAACCCTACAAGCCCATCTTCATATTTGTGATGAATTAGTAGAAATCTTGCTAGAATTGTTATTAGGGATTAGATTGGGATCAATTTACTACGGATGGCTAGGTATTCATATCAATTGGGATTTGCAAGAGATTGGATCCCAATTTGATAGGAAACCCTAGAAATCCGAATTGGGTTGGAGTCGGATTTTCGAAGTATCGGTTTGCAAGAGATTGGACCGATACTAGGATTTCCGGTTGCAATTCCATGCCGATACCCGTTTGTAAGAGATTGGACGGGTAGGAACTATCCCAATCTAGTTCGTGGACCGAGTTTGCAAGAGATTGGGCTCGGTGCGCGATTGGACGATGATGTTGATCCTAATGCTAGCTTTCCTAGGCTAGGGTTTGCAAGAGATTGGACCCAAACCTAGGATAGCTATAGACCGGCAACAGCGCGAGAGCGTAAGCTTGGTTCTACATTCAGTTGCAACTAGTTCATCCAAATTCTCATTCAAGCAATTTTGATACCGATAAACCGCATTTATGAAATACGGTGAGTAGCGGGGATTCCCCATTCCCTAGACGTTCTTTATTTGATTTGATATTTCCGCATTTTTGTCTGACGATTGTGACAGGATCGCCAAAGGCAAATTTCTCTCTTAAATAGCAAGGTTGATTGGAACAAGCACGGTCATTCGTCCTCCATGTGTTCGATATCCCGCTCGCTGCTACACCGTGCACTTGTGGTAAAACTACAACCGTTCTTTTGGGTCACATCCCGGAGCGATCATCCATCGATTGGGGTTTGCAAAAGATTGGATTCTAATCGATGGGAAGGCCTAGATATTCGATTTAGGTTTATAATCGAGATTCTCTAGACTTGGTTTGCAAGAGATTGGACCAAAGCTAGGATTTTTATTATAAATCTATACCCATATTCGTTTGCAAGAGATTGGACGAATACGAACTATCACGACCTAGATCGTAACTCGAGTTTGCACGAGAGTGGGCTCGAGGGGAGATTGAACGATGATGTCGATCCTAATGCTAGTGGCTTAGGCTAGGGTTTGCAAGAGATTAGGCCCTATCCTAGGTTGCTATAGACCGGCAATAGCGCGAGAGCGTGAGCTTGGTTCTCTATTCAGTTACGACTAGTTCACCTTAACACAAGTCTAGTAATATTGAGATTCACTATTTACAATGATGTATGACGATCCGTAGTAGGAATTTCCTAGCCCTAGACACTTTTATTATATTGTATTTGAATCGATATTTGACCGACTTCTTTATCACCGACACTGACATCCACCACCATTTCCATTACATCATTCCATAACCATCTCCACCAATAAAACATTCGTAGTCGAGCCAACCTAGGATAGATTGGAAACAACACTACATCCTCGTGTTCGATACCCGCTTGCGACTTGACCGTGCGCTTGCGGTAAAATTACAATCGTTCTCCGGGTGTATATCCGGGGCCGATCATGGGCTGAACCCGTTGGAGAAAGAAAAGGGGAGCAGTTGGGATGCGGTTAGGATTTAAAAAATTTTAGATTAAATAAGATTTGATTTTTGATTTGATATTATCCCATTTGATTCGGTTTGAATTCTTTTTTTAAAAGCCAAATTTCGAAATTTAAACTTATAAAATATCATTAACATTTGGAAAATAATATTAAGGGGGGTTATTACGGATTTTTCCCTCAACATCCGAAAATTAAAGAGAGAGTACCGGGACGCTCGCGCCTCCGAGAGGGTCGTGATTACCGGGTCCAGTCACGCATCTGAGCTACAGAATATAATAATAATAACAAATACGAATATACGCTCACGAAACAACATACGCACTAAAAATACGTACGACCAGAAAGTGGTCGTTACAGAAATAAATGCCAACAAACCCTATTTATAAAGCTTAAGATCTCGCACCAAAATCCAGTAAAGATATCCAGCATTTAACGCTGTAAACGGCTATTAACGGGCATAAATCCTAGTCACCAATCAATTGAAGTAGACTGAAGAAGGCTTTTGGAGCCAGTCGCCTGAGGTATTGGCTGAGAGGGTAATTAATGCAGTCAAACGGCTAGTTCCAGACGACTGAAGAAGGCTTTCCAAATGCCTGGGGTACTATGTAAACGTCTGGGTCCATTGCTTCAAATGCCAGTTCAGACTGGGTTTAGATTCAGAGTTACTGGAAATGCCAGTCGATAGTTGGCAGATGTCTGGAGTTCAACATCTAGGTGTTTGTGACACTGTGCAGACGTCTGGATGTAAAGCTTCAGACGTCTGATCAGTTAGCTTGGGAACAATCAGAATTACTAGATTTTTGGTCATCAAGTGACAGACATCTGGAGTTCATCACACATGCATCTGACTCACTATGCAAACATCTGGGATGATAACTTCAGACGTCTGATCAGTCAGACTGCAGAAATAGAGTTACTGGAATTATTGGTCTTTAAGAGCCAGACGTCTGGAGTTCATCACCTAGGCGTCTGTCTCACTATGCAGACATTTGAGATGAGAATATCAGACGGCTGATCAGTCTGAATGTGGAAACAAAGCAATTGAACTTTTAGCTCATGAATGGCCAACCGTCTGAAGTATTCACCCAGTCGTATGACACACTATGCATATGTCTGGTATGAGAACCACAGACGTATGGTCTGGGTTAGGTTTTAGCCATTATAAAATGCATGTACGACAGACGTCTGGAGTTCAAGCACCAGTCGTTTGAGGCGGCTGAAAAACTCTACTTCGAGCTTTTATAAGTCTAACTATATTGGATTCAAATAATGAATGAACTATAATGTTGTGAGTGTCATGGAAGTGAATCTGTCAAGTCTATTCAAGGCTTAACATTCTAATTCAATAAGAAAATGAAGAAATAAAACAATTACATATTAATCCCCTTCACTTCCTATTGAATGCCTTGAAGATTTCCACTTGATTTCTTTGAGTTCATCATTTGATTTCCTAGCATCATTTACTCAAGCTATCGTCGCATTTGATATTCCTTGAATTATATTGACGATGCTTTCATTTACTACAAACCAGGAGATTAGTCACAATTAATCATGTTTGCTCATCATCAACACCAAATTGGGGGATCCAATACTCAACATTCTCCCTCTTTTTGATGATGACAAACAAACCTAAACAATGATAATAATTTTGCTTGAAATCTAAATACTTACTCCATCTGCATTGATGTCAATCACATTAGTCCATTTAATCAAATATAAAATGAAACACTAATGCATATCAATTGTGTGTGTAACACATGTAATGTGTATAATAGATATATAAATACACATGTCATGATATAGAAGTGATACACATGGAGGAAATGATGCATGCAAAATGAGATCAATCAATTCAGGGAGGCCTAAGTCCACTTGGACTTGGTTTCCAAAGGGCTAATCATCTTGGACCCAACATGCTTGGGTACAATGTGCTTATGGTATATTCTATAGGTACCCAAGAAGAGTAAAAAGAGCAATAAAGAGAAAGATTACTCCAAATGCAAAAAGAAAGGATGGATACTCGATAGAAGGTGTTCCAAACATATGATGGGAGACCCAAGCTTGCTCTCCGAAATCATCTGCATCAAGAATGGTGGAATGGATGCTTTCGAAGGCAATGAAAATGGTTCCATCATAGTTATTGGAAAAGTTGGTAATCCATCTAAACCCTTAATAGATAATGTTTATTTGGTTGATGTGCTAAATCATTATCTTATTTCCATTAATTTTCCAATATCAAATCCCAGACACTCTTTATCTTGTCCTAGTCAGCCCTAGAATTCAAAAAAGGTTGTCAAACGTATTATGTGTGTGTGTGTGTAAATCTTCAAATGAGAACATTTCGCACGGTGCGAAAATGTTTTTATTTTTTTTTGAAATTTTTTTTCAAAATTTTTTTTCCACCTTCATTATATGTTGTTATACCCCCCCTCAAAAAATAATTGTTGAGAAATAATGTCATTTGACCTTCGATCAAGGCATTTCAACAAATTGCACGTTTTGAGACCGTTAAATTTGTAACGGGTGGATGTGTTTTCTAATCCCCAACAGATTCACCCATTATTTTCCTTAGGGTATATAGTTGAATGGATTAAACATCAAAAAAAATTTCAAAAAATTTCAAAAATTAAAAAAAAAAGTTTTCGCACGGATTTTTTTGCACCCAAAGATTGCATATATATATATATATATATATATATATATATATATATATATATATATATATATATATATATATATATATATATATATATGGGATTAATGTAGAGCAGGTGACACATGATCTAAAGGATCAGGTGCAAGACACAAAGGGGTGGGCCCCAACGAGTACATGCCCATGTGGGGGCTTGTACTTTCCACCTTTTTTGTGTCTTGCCACCTGATCCATTGGATCAAGTGGCAGCTTTTTTACATTAAATCCTATATATATACATACATACATATATACATACATACATATATATACATATATATATACATACATACATACAATATATATATATATGGTGTGATGAGCGGAAAAACAGGAGCTGGCGATCTTGCCGATCAGGGCGACGGCGGTAAGTGTAGGAGAATATGTGCCTATAAGGCAATTTATCCTAGATATACGTCTTGTTCATACTGTATCTGATACGTATTATTCTAAGTATAAAATCGTTCGTATTAATATGCTTAGATAATATCCATAGACTTATAGTTAGGTACTTACGTATCTAGATAAGATCTCGATTATGAGTAAGTAAGTGACCCAATAGAAACGTAAGTCTTAAACTGTTCGTGGTCATAGATGTGTCGAGAACTGGATATCGACACATCGGATAGACCATTGTGTCTTAGTCTTACCTTAGGGTAATGATGATCTCATAGTCATTCGACTTGGTGAAGTCGGAGACGAGACACAGGTGCTCATTAGAGAATGAGTTCACTGAACGACCACATAAGTTATTAAATGGTTAACTTTAACTGAACTGTCTTTAATATCTCTAGGGTGATAGCTGGTCCTTAAGACCTGAAGTCATTTGTACAAACCTGTGAGTGAACGGTGTAGCTTAGACCAATGATCTAGCTTCGAGACTAGGCCTGCTGAAAGATCTTATGTTGAGCTGCACCCGAAGCTCTCGAGGTGAGTAGATGATTAAGATGGGATTCGTCACTTCCGTTAAAGGGAAGTTAGTGTTTCAGGCTCAGTACAGTCTTTATGTTGAATCCTCGACCGGGGTGCGTTGTAAGAAGTACAACGCGTATACAATAAAGACCGCCGTATACTGACCAATGTTGTCTAATAGGGTTAACAGTAAACCATACCCTAGGCCAACAAGAACACAGTCTTGACGAAGGGACTACGGCTAACGAAGTTCATCACTGACACAGCCAATGTAAACCCAATGATGTTTTTGTCAAAGGGTCGATCACGTTATGATGATTCTGAAACAGGGGCGACAGCTACTGCTCGTAGTGACCGTCGACTAGGGGTTCCGAGCCCCAACCTGTAGTAAGGTCAGGCTGTAGGGTCTCACACTGAGTAGTGTTCGTGTCTTAGTAATAGGAAGATAGAATAGAGAGAAATATCATTTGATGATATTAAATATTCACAAGTCAAGTTGTGAAAGTTAGTCGCAATAGCAATGGGGACAAACGTTAGATTTGATGCAAACCAAAGATTAAACGTGTCGTAAATTGGGTACGAAAAATTTAGTAGGAACGAATATGTTGGAAAGGGTTACCTGGATGACGGGATCGTCCCGGTCTAAACACAGGTTCAAACCGTGTCCAAATCGGAGCTCAAACGAGCCCGGAAACGTGAAAACAGTCCAAGGCGAAGTGGGTTAGACCCACTGGGCTAAAAAGCCCATAGGCAAGGCAAACGGACGCAGCCCGCTGGCTGCAGCGGGTGCACGCCTGCTGCACAGCGGGTGTGGCCCGCTGCAGATGCGGGCGCAGCCCGTTGGCTGCAGCGGGCGCGGCCCGCTGCGGCAGCGGGCGCACGCCCGCTGCCCAGCGGGCGTGCGGCCCGCCTGTGCCTCCCCTTGGGCGGGCGCGCCCGCTAAGCTGGGCGGGCGCGCCCGCTAAGCTTAGCGGGCGCGCCCGCAACTTATGTTGTTTTAGGGTTTTTTGAAACCCCAAATGACGGCTACGAATTTTGATATTTTGCTCAACTTTGAGCAATTGTTTGAGGGGTCAAACGAAGTCGAAATTCGTCACCGTCGGTTCCTACGCGTTCACCATTCGAAGCTCTTCGGATTGATAGCTGTTTTGGTGTCTAAAGTTTAATGTGCAAGGAGAATTAATTAGTTAAAGTTTGCTTTTATGAAAAGCTCACTTTAACTTGAAATTAAGCCAAATTGGCTTAATTGAATTTTTCTCCCTCTTGCGGAATGTCCCACATTGCTTGCAACGAGAGAGTGAGTGCCGACTCCCTATATAAATAGGGGTGCACTCTCCTCGTTGAAAAACACACCAAGCCATCGATCGAGTAGCTCCAGATTTTTAGAGCAAGCTCGATCGGCGACTAAAATCTCTCTCTCTCTTCCTGTTCTCCGGAGTAGCCCTAGCAAGACTACGAAGGGGTTTGGATTCTTGATCCGGACGTCTAAGACGTGGGTTCTTCTCAAGTGAAACTTTCTACCGCGTGTGATCGGCTCAGAGGCGAAAGTCGTCTCGGGCGGATCGGTGCGATGGTGCGAGGCGGCTCAGGAGGATCGAGTCAAAGCGGCTCGGCTACGAGGAGCTTCTGAAGACGGTGCGGTACATCTTGCCTGCTCCAGGGCCAAGATTCCGGGTATGTAGTTAAGTAATTTGTAGTGTAGATTTAATTAGCCGCTTTAGAGTAGATCCCTCTTGGGATGGTCAGATCCACCCCAAGTTGGCATAGATCGGGCTAGGTACTGGCTCCCCAGAGCCTAGCTAAATAGTTTAGCTAGTGTAGAAATTTTGAATTTCTGTTTTCCGATGCGCTTTTGTGCCTCTGTGGTCCGTCCGACTTAGGACGGACACAGATCCAAGCTCTGGGGGTCTGCCAAAACCCCAACAGTGGTATCAGAGCCACGGTTATGCATGTTGATCTTTTAAGCGTTTTTAAATCTTTAAATTTGCTTAAGTTTTCACATACAAACTATTTTTTTAATAGTTTTAAAAAATTGTTTTGTGTTTAAAAATTGTTTTTGCAACACGAAAATTTTGGGACTATTTATTTTATGCGATAAATTTTAAATAGGTCACCAATGTTTAAATACTTTATAAATTTTTTTATGAGATATGAAAAAAAAAATTTGCTATTTAATTTTTATGTAACTTTATAGAAAAATTTTATCTTTGAAATTTAAAATTTTCTTTAGTTACATAAAGGTTAGATATCTTTTGAAAGCTTCTAAAACGATTTCTAAAAGATTTTAAAAGAGTTTTAAAATTGTTTTAAAAATATGTAAATAATAGAAATACTTTATTTTTCATGAGATGAAACATAAACTAGTTTCTTTTTTTACATAGATGTTTCTAAAATTATTTATGTGATATTTTAATTTTAGAAATATGGTTTAAAAATTTTTAAAGCCTAGGTTTAAAATTATTTGATACTTTTATACGACCTAGTTTTTATGCGATGAAATTTTTTTAGGCTTTAAATTTTAATCTTTAATTTTAATTGTTAAAATTTAGATTTGCATGATTTTATTATGTAGATAATTTAAACTTGCAAATACTCATGTATGCAGGGCCGGTTCAAGCATAAATGAGGCCTAAAGCGAAACAAAAATATGTGGCCTAATTAATAAAGCAAAAGATTTTAAGAGTCTTAATATAACTAAATTTAGAAGAACACATGTGAAGTGGGATGTTTATTTAGTTGTGATGTACTCGTCGCAGTCTAATACATTTTGAGCAGGGCTTCTCATCAAGCTTTTTACGTCGAAAAATTAAAATAAAATAAAATCCTTGAGCTATAAGATTCTGGGAGAATTTTTATTCTGTGAGCTATAAAATCCTTGTGGAGTCCATTAATCCAAACTTAAGAAGTTAAAATCGAGGATCTTGGGGGACCTTGGACATTAAGCATATGACTGATTATGTTGTTTTCAATACTTTTGTACCATGCTTCCATTTTTAAAAAAACTTATCTCTAGTATAGAAATTAGCAAAAAGTATCATGTGTGATGTATTTTAATCCATAAAAATTTAGCAAAAAATTGCTGCATTTTAGTCCACCATTTTAGTCCACTTGAAAACTAACTGTACCATACTACCGTCCATATTTTCGTCTTCAGTTTTGACGAACGAACCATAACATAGAATGGTGCAGAAAAAATAACACTCAAACAAAACATATCATCATCATCGATCAAATAATCCCAAAATTCTAATCTTTCATTAAAAAACAAATTAACAATTACCTAGATTTTCAAACCAAGAGCCAAAACCATACCTGTAAGTGAAAACCCCCCAAATTTGGCCATGTGGGATGATCAACGTCAATGTGAGAGCCGGTCGAAATCGTCGGATCACCGGATCGGCTCGCAGTCGCCTATCAGATGAGTAGAACTGGAGCACCGAGTGTGTCCGCGTCCACCGTCTGTGCCGATGTGCGTGTGAGACAGAGTGTGTGAGAGCAGACCGCAGACGGTAGGGTTTTCTCAACCCCTTTTTCAATTTCAACAGTGAGAAAGAGCGGAGATCAGAGAGCAGATCTGTGGAGAGCGGATCTGCGGAGATCGGAGTCGGAGATCGAATCGCCGTAGACTCAGAGAGAGAGAGAGAGAGAGAGAGAGAGAGAGAGAGAGAGAGAGAGAGAGAGAGAGGAGGTACGTCGAGACTCAAATGAAACGGCGCCCGAGTGCAATTAAGGGCTAGGGTTTTCTCAACTAATTTTTCAACTTCTTAGACCTTGGGCAGCTGGGCTATTAAAATTAAAATTTTCAACTTTGTCGGTTCTTCGCTGATGCTGGGCCTTTCAAAATGGTTAATTAAAATTGAATTTAAGCTGGCATGCTGTTGGGCTTAGTAAGAATAGGAATTTTGAGGCCTCTCAAAATTGGAGGCCTAAAGCCACCTCTTGAGTGGCTTTATACTAGAACCGGGCATGCATGTATGTCACAAAATGAAATTTTATTTATGTTGATAAATTAGTTGTTTATTTTTAAATGGACATGTGAACCTTATTAGGTTAGCCATTAAATGTTTTAAAATTTTATGAGAAGAAATTTTAATAAGTTAGTGACATGCTATGTTTGATAAAACAAAACAAAACCTAATACCTGACTAGGTTAGTCCATTTTGTTTGTAAATCATTTCATTAAAACGTTTAATTGATGATTTTCATAAAAGACAAATGTTGAATTGTTTTATAAAATCCTAATTAGATTGGGGTAGCACGTTGAACAAATGAACCTTATAGTTGATAAGTACTTAATAAAAATTGTTCAACCAATCCATAAAATTTCGAATTTTAGGATCCACTAGTTGATAAGGATTAACTAGTCTTCTTAATTAAAAGCCATTTAGTTGTTTGGAAAACATAGAATTGATGAAAACTCCTTCAATGGATCATGATGTCGGTCAATGTGCTTGGCTAAGTTTGCTGGACCAACCTAGCTAGACTGGGTAACAAGTGGTCCTGGCTTAGTCAATTCCCTGGCCGCGTCCGCTGGACCGCAAGGAGTCGATTCATGACTATGTAAGTCCATCGACTATACCTAAGTCAATACGATAATAATCTTGTTCAAGATAAATCGTAGCCCTCCTTGTTTTAGGAGTTGGCAACTGTAAGAAACATGTTACAGTTGTTGAGCTACACTCAAGCCGTGATATGTCAATCTTATAGAAACTGATTTCTTGATTGACATCTTGACCTGACTGAAACCGTTGTCTCATCCTTCGAGCATCGGCGTAAGTCTAACCAAGAATGTAGTCTAAGTCCTGACCCAAACCAACGTGTCGTGCATACACCGAGCGGCGGGGCAAGTCAGGCTAGACACGAAAACAAGGGTCCGACTAGGCTAGCCATTGTGATCCGGTTGAGCACACTCATGATCACAAATGACTAGGGTTAAAAATCGATAGGGAATCATAGTTAATATGATTGACGACGAGTTCGTCTACCGACTGCAGAGTCGGACAACTTGTTGAGATACACTCAAGGTTGTCAGACTCGGGGAGTCGGATCCCTCTCTCACAAATGTTATTTTATAATAAATTGTTTATTATTATGGCTTTAATAAATTTAGTGGGAGAATATAGTTTTATAAAAACCATTAAAACTATACTACGAACTAATACTGACTAAAGTATCTATAAAATGCAGAATGGATTCGGGACTTAGATATATGGTTGAGAAGAACGTGCTGGATGGAACGAACTACAAAGACTGGCTTAGGAACATCAAGTTGGTCCTTTCCCTAGCCGAAATAGGATACGTACTGTTCGAGGACGCTCCGGATAAGCCCGAAGAAGATTCGACCTTCGAGGAAAAGGAAGCCTACAAATTGTACCAGAGGGATGCAGAGAAGGCCAGGTGCCTTACTCTGGCTTCGATGACCAACGAGTTGCAGAGGAAGCATGAACATATGGATGTTCAAAGCATGCTCCTCAATGCACAAGAGGTTTACGGCAAGCGATCTCGAGCTGCCAAGTTCGAAGCCACCAGCAACCTCTGGGGCACCAAGATAGGGGCAGAGCCCGTACAAGATCATGTTATCAAGACGATCGGGTACGTAGAAGATGCCGCCCAGTTAGGATTTGTCTTGGACAATGAGATGTCCACAGATATTATCCTAAAGTCTTTGACTCCTGAGTTTAAGCCTTTCATCACTGGTTTTATAATGAACAGTCTTGAAACGGATCTTCCGGGTCTCCTCAATATGCTTAGGCAGTTTGAGGAGATTGAGAAGAAGCCGATTGCATTGGTTGTTGGCTCTGCATCTTCTGACCGGCCGAAAGGCAAGGGTAAGAAGAGGCAGGTCCCGTAACCTGCGAAGGCAAAGAAAGGGAAGAAAAAGACTAAAGGGGCCCCGTCGAAATCTGAGTGCTTCCATTGCCACAAGATTGGCCACTGGAAGAGGAACTGTAAGATCTATCTTGCAGAGAAAAAGAAGGGGCATACGGATGCCTCTACCTCAGGTACAAATTCAATTCATTAAAACGTAATTATTACCAATCATATAGTATGAGATACTAAAACACATCTGTGTAATGTATACAGGTGGCTGATATGAAGCGGAGATTGGAGAAGTGTGGAGGACGGTCGGCAATTATGCTGCTAGGGCCGTTCAAACGACTTCGAGAGACATGATCAAGAAGAAGATGATACTATTTTAGTATAATAAGATGTATCATTTCTTTTAAGTTGAAAACAATGATTGAGTGTTCTACACTCAAAGTTTATTTGGATAAACAAATTACGGTTCATCTTATGAATCCGTTGTTTTATGAATGTCTCGGGAATTACGTTTGATGTTGAATTGAATTTTGATTGGCTTAAATTTTCTGTGATTGTGGCTTTCTGAGATGGTTGCGAAATTCTCGAATGATGTTGCAAAGCTTCGAAAAATGTTGATTTTCGAGCTGACTTGATGTTATAGTCAATTGGTAGTTAAGTATAGGTTCCAGGGGCGTATAAATTGTGTGTGATCACAATTATACGCATATTAAGATTAATTCTTAATAAACCGCATTTAGTTATTAAAGAGTTAATATTAAATGTGGTTAAAAGAAAAGTACAGTGTAGGACGTTTTAATTGAGTGAGTCAATGTCAAGATTCCTTAAAACGATCTTGACTTGACTCATTCGTCAAACCGAACCTGACACTGGTACATTCCATCTAAAGCACTTATCAAATGGTTATATCTTCGTATATATAATCTAAATATGATTTAGATATAATATTGAAGTATTTAACCAGGCAATTCTCAAAGTCAGTGGGAGCAAGCTCGTATACTTAGTTCCGGTCTTTCGGACTAAGTAAAAAGGATTTCCACCTTAAATAAATCATCTATATAGAACATTGAATCAAAATTGTTTTGATTTAATCGAATATATAGAGACTCAGTGTGTCACGTATGTACTTGACATATTGACACAAGAAAAGTGGAATGAGCTGAGACTAACTCATAGATTATAATGTTAGACCCTACATCTAGATTCTATATGCTAATTGTTAGCTATACAAAGATAGGAAAAATTGATCCAGATCATTTTTCCGAAGGATCAACCCTGTGTGATCAAGAGATGTATTATTTAATCCGTTAAAATTAGTTGTAGATACTCGTTAGTAAAACCACTCTTAGGTTTGTCATATAAATGTCAATATGACCGATATGCTATAACGGTATGAGATACCGAGATAAATAGCCTACGTGCAAGTGGGAGATGTAGGAGAATATGTGCCCATAAGGCAATTTATCCTAGATATATGTCTTGTTCATACTGTATCTGGTACGTATTATTCTAAGTATAAAATCGTTCGTATTAATATGCTTAGATAATATCCATAGACTTATAGTTAGGTCCTTACGTATCTAGATAAGATCTCGATTATGAGTAAGTAAGTGACCGAATAGAAACGTAAGTCTTAAATGGTTCGTGGTCATAGATGTGTCGAGAACTGGATATCGACACATCGGATAGACCATTGTGTCTTAGTCTTACCTTAGGGTAATGATGATCTCATAGTCATTCGACTTGGTGAAGTCGGAGACGAGACACAGGTGCTCATTAGAGAATGAGTTCACTGAACGACCACATAAGACCTGAAGTTAGGTTAGCTGGTCCTTAATATCTCTAGGTGCTCTTTAATATCTCTAGGGTGATGATAGGTTAGATGGTCCTTAAGACCTGAAGTCATTTGTACAAACCTGTGAGTGAACGGTGTAGCTTAGACCAATGATCTAGCTTTGAGGCTAGGCCTGCTGAAAGATCTTAGGTTGAGCTGCACCCGAAGCTCTCGAGGCGAGTAGATGACTAAGATGGGATTCGTCACTTCCGTTAAAGGGAAGTTAGTGTTTCAGGCTCAGTACGGTCTTTATGTTGAATCCTCGGCCGGGGTGCGTTGTAAGAAGTACAACACGTATACAATAAAGACCGCCGTATACTGACCAATGTTGTCTAATAGGGTTGACAGTAACCCATACCCTAGGCCAACAAGAACACAGTCTTGACGAAGGGACTACGACTAACGAAGATCATCACTGACACAGCCAATGTAAACCCAATGATGTTTTTGTCAAAGGGTCGATCACGTTATGATGATTCTGAAACAGGGGCGACAGCTACTGATCGTAGTGACCGTCGTCTAGGGGTTCCGAGCCCCAACCTGTAGTAAGGTCAGGCTGTAGGGTCTCACACCGAGTAGTGTTCGTGTCTTAGTAATAGGAAGATAGAATAGAGAGCAATATCATTTGATGATATTAAATATTCACAAGTCAAGTTGTGAAAGTTAGTCGCAATAGCAATAGGGACAAACGTTAGATTTGATGCAAACCAAAGATTAAACGTATCGTAAATTGGTTACGACAAATTTAGTAGGAACAAATTGTTGGATCCTGTGGATGGCAAACAACACTAGAAGGGGGGGTTGAATAGTGTTGTGTAAATAATAAATCTTTTTCGATCGTTAATTAAAAACCCTTCTAATGTTGCCTAAGAAACCAAGTAGAGTGATCTACGCTTGGTTCTTAATCAACAAGTTAATCTTATAAAAATATAAAAGATAAACAATTATGATTACAATCAGATAAGAGATCTTTACACACAGATAGATCTTTACACAGCGGAATTAAATGTACAATCTTTGTAATATGCAAATGAACAAAGAATTACAAAGATATAATAATAACAAAGTAAATAAGAATTGCTTGCAGAGATAAATAATCAAACACAGAAAATGCAAACGCAAAGACAATGATTTTTATCCTGGTTCCCCACAACCCTGGGTACGTCCAGTCCCCGACCAATCCGGTACGAGATTTCCACTATTGCCTTAGCAATACAAATACCTAGCCTCACTAGGATTTCCGACCACCTAGACTTGTCTAGGATTTTACCCTTGCCTCACAACCCGAGGACTTTACATTGCCTCACAATCCGAGGACTTTTCACAAACACCTTGCCTACAACAAGGATTTACAACCACCCTTATCACCAAGGGACTACAAGTAAAATCAAATCCAATACACCACAATGAATTAGTGGAGATTGGTTTTTACACCCAATAATTCTATAGCCAAGATTAAATTTGCAATAGTGCTTAACGTGGCTAAAAGAATTTAAATCGTTCGTAGATCACACAAAGAATATGAATTTATTCAATGTGATCTAGAATCTAGATGTGTTCTTAGATCACACAAAGAATATGAAATTATTCAATGTGATCTAGAATCTAGATGTTTCAAAAATCCTTTGAGAATATAAAAAATCAAAGAGAAGAATTTTGAAAACCAATTTGCAATAGCCAAATAATAATAATGATCTTAAAAAGAATTATAAAGAATATAAGCAATAAGATCAGAAATAGAAAAACCGATTTGGCTATGAAGAACTTTGAGAGCGATGAGAACGATGAGATCTTTTGAGAGAATAATAATTTTGCTCAAGAGTAAATTGGTGTGGAAAATGTTCTCATAGGGTCTATATTTATAGAGCCAAAGGAGAATTCAAAATAATTCAAATCAAGTTTAACTTTAGCCCAAAAATCAAGCAATGAATAAATGAGAGAGTGAATCAAGGAATTCTGGTCGCACAGCTGGTAGTCGACTCCCTAACTTTGGTAGTCGACTCCCAGAGTGTTTCAGAAAAAATCTGCTACAACTGGTAGAAGACAGAAATCAGTGTAGTGAACTACTGGGTGTTTGTAGTTGACTACAAATTGAAACTTAGCTTCTATGAAAAGTATGCTCTCAAATAAGTTTAAAATGAGTTTTAAAAACATTTTAGAAAATCATTTTGTGTGTGTACAAATTCTTCTTGGCTTTGACATAATCCTAAGAAAATGAAAACCAACTCACACACTAGACTCTATGAAGAACTTGAAGCTATGGTTGAGCTTGAGCTAGTTGCATATGCTTCACTTGAATTTGAGCTCCTCTTTAGCTTTAGCTTGAGCACATTCTTTGAGCTTCATCTTTGAACTCTTCTTGTGCTTGAGCTTTGAAGTTGCGAGCTAAATTCATCTTCATCTTCAATGTGTGTGGTTGAAGTTCTTCTTCTCGGAGTATGTTTCGAGCTTCAATTAGCTTATTGCACAACCTACACACTTAAGTAGTATGATTAGTAATTTAACAACATTTGGTGTGATCATCAACAAAATAAACCACTTGGGGTGGGACTAGATTCCCATCACAAATATATTGGAAAGAGTTACCTGGATGACGGGATCGTCCCGGTCTAAACACAGGTTCAAACCGTGTCCAAATCGGAGCTCAAACGAGCCCGGAAACGCGAAAACAGTCCAAGGCGAAGTGGGTTAGACCCACTGGGCTAAAAAGCCCATAGGCAAGGCAAACGGGCGCAGCCCGCTGGCTGCAGCGGGTGCACGCCCACTGCACAGCAGGCGCAGCTCGCTGCAGAAGCGGGCGCAGCCCGCTGCAGGAATGGGCGGGCGCCCGCTGGCAGCAGCGAGTGTGGCCCGCTGCAGATGCGGGCGCAGCCCGCTGCAGCAGCGGGTGGGCGCCCGCTGGCAGCAGCGGAAAGCAGGCGCGGGCCCGCTGCGGCAGCGGGCCAGTGCCCGCTGCTTGCAGCGGGCGTGCGGCCCGCCTGTGCCTCCCCTTGGGCGGGCGCGCCTGCTAAGCTTAGCGGGCACGCCCATAACTTAAGTTGTTTTAGGGTTTTTTGAAACCCCAAATGACGGCTACGCATTTTGATATTTTGCTCAACTTTGAGCAATTCTTTGAGGGGTCAAACAAAATCGAAATTCGTCACCGTCGGTTCCTACGCGTTCACCATTCGAAGCTCTTCGGATTGATAGCTTGTTTGGTATCTAAAGTTTAATGTGCAAGGAGAATTAATTAGTTAAAGTTTACTTTTATGAAAAGCTCACTTTAACTTGAAATTAAGCTAAATTGGCTTAATTGAATTTTTCTCCCTCTTGCGGAATGTTCCACATTGATCGCAAGGAGAGAGTGAGTGCCGACTCCCTATATAAATAGGGGTGCACTCTCCTCGTTGAAAAACACACCAAGCAATCGATCGAGTAGCTCCAGATTTTTAGAGCAAGCTCGATCGGCGACTAAAATCTCTCTCTCTCTTCCTGTTCTCCAGAGTAGTCCTAGCAAGACTACAAAGGGAGTTTGGATTCTTGATCCGGACGTCTAAGACGCGGGTTCTTCTCAAGTGAAACTTTCTACCGCGTGTGATCGGCTCAGAGGCGAAATTCGGCTCGGGCGGATAGGTGCGAGGGTGCGAGGCGGCTCAGGCGGATCGAGTCAAAGCGGCTCGGCTACGAGGAGCTTCTGAAGACGGTGCGGTACATCTTGCATGCTCCAGGGCCAAGATTCCGGGTATGTAGTTAAGTAATTTGTAGTGTAGATTTAATTAGCCGATTTAGAGTAGATCCCTCTTGGGGTGGTCAGATCCACCCCAAGTTGGCATAGATCGGGCTAGGTTCTGGTTCCCCAGAGCCTAGCTAAATAGTTTAGCTAGTGTAGAAATTTTGAATTTCTGTTTTCCGCTGCACTTTTGTGCCTCTGTGGTCCGTCTAACTTAGGACGGACACAGATCCGAGCTCTGGGGGTCCGCCAAAACCCCAACAGTAAGGACCTCTTATCTGGCGGTCAGGACTTCACAAACTCTACTGTGTTGCCAGATCTGCTGGGTAGAAGCGGGTCAATCAGCACTGCTGGAGGACCAAATGTATTGGGGGGAGGAGGGCTTTCGAGATCTGCTGCGCTGAGGTCTTCAGACGGAAACGGTGAATCATATGGTCTGGGGGGGAGGTCTTGCGAGATCTAATGGGCGGAGGTCCACAGAAGGAAACAGAGGTATAATTTTAGAGACTGTGAAGGGGGCAGACAACGAAGTTGCAGTTGCTGATGAAGGCAAAGGAGGCTGGAAGGTTGTCTCGATGAGGAAGTTTAATAGTGGATCAGGATTGCGCGACGTCGGGAATCATGGGGGCAGATTGAAAGGAGATCCGCAGCCCTCTAGGCACCGTTCAGCGAGAGGTAATAACCCTCACTCATTCAGACGTTTTGAGATTAAGGGAGTTGAACGTAAGGTGCCTGTTAGATTGCCTGTAAGACCAAAAATTGATATTACAATCGATACTACGTTGGTGAAGCAATCATGGTCGGATGTTTGCGCTAATAGGAGGAAATATGACTCTGACATGGTAATGACCTATGTACCACCCATTGTGAAGGAGGATGGCTCACAAACAGGGTGGGTGACAACGGCTCTCATGGCTAGAGGAGCCGAGCAGTGGAAGAACACTCTTGTGGGGTATGTGCTAGGTGACATACCTTATTACAGCCAAATTCACGCCTGGGTTGATAGACTATGGCACATCAAGAGAGGGCTATGAGTGTATAGCCAGGAGAATGGTTTCTTTTATCTCAAATTTGTACATGGGGATGAATGTGAGAGGATTCTGCACGGAGGGCCATGGATGTTTGATGGTCGACTTGTTGTTCTTCAGCAATGGAGCCCCACACTCAAACATGAAAGGGATATTCTCTCCTCAGTGCCGGTATGGGTGCAACTTCATGGAGTTCCACTTGGAATGTGGACTCTGGACATTTTGAATATAATGGCATCTCTAATCGGTAACCTGATTTGCTTGGACAAGCTCACAGCTAAGAAAGAACACATCTTTTATGCCAGATGCCTGATTGATATCAGTGCCAAGAAGCCTATCCCGCATCAAGTGGTTGTTGAAATGGAAGGGGGCTCTCCGATTCCTATTGATGTCCATGTCGAAGGAGAACCTCCGAGATGCAGCAATTGTATTTGCGTCGGCCATACGGCAACTCAATGTCCTGATATGATAAAGCCCCCTTCAATCCAAAAGGAGTCAGGTCAGACCAATGCTACTCATGGGAAGGGGAATGAGAGTGTTACTGAAACACCTAATGTGTTGGATGAGGTTTTTAAGCAAAGCACCATTCTTGAGAAGGGGTCAAGCTTGGGTAGTACAGAAGGGGTGCTGGAACCTGTCTTGGAGCAATCGGAACAACGTGATGGACACTTGCTTATCCCAACCACAGATGATGAAAGCCCTGGGGGAGGATAAAGGAGCTACAGATCCTACAGCATTCTCATCAATTGTCTAGCGGTATAAGAACTCCTGGACAAGCTCCAACTGGGAATGAAAGACCCGACACTGTAGTGGGTGTTACAGAACAATCCAATCCCAATAGCCTTGAGGAGAGAACAGCTTGCTGTAACCCAGATGGAAGGCCAATGAATGAGGGAGACTCGGGTAATCTAATTTTAGAGGGACTACCAAATTCCAATATCCTGGGAAGCCATCAGATTGAAGTATTGGTGACTCCCTTCCCTGCGGTTGTTACAGAACTACCTGCGGCCACTACACAATTGCCTGAAGGATCCCCTGAACTATTGCAGGAAGTTGGGACTACTCCGTTTCCAGGTAATAAATCAAATACCACTAGTGTTTCTGAAAGTTTAACATCACTCCAACAACCTACGGGGATTTTTAAAGACTGCCCTCCCCAAGGACCTGAAAGCATGACTGCACCCGATCCTATGACTGTTGTGAACCCAGAATGGCAGGCCGAGAAGACATTTGATGTTGATTATGGGATTGGTACCAAGAAGATTCCTAATAAGTCTCTAAGCCAGGTTATGCCAGTAGGTGGATCAAGGAAAAGCATGAGACTTCGTGAGGGGGCGTCGGGGAAGCCTCTCCAGCCGGTTGATTGATGTGTATTTTCGTATGGAATACGCGAGGTCTAAACAACTCCGTTAGAAGGAGAGACCTTCGCGACAGAATGAAATTAATTCAACCTTCAGTTGTTTTTTTGGTAGAGACAAAACTGAAAATGAGAAATGGGAAATGGAAATCTTGCTTTCCTAAGGAGTGGCTTTTATTTGATAACTTCTTGATGCATTCGGGAGGGCGGATTTTAATGGGTTTGGACAGTTCAATTTGGCAAGCTACGGTCCAATCAATTTCTAGCCAACATATTACTCTAAAATGCAGTAACAAAGGGGGTCTTTCAGTGGTGATTACTGGTGTTTATGGTTCAAACCAAAGTACCGAGCGTCAAACTCTATGGAATCATCTTGTAGCAGATGCATCACTAAACGATGGAAATGGAAGGCTGATTGGTGAAGATTTTAATTGCATTAGAGGAGAAATTGTGATGCTAAAGTTTTGGAAGAATTCAATGAATGCTTAATCAAATGCTCTCTAACAGATGTCAAATGTGTGGGCCAATCGTTTAGTTGGTGCAACCAGAGATTGGGAGATAATCGTATTGCTGCTAAGTATTTGTAATTCGAGGTGGCTTGACTTACTGTCAGATACCTTTGTGGAGTACCTGGACCCCCTTACCAGTGATCACTCCCCTATGTTGATCAAATTGCATTCCAAGGTAAATACGTACCCTAAGCCATTCAGATTTTTTAATGCATGGATTAAACTGCCAGGTTACAACGAGGTGCCTGCAACGTCGTGGAATCACCAAGTGAAAGGCTCTCCTATGTACAAATTCTACACAAAGCTTCGAAACACTAAAACCATGCTCAATATCTGGGCGAAGAATTACAGAATTAGCAATGAAATTTCGGTTTGCAAATCTAAACTTCAGGAGGTCCGTAATAACTCCGCATTGCATTCTGATGTCAATTTGCAATCTTCTGAGCGGGAACTGGCTAAGAATCTAGCAAATCTAATTGAGCTGGAGGAGGAGATGCTTCGACAGAAGAGCAGACAAGATTGGCTGAGTCTGGGGGATAGCAACTCTAAGTTCTTCTACACAGCAATGAAGGCTAGGCAAAATCATAATAACTTGGGACATCTGGTTGATGCGGATGGGAATCTTTATAACTCATTTGAGGATCTTAGGAACAATGGCCCTGACTTCTATAAGTCCTTATATACTCAGACTACTTACTGGAATGTTTTCCCTAAGTTGGTCCACAAACGCATACTAACTACTGATGCTGCTACCTGGCTTGAGAGAAGAGTTTCTAATGATGAAATCAAGGAGGCGGGTTTCCAAATAGGGGTGGATAAATCCCCTGGGCTTGATGGCTTTAATGGATATTTTTTCCAGCATGGATGTAGCACTATAGGTAAAGATTTAACTGATGCCATTAAATCTTTTTTCCGTTCTGGTTCTCTTATGCATCCTTTAAATCACACCAATCTTACCTTCGTGTCTAAGAGCTCTAATGCATCTGGTTTAGGAGATTATAGACCCATTGCTTACTGCAATGTTACCTACAAGGTAATCAGTAAAATTATTTGTAATAGATTGAAATTGGTTATCCATGAACTAATTTCTCCCAACCAGTCGGCATTTCTCAAAGGAAGGCTGCTTTCTGATAGTGCTCTTCTAGCCCATGAACAGATCCGTGATTTTAGCAACCCTATGGGTGCCAGAGCTTGTCTGAAATTGGATTTAAGGAAGGCTTTGGATAGTGTCAATCGCAAATTTATTTTCTATATTCTTCATCGAATGGGATTTGGCAGGAGATTTCTCTGTCGGATTAAGGAATGTATTTCTACACCAACATTTTCGGTAATGATAAATGGGCCTCCTATTGGTTATTTTGAAGGAAATAGGGGCATCAGACAGGGAGACCCGCTATCCCCATTTCTTTTTGTCATTACCATGGAAGCATTTTCCGTATTAGTTAATAAATCCATATCCCAACACAGTATACATCCAATGAGGCGATCAGGGGCCATATCTCATCTGCTCTTTGCTGATGACCTACTACTTTTTTGCAGAGCTAATAAGCATACTTTCTGTGGTGTGAAATCACTTCTGGAAGACTTCTCTAATCTTACTGGCCTGGTAGTAAATTGGGATAAAAGTACTTCGATTTTCAGCAAGGGAACTAAGAACCCATTATGCTTGGCTAATCTTCTGGGGATCAGACTTGGAACTTCAATCAATACTTATCTTGGCATGCAACTATCTTCTAATTACCCAAAACCATACATGTACAACAGGCTGATAGACAAGTGTAAAAAGAGGCTTGTGGGCTGGACATCTACCATGCTATCAATTACGGGTCGAATTGATCTTGTTAGAACTGTTATTTATGGCATGCTAACTTTTTGGATGCAGGCCTACCGAATACCAAAAACCATTCTATGTACCATTTCTTCTGCATGCAGGAAGTTTATCTGGGGTTCTTCTCATATATGGGCCTGGAAAGACATTTGTACTCCCAAGGAAGAAGGGGGAGTGGGGCTACGATTGCTACATGATCTTAATATGGCTGCTGGAGTAAGGCTTACATCGCGTATATTATCTACTGATCGGCTTTGGGCATGTTATATGAGAAATAATTACAGGGTCGCAGGAAATTTTTTTTCGGCCAAAGGGAAACCATGCCAATCTGTCACGTGGAAGTTCTTGCTTCATTGTAGACGGTATTCCAAACTTTTGATCAAGCGCCAAATTCGAGATGGCACTAACACCCTCTTTTGGCATGATAATTAGTTGCCAAGTGGGCCTTTAAGTGAATCATTTGATGTTCTTATTGATGCATCTCACAAAAAGGTTTCAGAATATTGGGATTCGACTACAGCAAGTTGGAAAAATGATCCGTCTCTAATCTCCATTATGCCTCAGCTATAGCATGCGTCACTTTCCCCAGGTTCTGACGAGTGGCGTTGGGCGCCAGGAGCTAATTTCAATTTTGCCGAAGCATGGAATGGAGTCAGGCATCACAGATTACTCTTCCCCTATTGTAAACTTGTTTGGTTTAATAAAAATGTGCCTAAGATGTCTTTATCCCTGCTTAGAGCATTCCAGGGAAAACTCCTAACGAAAGATAAGTTGCAAGATTGGGGGGTTTGCACTGAAGCGAGATGTGTTCTATGTGATTCGGATATGGAAGAAAATTTAGACTACCTGTTCTTCGAATGCGACTACACCAAATATATTCTATACAGGAGCCTCCTAAACCTGGGTGTATCAGACCACATTGAACCCCGGCTGCCTAAGGTGGGAGATTACTACTTATTACATTTTGCTAAAAAAGATACCTTAAGTTTATTGGCGAAGACTGTCCTAGCTGCAATAGTTTGGCATATCTGGAAAGAAAGAAATGGTAGGATTTTTGAAGGGATTAAAAAACAGAGAACGGTCCTCTTTGAGGAATTAGCTTCAGATGTCAGAATTATCCTTAAGGATCAAGAACCCGACTCATCATTTGTCAAGTAAGCAATGGATAGATGGGATTTTAGAGATGCAGGATAGTTTCCTTCCTGTTAACTAGCTTTTGTGCTTAGAATTTGTTTGAGAAGATGGGTCTTCCAGTAGATGGTGACAGCACTTGTGCACTATCCCCTCTCTTGAATTACCCACCTTTGATGAGCAAATTGTAATCTTGTATATTGTATATTTTTGCATATTCTTCAATAAAGATTCACACTAACCTTTCAAAAAAATATACATACATACATACATACATACATACATACATACATACATACATACATACATACATACATATGCCACCTCATCTAATAGATCAGGAGCCAAGACACAAAAAGGTGGGATCTTGGCACCTGATCTATTAGATAAGGTGCCACCTGATATACATGAGTCTCATGTGTGTGTGGGGTTAAGCCATAACGCCATATATATGGTGGCGTTGTGGCTTAACCACACACGTCACCATATATATACATACTAGTCATAACCCGTGCACATGTGCACGTGGACTGGAAAAAAATGGTCGGAAAGGGTGGGAGAATAAAAAGTGTGGGTGGGTGTGTGGGGAGGGTCCAGGGGCAAAAATACAAAAACCGGGGTTGTATATGCAAAATTCCCCACAAATAACACGTGCACATGTGCACGTAGACTGTAAAAAATTTTCGAAAAGGGGAGCGAATAAAAAGTGTGGGTGGGTATGTGGGGAGGATCCAGGAGCAAAAAAAGCAAAAATCGGGGTTGTATGTGCAAAATTCCCCACAAATAAGCCATGCACATGTGCACGTGGACTCGGAAAAAAAGGTTGTGTGCGGTGAGCATTTCTGAGTTTTGAGTGGCCGCGTGCGGTGAGAAATTCTGAGTTTTGAGTGGTTGTGTGCGGTGAGCAATTCTGAGTTTTGAGTGGTTGTGTGCGGTGAGCAATTCTGGCAAAATTCCCCATCTCCTCTCTTATTCCACAAAATCGCATCTCTTATCCAATTTCTTTTGTCCAAATTCTCCTATCCAATTTCTCTTGATAACATCCCTCAAATAAAATATAGCAAATAATTCTAGCAAATAACCCGTGCACATGTGCACGTGGACCAAAAAAATGGATGTGTTCGGTGAGCAATTCTGAGTTTTGAGTGGTTGTGTGCGGTGAGCAATTCTGAGTTTTGAGTGGTTGTGTGCAATGATCAATTCTAAGTTTTGGACTAGCAGAAGCTTGTTCACCTCCCACACCACCGCAACTAAAATTAATGTAAAATTAGTGTAAAATGAAATGACATTATATGAAGATGGGAAAAAATTAGTGTAAAATTGCTCACCATTGTAAGTGATGACCTTACCCTCAGTCGCCATTGTCGAGGAAATGAAATGAATGAAATCTCTCTCCCAACTCTCAGAATGCGATGGATCCCCAACATTCGTTGATCTGCTTATGTTTTAGAGATGGGTTAACCACAATTTATACGCGGCTGAGGTTGTTGGGGAAGAGAGGGAGGGATGGAGAAAACAAGATGTTCCCCAAAATTTACAGTGGGTGAGCTGGGATTTAAGAGATCAATGATTTCTTTTTCAAACTTTCAAAACTCTCCCTAAAATTCAAACTCCACCCCCAAGTTTTTCCCTAAAATTTCAAAATTTCAACTTATTTTGTTTGTCCTAGTCAGCACTTTAGTTTGTCCCAGTTAGCATTTCTGTGTCCACGTAGGATTTCTGTGTCCACGTAGGACAAATCTTTGTCATAGTAGGATAAGATTAAAAATCTTCATCCTTTATAGAATACATACATACATACATATATACATATACATACATACATACATACATACATACATCTATTATACATTTGACAACGTTTTTTGAATTCTAGGGCTGACTAGGACAAGATAAAGAGTGGCTGGGATTTGATCTTGGAAATCAATGGTTGAGATTGGATTTTATGAAAATTTTAGTGGAAAAACTTAAATTTTGGTGGGAAAAGTGTCTTGGAAACCAAAACTTTGAAATTAGAAGTGTCTTGGGAAAGATTGTGGAAATTAAATTTGGGGAGAAAGTGCATTGGGAACCTAAACTTTGAAATTAGCAGTGCCTTGGGAAAGATTATGGAGATTAAATTTGTGGGAAAAGTGTCTTGGGAACCTAAACTTTGAAATTAAAAGTGCCTTGGGAAATATTGTGGAGATTAAATTTGGGGGGAAAAGTGCCTTGGGAACCTAAACTTTGAAATTACAAGTGCCTTGGGAAAGATTTAGCGGAGCAACAAATTAGCGTAAAAATACCCTGAGGTTTTTTGTTCCGCGCATGCGCCGATTTTTTTACGCTAATTTGTTGTTCCGTGCCGAAGGCGCGACGCCAAATTTGTTGTTCGACGCTGAATTTGTTGTTCCGCGCCAAAGGTGTCCCTACCGCTAAATATTTTTACGCTAATTTATTGTTCTGTTAAATTGTGGCTGTGGAAATAATTTTTCGGGGAACAAAGATTTCGCGGGGGAAATCTTAAATGAACCGTGCCCGCGTGCACGGGTTATGTCTAGTGTGTGTGTGTGTGTGTGTGTATATATATACATATATATATGTATGTATGTATGTATGTATGTATGTATATCTATATATGGTTGCAAAGGAACTATCGCCAAGTCAATCATACCTTCTTATCTCTCATTCCAAAAAATGCCAACGCTTCTGGGCTCGGTGATTACAGACCCATCGCCTGTTGTAATGTTTTGTATAAAATCATCAGCAAAATCCTTTGCAACCGGCTCAAAAAGCAGTCATTGAGCTCGTATCTCCTAATCAAGCTGCCTTCTTGCAAGATCGATTACTTGCTGATTGTGCCTTACTCGCGCATGAGCATATCAGGGATTTCAATTGCCCTATGGGGTCCAGGACCTGCCTCAAGCTAGATTTGAGGAAAGCTTTTGATAGCGTGAACAGAGAATTTGTCTATTTTATGTCACATCAGATGGGGTTTAAGCATAAATTCATCAGTTGGATATGTGAGTGCATCTCTACTCCGTCCTTCTCTGTCATAATTAATGGTTCTCCCTTTGGTATGTTTCAATCCAATAGGGGGCTGATGCAGGGAGACCCCCTCTCCCCTTATCTCTTCGTTATTGTAATGGAAGCCTTCTCGTTGCTTATGGCTAAGGCCAGTGCCACGCGCAGTATTCAGCCTATGAAAAGAATTGGCGCAATTACTCATCTTCTTTTTGCTGATGACTTGCTGGTTTTTTGCCGTGCCAATGGGGAATATTTTAAGGGGTTGAGAGACCTTCTTACCACATTCAAGCACTTCTCTGGTCTTGATGTTAACTGGAGTAAAAGTGCTAGCATATTTAGCAAGGGGGTCAGGGGTGCTGGTAACCTGGCTGACATTTTGGGCATTAAAAGGGTGCAGTCACTATCCACTTACTTGGGCCTCCCTCTCTCTGCCAAGTACCCTAATGCCTCCATGTATGGCCGTTTGATCGATAGATGCAAGAGCAGGTTGCAGGGATGGTCCTCATCTTTATTATCTATCGCCGGTTGCATTGAGCTTGTCAAAACTGTCATCTACGGCATGGTTGTTTTCTGGATGCAGGCTTTTCGCATCCCTAAGTATGTCTTGCACACTCTTACTTCCTTATGCAGAGGTTTCATTTGGGGTAAAAATCACCTCTGGGCTTGGGAGGACATTTGTGTGCCGAAGCAAGAAGGGGGAGTGGGGCTTAGAAACTTTACTGATCTGAATAATGCATATGGTGTTAAATTGACTTGTCGAATGCTTACTCATGGGGGATATTGGGCTGATTATATGAGGAGGCACTATATGAGTAGCACGGGCTTATATCTGGCCAAATCTCATCCTATGCAATCTGGCTCATGGAAATTCATTTTGCATTGCCGTGAATTCACTAAGAAACTCACTCGACGCATTGTTAGAGATGGGGCTTCCACTCTCTTCTGGTATGATAACTAGCTTCCCTGTGGAGCTCTTAATGATATCTATGATTTCCCTGTTGGAGAGGAGACCTACACGGTCAGGAGCTATTGGAATGATGCGGGTTGGACTCACTGTAACTCTCTCATTAATGTGCGACACTTAATTGATTCGGTGGTCTTAGCTGATGGCGATGATTCTTGGGCTTGGCACTCCAAGTCTCCCACCTTACGGGATGCCTAGGCGGGATCCAGGGTCATTAAACCATTATTTCCCTATCACAAGGTGGTCTGGTTTCAGGGGCATATCCCCAAGATGACTATCACTTTACTGCGAGCTTTCCATGGGAAACTTCTTACCCGGGACAAGCTCGTACAATGGGGAGTGGCCACTTCACCCTTTTGTGTTTTATGTTCTGATAATGCACATGAAAATATGGATCATATATTTTTTGAGTGCAGTTATACTAATTACCTCCTTTGCAGGAGTTTTCTGAAACTGTGGTTCATTTCTGCTTTACCGTCCTCTTTAGCCGGTGTTGGTGATCTTATTCTCAATCATTTTCACAGCAAAGGCACCACAGGAAGATTGGCCAAGACAGTCTTAGCAGTGATGACCTAGCACATTTGGAGAGAGAGAAACAGGAGAATCTTTGAGGGTAGCAGTCAAATACGGACAGTTCTCTTTGATGATATTGTTGAGGATGTCAGAATTGCGTTGCGACATGTGGTTTGGGAGCAGGATGAGGCTGGTGCCCCCCCTTCAAATTGGGGGCTATTAGATTAGGCTGATCTATCCATGTATTTTGGTTTTCTTCTTTGGCTCTACGAGTAGTGGAAGGTGTTATGTTTTGGTGGAGGTAATGGCGCCTGTGCCTTATCTCCCCTTACAAACATCCTTCTTCCACCCCTGTGAGAGCCTTGTATTTTTTCATTAGATTCAATAAAGATGCAAAGCATATTCTTAAAAAAAATATGTATGTATGTATGTATGTATGTGTGTGTGTGTGTGTGTGTGTGTGTGTGTGTGTGTGTGTGTGTGTGTGTGTGTGTGTGTGTGTATATATGGTGACGTGTCTGGTTAAGCCACAACGCCTTATGTTTCCCATTATTCGTGAGAGAGAGAGAGTGTGTGTGTGTGTGTGTGAATAATGGAAAACATATGGCATATGTTGTATAATAGAATAATGGGAAACATACGGCCTATGTGGCTTAGCCACTTATGTCACACTCTAAAACTCAATGTGACATGTTTTCTATTAGTCTCATATATAATTTTCTATTATTCACACACACACACACACATGTGTGTGTGTGTGTGTGTGTAGAGAAAACTGGAAATAGGGTGTCATATGAGAAAAACATCTCCCATGTCGGTTAGAAATTCCACCCTCCCCATATTTTTTGGACGATCGGCACAGTTGAAGTTGATCTACATATCCTTAAATATATCAAAAATCTTGTTATTTACATATTGTTTGCACATGCATCAGATCGTTAAAATTTCAATGGTTTTATGATAATTGAACATTTTCAACGTCTAAATTAAGCACCAAAAAGCCTAGGGTTCACTAGATCTTTAGTTTTTTTTGGGGTTTTATAATATGTAAAACAAGTTGAACTATAGTAATCAACCCAAATAATATGGGGATGCTGGAATTTCTAACCGACATAGGAGATGTTTTTCTCCCATGACACCATATTTACTGTTTCCTCTATATATGTGTGTATATAAATGTATGTATGTGTGTGTGTGTATGTATGTATGTATGTATGTACGTATATATGTATATGGATTCATGTAGATCATGTGGCACTTGATCTAATAGATCAGGTGCAAGACACAAAAAGGTAGGCCCCCCGACGAGTAAAAGCCCTTGTGGGGCTTGTACTTTGCACCGTTTTGTGTCTTGGCACCTGATCCATTAGATCAGGTGCCACCTTTTCTACATTAAATCCATGTGTGTGTATATATATATGTACTAGTATATAACGGGCACGGTTCATTTAAGATTTTCCCCACTTTAAATTTTAAATCCCCTAATTTTAAACGAACTGCAATAACTAAAGCGTAATAATTATTATTTCGTTCCACAAAAAATATCAGTTCCTCCAAAATTTTGTTTTCAACAATACAACCCCCCCCTTTCCAAAAATTGTAGTTTACCCAAAAATTTAGTTCCCCAAAATTTTCATAAACTCTCATCCTAACCATTACCTCCTCAAGAACTAATCATCATGTTAAGACATTTGATCATCCTGTTAAGACATTTATTTACAGTGTGCATGTATTGTTTTGCTTGATATGGTTTTCATTCAATTTGATCATCCTATTGAAACTGTGCTATTTCAATTTAAGTGTGCAAAAGACAGGTTGTATATCAATTTCTTACATTACGACATGTATATCCATGTATCATCACTATTCTATTTTCACATCCTTGCTCTGTGCATACTTCTTTAGTTGTGTATCTCTATTGTAGGTCACAGTTCCCTCAGTCATTTGCAATGTAAGTTTTCCATGTCATTGTAATTATGCATGGTTTCATTCAGATGTCTAACAAATGTTAATCATCTCATATGTTGCTCTTAACTAATTAAGCTTTGACTACATTGAGTGGAGACTCACTTGCTACGTCCCATCATCTTGATAAGGAAGTAAAGGCCGCTGCATATAATGGGAAGAAAGCTACATATGCTTTGGGTACATTCGGTGTTTGCAATGCGTATTATTTATGAGGGTACGGGTCGTGTAAATATTCCTTTTCCTTATTATCCTCTAATAATCCTGCTTTTCCTGACAGATTGATAAATAGCATAGATAAGTTACTTACTATTATTATTTTCAGTATACCAATGGTTGGAATGTTCTAACTCTAAAACCCCTTGTGCCAAATGGTAAATAGTCATTAGACTTATGATTTATCTGAAAACTTTTTTATCATTTTTTTACTGTGACACTTTACTCTCTCCTCAGAAATAGTATTCAACACTTTTTTAATAACAATGGAATAAACTAATCCACTTTTTTTCTCTTGACATCATAAGATCACAATTCAGTCATCATCGATGTTGTCCTACCGCTGTTGTCCTACCGCTGAGACTCTTGATTCCATATTCAGATGAAACACCTCAAAGATCTATTTCCCAATGGCATTACCAAGCAAACTTATGGAGTTCGTAGCCCCTCAATGTTGCCGAGAACAGCACAAAATGAATGTATCATTATTTTGGAGTCATGTACAAGGTATTAATGATACAGAAACTTGTAAATGTTTATACACAGCAGTAAATTCATATACACCTCAATGTTGGAGAGAACGACACAACATAAATGTATCATCACTTTGGAGTCTTGTACAAACTATCATTGATACAAAAATCTAATACCATGCTTCCAATGTTTATACGTAGTAAAATGATGATACATAAACATGTAAATGTTTTGTGCAGCTAATGTTATAAACCCGTAAACCTCAATGTTACAGAGCCTGATACTCAGCCCTCTTTGCATCCATGTCTGCTTGCCTTGTCTCTTCATGTTTCTTCATCAATTCAAACACCTAAAACCAACATGGAAAAAATCATATTTGCCATCACAAATTACCAATCCAACTATTTAAAGAAAAAAATCAAGTTTGCAAGCACATTAAAACAATCCACAGATTTAAACAATTATGAAATCAATAATTCAACCTACACCCACAACCTACACCCACGTATTTGTTCAGGATCATAAGTTCTTATGCAGTCTCATTCAACAATCATGTTTGTGCAGTCTCATTCAACAAAACATCATTCCCCATTTGCAAATGTGTGGGTGCAGGTGTTTATAACAGATATAAGTTAAAGTAATGAGGGGAGAATCAAACAATCGTGTTAGGAAACATGTGTAATGTACAAACATGGAAGCTGATGGTGGTGTGATCTGGAGAATTTTGAAATCTCTATGTATAGTCTTTGTTATGAACATGGAAACTTTATGGTCAATTGAACTTTTGCTGGAGATTGCTGAAATCTAGTAATGCTTATTAATAATTTGATGAAAACTTTGACATGAAATGATACAAAACCTTAAGCTACCAATTAAGGTGCCAAGTTTTTTGAGGCTTCAGGAAATCCAAGAAAAGATTATTACCATTTTATTTGGACAGAAATTGAGAAGCAGCATTAATTATTAAATAAAATGAAAACCTAATAATTGGGATTTAAAATGAAAACCTAGTGCAAGTATATATGTTAAATAGATGTGGCTAATGCTAATTGGGACCACCTAGTTTGCACGAATACAGATATTAGCATTGGTTAGAGGAAATATCCTAAAAATCATAATATATAATCATTGTATGCATATCCGATATGATCAGCATGTACATATCAAAAACGTTTTGAAGAATTGATTCATCAATGTTGATGGATGCAGCATACATTAGACCATCAACAGTACCATACCAAGTAGTTGAGACCAAATTTGCCTTCGAGACACAACAATCCTGCTATCATTATCTCTATCTCTGCTCAGAACCAAAAGATTCTAACAATGAATGAATGAATTGTCTAAAAACAATCCATAAACTCAAAAACTCAAAACTCAGAAAGCCTAAACATAGACAACAAAAAGATGAATGTTGGAGTCAATTTCATCTATTTGACATGAACCAAATTACTTTCATTCCATTCTACTTGGAAACATAAGTCTGATATGCTAAACTTTCATTGACCTGAGATAGTAAAATGAATTTTCCTAAAAAGACCGAGATAATTCTATTTTAAAATGTGGTTGTTGTTCATGGTGGCAGCAAATCACTTAAAATATCCAGTGTAGTGGTTCCTTTTATGCAGCTACAAAATGAAAGGAAACATTTATTTCTATCAGTGGGTGATGGTGCATTTGCTTCACTCATCTTTGTGCATAGATGATCTCACACAGAAGGACACATTTATTACATGGCGTCTTGATGCTAATGGCAAATCAGTTCTTTGGATTAAAAAAGGATCCAGGGTGAACTTCAAAGCATGGTCGTTTCATGCCTGATTTTTCCTCAAGAAAAATAAGTCGTGTGCAAAGCCTTACAGGCATTTCAGATACATTTTTGTGGACAACCAACCAGTAAACTTTTGCCAGATCCATTCTGGAAGTTGCATCCAAGAGCTGTGAGTGTTTATGCAAGCAACTCATATTTGATAGGTCGTTGTAGGATGTTGAATAGGCCATCTGAAATTTTGAGAACATGACCAATTCTTCCCGGTTGAGTTACAAAATTCAATCCCAAATTGCATTATAATGTATGAATGAATATATGCTTACAGTTTGAGGGCCTTGCTGGTGTCAGGGCTATCATTAACAACCGAATAGATATTGAACTCCAGACAATCCATTATGGCATCTGACTGGCACTTCATGCTTATGCTCGCCTTGTTTTTGGTAGTGCTAGGTTTAGTACTGGTAATTACTGGAGAGCTCCATTGTGCATCCTTTTCCTCCTTCATCGACGATGATCTCCTAGTGATGTTCGTGACTATGGCAACGACCGAAGAAGCGGCTGGAATAATAGGTGTAGCCGCTGCGACATTGGCAGGTAGAGATAAATTAGCACGACATATTTGTGCAAAAACAACCGATGAACCAACGCATTAGCAGGATGTTCGGTAGCTAAAATATACCTAAACTGTGAGAATCAGAGAAGAATAGAGTGATCACCTTTCTTTGGGGCGATTACTAAAGATATGACCTATCTGTATCGATTTCAAGCGATTTGAAGATCGATAATGACATAGACAATGGAGTGTACCATAAATAACATTTCTAAGAAAGAAAGATCTAATTTTGAGCAACAAAATGCACATACCCTTACAGAACACATGCAGATATTACCCTTGAAAACAGAATAGAAATGCTTGCAAACTCTAGTTCAAATTCCTCCAAATCTATAAGTAAAATCAATGTCATGGCGAATGAAGCCTAAAATCTCAAACTAACACAAATATGTATCTGTTACTGTATCTGTTACTGATGCTCGAATCAATGTCTTGAATGACAAATCAATAAAAAGAAAGAAAGGAAGTGTCCATCCTAATATTGAAGGGAGTTATTAGCATAACTTACCACAGGATAATGTGCAAATTCCAAAAGCAATGAAAAAAAAAGTATTCTGTGATAATCTTTTGTAATTGAAGTGTGCAAAACGACTCCTAATAATGAAGCATTCTGTGATAATCTGAAAACCAATCTGGGTATTCTTACAAAAGCAATGTAATCCTAATACCTTGTACAATCTGCAAAAAGGGAGTTAATTGAAAAAACGGTATTCTGTGATAATCTTTTGTAATTGCAATGAAAAAAGGATGCATCATTAAAGTGTCCATCCTAATAATGAAGCATTTTATAATTGAAGTCAGTTCAGAAACATTAACAATTTTGAAGCAATTTGTAAATTAACCGTTTTCTAATTGAAGCATAACTCAGAAACATTAAGCAGTTTGTGATAATCGTAATAATAAGACAGTGCACAGTCAAAAAAGAACTCATTACAGATAAACCCTGTATAAATTGAGAACATTGCCATCAACAAATTACATAGCGACCACCAAATGTCATCTCCATGATATCTCCAAGTTTTTGTAGATCATATAACATGGAAGGAAAAGCCATCAGTTATGAACTCTAACAAATAAAATTCCTTCATGCATATTAAATCAGATGAAATTGAAAAGCAAACACAAAACCATACTAAAACATCAAAGGTCCATTAAAATATCAAAGACCACAAAATGAAAGTAACCATTTGGTTGATTACAGTAAAAATTTGAACCAACCCATAAAAATAGTCATCATGGACCATAAAGCACATAAATAATATCAAAGACAGGACTACACGCTCATACATACAGGAAGCATCGCCACCTCCAATTTATTTTAGATTTGATGACATTATGGATTTTCCTTTAGCATTTCAAATTTTATATTGTGCATTGCATGTCAATGTAGCTATTTCACATGCTAGTTTAGATTTGTGAAGGGTAGTGAAAAGGGGAAAATTTTCACTTGTAGGGATCATTTCACATGCTAATTTGCATCTAGCCTTAACATCCCAACTTGTTAGTTCTTTAATTTTTCTAAGGCTTAAAATTATTAGCAAGTCTCAGTATTAATACATTTACATCCTGACTGAATTTAAAAGAAACTCAAATTCTGATTAATACTTTATCTAGCATATACTATACACGAACTCTTACAAAATTAATGGAGACATATGGCAATGACTTAACAAAATCAAAAAAATGTGCTTTTAATGATTTTAAGAAAGTTTTGGGGGAAAACAGAAATCCACAATATTTCATCAGGCAAGTATTTGGATAAGAATGCAAGAAGACCTCTTCGGAACTTCAAATCTCACGATTATCTTCCAAATTGGTCACAAAACTGTTTTTCCTGTTTTTACTTCAAGTATTTTTAGGCCAAATGCTCCAAATATTTCATATCATCCCTCACAAAATTGTTGTTCACATAACTTTTAAGACATTTAAGACATTTAATGCATTCATTTTGAAAGCCAAGTTATGTGGTATGTTCACTCGGAAAGATTATTTGTTGGCAAAAAATGAATAAAAATGTTTACATAATAAGATGAAAACGGATACAGAACACAAATAACGCCTGCCACATGGAAACCATGATTATTATTACCTTCTAGATTTTCTGCAAGCCATTTGAATTCTTGGGGCTGATATGTCTGTCCCACCACCACCAAGAATGAGATTTTCTAGAAACCATCCTCTTCATTTTTGCAGCATTGGCTGCCTTCAAATTAGAACTCATTCTGTAAAGAGCTGAAATTAAAGGGGGGAATGCAAAACACATGAGCAAAGATCAGAAGATGTTATTGATATGATACTACAATTGGAATAAAAATAAAATAAAAAATAGTGAAGATGAAGATATACTGAAGAATAATGACTTCGCGACCAGAAAGTCCCATCATTTGCAGTGAATATACCCGAGTTCTCATTACAGTATACAAAAATTTGCTTTGGATACCACATAATTCATGCTTGAGAACTACCTATCTTATAGTAGCTCTATATATACATGTTCATACTTCATATCACTTGGCCTAAGTAACGAATACATGAAAGGAGTATATGATTACACAGGCAATGCTTCACTACCTAATTCCCAGGAGCATTCTGATGCAGTGCCATGATTATAATAACAACAATTTATTTTCAGCTGATTAGTTCATGAATTCAATGCGTATCAAATCACTACACCAAGAGCTGAAGTTTCCGTTGTATCGTGTGTGCTAATAATAATCCAAAACTTCCAGCATCATCGATATGAGTCATAAAATGTGATTTAGAAATTATAAAAGCAGCATAAGATGACGTCCTGCAATTCTTAAGATTGATTAAGGAAAAATGGAAAGAAAAAAAATAAAGAATCATTTTAGGTTGCATTACATCAGATTGACAATGGACACAACCAACATGACCCCCATTAAATAAATACAAACCACATTTACAGGGATTTCCTACCTGTCCAGTTAAAAACCTCGATCGCCTCATCAATCTTTCCCAGATCAAATTTCTGATTAACCATTATATTACCAGTTTTAGTATTCAGCCCCTGGAAGGCTGGATGATTATGTCTATCAAGCATATTCTGAAACAACTGATTAGCATATTCTGAAGCATTATCTTTATCATGCTTAAAAAGAGTATGTGACAACCAAAGCTTTTAACCAAACAGCCAAAGGGGGGGTGAGCGCCGCCCAAAGGTGAAAATCACAAACTTGGCATTTTTCAACATGATGCACGCAATGCTAGCAGTGTCGGCAAGACCTGTAGCATTTTGGTCCCCAACCCTAACATTTTAATAAGTAAACTACTCACCAGAAACTGAGCGATCGATCGTAAAGTCAAGGAAACGCTCTCACCAACTACCTTGATGACGGGAGCATCCCCTTTTTCCTATCGAAATCGGCTCGCAAAACTTGTCATCTTTCCTGAGAAATACACTCCATGAATTTCATTACTTTCACTTTCAAACAGAAGCAAGTAATCATATGACTGGAATTGATAACCCAAAGGCTGATATCAAAGTGCTGTGGCACTCTCTCGTGCACCTTACCCACTCCTTTGATTGCACTGTAATGTTAAATCTAATGGCATGCAAGATTTCTAGCTAGTAGTCTATAGTTTTACAAAACAAATCCATTGCTCAAGTTTCCCTCAATATTTTTCATCGCAATCTTTCATCCCAATCTTTCATCAAATTAATTGAACAAATCTAGAGCAAATATTGAACAAATCTGAAATTCAGTACGCAGTAGTGAACATAAAGAACAACAAAGTGACACACAGCAATCAGGGACACAAGAGACTTGGTATCGCAGTTCGGTGCGCACACCTACATCTGCGGGGCCACGCCCAGAAAAATAGAATACTTCACTATAAAGACCAGAGAATACAAACTCTAAAATTCACGCTTCTATAAGGAAGAACACACTCATCCTTAAAACAAACCGTGAGGGGTGATCGCAATCAACCCCGTGAAGTATTCTTGGCAAGCTCCCCTTGCCTGCAAGCTCCCCTTGCACCACCGACTAGATCAACTCCTTGATCCCACGTGCGTGGTTGCCGGCCTCCCTCCCGGAGTATATCACAGAGGACTTCTTCCACAAAAGTCTTAACCTAGCCGCCAATGCTCTCAAACCCTTAAAGCCAGCGACCCGTCAATCTCGGTTCAATCAGCACTAGATCAATCAATCTAGAGGCGACATAATAACAGCAATAACCGCAACTCCCATAGATGGAAAGAGATCCCTAAATCTCCGCAGAAGATCGTTGCCAAGTTCTCGTCAGCGAAGATATCTTCAACTAATTCTTCACGAATGGTACAGAAGGATATTCTTAGCCAATCAAATCTTCAGCAGTTATTAACCATCATAAATACCTGAACTGATACAAACGGCGACTTAAGATCACGCGGACCTCAGGCTTCGATCTACAACAGTCGCACATAGACATAGCATGTTGAACACGGAGGTTCAACAATCTGTTCAACAAAAATCCAACAAGCTCAGCTGAGACTTGTCTCTTCTTCAGATAATGTGGTTCGGACGTAACAAAACGTTCAACAAGATGTCCAACATCCCCAGATAATTTGTCTAAACACTTCAAGGAGTACATAGAGAGAGACGATTATCGGAGTGCCACAAATGACAAGTAAAGCATATACTAGCAGTAGAGACAAAACCTAACAATCTCCCCTTTTGTCATTTAGTGGCACAATACAGTATGATAATCAACAACATACCAGTCTGAAGAAGAACTGAGGTACTCCCCTTCAACATAAGAACCACAAAAAGACTGCCTACTATCTTCGGAGACCAAGACCAAGACCTCCACACAACCAACAGGGTATCAACCACACAAAAGACCAAGACCTCCACACAGCCAACAGGATATCAACCACACAAACCAAAAATTTCCAGAAAAATATATATCATACCATTATCTCCCCTTTTGAGCCACTAAAAAACAAAAGAACCATCTGGAGAACACCAGTCATAGGTCGGCAGAAGAGCCACGCCTCAGAGCGGACAGCTTATGTTGCAACAGCACCTTGTGACGATCCAAAAGAGCCCGCTGGCTATCAAGAATAAGAAGCTGATCATTGACATTTTGAAGGGCATTTTCCAGGAACTCAATGTCAACTGCACTCGACTGAGAGGAGCTGGCAGGCTGAGATTCAGGAGACAGAGAGGACTGGGGTGCAGCATTATTAGACAGAGGAGGTGAAGAGGGACCACCGTGCAGAGAGGGCAACACCTCAGTGATATCATTGAATTTTCCAGCCACAGACTTTGCTGTATACGAGATACTGTCACAGGTAGAGGGCAGATCAGAAGGAGACAGGGGCACCTTTTGACCCAAAAGCATCATGGATATGAGAGCTCCATGAGGTAAAGAGGTCCCAGAGGATGATAATTCAGCAAAAGATAAGATAGAATCGAAAATGATTCTTCCTAAATTGAAGACCTGAGACGTGCTAGCAGAGAACAGCAGTTTGCACATGTCCCTTGTAACCACTGAAACATTTGAGGTAGGGAGCCAGTTTCGTGTAGCAACCCTGAATAGATTAAAATACTTCGCTGTAAGAGCAGACGAGGGAAAAACAGATGACTTAGTAGGCCAGCGTTTCAACTTCCCAGCAGTCACGACCTCAATCAGTCTGTCAAAACTCACTCCAGATGAGTCACCGAAAGCTGGAACAGATTGGGAACATTTCCATTCTAATAATTTGTTCAGAGATGCAGGAGAAAATGTGACAATCTTCCCTCGAACATAATTTCTGAAACTCCACCGAGAGGATCCATCACTAGCAGATTTGGAGAGATTACAGTAGAATTCTTTCACCAAAACAGGATAGTAGACGCTGAAACATGTAGCAGCATGGACAAGACCAAGATCCTTCAGAATAGAAACCAACTGAATCTTATCGAACGATGATAGATTGAGGACTTTCTCAGATATAAGAGACCTCTCTGAGTAAGATGGCCATCTGTTCTTACGGGCTTTGTCAAAGAAGATTTTGGCATCTGAAGATGTAAATGAGGGAGAGCGAGAGGGAGCAGAAGCTGAAAGTTTAGGACGCTTGGAAGGAGAAGTCGCAGCACTACTGGAAGGGCGAGGAACAGGACGCTTTTTGGACACAGATCTACCCTTGCGCATGAAGGAAAATAGGGGTGGTTCATTTTGATCAGAAGTCCTACATGTTGTAGGACTTGTTGTAACATTTTGTACACCAATATCTTCATCAGCTTCCTCCACCAAGGGAATAGCATCAATATTCGTCCCTACAACGTCGCCACCAGCTTCTGAAGAACCTTGAGTCATATCACAACGATCAGTGTTCATGACGACATTCATCCCAACATCAGCTGAACCAATTTCAGTCTCAACAACAACTGCATCATCATCTTGACCAACCTGCAAACCACCTCCTGCAGTCTCGGGCAGATCAGAGGGGAGATCCAGAGGTTCTCCAGAGATGTCTAAATTCATAGAATCAGGTATCGATCCCACTGCATCTTTGAGAGACTGCCTCTTTTCTGAACAATCACCAGCAGGATCCACATCTACACCTGTCACATTTTGGCCCACAAGAGGGGAATCTTCAAGACATACACCCTGATCACAGTCATCTTTCTTAGATTCTCCTTCAGTCTCAGTCACATGCTGAGAGGAATCAAAAGACACAGATTGAACGCCTTCATTTGTACCACGATCAATATCATTAGCCACATTTTGGATATCCTCATCCACACTCATAGGAGACAGAGGGACAGAGGCCTCTTCCTGAGATGGGATAGAAGGCACAGTTTCATCATCAACAACTACCTCCATATCAACATCCTTGTTCATCTTTTCATCACCTTGCTCAAAAGAATTCTCAGAGAACAGATTAGTTATGGAATCTTCAACAGTATCCCTTGACTTAGGCATTTCAGTAAACACTGGAGGGTCTTCTGAATCCGAAATCTCCACAATTTCAATTTCAGAGATTTTCACATAGGTTTTGGGATTCCAAGTTCGAATCACAACCTTCCTATCTCGAGGCACTTCTACGCTCATGACTTTCCCTTTAATCTTCTTGTGCATGAGCTTTTTGATATGAATGTGAGAGACATCCATAGAGGAAAGGTCTAATCTCTTACCAGTTCTCCGCAAATACCAAAACCAGTCTTGAATTGTAACAGGTTCAGGGAATTCTTCATCATCAGAAACTTCAACATCAGGAGGGTTTCGACAAAGAGGAATTTCGAGAATTGGGGAAAACTTGACTAACTCCAAGTTAGAAGATCCATGAGAGTGCATGTGGGAGAAAAGGCCAGGGGATTGAGGAGCGAAGGTAGTACCCATGGGAGACCCATGCCTGGAGCGAGAAGACCCTCTTTTCCGTTTGATAGGAGAGGAAGAAGATGGTGGAGCATTTTTCCTCGCGGAGGCAGTCCGACGAGAGGACCGGCGAGAAGGCTGCGAATGCGATTTCAAATGATCTCTCTCCATAATCGAACAAGAAACGAGAAATTATCTCACAGGCACAAAGATCAGATCAAGAACCCTAGAAGATCAGACAAGAGAATCTTGAAGATATTTGATTTTTAAAGAGAGTAGAGAATTGCGCCTTGGGAACGGGATATGAAAAGAAGGAATTAAATATCGGGTAACGAACTTGGAAGGAAAAACAAACCCGATAGCCCAAGACGGCCCAATTCTCTTATTGTTGCAACCTAAAGTTGCAACAATGTTCACAACAAAGTGAACAACATCAGATACGACACAGCCCTAAGGCTTGTCGCAATTCCTCAAATCTGGTGGAGTCTAGAGGCTTTGTAAATATGTCTGCTAGTTGATTACCTGTAGCTACATACTCCATGGCAAGGGACTTCTTCTCAACCAGCTCTCTAATAAAGTGGTGTCGGATGTCGATATGTTTTGTTCTGGAATGCTGGACAGGGTTCTTGGAGATGTTTATAGCACTCTGGGTGTCACATAAAATAGTAAGAATTCCTTGTTCCAGTCCATAGTCTATCAACATTTGCTTCAACCATAGCAGTTGTGTGCAACAACTTCCCGCTGTAATATACTCATCCTCTGCTGTAGATAATGATATGGAGTTCTGTTTTTTACTATACCATGACACCAGATTGTTTCTCACATAAAAATATCCTCCGGTGGTGCTTTTCCTATCATCTGTATTTCCTGCCCAGTCAGCATCACTATATCCTGAGACAAGAGTATTCGTATCCTTTGTATACCATATACCATAGTCTGCTGTTCCACTGATATACCTGATAATCCTCTTTACGGCAGTAATATGAGATTCCTTAGGACTTGCTTGGTAACGAGCACAGACTCCAACACTGAAGCTGATATCCGGCCGGCTAGCTGTTAAATACAAAAGACTACCTATCATGCTTCTGTAAAGAGTAACTTCAACATCTCTTCCTCCTTCCTCCTTGGAGAGTTTTTCAGACGTACTCATGGGAGTCCGAACATGTCTTGCACTTTCTAAACCGAATCTTTTGACAAGATTCCTTGCATACTTGCTCTGTGAGATGAATAGACCATCTGGACACTGTTTAACTTGGAGGCCAAGAAACACATTCAACTCACCTACCATGCTCATTTCAAACTCCTTTTGCATGAGATTAATAAACTCATGCACTAGCTGTTGAGATGTTGAACCGAAGACTATGTCATCAACATAGATCTGGGCAATCATGACACTTGATCTTGTCCTTTGAACAAATATAGTTTTATCAGCTCCTCCTCTTTCGTATCCTTTCTTAAGAAGATATGTAGTCAATCTTTCATACCAGGCCCTTGGTGCTTGTTTCAGCCTATACAGTGCCTTCTTCAGCTTGTAAACATGATTTGGAAGAAATTGATCAGCAAAGCCTTTGGGTTGTTCAACATACACTTCTTCATTCAACAGCCCATTCAGAAAGGCACTTTTCACGTACATTTGGTGCAGTTTGAAATTTAAACTGCAGGCAACTGCTAGCAATATCTAATAGACTCCAACCGAGCTACTGGAGCAAATGTCTCATCGAAATCAATTCCTTCCACTTGAGTATACCCTTAAGCTACAAGCCGGGCTTTATTGCGAGTAACATTTCCCTTCTCATCTGCCTTATTTTTGAATATCCATTTTGTCCCAATGACATTTGTTCCTTTTGGTCTCTCCACAAGACTCCAGACATCATTTTGTTGGAATTGGTTCAGTTCCTCTTGCATAGCCGAAACCCAGAAATCATCAACAATTGCTTCCTTCACATTTTTGGGTTCGATATTAGAGAGAAAGCAAGCATACCCAGCCAGATCTCTGTAGTTAACACGACTAGCACCTCTGGTGCGACGACTGTCGTGAACGTCACCAATGATTAGCTCCGGTGGATGGTCTCGTATAATCTTTGTAATTCCCTCAGCATCTTGAGCATTTTCAGCCTCTACTTGAACCGTCTTCATGGTTGCAGTGTCCTGTGTTGCAACAATTTGTTCAACATTGTTCTGTTTGGTTTTGTTTGTTGCAACATCACTTTCAACACGAAAATCATCCTCATTTCTGTCTTCTTGAACACCTTTTTCTCCAGTTAGAACAGATTCTCCCTGATCAAAATCATCAACCACAACGTTAATGGATTCCATCATGACATCTGTTCGTTCATTCAACACACGGAAGGCACGACTCCTTGTAGAATACCCCAAGAAAATTCCTTTGTCACTCTTGGTGTCAAACTTCCGTCTTGGTGTCCGATCTTGCAAGATGTAGCACTTGCTTCCAAAGATATGGAAGTAGGAGACATCAGGCTTTCGTCCTTTCCAAATTTCGTATGGAGTTTTCTCAGTCCGTGGCCGAAGGTAAACTCTGTTGATGGTGTAGCAAGCAGTGTTAATAGCTTCAGCCCACCACTTAACATTCACTTTTCGAGCATTCAGCATAACTCGTGCCATTTCCTGAAGTGTTCGATTCTTCCTTTCAACAACTCCGTTTTGCTGAGGGGTCTTAGGAGCCGAGAACTCATGTCCTATACCTTGTGCCTCACAGAATTCAGAGAATGAGTGATTCTCAAACTCTTTTCCATGATCACTTCGAATCCGGATGACTTTCCCAATGTTGTCTCCTCTTTCAACTTGAAGACGAGTACACAATTTTTTGAAAGCATCGAAAGTATGTGATTTCTCCTTTAGAAAATCCACCCAGGTGAAACGTGAAAAATCATCAACACATACAAAGATGTACTTCTTACCTCTGACGCTTGTTTCTGAAGTGGGTCCAATCAGATCCATGTGTAGCAGCTCCAGAGTTTTTGAAGTTGTGATATTCTGAATTTGCTTGTGACTCACTTTCTTCTGCTTTCCCAGTTGGCAAGCTTCGCACACTCCTTCTTTCTTCTTGATTAAAGTTGGCATTCCACGGACAGCTCTTGCTTTAGAGATTTTCATTAAGGTCTTGAAATTTATATGTCCTAGTTTCTGATGCCACTGTTCAGAAGCATCCGTGGTGATACTCAGACATCTGTCAGGCTCTTGCAACTGGTAGCAGTTGTCACTGGATCTTTTTCCGGAAAGAATGCACACTTCATCACCATTAAACACAAGGCATTCATTTTTGTTGAATCGAACCAGCAGACCTTGATCGCACAACTGACTGATACTTATGAGATTAGCCTTTAAGTTTTCAACATGCATCACATCTTTCAATTTCAGAGTTTATGTCATATTTAGATTTCCTTTTCCAACAACCCTGCTTCTCTGTCCATCCCCAAAAGTGACATGGCCTTTATTCCCAGCAGTGTACTCAGATAGGAGACCCTTGTTCCCTGTCATGTGCCGAGAGCAACCGCTGTCAAAATACCACTGATTTTCTGCAAAGGTAGCCAAAGATGTGTAAGCAACCATACTGATCAGCTCAGACTTCTTAATCCATTTCATACTTGTTCGCTGTTGCGGATGATAAATATTTCTTCCTTCACTCACGTGCTTCATGCGCCTGAAACAGCTCTAATCATTGTGTCCTATTTGTCTGCAGTAATTGCATATAGGCTGCCTAAATGTAGTACCTTTTCTGTTCTTCCCTCTTGACTTGGCCTCATCATGTAGACTCCTTTTAACATGCTCCTTAACATTGAGACTACTCCAGGTCTTGAGTGTGTGTAGATGACTTCCTCTGTGGTAACCAACTCATGTTCGATCTCCTGCCACCTTTCCCATGTTGAGGATGTCATCAAGTTTGGTTTTTCCTGAGTTCCACCTGTTGACAGTGCTTTCTGCCTTCTCAGCTCTTAGCAAAGCTCTCTTCATATTTCTCTCACAGTTTCGGAGGCTTGTTTCAGTCTTCAGAAGTTTGGCTTGAGTCGCATCCCTCTCACTTCTCAGTTTAGAGCATTCATCTTTCAGTTTCTTGTTGACTGCACAGATTTCCATCCATTTGTAGAACATAATTTGATAAGCTGTGCGAATTTCCTCATCATCAATATCTTCTTCACTTTCATTTTCTGATTCAACTTCACTGTCACAAGTTGTACCATTTGTCACAACATTTCGTACAACATATCCTTCCTTGTGCTTGGATGTTGCAGCACATGTTGCAACATTATGTTTGACATGACTGAAGGACTTACCTTCAGATTTGTCATTCAGAATAGCTGTGAATGCAACATAATTACTAGTTATGTCTTCATCTTCCACACTCCCTCCAAATTCTTCATCGCTCCAGGTGCTGGCGAGGGATTTCCCTTTTTGCTTCTTAAGGGTGTTTGCACATTCTGCCTGTATATGACCAAACCCTTCACATTCTCTACACTGTATTCCCTTTCCTTTGTTTTTAGAATCATACCTTTGAGTAGGGCGACCAGCACTCTTTTCACCAGCAGGAGGACCTGACCGCACCATCTTATTAGTAGCTTTGAAATTCTGACCTCTGTTGCTAATCTTTCTCATCATCCTACTAAAGTTTTTGGTGAGTAGAGCAATATCATCTTCAAGTTCTGACTCATTATCGGATTTTGACAATTCATTGGCTTCAATCTTTAAGGCAACTCCCTTCTCCTTTTTGTTTTGTTTGAGATTCATCTCATAAGTTTGTAGGGAGCCCATGAGTTCGTCTAATCTCATGGTGGATGTGTTCCTTACTTCCTCTATCGCAGCAATCTTTGCTGAAAATTTTTCTGGCAGGGACCTCAGGGTCTTTTCAACAAGTTTCTTTTGTGAATACTTCTTACCCAGTTGGAACGCCTGATTTGCAATATCCCTCAATCTTCCATTGAATTCTGCAACCGTCTCGTTTTCATTCATTCTCAGATTTTCAAACTGAGAGGCGAGCGTTTGCAATTTTGAGGCCTTAACAGTGCTGGTTCCTTCATGCACGTTTTGAAGAATGTCCCAACCTTCTTTAGCGTGCTCACAAGTTGATATAAGCTTGAACTGCTCTTCATCAACGGCAGTAAAGATGGAGTTCACCGCTTTTGAGTTTCCTAAGGCAGCACGTTCCTCATCAGGATTCCAGTCTCTCACAGGTTTGAAGCATTCCTTGCCTTCTTTGTTGACTTCAACCGGAGGGCCCCATCCTTCAACTGTAGCAACCCAAGCCTTTTCATCCAGAGATTTGATAAAAGCTTGCATACGAGACTTCCAATAAGTGTAATTCGATCCAGTGAGCAAAGGGGGACGAGTAACAGAAGCACCTTCTTTTGTATTCATGATCTGCGGACTGACACACAAGATCACACCCACTTTGAAAAAAAATCAAAGTAATATGGATGACCTTCTCTGATACCAAATGAAATTCAGTACGCAGTAGTGAACATAAAGAACAACAAAATGACACACAGCAATCAGGGACACAAGAGACTTGGTATCGCAGTTCGGTGCGCACACCTACATCTGCGGGGCCACGCCCAGAAAAATAGAATACTTCACTATAAATATCAGAGAATACAAACTCTAAAATTCATGCTTCTATAAGGAAGAACACACTCATCCTTAAAACAAACCGTGAGGGGTGATCGCAATCAACCCCGTGAAGTATTCTTGGTAAGCTCCCCTTGCCTGCAAGCTCCCCTTGCACCACCGACTAGATCAACTCCCTTGATCCCACGTGCGTGGTTACCGGCCTCCCTCCCGGAGTATATCACAGAGGACTTCTTCCACAAAAGTCTTAACCTAGCCGCCAATGCTCTCAAACCCTTAAAGCCAGCGACCCGTCAATCTCGGTTCAATCAGCACTAGATCAATCAATCTAGAGGCGACATAATAACAGCAATAACCGCAACTCCCATAGATGGAAAGAGATCCCTAAATCTCCGCAGAAGATCGTTGCCAAGTTCTCGTCAGCGAAGATATCTTCAACTAATTCTTCACGAATGGTACAGAAGGATATTCTTAGCCAATCAAATCTTCAGCAGTTATTAACCATCATAAATACCTGAACTGATACAAACGGAGACTTAAGATCACGCGGACCTCAGTCTTCGATCTACAACAGTCGCACATAGACACAGCATGTTGAACACGGAGGTTCAACAATCTGTTCAACAAAAATCCAACAAGCTCAGCTGAGACTTGTCTCTTCTTCAGATAATGTGGTTCGGACGTAACAAAACATTCAACAAGATGTCCAACATCCCCAGATAATTTGTCTAAACACTTCAAGGAGTACATAGAGAGAGACGATTATCGGAGTGCCACAAATGACAAGTAAAGCATATACTAGCAGTAGAGACAAAACCTAACAAAATCTATAGCAAATTAATCCAAGTTTATGTCAATTAGCATCCTGATTTTACAAAACAAAGCAATAAAAACCAGGGGAGGTTGCATGCACATGCCACTTATGAAAAACTACACCCAACAAATAAAAGATCGAAGCTTTTCCATCCAAATCTCAATAAAATGCAACAAATTCTTAGTCAATTCGCCTAACTATTTCTGGATATCTGCGCTCTATTATTGAACCAAAGTCTTGAAAAGTTATGTCCTTGAATTGAATTGGTGAACCTGGAGTTATTTTACTCTCGACTTTCAAGTTCCCAATGTTCAGTAATTTACATTTGATATAATGACTATATACTAATATCCATCTATTTGTAGTAGTTATATCTATTAATTTGCGAGAACTAAAAGAAATTGAAGGTTATTCTACTTTCTATGCTATCTTGTAATGCAATCTAATTGATGATTTTTAAACAATAAATCCAGATTCCCCTATTCTTCGACAACAGAAAATTGAACTTCATCAAGTCAACATGCACTTTTAAAGGTGGCTCAATCCTGTTTTGAACTATATATGCTTAAGAGTTCATAAAGAATACCTGTAGTTATTTACTCTCGGCTTTCAAGTTCCCAATGTTCAGTAATTTACTTTTGATATAATGACTATATACTAATATCCATTTATTTGTAGTAGTTATATCTATTAATTTGCGAGAACTGAAAGAAATTAAAGGTTATGCTACTTTCTATGCTATCTTGTAATGCCATATAATTGATGATTTTTTAAACAATAAATTCGGATTCCCAAATTCTTCGACAACAGAAAATTGAACTTAGTCAACATGCACTTTTTAAAGGAGGCTCAAATCATGTTTTGAACTATATATGCATGAGCATTCATAAAGAATATCGACAAAACAGAATAGTGACGAAGGATCACCACAACATAAATCTTAAGCAAGGTCTAAACCAAAACATGTAGTTATGACATAAAATCAACTAAACAGCTATCACATGCTTAGACAGTCAATATGCCTGAGCCCAAAAGCATCAGTTATTGCCCAGAACTAACTACAACAGATAGAACTTTCCAAGCCAAATCAAACACATCTACATTCTGAACTAAATTAAAACCCTAAAACTTTGAACATTGAACTAAGAAGACTTGAGGTGCTACAACAGTTTTGAGGTCATCCAAGGAAACACAAAACATAGCAGAGAATACATAATGACTGAAAAATGTCACCAGTCTGTGTGCAGAAACTGGATCGAAAAATCAGACTAATAGCCAATCATTCAATGTGGGTGCGCTTCTGATCTCTAGGTTGCAAAATAAAATAATGGCTATTATGTTTAAAAAATTCTTATCATATTGGTATTATGTAACCAACCAGGGTGCTTAAAGTACTCGGTTCAATTAGAGTCCACGATAACGTTGATGATGCAGGAAGTAACACATTATTGTGAGTGTACTTAAATGAATCTCAAGTATCCAGTCAATGAATAAACATTAATGCACCAAGCATAATGTAAAATAATATGGCAATATTTGTAACCATTCAGGCTTTTGTATCAATTGTTAGATTGGCAAGCTTTTTAGCATCCTCTTTCGATTTGTATTTTGTTACATGAAATATTTGGCATCCAATTCATCTCTAACATGAAGACGAAGATATATTGTAAATTTCTCGGTTCTAAAAAGAACTATCCAAGAGTTGTTTTCGTAAAAAACTGTGTAAGAAACCTTGTGCAAACCAAGACATGAATGTGTTAAAATATATTATGTACAATTATTGTCCTTGACAGTACCCTTGCCAAGGCAACAGAAGGAAGATAAAAAAAGAGAATGCAACACAAATTATTCAATCCCAAATTACTTAAAACATAGACAAATCAGTGGCATACTCAAATAAAATGAATGCAATGCCACAGACTATTTTTATATCGCCATATCAACCGAATCACATTCCAACAAAACTTCATGTGGCAAAGAATATCAGGATTCACAATGTATCTTACTCTTCCATGCCCACCAAATTCCAAAGCATCGCTATCCAAGGAAACTCAATATTTTCCAAGTAAGTCACACCCAACTTTGGATCTGTATATTTCATAGAAGAATCAGAATTTATGCAGAAACAATATACAACTGACGTTTTGATAATATAGAAATGTCAATACCCTTCACATGTCTAACTCCAGGCTCAAATCTTGTTTTCCCCTATTCTTCGACAACCTGTTTTGCTTATTATCGTCTAAAATCATTTTTTAATTTTTCCTATTATGATGTCCTTCTTTTGCAACCGTTGGGGGAGAAGGTGGCAACGGAGAGATCGGGTGTCGATACTGCTCATCGTCCTTCTTGTACAATTTTTCCAAAATATGCAACATACAACCAAGAAGAAACCCACCAAATCCTAAAAAGGTGGGAAATTTCTTATCTCTGCCTTGATTAAACACAAAAACCACATAAAAGATGGGGCCATACTGATCACTCCATATTTTACACCTTTTTTCTGCATGTTTGCATGCCGTTTTGATCGTCCATATCACGTTTTTCACTATTATTCGACAATATTACGATTCTTTTCACTATTTCTTGTTTTTATCGTATTTCAGGAAATATGGAGCGATTCGGAGTGATTTTGAGATCAAGTGGGTCGCAAGCGCTAAGGAGTGTCACCCACGGCTCATTTGAGGGCCATTCAGCGATGGAAGATGGGTGGAAGAAGAAGGAACTTCGTGAGAGCGACGAGGAGGAAAAACGGAGAAGATTGGGCATTTACAGCATGCCACTCGGTCGAGTGGAGTACTCACTCGGCCTAACAAGAAACTCCACTCGGCCGACCAGAACGGATACGCACACAGAGCTAATTTCAGCGTATACTCGGCCGAACGAAGAAATCCCACTCGGCCGAATGTGAAATCTCACTCGCCCGAGTGGTACAGAGAAATTGTCCAGAGAAAGGCCGAAGTAACTGGAATTTTCAGAGATCCTTTGGAGACCTACTCGGCCGAGTAGAGAAGCCCACTCGATCGAGTGGAGAAGTCCACTCAACCGAGTGACGCCGATGACACACACGCCCAGATTTTCAGACAACCTTCCACTATTTTGAAATCTTCTATAATTCCAGCAATCAAAGTATTTTTCTCATATTTTTTATGGATAGTAGACTTCATGACGGTTCCAACGCCGTCAAGAACGCGCCAATCGGAGGTCGGATGAAATATGGAGAATTTCTGCAAGTTGATGCTGTAGTGCTGAAATTTCCACTCGGCCGAGTCATTTTCCCATTCGGCCCGAGTGGCGGCGGGCCCAGATTTTAAGTTGCGGCCAGGGTTGTTTTTGGGCACGATTTTGAGGGGTTTTCTAGGGTTATTTGCTAGGGTTTTGGGAGGCTATATAAGGGGTTTGTAGCCGTCATTAGAGGAGAGTTCCATGATGTTTTCTTAGACTCTATTTTAGAGGTTAGGCCATGCCCTAGGCCCCCTCTTGGATCTAAAAGTTTGTATTTGGATTGAAGATCTTCATCAAAGCTAAGTATTTTGTTCTTGTTATTTGAATCTTTGTTTTTCTATATTTTGTATGCAAGCAATGATTTTTATTGATTCTCATATCGTTATTGCAATGCTTGAGTAGATTTGTTGTTCTAGGGCATGTGGATGAACCCTATGGTTCTAATTTCAGATTTGTGATGAATGAATTTCTAAATTGCTAGAATTGCTAGGAGGTTAGGTTGTGATCGATTTATTACGGATAGCTAGGGATTTCCATCGATTGAGGTTTGCAAGAGATTGGATTCTAATCAATGGGAAGGCCTAGATATTTGATTTAGGTTTATAATCGAGATTCTCTAGACTTGGTTTGCAAGAGATTGGACCAAAGCTAGGATTTTTATTATAAATCTATACCCATATTCGTTTGCAAGAGATTGGACGAATACGAACTATCACAACCTAGATCGTAACTCGAGGTTGCACGAGAGTGGGCTCGAGGGGCGATTGAACGATGATGTCGATCCTAATGCGAGTGGCTTAGGCTAGGGTTTGCAAGAGATTGGGCCCTATCCAAGGTTGCTATAGACCGGCAATAGCGCGAGAGCGTGAGCTTGGTTCTCTATTCAGTTACGACTAGTTCACCCTAACACAAGCCTAGTAATATTGAGATTCACTATCTACAATGATGTATGACGATCCGTAGTGGGGATTCCCTAGCTCTAGACTCTTTTATTGTATTAAATTTGAATCGATACTTTATCCGACGTCTTTATCACCGACACCGACATCCACCACCATTTCCATTATATCATTCCATAACCATCTCCAAAAATAAAACATTCGTAGTCAAACCAACCTAGGATAGATTGGAGCCAACACCACCTCCTCGTGTTCGATACCCGCTCGCCACTTGACTGTGCGCTTGCGGCAAAACTACAATCGTTCTCCGGGTGTATATCCGGGGTCGATCAAGTTTTTGGCACCATTGCTGGGGATTCATCTCCGTGTAAATTGCACCATAGTTGGTTGTTCTCGGAGTTACAATTTAGATCGATCAAGTTTTTGGCGCCGTTGCCGGGGAGGTGTTTCCCGTTGGGTGCCAATTTGTCACAAGTAGGTTGATTAGACTACGAATTATTATTATTTTTAACAAAAGGGAATTTTCACCCCCGTCACCATTATTATCATTTCTATATTCTTTTGTGCCACTGATATTTTTCTCCAGGTATTTATCTTTGTGATCAGGTGCTATGGATTAAACTACGTGGACCACAGATTTTGATCAGAGTGCTCAGATGGGAGAATACTATTATGATCAGAGTGCTCAGACGAGAGAATACTATTTTGATTAGAGTGCTCAGATGGGAGAATACCTTTTTGAGGAAACGTACTGGCACGAGCTTGATGAGAAACAAAGGATTTTTTTTGATGAGATGCATGCACACCAAGTTGAAATACAAGCCAGGCTTAATAAGGGCGACCTTCAATTGGAATGGGTGAAGAGGGAACTTGAAATGAATGCGCTCATGCTTAAGGTTGCAGAGATTTCCAAAGATATTAGTTCTGCTTCTTCATCTTACGGACAAGAAGCATCTTCAGTCATATTACCAGAGCCAGAACGTGCCTTCGTCGATCCCATATCATACGATACAGCTATTGCATATGAAGAGTGGATGGACGAAGAGGCAGTAGAGGAAGCAGAAATTGAGTCATATGCACATCCAGAGGAGGACGCATTTCAGAGATTATTGGAGGGCCTCTTGGAGTCGGTGAGGTTTGTCGGTTCAGAGAGCATTACAGCAGGTGATGCTTTTGAGCGACGATTTGCAGATTTTGTTATGAACCGTGTTTCAGCTGTAGGAACAATTGAGGAGGACATCCATGTCAGTCTTGAGGGGGATAGACTATATTTTCGGATTGCTTGCGGGCATTCCCCTCCACATGATACATCCCCACAAGTTGACACACATGAGCAGCCAGCATCACCATTCCAGAGAGAGCCTACATTTATAGTTGATGAGAAGGCAAAGGAGCGCAATGTCGAGCCAGAGCATATTGATGAGGAGGACTTACACACAGAGCCAGAGCTTATCACAGAGGAGGTCATACATCGGGACGAGGACACAGCCATTCATGATGATCCCGAGCACTATCCTCCTCCATTGGAGCTCCCGCAGCCACCTCATCCTTCCACTGACATTGAGGACTATCCCACAGAGCTTACTGCTCCCACTCAGGGAGATATTTTTACCCACTCCATTTCTGAATCATGCATTCCATTCGATATTTATTTTGATTCAGATATTTTTGACATGTCATACCTTTTGCAGCACACATATGATTATGGACCGGAGGTATGCTTGGACGTGTAACAGTTTGACGAGCCTATCGATGAAGTCCACACATATGATCTAGATTTACCTGAGCAGCTTAGAGAGGACATCATGGAGACACCTATCACAGCACGGGAGGATATTGGATTATTTCCAGGGAAGTATCGTCTACCATTATTTATTTCATATATTTCTATAGACGATCTTCTTTGGGAAACTTTTATTATGAGGGAGAATTTTTTGCAGCGAACTGATGCATCCTATTCTTTGCAGGGTACAGGTGGAGTCCTTGTGGGAATGCTGGAGGATGCATTGCTGGAGTTCATTGGAGTCCGTGGACATACGCGCCTGGCAGAGCCACGGAAAGAGCAGTTGGAGCAGTTGCCTGCACCGGCAAAGATACTGGATCCACCTTTTGCTATAGGTGATATCAATCATGTAGTGTAGAAATTTTTATGCTTTAAATAAACACGAATTCTCTCGACAGCGAGAGGACCGTATAGATTGATTGAATAAATATCACATCTTATGACGGCAACAAAATTTTTACACCCCAAACCCATTTATATATTAATTGCCCCTTCATATTTTGATGTGTCACATCCTTTTGCTCACCACCATGGAGCATTTATTTCAAGTGAAACCTCACTTTCTTATTTGTTTGTCTTGATTACGCTTAGCAAAATCGTGATTTTATTGATCGAGTCATTTGAATAGGATTGTTTGGTATAAGCTTGGGGGAAGGCGCTCTCATGCATCATTGTATGTGCATGTAGTTGCATTAGGATCTCATTTCATTCATTTCATCATTTTGCATTCACCCCCCCTATTATTATCGTTGTTCCTCATATTCTTTCACTATGATCACATTGAGGACAATGTGAAGTTTAAGCTTGGGGGAGTGCATTTCCATGCCATTTAGATGCATTAGTTGCATTTTTACTTTATTTTAGGGGTTTTAAAATTTTTTCAAAATTTTTGCATCATATTTTTTTTCCATCTTATTTTCCTTTTATGTGTGTTCATGCATCATATTGTGTGCTTGATTTTCTTTTCTTTCCCCTCTTTTATTTTTATTTCTTTTTCTCTTCTTCCGCTAGATGAATTTCGTATGATGATATCTCTTATTGCTTTAGCAACCATCACGATGCTTATTATTCCTTGTCATGCTACTTAGATTATTCCATAGTCATGCTATTCACATGTGCTTGCAAATCTATTTCTTTTGATGACTCCTCTAAGTAATTGCATGGTATTCATTGAAACCGAATGTATGGATTAGTTTTTAGTATGCTTTTGTTGAAAGTGCACCAAGATTCACGCATCAATTGTATAACGGGAGCATCTGCCTTATTGTCTTATTCGCCTTCTGTTGCATGCTTGATATGATTGTGCGCTTTACCGCTTGACTTCAATTTTTATTGAGATTATTGAGAATATCCATGCTTACATATGAGCTTAGTTGATGTATTATTTTATTGAACCATTTGTGCACATCTTAGAGTGAACCGAGTGTTACATTATTTCCTTCTCCACAAATATCTTTTTATTCTCTACATGTCACTTGAGTTCACCTCCTAAAGCTACTTATATCGCATCTATTTCCCAAAAATCCCTTAAAAAGGGCTAGCTCCAAAAAGTCCAAAAAGCCAAAAATGAGCCAAAAACCAAAAATACAAATCATATAGCTCCTAAAAAAATCCAAAAAGAAAAATGAGAAACAAAAAAGCTCAAAAAGAAAAAAGAAAGATATTTCTCTACCTCATTATTGGAGCCACAATATACTTGGGAAAACCAAGGTAAGATCACATTTTCCACTATCATATTCCTTTAGATGCGATGCCTCAAGCTAGGCTTGGGGGGTGAATCCAATTGACCATATGAGTGAGTACGACATTAGAGTGGAGAGGTGCGCGAATGGGGAAGTTCGATAATGCTGAAACTTAGCAAAATACATTAGCTATAGAGGTTTCTTATGAATTGATATAAATATGTGAATGCCATGATTTATTCCATTCTCCATTGCATGCTTGGTGTGATTCTTATATTCTTATGTTATAACTCTTGATTGAAAAGTGCATCGCCAACATTTGTATATTAAGTTCTATGAAATGCATGATGTGGATATGAATTGATTGTATGAATTTAGAGAATCCCTTCGTTTGTTCTTAAAAACTTGCAAGTACCATGTTTAAATAAGAATTGAAATCCTTATAGCATGTGATTCGTATTTTCCCAGTTATCGTGATGTGTAGCTTATGGCTTGAGATCTGAGAGAATAATCTAGCGACCCCTTCCACCTCGTATTCTTTCTTTTTCATTTCATTTTCTTTGTTTTCATCTCCCGAGTTCGTCTCTCTACTTATCTTCCTCGAGGACGAGTAAGAGGTAATCTTGGGGGATTTTGATCACTCCATATTTTACACCTTTTTTCTACATGTTTGCATGCCGTTTTGATCGCCCATATCGCGTTTTTCAAGATTATTCGACAATATTGCGATTCTTTTCACTATTTCTTGTTTTTGTCGTATTTCAGGAAATATGGAGCGATTCGGAGCGATTTTGAGATCAAGTGGGTCGCAAGCGCTAAGGAGTGTCACTCACGGCTCATTTGAGGGCCATTCAGCGATGGAAGATGGGTGGAAGAAGAAGGAACTTCGTGAGAGCGACGAGGAGGAAAAACGGAGAAGATTGGGCATTTACAGCATGCCACTCGGCCGAGTGGAGCACTCACTCGGCCGAACAAGAAACCACACTCGGCCGACCAGAACGGATACGCACAGAGCTAATTTCAGCGTATACTCGACCGAACGAAGAAATCCCACTCGACCGAATGTGAAATCTCACTCGCCCGAGTGGTACAGAGAAAGGCCGAAGTAACTGGAAATTTCAGAGATCCTTTGGAGGAGTAGAGAAGCCCACTCGACCGAGTGGAGAAGTCCACTCGACCGAGTGACGCCGATGACACACACGCCCAGATTTTCAGACAACCTTCCACTATTTTGAAATCTTCTATCATTCTAGCAATCAAAGTATTTTTCTAATATTTTTTTATGGATAGTAGACTTTATGACGGTTCCAACGCCGCCAAGAACACACCAATCGGATGTCGGATGAAATCTGGAGAATTTCTGCAAGTTGATGCTGTAGTGCTGGAATTTCCACTCGGCCGAGTCATTTTCCCACTCGGCCCGAGTGGCGGCGGGCCCAGATTTTAAGTTGCGGCCAGGGCTGTTTTTGGGCACGATTTTTCGGGGTTTTCTAGGGTTATTTGCTAGGGTTTTCGGAGGATATATAAGGGGTTTGTAGCCGTCATTAGAGGAGAGTTCCATGATGTTTTCTTAGACCCTATTTTAGAGGTTAGGCCATGCCCTAGGCCCCCTCTTGGATCTAAAAGCTTGTATTTGGATTGAAGATCTTCATCAAAGCTAAGTATTTTGTTCTTGTTATTTGAATCTTTGTTTTTCTATCTTTTGTATGCAAGCAATGATTTTTATTGATTCTCATATCGTTATTGCTATGCTTGAGTAGATTTGTTGTTCTAGGGAATGGGGATGAACCCTATGGTTCTAATTTCAGATTTGTGATGAATGAATTTTTAAATTGCTAAAATTGCTAGGAGGTTAGGTTGTGATCGATTTATTACGGATAGCTAGGGATTTCCATCGATTGGGGTTTGCGAGAGATTGGATTCTAGTCGATGGGAAGGCCTAGATATTCGATTTAGGTTTATATTCGAGATTCTCTAGACTTGGTTTGCAAGAGATTGGACCAAAGCTAGGATTTTTATTATAAATCTATACACATATTCGTTTGCAAGAGATTGGACGAATACAAACTATCACAACCTAGATCGTAACTCGAGTTTGCACGAGAGTGGGCTCGAGGGGCGATTGAACGATGATGTCGACCCTAATGCTAGTGGCTTAGGCTAGGGTTTGCAAGAGATTGGGCTCTATCCTAGGTTGCTATAGACCGGTAATAGCGCGAGAGCGTGAGCTTGGTTCTCTATTCAGTTACGACTAGTTCACCCCAACACAAGCCTAGTAATATTGAGATTCACTATCTACAATGATGTATGACGATCCGTAGTGGGGATTTCCTAGCTCTAGACACTTTTATTGTATTAAATTTGAATCGATACTTTATCCGACGTCTTTATCACCGACACCGACATCCAACACCATTTCCATTATATCATTCCATAACCATCTCCACCAATAAAACATTCGTAGTCTAACCAACCTAGGATAGATTGGAGCCAACACCACCTCCTCGTATTCGATACCCGTTCGCCACTTGACCGTGCGCTTGCTGTAAAACTACAATCGTTCTCCGCGTGTATATCCGGGGCCGATCAAGTTTTTGGCGCCGTTGCCGGGGATTCATCTCCGTGTAAATTGCACCATAGTTGGTTGTTCTCGGAGTTACATTTTGGATCGATCAAGTTATTGGCGCCGTTGTCGGGGATTCATCTCCGTGTAAATTGCACCATAGTTGGTTGTTCTCGGAGTTACATTTTGGATCGATCAAGATTTTGGCGCCGTTGCCGGGGAGGTGTTTCCCGTTGGGTGCCAATTTGTCACAAGTAGGTTGATTAGACTACGAATTATTATTTTTTTTAACAAAAGGGAATTTTCACCCCCGGCACCATTATTATCATTTCTATATTCTTTTGTGCCACTGATATTTTTCTCCAGGTATTTATATTTGTTGATCGGTGCTATGGATTAAACTACGTGGACCACAGATTTTGATCAGAGTGCTCAGATGGGAAAATACTATTATGATCAGAGTGCTCAGATGGGAGAATACTATTATGATCAGAGTGCTCAGACGAAAGAATATTATTTTGATCAGAGTGCTCAGATGGGAGAATAACTTTTTGAGGAAACGTACTGGCCCGAGCTTGATGAGAAACAAATGATATTTTTTGATGAGATGCATGCACACCAAGTTGAAATACAAGCCAGGCTTGATAAGGGCGACCTTCAATTGGAATGGGTGAAGAGGGAACTTGAAATGAATGCGCGCATGCTTAAGGTTGCAGAGATTTCCAAAGATATCAGTTCTGCTTCTTCATCTTACGGACAAGAAGCAGCTTCAGTCATATTACCAGAGCCAGAACGTGCCGTCGTCGATCCCATATCATACGATACAGCTATTGCATATGAAGAGTGGATGGACGAAGAGGCAGTAGAGGATGCAGAAATTGAGTCATGTGTGCATCCAGAGGAGGACGCATTTCAGAGATTATTGGAGGGCCTCTTGGAGTCAGTAAGGTTCGCCGGTTCAGAGAGCATTACAGCATGTGATGCTTTTGAGCGACGATTTGCAGATTTTGTTATGAACCGTGTTTCAGCTGCATGAACAATTGAGGAGGACATCCATGTCAGTCTTGAGGGGGATAGACTATATTTTTGGATTGCTTGCGGGCATTCCCCTTCACATGATACATCCCCACAAGTTGACACACATGAGCAGCCAGCATCACCATTCTAGAGAGAGCCTACATTTATAGTTGATGAGAAGGCAAAGGAGCACAATATCGAGCCAGAGCATATTGATGAGGAGGCCTTACACACAGAACCAGAGCTTATCACAGAGGAGATCATACATCGGGACGAGGACACAGCCATTCATGATGATCCCGAGCACTATCCTCCTCCATTGGAGCTACCGCAGCCACCTCATCCTTCCACTGACGTCGAGGACTATCCCACAGAGCTTACTGGTCCCACTCAGGGAGATATTTTTACCCACTCCATTTCTGAATCATGCATTCCATTCGATATTTATTTTGATTCAGATATTTTTGACACGTCATACCTTTTGCAGCACACATACTATTATGGACCGGAGGTATGCTTGGACGTGTCACAGTTTGACGAGCCTATCGACGAAGTCCACACATATGATCTAGATTTACCTGAGCAGCTTAGAGAGGACATCATGGAGACACCTATCACAGCACGGGAGGATATTGGATTATTTCGAGGGAAGTATCGTCTACCATTATTTATTTCATATATTTCTATAGACGATCCTCTTTGGGAAACTTTTATTATGAGGGTGAATTTTTTGCAGCGAACTGATGCATCCTATTCTCTGCAGGGTACAGGTGGAGTCCTTGTGGGAATGCTGGAGGATGCATTGCTGGAGTTCGTTGGAGTCCGTGGACATACGCGCCTGGCAGAGCCACGGAAAGAGCAGTTGGAGCAGTTGCATGCACCAGCAAAGATAATGGATCCACCTTTTGCTATAGGTGATATCAATCCAGTAGTGTAGAAATTTTTATGCTTTAAATAAACACGAATTCTCTCGACAGCGAGAGGACCGTATAGATTGATTGAATAAATATCACCTCTTATGACGGCAACAAAATTTTTACACCCAAAACCCATTTATATATTAATTGCCCCTTCATATTTTGATGTGTCACATCCTTTTGCTCACCACCATTGAGCATTTCTTTCAAGTGAAACCTCACTTTCTTATTTGTTTGTCTTGATTACGCTTAGCAAAATCGTGATTTTATTGATCGAGTCATTTGAATAGGATTGTTTGGTATAAGCTTGGGGGAAGGCGCTCTCATGCATCATTGTATGTGCATGTAGTTGCATTAGGATCTCATTTCATTCATTTCATCATTTTGCATTCACCCCCCCCTATTATTATCGTTGTTCATCATATTCTTCCGCTATGATCACATTGAGGACAATGTGAAGTTTAAGCTTGGGTGAGTGCATTTACATACCATTTAGATGCATTAGTTGCATTTTTACTTTATTTTAGGGGTTTTAAAATTTTTTCAAAATTTTTGCATCATATTTTTTTCCATCTTATTTTCCTTTTATGTGTGTTCATGCATCATATTGTGTGCTTGATTTTCTTTTCTTTCCCCTCTTTTATTTTTATTTCTTTTTCTCTTCTTCCGCTAGATGAATTTCGTATGGTGATATCTCTTATTGCTTTAGCAACCATCACGATGCTTATTATTCCTTGTCATGCTACTTAGATTATTCCATAGTCATGCTATTCACATGTGCTTGCAAATCTATTTATTTTGATGACTCCTCTAAGTAATTGCATGGTATTCATTGACACCGAATGTATGGATTAGTTTTTAGTATGCTTTTGTTGAAAGTGCACCAAGATTCACGCATCAATTGTATAACGGGAGCATCTGCCTTATTGTCTTATTCGCCTTCTGTTGCATGCTTGATATGATTGTGCGCTTTACCGCTTGACTTGACTTTTTATTGAGATGATTGAGAATATCCATGCTTACATATGAGCTTAGTTGATGTATTATTTTATTGAACCATTTGTGCACATCTTAGAGTGAACCGAGTGTTACATTATTTCCTTCTCCAGATATATCTTTTTATTCTCTACATGTCACTTGAGTTCACCTCCTAAAGCTACTTATATCGCATCTATTTCCCAAAAATCCCTACAAAAAAAGGGTTAGCTCCAAAAAGTCCAAAAAGCCAAAAAGGAGCCAAAAACCAAAAATACAAATCATATAGCTCCTAAAAAATCCAAAAAGAAAAATGAGGAACAAAAAAGCTCAAAAAGAAAAAAGAAAGATATTTCTCTACCTCATTATTGGAGCCACAATATACTTGGGAAAACCAAGGCAAAATCACATTTTCCACTATCAAATTCCTTTAGATGCGATGCCTCAAGCTAGGCTTGGGGGGTGAATCCATTTGACCATATGAGTGAGTACGACATTAGAGTGGAGAGGTGCACGAATGGGGAAGTTTGATAATGCTGAAACTTAGCAAAATACATTAGCTATAGAGGTTTCTTATGAATTGATATAAATATGTGAATGCCATGATTTATTCCATTCTCCATTGCATGCTTGGTGTGATTCTTATATTCTTCTGTTATAACTCTTGATTGAAAAGTGCATCGCCAACATTTGTATATTAAGTTCTATGAAATGCATGATGTGGATATGAATTGATTGTATGAATTTAGAGAATCCCTTCCTTTGTTCTTAAAAACTTGCAAGTACCATGTTTAAATAAGATTTGAAATCCTTATAGCATGTGATTCGTATTTTCCAAGTTATCGTGATGTGTAGCTTATGGCTTGAGATCTGAGAGAATAATCTAGCGACCCCTTCCACCTCGTGTTCTTTCTTTTTCATTTCATTTTCTTTGTTTTCATCCCCCGAGTTCGTCTCTCTACTTATCTTCCTCGAGGACGAGTAAGAGGTAATCTTGGGGGATTTTGATCACTCCATATTTTACACCTTTTTTCTGCATGTTTGCATGCTGTTTTGATCGCCCATATCGCGTTTTTCACGATTATTCGACAATATTGCGATTCTTTTCACTATTTCTTGTTTTTGTCGTATTTCAGGAAATATGGAGCGATTCGGAGAGATTTTGAGATCAAGTGGGTCGCAAGCGCTAAGGAGTGTCACTCACGGCTCATTTGAGGGCCATTCAGCGATGGAAGATGGGTGGAAGAAGAAGAAACTTCGTGAGAGCGACGTGGAGGAAAAATGTAGAAGATTGGGCATTTACAGCATGCCAATCAGCCGAGTGGAGCACTCACTCGGCCGAACAAGAAACCCCACTCGGCCGACCAGAACGGATACGCACACAGAGCTAATTTCAGCGTATACTCGGCCGAACGAAGAAATCCCACTCGACCGAATGTGAAATCTCACTCGCCCGAGTGGTACAGAGAAATTGTCCAGAGAAAGGCCGAAGTAACTGGAATTTTCAGAGATCCTTTGGAGAGTAGAGAAGCACACTCGACCGAGTGACGCCGATGACACACACGCCCAGATTTTCAGACAACCTTCCACTATTTTGAAATTTGCTATCATTCCAGTAATCAAAGTATTTTTCTCATATTTTTTATGGATAGTAGACTTTATGACGGTTCCAAGGCCTCAAGAACACGCCAATCGAAGGTCGGATGAAATCTGGAGAATTTCTGCAAGTTGATGATGTAGTGCTGGAATTTCCACTCGGCCGAGTCATTTTCCCACTCGGCCCGAGTGGCGGCGGGCCCAGATTTTAAGTTGCGGCCAGGGCTGTTTTTGGGCACGATTTTGAGGGGTTTTCTAGGGTTATTTGCTAGGGTTTTCGGAGGATATATAAGGGGTTTGTAGCCGTCATTAGAGGAGAGTTCCATGATGTTTTCTTAGACCCTATTTTAGAGGTTAGGCCATGCCCTAGGCCCCCTCTTGGATCTAAAAGATTGTATTTGGATTGAAGATCTTCATCAAAGCTAAGTATTTTGTTCTTGTTATTTGAATCTTTGTTTTTCTATCTTTTGTATGCAAGCAATGATTTTTATTGATTCGCATATCGTTATTGCTATGCTTGAGTAGATTTGTTGTTCTAGGGAATGGGGATGAACCCTATGGTTCTAATTTTAGATTTGTGATGAATGAATTTCTAAATTGCTAGAATTGCTAGGAGGTTAGGTTTTGATCGATTTATTACGGATAGCTAGGGATTTCCATCGATTGGGGTTTGCAAGAGATTGAATTCTAGTCGATGGGAAGGCCTAGATATTCGATTTAGGTTTATAATCGAGATTCTCTAGACTTGGTTTGCAAGAGATTGGACCAAAGCTAGGATTTTTATTATAAATCTATACCCATATTCGTTTGCAAGAGATTGGACGAATACGAACTATCACAACCGAGATAGTAACTCGAGTTTGCACGAGAGTGGGCTCGAGGGGCGATTGAACGATGATGTCGACCCTAATGCTAGTGGCTTAGGCTAGTGTTTTCAAGAGATTGGGCTCTATCCTAGGTTGCTATAGACCGGCAATAGCACGAGAGCGTGAGCTTGGTTCTCTATTCAGTTACGACTAGTTCACCCCAACACAAGCCTAGTAATATTGAGATTCACTATCTACAATGATGTATGACGATCCGTAGTGGGGATTCCCTAGCTCTAGACTCTTTTATTGTATTAAATTTGAATCGATACTTTATCCGACGTCTTTATCACCGACACCGACATCCACCACCATTTCCATTATATCATTCCATAACCATCTCCACCAATAAAACATTCGTAGTCAAACCAACCTAGGATAGATTGGAGCCAACACCACCTCCTCATGTTCGATACCCGCTCGCCACTTGACCGTGCGCTTGCGGTAAAACTACAATCGTTCTCCGGGTGTATATCCGGGGCCAATCAAGTTTTTGGCGTCGTTGCCGGGGATTCATCTCCGTGTAAATTGCACCATAGTTGGTTGTTCTCGGAGTTACATTTTGGATCGATCAAGATTTTGGCGTCGTTGCCGGGGAGGTGTTTCCCGTTGGGTGCCAATTTGTCACAAGTAGGTTGATTAGACTACGAATTATTATTATTTTAACAAAATGGAATTTTCACCACTGCCACCATTATTATCATTTCTATATTCTTTTGTGCCACTGATATTTTTCTCCAGGTATTTATATTTGTTGATCGGTGCTATGGATTAAACTACGTGGACCACAGATTTTGATCAGAGTGCTCAGATGGGAGAATACTATTATGATCAGTGTGCTCAGATGGGAGAATACTATTATGATCAGAGTGCTCAGACGAAAGAATATTATTTTGATCAGAGTGCTCAGATGGGAGAATACCTTTTTGAGGAAACGTACTGGCCCGAGCTTGATGAGAAACAAAGGATTTTTTTGATGAGATGCATGCACACCAAGTTGAAATACAAGCCAGGCTTGATAAGGGCGACCTTCAATTGGAATGGGTGAAGAGGGAACTTGAAATGAATGCGCGCATGCTTAAGGTTGCAGAGATTTCCAAAGATATCAGTTCTGCTTCTTCATCTTACGGACAAGAAGCAGCTTCAGTCATATTACCAGAGCCAGAACGTGCCGTCGTCGATCCCATATCATACGATACAGCTATTGCATATGAAGAGTGGATGGACGAAGAGGCAGTAGAGGAAGCAGAAATTGAGTCATGTGTGCATCCAGAGGAGGACGCATTTCAGAGATTATTGGAGGGCCTCTTGGAGTCAGTAAGGTTCGCCGGTTCAGAGAGCATTACAGCATGTGATGCTTTTGAGCGACGATTTGCAGATTTTGTTATGAACCGTGTTTCAGCTGCAGGAACAATTAAGGAGGACATCCATGTCAGTCTTGAGGGGGATAGACTATATTTTCAGATTGCTTGCGGGCATTCCCCTCCACATGATACATCCCCACAAGTTGACACACATGAGCAGCCAGCATCACCATTCCAGAGAGAGCCTACATTTATAGTTGATGAGAAGGCAAAGGAGCACAATGTCGAGCCAGAGCATATTGATGAGGAGGCCTTACACACAGAGCCAGAGCTTATCACAGAGGAGGTCATACATCGGGACGAGGACACAGCCATTCATGATGATCCCGAGCACTATCCTCCTCCATTGGAGCTCCCGCAGCCACATCATCCTTCCACTGACGTCGAGGACTATCCCACAGAGCTTACTGCTCCCATTCAGGGAGATATTTTTACCGACTCCATTTCTGAATCATGCATTCCATTCGATATTTATTTTGATTCAGATATTTTTGACATGTCATACCTTTTGCAGCACACATACGATTATGGACCGGAGGTATGCTTGGACGTGTCACAGTTTGACGAGCCTATCGACGAAGTCCACACATATGATCTAGATTTACCTGAGCAGCTTAGAGAGGACATCATGGAGACACCTATCACAGCACGGGAGGAAATTGGATTATTTCCAGGGAAGTATCGTCTACCATTATTTATTTCATATATTTCTATAGACGATCCTCTTTGGGAAACTTTTATTATGAGGGTGAATTTTTTGCAGCGAACTGATGCATCCTATTCTCTGCAGGGTACAGGTGGAGTCCTTGTGGGAATGCTGGAGGATGCATTGCTGGAGTTCGTTGGAGTCCGTGGACATACGCGCCTGGCAGAGCCACGGAAAGAGCAGTTGGATCAGTTGCCTGCACCGGTAAAGATACTGGATCCACCTTTTGCTATAGGTGATATCAATCCAGTAGTGTAGAAATTTTTATGCTTTAAATAAACACGAATTCTCTCGACAGCGAGAGGACCGTATAGATTGATTGAATAAATATCACCTCTTATGACGGCAACAAAATTTTTACACCCCAAACCCATTTATATATTAATTGCCCCTTCATATTTTGATGTGTCACATCCTTTTGCTCACCACCATCGAGCATTTCTTTCAAGTGAAACCTCACTTTCTTATTTGTTTGTCTTGATTACGCTTAGCAAAATCGTGATTTTATTGATCGAGTCATTTGAATAGGATTGTTTGGTATAAGCTTGGGGGAAGGCGCTCTCATGCATCATTGTATGTGCATGTAGTTGCATTAGGATCTCATTTCATTCATTTCATCATTTTGCATTCACCCCCCCCCCCCTATTATTATCGTTGTTCCTCATATTCTTCCACTATTATCACATTGAGGACAATGTGAAGTTTAAGCTTGGGGGAGTGCATTTCCATGCCATTTAGATGCATTAGTTGCATTTTTACTTTATTTTAGGGGTTTTAAAATTTTTTCAAAATTTTTGCATCATCTTTTTTATTTTTCCATCTTATTTTCCTTTTATGTGTGTTCATGCATCATATTGTGTGCTTGATTTTCTTTTCTTTCCCCTCTTTTATTTTTATTTATTTTTCTCTTCTTCCGCTAGATGAATTTCGTATGATGATATCTCTTATTGCTTTAGCAACCATCACGATGCTTATTATCCCTTGTCATGCTACTTAGATTATTCCATAGTCTTGCTATTCACATGTGCTTGCAAATCTATTTCTTTTGATGACTCCTCTAAGTAATTGCATGGTATTCATTAAAACCGAATGTATGGATTAGTTTTTAGTATGCTTTTGTTGAAAGTGCACCAAGATTCACGCATCAATTGTATAACGGGAGCATCTGCCTTATTGTCTTATTCGCCTTCTGTTGCATGCTTGATATGATTGTGTGCTTTACCGCTTGACTTCACTTTTTATTGAGATGATTGAGAATATCCATGCTTACATATGAGCTTAGTTGATGTATTATTTTATTGAACCATTTGTGCACATCTTAGAGTGAACCGAGTGTTACATTATTTCATTCTCCACATATATCTTTTTATTCTCTACATGTCACTTGAGTTCACCTCCTAAAGCTACTTATATCGCATCTATTTCCCAAAAATCCCTACAAAAAAGGGTTAGCTCCAAAAAGTCCAAAAAGCCAAAAAGGAGCCAAAAACCAAAAATACAAATCATATAGCTCCTAAAAAATCCAAAAAGAAAAATGAGAAACAAAAAAGCTCAAAAAGAAAAAAGAAAGATATTTCTCTACCTCATTATTGGAGCCACAATATACTTGGGAAAACCAAGGCAAAAGCCCATTTTCCACTATCATATTCCTTTAGATGCGATGCCTCAAGCTAGGCTTGGGGGGTGAATCCACTTGACCATATGAGTGAGTACGACATTAGAGTGGAGAGGTGCGCGAATGGGGAAGTTGTAGGATCCTGCCAAAATAGAGTTAGGATCGATAAATGAAGTTTAGACTTACGCTTGCGTATGCGGCACGGTAGTCTACGAACTTCGCCTTCGGATTCGCCACGACGGATCGAGTCTTCTCACGAACGGAGTAAGGCTACTAAATCCACAATCTAAATCTCTACTTTTAGATTAAGAACTTGGATAAAGGGAGAGGAAGTATTTCGGCAGAGCTTCGCTAGAATGAATATGCATGCAAGAATGCCATGCAAAAGTGTAAGGAAAATGGCTAACCCTTGGGTCTTATTTATAGCCCCCAAGGTAGTTATTTTAGGAGCAATTGTTCCTTTGGAACAATTTAACTAAGGTGTACCATCGTACATGGCATATTATAAGCTTAAGTTGTACCATATGCATGGTACAATATAAGCTTAAGATATTACCCCTTTATTAGCCATATGTCGCATGCACTTATGCACATATAATGCGACTTTCCCATCAATCTAGAGATCCTCTCCGTAAGGGAACATATTCCCTTTGTGCACGACTTCGTGTAAGTGACGTTCGAGGTCCGTATTCCCTCGTACATCCCCTACAAGGGTGTACTAACGTCTTCCATATCCAACATCTCCCACTCACACTTGAGGGGATTGTAAGAGAACGTCTTTCTCTTAGTTCTTTCATCTATCATACCGAGAAATAGACCGTGCGACCGTCATGCGCGTAGAGTCTGTTGTTGTGCACTTGTTAGAGATACACAACGACCTCGAAGGTGCAAAGTTGAGTAGTTCAACGCATGCTTTACCCTAGATTATTTCTTCACATTTCTTATACTTTATATTCAACAATTGAATCCCATCTGGATCACAATTGGCTGGCTAGCTTTGAATCATTAAAGTCCAAATGTGAATATGAAATCAATCTTCCTCTTCTTGCGAACCTTCTGATCTTGACTAGACTCGCTTTTCTAACGTGCCCCGTCGAGCCGAATTATCATAGCCCATAAGTAACACGCTAAGATAGCGATCATCTCATCAAATCTAAAGGAACCAATTGGAGTCCTTGAGGGTAAGAGTTAAGGCCCATATGGCCTTTGAGTCTCACATAATAGCAAACACTATTGCTACTAACTCAGTGGTCGAAACGCATACGTGGTATGAACACGTATTACAACATCGCTCCTTTCCCAGGGAGTGTATGTCTCAATGATGTTGTAAGGATGATGATCAGGCACCACAATGTCTGACTTTGAGTCCCTTATTCTACTCAAATAGTCCTTTGGACTCACATCCCGCATTTAGACAGATAGGATTTCCAAAAAATCCTCTAAGATCTTTTGTAAGCATCCATATGATGCAGATCTTTCATGCGACCATTTTGTTTAAGTCATGACTCTTAAATCATCCGTCTGATGATTTTGACTTCAAACAGGTCTCATCTCTATTCCATCCGTCTGATAGAATAAGGCGGTTGCTCATGTGAGAGAGCCAACCTCAATCTGTCCGACATACTAGAATTCAGCTGAGATTTCAAAAATGTAAAAAAAACATTTCTTAAGAAATTCATATGCAATGTTTGAAAAAGAACTTATTCTTTTATTAATTTTGATCATTTACAGACATGGGAATTTACATTGGTACAACTCAGCTCTTACGCAATCCTTGAGATGATAAGTGTTTGTAAAACACATCTCTGGGGATAGCCTTCGTAAGCGGATCCGCTATCATCTCATGCGTAGATATGTACCTTATGTCTACCTTCTTGGTCTTATCATAGTCTTTTGCAAATTTGTAGCGGATATCTATGTGTTTGGTCTTACAATGGAATTTCGGATCTTTGACATAGGCTATAGATGCTTGACTGTCGCTGTGTATGGGTACAGCACCTGAGTCATTTGCATTAATTAGCCTGTCTAAGAACTTCCTAAGCCAAACAGCCTCTTGGACTGCCATGCTAAATGCTACAAACTCGATTTCCATGGTTGAAAGTGCGATGCAGGATTGTTTCTTGCTACTCCAGGATATTGCACCAGATCCGAGTAGAAAAACATATCCTGAGGTCGATCGTCGCTCATCGAGATCACCCGCCCAATCAGCATCAGTGTAGCCTTCGAGCCTCAAGGCATCTCCTTGATAGCATAAAGCAAAGTCTGCAGTTCCTTTGAGATACCGCATTATCCTCTTAACCGCTTTCCAGTGTACTTGCCCTGGGTTGGATTGGTAACGACTTACCATTCCAACGGCAAAACAGATGTCCGGTCTTGTACACATCATAGCGTACATTAGACTACCAACTGCACTGGAATATGGAACTTTTTCCATAATCTCCTTCTCTTTTTGGTTCTTCGGACATGATTTCAGACATAAATTGTCGCACTTGCTTATAGGAGTATCAATGGACTTACAGTCCTGCATATTAAAACGTTCTAGAACCTTCTTTATATAAGTCTCCTGTGAAAGAGAAAGAAGTTTCTTTGAACGATTCCTTGAAATCTTAACTCCAAGGATATATGCGGCTTCTCCCATGTCTTTCATCTCAAAAACTGATGAAAGCCAAGCCTTGATATCCATCACAAAGCCCTTGTCATTTCCGGCTATTAAAATGTCATCTACATATAGAGACATAGTAACATACTTGTTCTTATTCCTCTTGATATATACACAGTTATCTTCATCAAGCAGGGAAAATCCATTTGATAAGACAACCTCTTGAAATCGTATATACCATTGCCTCGAGGATTGTTTAAGACCATATATGGATTTAAGAAGTTTACAAACCTTATGTTCGTTTCCTTCTTTTACAAACCCTGTTGGTTGTTCCATATAGATCTCCTCGTCCAATTCTCCATTGAGAAAGGCAGTCTTTACATCCATTTGATGTAATTCGAGGTCTAAGCAAGCTACCATTGCCAGAATCAGGCGAATTGAGGTAAAACGAACAACAGGTGAGAAGGTCTCTTCGTAGTCTATCCCTTCCTGTTGCGTAAAACCTTTCGCGACAAGGCGAGCTTTATATCTGTCAATAGAGCCATCAGCCTTATGCTTGATCTTGAGAACCCATTTGTTCCCAATAGCTCTACGTCCTCTGGGTAAGTCAACTAAGTCCCAGACTTGGTTAACTTTCATGGATTCTAACTCCTCTTGCATCGCTTCCATCCATTTGTCTTTAGCAGGGCAAGATACGGCCTGTTTGAAAGTAGCAGGCTCGTCATCTTCTTGTAGTAAAGTCATAAAGGTTTGCGGAAATTCATCCTCAAATCTTAGAGGAGCCAACCTTGTACGACTACTACGTCGTATTTGAGATTCTTCAAGTCCTTGTTGACTTGAGTTTAGATCAATTCTAATATCACTCCCACTTGGAATGTCGTTAGAATTGCTCCCACTTGGATCATTATTCCCGTATGGAATAGGATAATCGGCATTCGTATAATCCATTGGTGAAGGTTGAAACGTATTTTCGTTTTCACCAAGAATTCTCCCACTCGAATGAGGTAATCCTTCTTGATCATAAATCTCAAATAGAGATAAGTCCTGACTTATCTCGCCCTGTCTTGGAAACTCGTTTTCCAAGAAAGTGACATCCCTCGATTCAAACTCAATTAGCCCACCATTGTCTTCCTGACTAACAAAAACATAACCTTTGGAGTTTTCTGCGTATCGTATAAAGATACATTTCCTTCCCCTTGGCCCAAGTTTGGCATACTTATGGGAGGAAATATGTGCGTAGGATGCACAACCCCAAGGTTTTAAAATGTTTAAGTCAGGAGACCTTTGGTTCCACAACTCATAAGGAGTGGAGCTAACTGATTTCGAGGGTACGCGTTTTAAAATGAAAGCGGCCGTCAATAATGCATCACCCCAAAAGGTGATTGGCAAGTTAGCTTGCGCCATCATTGAACGGATCATTTCCATTAAAGTCCTATTTCTCCTTTCTGCAACACCGTTTTGTTGAGGAGTATAAGGCATAGTTACCAGATGTACTATGCCTTTTTCATCACAAAGTTCCTTAAAACTTGTTGATTGATATTCACCGCCCCTATCGGTTCGCAAAACCTTAATCTTGCGATCTAATTGATTCTCCACTAAACTCATATAGTTTTTAAAGCAAGCCAAAGCTTCACTTTTGTGGGATATCAAATAGATATGTCCGAATCGGGTGAAATCATCAATAAAAGTGATGAAATAGGACTTTCCGCGTCTTGTCTTGACATTCATCGGACCACATATGTCCGAATGGATAAGCTGTAATGGAACCTCGGCCCTTGTGCCGGTTCCAAACGGCTTGCGACAAGATTTCCCCACAAGGCAATGTTCACAGGTCGACATTTCAACCTTTGAAACATTGGATAGAAGGCCATGTTTGGCAAGTCTATCCATACGCGTTGGTCCAATATGACCAAGCCTTGCGTGCCAACAAATCACATCAGACTCATAAGTCTTAGAATTTGCAATAAGGAAATTTTCATTACATGAGGAATCATACATTGTACTCATTACAATAAATCCTTTAAATACAAACCCAGTACCAATAAGAGTATTATTACAACTTAAGTCCACATTACAATCATGAAAAAACCAGTTATAGCCAAGACCCATTAATACGACCACAGAAATTATATTCCTTCGAATATCTGGAGCGAAGAGGACATCATGAAGTAGGAGAGTGCGGCCGTTGTCCAAGACTAGCTTGCAAGTCCTAACGTCTTTCACTTCAACACGTGTGTTGTTTCCTACATAGATCCACTTCGTTCCTTGGGGTATCCAGTGATACTCCACGAAGGACCGTATGTCCCTTGCTATGTGGTCGGTGGCACCTGAATCAATTATCCAAAATGGATTAGATTCCACAAGAAATATTGAACTAGAAACACATATGTAACTAGTATATTTACAAGTTACCTCGTCGCCTCCACTCGTACACGAACGAGCATAGTGACCGAGCTTGTTGCACTTGAAGCACTTGATCCTCTTCAAGTCTTTCTTCTTGTGCCATTTCTTGTGCCCACCCTTATGTTTGGGTTTCTTGGTAGACTCAGGTTGCTTATTACGTTCATTAGTGAACTTCGAACGATCTTTCCGTTTCTTTCCCCCGTGTGAGGATTTAGCAACCATGTGCACTTCTGCACTTGGCTTGGCAGCCGCAAGCCGCTCTTCCTCTAATTCGAGGTGCTTGGAAACGTCGCTGAAGGTCTTGATGCTCTCATTGTGAGTGAGATGCATCTTCATTTGATCACACCCATTTGGTAGGGAACGTATAACTACTTGGATTTGTTGCTCATCAGTGAGCACATGACATGCGTCCTTTAACTCCGAGATAAGGTTCGCCATATGTCGCAGATGTTTCCCCATGGAATGATCTGGACGTTTCTTATATGTATCGAACCTTATAGTTAAGGCGCGAAGTTTGGACACCGATGTGCCACCGAACTTCTCCTCTAGCTTGGACCATATGTCCATGGCTAGGTCATGTACTCGGAAGATGCGCATTATGTCATCAGCCATACTGCTTAATAACGTAATGCGCGCTATCTTGTTCTTCCGAGACCAAGCATCAAAAGCTTCCTTGTCTCGTCGGTGTTGGGCCGTAGTGCCCAACTCGGGTTCAATCATAACGTTCTTTAGAGTTTCGAGCACTTCTTGCTCCTCTAGAACGTATTGTATCTTGATGGACCAAAGGTTGTAATTATCGCCGTTGAGTTTTTCACCTCTGTTTAACTCAGCGACGATATTCTTTGAAGCGGAAGACATTTTACTTTTAAAATGCTGCAAAAGACATAAAAACCAAAGGTTTGATCAAAAAATTGCATTGAAAAATTCTTAAAATACAATTCCCATTTGAAGTGATATTAGAATATCCCATTTGGATAGTTCTAATTTCAACTCCCACTTGGAATGATATTTATAATTTGATAAGTTACTTTCGAAAAATATTGAAGATGTTACTCTAGAATCGGAAAGGTCACTATGTTTCCAATCACCATCTAGAGTAACTTTCAATATTTCTCCCTCACTTTATCAAATGTTAGTACTCTTATAGTACTTTGCAGCGGAAAAGCGTTTTTGAAAACTTATTTTTCAAAACGTATGAAAACGTATTTTTTCAAAAAAATGAATATTTCATCTTAGTACCCTTATGATACTTAGTGAAAAATTCGGCACTTCCTGACCATTTGTCGGGAATGAGCTTAGTCGTGCCAAGGTCGGATCCTCTTTTTGGGATTTTTCTGCAAACTATCGTCGCTGGCTCCCGTATGGATCCAGGCGTTTCTCCCCGTATGAGAGAATTTTGATGCAGACGACTGTCGTTTGGCCCTGTATGGGCTAGTCGGCACGTTCATGTTCAACCAAGGCCTTTTGCCGAATTGGTCGACCAAAACACCCAAATTGGTCGACCAAAATTTGGTCTTCTTCACTCCCGGCCAGGGCCCCTGCCTTGACCGAGGCTGGCCAAGGGCCTCTGCCCTGGCCGGCCAGGGGCGGCCTGCGGCAGCCCTGACCACTGCCAGGGCCGGCCGGGCCACTGGCCTGGCCTCGGCCAGAGGCCGGCCAGGCCTCTGCTTGGTCTGGCCTCGGCCAGAGGCCGGCCCGGCCTCTGCCTGGCCCGGCCTCGGCCAGAGGCCCCTGGCCGGGGCCAGGGCCCCTGCCCTGGCCTTGGCCAGGGATGCCAGGCCCTGGCCGAGGCCAGGGCGCCGGCCCTGGCCACTGCCAGGGCCGGCCCCTGGCCTTGGCCGGGGGCCGGCCACTGCCGGCCTGGCCATAGCCAGTCATGGCCAAGGCCATTTTTTTGCCTTGGCCGGCCATGGCCCTTTGGCCATGGCCGGCCTCCCCTTGTGTGGGGTGGCCGCACACGCCCGCCGGTGGGGGTTGCCGTGGTGGTTATTGGCCGTAGCCAACCCCCTCCGCATGGGGAGGGGGGTGCATGGCCTTCATAGCCCATTTGGCCATGGTGCACATACACTAAAATTCATCTTCCCCGATAGGAATAACCACCACCTTCTTCCTCGATGATGCACCCGTTCGTCGATGAAGCACCCGTTCGTCGAGAAAGTGGTTATTTTCTAATGGCCGTGTGCCAAAAATGAAAAATAACATACTACGTGAACGGTCGGTTCTTCCCGTCACGGAGAGTTCCTACCATATCAGTAATGATAGGAGACCCTAACGTGAAAAGAACAACCGCTGCGTTCTCTCCGTCACGAAGCGTTCCTACCATATCCGTAATGGTAGGATACCCATTCGTGAAAAAGACAACGACTCGTTCAAAGTTTCGACGGGGCGGCGGTTTGACCGGGGCGAACCCGTATAGCTCTGATACCATTGTAGGATCCTGCCAAAACAGAGTTAGGATCGATAAATGAAGTTTAGACTTACGCTTGCGTATGCGGCACGGTAGTCTACGAACTTCGCCTTCGGATTCGCCACGACGGATCGAGTCTTCTCACGAACGGAGTAAGGCTACTAAATCCAACAGAAGTTTGATAATGCAGAAACTTAGCAAAATACATTAGATATAGAGATTTCTTATGAATTGATATAAATATGTGAATGCCATGATTTATTCCATTCTCCATTGCATGCTTGGTGTGATTCTTATATTCTTCTGTTATAACTCTTGATTGAAAAGTGCATCGCCAACATTTGTATATTAAGTTCTATGAAATGCATGATGTGGATATGAATTGATTGTATGAATTTAGAGAATCCCTTCTTTTGTTCTTAAAAATTTGCAAGTACCATGTTTAAATAAGATTTGAAATCCTTATAGCATGTGATTCTTATTTTCCAAGTTATCGTGATGTGTAGCTTATGGCTTGAGATCTGAGAGAATAATCTAGCGACCCCTTCCACCTCGTACTCTTTCATTTTCATTTCATTTTGTTTGTTTTCATCTCCTGAGTTCGTCTCTCTACTTATCTTCCTCGAGGACGAGTAAGAGGTAAGCTTGGGGGATTTTGATCACTCCATATTTTACACCTTTTTTCTGCATGTTTGCATGCCTTTTTGATCGCCCATATCGCGTTTTTCACGATTATTCGACAATATTGCGATTTTTTCACTATTTCTTGTTTTTGTCGTATTTCAGGAAATATGGAGCGATTCGGAGCGATTTTGAGATCAAGTGGGTCGCAAGCGCTAAGGAGTGTCACTTACGGCTCATTTGAGGGCCATTCAGCGATGGAAGATGGGTGGAAGAAGAAGGAACTTCGTGAGAGCGACGAGGAGGAAAAACGGAGAAGATTGGGCATTTACAGCATGCCACTCGGCCGAGTGGAGCACTCACTCGGCCGAACAAGAAACCCCACTCGGCCGACCAGAACGGATACGCACACAGAGCTAATTTCAGCGTATACTCGGCCGAACGAAGAAATCCCACTCGGCCGAATGTGAAATCTCACTCGCCCGAGTGGTACAGAGAAATCGTCCAGAGAAAGGCCGAAGTAACTGGAATTTTCAGAGATCCTTTGGAGAGTAGAGAAGCCCACTCGACCGAGTGGAGAAGTCCACTCGACCGAGTGACGCCGATGACACACACGCCCAGATTTTCAGACAACCTTCCACTATTTTGAAATCTTCTATCATTCTAGCAATCAAATTATTTTTCTCATATTATTTTATGGATAGTAGACTTTATGACGGTTCCAACGCCGCCAAGAACACACCAATCGGAGGTCGGATGAAATCTGGAGAATTTCTGCAAGTTGATGTTGTAGTGCTGGAATTTCCACTCGGCCGAGTCATTTTCCCACTCGGCCCGAGTGGCGGCGGGCCCAGATTTTAAGTTGCGGCCAGGGCTGTTTTTGGGCACGATTTTGAGGGGTTTTCTAGGGTTATTTGCTAGGGCTTTCGGAGGATATATAAGGGGTTTGTAGCCGTCATTAGAGGAGAGTTCCATGATGTTTTCTTAGACCCTATTTTAGAGGTTAGGCCATGCCCTAGGCCCCCTCTTGGATCTAAAAGCTTGTATTTGGATTGAAGATCTTCATCAAAGCTAAGTATTTTTTTCTTGTTATTTGAATCTTTGTTTTTCTATCTTTTGTATGCAAGCAATGATTTTTATTGATTCTCATATCGTTATTGCTATGCTTGAGTAGATTTGTTGTTCTAGGGAATGGGGATGAACCCTATGGTTCTAATTTCAGATTTGTGATGAATGAATTTCTAAATTGCTAGAATTGCTAGGAGGTTAGGTTGTGATCGATTTATTACGGATAGCTAGGGATTTCCATCGATTGGGGTTTGCAAGAGATTGGATTCTAGTCGATGGGAAGGCCTAGATATTCGATTTAGGTTTATAATCGAGATTCTCTAGACTTGGTTTGCAAGAGATTGGACCAAAGCTAGGATTTTTATTATAAATCTATACCCATATTCGTTTGCAAGAGATTGGACGAATACGAACTATCACAACCAAGATCGTAACTCGAGTTTGCACGAGAGTGGGCTCGAGGTGCGATTGAACGATGATGTCGACCCTAATGCTAGTGGCTTAGGCTAGGGTTTGCAAGAGATTGGACTCTATCCTAGGTTGCTATAGACCGGCAATAGCGCGAGAGCGTGAGCTTGGTTCTCTATTCAGTTACGACTAGTTAACGCCAACACAAGCCTAGTAATATTGAGATTCACTATCTACAATGATGTATGACGATCCGTAGTGGGGATTTCCTAGCTCTAGACTCTTTTATTGTATTAAATTTGAATCGATACTTTATCCGACGTCTTTATCACCGACACCGACATCCACCACCATTTCCATTATATCATTCCATAACCATCTCCACCAATAAAACATTCGTAGTCTAACCAACCTAGGATAGATTGGAGCCAACACCACCTCCTCGTATTCGATACCCGCTCGCCACTTGACCGTACGCTTGCGGTAAAACTAAAATCGTTCTCCGGGTGTATATCCGGGGCCGATCAAGTTTTTGGCGCCGTTGCCGGGGATTCATCTCCGTGTAAATTGCACCATAGTTGTTTGTTCTCGGAGTTACATTTTGGATCGATCAAGTTATTGGCGCCGTTGCCGGGGATTCATCTCCTAAAGCTACTTATATCGCATCTATTTCCCAAAAATCCCTACAAAAAGGGTTAGCTCCAAAAAGTCCAAAAAGCCAAAAAGGAGCCAAAAACCAAAAATACAAATCATATAGCTCCTAAAAAATCCAAAAAGAAAAATGAGAAACAAAAAAGCTCAAAAAGAAAAAAGAAAGATATTTCTCTACCTCATTATTGGAGCCACAATATACTTGGGAAAACCAAGGTAAAAGCCCATTTTCCACTATCATATTCCTTTAGATGCGATGCCTCAAGCTAGGCTTGGGGGGTGAATCCACTTGACCATATGAGTGAGTATGACATTAGAGTGGAGAGGTGCGCGAATGGGGAAGTTTGATAATGCTGAAACTTAGCAAAATACATTAGCTATAGAGATTTCTTATGAATTGATATAAATATGTGAATGCCATGATTTATTCCATTCTCCATTGCATGCTTAGTGTGATTCTTATATTCTTCTGTTATAACTCTTGATTGAAAAGTGCATCGCCCACATTTGTATATTAAGTTCTATGAAATGCATGATGTGGATATGAATTGATTGTATGAATTTAGAGAATCCCTTCCTTTGTTCTTAAAAATTTGCAAGTACCATGTTTAAATAAGATTTGAAATCCTTATAGCATGTGATTCTTATTTTCCAAGTTATCGTGATGTGTAGCTTATGGCTTGCGATCTGAGAGAATAATCTAGCGACCCCTTCCACCTCGTATTCTTTCTTTTTCATTTCATTTTGTTTGTTTTCATCTCCCGAGTTCGTCTCTCTACTTATCTTCCTCGAGGACGAGTAAGAGGTAAGCTTGGGGGATTTTGATCACTCCATATTTTACACCTTTTTCTGCATGTTTGCTTGCCTTTTTGATCGCCCATATCGTGTTTTTCACGATTATTCGACAATATTGCGATTTTTTTCACTATTTCTTATTTTTGTCGTATTTCAGGAAATATGGAGCGATTCGGAGCGATTTTGAGATCAAGTGGGTCGCAAGCCCTAAGGAGTGTCACCCATGGCTCATTTGAGGGCCATTCAGCGATGGAAGATGGGTGGAAGAAGAAGGAACTTCGTGAGAGCGACGAGGAGGAAAAACGGAGAAGATTGGGCATTTACAGCATGCCACTCGGCCGAGTGAAGCACTCACTCGGCCGAACAAGAAACCCCACTCGGTCGACCAGAACGGATACGCACACAGAGCTAATTTCAGCGTATACTCGGCCGAACGAAGAAATCCCACTCGGCCGAATGTGAAATCTCACTCGCCTGAGTGGTACAGAGAAATCGTCCAGAGAAAGGCCGAAGTAACTGGAATTTTCAGAGATCCTTTGGAGACCTACTCGGCCGAGTAGAGAAGCCCACTCGACCGAGTGGAGAAGTCCACTCGACCGAGTGACGCCGATGACACACACGCCCAGATTTTCAGACAACCTTCCACTATTTTGAAATCTGCTATCATTCCAGTAATCATAGTATTTCTCTCATATTTTTTATGGATAGTATACTTCACGACGGTTCCAACGTCACCAAGAACGCGCCAATCAGAGGTCGGATGAAATCTGGAGAATTTTTGCAAGTTAATGCTGCAGTGCTGGAATTTCCACTCGGCCGAGTCATTTTCCCACTCGGCCCGAGTGGCGGCGGGCCCAGATTTTAAGTTGAGGCCAGGGCTGTTTTTGGGCACGATTTTGAGGGGTTTTCTAGGGTTATTTGCTAGGGTTTTGGGAGGCTTTATAAGGGGTTTGTAGCCGTCATTAGAGGAGAGTTCCATGATGTTTTCTTAGACTCTATTTTAGAGGTTAGGCCATGCCCTAGGCCCCCTCTTAGATCTAAAAGCTTGTATTTGGATTGAAGATCTTCATCAAAGCTAAGTATTTTGTTCTTGTTATTTGAATCTTTGTTTTTCTATCTTTTGTATGCAAGCAATGATTTTTATTGATTCTCATATCGTTATTGCTATGCTTGAGTAGATTTGTTGTTCTAGGGCATGGGATGAACCATATGGTTCTAATTTCAGATTTGTGATGAATGAATTTCTAAATTGCTAGAATTGCTAGGAGGTTAGGTTGTGATCGATTTATTACGGATAGATAGGGATTTCCATCGATTGGGGTTTGCAAGAGATTGGATTCTAATCGATGGGAAGGCCTAGATATTCGATTTAGGTTTATAATCGAGATTCTCTAGACTTGGTTTGTAAGAGATTGGACCAAATCTAGGATTTTTATTATAAATCTATACCCATATTCGTTTGCAAGAGATTGGACGAATACGAACTATCACAACCTAGATCGTAACTCGAGTTTGCACGAGAGTGGGCTCGAGGGGCGATTGAACGATGATGTCGATCCTAATGCTAGTGGCTTAGGCTAGGGTTTGCAATAGATTGGGCCCTATCCTAGGTTGCTATAGACCGGCAATAGCGCGAGAGTGTGAGCTTGGTTCTCTATTCAGTTACGACTAGTTCACCCCAACACAAGCCTAGTAATATTGAGATTCACTATCTACAACGATGTATGACGATCCGTAGTGGGGATTCCCTAGCTCTAGACTCTTTTATTGTATTAAATTTGAATCGATACTTTATCCGACGTCTTTATCACCGACACCGACATCCACCACCATTTCCATTATATCATTCCATAACCATCTCCACCAATAAAACATTCGTAGTCAAACCAACCTAGGATAGATTGGAGCCAACACCACCTCCTCGTGTTCGTACCCGCTCGCCACTTGACCGTGCGCTTGTGGTAAAACTACAATCGTTCTCCGGGTGTATATCCGGGGGCCGATCAAGTTTTTGGCGCCGTTGCCGGGGATTCATCTCCGTGTAAATTGCGCCATAGTTGGTTGTTCTTGGAGTTACATTTTGGATCGATCACATACCTAGCAATGGCTCTCAAACAAATCCAAAATTGTAACAACATTATCAACAGACCAAAACCCATTGAAAAACCAAAAATAGTGATAAAATGACAGAACCAAATAGAACAACCCATGCCGAAACAGAACCAAACAGAATCCGTTGTTTTGATATAGAGCCAAATAGAACCAAAAATAGTGATAAAAAGGTAGTTTTGAAATAAAAGAATCCTTTGTTTTCTAACCTCTCTTTTGAGTTTTCAAGATTGGGCCTTTTGCAGAGATAGAAGAGCAAGCAGAGGAGCTTCCCCGAAGCCATGGCGAGAGAGAGATCTGGAGCTAAAATTCTCACCTTTAAACCCTAAAATCTATCAGCCTCCCAACATCTGAAGATGATCAACATAACACATTAAATTTTCAAGTACCCTGGTCTAGAAAGAGAAAGTGAGGGTGAGCTTCTTGTAAACTGATTTGATCTACTGATCAGAAGAATCCTTCGAGATGCAGAGCACGTCGTACGAATCTCGCCGGCGGCGATGGGCCCTCCAGCTTCCTCGATTCCATCGATCCAGAGAAAGATGGGATGAGCTTCGATGGGGGTTCTTCTGTGGCAGTATCGGAGGTCTGGTCACGGTCACACTTGAGGGTGGCGGTCGGATCTGAGGGTGGCTGAGGGGCTGCACATCCAAACTTGAGGGGGTCGGGGTCACGCCAGGGGAGAGGGATGAGGGTTAGGTGAGTGAGAAATAGAGAGGGATGAGGTTTTGGTCATGGCGGGGCTTCCCCGCGATTTTGTTTTTTCATTTGGAGTTTCCCCCCGAAAACATTTTATCATTTGGAGTTTCCCTCCCAAAATACAACTTCCCCCCAATTTTATTCCATTGTTTTTTCAAATTCAAAAACATTCCTCAACCCTTCCCTCCAAATTACACAACACTTTATCCTAGTCATCATCTTATATTCAATTTCTCTTGTCTTAATTCTCTTCTCCCAATTTCTCTTATTCAATTTCTCTTGTCTTAACCAAATTCTCTTATCCAAATTGTATTAACCAACAATTGTTTTACCCAATTTCTCATCTCTTATCCAAATTCTCTTATCCATCTCTTATCCAATAACCCATGATAACATCCCTGTTTTATAATATAGATATGTAAATATATGTATGTATGTATGTATGTATATATACTAGTCATAATCAGTGCCCTCGGGTACGGTTCATTTAAAATCTTTAGAAGAGTCATTCAGTGGCGAAGGGGTGGCCCTTTTGACTTATGGCTGACGACGCCTTGTAGGAGAGTTGTTCAGTGGCAAAGGGATGGCCCTTCGACTTACAGCTAACGACCTTTTGGAGGGTCGTTTAGTGGCGAAGGGGTGGCCCCTTCGACTTACAGTTCACGATGCCTTGTAGGAGAGTCGTTTAGTGGTGAAGGGGTGGCCCTTCGACTTACAGCTGACGACCTTTAGGAGTAACTCGCACGGATTTCTTCAATATGAATTCAGTTTATCCAGGCCTCCTGAGGATCGGATCCTCTTAGTGGGAAGTTTTGATGGGATAGTTTTTGTAGAATTCATGAAGGCTTTAAGGAAGCAAAACTTTATTTGATGAAAGAGATGCTTTATTGAAAGGAGTGACAAAAAACAAAAAGGTGTACTTGTGTTTCCGAACTTCGTCGGAGCTGTCATTGTCCAATGCCTCTTTATTTCACCCCGAGCTTAGATAGCTTGCTAGTCGATCACATTGGTGATAGGTGACCCCATCATCTTGCCCTTCTGCTTCGAGGATCCCTCCTTGCTAGATTGATCGTTAGCCGGGTTTTTGGGATGTCCTCGCTTGACTAGTGCATCGATCTCTTTTTTGAGAGTCCAACAGTCGTTGGTATCGTGCCCATAGTCGTTGTGGTACTTGCAGAATTTGAGGTCGTCCCTCTTCTCATATTTGCCCTTCTTTGCTGTCTCTTGGATCAGCTCCTCTCGTGGGACGTAAGCGAGGACCTCTGTCTTAGGAGCGCTTGGCTTAGCATAGGTAGGGCGCTCCTTGCTTTGAAGGCTCCTCTCTCTGGGTCTCTTGTCTCGAGACTCCGGACGAGGGGTTCCTAGAGTTGGTTTCTCTCGCCTTGAGTCTCCACGACGGGCGGGGGTGCCTTTCGTACTAGCTCTGGTGGGTTCCTCTGCCTCTTCGGAGATGTTGAACCGATCCGTTATGTTGATCATTTCTGCGACGATGTTAGGGGGAACTGGTGGAGGGCCCTTCGCATGTGTTTGTTCTGGACCGCCTGAGTGAGCGTCGCTATAATAGTCACGTCCGGCGTCTCTTCTACATCGAGCCTCTCGTCGTTGAATCTCTGGACGAAGGCTCGAATCAACTCATTCTCATTCTGTTTGAGCGAGAAGAGGTGGGAGGACTTCTTCTTAGGACGTCGGCCCGCGACGAACTGCTTGCAGAACATTTTCGTGAATGCATCGAATGACCCGATGCAACCGTGGGGTAATCCTTCGTACCAGCCTTCTGCAGCCTTGAATATGGTAGCGTGGAAGGCTCTACAAACGTATGGTTCATCAGCCTTGTGAAGCAGCATTACATTCAGATACTTATGAATGTGCGACCACGGGTCGCCTCTGTCATCATAAGTTGGTAGGGCAGGGAGTTTGAACTTGAGAAGAGGAGGAGCAGAAGTGATATTCTCCCTCAGTGGGGTCCTCCGAATCACGGATCGGACGAGTAGAGATCATCCCTCTCCGGCTTGCACATAATTGGTCCTGCAGATCGGTTTGAGATCTCTTCCCTCCTTTCGAATCCACCTGCAGGGTTAGGAGGGTTATAACCCGGGGGAGCCTCGTACATTACCTGATTCAGGATGTTACGGGTTGCTTTCCAGTAATTGGAGGGGAGTGTTCCCCCTGGAGAACGAAGGCCCGATTGTCGACCCCCATTCCACCGTATTGGTGAGACGGGAGGGGTGTGTTGTGTGGGCTGATCTCCAGTTGGGTTGCTCTCGGATCCCCCTGATCTCAAAGGAAGGCCGTGCCTTCGGTTTGTGTGAGGGCTGGGTTTGGAGGTGGCAACGACTCATTCAAGAGCGATGGTTCCCCATATTTTGGCATATCAAGATCGCCAAAACATCGAGACTCCTATCGACCTGCTCGGTGAACAGGGTGAATTCCTTCCGGGTCACCTTAGGCTCATTCGTGGCCCTTGCTGGTCGTTGTGATGCGATGTGGAGTCCGCAGCCTCCTCTTGTAGGGTTTTGGTGGGCCCTCAGGGCTAAATCCGTGCCCGTCCTAAGTTGGACGGAACACGGAAGCAAAAAATATGCAGCGGAAAATAAAATTATGTTAATCTAATTAACATGCAGCCCTAAGGAACCAGACCCTTAGCCAGGAACTCTGCCAACTCGGGGTGGATCTGACCACCCCAAGAGGGATCTAAACTACTGCAAATAATTAAAACGAAAGCTTCTAAAAACATACCCAGAATCTCAACCCTGGGGCAGGCAAGATGTACCGCACCGTCTTCCGGGCCGCTCCCCGTCCCACGCCGATCCGCTCCTTGAACCGCTCCGCATCCCGAGGCGAGCAATCCTCGTGTTGCCTAGCCAACCATGCGCCAAAGAAAGTTCCATGCGAGTGAAAGCCTTCGCCAAGATTTCGGATCCGAATCCGAACTCCTTCGTGGCTTTGCTAGAGCCCTTCAGGAGTAAGGCAGAAATATAGGAAGAAGAACAATTAATTTAAGCTTTGATCCGAGCGTGCTCCAACGTTTTTGGGAGACGCTCAGATCTTGAGCTTTGGGACGACTTTTGAGGAGGGGAGCAGACCCATATTTATATAGGCGGCTGACCACTCCCCTTAACTCAAAATCCGATGTGGGATTAAATTTGGAGTTTAATCAATTCAATTTAGTTTGCCTTTCACAAAGGCCAAACTTTTGTGAATTTTAACTCCCTCACCGTTGAGCTTCATGATTGATACAACCTATCAATTCGAAGGGCGTTCAACGGTGAACGCATAGGAAAAACGGGTCGTCAATCCGAGTCCGTTTGACCCTCCAAACGTTGCGTCAAAGTATGCCAAAACCCCACCCAAATGCACAATCCAGCCGGCGCAAAAAGCATGCAGCCCTAGGGCTGCGTGCGGGCCCCACTGCGCTAGGTGCATGCAACGCACGTGCCCCGAGGCGCGTGCACTGCATGCACCTCCGCGCGCGCGGCGTGCCCGTGCAATGGCACGCATGTGCCCGGGCCCGCGTTTTGCCTGGCGCCCATTTGGGCGCCTGGCTTTGCCCAATCGGGAGGCGCCACGTAGCGCCCCCTTTTTCTTTATTTGCGGCAGTTGCCTGGCCTTTGGGCCGGGCCCAAGGTTGCCACACACAAAATAAATTCTGCATCAAATGCAGTTTAAAGTTGTCGGCTTTATTCTTTGGGTCTGTTTTGTGCTCTTTATTTAAACACTTTTAAATAGACTTATTGGGCTCATTTGAACTCCGTTTCTGACGCGGTTTGAACCTATGTTTAGAGCGGGACATTTCCGTCTTACAGGTAACCTTTCCAACGCGTTAATTTTATTAAATATAGTCTTAAACAATTTAAGACACATTTAATCTCTTTTTGCATCATATGCAAATTAGTCCCATATCTTAGCTTAAATAGTCATTTGCATCAAAATGCAATCTCCTCTTCATTTGCATCAAATGCAAATTATTCTCCCTAATGTTTCTACCTTTTACTAGACGAAGGTCGCACTCTTTGTGAGACCCTACAGTCTGACCCTTACAACAGGTTGGGCTCGAAGCCCTATACGGCAGTGACCACGAGCAGTGGTTGCCGTCCCTGCTTCAGAATCATAATTATGTGATTGACTCATCGACATGAGTATTGTCGGGACCATCCTGACTGTGTCCGTGATGAATTCTGCAGTTATAGTCTCTTCGTCTAAACTATGTCATGTAGATCAATTCTAGGGTATGGTCAAACTGTCAACCCCAATAACTTGACTCCTGTTAGTTTCTATCGATCTTTAGTCAACTAATGTTGGACTTCTTCCAACATACTCTGATCAGAGATTTTACTAAAGACTGAACTAACTCTATGACACTAACTTCCATTGACCGGAAGAGACGAATCCTCTCTTGGCATACTCTCCTCGTACGCTTCAAGTGACACCCAATCAAAGACCTTTCGACAGGCCTAGCCATGAAGCTAGGTCAGTGGTCTAAGTGGCACCGTTCACGCACAAGTTCGTAAAGTGACCTCAAGTCAAAAGACCAACTTGCCTATCATCACTAAGAGTTATTATTGACAGATTGGTCAATATAACCATATGATAACTCTTGTGTATCATTCAGTGAACTCATTCTCTAATGAGCACCTGTGTCTTGTCTTCGACTTTGCTAAGTCAAATGATCATGAGATCATCGCCACCGCTAAACGGTGAAGACTAAGACACAATGGTCTATCCGATGTTTCGATATCCTTGTCTCAAAACATCTACGACCACGAACTCTTTTAGACTTATGCTACAGACGGTCAAACATTTCTCCATGATCGAGATACTCATCGCGATACATGTTTGACCTTGCATAAAGTCTCAGGACTTTATCTAAGTTAATATCTAATGTTAACTACATTATAATATAACTTAGATAAATTATTACCAAACAGCTTACTGTTATTTCAAACAAGATGTTTGTGCTATTCACACAGAGATAAATAGCCTCGAGGGCATCATCTCTCTACACCTCCACTAGGACGCTGTTCTCTTTCTGCTTCTCCTTCGGACCTTCGATTGGTCCGACGTTGCTGGGTCCAGCTGTCATATCTTTTCGATTGCTTTGGGATGTCGAGCGGGTTAACGATTTCCCACAGACAGTGCCAAACTGTTAAGGCCAAAAATGACCAAGACAGTTGTCAAACTGACGTGGGCTCTTCGTGCTGAGTCGGAGTCTCGTCAGCTAGTGAAGTGGGACCCTAGGTTGGAAGAACCTAGGTCGAATGCTGGATGTTGATGATGATGCGGTACTCGATTGACCTTTGGACAGTTGATGCATCGATCTTTCGAGGCTAGGGCGCTCAAAAATGACCTTAGTGAACGATGACGATTCGTCGATCTACACCATAGAGACACGTTAGGGGGGGGTCGGATATGGGTTTCGACCCAAATCCCCTCCGATGCTTAAGCTAGTATTGGAACTTAGGATGAGAGGGAGATAGGAGCAGCTGATATCGACCCACGGAGGTTCGCCTCAGATCAGACGTCGCTAGCTCTATAAGATATATTAGCTGAGAAAGTAGAACTCTATGTTTTTGATCTCGTACCTTGAGATGTGACCCTTCCTTGTATTCATAGGCACTCTGGGTCCTTTTGGAGACGTTGGAGAGATATCTGCCACCCATTACGGGGCCCCGATCTTCCCCCTTTAATAGGAGTAAATGTTATACATGTTCCCGCAAATTACAAGCTCGTCTTTAATCCCACATTTGAGTGCAGGGAATGCAATGGTCGACTGCCCAATGGGCTTTGACTGAGTCGACGTCGGACTTCTCTTATGGGTTTTGTGGGCCTTAGTCATCCATCGGTCGAGTCATCTCGAGTGCCGGCCCAATGACTCAACAATTCTGCAAGACTCTCAAGAGCAATAGAGCAAACTTTGGAACATGTTGCTTGTACCATATCAAATCATATAGTTGGAATCCATGATCATACTTTTTGACAACATTCCATGTTGTAACAAAAGAGAATGTTGACGAAGGAAGCCAAGCATAAGAGCCATCATCACCAACCTGAATTAGATTAGAAGCCAAGCCCTTATTACTTATCAGAAATTTCCATGAACTAGAATCAGAGATTTTTTAAAGAACCAAGGAAGATATTGGTGTTAATAGCATATCTTCTCCTCATAAAGGATGCCCAAATAAAATTCGAGGTTGCACATCTCCAAAACAATCTAATACTAGAGGCAATGTTAAAATCATGCAACCTAGGGATACCAATACCACCTTCAATTCTTGGCCTACACATATCAGACCAGCTCCAAATTGAAATCCCAGATGGCCAAATAAATTTCCGCATCATGGATTCCAGAGTATTAGTCATAGTAATTGGGAATTTAAATGAAAGGAACCAATACGACAATATACCACGAAATACTGCGCGCATCAGCTCAAATTTTCCTGCAGTGGATAGGAATTTAGAAGCCCATCCGAATAACTTTTCCCTGCATTTATCAATCAGGGGGGCAAACAACCGGGCCTTCGGATAGCATGAAGATAATGGAAGGCCTAGATACCTCATAGGAAGGTTCCCCAGCTGAATGTGAAGAATATTCTGCTACATCATTCTATATGAGTCCCATTTGGGAGGAGGTGAACACTTTCTCATTCCCAATACTCTCTCTTTCATTTAATATATTTTATTATCTTTCCATCAAGTTATCATTTGAGCGTGAGAGGAGCCGAAACTGGAGCAGAGACACTAGTTTCGACTCACTAACGCTCTTGGCTATTGTAATGTACGCATGTCACATGACTATCCTTAAATGGGTCGAGGGAGAGTAGTTCGTGTCCAAGTTCTCAACATCAATATTTTATACACTTTAAATCTTAAAATTGCCAAATATCTAACCTATGTCAAAGCCATTGTATAAGGAGAACTTTTTTTGATACGTCGGAAAGAAATGCATCACATCAGAAGGAAAACCCATTAGGCATCCCCTGACCCATCACATCCATAAGAAGCAACGAAGATAAAGATGTAGGAGGGTTTTCCAAAAGGCGGAAGTTCTCATCCAATTAGCAACCCATGTCCGCCAGGGCGTGAGCACAAAAATTAGCCTCCTGGTAGACACATCAAAATGAACATTAGTGGAACCGAGATGACATCGACCGGATATCCAGAATCAAACTTTGAAGAGGGTGGATAGCACATCAGGCATAGTCAGGAGCAAGATGGCCACTTTTGAATCAGATTCACTTAGAGTATTCTGAAACCATATGCTCCACGCAATCTTTAAACCCCAACGTATGGCCTGAAGTTCCGCATTCAAGTTGGTACCATAACCAATGTAAGCGGAGAAACCAATTATCCAATTCCCAATATCATTACGAAATAAACCATCAGTCCCGGATAGCCCGGTGTTCCACTTGCTTACCCCCATCCACAATAAGCTTGACGACACTCAGAGTAGGAGGGATCCACCGAATGACAAGAATCTTAGGCGAACGGACGACAGATTTCAAATATACCCGAACCACCTTATTGGCCACCAACTGTACGTTCCTGATAGAAAAAGTATCCACCTCTGCACCATCTATAGAAGAGAAGATCCGTAGACATCTTGCTCCCCACACCTTCCCGGGATAGATTGCAAATAGAATAACTGTAGGCAGCTGGGTAACTTCCGAACATAGAAGAAGAAGCACTTTCGACTCAGTTTTATGTTACCAAAAGCTTGTTTTCCATGGAAGCAAAACTTGCGAGCAAACGCCAAACACACCCGTCACAGACACGGGCCTAGTTTGCTATAGAATCAAGGCCCATCTATCAATTGCTAGGCCGAGCTGTTGGATTCAAGACCGAGAGGGCCCATTGCCGACCCCGACTAGGCGTGGGTTTAAAACGGGAGGGATGGTGTTTTATAGTTCGCTACAACTAATAAAAATCTCTCATTTCACGCTCCCTTCTCTGTTGGCATGCTGAGAGAAAAATCACGCAATCTCTAATGGAGGAAGCAATCGAGGAGAGCTCCAGGTACAAATCAAAACCATAACCCTAAGTTTTTTTCCATCTCTTAAAGTTGCAGTCGTTTTAGAACATATTCACACTAACATACGATTTCAATGGCCCTAGGGTTGAGAGCGGTCATGGAGAACCGCAGAATTTGAATGGGGAAGGGGCTACAATTGTCAAGCTGGAAGAGAATCAAGATGAGAGGTTTGCACAAAGTATCACATTTTGACCTTAATTGAGGTTGCTGGCTATGACGTGTGATTGTATTCATTCTGTTGGTGTTGAAACTATACGCAGTCCTTGGTTCTTTGCTCCAACTGAGGGCTCGCCTCTGCGGCTGAATACAGACACGATGGAGATGAATGGAATGGCCGCCCAAACTTTTGTGGTATAGTTTCATTGGATTTCAAAGCTTTTGTGTATTTGCTTGCGACACTGCATAAAATTTATGTTTTTTTTGCAGTTGCCTCAAGAGTATGTCGATGAGAATGACTTTACTGGAGATGTTGAACGTACTGAGGGGAGACGTAAGAGGAGGTCAGAGGTTTGGAAGGATTTTACTGAAGATAAAAAACCAGATGGGTCGGCTGGGGCAAGATGTAAGCGCTGTAACCTTTTGTTATCGGCAAGTACTAATTCGGGGACCAGCCATTTAAATCGTCATGTTAAACTGTATTGTCCAAGAAAACGATATAGAGATGTTAAGCAAATGCTTCTCTCTTCTTCCTCCAAAGAAAACGGTGGTGACAGTAAGGGGTTTAGATTTAATCTGGATGCTAGTCGTAAGAATCTTGCAAAGTTGGTGATCTGTGCTGAGCTGCCCTTTAACATCATGGATCAACCTGCATTCATTAATTTCGTGAAAAGTCTCCAGCCTTTGTTTCAGTTTGGTGCCCAAGAAATGGTTAGACATGATTGTGTTGTTCTATATGAAGAAGAAAGGGTGAAGATTCATGCTATGTTGAAGAATTTAAATTCTCGAGTGAGTTTGACTTTTGATATATGGACATCGGACCAAAATGTTACATACATGGCCCTCAATGCGCATTTTATTGATGATGATTTTGTCTTAAGCAAGAAGATGCTTAACTTTAAAAGAATTACTTGTCCTCTCACAAGTTACACAATTAATGATGAAATTGCTAAATGCATTGTTGGATGGGATTTAGTTGGAAAGGTTTTTGCACTCACACTTGATAGTTCCACAACTCATGATATTTTAGCAATAATGTTCAAAGAAACTTGGAGCGAGAAATTGTTGGCTAATGGAAATTACTTGCATATACGATGTTGTGCTAATGCCCTAAATAGCATGATAGAAGATGGAATAAAAGCACTACATTTTGCTACTGAACGCATTCGGAACATTATTAAACATGTTACTGCCACTCCTTACCACATGCAAGCATTTAATGAAAGTGCACAACAATGTGGTATTGCTACTACTACGGGAATGATCCTAGATGTTTCAGAAAAGTGGAATGCGACATATGGTATGCTTCAAAACGCATTGTCCTATAAGGATGCATTTATCAAATATGCTCAATCGCATTACCAGGGAACCGATACTCCAAGACATGATGATTGGGAGAAGCTTGAGGTCATACTGAAGTTTTTAAAAGATTTTGTTGATGTAATTGATGTATTTTCAAGGACTAAGTATCCCACTGCAAATCTGTATTTCAAAGAATTATGGACTATTTGGCACTTGCTGCAAAATGAAGTTGCCAACTGCGATGAAACTGTAAGAAACTTGACATCAGAAATGGAAAAAAAACTAAAGAATTATTGGAGCAAGTGCAATATGATTCTAGCAATTGCATCTGTTTTAGATCCTCGATTCAAGATACTTCTCATTGAATATTGTTATGAAAATGCATTTGGAGAAGAGGAAGGAAAGAAAAAGGTAACTGAAATCAGGGATTGTCTTTATAATCTCTATAATCACTACGAGAAGGCACCGAATGCAAAGAAGCATGCTACATCTGATGAAAGCAACACACAAGGATCGGGTGAATTGAGTGGAGGCTCAAGTACGGTGGAGCTTTCATTCAAGAGAGAACGTGAAATGGAATTCACAGCATACCTGTCACAACGTGGTTTAAAAAGGTCAAAGAGGAATGAATTGGATGCTTACTTGGCTGACGATTTACTCCCCAATATGGAAGATGTGGACTTTAGTGTTTTGAGTTGGTGGAAGAAGAATGCAGAACTATACCCTGTTTTATCAAGGATGGCTCGTGATGTCTTAGCTATTCCGGTTTCTACTTTTATATCTAAGTCAGCTTTCTGTGCTTGTAGCAGACTAATTGAACGATCTAGTATCTCATTGGATTCATCTTTCATAGAGACTTTCATTTGTGCACAGGATTGGTTTCATGATGATTACCATGCAGGTAAAGTTGACAGTTAATTTATTATGCATGTTTATTAACCTATAATTAATAGAGAGGTAATTTATGTTGAACAGATGCAAATGGAATTTGTGACATACATGTCACTAAGTTTCCGGATGTAGATGCCTCCAATAGTATAGGTGAAGAGATCTTTTAGAGTTGTGAAGCAGACTGAAGACTTCAAAAGGTATTCATAATAAGAATTAGTTTACTGCCTTACAATGCTCATGCTTTCATGGTTACATTCGTTTTTACCCTATTGTAGGTGTGAAGATGATGGACAAAAATGTGTCATGAAGGAGGATTTTCATAACATCATTTTTTTCTCTTGTTGGTTAGCTATTGACCTGACAATCTGGGAACACCGATACTCTTCTAAGTCTTCTTTGTTTCTTAAGTTGGTGTTTGGTGTAGCTTACTGATAATCAGACCCGGGTCCCGTTTTAAGTTTGTGCAGTTAACTTTAGAGACTAAAATTTCACTACTGTTTTTATAATGATTTGCCCTGTAGATCGTAGCCAGTTTTTTTTTCCTTCCAGCCTAAAAAATTTGATGACTTTGGATCGCCCGTTAACTATATCTCATCATTGAATGAAGAGAACTTTGTATTAACTACGAGTTTATTATTCTGTAGGCCTTCTAGACAAGAATAGAACAAACTGACCATATAAAACTTTGAGTCTCATAAATGCTTCTTGACATGTACGCTGAAGAACTTTTTAAGAGTAGGAATTACATGGTTGATAGGAAGATCAATGTGGAGTCTTTGTAATGTTAGTTCATTGTTTGACATAATTGCATAGTTGTGCTGTACCTTCTTTCTAGTAATTAAGTACCTATTGGTTTCAATCACGTCTATGCAATCTATCTAACAAAACTGCCTACTGATTGTGAGATCTGTTCCTTTCATTTTATTTCTTTTATAGCCATCCAAAATGGATAGCCATTTGACAAATTTCGATACTTGTTTAACAAACAGATATAAGGATTTTGTAACATTTCTCATGGGATTCAGTGGATTTTTCTGTTGGTTCAAGTTCTAATGCATGCCTTTATGGCAAGTTTGATCTAGTGTAATCCGTTTATAAGCACAAACATGCAAAAAGCAATGCAGCTTGAAGGTGATGAAACTGGTAGCTTATGTGGATATTAGTTTCATGAAATTGGCTATGGCATGAAACACCATGAAATTTTATACATTCAATGTATTGTTTAAAAAAGAAATAAAGGGAAAATAGTTTATTTTTCTTTCAAGGCGTTGTCACTAGTTTATTAAGATTGGCTATGGCATGAAACACAATGGAATTTAATAAATGCAATGTATTTTAAGAAAAGCAAGAGATATCTTGATGTGAACCAGATGTAAATTGAAGTTTTTATTGGATTTCGAATAAAGATGACAAGATAGGTAATCTCAGTTCGAGAGGAGGCCGGTTGCCTAGCTTTGGATTCGAGAGCAAAGCCTAACTCTCCATGATATAAGGTTCTATCCAATCCAACTCTTTAGGGATTTCCTGCACAAATTTCAGCATACGCCTAATCTCTCTAAGCCCCCACTAATATACTAATCAGATTTCTCCAAAATTACAGAAACGTCACTGGACCCAAAATTACAAAAAAAATGCCAGTGAGTGCGATATCATTATTACTTCGTCCATAAAGAACCATTTTGTCCCCAAGGTGGTGCATGAAGTTCTTGGGTCACTCTACTTCGACGAGGGTGCCGGTCTTCCTCTTGGGTCAAAGTTTGGAATGCCTTCACTGTCATCATCGTTGCTCTTGAAAGGATCACCGCCTCCTCATTGGCCTCCTGTAGTCTAGCTGTAGCTTACCGGGCCTCCTTTGCTATCGTTGGACTACTCAAGGTCTCCACCACACTCAACGAAACCCAGATAGACGACACGGTAATTGCCCAGCCCGGTTGAAGGTCCTCTGCGCTTAAAACACTGACGTCGATGCCCTAGAGGTCTTCCATCTGAAAACCAGGAGCAATGTGGCCCTTTAAAAGTGTCGCCAGGCCATGTGGGCCTGCCTAAAGCTCGCGGGCACCAGGATGGCCCGCCTAAGGCCCGCCTGGGCCCAGGTGGCCCAGGTGGCACGCACGGGTGCCTTCGGCACCTCGACGGGCCGCCAATGAGATCGTGGTACCCCTGGCGACGAGTGAGGTGGCTGTTGCCCCCCTTACACTTCCTCTCGAGGGACGTGGTGCCCTACATCGGCGTAGTAGTAATTGTCATTGATCGGATCTATTGTTGGTGGTTGAACTTCCTTAAAAGTTAAAAACGACGGATTTTTCTTAGTTGTCGGCCAAAAATCTCACCTTTTGCATCAGATCTACGTCGCTTATAGGTGGATCTTGCATTAAGTCGTCGACTTTCACCTTTCCTTTCGCCAAAGATCTTGCCTTTTGCTCTGGATCTAAGTTATTGTCACCGACATTGTATGAATTCTTTGTCCCTTTTTTAAATTTTGGTTCCGGGGATGTTTATCTAATTTTGGGAAAATCTAATGGCCATGGAAGGGCAAATAATAAATTTGTCTTTAAAGACATTTTGCCATTATGAAAATTAGGAAATCGCATGGGGCAAACCAAAGCCTTTGGTTTGCCATTATGAAAATTAGGAAATCGCATGGGGCAAACCAAAGCCTTTGGTTAGCACTTGCTGGAGTTGGCTCATGGGTGCAGAGTTGAGAATGGGGGTTGAGGCCACATCAGAGGCAAGCTAGTGATTTTAGGCTACATGTGGCAATTTTGTAATTTTGGACCGTAGGGGCATTTTTGTTAGTATGGACAAATCAACCATATATATAGTGAGTGAGGGGTTAGGGTTAGGGATGTTGAATTTGAAAAAAGAAGAAAAGTGAATGAGTAGGTGATAGATTAGTTGTAGGTCTGGGGAGAATTAACCATTTATCTCGAATCAAAGGGCATGCGAATGGTTTTCTCTCTCTAATTGGAACCATCTTGTCTTTTCTCTTTATTTTCTATAAAAATCTTTTCTTCCACATCACTAAATTTCTTCTACTCAAACACTAGAATTTCCTTTCAAATTGGTATTACAGCGTTCAATTCTGGAATAAATGGTAGATCTGGAGGAGTTGGGATCCATGTTAAAGCCACACTTCGAGGAGATGAGTTACCATCAGAGAATTTGAGATCCTCAATGAAGCAAATCTTTGCAGAGACGCGTCGCAAAATCGCCGCTGAAGGAGCCACAATGATTCAAAAACTTGAGGACTCGACACGAAAAATTTCAGAGGCTTTCTCCATTTGAAGAAGCCCCTAAGCCCAGATCTACCAGATCTAAAAAGGAAGGAGGCCAGCGGCACAGATCTGAAGAAAGGAGTCAATGACCGAGATCCGAGGCCGACGAAGGCATGAGAGGACCCACCAGATGTCAACCACCTTCGGCAGGGCCGCCAGGGGCCTTGCGGCCTCTAGGCGGCCCCGTCTGGGTAGGCAAAACCCGATGTCGCCTGGGCGTGCGACACCCAGGTGACCCTGCCTGGGGCCAACGACCCACTGGCGGCCTGTCGGAGGCCCGAAGAACATCCAACGAGCTGCTAGCCCTCCGCAGGGCTTTTTGGATCGGCGGATAAGATTTTTGCCCCTTCCGTGGGGCTGTGTTTGTCGGAGGAGATGGTTTCGGGCAGCGACGGTTGATTTCGGGCTACGACGAAGCTCTGGTGTGGTCCGACGTTGGTGTGGGGGCACTTTTCTGGTCTCCACTACCCCTGGATGTTTGGCAATCATCCACGGTGACATCTCACGGAGGATGATGGTGACCTGGGGTGGCCCTTTGATCTTGAAGGGGATGAGCATCCCTTTGATCCGGAAGGGAACGTGCAATCCCGAGCATGTTCATGGATTTCGTATACCACCTTGAGAATAATATGGGTTTTTCGGGGACGGAGTAGTGTTGGGAATGAGGGTCGTGGCCACACCGATGGCAATCTAGTTATTTTAGGCTCCGGGTGGGAACTTTGTAATTTTGGGCCAAATGAGCATTTTTGTAAATATGAGCAAATCAGCCATATATATAGGTAAGTGAGTTGTGAGGGTCGGGGATGTTGAATTTGAAGAAAGAAGAAAAGAGAATAGGAGTAGAGGACATGCTAGTTGTAGGTCTTGAGAGAATTAACCCTTTATCTCGAAGCAAAGAGTAGGAGAGTAGTTTCCTCTCTAATTAGAACAAACTATCTTGTATTTTCTCTTTATTTTCTATAAAAATCATCTTTTCTTACACCTCCCTAAATTTCTTCCACTCAAACCCTATAATTTCCTATTACGCAGTTGTAAGGATAGAGAGGTGGGGGCAGCGACGTGGAACACCGCTACTCTCACCGCTACTAGTGGAGTTAGAGCGAGGTGGTTAAAGATGCGGGTAGAGACAAAGTCTGTGGTCTGGATGTATCTCTAGTTTAGGCCAACCTTAAAGGTGGCCGGTGTCTTAATGAGTGAACTACCTCCTTAGCTCCATCTCCCTTGCACGTACCAACCCTCCTTATTAAGACCAACCCGTAAAACTTCAAAAAAAATTCTCTCTTCTAGTTAGATGATGTTCTCAGAGGAGGAGGTCATCATCGTGGTTGCAGCTGCTAGATAACTGCATCCACCAACTGACTCTTTAAGGGAAAGAGAAAGACGAAGAGGGTAATAAGAAAGCACATGCATTGGCGTCGGCGATGAAGGACATGACTGTAGTGTCAACAAAGTGCTTTGTCTATTAACTTCCAGGAAGCGTGAACTTGTGTGCTGGGAGTGCATGTACATATCACACTAGCCACGACTGTCCATTAGGCGAGTTTTGTGGATACTACTACCGCATATGCCATCATATGTTGCAATGCTCGCTCAGACCACCTCATGGGAGTCCACCAACTGGTGGCCATGTTCTTCCCAAAACAGAGGACACTGCTATCAAGTGGTCCATAGACAAATGTAAGGCCCCGATGGCTAAGAAGTTGATCGCGGCTAAAAGCAATGTTCCTCTGGCTTGGACATTGCCAAAGGCTAAAGGCTAATCCCTTGCGGTGGGTGACCCATCCATCATTCTGATGTATAGCCTTCCTGAGGAACAACTGGGAGTAGTTTATCCTGTGTGCGGTAATCCTTTTATCGATATGATGATTGAGGAGATCAAATCCTACAACAACCGCCTTAATACTTGGAGCTGGAATCCTTTTGGCCCGGCAAGGGGCAAGGGTGCTCTGCTCTCTTTCCCTGGTGTTGTCGATCTCCTTCACATCTCGTCATTCCTTCAACTTTCAACAATCTAAGAAAGGTTTTCGCGAAGCTAGGTGGACTGGCGATGAGGGTTCAAAGCTGTTCAAATTCTCTTGTGTCACCTATTTCAATGACATCATTGACATTCTTTCGCCTCATTTCTGGACTTGGAATGGTCTTGTTAACATCGTTGGTAAGTTCTTCCACCTTTTGGAAATGGATCCAATCACTGACCTTAAGTCTCGATTGGATTGATCTATAGTTAGGATAGGTTATGACGGAGTTGAGTTCATCACCTTGGAATTCTCTACAATGATTGAAAATGTCCTAGGACTATCCATATTGAGGTCGAGGAAGATATCGTCCTTGAGAAGCCATTGGCAAAAAGCTAAACCTTTTTTGACAGCCTTGGATATTGCTGCTCCAGCGAGCCCCGATCAGTCATTGAGGTTGCTGGCTTAGGATCCCAGCTTAGACCGGTCTCTCTCTCTCTCTCTCTCTCTCTCCCTCCCCCCCCGCCTCCCCCCCTCTCTTGGCCCAATCTCTCACAATAACTATCTATCGGACCTCATTTACTGTGGGTATGGACGAGCAGATCGAGATTCTTGTTCAGAGGCCTAAGGGAACCGTTTGTGGTGGTTTAAGTTCTCTGTGTAACTTCGCATCCTTGTTACTAACTACAGAACATGGACAATGTGGGGGTGAGACATGTCAAGACAGTGGGTCATATTTTTGAGAATAAAACTTAGATTAGGTGTGGTAAAGGTTTTAGAAAATGTGAAGCATTAGACTGATGTTCAAACTTGGATGTATGGGTTCCGTCAAATGATATAAGCACATTATATCTGCATCACATAACAAATAATCTTTTACATTATTTGTTTAGCATTGTTTTCCTTTTGAACTATATTATTTCATTCAACTCGATTTATCATGAATGGTCACACTTTCTTTTAGCTGTTTCACTGTTCATGTAATTTGGTACATGTTAAATCCTACCACACATGTTAAATCCTACCACAACTTGCACACAAGTAGAAAAATATCATAATGGCTGATACCTGACCTCTATCAGTACATGTTATGTTCACCTAAAGCTGGGTAAGTTCTTTGATCGATCCTTCATTTTGAAGCACTTGAGATGCATGTAGCAGTTAGCTCTGACTTGGTCTGGAAATCATGGACTTGTCTTTTGATTTCATTTCAACCCAATATTGATCTTGATTATCAGATTGTCATGCATACGAACAAACCAGGTGTGTTGATTAGGACTGAGGCACAAAAAAAGAAAAAGAAAGCAAAAAAAACAAAATGAAAAAGAAAGCAAGCTAAGAAAACAAAACCCAATATTGATCTTGATTATCAGATTGTCATGCATACCAACAAACCAGGTGTGTTGATTAGGACTGAGGCACAAAAAAAGAAAAAGAAAGCAAGGTAAGAAAACAAAATGCCTGAAAGTGGCCTGTCTGCTAGGGTGATGCAGAAGCTTGCAGTACGGCTGCTTTCATGTGTTGGGCTGCGGACATGGGTGTAAAAGTTGGTGTCCAGGACTAGACAGTTTCAGGACGTGCTTTTGGTCTTCTGAAAAATGTTTTGGTTGGGGAGGGCTTGTTAGCTCTCCCCAGCCAGCCTAATATCCTGCCATACTGCCTGGGGATGAGAGTCATAATAGGGAATCTTGTTGTTCCAGCCAACCAAAAAGGACGGTTATGCACAGTAATCTGTTGGATTTTTCTTATATCCAACAGTGGGGATGGAAGGACAGTTGGGGTTGTCTTTTCTGCGCCTACATTTTGCTGCAGTCACCCTTTGCCGAATGAACGACGAAAGAAGATTTTCACACTCTGGCTTGTCTGGTTTGGACGAAAAACGGGCTGGTTTTAAGTTGATCAGTTTCCAATCTATATACAATGGTCTCAAGGAGGTGGAGAAAGGAAGATAGGATATGGTGAACAGATTGTTCAAAAAGGTTTAGTTGAGGGAAGATGACAGCTGCTGACGGTGGTAATCCAGGGAAGTGTTCAGATTGGTAATTCTCTACAAATATTAGTTTCCTGTCTGTATCAATGCGTATTAATTTTATCATGGGTGTTTCAGGTGTTGATGATGTGAGGGCCTCAAGCCCATAATTCTGGTCATGGCTGTATCTATGGATGGGGCTTTATGAGGCACTACAGGTGATAAAATAGGAGTGACTGAGCACAGATGCAGTTTGGATTAATGGGTGACTTTTGAAGACTAGGGTAAGTATTTCAGTATAATTTGAATGTTTTCTTCTCTTTTGTTACTCTTTATCAGCATCGTTGCTATTAATTATCCTAAATTTGGCAGATTCGTTTTGTGAGGCACGAGTCAACCATATTGTTTAGAATTTAGTGACCGGTCGCCAACGTTTTGCCAGCAGGGGAAGTTTTCACTTGTTGACAAGATTTTGAATGTGACCCTTTCTCTATCTGCCTTAGCACTCATCATAGGCATGTTGCAGGTCGCTGAGGTTCCTGCAGAGTCATCCAAGCTGGTGCAGATTGGGAAAAGATAGCAAAGCATCTATGGCGGCAAAGAGGAATGATGACATTGGCCCTAGTCTTCTAGCTGCAGCAATTGAGACTTTCTGCAGTACAGTAGATACGGGAAGAGGAGTGGAAGACGCTGGGGTATCCTGCACTGGTGGAGGTAAGCGTTATTATATATTTGTTAAAAATTTAAGCGTGCATTTTGTAACTGTCAGTAAGTCAAGTAAAGCATATTAAGTTTAGTTTTCAACACGGTAACCTACTTCCACACAATCTTGTATATATGTTATACACAACAAATTTATAATTAGGGTAAAGGGCAGAAATTATTTTTTTGGACATAGTTGAATCCCCCTTGTCTAAATAATTAGCAGAAACTAGAAACTACCACTGAACATGGGTTATCGGTGCCCCTTATGTCATTAGAATATGGGTAGTTTCAGCTAATTTTTAAGGATAGTTTTGGCTAATATTTTAGATGAGTGGGTATTATAGTTGAAAAGGCCCGTTGGGCCTTTAATTTATTCCCCCCCCACGTGACCCCCCTCTCCCACTCATTCTCTCTCCCCGATCCCCTCTCTCTCGCGCAAAACCAGCCAGCGGCGAACAAAAAAAACGCCGTCTCTCTCTCTCTCTCTCGCCGATCCCTCTCTCTCTTACATTCCTTCATTTCGAAGGAACCACACGATTCTCCTTTCCTCTCGCCACCTCGATGGCACGTGGCGTGGCATTGTTTCTCCACCGAATCCTAAAATTCGAGGTCTTCGACACCTCCACGCCTCAATCCGAGGCAAAATTTGTTCGTGGCGTTCCCTCTGGGCTTCCAGGTTCCCCATTTTCTCTCTATTTAAGCTCGATTTGAGCCCTAGGTTTCGGTTTTGTGCAAAACAGAACTTTTCAAGCTAAAATCTGGGGTTTTCTTTGGAAACTGGTTTCGGTTTTGAGCTCTGTAGCTGGATTTCTCTCTGATTTCTTCATCAGTCCACGAATTGAGGTAAAATCACACTGATTCTCTAAATTTTGGATTTTAAAGTTGTGAATTTGCCCCTTTAGCTTTCTGCGATGATGAATCTGAGCATCGGGCATGGCGGCGAACTTTCGCTGCAGCCCTTTTAGCCTTCGAAATTAACCTCTGAGGGATTTCCCTCTTAACCATGAACTATAGGCCTTTTCCCCTTTGACTGCGGGCTGTTTTGGGTGTCTTTTCCTTTGCTGGATTTATCTGGCTATCTGATTTTGCTACAGTATACAGAAACATTCTGCAGAACCATGCTGGAATTGGAATAGTCTCCATGACCGAAATTGTGACTGACCCTAGGGATTTTTCCCTTATCATATCTGTTCGGTTTTTTCAGAGTTGGATAAAAATGTTTATGCTTGGTAAAGAGTGTGTTGGCTTAGAAATTGCCCAATGATCGAAGATGAGGGCTTGGCCTCAAAGGCCATCGGAAAGTATGGAAATTGCTGCATGAAGGATCTAAGTTTGCTGCCCCTAGGATCATAAAAGCTGACTAAAGGATCATATGTAAACCATTAATAAATGGTTAAGTCCCGAATTGATCAATGGTGAAAAACTATCTGAGATCATCAGATTGTCCCTCCCCCATTTGACCATCACCCCATAAATTCCAAGAGTGTGATAATTGGAAGTTGCCTTTACTTGCAGGTTTGCTCTTATACTTATTTATATTCAAGTTTCAGTTTGTTTAGCATATTAGAATAGCATGTTATTAATTGTCATATCCATGTTTAGATATTTAATTTCTGCACTCCTAATTCATGTTAAGTATTGTGATGCTCTTTATGTAGTTGATAAGTGGCCCATGACATTGGACTAGTTGGTATATTAGGTGTGCTATGGAAATAATGATTCGAAATTCAGTGAACTATTTACATGTTTAGAATGAATGAGAATGTGATTGAAACCAGAATGTCATAGCACACTAATATACGAATTGAGTTTAATGTGGCCTTAGAATTTAATTTCACCTTGAAAATCATGCTTAATCATTGTGTAGAATAACACTTGGACTATATCACTGAGGCACTGCGAGATGTACACTATTATATACTTGGCACTTCAGACTCACGGGTTTTGGGGTAAATCATATTAGAGAGAGTGCGGGAGCAACTGGAGCCACGATCCTATTGACTTGACCGCATCAGGTAGTTCCGACCTGGGTCACATCATTGAATCAGGATCTGACCTCTATTGTACCGTCGGACTTAATTGCCGAGTTCCACATTGTTGACTCACGGCCCCTACCGTCCCTGTTTTGGGCCTGGCCTAGGTGAGCGCCCCTGGGTACTGAGGTGGACTGCTTGGTTGTTTCTGTACTCTCCAATATGATTCACGGCCTAGGTTTGGCATAGAATAATGGAACCATGATATTGTTACATTCAAATTGAGCTGCATGTTAGTCTTGCAATATTAGCTAGTCTATTATTGTTCTCAGTTACTGCTTCCTAGTTAGTGTTTTCCCATGTTTATATATTTAAATTCCAAAATTTTTAGAATCATTGTGATTTACTGGTGGGATTGTTGTAGTACCCCCAGGTGTTGATCCAGAGATGGGAGACACCAGAGTTTGTAGGCCCAGCTGACTTTTGATTATAGGTAGAATATGTACTTTTGTGTTAGTGGCGGATGTACTTTTGTTATGCATGCTTGTAGCATGATGTATAGCTTTTTGTAAGCATGCTTTTGGCATGATGTACATCATTTTGTAGATTCGTTTATATATATAAATGAAAATTTTGTTAAGCATTTTGATACATCTCTGATTGTGTCTAGATTGTTTTCACTGGTTATCTGCAGGACCTGCTATCCTTTGCGAAACATGATGTGACCCCGGGTTGCGGGACGTGACATGTTTTTCTTGGTGGCCATTGCAGGTCCTCGCAACCAACCTCGTGAACAGTCTAGAAAGAGTGGGATGTGTCGTAAAAAAGGCTTAATTAGAAATTGACATTGTCCTGTGTATACAGGCATATGCGAGTTTACAATCGTCGGAAGCGCACTGTGAAGATGGCTCAGAGCGCTTCTGGTTCTGGTTCAAGCAACCATACAATCCATCAGATCTCAGATTAGCCCTGCGAGAGCTTGTTCAGGCTATTCGTGAGGAGCCTAAGACTACTGGATATGTGCAGCAGTTTCGGGCGCTACGTCCAGCTCCATTTACTGGTCGAGAAGATCCCTTACAGGCAGAGGAGTGGTTGCGTGATACTGTTGCCAACCTGACTGCAGTAGATATTCCCATAGGATCCTGGGTGAAGATTGCGAAGTTACAGTTGAAGGATGGAGCCAGGATCTGGTGGGACGCAGCAGAAGATCGGCTAGCAAAGCCTATTACATGGGATACATTCAAGGAGCAATTCAATGCCCAGTTCTTTTCTCATGAGACTCAGATGGAGTTGGAGACACGATTCACCACCCTGAAGCAGGGCTCCAGGTCTGTAGAGGAGTATGATGCGGTGTTCTTTATGCTCAACAGGTTCGCGAAGGAGATGGTGTCCACTCCCGAGGCTCGAGCTCGTCGTTTTCAGCAGGGCTGAATTTAAAGATCCGGGAGAAGATGTTTGGGTTGGGCCTGACGACTCATGCAGAGGTTCTTGCGACAGCTCGCGAGTACGAGTACATACAGAGGGAAGCTGATCGAGAGCACCACATATCTGCCCCTCTGAGGCGACCACCACCACCACCACCTTCAGCTGCTATCGAGGGGATGGGTCGACGACCTATGCCTCCTGCCAAACATGTACACCGGCCAGTACAGCAGGTTCAGTTCAAGAGGCCGGCTCCACAGCAGCAGCAACCACGTCCAGTATGTCACTAATGTGGCAAGAGTGGTCATTATAAGGAGGAGTGTCGATGGCGTCTAGGCCTTTGTTTGGTCTGTGGGTCCAAGGAGCATAGTGCCAGAGATTGTCTGCAGAAAGGATCAGCAGCACCAGCTCCAGCTCCAGCTCCTGTCCGTGCTCCTGTTCCTGCTCCTGCTCCTCCAGCAGGAAAAGCACCACGTAGACCACCGCTTCCTCCACAGAAGAAGGGTTTTCAGCAGGCCATAGCACAAGCACCACCTCCCAAGCGCTAGGCTTTTACTATGACCGCAGTGGAGGCTGAGGCTACCGGTGAAGTGATTACTGGTAAGAATTTAATGCTTTTAGTGATTACTTTCATATTTAGTTGCATGTTTACTTAGATATAGTATCTTTGACACTAGATATTGTAGTAATCGCTGGTAGACCTGCCCTTACATTATTCGATTCAGGAGACTCATTGTTTCCTAGCCACTCGATTTGTTAGCACACACAATATTATTGTTAAGCCCTTGACTACCCAATGGAATGTTAATAACTTAATACTGGTGGTGGTATATTGAAGACAACTAGTCATTAGCCTTAGTGTCCTGTAGTTGTTTGTGGACGAGAGCTATTTGCAGATTTTCTGGTAATTGAGATGCCTAGTTTTGATGTTGTCTTTGGAATGGATTGGTTGGCGACATTTCATGCTACCATTGACTGTCGTCAAAGGAAGGTAGTATTCGAGATGACTGATCATCCAAAATTTGAGTTCATTAGCGGAGGTAGATCTGAGGGGCCAATACGATTTAGGGCACGACCAGCAGAAGCTATGGTGAGTGCCATGTAGGTTGATGAATCAGAAATTACCAGAGATAGTACGAGAATTCATGGCCGTGTTTCCGGATGATCTTATTGAATTACATCCGGAACGTGCCGTTGAATTTTCCATTGATTTGGTACCAGGTGCCCAGCCAATATCCAAGAAACCATATCGTATGGCGCCACCAGAGCTAGAAGTCCGTACCCAGTTGAATGAACTATTGAAGAAGGGTTGGATACGACCTAGTGTCTCTCCTTGGGGTGCTCCTATTTTGTTGGTATCGAAGAAGGATGGGACTCGACGCATGTGTGTTAATTACAGGGAATTGAACAAGGTGACAGTGAAGAACAAATATACCATTCCCCGTATTGATGACATCTTTGATCAACTTGGAGGATCGAGCATTTATTCGTAGTTGGACTTGAGGACATGATTCCATCAGTTGAGAGTGAAGAAAGATGACATTCATAAGACTGCATTCAGAACCAAGTATGGGCATTATGAGTTCTTGGTGATGCCATTTGGCGTGACCAATGCTCCGGCAGTGTTTATGAGCCTGATGAATCTAGTGCTATATGAGTATTTGGATAAGTTCGTAGTTGTCTACCTTGATGATATTCTAATATATTCGAAGGACACCCAAGAGCATACCGAACATTTGAGAAAGGTCCTGGAAACCTGAGACAACACCAATTGTTTGCCAAACTCAGTCAATGTCAATTTTATCTAGACAAGGTGGCGTATTTAGGACATGTGGTGTCTGGAGAAGGAATCTCTGTTGATCCTGGAAAAGTGGTAGTTGTTCAGAACTGGCCTATTCCACGGACCGTGACAGAGATTCGTAGCTTCTTGGGAATGGCTGGTTATTATCGAAGGTTTATTAAAGATTTCTCGAAGATAGCGGAGCCTATGACGCGATTAACGAGAAAGGATGTAGTGTTCGTTTGGTCCAAGGCATGCGACGATGCTTTCCAGGAGCTAAAGAAGAGATTGACATCCGCCCCAATTTTGGTTATTCCTGATCGGACGGGAGGGTTTGAAGTATTTTGTGATGCATCAGGAAAAGGACTTGGATGTGTATTACACTAGCATGGCAGGGTTGTAGCTTATGCATCCAGATAGTTGAAGAACCATGAGAAGAATTATCCTACCCATGACTTGGAATTGGCGGCGGTTATTTTTGCATTGAAGATGTGGAGACATTTCTTGTTAGGAGAGCATGTGAAGATATTCACAGATCATAAAAGTTTGAAGTATATCTTCACACAGAAAGAGCTTAACATGAGACAACGCCAATGGATAGAGTTGATGACAGATTATGATATTGACCTTTAATATCATCCTGGAAAGGTCAATGTTGTACCTGATGCGCTGAGTCGTCTTCCAATAGTAATGACACTTACGACTCAGTGGAGGCTGCAACAAGAGATTAGAGAGATGGAGATAGATGTGGCTTTGCCTGGGTTGACTTCCTCGTTGAAGAATATGCAGATTCAGTCCACTTTGGTAGATAAGATCAAGGCGGCTCATGCAAATGATGAAAAGTTGCAGAAGATTAGGAATCTAGTGTTGGCAGGTCAGAGACCAGAGTTCCTAATTCATAGAGATGGGTCCTTGCGATATGATAGCAGAATTTGTGTGCCGTCTGGAGATATTCGAGAAGAATCCCCATATTCCGTTCATCCAAGCGGGACCAAAATGTATAAGGATCTGAGGCAACATTATTGGTGGCATGTTATGAAAAGAAGTGTTGACAGGAGTGTAGCGAAGTGCATGGTGTGCTAGCAGGTTAAGGCTGAACATCATCGTGTTGCTGGTTTATTACAGCCTTTACCTATACCGGAATGGAAGTGGCAGCATATAACGATGGATTTTGTGACTGGATTACATAGAAGTACGAAGCATAATGATGCTGTCTGGATGATTGTTGATCGATTGACTAAGTCAGCACATTTCATTCCCTTCAGAGTTGGCCAGTCCACGGAAGTGCTTGTCAGGAAGTCATGGAAGAGATTGTTAGACTTCACAGACTTCCTATAAGCATTGTTTCAGATAGAGACACTCGTTTCATGTCACATTTTTTGGAAGAGCTTACAGGATCATCTGGAGACATACCTGTGTTTTAGTTCAGCTTATCATCCGCGGACAGATGGTCAATCTGAACGCACTATTCGGATCTTAGAGGATATACTGCGTGCATGTATGCTAGACTTCAAGGGATCGTGAGAAGATCACCTCCATCTCGTGTAGTTTGCATATAACAACAGCTATCATGCCAGTATCGGCATGGCTCCTTTTGCAGTCTTATACAGAAGAAAGTGACGTTCACCCTTGAGTTGGGATGATGTGGGTGACAGGGAGTTGATGGGACCAGAAATGATTATAGAAGCTGTGGATGTTGTGCGCACTATCAGGGAGAAGCTTCAAGTGGCACAGGATCAGTATAAGCACTGGGCAGATGCAAAGAGAAGACACTTGGAATTCCAGCCTGGTGATCATGTTTTCTTGAAGATATCTCCTACTAGAGGCATGATCCGATTTGGACGAAGAGGGAAGCCCAGTCCACGTTATATTGAACCTTTTGATGTCTTGGAGCGCGTGGGTGAAGTGGCATATAGACTTGCACTTCCTCCATCCTTGGAAGGAGTGCAGATGTGTTCCACATATCCCAGTTGCGCAAGTATGTAGTGGACCCGTCACATGTTGTTGATCACTCTGAGATCACGGTGCAGCCTGATCTGACATATGAGCAGCAACCAATGTGTATTATTGATCGTCAGCAGAAGGCCCTTCGGAAGAGAGTTGTCAACCTGGTGAAAGTGATGTGGCATCGAGACTCGCCTGGAGAGTCCACTTGGGAAAGTGAGGACGAGATGCGAGAGCGTTTTCCTCATTTGTTTGTTGTATCCTAGCTTTGTTTTGTTTTTTAATTCCGTGGACGGAATTTTTTTGTAAGGAGGATAGAATGTAAAGGCCCGTTGGGCCTTTAATTTATTCCCCCCCTCACGTGACCCCCCTCTCCCACTCATTCTCTCTCCCCGATCCCCTCTCTCTCGCGCAAAACCAGCCAGCGGCGAACAAAAAAAAACGCCGCCGCCTTTCTCTCTCTCTCTCTTGCCGATCCCTCTCCCTATACCATTCCTTCATTTCGAAGGAACCACAAGACCCCCCTTTCCTCTCGCCACCTCGATGGCACGTGGCGTGGCTTTGTTTCTCCACCGAACCCTAAAATCCGAGGTCTTCGACACCTCCACGCCTCAATCCGAGGCAAAATGTGTTCGTGGCGTTCCCTCTGGGCTTCCGGGTTCCCCATTTTCTCTCTATTTAAGCTCGATTTGAGCCCTAGGTTTCGGTTTTGTGCAAAACAGAACTTTTCAAGCTAAAATCTGGGGTTTTCTTTGGAAACTGGTTTCGGTTTTGAGCTCTGTAGCTGGATTTCTCTCTGATTTCTTCATCAGTCCACGAATTGAGGTAAAATCACCCTGATTCTCTAAATTTTGGATTTTAAAGTTGTGAATTTGCCCCTTCAGCTTTCTGCGATGATGAATCTGAGCATCGGGCGTGACGACGAACTTTCGCTGCAGCCCTTTTAGCTTTCAAAATTAACCTCTGAGGGATTTCCCTCTTAACCATGAACTATATGCCTTTTTCCCTTTGACTGCGGGCTGTTTTGGGTGTCTTTTCCTTTGCTGGATTTATCTGGCTATCTGATTTTGCTATAGTGTACAGAAACATTCTGCAGAACCATGCTGGAATTGGAATAGTCTCCATGACCGAAATTATGACTGACCCTAGGGATTTTTCCCTTATCATATCTGTTCGGTTTTTTCAGAGTTGGATAATAATGTTTATACTTGGTAAAGAGTATGGGTTGGCTTAGAAATTGCCCAATGATCGAAGATGAGGGCTTGGCCTCAAAGGCCGTCGGAAAGTATGGAAATTGCTGCATGAAGGATCTAAGTTTGCTGTCCCTAGGATCATAAAGGCTGACTGAAGGATCATATGTAAACCATTAATAAATGGTTAAGTCCCGGATTGATCAATGATGAAAAACTATCTGAGATCATCAGATTGTCCCTCCCCCATTTGACCATCACCCCATAAATTCCAAGAGTATGATAATTGGAAGTTGCCTTTAATTGCAGGTTCGCTCTTATACTTATTTATATTCAAGTTTCAGTTTGTTTAGCATATTAGAATAGCATGTTATTCATTGTTATATCCATGTTTAGATATTTAATTTCTGCACTCCTAAAACATGTTAAGTATTATGATGCTCTTTATGAAGTTGATAAGTGGCCCATGACATTGGACTAGTTGGTATATTAGGTGTGCTATGAAAATAATGATTCGAAATTCAGTGAACTATTTACATGTTTAGAATGAATGGGCATGTGATTGAAACCAGAATGTCATAGCACACTAATATACGAATTGAGTTTAATGTGGCCTTAGAATTTAATTTCACATTGGAAATCATGCTTAATCATTATGTAGAATAACACTTGGACTATATCGCCGAGGCACTGAGAGATGTACACTATTATATATTTGGCACTTCAGACTCACGGGTTTTGGGGTAAATCATATTAGAGAGAGTGCGGGAGCAACTGGAGCCACACTCCTATTGACTTGACCGCATCAGGTAGTTCCGACGTGGGTCACATCATTGAATCAGGATCTGACCCCTATTGTACCGTCGGACTTAATTACCGAGTTCCACACTGATGACTCACGGCCCCTACCGTCCCTGTTTTGGGCCTGGCCCAGGTGAGCGGTGATTATTGTTATTGAGTAATACTGAATTATACCACAAATATATAATTACTACTATGCTTATCTCAGACTGACATGACCATAAATCTTAATCCATTCACATTGAAGCCCGAACCCTTAGCTATCATTCCCCCTAACCCCTAACCCTAAGCGTCACCTCTAACTCTAAAGCCATTAACCCATTGAAACACATAATACTAACACGATTCTGGTGGTGGTGGTGGTTATTGCTATTGAGTAATGCTGAATTTTACCAAATATATAATTACCACCTGGCTTATCTCAAACTGACATGTGGATCCAATTGTGATTATCTTATAGTGTTGTAGTTTGCAATGGCGATGATTACTTGTTGAAGTTTATAATTCTTAGTTCCACTCCAAGGTATGGTCTTAGTTAAAACAAATAACGATAAAAACAACAGTATGGTAATGGTAGCATTGTTTCATACGACCATTATGAAACATGTATATAAACTAGTGCCGACCCAAAAGAAAGATGCTTGCTGACATGGGATGAGCCACGAACATGTGCAAATAATTTTGAGAATTAGAGTAAATCCTACTTTGCAAAGAACTTATTGTCAAAGAAGAAAATAGAATTGAAGTTTTTTTAGAGTTTCCCTTTTGAGTTTGAGTTTGTTAGGAGTTTTCCCCCAAAATCTAAAAACCCAAACTAGAGTGTTAAAGGGAAAGAAGAAGACGAAGAAGAAGATGGAAAATAGTAATTTTTGCTCTGATACCAATGGACATTGATTAGAGTTTCAAGTATTATTAAAAATCCTTCTAAATTATATTTACAAAAAATCATTAGATTTAAATTAATCATTAATCTTCATCGATTAAGAAGCCAATCAACTATAAGTTTTTTAAATATTTTTTATTTAAAAATCCTTATTTAATTAGAATTAGTTGATTAATTAGGAAACATTTGATTAAAATTGATGCATCTTCTTTATCGTTATGCCGCTAACTTTATGATAAAGTGGGTGGTTTGCGTTATGATAGGTCCTAGAGTATTGGAACCCTTGCTTACTCTTGCAAAGGTATCAAGTTTAAGGTTGGATGCAGATTTAATCAAACTTGACTTTCTCCCTTGTTTAGTAGAGAGGATGAAACTTTTTAGAAAGAAAATGGCCTACCTCCAGAAGGTATATGACATGAAGAAGAGGAATGTTAAACAGTAGAAAAGGTTGTTACTTGAAGGAAAGATCATACCTTCAACCACAAGGAAAAGGCATTTACTCGATCGTGTAAATGGAAGCAAAAACAAGAAAAAAAAACTAATTAGTTAGAGACAAAAATGTTGCCAAGGGAAAGTATAGAACTCGCCATGTTGGACAGTGGAATCTACCAATTGGTCCTTGTCTCGAAGTTGTGTAGATTCCTTTCAGACCACAAGGACCAAACGAAGACCATAAGGACCAAACGATGGCTGATGCTGTGGAGTCCCAAGGTGCAGAGGTTAGAAGAGTCACAACGTCTATGCAAAGATATCTAATGAGCATTTAAAGAAGGCAACAAACAATGGAGTTTATGGAGGATACAAAAGTACTCCTAAAGTTGACTGTAGTAAGTAAGGGTGCTAAGCGAGCCAAAGGGCATGAGGCTTGGTTTGAGGTCGACTCGATAAAAACCCATTTGGACTCACTCAACAATAAAGTGAGCCAAGCTTTAATAGAAACGTATATTCGTTGAAATTAATGAATACACATATGCTTCATTAGGCTCAGCTCGAGCTAGACTTGATAAGGGCTCAAATAGGCTTGGATTGGTCCGAATTTGAGTTAGCTCATCAAGAACTTAATTAGTCAGCTTTGATATTATCTTGAAGGTTCATTTTGATCGGTCTAGCTTGGGTATTAATTTTTAGAGCAGTACTTCAATATGATCACCATCCTATACTATAAAACAATTAATCTATGAGAAATACTTTGTCTATTCACTTCAAACCTACATTTACATTTACTGAAGTAGGTCCCACAGCTCATCTCTTATGTAAGCACAAATGCAAGTTTTAAAGTATGTCAGTAAAGTTTTTTTAAAATCTATATCACTACTACTATAAAAAGAGCAATTTTGACAATGTTTATCTATCAAAGTTATCAGAAAAAACTATAATATAAAACATAGTTTTTTTTGAATTTTATGGCTGACTAGGACAAGCTGACTAGGACAAACAGATTGATAGAATGACGGCTCAGATTTAATCTTGATGAGTGAATGGTTGGGATGATAGAATGTGAAATTTTTTGGGGGAACTTTTGGAGGGGAACTAAATTTTTAGTGCAACATTATTGCTATTCGTTTAAATTTAATGCATAAAAAGTTGTGCTTTGCCTTTGAAACTTGGGCCATTCTCATTCAAAATTTTAATGGTGAGAATTTAGTGCACAAAGATTTCCACGACGATTACAATATCATCAAAATTTCCCTCATAACAGTAGGTGGCATCAATCTTGCCGTCAAAACAAATTTAATCCCCAAATCACCGCCCAATTTGTCCACTTCAGACAAAATTTCGGTTACAAACAAGTGCATTAAAAAAGTCTCCGCACTCTCGCTTTCATTAGCTGTAAAATTCTGAAATATTTTTACGCTTATTTGTTGTTCCGCGTTGAAGGCGCCCACTAAATTTTTAATGCTAATTTGGTACGCGTCGAAGGCGTCCACGCCGAATTCGTTGTTCCGCGCCGAAGGCGCCTGTGCCACTAAATATTTTTACGTTAGTTTGTTCTTTTAAATTTTGGTTGTGGACATAATTTGTTAGAGAACAAAGATTTTGATGGGATATCTTAGATGAACATCGCCCGCGCCGACGCTAAATTTTTGTTTGTTTAAATTTTAGAGAGGAAATAATTCTTGGTGAGAACAAAGATTTTGAGGGGATATCTTAAATGAACCGGTGCCAAGAGCGCCCCCGCCGATTTTTTATGCTAATTTTTTCTTCCGCATCGAATTTGTTCTTCCGTGTCGAAGGCATCTGCGTCGAATTTGTTGTTCTGCGCTGAAGGCGTCCGCTAAATTTTTTACGCTAATTTGTTATTTCGCGCCTAAGGTGCACCTGCTGAATTTGTTGTTCCGTGTCGAAAGCGCCCGCGCCGAATTTGTTGTTCCGCGTCGAAGGTGTCCGAGTCGCTAAATATTTTTACTCTAATTTGTTCTTTTAAGTTTTGGCCATGGAAATAATTTTTTGGTGAACAAAGATTTTGCAGAGGAAAATCTTAAATGAACCGTGCCCGCGGGCACATGTTATGACTAGTAGCCTTACAAAATACCCATCACATATGTTTAATTTTTCACTTTTCTTTCTCTCTACAATTCTCTTTCTTTCATTTTCTTTCTTTTCCTTTCCTATTCATTTTATTAAATTGAAGATCTTTCAAAATTATAATTTACTTATTGATCCTTCATTTATTTGTATTGATTATTAATTTTAAAAATTTCATAAAAAAATCCTTTACCTTTTGTTTCTCTATTTCCCCTTTAAAAACTTCTTTTAAGGGTTTCTGAAAATACTTTAGGTTCTCATTATTCAAATGAAAACATCTCAAATTAAAGTTATTATTTTTTAAAAAAACAATAGTTTATTTGAATATATAGGGTGTAGAATAGAAATAGATGATATATGAGGTTATTTAGCACTCCAAATAAAAACTTTTAATTATAAGTATATATATTATTAAAATAAGATATTCTTATCACAAAAGCTAAACTAGTCACCATTGTTTTTAGGATACAAGAAAAAGTTAATTGTAGCATACATATTTAAGTATTGTTCAATGTCTACAAGCTATTATTTTAAGTTTTATAGCCCAATTTTGAAAGATATCTTAATTATATTATTTTTAGCATATATTCTTGAAATTAGTATTATATTATTTTTGACATATATTCTTGATATTGGTATACACTCAACTTAGATTGTTAATAGGCTCGAAAAGCTCGATGTTCGACTCGTGCTTGTTGAGAGCTCGCTTAGGCTTGCTTGATAATTTAGTGAACCAAGAATAAAAATTTCTAAGCTTACATATATGATTGAAGTTTTGAACAAATATGAACAACAAAAAGCTTGGCTCACTTGTCACACACAGTCGGATTGCGGATATTGGGGATATATCAGGGATATTGACTAAATATCGGAGTGTCATATCGGAGACTTAAAAATTATGACATATGTCAGCATAGATGTATCTAAGAAGATATAAACTATACTAACTCAAATAAAAGTATGTTTTGGTTATACTTATCTCGTTAAACATGATTATCGGGTATATTGACTTAATATCGGAGTGTCATATCAGAGGCTAAACATGATGTCAAATAAAAGCATAGGAGTCTAAGAAAATATAAACTATAGAAACTCAAATAAAGGTATGCTTTGTGTATACTTATCTCATTAAACGTGAATACCGGTCATCCACTTGGTGGAATATTTCTCTAAGTGGTCACAAACCAAACGAGTTAAATACCTACAATAAATGATTCATGTGAATCAATATTACTAGTGTGAAGATGAAAACAAAAAACTGAAAAAAAATGTATAAATGTAAAAAGGGAAAGAATACCCGCCTTGATCAGTGAAAAAAACCAACTTCTCTTTGCAAAGATTGACAGAGCAGAGCGGAGTCTAGAGGAGCGGAGCGATGAGATTAGAATTAGGGCAAAACTGCAATTATCTCTCAAAAATCTTGATGCCTCTCGTCGTTTTAAGTAAATGATTGGGTCGGGTGACTCCGGTCGGATCCACTTTTAAGTGGACCGACCAGCTAACTTTGTTTTGAAAAAACTATGAATTGCGGCCGATATTTCAAAGCGATATATCGGCCGCAATATCGGCCGCAGCCCGATATTGCGGCGATATTTTTTCAAATATCGGAAACCGCAATATATATGCCCATATCGTATCGGCCTAGTGATAAAACCGATATTACGGCCGATATATCGGATATCGGACCGATATTTAGAACACTGATCACCTATAGTTACAAGGGCAAAGAGGAGCAAGTGAGCGCTTGTTTTCCATTGCAACTTTGCAGAAGTGGCAAGAAAATCTGGAGGGCATATGTTTGTGTGTATGAACATCTGTTGTGAGGAGTCTCTCTTTACGGGCAAGCCATAACGTAACCTTCACCTTGGCAGGTGCGGGCATGGCCCATATGGAAGAAGCTGTCTCATTTTTATAACCATTGTTAACCATTTTGTCAGACATGGATTTAATGGATAAAACTCTGGATTGACATGGGGTTCATGTCACTCGGTCTGACGTAGTTGGTATTTGATGATTATTAATAAGCATGGAAAGAAGGTATCTGAGCGTCGTACGTCTAAATTAAGATATGTACACTGGAAGATAAGCGTCCAACTCTGTTTATGAAACTGAGAAGCAACTAAAGCCGATTGATCCGAGGTGGTAGTCACAAATAAGGAATGTGATGGGAGTCCAATTAGTCCAACATGAATTCAACTTAGTGTTTTAGTGTTTGAGTCAGTTTAGTTTTATGGTATTTAAGTCATCCTTGAGAGTTTGAGTATGGGTCAAACTAGTCCTTGTTTTGCTTATATATATATGACCTTGTGTTCAATTTAATAATTAAATGAAATATTAAATAAAATTTAGAGTAATGTAAATTTTGTTTGCATTTATTTAAATCTTTATGTGTGAGGTGATGGACTCGGTGTTCATCTGATCTTTACGGTGCGAGGCCTAGAATTTTATCAAATGTTTAGTTTATTATTCCCTAAGTTTTACACATCTTTTCCCTTTCCATTCCGCATTAAGTTAGTATTAAAGACACGTTTCCTATATTTCAACTTCATCGTTTTCTTTTTATTTTTTCCTTTTATGGCGTAGTTTTATTTAGCAAAAAAAAGAAAAAAAATTCAAAATAGAGTAAAAATTTTAGTTTAACAAAAAAGTAAGGTAAAAAATAAATTTTGCTATAATGCCACAGGTGTTACAGTACGTCGTGCTACAATGCTACACGTGGTTTTTCGGGATTTTTTCGGATTTCCATTTGCTATTGTAACATTTTCCAGGATTTTTCGAGGAATTTCAGCTAATTTTTGTGCATCGCTCTTTTAGTGATTTTTGGAATTGTTTTAAGCCTAATTTTCTAACAATTTGATCAAGTCGCAAACCAGCGTGAGCTATTATATACCTTAAAAGAATGACCAAAGAAATCTATATACCTAAGGGCGCTAGTGATGTAGATAAAGACTTAATATAATGCTTATCTCAACGTTGTTAGGTGTTTGCTTACAACACTTACATGTAAGGAATGTTGGTGTCGGAGTAGTATTATTTATACATACATCAAGGTATGTGATACTCTTATAAATTGATAATTGATGGATATAGTTATATTAATATTATCGCCAAGTCAGCTTTAAAGAAAATGAATCTTTGTAACCATTTAACGTCAATTGAATTGAAGACTGCTCATCTGTATACCCAACGATGTTTAGTGACTATCCAACTTGATAGCTATCAAGATCAAATTTGGTGTGATGTTATACCTATGGATGTGATGCGATCCATTAGGGTTTTGGAATAAAAGAGGGATTTTTTATGGTGGAAGATGTGATTTTTATGGGAAATGTGTGATTTTTAGGGTAAAAAGAAGGGATTTGAGGGAAACGAAGGATTTTTATTAATAAAAACTGAAATATAAAAGATAAATTTGGCCACAATTCAAGAGGAGACCACTCTCCTAGTTTTACCTTCGAGATGAAAGCCTAAATCTCCCAAACTAGGGTTCATGGATGCCTAGTACAAATTTCCTCTCAATAATCAAGCGTGAAAGCCCTCTAGCCAGCCCTAGCTCTAATAAAGAGAAACTTTCAGATTTACGAAAATGCTCATAATACTGAAAAGTACAAAAAGATCCCCCTAAGATGTGAAAATTCCGAAAATGCCCATACTAGGCCTAAATGTAAAATGCATCATTACTGTCTCCGAAGAACCACATTGTCCTCATGATGGTGTCATGAAAACCATGTGCTCACTAATCCAGATGGAGATTTTCGTCCTCTCTTGACTCTTCTTGCTCCACTGCATGACTTTCTTCATCTTCAATGATCAACATCTAGAGAGTGATTCTTGCAACGATATCCTAGTCCGTACCTCTCGCCATAATGGAAACAGAGTCCATTGGTGCGCCTATCTTGGATCTCCATCTCTGTGAGCTGCTTATGCCTACTGTCTGATTGGAGCTCGATGTTATTCTCGTGGCTGGATTGGAGCCTGCCTGATGGCACATTCTCCTGTCCTGTCGCTACCTGTCTGTGAAAAGTGGCTCCGCTCCATGCTCCCATGTCGCGTCTCTCCTCTGTGAATTTGTCCTCCACCATCTGAGCCAAAAACGCATCCTGTCTAGCAGCCCCTGGGGTCTCTGGATGCTTAGCTCTGCCTGCATGTTTGGTTTGAGTCCCTTCATGAAATATCACTCTAAGGACTCCACTGAGACTCCATGCACACGGCATGTCAGCATCTTGAATTTCTTGATATAGTCTCTCACAGTACCCTCATGCTTCAGTGCGTAGAGCTGCTCATATATGTCTCCCTCCTGAGTCTTGGAACCAGTCTAACAGACAATCGATGAACTCTCACGAGCGAACTGGCCGTTGCTTCTATCTCCATCGGTACCATGATAAAGCTTCTTCCTCTAAGCATACTCCCACCGTCTTCAATTTCTCTGCCTTAATGAGACGCGTCACCTCAAAATATCTATTTGCTTTATATATCCATCCATATGGGTCTTCTCACTCAAATATCTGCATCTTTAGCTTTCTGATTCTGCAATCGGTGTTAAAATCTCCTGCCGGTCCATAGTGAGTGATGATAAGTGTCTCGACGTCCTTCCATGTGTTACCCATGGTCCCTCAAAGGATCAACGACTCTGTCTTCATGGTCGCTCTAGTCATTCTCATCCTAATTATAGGCGTCCACACCCTTCTCAAAGCCCGGGCCATCATCATATTCATCCCAAAACTCCTCGTAGGCTGGTGGGACCTGGCGTCGTCTTTCTGCAACAAATCATAACCCATGAAGCTTTTGAAGCTCATCCACATCATTCTCAGGTCCTGAAAGCAGTTGAATCATCTTCTGGATCTCGACGGGCCTCCCGAGCGTCGTGGGGGCCGGGACACTGAAACCAAGGCTCAGTGGGCCTCTGGCGGGCCTTTAGGGGCCGCGAGTGGCCTGCAGGGCATGCAAGGCCTCTGCAGTGGCTTGTCGTTCCCCTGCAGGGCCCATGCAAGCATGTAGGCCCCCTGTAATGGTCTGAGTGACCTGCAGTGCCCTGCCATGGTTGCAGGGCCATCGCAATGTCCTGTCGGCCCTGCAATAGGGCCGCAAGTTCGTAGGGTGCCTAAAAATGATAGTTACGGTTTTTCCTAGCACTCTCCTCCTTCGTGGGATTGTCTTCGTCTTCAGCATAGTAGTCATCGGTGTTGGATAACAAACCCAAATCCTATTCCTACGTTTTTCCTTTCTCTTTTTCTAAAGTCGTCGCCTTTTGCTCTAAATTTTGGTTTTCACCCAAATCTGAAATTTTCGACGCCTTCAGATCTGAAAATTGTCGAGTTAGGGCCAAAGTTACTGCCTTTTGATCTGAAAGTTGTTGCATTAGGGTTTGCAAGATAGCCCCAACCTTGTTTCTGTCGCCTCCGATGCCTTCCGTCCCTTTGCGAGCGATGCCCTAACCCCAGATCTGAGGTCCTTTATTTATTTCTTCAAATATTTAATCTCGCCGTCGTATTTTTCATCCAAAGTATCGAAGTTGACCTTCGATCTTATCACCGCCATGGATCGTGGATGCTCTGATACCAATTTGATGCGAGTCACTAAGGTTCGGAAATAAGAGGGATTTTTATGGTGGTAGATGGGATTTAAGGTGCGATTTTTAGGGTGAAAAGAAGGGATTTGAGGGGAAAAGAATGATTTTATTGATAAAAACTGAAATATAAAAGATAAATTCGACCACAATTCGAGAGGAGGCCGCTCTTCTAGCTTTACATTCGAGATGAAAGCCTAAATCTCTCAAACTAGAGTTTGCGGACGCTTAGTACAAATTCTCTCACAATAATTAAGCATGAAAACCCTCCCTAGCGTCGGGCCCTAGCTTTAATAAAGAGAAAATTACAGAAAATTATATATTTACAAAAAAGCCCCTAATACTGAAAATTACAAAAAGACCCCCTAAGATCTGAAAATTCTGAAAATGTCCTTGCTGGGCCTAAATGCAAAACGCATCAGGATGTCGCATACAGTTTGTTAGGTTGGTCTTGGTTGTATGACCTAGATATGAGAAGTTTTGAAAGGTTAAACATACATGTTTAATAGGAAGAATATTATGTTAATCACCTAACCCAATGATGAGTTGTTAATTAAAAGAATTGGTTGAACTCCAATTAGACCAGCATGAGGACTCATGAGGACTGAGGACGTTTTTGAAGCTTGAATAAGAGTTTGAGATTGAGTTCGCGATCATGCCCAAGACATCTATCTTGAGCCTGAGCCTGAGTCTGAATCTAAGATTAAGTTTGAGCTTGAGGTTAAGTCTACAAGCTAGTCCAAATTAGATCCTGATCACGAGAGTGAGATGAAGCTACAGTTAGAAGGAAAGTTTGAGATAGTATCTGAATAAATGTCCCAATTAGAGTTCACATTTAAGCTGCTGTCTGAGTCATTTATTAATTTTGAGGAAGTTGAGCTCATCATTTTGATCATCTCAGATCCTCCACAGCTTACACAGCATGCAGATTTTGCACGCCTTCTTTTCTTTCGCGACTTGAAAAATACTCTTCTAAAGATGCTAATTTGTAAGACTATATTTTATTACATTTCAAAGTTAAAGTACGAGTATTTTCTAACTACAAGAGGCTTCTAACTTACATTTTTATCGTCGCTGAAATTTTTTAAAATGGCAAAAAATGATAGGAAGCCACCTAATTTCTCAGATTCAAAGTAGTATTTTAGTGTTTGAGTCGGTTAGGTTTATTGTCTTCGAGACATTTTTAGAATTTGGTATTTGAGACTTTTTAGAGTTATTTTTAAAGAAGTTTGAATTTTTTGAGTTTCCTATTACAAGAAACTCTTATTTTATTTAAAAGTTTATTTGAGTTTTTTTAGGAGTTTAAGTATGCGTCAAACTAGTCTTTAGTTTACTATAAATATGACCTTGTATTTAACATTTTAAAATATGAAAAGTTGAATAAAATTTAAAGTTGTGTAAACTTTATTTGCATTTATTGAAATCTTGAGTATGTTGGGTGTGAGGCTTGATTGCTTGGCGTAAGGTCACAAAAATCTTCACGTGCGAGGCGTTAGTTGGTGATTGTCAGATCTTCGGTGTGCAAGATCCGAAATTTTATCAAATTCTTAATTTGTTTTTACTTAATATTCCCACCATTTCTTTTCCCATTCTGTCTCACATTAGACTGAGAGTTGAAGGACAGATTGATCACCAATTCAAAGATATGTATATAACTTGATATGGCCACCATCACTGCATGTGAAGCGAATGTTCAAATGAAAACATTGACTTGATCTTATCGCCCCTTCTAGAACGGCAAGCAATGAGAGGAAACAATTAGAGAGACATCACAAAGGCCAGATCGGCTATAATAAGAGTGGTGGATGATGGCCACCCAAGGAAGATCTGGATAGTTAATGAGGCACCACTACATTGGAGTCGAGGGAGATGTTAAATGGTCGCAAATCTTAGATGCCGAGGCCTTATTGTCTCTTGTCTCTTAGGAGATCTTATTCCTTTCGGCCAGACATACCCTTTCAGATATGCATACTTGTCATTCCAAAAGAAAGATGTCTGAATATGATCAAGGTGTTCAATCATCACTGGGGAATGTATAAGAATGGCATGAAAGTGTGAAAAGAAGGGAGCATGACATTGACAAGCACCGGCCATCCCCTCTGGATAGACATCGACCTTTTCTTGCAATCCAAGCATTTCTCAAAGTGATTGATAAGGAGTTGCCGGTCAATACGAGAGAGATGATGGAACTTATCCACCTCATTTGTTCAAAATTGCATAAATATTAAATACAGTAAAAATTACATCATGTATCCAAAATTCCATCTAGAAAATGCTTGATGCTCCATGACACTTAACAACAATGAAAAATTGTAATGTGCAATATTTAGGAAGAAACCGAAATAAAGATATAAAATAGGCAGGGCAGTGTCTCAAACTACTCATAATTTATAACAACGCATCAGAGCTTGACCACTATTGGCAGTTGAGTGAAATGAGGAGATATGGGATTCACATCCTAGAGGGCCTGGAGTTTGCCCTGATGGATGTATTCACGCACACGCCTGGAGTTTGCCCTGATGGATGTATTCACACACGCACAACACCCCCCCCCCCCCCCCCCCCCCCCCCCCCCCCGGAAAAAAAAAAAAAAAAAAAAAAGAAAGAAAGAAAGAAAGAAAGAAAGAAAGAAAAAAACAAAACAAAAACAAATAAAACACCAGAAAAAGGAAAAACAAACAACCACCAAAATAAAGTGGCTATTACTTAATTATCTCCATGAAAGGCTTGCAGCTTAGTTTTCACATTTCCTCACTAACAATATACTGATCATCAAAATGTGCTATGTAGTCTTTTCCTTCACAGGTTAGATTTTCTGATCGCTTCTTCTGCAGGAACCCCAGTTTCAGTTGCATGGCTTTGTCTTTCCTCTTCGCCAACAGCAACCTCAACTTCATTATCTCCATCTCCCCTTTCCTTCGCTCCTTTTTTCTCTGAAAAGCCGCATCCTCAACTTCAGCAGCTACTAGTCTTTCATTGACAACACTATAATCTCATATTGTACTGTTGCTTCTCTTTCCATTATGCAATACTTGTCACATTCCCTGCTTGTTGTAAAGACAAATCTTGGACATGATCATCTGCTTGAGTTTCCACTTGAACCATCCCAAACTCAGCAGCGCCAACCTTTGTTTTCCTTCTTGCACGCCTTATGATGAATATGACAACGAACAATCCAATAACAGCAGATATTGCCACTACCCACAGCCCAACTATTAGAGATATCACTGATATGTTGCTTCTCTTGCTTTTGCGTATTGAGGGGTCCATTGTCAAGTTTGGGTTGCCACTTATACTGCAATACAAACTTTCCTTTAGTAGCAAATTGTTGCGGCCGGAAATAAGAAGAGGGGCATTTGGGTAAAACAACACATAGGGGAGTCTTTTCTATTTAAGGGGGATGAGCCGGCCCTAAGGGGGATGCGAAAATTGAGAAAATTGTTTTATTTATTCCCTTAGATTAATTGTATTAGGATTGGGCTTTTCCCCTAGGTTAAGAATTATCTTCTAGTCATTAGTTAGCGAGTAGATTAATTGTATTAGGGTTTCTTTTTAGTACTAGATCTGAAATTCCAATAAAAATCCCCCTTTTATCATCAAATCCCTAGCGAATCGCATCAATTGGTATCAGAGCGGTTGATCCATGGCGAGCACGCGATCCACGGAGCGGATTGAAGTCTTGGAAGGAAAAGTTGAGAGGATTGAAGCCCAAATCAGCAAGGGTTTCATCGATTTGAGGAAAGAAGATGCGGAGATGGCCGCGGAGATGCGGAAGGAGATGAAAGAAAATCAAGAGAAAACGGAGGCCAAGATGAAAGAAAATCAAGAGAAAACGGAGGCAAAACTTTCGGAATTGACGGAGGCTATAGCGGCGTTGACCGCTCACCTTGTACCAAAGGCGGATCCAAGCAAAAAGGAGCCACCTTTGGCGAAGAACAAGGGGAAAAAGGCCATTTTTTTGAAGATGATCCGGATCTAGACGAAGACGGGGGCTTCGATCAAGGAGACCATGCGTGGGGAACTCACCAAGATCACGCACCGCCGCGCCACGACGACAAGGAGACCGGAGGAGAGACCCCGGCAAGCCGGCAGCCTATGGGGTGGCCGCCGACCCCCCAGGGGCCTCTGGGGGGCCCGGCGAACCCCCAGAGGGGCGGCCGCACCCGCCGCCCCCCCTGCGGCCTCGGCGGGCCCAGGCGTCGCCGCCTGGAGCCCGCCGGCCCATTTTCAGGGCCGGCTGCCCCCCGCCGGCTGCCTGGGGGGCCTCGGCCGAGACCCCAGATGGGGGACCCGAGGCCCGCCGGACCTCTGGGGGGGCCCACCGACCCCCCAGGAGGCCCGACAGCCTAGTTCGAGGAATTCCGGGCCCACAGGGGCCCCGCCCGAGGTCCGAGGAGCACAGTTTGGGGGTTTTCAGCCTTTTGGGGGACCGGGCGGAGAATTTCAGCAGGGTGGAGGGCACCACCAGATCACAGGAGACCCGTCGACTCAGCCCCCACCCTTTGAGGGAGTTACGGGAGATTGGAGAGCATATCAGGACCCCCCGGGAGGCCACCAGGCGGAGTTTGGACACCCTCAGGGAGACTGGCAGGGGCATGGAGCAGGGGGAGTCTACCGTGATCGAGCTGAGGCTTATGTTCCAGACAGGCGACAGGGATACCAGCACAGGGAAGGTTTCCAGCCGCAGGAGAGAGGTGGATTCGCTGGCGAGAGGCGTCTGAGGAAGCTGGAGGTGCCTGTTTTTGAGGGGGGAGACCCAGATGACTGGCTGTACCTGGTGGAGAGGTACTTGGAGGTGTCCGCTGTCCCAGGAGAGGAGTGGCTTCGGGCGATAGGGGTTTGCTTGGAGGGAGAGGCGTTGGGCTGGTTTCGCTGGACATATCAGCAGCAGCCTTTTCAGACCTGGGCTGAGTTTACGACGCTCCTGACAGAGCGGTTTGGAGGACAGGCTGGTGGCGTGTTCGAGAGACTGGACTTGCTGAAGCAGGAGGGGAGCGTGGGTGATTATATTAAGAAATTCGAGTCGCTCTGCCACCGAGTTTGGGGAGTTTCTGAGGAGTCTCTGGAGGGCTGTTTCATAAAGGGGCTGAAGCCCACGGTGAGGTCGGGACTGAGGTAGTTTGAGCCCGTTGGTTTGCGCGGGATGATGCCGCTGGCCAGGAAGGTGGAGGATCATCAGGAGACAGAGAGGAGCCCGAGGGACGTGGGGAGGCTTTACCTTTCGAGGGCCGGATCCGGGAGGGGGACAAAAAGGGGCCGCAGGAGGGGCAACATCCACTGACGGCACAATGGTTACTAAGGAGAAGGGAATGGAACTACGACCTGGGGGACATACACGAAGAATGACCGAGGCAGAGATTCGTGACAAACGGACCAAGGGCCTGTGTTTCAAATGCGACGAGAAGTTTACTCCTGGGCACCGGTGCGGGAATCGTACTCTTCAGATCCTGATAGTGAATGACGAAGAAGAGGGAGAAGAGAGTGTGATAATGCTGGAAGCCGGCGTGGACGATGATCAGGAGCACCTGCACGTGGAGTAGCTGACCATACCCTTCACGCACTACCTTGAGGACACGGTGGTTTTTCCGGGGCGGAGTAGTGTTGCGGCTGGAAATAAGAAGATGGGCATTTGGGTAAAACACCACATAGGGGAGTCTTTTCTATTTAAGGGGGATGAGCCGGCCCTAAGGGGGATGCGAAAATTGAGAAAGTTGTTTTATTTATTCCCTTAGATTAATTGTATTAGGATTGGGCTTTTCCCCTAGGTTAAGAATTATCTTCTAGTCATTAGTTAGCGAGTAGATTAATTGTATTAGGGTTTCTTTTTAGTACTAGATCTGAAATTCCAATAAAAATCCCCTTTTTTATCATCAAATCCCTAGCGAATCGCATCACAAATTTCATCCCTTGGATTGAGGTTGAGGACTACACTGTTAGAATTAGGGAATATCAATATGATGTGTGTTCAGCTGTTATGTATTTTATTTTTTATCTTCCTTTTTAAATAAATTTGATCCGAGGTACACACCATTGTGAATAAACAAAAAGTTCTTATTCGGAAGAGTAATCTCATTGGAAAGCAATCACTGAGGAGCATACAAAAAGAGTTGCAAAAACTGAATGATATGGTAATCGTCTGATTAGTTCTTTTGAATTTTGCAGCTGTTGATGTATTATATTAATACATTACTAAGCTGGGATTAGTCATATCTAATTGATGATCGTGAACATGATATGGTGATTGTTCTTACTTGAGTGATATCTCATTTTTCCGCAGAGACACTGGTACAAAGCCTGATAATTGATTGTCAGCCAAGTTCCTGTTAGGATGGTTAGTTGACAATTTGTACCCTCTTGGAAACACAAGAAAATTCCGTGGAAAATAAATTTGGCTGCACTTACAGTTTTCTGAGCTTTGGAAAATTCCCGAGGAAGTAGGGTATTTGTCCAGCAAGGCCATTGTCGTGCAGATCACTGCATCAAATTTAGATATCAAATTTTGCACATCAGGTGTGGTGGGTGGGTGGGTGATGCTGGAGTAGCTCACATGATCTCGAGGGCCTGCATGGAACTGAAATCATATAGAATTTGAAGATTCATGCCAGCAAGAAACCTAGACATATCAGGATCCGTCTTCAGTGGGTGTACATACATTAAAGAGACAACATAAAAATATATATGCTACGCATAAAAAACTAATATGGAGACATGAATTACAGTGCAGTGACCCTTGGTGGATTCTCTTGATTGCATTCTAACCATTGCCAAGCATCTGGCAGGCATGGATCTCCACTCCATCTCGCCAAGCTACTTGAGCTTTGTGCAAGCTGACTTAAACCAAATACTGGAAGGTAACACACCATTAAGTTAACGCAACATGTTCATTCAATCTATTGATAATTGAAACTGCTAATGTGAACTTTATAATTTTAACAACGTACTATCTTGTCCAGCTGTTCTGTTTGCTAAGATCTTGGTAATAATATATAACTCCATGGCGCTCAAGATTGGTGGCAAGCTTGAGACATTCTTTGAAGGCGCGAGAGTCACATTGAAATTCCCATCTGCTGCTGCAACATATCCATAAATCTCACTGCATTTCTGGTACATGGGAGATATAGTGTGGTTGTAATATGCTCCATTGAAGTAAACATCAAAGGTCCTGTTCTGGCTTCGATTGAGCCTGGCTAATTCCATAAAATAGAGCACAACATAGGAAATGCTATTCGATTCTTGCATGTTGAACGACAGATTGATCGGATCAGATGGAGATGGAGCTTGTATTGCTGTTTTGACCACATCGAGCGGGGGATCATCGGGCACAGTCGATTCAAGGGACTCGAAACTCGCGGTTAAGCTTGGGTAATCTAAGGATGGTATTGGTTCCCAATCTCTACCATATTTGTCATCTGGATACCTACATTTGTTTCAATATGCGAGTTATATTGATGTTACTCGAGTGATTTTTGAGCGCATAGCTACTTAATTTTTTTTTAAATTCTAGAAGACTACTTTGCATCATAGAAGTATTTTTAACATCGGATATCGGGATCATATTAGTTTTCATATCTAATAGTGGATATAGGGAGATATATGAGGGGTACGCCTTAATATTAGAATGTTCATATCAAATATTATAAATATACAAGTCTTAATAAATAAAGGAAATGTTTATATTTGATTATATCACCAATATATCATCCATAGGATCAAACGTCAAAATGATGTATTAAAATAAACAATTAGTATATTTCATACAAAACAATAAAATATAAACAGAATGGAAATGTATCAGTAAATTTTAACCATAAGAGTGACTTACCGCATAATTAATTAGACAGCTGATTACCTATTATTAAATAAATGAAAAAAAAACTTTTAATATGCCTTCAAAAAAATAAAAACATTCTATAAGAAATGTTAAACATGTCGGAATAATGAATATAGTGCTTAGAAAATAAAAACACATCAAATATTACATACAATGACCTCATAATATTATAAAATAAAAAAGTAAAACACATTGAATATTATAATGATTATATTACCATGATTATAATGGTTACATAATATTAGGAAATAAAACAAACACTAAATTAAGAAAAAAGTTAGCAATATTGGCTGATATCGGGCCAATATATTGGGCATTTTGCCCGATATGACTCAATATCTAGTTAAATTTAAAAACCTAATATTGAAGGTTACATCATATCAGTTGGCTATCAATAATCGATATTTAAAACAATGCATCATAGCTTATATGTTTATTTATGGAAAACTATATTAAACTATCCACGGTTTTGAATATACTATCCATAACTTCAAATTTTTACCAAATTCCACCTTAGTTTTGTTTTTTAAATCAAAACTACTCTTAACAAATTTTTATCAAAATTACCTTAAACTTACTATTGTTCACCGAAATTATACAGAATTTTATAATTGTTTATAGAAACTACCTTATTGTTCTATTTTATACTTTTTAATATTATTGGATGGTTTTTGTAAACTGAATAGTTAAGAGGGATTTTGGTGAAGTTCTAAAGTTAAATATTGTATTATTATATCTGTATATTGTTTAAGATTGTTTATGTATATTAATCATAGCTTGTAGGCGGCCCAAAACCTTTTTTGTAGCTTTTTTTAAAAATCAGAATTCGATCAGGCATTATTTTCAGGTAAAGTCATGCATACCCAAAAACGTAATTTCTGGTGCCGAAGTTCACCCTGTACTTCTTCAGCAGGGCATGACCACTCCTCATACTGTTGTACATTCCGTCAGGAAGCTCAATCACTTGGATCGACGAGATGAACGGCGTCCTGCCATGTTCGATCCGAGCCACACAGATGTTGATGTCTGGTCTCCAGGCCACCACCACCATATCGAAGAAAGTAGCCGTATCCAGAGATGTGACCACTCTTGCCAACGGGGTGACGTCAAACAGGAGGTCGAACACGGGAGGTTTCCACAATCCGTCGTAGTTTCCGTAATTGAAACCGACACGGACAAGGTACTTTTGTAGGATGGATGCAGGCAGTGTGTAGCAGTTCCTGTTCATGTCAGGGAATGCACGGAGTGTGGCCAAAGGGTCGAACCCGGCTCCTTCGCCTGTTTTGAAGCTGTAGCCGGCAGCTGTGTACAGGGTATCAGACCTCCACATCCGGGTATCATCGGCGAAGTGGTCTCTGTCGTAGCCGCAGTCGATGTAGAGGTAGCTACCTTCATCTGTGAGAGAAACAATTGCAAGTTAATTTGCAGCAGCGATGAGCTGCGATCTGAATCAAAAAGCGAAGATAAGCCTACACTGGGCGTTTGATTGATGTGCGAAGAGGAGTAGAGCTATAACTCGAAGCATCTCTAAAATGATCCTTGAATGGGGGAAATGATTGATGAGAAATCAGATGGCATGGAATGAATATTACCGGTAGTATTTTTTGACATTTTGTGTTGAGATTTAGAGGTTTTAGCGTTTGTGTTGTTTTTTTGTGTTATTAAGCTGAAGGATTCATGCCGGCCGTCACCTCTGCTGAAAGGTGCACCTAATGATTTGGGGTCCTTGTTTAATAATTCTGTTATATATTGTATTTCCTTGATGGTTACATTTCACTTAAAAAGTGATGGTTATATTACAAGTGAATTTACCCTACTATGTGAAACTTTCCCCATTAATTCAGTGCACTAAAAGCATTGCATTAGTATATGTATTGTAAATGTGTTCATTTTAGAAACCTACGGGTACATGTAGTGGATTTCATTTAATTCTAAGAGGTTGTGTGTTATAGTCATTAAACTTTCATGTGTTTCCCTAGCTTGTGGCCCCAATCTAAATGGGTTCTACATCGAAGTGTGGCTCCTAATAAAACCTGCTCCTTAAAGATTGGAGAATGGAATAATTCTTGTATGTGTTTAGCATTCTGTACCGTACTATACATACACAAAGAGAGCTAAAATATGAATGATGTACAACCAATGTATAGCTCATGTGCAACTGCGTACGACAAATATACAACCATTCTTAACCCCCCCAAAAAGGAGGGGATATTAAACAGAGTTTTTTGAGTGCTGTTAACTATACCCACCACACATGTTTATGAATACTACAGTTCTTATTTCACCATTCCTACATTCTCAACTTGCCTTTTAATTTTTTACTTCACCCAAAATTTGACTTTTTATCCTTTTATCTCTCTCTTTTCACAGACGGATAGTTGAAATTCTGGCAGCTCTCTCCCTCTCCTCTCTCTTCACAACCACTTGATATAGTTCTGGGTTATGTGCTCTTCCCTTGCTCTCACAGTTTGAGTCAATGGGAGACTTGTGCTTGGATCTTGACCCTACAACTTCAGAGACCCCAAATGATTCAGCCTCCCCATCTTCATCCTTCACGGACTCGCGGCCATATCCAAACTATGCATTCAAAACCTCTCCTACACAATTCACCCCAAGAGCAAGCTCACCTCCAAGCTGTGCCTCCAGCCCAAGCTCATCAACGTCTTCAAATCTGTGTTCTTCCCCGCCAACAACTCCGAGATCCTCGTCATTGTTGGCCCCAGCGGTGCCGGCAAGTCCACCCTCCTACGTATAATCTCTGGCTGCGTCGCGAATTCCAAATTTGACGCCAAAGCCATCTCCCTCAACGGCCATCCTATTGTTGGAAATAATGGCTCTTATAAAGCCTAGCTTCCACTCTCTCTTTTTCACTATTCTTTTAGTCCCACATTGCTTGGGCAACTTTCCTTGGAAGTGTTTATAAGGGAATTGTTGAGACATGGGTTGTGCCCCAAGGGGTACGACTCTTTTGTGAAGGGGTGAGGACGTACATGAGTTTGAGCTCAAACACACGCTGGCCGTGTCGTGACGCACATCTTTCCTTTTTGGACGGCGTGCCTTTCCTTTTTAGATCTAGCCCCTTAATGTCTCAGATTTTAAAGTTTCTAATGGCTATTTGATTGCAGCATTCATTCGTACGCTTTCATTGCAGCATTCATACGAGGCTGTTAATATCAAAAAGGCTATGTTTTTATTGCAGCTGTTACAGCATTCAAACGCGACAGTCTTTTTTTATTCCTATAAATAGTCGTGCCCTTTGCTCTTGCTGCATACGAAATTTGGCTTCTCCTTCCAGAAAAATTCCTCTCATTCCAAAACTCCTGGGTTCTGTCGTGTGCTAACTCCAACGTTTCTGGCCGCGAGTGGACGCGTTCTGAAGCTGTTGTGTAACCTTCGGGAGCAACCGACGAATTCGATAACCATCGAGGTCGCGTCGTAAATGCTTTCAAGTCAGTAGTCATCCCATGGCACAGCCTTGATAAGTTCTCTGTTTCATTGTCTCTTTTCTTTGTATTACATATACTACAACCATACTTTGCCTCCGCTTCTTCTTTCACGCTTGGTTGATTCCCCATATTGCCATAGTCTTACACCTATTTATTCTAAAAATTTGAAAGCAATTAGCCCGTATTACTATGGCTATCCTTACAACCAAGTCAATTCTGGATATTTCTAAGTTGGAACCATACGTTGTTGGGAAGTGGCTGAACTTCCAAATGGCCGATGACAAACCTATAATGGAGCAGGTTCATATCTATGAGAACCTGTGTGCTGATGTTCTTAATGAGGGCATGAAGATGTGCGAAAATTTTCAAGCAAACATGCTATTGGAGAGGTTCCCACCATCTTGTAATGAATACATGAATCACCTCAAACATAAGAAGAAGGATCTGTCGTTGCAGGAGCTGATCAGCCACATGCGAACTGAAGAGGCTAATCGCCTCAAAGATTAGCCTGATTCTATTTTTGTCAATTCTATAAAGGCTAACATCGTTGAATCTGCTAGTCCTTTCAACAAAAACAGGTTCAAAAGCAAAGGCAAGAAACCCTTTAACTAAGGATAGAACAAAAAGCAAGGCCGCTTCACCAAACCTGAATGCAAGGTTCAGAAGCCAAACGTGGTGTGCTATGTTTACGGCAAGCCCGGCCATAAGGCCTATCAATGCAATCAGCGCCAAGGACCACAGAAGATGCTCCAGAAACAAGGTGGAAATGCTACTGCTCAAGCTAACATTGTTGAATAGGATGAAGTGATTATTTCTGTAGTTGTTGAAGCAAACCTGGTGGCCAACAACACTGATTGGGTGCTGGACACTGGCGCTACAAGGCACCTCTGCGCCAACAAGGAGCTATTGCATAACTTCAAAGACGATGTTGATACAGAATGCGTCTTCATAGGAAACTCAACAGCTGTTGGAGTTGCTGGTAAAGGTACAATACTGCTGAAACTCACATCAGGAAAAATCCTATCCCTCAACAATGTTTTATGTCCCATCACTGCGTCGCAACATCATGTCTGGTGCCTTGTTGAATAAAGCTGGACTGAAACTTGTCTTTGAGGCTGACAAGGTTGTAATTGTTGGATACAACGATCGATGACTTCATGTTTGATGATAACAAACGTGTGTGAATGATTTGATGTGTGTGCTAAGTGTTTTCAGGAGTGGTAAGCTCGTAAATACTCAAAAGATGACTTAGTCAAAGAGATGGAGAAAATTGCTCTACATATTTTCAAATTGGACTAAGTCAAATGTTGGAGGGATAATGAAGAAATCTAATGGGATTGCTTTATATCAATTGGTGATTACAAGAGATCCCATAATCAAATCAAATCCTATTTCATATGCCTTTCAAATTGCAAATCAACATTACCATGGGACTCCTCATTGTCGCAACTACCCCCAAGCCTCTCATACTTAAACCATATCTCCAAACACAACCAAGAGAGGACTGCCAAAAGAGATCACGCAAATAAAACCTAGTCTCCCTTCCCTTTGCAGAAACCTTGCAAGCTTCATCTCAATTTGCCACAAGCTCTCATTGCCAAATTCCTTCATGGCCTCAATATTTGACCTCATTGCCAAATTCCTTCATGGCCGCAATATTTGACCTCATTGCCAAATTCTTTCATTGCCGCAATACTTGACTTCATTACTAATCTCTTTTAAGCCGAAATTTTTGACCAAGCAACCAAATTTTAATCTTCATACGAGCAAGCACCTCATCTTCATACAAGCAAGCATCAACAAGGATTCAAGGTCATCAACGGAGCCGTAACATTAGACTCCAAGAGCTCCTCTCCTTCACCATAGCCGTAACTTGCAAAGCTCCCAAATCTCCAAGGCCGCAACATCCAAGGGGGATTCTCCTACATTGCGCAAGCTTCAAGGTGGCGCTACACATTACCGCAACATCTTGAGGGTGCCACGACTTTAGATTGGAGCTACATGTTGTCAGATTGAATCTGACACGTGCTGATCGACAAAGACGACGACATCTACACAAACTGAGCTTTTCTGAACTCTATATCTCTTTATGTTTGTGATAGCGAGGTGTTGATCTTTGTAGCTACTTGAACTATCTTTTTGGGAGACTTGACTAGTTGGGGCTAGTCAAGAGAGAGCTTTTACTAGGATTATTATTGTTTAGCACTTTGGTGAGTGCGGTACGAAAACCTGGTGAGCGTAGAGATGGTGCTCTAGATTTTTACGGTTGTACCAGTAACATTATTAATCTAGTATTTGCTTTGGGGCTGGAGTAGGTCGTTGGGACGACCGAACCTGGGTAAATCACTCTTGCACTCTGTGATTGCTTTTATTTACTCTGTGTCTGAATATTTTTGCTGATAACTGCCTGTATTTACGAAGAATTTTTATTAGCCTATTCACCCCCAGGCTTAGATCCAGATCCAACAGTAATCACTCGCAGTGGAGACTTTGTAGGGATGTGGTATCTGAGTGAGGGTCTGTTTATTCTTAATGTTGCTTCTGAAATTCTGAATAACCATGATTCTGTTTATATTGCCATGGCTTTAGATTTATGGCATGGCAGACTAGGGCATGTCAATATTGCATCTATTAAAAGACTAAGGAATTTGGCCCTAATCCCTAATACCTGTAATAAGCTCAATAGAATTCTCCAAATGTCCTGTTTGTGTAGAAGCTAAGTTCACTAAAAAACCATGCCAACCTATCTCAACTAGGCAATCAGACCTTCTAGAACTAATTCATACAGACTTAGCTGACTTCAAAAATACCAGGAGTAAAGGAGGAAAACATTATTATATCACCTTTGTTGATGATTACACTAGGTTCACTAGGGTGTACCTCTTTAGAACTAAAGGTGAAGCAGATGAAATGCTTATTAAATACAAGGCCAAAGCAGAAAACCAGCTTGATAGGAAAATCAAGAGAGTTAGGTCTGACAGAGGTGGAGAATATTGTACCAACACCCTTAAGGATAATTGTGAGAAGAATGTGATTATACATGAATTTAGTGCCACATACTTACCACAACAAAATGGTATAGCTGAACGTAAGAACAGAACCTTAAAGAAAATGATAAATGATGTGCTTTTGAGTTCAAGGATGTCTGATGACATGTGGTGGGAAGCTATTCTTTTAGCTTGCCATGTTCTTAACCATGCACCCCATAAGAAACTAGACAAGACACCTTATGAGATGTGGAAAGGATATACTGCCAACTTGAATTTTCTTAGAGTGTGGGGGAGTTTGGCTAAAGTAGGTCTACCTGATTTTAAGAAGTCTAACATTGGACCTAAGACCTATGAAACTGTGTTCATTGGTTATGCTCATCATAGTGCTGCTTATAGATTCATGTCTTTAAAAGATCATTCTATTTTTGAGTCTAGAGATGCAGAGTTTTTTGAGCATGTTTTTCCTTTTAAAAAGGAATCCATGTCTCTTATGCCTACTGATATTTATATGCCCACTCCTTCATCATTATCTGATGATATTCATACAAATAGTCCTACTTTTACTAGTACTATTATTGATGAACCTAGAAGGAGTAAGAGGCAGAGAACTGAAACCAACTTTGGACCAGGCTTCATTACTGCTTTCTTATCAGAAAATTCATGTATAGATTTGCTTAGTGACGAGCTTGTGTCTGCCTTCATGATAGAAAAAGACCCAAAAACTTATGATGAGGCAATGGGATCCATTGATGCCAGTTTTTGGAAAGATTCTATTAAAGGCGAGCTTGATTCTATTGTTTCTAACCAAACTTGGGAATTGTCTGATTTACCTAAAGGTAGTAGACCTATTAGTAGTAAATGGATTTTCAAGAAAAGGATGAGACCTGATGGTTCAATCGAAAAGTTCAAAGCTAGACTTTTGATTAGGGGTTTTACCCAAAAGAAAGGCTTAGACTACTTTGATACTTATTCTCATGTGACCAAGATTGCTACGTGATGTTTCCATATTTTCCAAGTTTTTATTGTGCATTTTCATAGCATTTTGATCGTCCGAAGTTCACATTTTTATATTCTATCGAGCTTTTCACGATATATTTGATTCTTGCGATGTTTCATGGATTTTCAGGAACTTTGGCGCGATTCGGAGAGAGAATGGATGATGGACATGGATACCTAACGTCGGAGCTCACGTCGCAACGTTTGACGACTCGAAGGAGCTGAGGAAGGGAGGAGCAAAGAAAGAAGAGAAATGAAGGAGCAAAGGGAAGAAAGAAGAAAGAAAGATAAAGAGAGCCCAGTAAGAGTTTCCAGGTCGCTCGGTCGAGCGTGCCACACGCTCGACCGAGCTAAGATCTCGTAAAGGAAGGGAAAATTTGCAAGGGGCCGCTCGACCGAGCGACCCACCTCGCTCGATCGAGCGACCCTGTCACGCCCCGCTTCCTAAAACTACGGAGGTGAAGCGTGACTAAGGCCCGCTTGGGCCGGAGCTGTGAAGCTCGGACCCAATAAGCGTCTGTAGGGGTACCATCTTAAAATTTCAGGTTCTTGCATTAATAAGATTCGGAACAATAGAAAGTACAGAAAGAAAGTGGCATTCATTAATATAGAGAGATAATATCCAGTGAGTACAAAGTCTAAAAAGAGAAGCCTAAGCATGGCAACAAACTATCGAAAGAGCAAACTAAAAGTAGTAACCTCTTAAAGGCGGCGACTGAAAAGTCCTCAAGGTCTGGTCCTCGTCAGGCACGTACTCTGGGTCGACGTCCTCGGGCTCCACGTGCTCCGATAAGTCTGCCTCGTCCACGAACTCTGGCTCGACACCTGACGTACAGCACACAAAAGAAAGGAACTGTACGTCAGGTAAAGTCTAAAAAGGGTTAGACTCTACTGCAAGTGTACCGAACTATTAAACAACAATTTACTGGTTGATTAGCATGCTGGGGTTATAATAGAGTATCAAAAGGAAGTAAACGCAGCAGGAAAGTAAAGCGTAGCAAGCAGTAGTCGTAGTGTGTGCTCCCGACTACGGGACTAACCTAACAGGTGTCAAGACAAGTCAGAACATGGCGGGACAAGACAAGACAAGTGTGACACGAAAGGGTTCACGCCTTACGGTTCGAGGGGGATCAGACCCTCTTCCCGTGCGCACGCTCAACCCTACTCCAACCCTAAGTATTCAGGACAAGACAAGACAAGACAAGACAAGGGATCACTCGCTCTAGCTTGGCGAGTGCCCTATTGCCCTCTGGGATGTGTATCACGACAAGGGATCACTCGGAAAGTGCCCTATTGCCCTCTAGGCTGAGTATCACGACAAGGGATCACTCGGAGAGTGTCCTATTGCCCTCTGGGCTGTGCAAGACGGGACGGGACGTGACAAGACAGGAAAGGTTATTCTAGGGTGTCCACACGCACGCACACACAAGATAGTCCTACGATGTCAAAAGTTGTTGTTGTTAGGCTCAGACTTCGTCGTTAAGTCTGAGCCGTCAAGGGACGTCCCGGACGCTATCATTTCACGTCCGGTTCTCTTTGTTCACAGTTAACAGTTCTAACAAACTAAGGCCTAAGCACGGCCAAAAGTGCAAATGAATACACTTGCCTGCGGTGGCGAGTGTGACGTCCTCCCGGAGCGTCTCGTCCAAGCGTCTCATCAGCGGAAGTCCGTCTGAAATAGTGTCACGTCGACGGTGTCAGGTCTCGTTTTCAGTAATTCCTATTACGGTTCGTGTCTAGGTTATCGGTACTATCCTATTCGTCAGAAATCACATTTTTGATGTTCAGCCCTATTCGACGATCTATCCTATATGCACAGTCATCAAGTCCATTCGTCGATTTTCCTACATTTGTACAACGTTTTAAAAGAGCGAAAAGGAAAATTTAATTGAAGTTGTCGACTTTTAGTTTAGGGTCTGATTATAGCTACGGTGGGGGTTGCTACGAGTTCGGGGAACCAACCTTTTCCGGAGTCTGGAGTAGAATGGATGTAGTGGCGAAAAACTCCTCGTCGTCAAATCTGAATCGCGAACAAGATTCCAAAAGCTAGATCTTGCGACGAACGTCAAATTTATTTTGGAGAGTTATATTGAAATAGGAATTTTATTAGGATTAAAATACTTATAAAAGTAGGATTTAAAAATATTATAAACTTAGTCAAAAATAGAAAATAGGTCAAATGAAGTCCAAAAATTGCAAAAAAAATATGGGGTGCTCGGGACGACGAATGAAAGAGGACTAAGAAGACGGATCTAAATTTCGACGTCGAGGGACGAAACTAAAAATAGAAACGTCTCACGTCAAAACTGAAAATCGTGACGTCACTTCAAAAATGATCAAATCGTGGAAGAACGACTCGAGAAATGTCGTTCCAAAATAGTGCCACAATTTAATGCTCTCAGAGACGATCACAACGACATAACACACAAAAGTGTTCAAAATCAAACAAGTCTAAGATAAATACGTGCACGATCAAAAGCACGTGCACGAAGAAAGTACGATCGAAAACCGACCGTTACAGACCCTCTACAGACGACCCCCCAAATTGGCCTTGAAACTCTCTGCCTAATTTGCTCGGTCGAGCGGCTTCCCCGGTCGACCAAGTGGTCTCTCTCCCTAACGAGCTAAAATAAGAAGCAATTCTTTGCCTGATTCGCTCGGTCGAGCGGCCTTCGTTGCTCGACAGAGCAACATCCTTCCACCAAGCCAGGAGCTGAAGTCCCAAGATGGCGCTCGGTTAAGCGACTCACATTGCTCGACCGAGCAGCCCCTTCTCCAGAGTGCCCATTGGGAGTCGTAAGGGACGCACTCGACTGAGCGGCAACCCCGCTCGATCGAGCGCATCGTCGATAGCCTCCAGAATAGTGTTTTATTAACGGGTTTGGGGCTATTTTTTGGGAAACTCGCGAATTTTGGGGTCTTGTATATAAGTGAACAGCTTCTTTAGAATAGGTTAAGCTTTCTTTTACAGAGTTTGGAGCCATCATTTGGAGAGAGGAAGAGTTTTTGTGTTGATTTTTCTTCGATCCAAAGATTGGTGAACAATTGAAACTCATTTCTTTTATTAGATTACTCGTTGTTTTTGCATTCTCTACGTATTGATATTGATTTCGATATGTTTCCCGTGTTTTTAATGAATCTCTCTATTTCTTCCATTGCTATTGCTATTTGATGCTAGAGTAGTGTGATTCTAGGGCTTAGGGATGAACACTATGACCTTAGGGATTGGATGTTAGGTTAAACTTAGTTGGACGAATCCAGGGTTGCTCTATGCTAGTTTGAATAAGGGTTTTGGAAGATTAGCCTTAGAAGTGGAGGATTGCGAAAGTAGCTCCATATTCTAGGGAGAATCCCCCTGAATCCGAATAGGGCTTAGTGGCCACCTTCAGGACTCATGATCACGAGAGTGACTCGAGCGCTGGGGGTGATTACTAATCCCCGATCTGCTAGTTGATGACTACAAAAGTAGCTCGACTGCTAGAGCCAACTGTAGTGTAGCGTCGCAATCCGTAGATCACGCGAGTGGATACAGATTGCGATGCGGGAACCAGTGTCAAGCATAATGCACGCATTCCCTTGCGAAGCTGATTACGAAAGCAAAGCTGCATGTAGGAATACGTTAGACGAGTGAGACAACGAAAGTACTTAGTAGGAATACGTTAGACGAGTGAGAAAACGAAAGTTGAGTACTCGTTTCCATCCACGGATGTGACACTCCTACGCTCATCCATCGTTCAACAAAAGGACCCTTGATCTGACATCCATGACCGAAAGGCCAAGCAGGGACTCCCAAATGCCCTGGAATTTTATTATTTCGTAAACCCATTTTCATGACAATCAATTTCTATGTGACAACCCCCTGACCACGAATTCTCCCTCTTCCAACAAGTTAAACACTAAACTATTGCCTCCCCAGAGTTCTACAATCTTTATATACTGCAACCACCGTGCACTTGAGGTGATTCGCGCCCCTGGGTGTGAGCTCGACCGAAGGGAAGAACAAGCTTTTGGCACCGTTGACGGGGAGGCAACGGTTTGTTTTAGCTTAGTGTTGGAGAGTGCTGGTTCCATCCATACTCTACCTTCCATCGTTCTTTTTATTTTCATTTTTTTCGTTATTATACGCTTCCTGTGCTAACATCCCTCCCCAGCTGGCCCTTGTTCGAATATTGTAAAGTTGGAGAGCTGCAACGTTTCGACAAAGCATTCTTGTCCAGGACCCATGTGGAAGGGAGCAACCATAATGTGCCTGAGACAGGATGCTGAATCATGTCAGATCTGCTGGCTCTTTAGTTATCAGGGCTATTCACGAAGCCGAATTTGAAATTCTAAACTTCATTGTGGAGTAAATCCAATTGGGTGCTCTCAAGGACGACGTCTACGTTAACATCGAAAGAGACATGCTCTCATTCTGTGCCAAGAATATTCCACAAGCCAACTCCTATGATACACCAAATGAGACTGACGTGCGTTTATATTTCATATATTCACGCATGTTTTCTTTTGTGTTTCTCCGTGTTTTCCGCCGTCTTTTATTCGTTTTCTCGTATTTTCTCGTTTTCTTTCACTTTTCTTTGTTTCTCCATGTTTGCAGGAGATTGACCGCGTAGGGGACGTTTAACGACGATATCTCAAGTCCCCGGAGCAACGAGATGAGTCACGCGTGATCCAGGGGGTCAAACGACGAAGATCACATCTTTCAGCCCCTCACCCGGTCGGTTGGTCATCTCCAACCGATCGGGTGATGCACGCGTGCACCACCCGGTCTCAGCCAGAGCTCAAGTGAAAGTCACCCGACAGGTTCACAGACCGGTTCAACTGGGGCCAACTCTCTGTCTTCTCGAGCCAAATTCCAACCGATCGGGTGACTCTCACCCGATCGGTTCATCTGTAGCTGATGCTGAAGAGCTGAAGACATGGGCACCCAACCGATCACTTCACCCGATGGCGCCAAGATCCAACCGGTCACTCCAAGAACTCACCCGACCGGTTCATATGACCGGGTGAAAGCTCGCCGCTTTCTGTTCATTATCTGTAACGGATCACCCGATCCGTTGACTTGTCAACCGATCGGGTGATACGAGAGTCTATAAATAGAACCCCTAGGGTTCCAGAAACGGGGGAGCTGCTAGTTTTTACTGTTTTCTCCTATTGTGACGGCTGTAATTACTGTTCTTTTGTAAGTTTTCGGATCTTTCTCAAACTTTAGTATTGTCTTAATAACTCTATTACTTCCGCATTCCAATCGTCTGATTATGATTCCAACGGTTCATTTTCATTTAGATCGCTTTTAATGAATTTTTGTGAGTAGTTCCCAAATCTGGGATTTTGGCGGAAACCCCTTCGGGGGCTCTTCCCGATGCATCCATAGGGTTAGGAAATCGATAGGGATTAGGATTCTAATGGTTACGCGGGGTGTTTCATTGTCATCGGCGGGAAAAATACCGCCTTTGACCGTTGGGCCAAGGGGGAATAAACTTGGCGGTTGACTCCCTAGCCATAGCTCACGCCCTTAGCGTAGACGTCGATCCTAGCGCGCGGGAGCGGCAGGATGAGACGTTGGGAGTTATCGTTGCGAGCTTAGTGCTCCCGAAATCGATCAGTGTTAATGGACACGGGAGTGCCCACTGATCGAATCCGGGAAGTCCGGTGTATCATCCTGGGCACCGACCGGAATATCGGACCCATGGGGTGCCGGTACCAGTTTCAGAGGCAACGTCTCACCATTAGACCCTAATTCCGATCGCTATCCTACCTGTAGGCCGTATCGGCGAGAGTCGCTCGTTGGGGTGGAAACCAAAGTCCTGGGTTTACTTCTTATTGTTCATACCTTGCATTACTCTTCCGTGACAACCCATCAACCGATTCGGGCTAGCTCGCCCACGGGGTGATTTTGGTCCTCCTTGACACAAGAACATCCTAGCCTCCCTGTGTTCGACCCCCAAGCCACACTACAACACCGTGTGCTTGCGGTTACAAATATCTAAACCCTGCCCCCGCTGCCACGCGGCACACCACCGCCGGCGTGGCGGGGCACGTCAAGTTTATGGCGCCGTTGCCGGGGATGGGGAAGTATGGGAGTGAGTGGGGATGAGGGTTTAGGGTCAGTATGTTGGGTGGAGGAGGTCGATTCAACAGTTGGAGGGTGTGAAACCGCGTGAAGGGAATTTTCGGGGGTCGGGTGGCGGTCACCGTGCGGTAGGGGTATTTATAGGGACGAAACGAACCGATCGGGTGAGTTCTCACCTGATCGGGTAGGCAAATTTCGAAAGTTCCTGTCGGCCAACAACTACAGGCCAACCGATCGGTTGACTTTAGCTTAGGGTTGGAGAGTGCTGGTTCCATCCATACTCTGCCTTCCATCGTTCTTTTTATTTTCATTTTTTCGTTATTATACGCTTCCTGTGCTAACATCCCTCCCCAGCTGGCCCTTGTTCGACTATTGTAAAGTTGGAGAGCTGCAATGTGTCGACAAAGCATTCTTGTCCAGGACCCATGTGGAAGGGAGCAACCATAATGTGCCTTAGACAGGATGCTGAACCATGTCAGATCTGCTGGCTCTTTAGTTATCAGGGCTATTCACGAAGCCGAATTTGAAATTCTAAACTACATTGTGGAGTAAATCCAATTGGGTGCTCTCAAGGACGACGTCTACGTTAACATCGAAAGAGACATGCTCTCATTCTGTGCCAAGAATATTCCACAAGCCAACTCCTGTGATACACCAAATGAGACATCCCTTCTAACTGCTCTGAATAACATTGTGGATCATACCAGGTGCAGTGGACTAGTGTTCATCTCGTCGACAGATCCATTCACACCGCACCTTTCAGAATTCATCTCAGAATATTACGCTGATACCAACAACATTCCGAAAGGGATCTGCATACGAGTTGATTCTTATGGTACATACTTCTTCATTATCGACGTCCTGTTCGAGGAGATATTTGAACGCCTTGTCTTGGAAGGACGAATAAATCCCGAAGACATAAGTTCCCTAGAGACCGACGAATTCCAAGAAGATGAACATGACATTATACCTGACGGCTTCCAAGGCAACCTCCAAGGAAAGTGCATGGTCAGATGATGACCTTCCCCTTGTTGACAAGCGTAGATTGGAAGAACTCGAGAACTACAAGGGCCAGGAAGCAGAGCCTGAAGCTACCTTTATGAGGCACACTTATCAACCAATTCAAGCTCATGCTACGATACGGCATCGAACAGCTTCGTTTCAGATGAGCCAGCACATGGGGAAGAGGCATTTCAGTAACAGACAAGCGCGGTAGGGAGTACATCACCCCATCAGGTAGAACTCAAAACTCTGCCCGCCAACCTTAGTTATGCGTTCTTAGGTGATAATCATACGTATCCTGTTATAGTTAATGATTTGCTCACTGAACCTCAGTTCGAGTATCTTTTGAAGGTTCTTAGAGAGCATAAAGACGTAATAGGATATATTATCACTGATCTGAAAGGTATTATCCCAGGGATATGTGAGCATAGAATCCACCTCGAGGATAACCATTCGACCTCCATAGAACATCAAAGACGCTTAAACCCTAACATGAAAGAGGTTGTTAAGAAAGAGGTTTTAAAATTGCTCGAAGCAGATGTCATCTATCCCATCTCAGATAGCAAGTGGGTCAGCCCTGTCCAAGTCGTGCCTAAGAAGGGTGGCATGACTGTCATAAGAAACGAAAAAAATGAGCTGATACCAACTAGGATCGTCACGGGCTGACAGATGTGCATAGACTATAGAAAACTCAATAAAGCCACCCGAAAGGACCACTTCCCCCTTCCTTTCATTGACCAGATGCTCGAGTGCCTTGCTAAGCACAATTATTTTTGCTACCTAGATGGATATTTGGGGTATTTCCAAATCTCGCTTCATAAGGAAGACCAAGAGAAGACGACTTTCATGTGCCCTTATGGCACCTTTGCATACCGACGGATGCCTTTCGGTTTATGTAACACACCCACGAACTTTCAAAGGTGCATGACCACTATCTTCTCTGATTTAATCGAGGATATCATAGAGGTCTTCATGGATGATTTTTCCGTGTATGGCACTGAGTTCGATTCTTGCCTAACGAACTTGGCCAAGGTCCTAGGGCGATGCCGTGAGAACAACCTCACTCTTAACTGCGAAAAGTGCCACTTTAAGGTAACTGAGGGAGTTGTCTTTGGGCATGTCATTTCATCCAAGGGGATAAAAGTCGATAAAGCTAAAATCAAAGTCATTAAGGAACTTCCCCCGCCTACCAATCTTAGGGGAATTCGAGGTTTTCTTGGGCATGCAGGATTTTACATCCGTTTTATTAAAGATTTTTTCAAAAATCGCGTGCCCCCTCACTGAATTACTTGCAAAAGACACACCATTTAATTTTTCTGACGCATGTCTTGAAGCTTTTAACAGATTGAAAGAGGCCCTCGTTTCCATTCCAGTCATCCAGCCACCGGATTGGAATCTGCCATTCAAGCTAATGTGTGACGCAAGTGATCATACAGTGGGGTGGGGGTTGTGTTGGCCAAGAGAAAATAAGGGAAGCTACATGCCATCCACTATGCTAGCAAAACGCTAGATGAGGCCCAGAGGAATTACACCACCACTGAGAAGGAACTGCTGGCAGTGGTGTACTCCATTGAGAAATTCCGACAATACCTTCTGGGATCAAAAGTTATAATTCATACAGACCACACCACTCTAAAGTACCTGCAAAGCAAGAAAGAAGCTAAACCTCGACTGATACGGTGGATCCTTCTCCTTCAGGAACTTGACATTGAGATCAAAGATAAGAAGGACGCGGAGAATGTGGTAGCTGACCATTTGTCTCGGCTCATTCGCGGGGACAAGGATGACAGTTTACCCTTTGACGGTTTCTTCGCTGGAGAGCAGTTGCTTGCAGTCAATTCCGTCGACACACCGTGGTACGCCGATATAGTAAATTCTTTGGTAAGCAGGATCTTACCCCATGGATTGGTCACTTACCAGTAAAGGAAGTTTCTAAGTGATGCCAAACATTATTTCTTGGATGATCTGCATCTTTATAAATCATGCCCAGACAAAATCATTAGACGGTCCATCCCCAAGGACGAAACTGCTTCTGTTATCTCTCATTGCCATGACCAACCATGTGGGGGCCACGCGGCAGTAACAAAAACCACGGCAAAGATCCTCCAGTGCGGGTTCTACTGGCCAACACTCTTCAAGGACACCAATGACTATATCAAACGGTATGATAGGTGCTAGAGGACTGGGAACATTACAAGGAGGGATGAGATGCCCCTCAAAGGCATTCTAGAGATTGAACTATTCGACTACTGGGGGATCGATTTCATGGGCCCATTTCCCGTGAGTTGTGGGAACAGATACATCTTAGTGGAAGTGGACTATGTTTCCAAATGGAGGCCATAACTACCCTGACGAATGATGCTCGGGTCATAGCAAATTCTTTCAAGAATACCATCTTCCCCCGCTTCAGGGTGCCAAGAACAGTCATAAGTGACGGTGACAGTCACTTTATTGAAAGAAATTTTGAGGCCTTACTCAAGAAGTACGGGGTATCTCATAAGGTTGGACTTGTCTATCACCCACATACGAGTGGACAAGTAGAGATCTCCAACAGGGAGATAAAAACTATCCTCGAGAAGACTGTGAGCTCATCAAGGAAGGACTGGTCCCAGAAGATGAATGATGCGCTATGGGCATACGACACAGCCTTCAAAACCCCCATTGGAACCACCCCTTACAGATTAGTCTATGAGAAAGCATGCCACCTACTAGTAGAACTGGAGCATAGAGCTTTTTGGGCTATCAAGAAGCTTAACTACGATTACAAGACTGCAGGACTATGTCGCCTTTTGGATATCAATGAATTAGAAGAGCTCTGGAGGGACGCCTACGAAAATGCCAAGATATATAAGGAGAAGACTAAAATCTATCATGACAAGTTGATCACAGAAAGCGTTTTAACGTAGGGGATCGGGTACTCCTCTATAACTCCAGACTGCGACTCTTTCCAGGGAAGTTAAAGTCCCAGTGGTACGACCCGTTTAAAATCATTCAGATATCCCCAAGTGGAGCAGTAGAACTTGAGGGAGGAAAGAATATGCCATTCAAAGTCCACGGATAAAGATTGAAGCCCTACACGGCCGACGAGCCGATTAGCGGGAAGGAAGCTCTCGCTCCCGCCGATTGCTCTCCTGTACAACCCTATCTAAGGTTGGAGAGATTGTTGCACCAATTCGGTACCCCCACTCCAACTCTATTTATGTTTTATCTCAACCAACCTTATAGGTGGTGCGACCTAATTCTCCCTCATCACTGTACCCGTTCTCCCCCATTTATTTTGGTGCCCATCTGTCCTCACAGGGCGCAGCTTCGTCTAGCTTGGGGGAGACACATTTTGATGTGCCCACCATCATCACCATCATCATCATTTGCATATCTTGTACATATACATATTAGGATCATGCATTCCCATTTTCATTTCCTTTTCTATTTTTCCATTATCCCACCCATCCCACCCTTAGCATCATTCTCCGTCTCTATGCTCGTGTTCTCAGTAGTGAGGACACTGCTACGTTCAGCTTGGGAAATGAGCGCTATCGCTTTTTATATTTCCCTTTATTTTCACTTTTTTATTCTCATTTCTTTCCATTTCTCACCCCATTTTTCTTTTCTTATAATCATTTTATTTTCTCCTTTCTTTTGAGTGCTTGGATGCATGATTCTCTTTTTCTTTCCTCTTTTAGACTAGAGATGATTCTCCTATGATTGCACTATAAGCTACGCACACTCAACTGATTTCTTTACACACTCACATAACATTTTCTAAGTCTATTGTGCTTCAATGAAAATATATGATGGATTATATTTTGAACTCCATGCTTTGATGAATTAGAGCTACTTCCTTAATTAGAATGCAAATTTAATATGCTTCTTCATAATTCGATTTCATTTCTCCACGATGAATATTCTCAAAACAGTTAAGCTAAAAATTGCACGATTGATTGAAGACTGAATGACTAATTGCATGATTGTGTGATTAATGATAAATTTTCATGATGAATGGTAATTCAAAAGGATCTGGATAACCCACGACACTTGAGTAACGTTGATTAGAAATTCTGACACTAAGCCATGTCCCGAATTCTATCTTTTCCTTTTTATCTTGTACATAGCCAATAACGATCGTTGATCGTGCTTTGCATTCCATCACGTTTACGTGAGTTTGCAAGAATCCCCAAAAAAATCAAAAATCAAAAATAAAAATAAAAAAAATATAGTTACTAAATAAAAGGTCCGAGGGGTTCTTCGTAACCCGATGCCTTAAGATTGTCTGGTCTGGGATGCATATGCCGCCTTATATACATTGAGTTATATAAATAAAAAATGTGTATAGTCAAAAAAAATTGGAAAAAGAAAAAATCCCACATCATTACCCCATTTTCTATATAGAATAGGAACATGGCAAGGTCGAAGATTTCTAGGATTCACGAAAGGGTTTAGTGTGGTGATTTCCAAATCCGATTGAATTTACTATCTTCAGCTATGAAAAATTAATTAAAAGGATTTACCTTGCATGCTTGGAAAATTGATCATGTCATTATACACTGTGTTACGCCTATTTGGCCGAGACCCGTAAAGCACGAGCCCAGGAGCCCGACTGCTGGTCAAAAGCCCATCTGCGTCCTCAAAGCCCATTCGACAAAGGCCCTACAAGGGACCTTCTCGAACGCCGATCCGACCCGGCCCCAATAACCCGTTGGTCGCTCGCCCACTCCTGCGAAAACCACTCCCCCGGACGCGCGACCACTAAAGAGCGATAATGGGGAGGTGCTGGCAGGGCGGAGAGAGCGGCGGCAAGGGGGGACTGATGGGGCACGATCAATGGCGGACGTGGGACGTGGGTCAGAGGCGATCACGCCGGGGCTCTACAAAAGGGCCAGGAAGACGACGAAGAAAGGGACCGCATCTCAGGTAACAAAACCTAAGGTACTCCATCAACGACCTGGCTCCCCCAATTCATCTCCTTCCTCCCCCGCTCGCGCCGAGAGACGCCGTCACGACCTCCTCACGAGTCGGACCGTCTCCGCCGGGCCTCCTTTCTCAGATCTCTATCTGACTTAGGCATCGGAGGGGATTTGGCCGGAACCAAGGTCCGGCCCCCTGACGAGCGTTCTCGTCTACGCAGGTGAACAACAGATCAACGGGCCGAGGCTACCCCTCGCCCCTCTCCGACCACTCGATCAACCGGACGGTGAGGCTTCCCCTCACCCTCAGCCTTCCTCGGCCGAGCACGCCCTACCGAGGCCGAGCGTCCTAATCGGGTCTGAGACTCACCCTCGCCGCCAGACGGCCGTGCATCTACCCGGGCGACTGAGGCTACCCCTCGTCCCCCTCCCAGCCGAGGCCGAGCGCGTCTGTCCGAGGCCGAGCGTCTCAACCAGGGCCGAGGCTTCCCCTCGCCCCTTCTGCACCGATTCGAAGCCCCCGAGGGACCCAAAGCGGGTCCCTTGACCACGTTGACCGGGTTCTCCACGGTCAACGCATTGTAGTGAGAAAACACTCTGAAACATCTGGCGCCGTCTGTGGGAACCAGAAACCGTCCCACGAAGAAGCAAACCACACCAACAATGGCACGAGCCAGCAATGGGAGGAAGCGCATGCCCCCCATCCCAGAGGAGGGGAATGGCACAACAAACGGCAATCCCGAGGACACACCCGTCAGCGGCCACCCCACCCTCTCCACCGAAGAAGCCGGCGGCTCAGAACTGGCCACGCAGGGACAGCTCCGCGCCCTAGCTCAGGAGACCAACGCGAGCCTCCAGACGTTGGTCGCAACGGTGCAGCAGCTCGTCGGCCCTGCGCCACCCAACGGAGGCACGTTGGACGACAGCCATCGATGGGCGGGGGGTCCCCCACACTTGCGGTCCGCCGTGGTCGACGACCACGGGACCCGGAAACCGAACATGGAGCGTCGGTTCACGCTGTCCGGCTCTCGTCAGGCGAGGTCACGCGCCTCCTCACCCAATCGCGAAAGGAGCCGAAGAGAGACCGAAGGGACGGACGACGAATCAAGGACGGCCTCGTCTCATCGATCGCGGTCGTCCCGCCGCAGGAGAAGCGAACGACACCACTCGAAAGACCGATCGCGGCGGAGCAGGAGCTCCCGCAGGAGGAGTCGGGAACGTCGGGACAGCCCGGCCCCCAGCGTGGCGAAGGTTGCGGAGCCAGCCCCGCTGGCGCCGGTGGTACCCCCGCCCCCGGTCGATCCAGAGGCAGGCGAGTACCGCATCCCCGGAGGCATCCACGGAGATCGATGCCCCTTGTCACGGAGAATAACCGACGCACGGGTCCCCTCCCGATTCCGGATCCCGGTGCTGGGAAAGTACGATGGAATAGGAGACCCGGCGCACCACGTGATGGACTACGAGGGGGACATGGCCTTCCAGGGAGCTGACGATGACCTGCTTTGCCGGGGCTTCTATTCTACTCTCAGGGGAGCGGCGAGGATCTGGTACCACAGCCTGCCCGGCCGCTCCATCGACAGCTTCGAACAACTCACCCAGTTGTTCTGCAAACAGTTCATGGCGGGGAGGCTGATCAAACCTGGTGCTGAACATCTGTTCAACATAGTACAAGGCCCGGCCGAACCACTCCGACAGTTCATGCGCCGCTTCAATGCGGAAAGGCTAAACGTGAACAACCCACCCGACCTGGTGGTCCAGACGGCTCTTAAGAAAGGGCTTCGCCACAGGGGCCTCAAGAAGTCCCTGCACAACGACCCCCCAAAGGACCTCCCCGGGATCATGGCAAGGGCCGAGCGCTTTATGCTGACCGAGGAGGCCTTGGCCGAGGATGCAGGAAAAACCGCTCGAGGGACCAAGCGTGGCGACGGCGGACGAGCAAGCACCGAAGGATACCGGACCGAAAAGAGACAAAGGAACAGGCAACGGGGAGAAAGCGTGAGGGACACCACCCCAGACGCCATTCTCTCCCAAGTACAGAAGGAAGAGCGAGCTGATCGCCCCCCGCCGAAGGCTAAAAGAGGCGGGAAGAACATGGAGAAGTACTGTAAGTACCATAAGGACGATGGTCACGACACGGAAGATTGCTGGCATTTGAAGAAGGACATTGAGAAGCTGATGAGCCGAGGGCACGCCAGGAATCAGGCCGATGAGCCGGCCCATGGAGAAGGCACCTCCACACAGCCGGACAAGGGGAAGAAGATCAACACCATCCAAGGCCCCCTCCGCATCATAGAGTGAGCAGGCAACATCCTTCCCCCCGGGGGGCGGCCTAAGTATGAGGGAGATATCTAGTTTTACATCCCTCTGTTTAGCTTCATTTCCCCTTTTCCGTTTCCTCCAAATGTACCGGTCCAACTGGACCCATGAGAGTACAAACGCCTTCTTTTTATTGTCTTTATTCCGACGGAGTTGACATGTCGCCAATAATGTAAAAGGCCGGGGACCGTCGCCTCACTGGAGGAGGAAGAGGAGCTTTGCCCTCACCGACTATCTCCGGCACTCATAAGTCTGGGAGCAATTCCCCCAGCAGACGCGGACGCCGACCGGTCCTAAGCCGAGGAGCTTGGCCCTTGCCGACCGACCCCAGTGCACATAAGTCCGGGGGCGACTCCCCCGGCAAAGCGCGGGCGCCGACCGGTCCTAAGCCGAGGAGCTTTGCCCTCGCCGACCGACTCCAGTGCCCATAAGTCTGGGGGCGATTCCCCCGGCAGGCACGGACGCCGACCGGTCCTAAGCCAAAGGGCTTGGCCCTCGCCGACCGAGTCCAGAGCTCATAAGTCTGGGGGCGACTCCCCCAGCAGGCACGACGCCGACTGGTCCTAAGCCGAGGAGCTTTGCCCTCGCCGACCGACTTCAGCGCTCATAAGACTGGGGGCAATTCCCCCAGCAGGCAAGGACGCCGACCGGTCCTAAGCCGAGGAGCTTTGCCTTCGCCGACCGACTCCAGCGCTCATAAGTCTGGGGGCAGTTTTCCCAGGAGGCACGGACGCCAACCGGTCCTAAGTCGAGAAGCTTCGCCCTCGCTGACCGACTCCTGCGCCCCTAAGTCTGGGGAGAATACCCCCAGCCAACGCCAGTTTCGTCCATTCCCAAGCCAAGAACAAGGCAACAACACCAAGTACACAAAAATTCCAAGTAAGTCGATTTCATTTATAATAGTTAACCCGAGTACAAAAATGCGTCTTATTTACAGGGGATCAAGGCGAAGGGAACACCCTACAAACAGTCTACTCGCGACAAATGACAGAGTTCAGATCGACACCGACAAAGCAAAATTGGTTGACAAAAGACCCAGAGTAGGTGACCCAAGCTAGCGGCCATGCAACCAGCAATTGTTGGCCGCGGGGCTGAAGGAGAGGGCGGGGGCCGGGGATCCATTTCAAGTAGACTGGCCCAAAGCGAAGCGGATGCTTAAAAATTTGAGGATAAGGCTGGGAGGGACTGCTTAAGGAGCCCGAGCTCGGGAGGACACATCCTCGGGCACTTCGCCCTGCTCGGAGCGAGGGGACTCGACTGGCGGAGGGGCTTGCCGGACACGTTCCGCACATTCCCGGAAGGAAGACTGGACGACTTCGACGATCCGGGGGGCGATGATGTCTATATACTTACCGAAGGCCCCCCTGAGAACATCGAAGATCTCCTTCCCCAGGGTCTCGACGACGCCCTTCTCGACCTCCTCCGCCAGCCGCATTACCTGACGCCGGTCCGACAGCTCCCTCTGAAGCTCCTCCCTCTCCAGACGGAACGATTCCGCCGCTTCCTCAGCCGACTGATGAGCATCCCCTAGCTTTCCCTCAAGGTCACCCACTTGCCCCTCCAACGCAGCCACACGGAGGGCGAGGCGCCGAGACTCCATCTGGGCCTCCATCATGGCCACCTCGGCCGCCCCGGCCCGCTCCTGAGCCCTCATGGAAGACTCCTCCATCTCCCTCAAGCGGACGGCTCGACACTGCAACTCCACGGCGAGCGCTAAACCCTGAAAAGACGAGACATGGGCTAAGAAGAAGATAAAGAGAAAGAGAGGATAGCAAGATAACCGAACCTGTTGGAGGATCCAGACCAAGGAATCCGACATCTTGTCGACCGGGATCTTCTTCAGGAGGCTGCGGTCCCGGGGAGGGACGGAGACCTCGGCAACCTGCTGGGCCACTGCTCGGTCAGCAAACATCGAACTCCCAGGGACGACAATCGAAGCCAAGTCGCTCGCCAACAAGGCCCCGACCCCTGGTGATACGGGCGAAGACGCTGCGAGGGGGGTGGCTGGCAGAGCTATCGAAGGATCCCCGGCGGTCACCACGGGAAGCGCGGAACCTGCCGGGCCGGAGGGATCCACGTCCTCCTTCCTCTTCTTTCCACCGTGGAGCTCCGAAGGCGCCGGAGGAGAACGCTTCCGCCTCGCACCATCCTCACCCCCCGGAAGGGGATCGCCAGAAGAAGAGGCGGGAGGCGCGGCCACCACCTTACCCACGGCAGGCTCGGCTCAGCGCACCTCCTCCTCAACGGTCCTCCGAGGCGCCCTTCCAGAGGTACTACCTCGGCTCCGAGCGGCTCCACGACGGATCAGCTCGTCAACGTCACGAACGAATTCGCGGCCAGCCATCCCTGCAAAGGAGACCGAAATCAGGATGAGTCATAGGGCGATCCAGGGATGAAAAAGCGACCTACCCGGAGACCACAAGACGGCCTTCAGGAGTAGGTCGTCCAGCAAAGACCAAATGGACTTCGTTTCCAAAGGAAGAGCCAACAGAAGCGTAGCGGCTGCCCGGTCGGCGTCTGAGAGAACTAACGACGGGCGAGAATGGACAGAACTGCCCCAGCTTGTCAGAATCTGGGCCTCGCCCAGGAAGACCACGAAGACATAATCCAAGTTCCAATCCCCTGACCAGCGGGGTAACCCGATCAGGCATTCCCTCCTCGAACGAGCTCGGAGTAGCAGCCATGACCCCGGACCGACCGTCTGGGCCTGGTAAAAGTAGAAGAGAAGGGGGAGAGTCGGCTCCAGACCACGGGTACAGCAGAGCGCTACGAAACCCGTCAATACCGCGATCGAACATGGGGTGAACTGACACAGGGACACTGTGAAATGTTCCATGACCTGGATGAAGAAGGGATGGAGCGGGAAGCGAAGACCCAGGCGGAACATCTCGACGTAGACACCGACCTCATTGCTCCTCGGGAGGCAAATCCGCTCGTCGACGAATGGAACCCGAACCTCGTATGGGAAGCAGAGATATCTTTCCCAGATCTCTGCGGCCACCGAAGGAGGGGTCCTCGACGGCGTGCGGAGGACAACCGGGGGCACATTAAGCCGTACGGCAGCCAACGCCACGTCATCACGGGCGTAGTCTGGAAAAAGTTTCTCCTTCCCCTTATCTTGAAGAGAACGACTCCCGGCGGGGGAACCAGACTCCCCTAGCCGGGGTTCGCCCCGTCCGGACTCCGGAGGACCCCTTGTCCTCCGGCCAGAACCGCCTATCCTAAGAGCAGCCATAGGATGAAAGCAAGAGAGGAATTACCTATTCTCAACTATTTTGGAGAGGACAAAGAAGCGAAGGCGACGGGAAACTCCGGGTTGCTGAAGGCTCTGAATACCGGGAGGAGCGAAGAAGAAGTGGAGATCAACACAACTGGGGATCTTATACGCCAGGGAAGAATTCGAAGCGCCTGACAAGAATGCGTGGCGAGGCTCGAAGAGTCGGCGGCGTTCCGAAATTGGCGCCAGTTGAAGACCAATCGATCCGCCTCATCATGACCTGCATTTATGGCCTCGCCTCGATTGAAGCGCCGCTCGGAATCCCAGGAGACATAACGGGTGATCCGAGCGAGCCGAGGCTGATTGACCCCACCAATGGCGGCTCACAAACCCTTCGGCTTCTCGAATTTAAGGCGACTACGCGAGCGGCGGGGATAAGCTTGCCGCTACACGCGGCAGCATCTGAAGGCCGACGGCGCTTCGGAACCCGCGCCTTAAAAACATCGAACGGGCCAACTCATGATGACAACTAATAAATGAGTCGGCATCGACTGGCGAGCTCGTCACAATCGGCAGTGGTCACATCGGCCGAGCCGAACCGGCCAAGGCCGATCAACCCGACCGATGGGGGCAATTGTTACGCCTATTTGGCCGAGACCCGTAAAGCACGAGCCCAGGAGCCCGACTGCTGGTCAAAAGCCCATCTGCGTCCTCAAAGCCCATTCGACAAAGGCCCTACAAGGGACCTTCTCGAACGCCGATCCGACCCGGCCCCAATAACCCGTTGGTCGCTCGCCCACTCCTGCGAAAACCACTCCCCCGGACGCGCGACCACTAAAGAGCGATAATGGGGAGGTGCTGGCAGGGCGGAGAGAGCGGCGGCAAGGGGGGACTGATGGGGCACGATGAATGGCGGACGTGGGACGTGGGTCAGAGGCGATCACGCCGGGGCTCTACAAAAGGGCCAGGAAGACGACGAAGAAAGGGACCGCATCTCAGGTAACAAAACCTAAGGTACTCCATCAACGACCTGGCTCCCCCAATTCATCTCCTTCCTCCCCCGCTCGTGCCGAGAGACGCCGCCACGACCTCCTCACGAGTCGGACCGTCTCCGCCGGGCCTCCTTTCTCAGATCTCTATCTGACTTAGGCATCGGAGGGGATTTGGCCGGAACCAAGGTCCGGCCCCCTGACGAGCGTTCTCGTCTACGCAGGTGAACAACAGATCAACGGGCCGAGGCTACCCCTCGCCCCTCTCCGACCACTCGATCAACCGGACGGTGAGGCTTCCCCTCACCCTCAGCCTTCCTCGGCCGAGCACGCCCTACCGAGGCCGAGCGTCCTAATCGGGTCTGAGACTCACCCTCGCCGCCAGACGGCCGTGCATCTACCCGGGCGACTGAGGCTACCCCTCGTCCCCCTCCCAGCCGAGGCCGAGCGCGTCTGTCCGAGGCCGAGCGTCTCAACCAGGGCCGAGGCTTCCCCTCGCCCCTTCTGCACCGATTCGAAGCCCCCGAGGGACCCAAAGCGGGTCCCTTGACCACGTTGACCGGGTTCTCCACGGTCAACGCATTGTAGTGAGAAAACACTCTGAAACACATTGGATAAAGAATGAGTTGTGGAGACCTGAATTCGAATTGTGGACTTAGTATATTAATTATAAACTATGATAGGAATCTCCCTCTAATTTCACATCGTATATTCGTTTTCGAGTTCACTTTATTCATTGAAAATCCATGCTATATACCCAATGCTTGACTTGATGCAATTCTTGTGAGTCGTGAATTTTTAATTGCTAGGCTGGAGTGTTGCCGCGTGCTTATGAGATGAGGAGATGATTTAATCGCTTTTTCTTGAATTTTACTTCTTTTTCGCTTTATTATTTTCATTCTCCGGCGAGCTTTTAATTCGTCTTCCTCGAGGACGAGTAAGAGGTAAGCTTGGGGGATTTTGATGTGTCCGTATTTTTCATGTTTTTATCGTGCATTTCCATAGCATTTTGATCGCCCGAAGTTCACATTTTTATATTCTATCGAGCTTTTCACGATATATTTGATTCTTGCGATGTTTCTTGGATTTCCAGGAACTTTGGCGCGATTGGAGCGATAATGGATGATGGACACGGATACCTAACGTCGGAGCTCACGTCGCCACGTTTGACGACTCAAAGGAGCGGAGGAAGGGATGAGTAAAGAAAGAAGATAAAGGAAGGAGCAAAGGGAAGAAAGAAGAAAGGAAGAGAAAGCGAGGCCAGAAAGAGTTTCCAGGTTGCTCAGTCGAGCATACCACACGCTTGACCGAGCTGAGATCTCGTAAAGGAAGGTAAAATTTACAAGGGGCCGCTCGGCCGAGCGACCCACCTCGCTCAACCGAACGACCCTCTGCAGATGACCCCCAAATTGGACTTGAAACTCTCTGCCTAATTTGCTCAGTCGAGCGGCCTCTCTCCCTGACTAGCTAAAATAAGAAGCAATTCTCTGCCTGATTCACTCGGTCGAGCGGCCTTCGTCGCTCGACCGAGCGACATCCTTCCACCAAGCCAGGAGCTGAAGCCTCAAGATGGCGCTTGGCCGAGCGACTCACTTCGCTCGTCTGAGCGGCCCCTTCCCTAGAACGCCCAGCGGGGTTCGTATGGGACGCGCTTAACCGAGCGGCTACCCCGCTCGACCGAGCACGTCGCCGACAGCTTTCAGAATATGGTTTTATTAATGGGGTTTTGGTCTAATTTTTGGGAAACCCACGAATTTTGGGGTCTTGTATATAAGTGAACAACTTCTTTAGATTAGGTTAAGCTTTCTTTTACATAGTTTGGAGCCATCATTTGGAGAGAGGAAGAGTTTTGGTGTTGATTTTCTTCGATCCAAAGATTGGTGAACGATTGAAACTCATTTCATTTATTAGATTACTCGTTTTTTTTTGCATTCTCTACGTTTTGATATTAATTTCGTTATGTTTCCCATGTTTTTGATGAATCTCTCTATTGCCTCCATTGCTATTGCTATTATGATGCAAGAGTAGTGCAATTCTAGGGCTTAGGGATGAACTCTATGACCCTAGGGATTGGATGTTAGGTTAAACTTAGTTGGACGAATCTAGGGTTGCTCTATGGTAGTTTGACCAAGGGTTTTGGGGGATTAGCCTTAAAATTGGAGGATTGCAAAAGTAGCTCCATATTCTAAGGAGAATCCCACTGAATCCAATTAGGGCTTAGTGGCAGCCTTCAGGGCTCGTGATCATGAGAGTGACTTAAGCGCTGGGGGTGATTACTATTCCCCGATCCACTAGTCGATGACTACGAAAGTAGCTCGACTGCTAGAACCAACCGTAGTATAGCATGGCAATCCATTGATCATGTGAGTGGATACGGATTGTGATGCGAAAACCAGTGTCAAGCGTAATGCATGCATTCCCGTGTGAAGCTGATTGCGAAAGCAGAGCTGCATGTGGGAATACGTTAGACGAGTGGGACAACGAAAGTTAAGTACTCATTCCCATCCTTGAATGTGACACTCATACCCTCATCTATCGTTCAACGCAAGGGCCTTTGACCTGACATCTATGACCGAAAGGTCTAGCGGGGACTCCCGAATGCCCTGGACTTTTATTATTTCGTAAACCCATTTTCGTGATAATCAATTTCTACGTGACAACCCCCTGACACGCATTCTACCTCTTCCAACAAGTTAAACACTAAACTACTGCCTCCCTAGAGTTTGACAATCTTTATATACTGCAACCACCATGCACTTCCGGTGATTCGCGCCCCTGGGTGTGAGCTCGACCAATGCGAAGAACACTACGATAAGGACTCTAATTGCCTTAGCTACAATTCATGAGTTAGTTGTACATCAATTAGATGTCAAGACAGCCTTTTTAAATGGTGACCTAATTGAAGAAATCTACATGTCCCAACCCGAGGGGTTTGTGATTGTTGGTCAAGAGAATAAGGTATGCAAACTTAGAAAATCTCTATATGGTCTAGAGCAAGCACCTAAGCAATGGTATGAGAAGTTTAATAGCACTTTAGTGAGGAATGGCAATATTGTGAATACCTCTGACTCTTGTGTTTATTCTAAAATAATAGGATCAAATTGGGAACAATTTGGACGTTGTGAAAGATACCAAGAATTTCTTGTCATCTCAATTTGAGATGAAAGGCCTAGGAAAAGCTGATGTTATTTTAGGAGTTAGAGTTATTAGAAACTCCAGTGGCATCTCCTTGTGTCAATCTCATTACGTTGAAAAAGTGCTGAAAAAGTTCAACTGTTTTGATGTAGTGCCTGCTAGAACTCCCTATGACCTTAGCATACTTTGAAAAAGAATTTGGGAGAGAGTGTTTCCCAATCTGAATATGCTAAAATTATAGGAAGTGTGATGTTCCTCATGAACTGCACTAGACCTGATATAGCCTATGCAGTTAGTAGGCTAAGTCGTTATACACATAAACCAAGTAATGAACATTGTAATGCTCTTCATCGTTTACTAAAATACCTGAAAGGAACTATTGATTGGTGTTTTCATTTTTAGCAGATTTCCTGCTGTTTTAGAAGGATTTTATGATGCAAACTGGGTTTCAGGTAATGATGAAATTAGTTCAACTAGTGGTTTTGTTTTTTACTTTGGGTGGAGGCACTATATCATGGTAGGCTTCCAAACAGACATGTATAGCATGATCCACCATGGAATCTGAATTATTGCTTTTGAGTTGGCAGGGCAAGAAGCTGAATGGTTACAGAACTTGTTAGCAACGTGCCATTGTGGAGGGAAAAATTTGCGTCAGTTTCCATTCATTGTGATTCTCAAGCAGCCATTGGAGTTGCTAAAAATAGTGTCTATAATAGGGAAGAAAAGACACATACGCATCAGACATGGTGTGGTTAAACAACTCCTGAAAAATGGAGTAATTTATTTGGAATATATGAGGTCCGAAAGAAATCTTTCTGATCCACTAACCAAGGGGTTACCAAGGAAAGTGGTTCTTGATTCGTCGAGGGGATGTGGCTAAAGCCCATGAGTTAAGATAATATGGTTGATACCCAGTGTGGTCTAACGAAGCTATATGATTCTTAACATACACTACATTTCCATCCTTATGGTGTGTCGTAATGTTTTTGAATCCATAGCAAAGTATGGTGGTGCTATTGAGAATCACTTGTGAATTCACTTTGAGATAAGTCCATAACCAGTTTTTGGTGGTGCTATATATAGAGAAGCACTTGATGGACTCATCATCTGTTGAGAGGTTGAGAAATATGCTCTTAATGGTTCCATATCCCTTGTGGTGGTGCTATATAGAAGCACTTGATGGACCACCTACGTGAGTGTGAAGGTTTGGCTGCCTTCTATGAAAGACCAGTGCAGTCTTTCTAGAGCACTCATGAGACCCGAGGTGTGCACTTGGCCTTAAAGCGCTTGATATATTTCATGAAGTTTGCATATACTCATGGTAACAATATGTGTTTTGGTGGTCTCAACCTAACTCTAATGAGTTCAAGAGAAATTCACTCATTAGGAAGTAAGTTGTTGCCTCACTTCATTATGTATCAATTCAATCTAAAGACTTTGATGCTTAAGTATATATCCGTACTTTACCCAAGAGTTCTTCATTTCATTTCTTGAGCCATTACTGGGGGATTGTTGGAAACAATGGCTCTTATAAAGCCTAGCTTCCACTCTCTCTTCTTCACTATATCTTTTAGTCCCACATTGCTTGGGCAACTTGCTCAGCCTCTGTAGAAGGTGGGGATGGCTGCGGTAGCTCGAAAGGAGGAGGGTAATGCTTGGGATCCTCATGAATGGCTGTGTCCTCGTCCCAATGCACGGCCTCCTCGGTGACAAGCTCTGGCTCCGCATGTAAGGCCTCCTCAAAAGCAAGCTCTGGCTCATGTGGGTGGCAAGGGGGAGCGACGATGGCACAAGCTGACTCTCCCCCAAGCTGAACGTGGACATCCTCCTCAGGCTCCTCAGGTATAGAATGCGATGTAAACGTCATCATCTCCTTTTCATGCCTCCTTTGTTTCTGTCCTGGAGCTCGAGGCACCCGATTGCATAAAATATGGACTTGGAAGTGTTTATAAGGGAATTGTTGAGACATGGGTTGTGTCCCAAGGGATACGACTCTTTTGTGAAGGGGAGAGGACATACATGAGTTTGAGCTCAAACACATGTGCGCGCCGCCGTTGTCGTCGCCCGTTTACCGGGTCGGCCGACCATGTTTGATTGCAGCATTCATTCATATGCTTTCATTATAGCATTCATACGAGGCTGTTAATGTCAAAACAACTATGTTTTTATTGCAGCTATTACAGCTTTCAAATGCAACATTTATCTTTTTGCCTGTTTGAATTCTTCAACAGCTTTTTTGATTCCTATAAATAGCCATGCCCTTTGCTCTTACTGCATACGAAATTTGGCTTCTCCTTGCAGAAAATTCCTCTCATTCCAAAACTCCTGGGTACCTGTCGTGTGCAAACTCCAATGTTTTGGCCTTGAGTGGACGCATTTGGGAGCTATTGTGTTAACCTTGGGGAGCAACCGGTGAATTCGATAACCACTGAGGTCACGCCGTAATTGCTTTCAAGTCAGTGGTCATCCCATGACACAGCCTTGATAATTTCTCTATTTCATTGTCTCTTTTCTTTCGATTACATATACTACATCCATACTTTGCCTCCGCTTCTTCTTTCACGCTCTGTTGATTCCCCATACTGCCATAGTCTTACACCCCTTTATTCTAACACCTATAACTAGCCCTGCCCAGCTCAAAAAGATATGCGGGTTCGTCACTCAGGAGGACAATCTCCTTCCACCGCTCACGGTGAAGGAAATGATCATGTTCACCGCACAATTCCAGCTCAAGGATGTTAGCCAAAAATAGAGAAAAGAGAGAATCAGTGGGTTAATGCAGGAGCTCGGACTAGACCACATAGCCAAACATTATGTTGGGATGGATTTCAGGGGGAGAGTGGAAATGGGTATCGATTGGCATCGACATGATCCACGATCCTCCGATTCTGCTCCTCGACTAGCCTACTTCTGGCATTGATAGCTCGTTTGTGCTTCAGGTTGTTGAGATGCTCACGTCAATGTAACGAACAAGGCAACATTAGCACATTGAGCTAAAGGTGAAATTTGAGAAGATTTGGCTGCCATTAATTTTCTCCTGTTCACGTCAACATAGCTTGAAGGTGAGCGTGTGGTGCATTTTAACTTGGTTAACTCATTAAAATTCTAAAGAGGGTAAACATGTAATTTTATTATTGCCCTAAAGCAATTTGAAACTTGTAAATAAAAGTGTGGTGACTTCATAAATCCTTATAGTGCAATTAATAACACTCTATCAAACACCAAGGGATCGGAGATAAACCGAAAAACTTAGCAGTTGTTTGTGCTTACTGGAGATGTGGGTGATCTAGGCATTTGATGGTTTGGATGGAAGATCACTCTGCTGTGAACTATACATCTTACAAACAATATAGCAGTCAAACCAAATATGCTTTATTTGTTCATGAAATACATGATTGGTGAAGATGGCAATTGAGCTCTTGTTATCACATACAGAGGAGCATGAGCCAACACAGTAATATACATATCATGCACTTTGTAACCACTTAAGCTTTAATGCAATTTCAGCAATAGCATGGTATTCTTCATTAGTACTCGAGCAAGATGCTTCACCATGACACTTGTTGCGCCATGAAATGAGAGAGGACCTAAGAAAAATAAACTAACCCATGGTAGCATGGTATGCATTAAGGTCATCGGCTCATCCACCACCATAATAAGCCTAAAGAGGGAGTGAGCAGTCAGAGTTGTAGAATGATGAATGTGAGATGTTGCTGCAAAGATACCATAGCATATAGACTAAAACTGTAGGGATCCATGTGGATGGCAAGTAGACACTTGGAGGGATTAGTGTCCAAAGAAATATAAAAATCTCTCTAGAAAATTCTACCTAAGATTACAATTGGAGTTACCCAATTTAATCCTAATTAACAATAATTATCTCTTGCAAAGAGTATGTAGTGGAAATAACAAGTAAGAGATAAACAACACAGAGTAGTAGAACAAGCGTAAACACAAGATGTATCCTGGTTCAAATACCTTGTATCCTACTCCAGCCACCCAAGTCACACTTATCTAATTCCACTATTATCACAAATAGTACAACACCTCTTTCCAAGAGGATTTCTACAAACTGCCTCTTTCCAAGAGGTCTTACAACTTACCACCACAAACAATTAAGGATTTCAACTTACATCTCCAATGAGAGCACTACCTCTCCAATAAGGTTTACAATTTGAAGCTCAAATATTACAACCTTCCCAAAGCCTTAAAGATGAGACACAGTATGTTTGATGTGTGGCGAGGGATTAGGATTTCTACTCTATAAGAATATGTCTTTGCAAGAGTAAAATATAGCTCAAAATGAATGGAGAACGAAATCAAGAGCTATGGATGAATTTGGGCTTCTTCTTCTTCTTTTTCCTTTTCTTTTTCATCTAGGATTCTTACCTAATGATATGAGATCATTAACATATTTAGGGGATGAAAATAGCTCAAGAAAAACCACAAAAAGCCCCCACAACGTCTCTCAAATGGCTAGAAAAAATATGATCGTTGGGGGCTGATAGCATGGTGGAAGTCGACTCCTATAGTCTAAGTAGTCGACTCCTGGCTTACTAGTATACTTTTGGGATTATAAGAGTCGACTCCCTATAGGCTGTTTAAAACCCCAAGAGCAGAAGTCCACTCTACTTCAATGGGAAGTCGACTAGTTTTTAGATATGTGGTTTAGCATAGAAACCTAGGTTTTTGATCATCAATCAAATCCATATCAATTTTACTTGTTAACCTATGGTTTCTAGTGTGCGTGCGTGCGTGCATGTGCGTGCGCGCGCGCGTGTGCGTGCATGCGTGCATGACACCTTCAAGGCATTTACAGGAATTCTAATGATAAGAATAAAAGACACAAAAATTTACATATTATGTCTTCAAGCTCTTGAATTTTTGTTGACTTGAATCCTCTTCCTCTTGCCTTTGAATCCATCCTCTTCAATTCTTTGCCTTGGAGTCACACCACCATTTACTAAGCTTGCTATTATATCATTATCTTCTATGCTTGAGTAATCTAGAGCAAAATCAATTGGTCTAATTAAACTTGTTATACTCAATGAAATTTATTAGAGCACTCAACTATATTTGTACATCATCAGAACATGTATTAGGGTATCCAATACTTAACATTCTTTCCGTATTTGATGCTGACAAACATATCATTTAAAATCAGATAATTTAAACAATATTAAAATCTTACTCACCCTGAGACTGTGGATACTCCCCCAAAATTGATGCACTCTTGATTTTGATGATGCCCCTCGAATTTCATTCTCCCCTTTTTGTCTTCACAAAAAACTAAGAGACCGAGTGATGTTGCATCATTCCCCCTTTCAAATTTGAGAGTTGCATCAAAACATGGATGCTCTCCCTAAAACATAGGATACCAAAAAATAAACATCAAAGGATTGGTATCACTTTTGATTTAGGATCCTTGGGGTTAGTCAATGGGATTAAATATGGGTATCAACAAGATAAGCATTAAAAGCATGTATATCCTAAAAATAGGGGGTTCAAAGATTATCATCTGACAGGAATCCAAATCCGATTAGGATTTGTTTTCCTAGCATGCATATACAAGAAATTATGAGATACATGTATATTCTTCACAAAACTGTCTATATATGCATGTCTACTATTCTTGTCCAAATTCTTTGGAACCCATATCTTATCATGTAATTTATGCTTAGGCATGACATTCTTTTTAACATAAGGATGCATAAATACATGATGGTTGAAATCTAATTTATTATGAGCACTAATAGAAGCTTTGGATTTCACATTCCTATTGAATGCAAATGATCTATAAATGAAAGCATAAATCTTTTTAGCACATTTAGCATGCAAACTAACATGATTCTTTTTAGCATTAACAACATTCCTAGAAATAGAATCATGCATATATACATGAGTTGTACTTAAACTAGTATTTCTCTTAAAATTATCAAACTTAAGCACCAATTCCTCATGCTTCAACATACTAAAAGATAAATCATTCATAAGCACATCAATACAAGCATTAAAGTCATTCACGAGCAAAGTATTACCAACTCTTATTTTTTCAATCTATAAATTAGCATCATTTAATTTAGTAATAGAAATACTATGTTCAATAATCAAAATATCATGATCATGCATCAAAGTATCATATTTAACTTTCAAGCACTCATGATAGAGTAATAAAGTACTATGCTCATTCTTTAGCTTATCATACGCGTAATCCAAATATTTACAGTGATCAACTAAATCATTATAATTAGTAAGTAAATCACTATCATTTTTATCATTAGAGGTAGAGTTTACATCATCACAATCTTCTTGTGCTATGAAGCTTCTAATAGCCCTTTCTTCCATTTGCTTCTCCTTTTCAACAATTGAGGTTAAGACATTGTTGAATTCCTCATAATTAGCAAGCATGTGTCAAACTTGATTTGCACTAATAGCTACAGACACATAACTTAAAACATCGTCAGATAAAGTGGAAATCAAAATTTTCATTACATCCTCATAAATACCCAGGGACGGACTGTAAGAACGCTCGGGCCTCTCCTACAGCTCGATGAGCTAGCTGCCCATGCCTCTCCGGCAAGTGAGGCCCCTTGCTGACTGAGCCTATCTCGGTGCTCCTCTTGCCAGAACCTCCGAGCTCGAGGACGACGACCGGTTCATATTGACAAAGAAGCTGCAAACCGTGCTGGGGAAGTCGGGGCTGACCGGAGGAGCGAGGTTGGACTTTCTGGAACCTCTCCCTCCCGGTCGGCCTCCTCGTCGCCGTCTCCAAACGTAGCATCCCCTACGAAAAGGTCATTCTATCCCCTTCCTCCCTACTAACTAATTGGGTTTCTGTCCGCCAATTGCAATGGCCCGTGCACCCCTAACAGTCATTCCCTCTTCAATTTTCTGCTAGTGTGGTCTCATAATCCATTGGAGCTCCTCAAGTAGAGCTCCCCCTGTCCAGAGTCTGGATCGTTTAATCGAGCCTTTCCTAGCCAATCAAATTGAGCTTGAAGGGTTGCCGACCATCTGGGTCGCATTGCCGATTCTTGACGAGCGGGCAGCCGCTCTGAACCTATGGGACAGCCGGACCAGATGAACAAATGGCCTTGCCAAGCTGCGCCTTCGTCCGGGATTGCCGAGCTGTGCCTTCTTGCTCCTACCCGAGAAAGAGTGGGCTAGCTCTGCAAGAGTTCAAGCACGATTAGGACGAGGACGACGGCGGCATCCAACCGGCTGGGGTGAGGAAGATCGTCAGGGGCGGCGAGATGCTCGACTGAAAGAAGAGCTCAGCGACCTATCTTGGTGGATGATGCTGTGCTAATGCCGTGTGCCTACTCTGCAGAGCTAGAGTTGACCCACCCTATCACCTACCAAAGGAAGTCTTCACCCTTGTTGTTGCGTGCAAGTTAATGAAGGGGAGGCACTGACGAACGAAGTGCTGAAGCTCGTGGCTGCCGTAATGTGCACTTCCTCCGATTGCACAAATCAAACTCATGGACCAACAACCGGAGGCTCGTCGGCCTGGGTCCTCTCCGGGACACCTTGCACTTGGCGTCCAACATCTCAGCCATGCGCCACGCGGACACGACATTTTGGCCGACCCGTTCGACCGACCTCTATAAGTGGAAGAGGATGACCAGGCCAGGCCGACCGACCCAGGAGGAGACCGATCATGACGAGCCACCGATGGCTCTTCAAGCCAAGCTCGCCCCTATCCAAACAAGCCAAGCTAGCGGATCTACCTCAGTCCGTTCCTCGCTGACTAACGCCAGTATAATGAAGCTTCCAATGACTCGGGTTTCTTACTTTTCGGGGAAAACCGAGCCATGGAGGGGGCAAAGATAACGTACATGGTGGGACCCGACTACCTCTGCCTTCCAAGCTCACCCAAACGGCAACAGAGCAGAAGCTGAGGCGGTGATGCAAAACCTCCGCCGACTCCGCTTCCGAGGAGCGAGCGTAGCTGCCGAGCGAGACCTGCCAAGGACCCTTGCCGTTGTTCAAATTACTCGCCGTTTGTCTCAACAGTAGCTCGAGGGCCATGTCGGTGACCACACCGTCGATGTCGGATCTCTGATCCAGCAAAGTCCGAGCTCAAAGCCGAGTTGCCGGCCATACCGAGCTCTCTTCGCAAGCCGGGCCGAAGCACAGCCGTCCGAGTTTGAGCAACTAAGCAGCTCCTCCGATCGTGGCTGAGCCGATCTGGCCGAAGCACCACCGTCTGAGTTCGAGCAACCAAGTAGCTCCTCCGACCGTGGCCGAGCCGATCTGGCCGAAGAACCACCGCCCGAGTTTGATCAACCAAGCAGCTCCTCCGACCGTGGCCGAGCCGATCTGGCCGGAGCACCACCGTCCAAGTTCGAGCGTCCAGACCGCTCCTCCGACAGTGCTGCTGGGTCGCCGCTTGCGAACTGCTCCTGCATCCACCCGAGCTGGATGAAGTAGTGGCAGAGCGCCACCATGGAATCTTCGAAAATCTTCACAAGGTTCTCACCCCTTTCGTCGGCCATAAGTCGAGGGGCAACTCCTCTCGCAACCGAACGAACGGATCGGTCGAAGGGCTGGGGGCAACCCCCAGCAGGCCGATCACTCCTACGTCGGCCGTAAGTTGAGGGGCAACTCCCCTCGCAACCGAACGGATCGGTCGTAAGGCTGGGGGCAACTCCCCCAGCGGGCCGATCACACGATTGACCCTAAGACTGGGACTAGCTCCCCCAGCAGGCCGATCGACCCGTCGATCATGAGGCTGGGGGCAACTCCCCTAGCAGACCGACAAGATCAACCGTAAGGCTGAGGGCAACTACCCCAGCTGGCTGATCACTCGATTGACCGTAAGACTGGGGGTCGCCCACCCCAGCAAGCCAATTGACCTGTCGATCATAAGGCTGGGGCAACTCCCCCAGCAGACCGACCAGATCAACTGTAAGGCTGGGGGTAACTCCCCCAGATGGCTGATCACTCGATTGACCATAAGACTGAGTGGTAGCTCCCTCAGCAGGCCAATCGACCCACCGACCATAAAGCTGGGGGCAACTCCCCCAACTGGTCAACCCACTCCTTCGTTGGCCGTAAGTCGAGGGGCAACTTCCCTCGCCACCAAACGAACGAGATCGATCGTAAGGCTGGGGGCAACTCCCCCAGCATGTCGACCCACTCCTTCGTCGGCCGAGGGACAACCTCCCTGCCACCGCACGAACGAGATCGACCGTAAGACTGGGGGCAGCTCTTCCAGCTGCCCGACCAAACTCCTTCGTCGGCCGTAAGTCGAGGGGCGACTCCCCACGCAACCTAACGAATCTCGGACTGACGATCTATCGTCACTAGCCAACTCTGCAAGACAGACCAAATTTTACAGAAAGAGCAAATTCTCTCCCATTATACTACATCTCCCGACCTCCACCTCAACAATGGTAGAGCTCAGAAGATAGGGGCAATTGATACGACTATTTTGACCGGGCCCAGAGGAACCAAGTCAACTACAACCAGTCAACCGGCCTACTACGGCCTTGGGGCCCCGGCCCAAGGATCTCACGGGCGGGCCGCACTTCTCCACCCAAGACGAAGGCCCAAAAGACTGCCCACTTCCATAGTGGAGGAAATCGGAGCCCAAATCGAGGAAGCATTCACCAAATATGGCAACCGCCCAAATGCCATCACTCTCGCCAATAATGGCCCAACTTAAATGGCCATCACTCCAGTCATCATGGCCCGAATTAATGGCCTTAACTCGCCAATCATGGCCATGTTCATGACATTGATTCCCTCATCAAATGGGCGCCATTAGTGGGGGTCAACACTTCCCCATTTGCACGTCCCCATGAATGATGGCCATGATGTCACATCATGGCACATTATTAGGAGGATTGGCCTATATGAGGAAGGGGGGTGGCGTCATCCAAAAGGGGCCGGGATCTTCGCGATCTACAACGGAGGTATCTCATATCCACACTTACTCCTTCTTCCACCTAAGATATTTCTCCTCCATAGCTCGGTCCGAGGATCGGTGCTTGGTCTCTCTGTGAACCAAGTCCAATCCCACCGGGCATCTATCAGACCAGATCTGACTTTGGCATCGGAAGGAAATTGGTCGGAACCAAGGTCCGACCCCCCTGACGAGCTGTCTCGTCTATTCAGGTCCAGGAGATCCAGCGACGCCGAGGCTACCCCTCAGCGTCCTCCCAACCGGAGCCGAGTGCCCTCGTCCTCGAGTCCGCTCATCTCCACCACCAGGAGGCCATCGCTCTGCCGAGGCTACCCTTCGACGAGCCGACGCGAAGATCCGCTCGTCCCTCACCGAACAACCCCGCCTTCAACCGATCCCGGAGGTTGTCATCCCGCCGAGGCTACCCCTCGGCCCGTCGAAGAACGGAACCGCGCCTTCCCGCTCAAGCGAACGTGCCATCAGCCGACCCCACGGGTCACCTCCGTCTCACGTGATAGTCACGACAACACGGGGGTCCCGCATGGCCCCTTTGACCGCGTTGACCCCGCACCCTCCGGTTAACAATTCAGCGGTGAGAAAACACCCGTAAACAAAAACTTTATATTCAAAATTATATATGTAAATCTCATATAAAGTCATGATATCAAACTTGGAAGTCAAATTAGTAGGAAATCAAACTTGGAAGTCAAATTACAAATTCAGAATTTGAAATTTAACTTGCAAACAACATGTTCCAACGCGTACACAAATAGGGTCAAAGGAATTAGTAGGAAATTAAATTAGAATCTTTCGATCTTAAAAATTATTTCGCATAGTTTTTCATGGGAACAATCTTTTTAGGGGTTCTAGTTCACAGAATATTTTTCCCATAATTGTTTTTGGTTTTGGTGTTTTATTTGGCACGATCATGTTGATGTTTCTCTCTCACTCACTCTCACTCTCACTCTCACTCTCACTCTCCCCCTCCAACCGAATTTAAAAATATTTATTTTGTTAATTTTATTCTGTTAATTTGATGATTTGTGTGTTAATTTGATTATTTATTCTGTTAATTCTGTTAATTGGATTATTTTGTTGTCTTTTGGTGTTACCTTCAATTTGGTATAAAGCCCTGCTATATGGTAGTCGTCCTGATGTAAAGTCTTGAGTATCAACATATATAATTTTTTTGGAAAAAGTCCTGATATGGTAGTCCTGCTATAGCAATCTGATATAAAATCCTGATATCAAACTTGATATACTGCCATATGTAATTTTGGTTAAATTATATATGGCAATCTGATATCAAACTTTATATCATGTTTATATCAAGTTTGCAAAAAATCCTGATTTGGCAGTCCTGATATGGCAATGTGATATAAAGTCCTGATATTAAACTTGATATCAAACTGTCATATATAATTTTAGTTAAAAGTGATTCTGAAAACCAAACTTAAATAAATTTTGGTAAAAAAAAAGTATATATGGCAATCTGGTATACAGTCCTGATATCAAAACTTGAAAGCGAAATTAGCAGAGAAATCATACTTGGAAGTCGAATTACATATACAGAACTTGGAATTTTGATTTGCAAACATGTTCCAAAACTTAGACAAATACAGTCAAAGGAATATATGGCAGGATTTTTTTCACATAATTTTTTTTTGATTTTGGTGTATCATGCAATTTACCCTATTATATGTTTAAGAGTTTTTGGCACACCAAGCCGTTTGTGACAGAGCAGCAAAAAAGCGTTTACTGTTTAAATAGAGACATTGAACATCATAAATAAATTAATTTTTTTTGAAACAATGAGATGGAGCCAAAATTCTATACTTGGTTTTACTGTGACAATATTTGTATCCTATGATGTAAAAAGTAAACAAAAACTTTGCCTTGTCAAAAACCATCTAGGCCAAGATGGTACTGTGTGTTAAATATTGTTTATAATCCAAACAAAATTTAGATTTTGGGAAGGTAATATTTTAAATGAACCGTGCCCTTAAGACATATGTTCAATCGGGATGAAACTAAATTTTGGGGGAACTAAAATTTTTGGGAGGAACTAAATTATCTTGGAGAATACATTTTGGGCAAACTAAAATCTTTAAGGGAACTAAATAACAATTATAGTGCTTTAATTTTGGAGGGAACTAATATTTTGAAAGGGAAAACTCTTAAATAAACCGATCGTGCTCTAAGGCTCATGTTCAATCGGGATGAAACTAAATTCTGGGAGAGCTAAAAATTTTGGGAGGAACTAAATTATCTTGGCGAAGAAATTTTGGGAACACTAAAATTTTTGAAGGCACTAAATAACAATTATAGTGCTTTAATTTTGAGGAAACTAATATTTTGAATGGGGAAACTCTTAAATAAACCGTGCTCTTAAGGCACATGTTCAATCGGAATGAAACTAAATTTTGGGAGTAACTAAAAATTTGGGAGGAACTAAATTCTCTTGGGATTAAAGTTTGGTGAAACTAAAATCTTTGAGGGAACTAAATAACAATTATCGTGTTTTAATTTTGGTGGGAAATCTTAAATGAACAGTGCCCATAATGCACTTGTTCAATCGGGATGGAACTAAATTTTCTTTGGGGGGGGGGGGGGGGGGGGCTAATCATTTTTGGGGGGAACATAGTTCTATTGGGGAATAAATTATTGAGAAACTAAAATCTTTGAGGGAACTAAATGACAATTATTGTGCTTTAATTTTGGGGGTAACGAAGATTCTGAAGGGGAAAATGCTTAAATGAACCGTGCCCTACGGGCACGGGTTATGACTAGTGTATATGTATGTGTGTGTGTGTGTGTGTGTGTGTGTGTGTGTGTGTGTGTGTGTGTGTGTGTGTGTTTATAACTGTTATAAACGGGCTTTTGGTGGGCCTACCCGTTAGTGGGTATCCACCCATTATGTAACCCTACTACTATAAATACAGGGCTATGGACTCCATAGCCATCAGGTTTACAACACGTTATCAGCACGCTCGAGGCAGAGCCGAACCCCTGTCGACGGACGAACGCGACGCGAATGTGCTTCCTTCACCGAACGTCGCTAGATCCGGCGGGTAGGATCTAGAGGTAACTATCTCCCCTAGATCTAAAAATTTAATGTGCACATATGTTTAGATCCAATCTCTTGGATCAATTGTTTAATGAAGTTTTCATCGTTTTTATTGATAAAAATCTGTCTTTTCAATAAAAAACGACTTTTTGGAGATTAAAAATGATTTTTTTAACAAAAAATTGGATTTTTATCCCCAAAAACCATCAAACCCTAGGGGATCTATTCGCCTGAGTGCGAAACCACCCCCAAAATCTCGCGCCGCCGCCGCCGCCCCTTCGCGGCTTGCGGCAAACCCCCCCCCCCGCGCCGCCGCTCGCAGCGGCGGCGCCCCCCGCCCACCGCCAGCAGCGGCGGGCGACCCCGTCGCTGCAAGCGGCGGGCAAAACCTGCCGCCTGCAGTTGCGGGAGCCACCCCCGCCGCCTGCGAGGCGGGGTACCCCCGCCGCCCGCGACGGCGGGGCACCCCCGCCGCCCGCGACGGCGGGCCCCACCTCCGTCGGCCGCATCGGCGGGCCCCCCCGATGCGCGTGCATGTACCGAAACCCTAGCCGCCTGAAGCGGCAATCCACGCGACCAAAAACCCTAACTAGGGTTTCACCCCGAAAATTCACTATTTTCAAACGATTTTCAGATTTAATTCGATTTTCCTTCGTTATAATCTGGTCAAATTACATGTGATTTAATTCAACGCTTTGTATTCGGATTATATGATTTTTACATGTTTAAAAATTAGGAAGATCCTGCGACTGCTCTGCCGTTAGTCAACTAACCTAACGGTGTATGACGTTGCCTAGTGGTCCAATAATTTTTAAACGAAAGATTTTCATTTTCCATTATAAACTGCCTGTGATGATTAAATTACCTGTAATGTATAAACTGTCTGTGATGATTAAATGTCTGCTGCATTTTAACTGCCGGCGACGAATGTTAAATATTTGATGTGGTTATGGATCGGCTAGTTATCACCATTTTCTTATGCATGCATTATTTCCTTTTTGAGAGAAAAATGTAGTGAGGATAATTTTGTAATATTACAAGACCGGCGGACGCCTCAAGAAGATGAAGGACCATTCCCGAAGAATAGGGGCCCCACGGGGGTTCTCGAGTTGTACTTTCATTTTCTTTTTGGGACTGTATGGACTGTAATTAATTTGGTGATTAGCCGATCCACGCAGCAAATATCTATGTCTGAAGTGCTTAATTATTTATTTCTCTGTGAAAATATCTAATTATTGCCTATCTTTTAACATGCTAGAGTGATAAATGGCCAAAATTGCGAGCGTCGATTTCGACGTTTTGGCTGCTTCAGGCAAGAACGACTTAAGCTAGCAGTTGGACATAAAATTCCATCTGCGAGCGCAGGGATTGAGCCACGCCATCGCTGTAGGCGATAAGATTTCTGATATAGATAAAGCTAAAGCAATTATCTATATCAGACGCCATATCGATCGGACCCTGAAGGCCGAGTACCTCACGGTGGAAGACTCGTATGAGTTATGGACCGCCCTCGAGGATGTAATTTTAGCCTGTAAGGATAAATACACTAGAGGGGGGGGGTGAATAGTGTATATTAAAAAAATGTCGCAAATAAAATGTTAGTAATATTTGTAAAGATGGCATAGACATGAAATGACAAGTACTGAAAATTAAATCAATCGCAAACACAGAGATTTATCCTGGTTCGGATCCTTGTGATCCTACTCCAGTCCTCTAACCCGTAGAGATTTTCAATCCACTATAATCACTTGCCCCGCAAGCACAAACTTACAAAAATGGCGACACTCCCAGTGTCCCAAACTTTGTACAATTTCTAAACAGAGATTCAAACCTGTTAAATAAGAAATAGAAAAACACCTATAGCCTTCGTATAAATTTCAGAGAATGAATTCAAGGATGGTGTTTAGAAGATGAACTTCAAGATGTAAAAGATATGTAATGAAGAGCAACACTTGAAGTTCTCTGGTTCATAAAAGAAGAGAGAGATCAATTGATTTTCTTCTTGCAATTATGAACACAAACAACTTTCCAAAATGATGTTGAAAATCCAAGTTCTTCTGTTCTTAAACGAAGAAAGAAATCTAATGATTTCTTCTTACAAATAAGAAAAGAACAACTAATGGCCTAAAGCTTTAGAAAATGAAAGACTTGATTTCAACAATTAAGAGAGTAAAGAAGAGGAAAGTGAGTGAAGAAAAAGAGAGGGTCTACCCTTTTATTTATAGTGTTTAGGGACGGTTGGGGACTGTAGTTAACGTTGGAAAACGGGCAAGAACCGTCCCTGAAAATTTGGGATCAAAACGGCTAGTTTTGAAATTGGTCGACCAAAATGACCACATTGGTCGACCAAAATTTAGAGAGAGAATTTCGACCGTTGGAAGACAGTTCTAGAATCTACACGGTTAGGAGAGTTTGCACATGCAATCCCATAACCAAATTCGAAGGTTTAAAATTGGTCGACCAAAATGGGGTTATTGGCTGCCAATTTTCAAAGTTACGAATTTTTGAAATTGGGAAGTGTAGATCTCTGAGTAATGGAACCTAGATGACTAAGATATATTATCACAATGATTTGTGACTCTAATAAAGTAAATTTTACATAGATTACATAAAGCCGTAGATAGGACTGCATCTGCAACTGAATCTGAGAAGCTTCTTTGCAGGAGAACCTTATCAAGTGATTATATATCCAAGTCGTGGATTAGGTGCCTTTCTCTTTCCAGCTTCATGAATGGTATATCTGATTGAGTATGCATGAAGATATCTCATTTGTGTGGAACTCAACATTGATTTGTATCTGCATACATAGAGTTAGTAACACTGAATATGTTTGTCATATCAAAACCATATGAGAATAGAAATATGGAATTATGAAATTCCAACAGAGGATAGGTATAAACATCAAAGAGATGTTATACTTCCCCGAGCGCGGTATGAATGGGAGCACCTCCGTCTCCAAGACTTTAAGTCTATTGCCGAGTACAACTCGGCACTCTTTAGCATCACCTCACGCCTGAAGTTGTGTGGTGAAAAGGTGACGGAGGAGCGCATGTTAGAGAAGACGTATACATCCTTCCACGAGAAGGATGTCATACTAATGCAACAGTATCGTGAACGAAAGTTCACGAAATACTCAGAGCTTCTCTCATACCTTTTGATGGCAGAGCAGAATCGTGACCTTCTTCTGGCCACCCATAACTCATGCCCTACTGGCACTGTTCCTGCGCCTGAATCGCATCACAGCTCCTCCCAGAAGAAGAGGAGCAACTTCAAAGGCAAACCCCAGAAGGATAAAGCGATGAAGAAGCAGGCTAGAGGACCCCCTCCCAGAAGCAACAATGAGGGGAGGAAGAAGAAAAATGTGTGAAAGAGAAAGGACGACATCCAGACATCTGCCCCCAGAAAGGACTGTGAAGATAAGTGCCACAGGTGTGGCATGACTGGACACTGGTCCAGGAATTGTCGGACTCCATGCCACCTGCAGGACTTGTACAAAGCGAGCCAGAAGCAAGCTGAGACAAACCTGGTGGTTCAAGAAGACCTGGCACCAATCAGGTTCATCGATGAGGACTTCTCAAATGATGACCTGCTCGACTGAGGACATTATCTATTTTCTATGCATTGTAGCTTTCCTTTTTGAGAAACTATTTATCTGCTTGTTTTATTTCTAGCATGTTGGAGTACTTTTTCAGACATTAATTGATTATCAGTAGTATATCTTTTCGTGTGCCTTATACTGCGATATTTTCTCTTAAAAATAGATGGACTTTAAATGCCTAGTGGACAGTGCCTCTACGCACACGATCCTCCAAGACATCTGCTTTTTTCAAAGCATTAATAAATATGATGGAACCGTAAATACAATTTCTGGTCCATCAGGTATCATTGAAGGATCAGGGGAAGCACAATTTATGCTCCCTAACAAAACACAACTACTTATAAAAGATGCTCTCCTCTCCCCTAGCTCGCATAGAAACCTGTTAAGCTTTAAAGATATCCGCTTAAACAGATACCACCTTGAGACGGTGAGCAAACAAAACAGAGAATTCATATATGTAACGTCTCATAAAAACGGTGCTAAAACACCGTCGAGCGTTTTGAGGGACTCCCGTCGGGTGTCTACCACACAAGGATCAGAGCAATGGAAGCAAACACACTCGAGCACCAGAAGTGCCATAATCAACCAGAATTCAAACTCTGGCACGATAGACTAGGACACCCTGGAAGGAATATGATGTGACGCATCATATCCCAATCCCGTGGAATTAACCCGAAAAGCCTGAAGCTACTTCGGGAGGGTGCACATCCTTGTCCCCCTTGTCACAAAGGGAAATTGATTACGAGACCATCCACCCTGAAGGTGGACTCTGAGTCTCCAAGCTTCCTAAAGAGAATACATGGAGACATTTGCAGGCCTATTCACCCCGTAAGTGGACCATTTCGATACTACATTGTACTGATTGACGCATCTTCGAAATGGTCGTATGTGTGCTCCTGTCCACCCGCAACGTAGCCTTTGAAAGCTACTGGCACAAATTATAAAGTTGCGAGCACATTCCCAAGACAACCAGATCAAGAAATTGCGTCTGGACAATACTGGGGAATTCACATCACAAGTATTCCTAGACTACTGACAAGCAACCGACATAGAAGTTAAAAATCCTGTAGCTCATGTTCACACCCAGAACGGGTTAGCCGAATCTCTTATAAAGAGACTACAATGGATCACTCGACCATTGTTGATGCAATGTCAGTTGCCGGTAAGTGCATGGGGACATGCCATATTGCACGCTGCATCGCTAATAAGATTACGACCGTCAGGTAGTCAATCTTATTCTCCAATGCAACTTGCATATGGGAACCCGCCCGATATCTCTCACTTGAGGATATTCGGATGTGCTGTCTATGTCCCCATAGCACCACCGCAGAGAACCAAGATGGGTCCTCAACGGCGTCTTGGTATCTATATTGGTTTCGACTCACCATCGATCATTAGATACCTTGAACCCCTTACGGGGGATGCCTTCAAAGCACGTCTAGCAGATTGTGAATTTGATGAAAGCACTTTTCCCAAACTAGGCATTAACACACAGAAGCCAGAAGCTTCAAAGACCATTTCATGGGACACAAAGACTTTATCCCATTTTGATCCGCGTACAAATCAATGTGAAGACGAGATCCTGAAGATCCTTCAAATTCAAAACACAGTTCACATTTTACCGGACAAATTCACTGACAACCAGAAGATTGTCAGATCACACGTCCCTGCTGCAAATACACCAGCTAGGATTGACATACCCAAAGATGGATGCAATCCACCTGTAGCAGAAGCGACCGTACCTCAACAAAAAAGCGGACGACCCCCCAGCTCCAAAGATAAGAACCCTCGAAAGAGGAAAAACCCTGGAGCAATAATAACGATACCACCACAGGATGCTGAGCTCAGCCCAGCTACCTCTCCCCTCCTAACAACCCCTGAAGATTAAAATATAGGAGAAATATCATTAAATTATGTACGTATTGGGGAGGTACTGGACAGAAAAAGCACAATCATCGATGATAACTTCGCGCTCATTATTGCCACTCAAGTCACTGAATACGACGATGAAACCGATCCATGCTCTCTAGCAGAATGTAAACGCAGAGAGGATTGGCCAAAGTGGAACGAGGCAATAGGAGTAGAGCTGGACTCACTCTCGAATCGCAAAGTTTTTGGACCTGTAGTCCTAACACCAAAGGGTGTTAAACCTGTGGGATATAAATGGGTATTCGTGAGAAAAAGAAACGAGAATAATGAGATCGTGCGTTATAAAGAGCGCCTTGTTGCACAAGGCTTTTCCCAACGACCAGGAATAGACTACGACGATACCTATTCCCCAGTCATGGACGTGATCACTTTCCGTTTCATTATTGGCCTATCCACAAAGGAAGGCTTGGATATGCAGCTCATGGACGTTGTGACTGCATACCTATATGGAAATATAGATAAGGACATCTATATGAAAATCCCAGATGGATACAAACTACCGACAAAAATGACAGAAAGACCTCGGGACGTCTACTCTGTCAAACTCCAAAGATCACTATATGGTCTAAAACAGTCAGGTAGAATGTGATACAACAGACTCAGTGAATTCCTAGTGCAACAAGGATTCACAACAAATGAAGTCTGCCCTTGCATCTTTATAAGAGCAAAGGGAATAGGGTTCGTAATTATTGCCATCTACGTAGACGACCTGAACATCATCGGATCTCCTGAAGAGATAGGTGAGATATCCAAAAGTCTCACACAGACTTTTGAGATGAAAGACCTCGGCAAAACGAAGTTCTGCCTAGGCTTAAAAATTGAACACTTGAGCGGAAGAATCCTGTTACACCAATTGACATACACAAAGAAAGTGCTGAAAAACTTTCTTATGGACAAATGTCATCCGCTTAGCACACCAATGGTTGTTAGATCATTAAATGTCGACACAGAACCCTTCCGACCGCTGGAAGAGGGGGATGAAACACTGGGTCCTGAATTACCCTACTTAAGTGCAATTGGAGCACTCCTATACCTGGCAAACTACACGCGTCCCGATATAGCGTTCGCAGTTAACTTACTAGCCAGATACAGTTCTGTGCCCTCAAAGCGCCACTGGAACGGAGTTAAACAACTTCTGCGCTACCTCCAAGGATCTGTGGACATGGGACTATACTTCAAGAAAGGTGTATCCTCCGACTTGGTCGGTTATGCAGATGCAGGATACAGGTCCGACCCACATACCGCAAAGTCCCAGACCAGTTTTGTGTTCACGTACGGTGGGACGGTCATCTCATGGAGATCCGTGAAGCAGACATCGACATCAACCTCATCCAACCACTCCGAGCTCATTATGATCCACGAAGCTATCAGAGAATGCTTTTGGCTTCGATCAGTCATCAACCATATCCTCAAGACCATCGGCCTGAAGACGGGAGATCTTGGACCTACCACCATGTATGAGGACAATGCTGCCTGCATCGCTCAACTACGAGGTGGCTAGATCAAAGGTGACAGGACGAAGCACATTTCCCCCAAGCTCTTCTGGATGCATGAACAGCAAGTGGACAATCAGATCGACATCCAGCAGATCCAGTCTTGCGACAACCTGGTAGACCTGTTCACTAAAGCTTTGCCTCGCAGTACCTTTAGAAAACTTGTACTAGGAATTGGGATGAGACAGTTGAGAGATTTACAAGCCTGAAGCTTGTACTTATCAGGGGGAGTTAATGTAGTGATGTACTCTTTTTCCTTGGCTACTGGTTTTTTCCACTGGGTTTTACATAGCCAAAGGTTTTAACGAGGCAGCCACATCAACTCTAGATCCAGAAGTATCCACCCCTGATGTTATCCATCGATCAGGGGAAGTTACAGAGACTTGTACTCTTTTCCCTTAGCCACTGGTTTTTCCCACTGGGTTTTCCTTGGCAAAGGTTTTAACGAGGCAAGTACTCTTAAACTTAGGGATCCAGAAGTATCCATAGACCCATGATCAGATAAGCTCTATGAACCCTGAAGCGTTCATCACGGCTTACAACAATGGATGGATAAGGGGAAGTGTTATAAACGGGCTTTTGGTGGGCCTACCCGTTAGTGGGTATCCACCCATTATGTAACCCTACTACTATAAACACAGGGCTATGGACTCCATAGCCATCAGGTTTACAACAATAACTACTAAAGGCAAAAATATGAAAAGAACACACTATGGCCTCATCCTTCAAATAATGGATCACGGCTTTCCATGGGTGGAGGGGTTTGATCCATAAGCGCCTTCTTCTCATCGTCCAAAGGTGTTCCTCCACCACCATCATCCAGAATCATCATCACAATGTTGAGCTCCCCTCCTTTGAGCTCCACCCGCAAGGGCTCCAATAAATGAACTTTAATGGCATCATGGCATTGCACGTCATATTTGATGAATTTGTTATGCCAAAAAGAGTCATCTAGAATAAATGAGTCATGAGAGTGGGGTTCAAAATACTAAAAAAGAAATGAATTTTCAGCATCACAGCAGAGTGGGTTGTTGTCATAGGAATCTCCCTGGTATGGGTCATAAATGTTATCTTGGTGCGTAAATCTGGGGTGTTCTGTTTCCCTTGGTGCTTGATATGGTAGCTCCATACGCAATGGTTCAAATGTCAGCATCCAATGGGCGCTAGGCTCTGCATCTATCTCATGTACAAAATGGAGATCATCAATAAAGTCCATAGAATGAGAAACAACAAAAGGCCACAAATCACAATCAGAACTGTCATGGCAGTGTCAACATAACCATCTATAAAATCGAAAACATGCATGTGCTCAGAATCAAAAACATGTACAACTGCTCCTATGACAATATCCAGCATATATACCTCCTTAGTGTCCTCCCCCTCTTTTGGTAACTTGCATGTGTTAAAAATGTTCAAGTCAAATGTCATGTTACCAAAAGTTATCTTTATGTTTTCACTCCCATAATCGATTAATGCACTGCTAGTGGCTAAGAAAGGTCTTCCTAAATGATGGGGGTTGGATTACTAGATTGGGGTCCATGAACATCTAAGACTATGAGGTCCACGTGGTAATAGAATTTGTCTACTAGGACACACACATCCTCTACACAACCCATAGGGACCTGCAGAGATCTATTAGCTAGTTGGAGAATGAAAGGCGTTTTCTTTTATTCTCCAAGTACCAATTTTGTGAAGACTGGATAAGGCAAGATATTCACACTAGACCCTTAATCAAGGAGAGCATGCCCTATCTATGTGGTATTTATGATGCTTGGTATGGTAGGGGCTTCCATATCCTTACATTTGGATGGTGTGTTATGTAGGACAATTGCACTAACCTGCTCAATAAGAAAGGCCTTTTTCTTAATAGTTACGTTTCTCTTAATTGTACAAAGATCTTTTAGAAATTTAGCATATGCATGTATTTGTTTAATTACATCTACAAGAGGAATATTAATGTTACAGCGTTGAGAAATTTGACTTATCTCTTCTTGACACTTGTGCTTCTTGGATTGAAGAAGCCTCAAAGGGTAAGGTGTTAGAGGGGAGTAGACCTCGAATTCTTGAAATTTTGTCCTCTTGTTGCTCTTGTCCTTGTTTAGACTCTCCTCTGGAACTTCTCGTGGTGATACAAGATCTTCTTCATATACCAATGTTTCAGTAGCATCTTTTGGTGGCTCAGGTCTCTCAATCTACCTACCACTTCGGAAAGTGGTCATTGTTTGGCATGCCTTGATGTTGATACATGTTGACGATGAGCTCGCGTTGGGGTTGTGGAGTGGCTGAGCGGGGAGCTTGCCCTTCTCTAAAGTTTCCCCAAGCTTGGCCAAACTTTCACTTATTTGTTGGAACTGTTGGATTTATTGGATTTGGGCTTGTTGGGCTTACTGTATTTGTTGCATTTGTTGAAATTAGACTTTTTGTTACTGATGAATCGGCTCATTTTGTGCTTGTTGGATCTGTTTAAATTGTTGGAGTGCATTAGTGATAGTTTGAAGTTGTGGCTCTATGATAGGCTCCTCCTTCCTTTGAATTCCACATTGGTAGTTGTTGAAAGGTGCTGGCTTACACGGTGATGAGCACTGTGGTTTGGGATGGTTAAGCCAGGTGGAGTTGAAGGCATTTGAATTGAACCTGTGTCCTGGGTACACGTTCGACACATGGTTCACTTTGGTGGGGTTCCTTAGCACTTCCTTAAACATCGGAATGGTTGGACATCTCGATGTATCATGTCCCATCCTCTCACAAAGAGCACATATATCTTCCATAGCCATGGTCTTCAATCCTTTCAACTCTAGGCCCTGAAGTTTCCTATTGAAGAAGGTCTCCATCTTGGCTTCTAATTATTCCTCCGGTTTCAAAGTATATGGGTCTCCATGTGATGATGATTGAGGCAAGTCTGTCCCATCACACTCTGGAGTCACTTCCCATGTTTGTGCATTCTCAGCTATGGACTCCAAATAATTCCAAGCCTCAGCTGGTCTTTTTTGTCAAAAAATTCTTTATTGCACATCATCTCCACAACTTGCTTCATGGAAGGTTGAAGCCCACCGTAGAAGAATCCTTTGAGTTAGTACTTATCGAACCTATAGTGGGGGCATGCTAATAAAAGATCCTTGAACCTCTCCAATGCAGCATTAAATGTTTCATTGTTCTTCTGTGATAAGTTCACCATTTGTTTCTTTAGCCCATGGGTCCTATGAAATGGAAAAAATTTCTTTAGAAATTCAGCTTGCAAATTTAACCATGAATTAATAGAGCACGGATGTAGATCATTAAGCCAATTCTTTGCCTTATCCATAAGTGAAAATGGAAATAACTTAACATATATCGTTTCAGTACTTGTTTTACCATCCACACAAGTTAGGCATATATCTTCAAATTTATTTATATGTAAATATAGATTTTCCCTCTCCATAATGTGAAAAGTAAGAATAAGTTGAATCGTTCCTAGTTAAGGACTAATGGAATTTGCATCAGCAGGGAGCACAATGCATAAGCCAGAAGCATATCTTGTGGGCCCAAGCACATCTCTCAAAGATCTCTCTCCCATGGTTTGGGAGTGATTCTCATTATCATTACCATTTGTGTTATTGGCATTAGAATTTTCCGCCATCTCAAAATTTCTAGATAATCTATGTGTCTTACGGGTCCTAAGCCACATAAACATGTTTAAGCACAAAAATCTCATCCAAATTAAACAAATTTTGATATTATGAAAATATCTATACAAGATTAAAGAATTTTTTTTAAAAAAATGGATATACAAAGATTATAAATAGAAAGATGGAAGGACCTCACCAAATCTTCCAAGCTAATTAGAGATTGCAAAATTGTAGACCCATTGTATCTGGAAACGATCCAAAAAACTTGCTTGCCTTAAAAATGTGTTACTCTAAAGTATATGAGGTCAAAAAGTAATAAATCCGGTGAGTCCGGAGTCGTATTCCTAATGGACAAGTCGTCTACAAATTCACAATCCGAAATTAAGAAAAGAAATAATTTAATAAGAAATGAACCACCTTTTTATTGTGAAATGTTGGTTTAAGAGTTTGAGTATCAAAATTTACTAAATTATGCTAAAGGGTGGTGTGGAAGTTCAATAGGAGAAGGGGTGTGTGTGTTGTGTTTTCATTAGGGTTATGTCCTACTATGCATTCCAAACTCTCTCATATAACTCAATGAAGAGCCTTTTGGGCTAGCATCATCAGATGATTCTCTTATAGGGATTAAGCGTAATAGCATCATAAATATTCATCGGATTAATTGGTTCTATATCCCAATTGCTAAAGGTAATGCCTCGCAGCACACCACCCTATTTTAGGGCCCATCGATGGGTCTTATGCATATAAATGATGCCTCGTAGCATATCATTCTCAAATCACTCGATGAGTAGTGCAAACAAATGTAGATAACGCCTCATGATGCATCATCCTTTTTGGGACCCCTCACGGGTACTGCGATTACATGCAGGTAATGCATCGTGGCACACCATCCTTATCGAACCCCTCACGGGTAATGCATATGCAATACGAATATAAACAACTCATCAATCCAATGATTTAAAAATTCAATAATAATGGAGATGCATGGAAGCATAGAGGGAATAAACCCTAATTACATCACAACACACACACACACACGTGAGATTTAGCCAATCATAGATAAAAAATATTAACTTTCATTGATAATGCTACAAGTTCAATACGAAGAGAGAAACTAATCAACAAAAACAAATGGGAAAGTTCAGATTTATATCACCAAAATTGCATCAAGCTCAGCTCTGATCCCTTGCTTGCAGTGGCACACTTCCCCAAGGAAGAAAGCAAAAACCAAAAACTAAAAATAAGAATGATATAATAACGGATTTCCACTAACCCTAATTACAATCATTTATTTATAAGCCCTCAACCCTGAAAATATTCTCCATCATTTGATCCCAGATCAAGGGCCGTCAATCTTTCAGATTGAATACAGATTGAGTTTGGGTCGGGTTGAAATTAGCTCCAGAAATCGCCTTCAGCTTACCGTCAGACGTTTGGAAAGGGAATTCCAGACATCTTGCTCCTTGAGTTTTCCAGCCATCTGGAGCTGTCTTCCCAGACGGCTGGCTGCTGCTGTCTCAAGGTCTCCAAAAAGATCCTCAAATGTTTAGCATGATCTTCCTCAGTCTTCAAATATACCAAGATATCATCGAGAAAGACCACTATAAACTTATCCATGTACGTATAGAAGACTTGGTTCATCAACCTCATAAAAGTAGTTGGTGCATTGGTTACACCAAAGGACATCACTAGGAATTCATAATGACCATAACGAGTTTGGTAGTAGTCTTCGGAACATCGAATCCTCTGACTTTCACATGATAATACCTACTTCTTAAATCTAACTTCGAGTACAGTCAAGATCTACCAAGCTGATCAAAGATATCATCAATACAAGGGTGAGTATACTTATTCTTCACCGTAACCTTGTTCAACTCCCTGTAATCAATGCAAATTCTTCGAGATCCAGCTTTCTTGTTTACCAAAAGCACTGGTGCTCCCCATGTGGACACTCTAGGACGTATCAGCCCTCGCTATGATAAATCCTTCAACTGATTGTGAAGCTCAACCAATTCTGGTAGGGCCATACGATATGGGGCCTTCGCAATCGGTTATGTGCTTGGTATTAGGTCAATGGTGGAATCCAAAGATCTGTCCGGAGGAAGTCCATAAATAACATCTAGAAAAACATCAGAGAAATCTCGAACGATCCTTGGTAGGACTAGCTCAGTATCTATCGCCATCGCCACATCCTCCACTGGATTTGCCTTGAACTTCACAGATCCGAGTGAGCTACTACGACTAATAAACTCAAACTCCAGATGCTCTGGGATCTGGAAGACTACCCTCCTAAGTCTACAATCTATGGTGTCATAAACCAACCCTAACCAATCCATCCCAAATACGGATTCAAAGCTGGGCATCTCTATCACTAAAAAGTCGGCATATAGCTCTCGCCCACAAATTTCCACAGGACAACGGTGGTAACCAAAGGAACTATGGATCACTCCATTCCCTGTGTAGATATTTCAACTAGTGGCAAAAGAGTCTACTACTATTGAATTCTTGGCCACGAATTGTCGAGATAAGAAACAATGAGAAGCTCCCGAATCAAAAAGTGATAGTTCAGGAAAATAGGAAACTCTAACAATGCCTATGGAAAAACAATATAGGACGAGAATAAGAGGTCTAACACCCTAAACTTAGAGAATGAAATACGCTACTACAACAAGATTGGAAAACCATTCATAAATAAAGAAAAGTCAGAGGAATACGAGTGATAACGCACCCAGTATTCTCCGCCTTCACAGCTGTCATAGTGAAAGCTTGACACTTCGGAGCTACCTTCTTGAAAGTCTGCTGCTGAACATGCAAAGGTGGTCCTCGACGAGCTACAATACTAGGGCTTGGTGGTGTTGGAAGTGGAAGTCTCGGAAGAACAAGTGGTAGGATCCTCTGCTGCATCGGCCGAGCTGCCACAGGCGCAACTGGTCCTGAAGAATGTGATGGGAACACCCCTAAGTGGTTTTGATGATGAGCACACCAAATGATATTAGTGTACTAACTACACTATATCTAAAGTATGTATATGCATTGATCAGTTATTCTATATCCATGAAGTTCAAATGCAGACTTAGAAGCCATGATCGGAAGTCTACTTACGAGCCAAGAAATGAAGCATATGATGGCTCAAAAATATGAAGCATATGAAGACTTAAGATCAAGATAAGATGGCTCAAGTCAAAGATCGAAGAATGAGAGCTAAAGATGTGTGTATTAGTAAGTTGTGTATTTAAAATGTAAAAGCCAAATGAATATTCTATACACACGCACAAACACAAAATGATTTTCGAAAATGTTTTTTAAACTTGTTTTAAACTTATTTGAAAGCATACTTTTCATAGAAGCTAAGTTTTAACTTGTAGTTAACTACAAACACCCAGTAGTTCTCTACCCTGATTTCTGCCTTCTCCCTGAAAAGATACTCTGGGAGTCGACTACCAATATGAGGGAGTCGACTACCAGTGTAACAGATTTTCTCAGAAACTACTCTGGGAGTCGACTACCAACCTTAGGGAGTCGACTACCAGCTGTGCGATTTGACTTCCTTGAATGCCTCTCCCTTTATTATTTGCCTGATTTTTGGGCTGAAGTCAAATCATTTTGAAATTCAAAATCCTCTCTTAAACTCTATAAATAGAGAACCATATGAGAACATTTTTCCTAAGAAATTCATTCTTGAGTAAAGATATAATTCTCTCAAAAAGTTCTCAAAGTTCTCAAGCTCTCAAAGTTCTTCAGTTTTTCTAAGGCTAAGTTTTTAATTCTTTTGTGCTTAATTTCGCAATTATTTTCTCTGATCATTTCTAGCCTTTGTAACTTGGTTTGATCTCCAAAGCTCATAGCTTTTCTTCTTGAGATTCAAACATCAAGTTTTTCTTTTTGATCTTTGTGTTCTTAACTTTTATATTTCTCTCAAAGATCAAAATCTTGATTATTGATCTCTAAAGCCCAAGTGCATATTTTAGAAGATCATTTTCAAGACAACCTTTTTGAATTACTTGTTTTTGATCTCCAAAGCTAAAAGCTTTTTATATTGAGATTCAAAATGCAAGTCTTTCTTTTTAATCTATGTGTTTTATAATTATACTCTTTCAAAGATTAAAAAGACTTGATCTTTGATCTCTAAAAGCTCAAGTGCATATTTTTAGAAGATCAATTTTCAAGATAACTCCTTTGATCGAATTTGTGTTCATCTATATCATTTAATTTGATCAAGAGTTTTCCGATTTTCTTTAAGCCACATATACACAAATATATTCTTTTGGCTTTAGGAAATCTTGTAATTAATTTCATATTTGTTGCAAGTCTTTGAAGAAGACTTTGAATTGTAAATTCCCGTGTTATAAGGGAATAGTGGAAATCCTAGACAAGTCTAGGTGATTGGAAATCCTGGTAGGGATACTAGGTGGTTGGAAATCCTGGTCAAGGCTAGGTCGTTGGAAATCCTAACGAAGGAAGTTAGGTGCTTGTATTTGCCAAGGCAAATAGTGGAAATCTCGTACCGGATTGGTCGGGGACTGGACGTACCCGGGTTGCAGGGAACCATGATAAAATCGCTTGTCTCTGCGTTTGTTTTTCTTTGATTGATTATATTTCTTATACAAGCATTTTTCATTTGCTAATCTTATATCTTTGTAATTCCTTGTTCATTTATTATTGCAAAGATTATTTATTTAATTCCGCTGTGTAAAGATCTCTTTGTAAAGATCTCTTATCTGATTGTAATCTTATCTCTTTCATATTATTTGTAAGATTATTTTGTTGATTAAGAACCAAGCGTAGATCACTCTACTTGGTTTCTTAGGCAACATTAGAAGGGTTTTAATTGTGCTAATCAACGAACGAAAAAGTTTAATATTTGAACAACACTATTCAACCCCCCCTTCTAGTGTTGTTTACCATCCACAGGATCCAACACTTGGTATCAAAGCAAGGTATCGAGATGGCATCAACAATGGTAGCATCCGCCCTCCAACGATTTGATGGAACAAATTATGCGGATTGGAGAAAGAGGATGTTGAGAGACATTGAATCCCTTGGACATATGGCTTGGAGTTTCATCGAGTTCCCGTACATCAATCCTACCACTCCCACATCCCAATGGACGAACCAAGATGTGGACAAAGCTGTTCTTCACTCTAAGGTAATGAGTTTATTATTATTTAATATTGACGATTTTATTTTTGAGTACGTTTCAGAGACCACTACGGCATTTCAAATATGGAGCTTGCTTAAAGCCAAGTATGGAAAGGAGATTGTTGAAGACAAATGGGGTTTTGACACAACCAACACCAACGAAGAAGAGAGCAAATTTAACGAAGAAGAGAACGATTCAGAGTCGGATGACTCAAGTTAAGAAGAAGAGGAAGAGCAACCCACAAATCATATGTGCTTGATGGCTTATTAAGACAATAAGGAACAGGTATGTGAATCTAGTTCTGATGATGAAAATGATTTTGACATTGCTAGTGCATATGAAAATTTGTATAGAGAATTCGAAAGATTAAATAAGAAATACAAAAGTTTAAATAATAAGTACAAAGCTTTGCATGATGACCATGATGATTTATATAAGAAACATGATAGTTTATTGGATGATTATAGTGTTTTGAAAAATGATTGTAGTAATATTTCATTACATGATCATAATTCCTTGAAGGCAAAATATGATGCATTATTGATTGATAATGATTTATTGAAAAATGAACATGCTTTGTATGTTTCTTGTTTAAATGATAAGATAGATTCACTTGAAAATATTATTGCTTCTAGCCATATAAAGCATGAAGAAGTAATTGCTAAATTCGATTGTATTAAGAATAATTCTATTTCTTCTTGTTCTTATACTCCTAGAAATGTTGTTAATAGATCTACTCATGCTCAAGCTTCTACATCTAAAGATATGAGTAGAAATGTAAATGTTGTGCATGCCAATGTTAAAAAGTATGCTTTTATGTATGGTAAAAATGCTAGACACAATAATGCACCTCATGCTTCACATGATCCACATGTTATACATAATGCACACAATAAATCTCATGTTATATCCCATAACACAGCACACAAAAATATTGTACACAATGCACATCAAAGATCACATTTTGTACACAAACCTCACAATGTACACAATGTTAGAAATAATATGATATGGGTGCCTAAACACTTAGGCTTGCATGATAAAAATATTTATGTTCATAATTTGACTAGAAGTATGCATGGATTTTATAATGATTCATTTGTGCAATGGAAATCAAATTCAAATCGAATTTGGGTTCCTAATGGATAGTTTTATCTGAACCTTTAATTTCGGGTATCCATGTGCTTACATGATTATTCTGCTGATACCCTTGTATAAAATGATGATATACATTTTTTGAATCTGTCATGCTTATGTATTCATGCCTATAATTTCTTCTTATTGATATTAAAACGATAAAATAGATTTAATTATAATTGAATATAATGTTATATTCTTTGATGAATGAATTAAATATGATTTATGACTAACTCCAAGGACCCTAAAAATTACGGGTACCAAAAAGTATTATTTTTCAGGTAATACTTACAAATTGTAGCCAACCCCTTCAACGCATTAATTTTCAAAGAATGTCACTCAAAGAAGGAGATTGACATTTGATATGCTCATTTGTAGGTGGAGCTAAAAGTTGGAACTATAAAATTTTATTCAGACTTGAAATTACATGCATCATGTTTATTATTCTAACACGTGATATTTTCAACACTTGATATATGAAAATTTAATTGATGACATGATATAATTTTTATTCAACATATGATATCATATAAATGATATATGTCATCACATATTTATGGCACATCATCTCTAGTGTGTAAATTATCATGCTATGCTATTATGTCGCACAAATTAATTAATTTGTAGATTTATTTTCACGTGCTTCATTATTATATCTTGTTTGAAGAAAATAGTTAGTTGAAAAAAATTAAGTCTAATCTTTATTGAATATCAACTGCTTTTATGATATTGATTATATTTTAATGCTCACATCCATTTCAATACGTGATGATATGTTGGATATCTTGGATATTTTTTTGTCACACCTTGTTAATATATAAAAAATTTATTAATTGATGTATATTTGATGATTTATTTTTTTTGTCATACTCATAGAACTCATCACAATTCAATATATTTGATGTCAATATTATTTATTATACATTTGATAAGTTGGAATATGGTATATTGAAATTATGGACAAATGATCAGGACATATTCCTAAAATGCTAAGACATTCATATGTTGATATGTGGCATCTATGAAAATATTTTGAGTTAAGTTTATTTTGTGATATCTTAAGCTATAACTCTTTTGGAGTTCATCTTTCAGAATAGTCACACATATGCTCATTGTTCTTACTTATTGATTATTGAGATGCACATGTATTTACCTTGATGTCTATTTTGGATTTAGTGTCATAAAAATTTATGATAGAATTATTCTCTAAATGACACAACATGTTCACATTTTACTTGTTCACATTTCTTGCTTATGCAATTCATTTTGTAAAATATGACCATTGATAACATATGAATCCATGCCTATTATTTTTTATCTATACGTGGTATTGATATAACACTTGGTATCATATTTTCTAATAAAATAAATGAATGCTCGAATATTTATTTCATTAGGGAATAAAATTATTTTATGACTCAAAAGATTAAAAAAATTGCTAATGAGTCATACTAAATGAATAATATTCCATTTGTTCATGGATAGAAAAAGGTTGTATTATACTTGGTTGTTATGCATCTTTATGCATGATGTTTGATTTTATTCATATGTTAACATTATAAATTTTTTTATGTTAGAAATTATATATTGGAATTGAATATTCGTATTAACTACAATTGTTGTTTTTGGATATATTCTATGTTTAAATGTTGCTTACTTTTAATGCCGAGAGAGAAACACCTCCATGAGATTAATGCATTGTTATATGAGGAGCAAGTATGATTTCTTTTAATTCATACTTCAATTTATGTTAAATTGAAATATATGCATAAAAGGGATATTAAGACATTTTTATATCATTGAATAATTGAATATTGCATGCTATGAATGTTTCAGACATGCTATTTATTAAATATCTCTTTCACATTATATGCATATTACTCTCTCAATGTAATTTTTTTTTCACACTTGGTGTCACGAATATTTTTTAACTCTTGGATTGTATTTCATATCACACTTTTTTTGATGTGACAAAGGGGAAGAAAAATACAATGCAGATAAAATAATGTTTCATGGTAAAATGATATTGTTCCACACTTGAAAAGGAAATATAATATGAATATGTACACATTTCTTCTTATTACCAACCAGCCTTAATGCAGGGGGAGTAACCTCTCCATAGCTGTGCGCATGCATTTCTGCAGGGGGAGCGTAAGTTATTTTTGTTGTCATATTATATTTTCAATATTTTATATCATTTGTTGTCATCACCAAATGATGTCAGTGGTTTTGATGGTTGATCTTTGATGAAATATTTTATGTCATCTTTTTGAATGATGACAAGGGGGAGAAAAAGACTGAAATGCAAAAATGATATTGAATACTTTTATTATGCTAACCGGCTTTGATGCAGGAGGAGTACTGCATCTAAGCAGGGGGAGTAAGTGATTCTAATGTATCATTATTATTTAACTTACTTCATTTTTCATTTGGGTGTCATTATCAAAAAGGGGGAGAGTGATGGGAACACCCCTAAGTGGTTTTGATGATGAGCACACCAAATGATATTAGTGTACTAACTACACTATATCTAAAGTATGTATATGCATTGATCAGTTATTCTATATCCATGAAGTTCAAATGCAGACTTAGAAGCCATGATCGGAAGTCTACTTACGAGCCAAGAAATGAAGCATATGATGGCTCAACAATATGAAGCATATGAAGACTTAAGATCAAGATAAGATGGCTCAAGTCAAAGATCGAAGAACGAGAGCTAAAGATGTGTGTATTAGTAAGTTGTGTATTTAGAATGTAAAAGCCAAATGAATATTCTATACACACGCACACACACAAAATGATTTTTGAAAATGTTTTTTAAACTTGTTTTAAACTTATTTGAAAGCATACTTTTCATAGAAGCTAAGTTTCAACTTGTAGTTAACTACAAACACCCAGTAGTTTTCTACCCTGATTTCTGCCTTCTCCCTGAAAAGATACTCTGGGAGTCGACTACCAATATGAGGGAGTCGACTACCAGTGTAACAGATTTTCTCAGAAACTACTCTGGGAGTCGACTACCAACCTTAGGGAGTCGACTACCAGCTGTGCGATTTGACTTCCTTGAATGCCTCTCCCATTTATTATTTGCCTGATTTTTGGGCTGAAGTCAAATCATTTTGAAATTCAAAATCCTCTCTTAAACTCTATAAATAGAGAACCATATGAGAACATTTTTCCTAAGAAATTCATTCTTGAGTAAAGATATAATTCTCTCAAAAAGTTCTCAAAGTTCTCAAGCTCTCAAAGTTCTTCAGTTTTTCTAAGGCTAAGTTTTTAATTCTTTTGTGCTTAATTTCGCAATTATTTTCTCTGATCATTTCTAGCCTTTGTAACTTGGTTTGATCTCCAAAGCTCATAGCTTTTCTTCTTGAGATTCAAACATCAAGTTTTTCTTTTTGATCTTTGTGTTCTTAACTTTTATATTTCTCTCAAAGATCAAAATCTTGATTATTGATCTCTAAAGCCCAAGTGCATATTTTAGAAGATCATTTTCAAGACAACCTTTTTGAATTACTTGTTTTTGATCTCCAAAGCTAAAAGCTTTTTATATTGAGATTCAAAATGCAAGTCTTTCTTTTTAATCTATGTGTTTTATAATTATACTCTTTCAAAGATTAAAAAGACTTGATCTTTGATCTCTAAAAGCTCAAGTGCATATTTTTAGAAGATCAATTTTCAAGATAACTCCTTTGATCGAATTTGTGTTCATCTATATCATTTAATTTGATCAAGAGTTTTCCGATTTTCTTTAAGCCACATATACGCAAATATATTCTTTTGGCTTTAGGAAATCTTGTAATTAATTTCATATTTGTTGCAAGTCTTTGAAGAAGACTTTGAATTGTAAATTCCCGTGTTATAAGGGAATAGTGGAAATCCTAGACAAGTCTAGGTGATTGGAAATCCTGGTAGGGATACTAGGTGGTTGGAAATCCTGGTCAAGGCTAGGTCGTTGGAAATCCAAATGAAGGAAGTTAGGTGCTTGTATTTGCCAAGGCAAATAGTGGAAATCTCGTACCGGATTGGTCGGGGACTGGACGTACCCGGGTTGCGGGGAACCAGGATAAAATCGCTTGTCTCTGCGTTTGTTTTTCTGTGATTGATTATATTTCTTATACAAGCATTTTTCATTTGCTAATCTTATATCTTTGTAATTCCTTGTTCATTTATTATTGCAAAGATTATTTATTTAATTCCGCTGTGTAAAGATCTCTTATCTGATTGTAATCTTATCTCTTTCATATTATTTGTAAGATTATTTTGTTGATTAAGAACCAAGCGTAGATCACTCTACTTGGTTTCTTAGGCAACATTAGAAGGGTTTTAATTGTGCTAATCAACGAACGAAAAAGTTTAATATTTGAACAACACTATTCAACCCCCCTTCTAGTGTTGTTTGCCATCCACAGGATCCAACAGAATGGCCATGCTGTGGATAAAACTTACTGATGTGTCTCGTCATACCGCAAGTAAAACACTGTCTCACAAGGGATCTACAATCCTTCTTCTCATGTCCAAGCTTGCCATAATGCTAACAATACACTCCCTATGGAGCTGATGAAACTCCAGGCCTCCTGAACTGTACGGTCTACACCGGCCAATGAAAACCCCTCTGCTGTCTTGCTGGACATCTGTCAGCTACCACAAGAACCTTCCCCACACTCTTCAAATGAGTCTCATACATCCTGGCCGCCTTTAACACGGCCTCATGTGTAGGTAGGTCTAGCATGGACATGGTTGCCCTATACTCCGGATCAAGTCTCATCCGAAAGCGACAAGCTCTGGTGGTATCGGTCTTCACCAACTCTGGAGCAAACTTGCTCAATAATGATAACTTATCATAATAAGCATCCACACTCCGTCGTCTCTGAGTCAAATGCTCGAAGCGTTGTTGCAACTCATCCTTCTTAGTCTTCGGAAGAAACTGATCCTCAAAGAGTTCCTTAAACTACCTCTAAGAGATTGGTCCTGTCAAATGAAGTTTTCGTGCATCCCACCAGTTTCAAGCTTGATGAGTCAGCTGTCTCTTTGCGGTATCCACCCAACCATCCCGTGGGTATCCTACCCTAGTCATGTCATCCTATGTATGTCTCAACCACTCATCAACCTCCAGAGGGCTCTCATTGCCTAAGAAGTATTTCAGATGCATCGCCCTGAATTGTCTTACGCCTCCTGTCTTCTGAGCTGGGATACTGGCCAACTTCTCATCCAGCTGACTCAAGTGCTCTAAAATCCCCATCAGAACATTCGCCATCAAAGAAAACTTAGAAGAGGCCATATCAGATGAAGATGCCCTATTCGAAGACATCACATTCATGCCGTCCATACTGCAGAAAGAAACAGAATAATAGGGTTCAGAACAAAATAACGGATTATAATGTCGGAGCTTTATCAGTACTATTTTTATGTATATCGCAGTATGAGCAGACCTGCATGTGCCACCATAAAAATCATGTCACGACCCGCTCTCCCAAATACGAGAGATACATAGCATGACGAGGCCGCAGTAGTATTCAGACTCAATGCTTTGAGCCCCTGAATTCTAATAACTACTAAGCATATTTGTGATGAAAGAAAACCATACACGCAGGCCACTGCAACATACTGGAATATCACAGAAAAGAAAAGTGCTCCAACAAAAATTAATCCATAGACAACAGAGAAATACATTAAAACATTACATTACATTACATCAGAGTACATTTATACATACATCGTGCTGTACAGGGGTACAAAACTGGGGAATAGCAAAAAGAACTCCCAACCCACAAAAGAAAGGCAAAAGGTGTCCACACACCGTACAACACACCCTCTAGTCTACCCTGGAAAAATCCAACTAAACAAAGTCACCTGCGGTGGGTTTTATCTCTACATCAGAGCTCAGAGTAAACTCCTGAGTCAGGTCCTGTGTCGACTGCTCTGCTCCTACTCCTGAAAAACGTAAATGGGGCACGTCAACGCATGATCCAATAGGAATATCTAACTACACTAGGTAGGGTTCAGTTTCAGAACCGGTCCACCTAATCAATGGTCTTACTACTGAGGTTACACATGTCCACAAATTTAATGCATAAAATAAAATGATTCAAGTCATACATGTGCTAAAAAGTAAAGCTGAGGGACAAAAGCAGTAAAACATCATTCACAGATTAATGGAAATATTTTATAGAGTTTTGCATTTAATTAATATTTTGGAAGCCCGTGTAAACTGTAGGACACTAAGGAGCTGAACTTCACCTAAGGTAGGTGAAGACAGTGTTTCCCCTATCAGTGACACGAGCACTGCAGGGGCCTCTTGTAACTCCCCCATTTTAGGAGTGAGATGGTGGTACTCCTCTACCACATAGTGCATCACGAGTACACCCATGGGCCTCTCTAACCCTGCCCACTCCCCGTGCCGGCTGTCGGGAGTGCGAGTGAGACTAATATCCATGTCCACTCCTTAACACCTACAGTTTACACGTGCTTCCCCCAAACCTGTATTTGGAACCTCACCCATCTTCGAATGGAAAGAGAATCCCAGATAAATATTAACTCTCAACTCACTCTCAATTTTTGTTTCAGCATATATTTCATTTCAGCGGTCTCATTTACCGCATTCATATTCATTTACAATTCCTCATTTCATGGATGTCAGGATTAACCATGACCATCACATCACATAAAATTATACAGAAATACCATTCAGATCTTCAGATACTCATTTATTTCATAAGAACTTTCATATAAATTTCCATATATGAAGCATAATAACATGAGTTCTCATACTTGCATATGGAGCTTAATTGTAACGTAAGAATCATGACATTAGCAACACGAATTTTGAATATCTTATGACATGGCAAGTGGCATGAAAAGTCATGGGTGTGAAAATACAAAAGTCCACATATGAATCACATCATTCGAATTAACTAAATCATGCATCATATGCTGAAAAATTAACCCACATGGTCGTTTGGTGCATTCCACATAACCATGTGGTGCATAACATTCGGAAGTACAGAAATACCAAACTACACAATCGTTTGGTCTATACCACACGATTGTATGGAGCACTATAATTAGAAGTTCAGAAATTAACACAGCCACACGGTCGTTTCATCAACCACATGACCGTGTGAAAGGAACCCATTGCAACACAAGCTTAAATCGAATCGGTCGTTTCAAAATTGACGTGACTGTGACGGAAATTCTGGGTCGATCACACGACCGTTTCTTACGATCAACACGACCGTGTCGATCTATGGAGAGGTCACCATATCCAATTGACATGTAACGTCTACTTCGACGCGACCACGAAAAATAAGGAGGTTTACGCAGTCCACAACATGATCATGTGTATGTCGACACAACCGTGTGGAGCTGTTGTTGTTGATTTTTTGGCTTAGCAGTTGACCGAGACGACCACGTATGGGATGATGCGGCCGTGTCGATCGAGCTGCTGTCGAATTCCTACGGAAACTTACGCTAATTTCTACGCGAATCTAAAACAGAACCCTAGCTAATTTAGTTAGATTTCCTATCGTTTCAAGTCCTTCAAGATCTCTTTGTCCCTTCGTCTCCTTGATGAACTTCTGATAGCTTCTACTCCTCATCTTCAATGTTGATGGGTTAGAATGGGGTTGTGTTGATTTGGTGGAAGAGAGGAGGCAGCAAATAGGGATTGGGGAGTGTCTTGCGTGAGCTGATAGAGGGAGCGGGAGAACTCTTTATTTTCTTTCTTTTTCTCCTATTTTCCTCTATTTTTAATTCTTTTTAACATTGCATTAGGTCCTCATCATCATGCTCTTACTCTCTTAAGATGATAAGTGTATGGGGTTAGGTGAGGGTTAAGGGGGAGATGACACATTAGAGGGTAATTTGTCTCCATAAGAATTTTTCAAGGATATAATTTTTTAGGAAATTAGAAATACTTAATTAATACCACATACTCCCCAAAATTGATGTATTTCATCCAAATACTTCACCTATTATAATTCACTTTATGTTTAAAATTATTTAAAAAATAATTTTGTCATTATAGAAATTAGGGAAAATTCTAGAAAATACCCACAATTTTAATACGTATGAATATGTTCAAAAATACGTATATTATACTAGTATATTGATACTAGTGGTCTTACATGTGTGCTTGGAGTTAACTGTAGCTAGACGTCTGATGCGACCTTCCCAGATGGCTGATGTTGTTGAGCCAGACGGCAGGGCAACGTGCATCAGTTGTTTGGTAGACCCTATGAACTTGCGTATCAAAGTTTCTGGTTTCCAGACGGCTAATGGCACATATCGAGCCATATGATGCCTTCATCTTGCAAATGAAAACATCATTTAGCCTCTTCTAGATATTGTAAAGTGTGACTTTGAGCTCCGAAAAATCTGCAAAAATAGTTGATGGACTCATGACGTTACCTTATTCACATGAAAATATAAGAAAGTACAAACGAGCAATAAAAATAATATTTTTCACATGACTAAAGAATAAGCTCTGCACTCCAATGATATTAACAATATGCACATTTCAGAGCCATACTTAACATAATCCATGTACAAAATGTAGATAGTAAGGGGATAAAATATGCAATATTCATCCATAATCACCCATATTGCTATTGTTTTTTTAACCCATGGAGGGAATCATTCGATGATGCTAGCCCAGAAGGTTCATCACTGAGTTATATGTTTGGAACTTGATTCATGCTAAATATAGACCCTAATAAACCCACATTTCACACACCGCCATCACTGCATTCTCCATGTTTCTTTCCCACTCATTTAATTTTAGGTTAATCGTGATAGCCAAAGCACATTCTCAAACATTCAACCACTCTCTGAAAGTGGTATTCCCTAGCTAATTGTTCGCCCTTACTGATATTTGGGTTGTTATAATTGCAACAGTTCTCACTGTGGATTCGACATGCGGACTCTCTTATTATATTACTTCGTAACCTTTTGCACTTGAGAGTAGCACTATTTTGAAGCAAGCAATAGCGAATGTCGATATACTTTTTTGAGCATGATACATTGAGTTCTTGCTCAAATCCAAATCACTTTGGCTGCCAAAATGTACTTTATATATATATTTGCTCGATTCCTAGTTCTTAGAGAAAACGCTTCACCTACAATTCTCTCTACCAGCTATTGCACCACCATACCAGTCAGTAAATGATGGTTCACCTCCTAAAATTAGTAGCTCATAAGTATGAAGATCAGAACGAGGCCAAGTTCCATCAACCAGATAGTCAGAGCTGAGTATATTTTGATTTCTGAAGAAGGAAAGCCGGAGAGTTTACAGTATCTCCTAAGAATAAAGAAAGAGGGTCGCAGGATATGCAAGATGATCACTTGTTGCAATTCATGGATCTTGTAGAAAGTAAAAATTACAGAGAAAAATTAATAACTGTTATGAATGAGGGAGGCTTTTGTCCTCCCCTCCTTCATTACCCATTCATTAGTCCCATTACTATGGGTAATGGGGACTCTTGGTCTCCTAGAGGCCTTTCATCTCCCCCTCTAAATTAATATATAGAGAACCATGGCCTATGGCCATGGTTACTCATTCTATCTCTAAGAATCCCTATCACAATTTTCCTTCTTGAGTTTGATTACTCTCTAACACGTTATCAGCACGTGTCTTCTACAAATTTTGAGCCACTAAAATTATTCCAATTCCCCTCTAAATTAAACTCATACGCGAAGGAATCTAGTTGTTGTTGCGGCGATCCGTTGCGGTCTTCGTTGCGGCGTTTCCTAGGCATTCGGGAGCGGGGAATTATATCTACGGATTTTATATTACGATCGTCCCTAGATCTTTGATCTAGAGGTAATTTTTTCGATCCCGTAGACAATTACAAAATTGAGTTTGCTATGATTTTATCATGCTTTCCTATAAGCTTGTATAAATAAAATAAATTCGGTTTACTATCCAATTTAACACACACACACACAAAGTGAACCTTGCATGAACTTGTACAAACTCATAAACCATCTTGCTTCGCAAAATTTAGAAAAAAAAATTCACTTGAACTTGGCTGTAGACTGATGATACTAAACCTGAGACTAAATGGTCAAAAAAAACAAAAAAACAAAAAAGGTTTACTTTTTGTTTCTTGCCTGCAGACTGTTCTGCAACATAACCCATCTTTATCAATCATCACATGGAACCTTATCCAACAACAATCTGCCACTCAACCATCCCTGCATCTTTGAGCACATCACTGTTATCATTAACTTTGATGTTTTGATTTTGATAAGTTGCAACTACACCAATTAATTATATAACTCGATGGTTGATGATGGGGTCTACATGTATGTGTATATGAGGGTGAGCATCGTCATGCATGAACCATGGCTACTTTGCCTTTCAAATTGTACTGTCAGAGGGGCTTAGATCAAGTACCTCAGACTCGGAGAGATGGCAGCAGTAGCAGCATCTGTTTCTTTTGTCTCCCTCCATTTCTATACTCAGTCCCTCTCCTAGTACCTGCTTCCTTTTTTTGGCCCTGTCATGACCGCCTTTCCCCCGAACGGGGGAGGTTTCTTTGTGGATTGTGGAGAGGGGGACATGATCTGGAAGATGAGGGGTTGGGGAATTTTCATTTTTTTTGCATTTCTTAAACGCTAAAGTTTGTTTTTGGGCTTAGTGTTAAATTTGCTTTTAAATTTTACAGCCCAAAACTGTTTAATAAATTTGTTGGGCTGTTTATTGGGCCTGATGCCCAGTACATAAACAATGACAATTAAAATGTGTTTAATTTTCATTATGGGCCTGCAGTCCATATTACAACAATAATTTATTTTGTCTGCTAATTTGGGCCAGAAACCCACATAATTTAAATTGCAAATTAAACTGATTTTTATTTTGCTTATGGGCCTGCAGCCCAAATTAGAATAATAATTTAATTTGACTGTTTATTTGGGCCAGAAGCCCAGTTAATCAAATTGCTAATATTATGTAAAACATCTCTCTTGCATTATTAATTATCTATGGTTTACTAGGACTCTATTTTTCAAAATATAACTATCTTAAAGATCCTGAGACCGCTCTGCCGTTAGTCAACTAACCTAACGGTGTATGACGTTTCCACGTGGTCTACGAGATATTTATATTTTCTAGTTTCCTTTACCATATGTTTTGCTTGAGATATATGCGTGGTTGTTTATTTTTATGCCTGTAGCATATTTAGAACTGCGTGGATGTTTAAATCAGTAAAAATGTGTCTTTCGGGATCGGCCATTGTATACCTATTTACTTTCCTTGCACTTTTATTTTCTTTTGAGAGAATTTGTAAGTGAGGAAATTTGTATTTAAAGCCCAAGCTCGGTGCAACAGCATATGAAGACGAAGATATAGGGACCCACTTTGGGTTTCCGAAGTTGTATTTTTCTTTCCTTTTTATGGACTGTATACGAACTTTGGACTGTTTATTTTTTGGGTATCTGGCCGATCCCCGCATTTTTACTTGTTTATTTCTTAATGCATGAATTTTGAATTTTAATTAATTCATGCTAATTTTAAATTGCGTAGATAAATGGCAAAATTGGCAAGCGTCGATTTCGAAGTCCTTAACTCTGCAGGGACAAATTACCTGAGTTGGCGAGTGGACCTGAAGTTCCACTTACGTTCGATGGCCCTCCTTGGGTCCATTTTGGCTCCTTCCTCGACCCCCGAAGCGGCCGAAGCTTCTGCTACAACTAGCAGCAGCCCTACAACCACTGTATCCGATGTAGATAAGGCGAAAGCCATAATCTACATTAGGAAACATATCGATCGGACCTTAAAGGCCGAATACTTAACGGTTGAGGATCCAAAGGACCTGTGGACAGCGCTGAAAGCTCGGTATAAACATCAAATTGATGTTATATTACCACGTGCCAGTTATGAGTGGGAAAACCTCAGACTTCAGGACTATAAGTCCGTCGCTGAATACAATTCTGCACTTCATAACATCACCTCACGCCTGAAGTTGTGCGGTGAAGAAGTGACAGAACATCGCATGTTGGAAAAGACATTTACCTCGTTTCACGAGAAAGATGCAATCCTCATGCAGCAGTATCGTGAACGCAATTTCACGAAATTTTCCGATCTGATCTCATGCCTACTTAGGGCAGAGTAGAATCGAGATTTACTGCTTGCAACTAATAACTTACGTCCAGCTGGCACTGCCCCTATCCCTGAAGCCCACCACGTTTCTCCCTAGAAGTGGAAAAACAAGAGGAAGGCTAAAAACACTAAAGGGAAAGCTATAATGAAGCAACCAAGAGGTGCAGCTCCACATACAAACAAAAACAATAAGGGAAAAAGAAATTTCACTTGGAAGCGAAAGAACACCGAGCAAGTGTCACTTCCAAAGAAGAATTGGGAGGATAAATGCCATAGATGCGGCATGACTGGCCATTGGTCCAGAAACTGCCACACTCCTCGCCACCTCCAGGATCTATACCAGGCGAGCCAGAAGTCTCTACCTGAAACAAACTTGACGGCTGTTCAGCCGCCAACAATGTTTACTGCAAAAGACTTCGAGAACGACGACCTTCTCGATTGAGCCCCATCGTTTATCTATGCTTTTTAGAATTCAATGTATCTTCATCTTTTATTTGCTTAAGTACGAACTTTTATGAATGTTTACTTTTTCGCTCAAATAAATTTCGTTTTTGCTTATATAGATGATGTCTGAGTGCCTAGTGGACAGTGCCTCAACGCACACAATCCTTCGCGATCATTGCTATTTTAATAGCGTAAATAAATATGACGGTCCTGTTATCACGATTTCAGGACTGTCCCAAATAATCGAAGAATCTGGTGAAGCAATTATATTGCTCCCAAATAACACAAGACTTCAAATAAAAAATGCATTATTCTCTCCTAAATCAAATAGGAATCTCGTAAGTTTCAAGGATTTCCGTTTAAACGGATATCACTTAGAAACCAGAGATAAAAATACGGTTGAATATCTGTTTGTAACTCGTCAGAAAGATGACCGGAAGATCATCTGCGAACGATTAAAGGGACTCCCGTCGGGTCTCTACCAAACATACATTCAACCAATAGAAGCCAATATGACTGAGCACCAGACGTGCCAATCACTGCCAGAGTTCGAACTCTGGCACAATAGACTTGGTCACCCTGGGACAGCAATGATGCGACGCATCATCTCTGAATCCCGTGGACACAAATTGAAGAACATGAGGATTCTTCAAAAGGGTGAATTTCCATGTCTCCCTTGTTTCAAGGGAAAACTTATAAGAGACCATCCCTCCTAAAAGTGGGATTAGAGTCTCCTGGCTTCCTTGAGAGAATTCATGGTGACATTTGCGGGCCTATTCACCCCGCAAGTGGCCCATTTCGGTACTTCATGGTACTGATTGATGCATCAACCAAATGGTCTTATGTGTGCCTCTTGTCCACCCGCAACCTAGCTTTTCCAAAGCTATTGGCACAAATAATAAGGTTGCATGCTCATTTCCCCGATAACCATATCAAGAAACTACGTCTTGATAATGCGGGAGAATTTACTTCACAAGTCTTCGAAGACTATTGCCGGGCAACGGGTATTGAAGTTGAACATCCTGTAGCACATGTTCACACCCAAAACGGATTAGCTGAGTCCCTTATAAAGAGACTCCAATGGATTGCACGTCCATTGCTTATGCAATCCCAGTTGCCTGTGGATGCTTGGGGGCATGCTATTTTACATGCCGCATCACTTATTAGGATAAGACCCTCTGGAGGTCACACTTTATCCCCGATGCAACTAGCATACGGCGCACCTCCGGATATCTCTCATTTGAGAGTGTTTGGTTGTGCGGTATATGTCCCAATAGCACCACCACATAGGACCAAAATGGGTCCTCAGCATCGTCTAGGTATATATATTGGGTTTGATTCGCCCGCTATTATAAGATACCTTGAACCCCTGACGGGTGACGCATTCAAGGCACGTTTTGCTGACTGTGAATTTAATGAGAAAATTTTTCCTAAACTGGGCACACGGTCTAAGAAGCCAGAAGCTTCTGAGACCATTAGTTGGGACCAGAAGTCTTTGTCCCTAAATGATCCGCGTACTAATCTATGTGAAGATGAGATCCTGAAGATCCTTCACATCCAGAATACAGTACATCTTTTACCGGATAAAATCACGGACAACCAGAAGATTGTCCGTTCACACGTCCCTGCTGCCAATACGCCAGCTAGGATTGACATCCCCATAGATGGATGCAATCCACCGGCAGCAAAATTGGTTGTACCTCAAATGAAAAGAGGACGCCCACCAGGTTCAAAAGATAAAGTTCCTCGAAAGAGGAAGACTCCTGGAGATACTAAGATTATCCCTCCACAGGGTGCTGAGCTCAGACCAGCTACTTCTCCCCTCCTGATTTCCCCAGCAGAGGAAACAATAGGAGAAACATCATTAAATTTTGTACGTACTGGAGAAGTACTGGACAGAAATAGCATAGTCGTCGACGACGATTTTGCGTTCGATATTGCCGTTCACGTCACTGAATATGACGATGACGTCGAACCGCGATCTCTGGCGGAATGAAACGCCAAGATGATTGGCCAAAGTGGGACGAGGCAATAAGAGTAGAGCTGGACTCACTCTTGAAACGCAAAGTATTTGGACCAGTAGTCCAAACACCAGTAGGTGTAAAACTTGTGGGATATAAGTGGGTTTTCATAAGAAAAAGAGATGAAAACAATGTGATCGTTCGCTATAAGGCACGCCTTGTAACCCAGGGATTTTCCCAAAGACCGGGGATTGATTACGAAGATACGTATTCTCCGGTCATGGATTCGATCACATTCCGATTTTTAATAAGCCTAACTTCTCTAGAAAGCCTAGAAATGCAGCTCATGGACGTTGTGACTGCATATCTATATGGCGATATAGATAAAAATATCTATATGAGACTTGCTGATGGGTTTAATCTACCCTCAGAGATGAAAGAGATACCTCGGGACGTATTCTCTGTAAGGCTACATAGATCATTATATGGTCTAAAACAATCGGGCAAGATGTGGTATAACAGACTAAGTGATTTCCTTACACAGCAAGGATTCACGAATAATGAAGTCTGCCCGTGTATCTTTATAAAAAGAACGGGAAAAGGATTCGTCATCATAGTTGTATATGTAGATGACTTAAATCTCATAGGATCTCCTGCAGAGATCAATGAGATATCTGAAAGCCTAAAACATACTTTTGAAATGAAAGACCTAGGCAAAACAAAGTATTGTCTTGGCTTACAGATAGAACACCTAAGAGGTGGAATCCTATTACACCAATCTAATTATACAAAGAAACTTCTACGCAAGTTTCATATGGATAAATGTCATCCTTTAGGTACTCCTATGATCGTAAGACCACTAGACGTACGTAAGGACCCCTTCCGGCCACTGGAAGAGGGGGAGGAGATACTGGGTCCTGAAGTACCCTACCTCAGTGCCATTGGAGCACTTCTATATCTGGCTAACTGTACGCGTCCCGATATAGCGTTTACAGTTAATCTTCTAGCCAGACACAGTGCAGCGCCCACAAAGCGCCACTGGAATGGAGTAAAGCATCTTCTGCGATACCTCCAGGGTTCCATTGATCTTGGACTTTACTACCAGAGAGGTGCCTCCCCCAAATTATTTGGTTATGCTGATGCAGGTTATCTCTCAAATCCGCACACGGCAAAATCCCAAACAGGTTTTGTTTTTACCTACGGAGGTACCGCTATCTCCTGGATATCGGTAAAGCAAACCACAACAGCTACATCATCCAACCATTCGGAGCTCATTACGATCCATGAAGCAAGCAGAGAGTGTTATTGGCTACGATCCGTCGTCCAACACATTCTTCAATCTACAGGCCTGAAGACCGGTGATTTGGAGCCTACCGTCCTGTTTGAAGACAACGCCGCATGCATTGCTCAACTTCAAAAGGGCTACATCAAGGGCGACAGGACGAAGCACATATCTCCCAAGTTTTTCTGGACACATGAGCTAAAGGAGGACAAGCAAATCGAAGTTCAGCAGATACAGTCCTGCAACAACTTAGCTGATCTTTTTACTAAGTCTTTGCCAAAATGTACTTTTGTAAAGCTTGTAAAGAACATTGGTATGCGACAATTAAAAGACCTGCAAGCCTGAAGCTTGTACGGATCAGGGGGAGTAACCTGTGGGTTGCACTCTTTTTCCTTAAGCTGTTGGGGTTTTCCCACTGGGTTTTCCACAGCTAAGGTTTTAACGAGGCAAACACACTTACTCTGGATCCAGAAGTATCCACCCCTCTTTGCCTCAGATATTGAGACCAAAGTGATGAATGGGTAAGGGGGAGTGTTATGAATGAGGGAGGCTTTTGGCTTCCCCTCCTTCATTACCCATTCATTAGTCCCATTACTATTGGTAATGGGGACTCTTGGTCTCCTAGAGGCCCTTCATCTCCCCCTCTAAATTAATATATAGAGAACCATGGCCTATGGCCATGGTTACTCATTCTATCTCTAAGAATCCCTATCACAATTTTCCTTCTTGAGTTTGATTACTCTCTAACAATAACCCTATTTCACACAAAGAAATAAATACACAGAAGTAAAAGACACTCCACAAAAAACCACTACAACTCTCTAGAGACGCTTATAATTATCTCACTGGAGAAACTATAACTCTCTTTTTTCTGGAGAAGTATACTTCTTCTTCTACTCTATATTCTCTTCTATTGGTTGTGTTTCAAAACTTTCCCAGACTCCCCTTTTATAGTGTTAAAAGGGTAGAGAAGACATCACGGGTGATTTTGTTATAAAGAAGAAAAATGAAAAACATTGTAGCCGCCCACACATTTTTTCCAAATGTCACCATCATCATAAATTCGTGGGTCTCACATACTAATTAGATATCATAATTGTAAGAGCCATTTAATGCAGTGAGCCACACACATTAATTGAATGGTCCCACCCATTAGGCCGTGTTTGGTTGAATAGAAAAGGAAAGAAAGTGAAGGAAAACAAATGGGAAAATCTGTTTCCGTTGTTTGGTTGCAAAGAAAAGCACTAGGAAAGAAAACCAGCGAGAAAATGAAGGAAAAAAAGATTAAGAACTTTTCTCTCTTATTTTCCCTCAACAAACCTAAGGAAAACGGCAGAAAATTGGCGACTCGATTTCTCGTTGGTGCGACCGCTCGTTCCCGAACATCCGCCGATCATCCTCCTTCCGATCGGTGTAGCTCCCCTCCTCACTTGCTCAATCCTCCTCCGATCGCTCGCTCGCTCACTGCAATCTATCGCTCGCTCGCTCTCGATCCTTCTCCGATCATACTCATTCCGATCTTCATCGATCTCCTACATCACGGCGCTCTCCGATCTTATTATGGCGGCCGGAGGCATACGCCATCGATTTCCACCGGCTAATGACAGAGACGAAGCAGGGCCAAAAAAACTTCGAGCAATCAGCTTCTCCGTAGGACACTTTGTTCTGCGAAGGCAGGTGCGAGAAATTCGATACATGTTCTCCTGTTTGAAAATTATAGTTTTTAAACATAAAATTGCTTTCTTTTATGCCTAAATATCTTGTTAAACTTGGATATGATCAATCTGCAACTCTTGATGTATTGCACTTTGGCTTTTTGTGTGTTGCCAATCTAGTGTTTGTTGAAATTCCCAAAAGAGGGTTACCTTCTGGACTCTAAAGCGCATCCCTAAAAATAGCTGATGTACGCAATTCTGAAATTATTGATTTCAGTATTAATCAAACAAAGGACCAAGTCATCAAGCAAAGATAGCCAACAATCTACCTTTTTTCTCACTGGGTACAAGATCTACTAGAGTAAATTTACTTAAAAATATTAATTCTGACAGTCCTTCTACTCGTATATTTTGAAATTCAATTTTGAATGGATGAAAGAATTGAACTAGGACACTCAGGTCTCTTTTCTGGATGTAGGCTCGTGTATGTCTGCTCATGTTTTCTATGACAATGTTAAATCAATTGAGTAATAATACACCTTGATTAACCAAAACTCTGATTTGCATGAATGGAAAAATGAAAAGACCAATAGCCTAAGAAACCCATGTACTTCTACTATAAAGTATTGAAATGAAACATTCAAATTGTTGGAAAAGAAAACACATGATATCAGATTTGAACAATCCTGACACAAAATCAATATTTACATACACATCAGATTAATCAAAGCACTCTTACATTTTTTGATTTGGTATTTTTTTAAAAAATTACCCTTGATATCATCTTTATTTTCACCCAGGTCAAAAAAAAATACTGGTTACGATGAGGCTTTTCTGCATGGAAGCATATATGTTAGTTTCTTTTGATATGATTATATAGCGTGACAATCAAATTGATACACTTTTTGAATTCTAATATGGAATCATTTATATGATTATGTTTTTTAAATGTATCTAACGAATCTTCATAGCTAAAATATACTCATCACGAGATTCATGAAACACACCAAGGTTCAGCTTAGTTGGTCTGTGCGTACAAAGCTTTCAGAGCTAAAATATACTCATGTACTCATCATTTTAGCATTAATCTCTAGTAAAATAGAGACTTGCATTGAGATAACAGTGAAGACAAAAATGGATGAAATTCAAGTCTTTGGCTTATTAAATACATGTAATTTGGATGACTAATACTTGCATAAATTGTTGAAAATATACATAACCGATCCTTTTAATTATCATATACTTGTTAAAAGCATGTAATTAGGTTTTTTTACGTGCATGGCGCACGCCTAAAACTCATTTCCCGTTTTGTCAGAATGGATTGTTTCAACTTGGCCAAGCTCTTCGTTCAGATTTGAAATCCTAGCTTCAGTAGATGTGCAAGTCTCCATCATACATTGTGATATCACTATTGATAAGCATAGCTTGTAGCACATTTGCCATCTTAATGGAGACATACAGAGATAACAGAGACAGAGAAAAAACCCACCATGATCTAAAGGTTAATCAGTCAATTAATCAGCCTTTGATTTATTTTGAGAATATTTTGAGAACATACATGACAGAGATTGGTTATAATTTGTAACACAAACAATGTCCACCATATGGCTTAGTTCTTAGAACATCTTTGAATTTACAGCATGTATTAGGGTACATCACCATTTAAATTCCGTGCTCTAGCAACTACATATTTGACATATGAACATAGCCCTTATGTGTTGTTCTTGTATATGTAGGCATAATGTTGTGTTTATTTGCAACCCTTTATGCGTTTTCTTTACTTTTGGATATGTAGGCATCTTTGAAGATGGAGCTTGAGCATGAGAAGAAGAGGGAGATATACTTCACATGGATGCATGTCATCAAGGACATTATGCATAATATCATGTTTTAAGTTGATTCTATGTTTCTTGTTATTGAATACTAATACGAGAAGCATTAGCACTTGTTTTTATACAATGAAGAGCAGCAGTGTGAAAGACAATGGAAGCAATATCAACTTGTTTTTAAACATCTTGTTTGTAAAGACAATGGAAGCAGTGTCATGTGAAAATTTGAACAACTGTTGTTCAACAAATTGTTAAACATCTTGTTATAAAATTTCCCAATGTTTTGATGTCTACTGATTATAATGGGATTGTCCATGTTATTGTGAAATTGCCCAATGATGTGAAGTGTACTAAATTCTCAGTTTATTTTTGCTTAGAATTTTGATGATACAGAATGAACATCAGGTGGGTATGAATTATACTATGGATGAGAATGATGAGAATGTTGTGCTTAGAATGAGAATGCTCTGGTGTGGATTTTTCATATTTTACTATAAACTGAGAATGATGTGCTATAGATGTTTCATATTTAAACGTATGATGAGAATGTTGTGCTATAATATTTTACTTTACTGTTACATAGAAGATGATGGTTTTATTTAGTTAATTTACTTAATGCGTTAATTTAAAAAAATTTATCATCTCATCGACAAAAAATATCTTTTTGTTATTGCTTTTTTTTATTTCAGTAGGATGGTTTTGGATAGAGGTTAATAGAAAAATGAGACCCTTTAAAATATTAATTATAACTAAAATCATATTTTCTATATAGGTTTCCTTTTCATTTTCATAAGCAACCAAATATAAGAAATCATTTTCCTTAACATTTTCATTTTAATTTTCTTTACAATTTTCCTTACTAACCAAACATAAAAAAGAATGTTATGAATGAGGGAGGCCTTTGGCCTCCCCTCCTTCATTACACATTCATTAGGCCCCCATTACTTAGAGTAATGGGGACCCTTGGTCTCCTAGAGGCTTTTAGCCTCCCCACTTTGAGATATATAAATAGAGCACCATGGCTCTTAGCTAGGGTGACTTATTCTTAGCAATGAAATTCTCTCTCTCTCTCTTGAGTCCAATTACCTTCTAACACGTTATCAGCACTTCCGCTCTTCTCCGTCTCCGACAAAAAATCAAACCCCTACGCGCGAAGGAATCTGTTGTTGCGGTAATCCGTTGCGGCAAAGCTTTACGGGGATTTTTTTTGGGCATATTGGGAGCGGGACTATCTACGGATTTTTCTTATCACGATCTTCCCTAGATCTTTGATCTAGAGGTAACTTTTCGATCCCGTATATACTTACAAAATATTGTAAGCGTGGTACATACTTATGAAATTAAATCGTGAAATGAAATTGAAATAAGTTGAGTCTTTGAAATATTGAGAGGCCAAATGTCCTCTGCGTGTCAGGTTACAGGCAAGTATTGCCTGGCTAATGTCCTTGCTATTGCGTGAAGTTTTCACTACAATTTTCTACCCTCTTCATGGCCAGGACCTGGCCGTTGATTCATGATTTTTTTTGGTTAATGAATCTGATTAGCATAGTGAGATATTGATATAAATTTGATATATTTTGATTTTCTATCTGATAATATTTCAAACTAAAAATAGTTGCTTCTAAATTTCAAAGGTGTGTGAAATTCTAACTATGTATCTCCACTTGGTAGAAACTGTAGTGAAACTTCCCTCTACATTGATTTGGCAGCGAGAGCGTGCTGCTCTTGGGCATTAATATGATTTTATGCCAATTTTGTACCAGTCGACAGTTATATTTTCCTACTGTCGTATTAAGACATGCGCAAAAGGATTTCATGATTATGAAGTAAAATGGATAACCTTTAAGTTAGAAAATGGAAGTTCATATCCACTTACAGTCTGTAGTCCGAGCTGGGAGCTAAGTTTCTGTATGCGGCTTATTGACGCAGAACGTCTGAATAATGACATAAGAGCGTCTGTCAGTAGCTTGGGACCATAAAGCCCTTATTAGATTGTTTTAAATTTACTCTAAAAAATACAGTCCATGGGCCTGCAGCCCAAATCTTAAATAAAAAATTTATAAATTCTTTTTGTTGGGCTGTTTTTTGGGCCTGAAGCCCAGTACATAACAATTACAATTAATATGTGTTTAATTTTGCTTATGGGCCTGAAGCCCAAATTAGAATAATAATTTAATTCGTCTGTTTATTTGGGCCAGAAGCCCAGTTAATCAAATTGCTGATATTATGTAAAACATCTCTCTTGAATTATTAATTATTTATGGATTATTAGGATTTTTCAAAATATAAATATCTTAAAGATCCTGAGACCGCTCTGCCGTTAGTCACCTAACCTAACGGTGTATGACGTTTTCACGTGGTCTACGAGATATTTATATTTTCTAGTTTCCTTTACCATATGTTTTACTTGAGATATATGCGTGGTTGTTTATTTTTATGCCTGTAGCATATTTAGAACTGTGTGGATGTTTAAATCAGTAAAAATGTGTTTTTCGGGATCGGCCATTGTATACCTATTTACTTTCCTTGCACTTTTATTTTCTTTTGAGAGAATTTGTAAGTGAGGAAATTTGTATTTTAAAGCCAAAGCTCGATGCAACAGCACATAGAATTGATGAAAACTCCTTCAATGGATCGTGATGTCGGTCAATGTGCTTGGCTAAGTTTGCTTGACCAACCTAGCTTGACTGGGTAACAAGTGGTCCTGGCTTAGTCAATTCCCTGGCCGCGTCCGCTGGACCGCAAGGAGTCGATTCATGACTGTGTAAGCCAAAGCTCGATGCAACAGCATATGAAGACGGAGATATAGGGACCCAGTTCTGTTTGGGTTTCCAAAGTTGTATTATTTTTTTTACTTTTTATGGACTGTAAACGAACTTTGGACTCTTTATTATTTTGGGTATCTGGCCGATCCCCGCATTTTTACTTGTTTATTTCTTTATGCATGAATTTTGAATTTTAATTAATTCATGCTCATTTTAAATTGCGTAGATAAATGGCAAAATTGGCAAGCGTCGATTTCGAAGTCCTTGATTCTGCAGGGACAAATTACCTGAGTTGGCGAGTGGACCTGAAGTTCCACTTGCGTTCGATGGCCCTCCTTGGGTCCATTTTGGCTCCTTCCTCGGCCCCAGCAGCGGCCGAAGCTTCTGCTACAGCTAGCAGCAGCCCTACAACCACTGTATCCGATGTAGATAAGGCGAAAGCCATAATCTACATTAGGAAACATATAGATCGGACCTTGAAGGCCGAATACTTAACGGTTGAGGACCCAAAGGACCTATGGACAGCGCTGGAAGCACGGTATAAACATCAAATTGATGTTATATTACCCCGTGCCAGTTATGAGTGGGAAAACCTCAGACTTCAAGACTATAAGTCCGACGCTGAGTACAATTCTGCACTTCATAACATCACCTCACGCCTGAAGTTGTGCGGTGAAGAAGTGACAGAACAGCGCATGTTGGAAAAGACATTTACCTCGTTTCACGAGAAAGATGCAATCCTCATGCAGCAGTATCGTGAACGCAATTTCACGAAATTCTCCGATCTGATCTCATGCCTACTTAGGGCAGAGCAGAATCGAGACTTACTGCTTGCAACTCATAACTTGCGTCCAGCTGGCACTGCCCCTATCCCTGAAGCGCACCACGTTTCTCCCCAGAAGTGGAAAAACAAGAGGAAGGCTAAAAACACTAAAGGGAAAGCTATAATGAAGCAACCAAGAGGTGCAGCTCCACAGACAAACAAAAACAACAAGGGAAAAAGAAACTTCACTTGGAAGCGAAAGAACACCGAGCAAGTGTCACTTCCAAATAAGAACTGGGAGGATAAATGCCATAGATGCGGCATGACTGGCCATTGGTCCAGAAACTGCCGCACTCCTCGCCACCTCCAGGATCTATACCAGGCGAGCCAGAAGCCTCTACCTGAAACAAACTTGGCGGCTGTTCAACCACCAACAATGTTTACTGCAAAAGACTTCGAGAACGACGACCTTCTCGATTAAGCACCATCATTTATCTATGCTTTTTAGAAATTCAATGTATCTTCATCTTTATTTGCTTAATTACGAACTTTTATTTTCGAATGAATGTTTACATTTTCGCTCAAATAAAATTTCGTTTTTGCTTATATAGATGATGTCTGAGTGCCTAGTGGACAGTGCCTCAACGCACACAATCCTTCGCGATCATTGCTATTTTAATAGCGTAAATAAATATGACGGTCCTGTTATCACAATTTCAGGACTGTCCCAAATAATCGAAGGATCTGGTGAAGCAATTATATTGCTCCCAAATAACACAAGACTTCAAATAAAAAATGCATTATTCTCTCCTAAATCAAATAGGAATCTCGTAAGTTTCAAGGATTTCCGTTTAAACGGATATCACTTAGAAACCAGAGATGAAAATACGGTTGAATATCTGTATGTAACTCGTCAGAAAGATGACCGGAAGATCATCTGCGAACGATTCAAGGGACTCCCGTCGGGTCTCTACCAAACAAACATTCAACCAATAGAAGCCAATATGACTGAGCACCAGACGTGCCAATCACTGCCAGAGTTCGAACTCTGGCACAATAGACTTGGTCACCCTGGAACAGCAATGATGCGCCGCATCATCACTGAATCCCGTGGACACAAATTGAAGAACCTGAAGATTCTTCAAAAGGGTGAATTTCCATGTCTCCCTTGTTTTAAGGGAAAACTAATAACGAGACCATCCCTCCTGAAAGTGGGATTAGAGTCTCCTGGCTTCCTTGAGAGAATTCATGGTGACATTTGCGGGCCTATTCACCCCGCAAGTGGCCCATTTCGGTACTTCATGGTACTGATTGATGCATCAACCAAATGGTCTTATGTGTGCCTCTTGTCCACCCGCAACCTAGCTTTTCCAAAGCTATTGGCACAAATAATAAGGTTGCATGCTCATTTCCCCGATAACCATATCAAGAAACTACGTCTTGATAATGCGGGAGAATTTACTTCACAAGTCTTCGAAGACTATTGCCGGGCAACGGGTATTGAAGTTGAACATCCTGTAGCACATGTTCACACCCAAAACGGATTAGCTGAGTCCCTTATAAAGAGACTCCAATGGATTGCACGTCCATTGCTTATGCAATCCCAGTTGCCTGTGGATGCTTGGGGGCATGCTATTTTACATGCCGCATCACTTATTAGGATAAGACCCTCTGGAGGTCACACTTTATCCCCGATGCAACTAGCATACGGCGCACCTCCGGATATCTCTCATTTGAGAGTGTTTGGTTGTGCGGTATATGTCCCAATAGCACCACCACATAGGACCAAAATGGGTCCTCAGCATCGTCTAGGTATATATATTGGGTTTGATTCGCCCTCTATTATCAGATACCTTGAACCCCTGACGGGTGACGCATTCAAGGCACGTTTTGCAGACTGTGAATTTAATGAGAAATTTTTTCCAAAACTGGGCACACAGTCTAAGAAGCCAGAAGCTTCTGAGACCATTAGTTGGGACCAGAAGTCTTTGTCCCTATATGATCCGCGTACTAATCTGTGTGAAGATGAGATCCTGAAGATCCTTCACATCCAGAATACAGTACATCTTTTACCGGATAAATTCACGGACAACCAGAAGATTGTCCGTTCACACGTCCCTGCTGCCAACACGCCAGCTAGGATTGACATCCCCATAGATGGATGCAGCCCATCGGCAGCAGAATTGGTTGTACCTCAAATGAAAAGAGGACGCCCACCAGGTTCAAAAGATAAAGTTCCTCGAAAGAGGAAGACTCCTGGCGATACTAAGATTATCCCTCCACAGGATGCTGAGCTCAGACCAGCTACTTCTCCCCTCCTGATTTCCCCAGCAGAGGAAACAATAGGAGAAACATCATTAAATTTTGTACGTACTGGAGAAGTACTGGACAGAAATAGCATAGTCGTCGACGACGATTTTGCGTTCGATATTGCCGTTCACGTCACTGAATATGACGATGACGTCGAACCACGATATCTAGCGGAATGTAAACACAGAGATGATTGGCCAAAGTGGGACGAGGCAATAAGAGTAGAGCTGGACTCACTCTTGAAACGCAAAGTCTTTGGACCAGTAGTCCAAACACCAGTAGGTGTAAAACCTGTGGGATATAAGTGGGTTTTCATAAGAAAAAGAGATGAAAATAATGTGATCGTTCGCTATAAGGCACGCCTTGTAGCCCAGGGATTTTCCCAAAGACCGGGGATTGATTACGAAGATACGTATTCCCCGGTCATGGATTCGATCACCTTCCGATTTTTAATCAGCCTAACTTCTCTGGAAAGCCTAGAAATGCAGCTCATGGACGTTGTGACTGCATATCTATATGGCGATATAGATAAAAATATCTATATGAGACTTCCTGATGGGTTTAATCTACCCCCAGAGATGAAAGAGATACCTCGGGACGTATTCTCTGTAAGGCTACATAGATCATTATATGGTCTAAAACAATCGGGCAAGATGTGGTATAACAGACTAAGTGATTTTCTTGCACAGCAAGGATTCACGAATAACGAAGTCTGCCCGTGTATCTTTATCAAAAGAACGGGAACATGAATTGTCATCATAGCTGTATATGTAGATGACTTAAATCTCATAGGATCTTCTGCAGAGATCAAAGAGATATCTGAAAGCCTTAAACATACTTTTGAAATGAAAGACCTAGGCAAAACAAAGTATTGTCTTGGCTTACAGATAGAACACCTAAGAGGTGGAATCCTATTACACCAATCTAATTATACAAAGAAACTTCTACGCAAGTTTCATATGGATAAATGTCATCCTTTAGGTACTCCTATGGTCGTAAGATCACTAGATGTACATAAGGACCCCTTCCGTTCACTGGAAGAGGGGGAGGAGATACTGGGTCCTGAAGTACCCTACCTCAGTGCCATTGGAGCACTTCTATATCTGGCTAACTGTACGCGTCCCGATATAGCGTTTACAGTTAATCTACTAGCCAGACACAGTGCTGCGCCCACAAAGCGCCACTGGAACGGAGTAAAGCATCTTCTGCGATACCTTCAGGGTTCCATTGATCTTGGACTTTACTACCAGAGAGGTGCCTCCCCCAAATTGTTTGGTTATGCTGATGCAGGTTATCTCTCTGATCCGCACACAGCAAAATCTCAAACAGGTTTTGTATTTACCTACAGAGGTACTGCTATCTCTTGGAGATCGGTAAAACAAACCACTACTGCTACATCTTCCAACCATGCAGAGCTCATCGCGATCCATGAGGCGAGCAGAGAATGTTTTTGGCTACGCTCCATCGTCCAACACATCCTCCAATCCACTGGCCTGAAGACCAATGATCTGGAGCCTACTGCCCTATTCGAAGACAACGCCGCATGCATTGCTCAGCTTCAGAAGGGCTACATCAAAGGTGACAGGACAAAACACATTTCTCCCAAGTTTTTCTGGACGCACGAGCAGAAGAACGACAAGCAGATTGAAGTTCGACAGATCCAGTCATGCAACAACTTAGCTGATTTTTTTACTAAGGCATTGCCTAAATGTACTTTTGTAAAGCTTGTAAAGAACATTGGTATGCGACAGTTGAAATTCCTGCAAGCCTGAAGCTTGTACGAATCAGGGGGAGTAACATGTGGGTTGCACTCTTTTTTCTTAAGCTGTTGGGTTTTCCCACTGGGTTTTCCACAGCTAAGGTTTTAACGAGGCAAACACATTTACTCTGGATCCAGAAGTATCCACCCCTTGCCTCAGTAGCTGAGACCGAAGTGATGAATGTGTAAGGGGGAGTGTTATGAATGAGGGAGGCCTTTGGCCTCCCCTCCTTCATTACACATTCATTAGGCCCCCATTACTTAGAGTAATGGGGACCCTTGGTCTCCTAGAGGCTTTTGGCCTCCCCACTTTGAGATATATAAATAGAGCACCATGGCTCTTAGCTAGGGTGACTTATTCTTAGCAATGAAATTCTCTCTCTCTCTCTTGAGTCCAATTACCTTCTAACAAAGAAATCCTTTTTTTTTCCTTTTCTTTTTCTTTCCATTTCATTTTCATTTCACTTTTCTTTCTCTCAATTTCCCACCAACCAAACACAGCCTTAATGTTGGTAGGTAACTAGAAGCCATCATAGAAGCATGATATTATATTTACATCTAATAGATCTAAATCTTATATAACTCATGTATCTATAAGATCTGGATAATAAAGCGGAAGCGAGGTAAATATCTGGAAGAATCTTTTCGTATCCTTTTGATTTGCATGTTATAATTATTCTCAATAGTTGATAAAGTCGATGGTTGGATCTCCGTTAAGCTTCCACAGCATGGTCGCCGTCGTTACGGCATCTCGCGAGCAGAAGGGAGACAAAGTCTCTCTAATCTTGTTGAAGGTTCTCTCGAGCATAAGCCCTTCTTTATAATCTTGTAGAATGATTGGCCAATGAGCAATCCAAAGCATCATAGGATCCCAACTACGATGCCCACAAGCACGCTTAATACAAATACTATATATTGATCTAAATCCTGGCCTTCATTTGTTTTCGATTTGGTTCTTATAAGATCCGAACCCGCTAATTAACCCCTTAGATGGCGGGTTGGATCGGTATTGGTTCGGGTCCAGCCAAACCCAAATCCAACGTGTTACAAAAGAATTTTATCAAACACTATCGAACAGGAATAGCTTACATTCAGATTTCATTTTTTTACAAAACAAAATAAATACTTAAAAAAAGACACCACTGTTATGAATGAGGGAGGCCTTTGGCCTCCCCTCCTTCATTACCCATTCATTAGGCCCCCATTACTTAGAGTAATGGGGACCCTTGGTCTCCTAGAGGCTTTTGGCCTCCCCACTATGAGATATATAAATAGAGCATCATGGCTCTTAGCTATGGTGACTTATTCTTAGCAATGAATTTCTCTCTCTCTCTCTCTTGAGTTCATTATCATACAACACGTTATCAGCTCGTTTGCTCTAAAATTCTTTGAGCTTTTCATCCCGTCTACCCTCAAAAATTAAACCCGTACGCGCAAAGGAATCTATTGTTGCGGCGAAGCTTTGCGGAAATTTTTCTTTGGAGCGTATCGGGAGCGGAACTATCTACGGATTTTTATTATCACGATCTTCCCTAGATCTTTGATCTAGAGTAATTTCTTTGCGATCACGTAGATACCTACAAAATATAGTAAACTATGATTTTACAATGCTTCTTTTTATAGGCTTGTATAAATCTGCACTATTTTGTTTAATATCAAATTTTTTTTAAAAAAAATTGAGCAGCTCACGGAAATTTCCCTTAATTAGCCATGGCTCTGACTGTAAAAGTTGACGATGAGACATGCATATATCTGCTTGATGTCAATGCATCTATGTTGAATTTGTTCGGCATTTGAATTAATTTAACAGTTCGCAGTTAAGAGAAATAGACCATGACATTTACAGAATGGGAAAGGGTTTCATGTAGTCAACCCCAAATTTTGAAACAGAGGCCTTATTTCTGCTGATGTTGTTATTGTTTACTAAAAACAATTTATGCTTTAAAAGGAATTGTCATATGACCAAGACAAGAGAAAGAAAAAAAAACAAATTGAAATTTAAAAAAAAATTCAGTATGGAAGGGGGCCATGGGTACCATTTATTGAGAAGCCATGACTTGTATGAGCCATGTAACTACCATCTCCTTTCTGCTATCTTTTTTTCTTCATACTTTTAATCATTTATCAACTGCACACTCATAAGCTACAATAGATATGGCCAGGGCAATCATATAACTTGCAGGCTATGTGACCATGCATGTATTAAGTCATACTATTTATGCAGTGCCCATCTCATGTATGCAGTAAACAAAATATAGTACTCGGCTCCTTTTAGCTAAGTATTTGGATCCTGCCGGCTGCAGCCATTAATTTCTTAATATTACCCTAAATCCACAATAGTCACCCAACCGAGTCTCCCTATTCATGAAGGCAAGAATTATTTATAGCAGGCAGACAGGTTAATTACCACATGATATCATGCTGGTACATGGTCAATATTTAGGGTTCTTGAGGATTATTTGTATTCCCTAATCCAATAGTAGACTTAATTTAATTAAAATTGAGAGTTGGGCCTGCAGCCCATTTGTGACTATCAAATATTTAATTGGGCCTGCAGCCCCTATTACCTAACGGTATATATTTTAGCATACTATATAATGGCCTTATGCCGATTCCTTAACGGGACTCTCCCCTAAGTAAAATCAAAAATAATTTATATATTCCATGTTGACAAATTGTTTTAAACATCCCTCTTGCATATTATAATCTATGGTTTATTAGGACTCTATTTTTCAAAATATAATTATCTTAAAGATCCTGAGACCGCTCTGCCGTTAGTCAACTAACCTAACGGTGTATGACGTTTCCACGTGGTCTACAAGATATTTATATTTTCTAGTTTCCCTTACCATATGTTTTGCTTGAGATATATGCGTGGTTGTTTACTTTTATGCCCGTAGCATATTTAGAACTACGTGGATGTTTAAATCAGTAAAAATGTGTTTTTCGGGATCGGCCATTGTATACCTATTTACTTTCCTTGCACTTTTATTTTCTTTTGAGAGAATTTGTAAGTGAGGAAATTTGTATTTTAAAGCCAAAGCTCGATGCAACAGCACATAGAATTGATGAAAACTCCTTCAATGGATCATGATGTCGGTCAATGTGCTTGGCTAAGTTTGCTGGACCAACCTAGCTTGACTGGGTAACAAGTGGTTCTGGCTTAGTCAATTCCCTGGCCGCGTCCGCTGGACCCCAAGGAGTCGATTCATGACTGTGTAAGCCAAAGCTCGATGCAACAGCATATGAAGACGGAGATATAGGGACCCAGTTCAGTTTGGGTTTCCAAAGTTGTATTATTATTTTTTCTATTATGGACTTTAAACGAACTTTGGACTGTGTACTATTTTGGGTATCTGGCCGATCCCCGCATTTTTACTTGTTTATTTCTTTATGCATGAATTTTTGAATTTTAATTAATTCATGCTCATTTTAAAATACGTAGATAAATGGCAAAATTGGCAAGCGTCGATTTCGAGGTCCTCGATTCTGCAGGGACAAATTACCTGCGTTGGCGAGTGGACCTGAAGTTCCACTTGCGTTCAATGGCCCTCCTTGGGTCCATTTTGACTCCTTCCTCGGCCCCAGCAGCGGTCGAAGCTTCTGCTACAGCTAGCAGCAGCCCCACAACACTGTATCCGATGTAGATAAGGCGAAAGCCATAATCTACATTAGGAAGCATATAGATCGGACCTTAAAGGCCGAATACTTAACGGTTGAGGACCCGAAGGACCTGTGGACAGCACTAGAAGCACGGTATAAACATCAAATTGATGTTATATTACCCCGTGCCAGTTATGAGTGGGAAAACCTCAGACTTCAGGACTATAAGTCCGTCGCTGAGTATAATTCTGCACTTCATAACATCACCTCACGCCTGAAGTTGTGCGGTGAAGAAGTGACAGAACAACGCATGTTGGAAAAAACATTTACCTCGTTTCACGAGAAAGATGCAATCCTCATGCAGCAGTATCGTGAACGCAACTTCACGAGATTCTCCGATCTGATCTCATGCCTACTTAGAGCAGAGCAGAATCGAGATTTACTGCTAGCAACTCATAACTTACGTCCAGCTGGCACTGCCCCTATCCCTGAAGCCCACCACGTTTCTCCCAGAAGTGGAAAAACAAGAGGAAGACTAAAAATACTAAAGGGAAAGCGGTAATGAAGCAACCAAGAGGTGAAGCTCCCCAGACAAACAAAAACAATAAAGGGAAAAGAAACTTCACTTGGAAGCGAAAGGACACCAAGCACGTGTCACTTCCAAAGAAGACCTGGGAGGACAAATGCCATATATGCGGCATGACTGGCCATTGGTCCAGAAACTGCCGCACTCCTCGCCACCTACAGGATCTATACCAGGCGAGCCAGAAGTCTCGACCTGAAACAAACTTGGCAGGTGTACAGCCGCCAACAGTCTTTACTGCTAAAGACTTCGAGAACGACGATCTGCTAGATTGAGCATCATCATTTATCTATGCATTTAGAATTCGATGTATCTTCATCTGTTATTTGCTTTAGTGCGGACTTTTATTTATGAATGTTGTCTACATTTTCCCTCAAATAAAATTTCTTTTTTTGGCTTATATAGATGATGTCTGAGTGCCTAGTGGACAGTGCCTCGACGCACACAATCCTTCGCGATCATTGCTATTTTAATAGCTTAAACAAATATGACGGTCCTGTTATCACAATTTCAGGACTGTCCCAAATAATCGAAGGAACTGGTGAAGCAATTATATTGCTCCCAAATAACACAAGACTTCAAATTAATAATGCATTATTCTCTCCTATATCAAACAGAAATCTCGTAAGTTTCAAGGATTTCCGTTTAAACGGATATCACTTAGAGACCAGGGATAAAAATAAGGTTGAATATCTAATTGTAACTCGTCAAAAAGATGACCGGAAGATCATCTGCGAGCGATTCAAGGGACTCCCGTCGGGTCTATACCAAACATACATTCAACCAGTAGAAGCCAATATGATTGAACACCAGACATGCCAATCACTACCAGATTTCCAACTCTGGCACAATAGACTTGGTCACCCTGGAACAGCAATGATGCGCCGCATCATCACTGAATCCCGTGGACACAAATTGAAGAACCTGAAGATTCTTCAAAAAGGTGAATTTCCATGTCTCCCTTGTTTTAAGGGAAAACTAATAACGAGACCATCCCTCCTGAAAGTGGGATTAGAGTCTCCTGGCTTCCTTGAGAGAATTCATGGTGACATTTGCGGGCCTATTCACCCCGCAAGTGGCCCATTTCGGTACTTCATGGTACTGATTGATGCATCAACCAAATGGTCTTATGTGTGCCTCTTGTCCACCCGCAACATAGCTTTTCCAAAGCTATTGGCACAAATAATAAGGTTGCGTGCTCATTTCCCCGATAACCATATCAAGAAACTACGTCTTGATAATGCGGGAGAATTTACTTCACAAGTCTTCGAAGACTATTGCCGGGCAACGGGTATTGAAGTTGAACATCCGGTAGCACATGTTCACACCCAAAACGGATTAGCTGAGGCTCTTATAAAGAGACTCCAATGGATTGCACGTCCATTGCTTATGCAATCCCAGTTGCATGTGGATGCTTGGGGGCATGCTATTTTACATGCCGCATCACTTATTAGGATAAGACCCTCTGGAGGTCACACTTTATCCCCGATGCAGCTGATCGACCCCGGATATACACCCAGAGAACGGTTGTAGTTTTACCGCAAGCGCACGGTATAGCAGCGAGCGGGTTATCGAACACAGGGAGGATGAATGACCGTGCTTGTTCCAATCAACCTGGCTATTTAAGAAGAGAGAAATTTGCCTTTGGCGATCCTGTCACAATCGTCAGACAAAGTACGGAAATATCAAATCAAACAAAGAACGTCTAGGGAATGGGGAATTCCCGCTACTCACCGTCTTTCGTAAATGTGGTTCATCGGTATCAAAATTGCTAGAATAAGATTTTGGATGAACTAGTTGCAACTGAATGTAGAACCAAGCTCACGCTCTCGCGCTGTTGCCGGTCTATAGCTATCCTAGGTTCGGGCCCAATCTCTTACAAACCCTAGCCTAGGGAAGCTAGCATTAGGATCAACATCATCGTTCAATCGCGCACCGAGCCCAATCTCTTGCAAACTCAGCCCACGACCTAGTTTGGGATAGTTCCTACCCGTCCAATCTCTTGCAAACGGGTATTGGCACGGAATTGGAACCGGAAACCCTAGTATCGGTCCAATCTCTTGCAAACCGACACTACGGAAATTCGATTCCAACCCAATTCGGATTTCTAGGGTTTCCTATCGAATTGGGATCCAATCTCTTGCAAATCCCAATCGGTATGAACTCCTAGCCATCCGTAGTAAATTGATCCCAATCTAATCCCTAATAGCAATTCTAGCAAAATTCCTACCAATTCATCACAATCATGAAATAGGGCTTGTAGGGTTCATCCCCACGCCCCAAGACGTGGCGACTACTCACAATTCATAGCAAGATCACAAAAATAATCAATGAAATAAGCAATAGAATTCATCACAATATTGAGATATGTGATAAAAAATAGAATTTTTAGAGAAGAGAAAACACAAACCAATGGAGTTCTTCAAATAATTCTACAAAAATCAACTTTTGTCTCCTCTCCAATCTCAAGAATAAAGCTAAAAAAGTTAATCTAAAAGGCTACAAAAAATCTAAGAGAAAGCTCTCCCAACTAGGGTAAAAACAGGGGTTAAATACCCCCCAAAATCGTCCAAAAACTGTGACCAAAATACCCCTGCGCAGCCTGTTTTCCGCAATTTTCGCTACAGGCAGCGCGTCGCACTCGGCCGAGTGACAAAAGTCGCTCGGCCGAGTGAAAAACCCTGTAATTTCCAGTAAGTCTTGATCTTCAGGGGTCTTCACTTCGGGGGCGGCTCGGCCAAGTGAGTTGTCGTCACTCGGCCGATGGCTTCATGGTACTCGGGCGGTCGGGATTATCCACTCGGCTGAGTGGGTCTTCTGAAGCTCAGGCAGCCGAAAAACAGTAACATGGCGATTTTTGAATGGCTTCGTCTGGGCGCCACTCGGGCGGACGTGGTCTCGTCACTCGGCCGATGTGGTCTCCGTCGCTCGGCCGAGTGCACGTATGAATCGTGTCTGATCTGGTCGGCCGAGCGGTGTCTCGCTGGTCGGCCGAGTGACTCCTTCACTCGGCCGAGTGGGACACTAAAAATGCCCAGATTGCTTGTTTTGGCCTCCTCGTCGCTCCTGCGACGTCCGTTCTTCTTCCGCTCCTCTCCAACAGCAAAATACCCCTCGGGGAGGTCGTCGGTGACCCTCTGGAGTAAGCGCGTCTCGAGATCACTCCAAGTCGCGCCAAATCACCTGAAATGCGACAAAAACAACAAATCGTGAAAAGCATCGCAATATCGTCGATATATCGTGAAAAACATGATTTGGGCGATCTAAATGGCATGCAAACATGCGGGAAAAAGGTGTAAAATAAGGAGTGATCAAAATCCCCCAAGCTTACCTCTTACTCGTCCTCGAGGAAGATAAGTAAAAGGAGAACCCGGTGGATTCGGAAAACGAAAACGGCGAAAAATGAAGAATGAAAAACGGAGAAGAATGAAAAACGAAATAAAAATAAAGAAGAAAGAAAGAAGCGAAGAGGTAAGCCGCTAGATCATTTTCTCAGGACGTGGGTTCTGCTTACTCATATAGCATGCACTGAATGAAAAACACATGTCAAAGAGTTTTATTTTGATATCATAGTATAATGGTGCAAATAGAAATAGAAAACCCACGAACAACAATATAATCATGAAAAACGGAATAATCTTATAATTAACATCGTCTGAATCATTTAAAGCGGTATACAAATCACAGATCACACACTTTTCAATTGAATGCTTTCTATCAGGAGTATAAGAGTATCACACTATAGAATAGAGAGAATAGAAAAGTATGGATTTCATGAAATGAGTGCTAGGCTTAGATTTCCGGACTTCGTAAAGCTAGAAATAATCTCATTGAGTATAGAATATTACTTAGCCTAGGTTGTCGTGCAACGTCAAGTAGTCACTCTCTCACACATCAATGGATCCCCTCCCCCAAGCTTATCTATAAGCGTGGTGGCATAAAAAAAATATTTACATCCCCATTTTTATAAAGCTCCAAAAGTAATAAAAACGAACACGAAAAGAGAGAAGAAAGAAAGAAAGTGAGATGGGATCTTTTATTGAGGATTTTTCCTCTTTTCTTTTTCTTTTTTTTCTTTTTGATGCAATAGCATATATACACAACGATCCCAACTCAAAGAGAGATAATGATATACAAGAATATTTTCTCTTTTCTCTTTTATTTTCTTTTTTTTTTTGAATAAGAAATTTGGAGCTAGGAATTAATAGCGGGGGAAATGCCATATAATAGGATCGCTAAGGGGAGATTCACCAATGATTTTAAAAGTAGAGAAATGATGTTCAAGATTTGTGGAGAAAGAAATGAATATATCTCTCGGTTCACTCTATAAGACATGCACGACAACTTCAGCAGGGTAATCTAATCTACTCAGTTTCGATCACAAAAAAGCTAACTAATCCAGATTTATCATAGCTAACATCATTCAATCATCCTGAAGTGAAATGTACAGTTCATGCATATAGAAGTGATATAGGAAAAGAAATCAGTACTCCAGATATAGGCATTCAATGCGTGAATCTTGGTGTGTTTTCTGTGATAGCATACATATGAATATTCAGACTCAGCTAATAATAAAATTTCATCCATTTTCATGTGGAAAAAGTGTGGGTTACTATCTCTAGATGCAAGGCAAGTCATAGCATATGATATCAGAAATAAAGTCTAAGACATGACAAATAAAGCATGCATATAGGATAAGCTAACTCCACGTCATCATCATCATAGAAAAGTCATCTCTAGCATGAGATGAAAAGGAAAAAAAATAAAGATAAAGGAAAAATAGAACTATTTACAATGCGGCACACAGAAAAATAAGAAAGACGTGATGCATGTTAAAATGAGAAAAAATGATGAAAATAAGTGCAAAAGCGAAGAATGGTGTGAAAAACTAAAAATAAAGGTGGCAAACCGAAAAAGAACGTGAGAACTCACTCCCCCAAGCTAAATGGCACAGTGTCCTCAATGTGCAAAGTGTGGCACACCGAGAGACAAGTAATGTGAGGGGTAAGTGAGGATGCATGCATGATGGGGAAAAAAAGAAAGGAAAATAAATGAAAAATAAAGAAACGAAAAATATGATGCGGACATGATGCATGCAGGAATGGAGTGATACAGATATATAGATGTGGCACCAAAAACTCTCCCTCTCTCCCAAAAAAGATATATAAGGATACGATCTGAATGAGAAACCCAAAATAAGTGAGGGGAGGGGGGGGTGGACAAAAATGCAACAGGACCCAGCAGAAACGGGCAGCACAACGGCAGGAATAATCGATGGCATCAAGGGTGCCTAAGAAGGTGGTGCTGCGCCGTCTCCGTCCTGAGGCGGCGGTGGTGGTGGTGGTTGGACAGGCCGCTGATCGGGTGTGGGTGTGGAAGTGGTAGCAGGCTGAGTGTGTGCGGAAGTGTGGGTGGGAACCTGCTGGGTGGGTGGGGGTACGCGGGGGAGACGCTCCAGGACCTGGGTAAGACAGTAGTGAATCTGCGGGAGCAGGTCAAAACGGCCAGCCATCGCAGAGACGGTGGAGGACAGGGTCCTAAGGTCGCCTCTGAGACCACTCACCGCCCCCTCTAGAGCACGAATGCTCTGAAGTACAGTGTCGGGGGGAGGTGGTGCAGAGGGACGCACCGGTCGGGGCTGTGCAGGGCGGGGCTGGCGTACTCGGGTCGCGTATGTGACGGGCTCAGCGGGGAAGGGAACGAAAGGCGCTGCGCTCGCAAATGTGGCCCTGGCCTCAGTGTGAGGCCGGGGCACCGGCTGGTGAGAAGTGGAGGCAGCAGCAGCGAAAGAAGAGTGCAAAAGTGGCAGCGAGGCGGCCGGAGAGGTCAGTGGCACAGAAGTGTGGACAGACGCCACGACACTCTCGAAAAATACAGCAGCAGTGGAGACAGAGGGCTCTCCGCACTCAACTACGGTCGGCGGGCGCTCGGGTGGGACAAAAGAAACGGGCTCAGCAGACAGAGGGCCAGTGGTGGTGGTGACAGGCGTGGAAGTGGCGGGGGTGGGCTCAGCTAAGGTACTCCTGACACCGACAGAGGTGTGGACAGAGGTGTCAGGAGCATCGGAAGCAGCGTGGATAGGCTGAGGGGCCACAGGGTCGACAGGGGCAGCAGGCTCGGCAGGTGCAACAGGGTCTGTGGGGGCAGCGTGGGCAGCGTGGGCCTGCTCGGCCTCCTCGGCCTCGAGCACGTAAGCAGCGGGGATGAGAACATCCATCGCAGGGAGCCAGTCCACGTGGGCTGGTGCAATCTGAGTCCGAGCTGGGCTCGGAAGCATCATGTAATCGGCACCGTAAGGGCCGTGCAACCAGACCCAGTGACGCTCACCGTGCGGACGAAGCATCTTCATCCGGGCCATAACATCAATCGACAAAGAAGTGGGGCCCGGTGCTCGTCGCAGGTCGTCAGGGAAGTCCTCGCCGGTCATAAGGGCAAGTAAGGTGATCAGGCCGCCGCAGCATATCGGTGGTGAGCGCCCACCGATACAATGATGCGGTCCAAAAACCAAGCCGCGACATCAATCACGACGGCGGGGACCAGCTCATCGCCATCCCTAGATAGAGCTCTGGGACGTGTCATCGCGTAGAGCATGTAGAGCTCCGGCGTAGACATCGTGCCCGGCTCATATCTGGCCAAAAAGGTCGTCGCCATAAGGCGCTGAGCTATACGGAGGCAGGGATGGACAATGGCCGAGGCCTTGGCCCTGCTAGGGTCAAAGGCAGCGCAGAGACCCGTAATCCGGGCCCAGAAGGCACCGGCGTCGAAGGAAGGTGGGGGGATATGGGTGGGGACGTAATCGCGATCGGCTCCGGGGACATCGGGCCACGAGAAAAATGCTCTCATCATACCGAGAGTGACCTGACACTCCTGGTCCATGAACCGAAACGAGCATCCCTCGTCGGTCCGGGCGATCGAACTAAGTACCTCAAGTGTCGGACGAGTAAACGTGTCCGCCGACACCTGAAAGAAATCTCGCCAGCCCACGTTGTCGTACAACGTGAGCATCCCCTCTAGTACCCCCAGGCGTCCTAGGTCGGCAAGGTGTGCAAACCTGGAGGGTACGATCGAGCGCTGGGAGATACGCTCGAAGACGGCGCGGTGTGCGTCGTCTCGAAACGTAATCCCGAGCGGCCCGACCAGTGGATCCGGAGGTGGTGGCTGTGGAGCGACAGGGAGTGGCTGTGCGGGCTGTGTGGGCGCTGCAGGCTGTGCGGGGTGTGCGGGGCCTGCAGGCTGTGCTGGGTGGATGTGGTGTGTGGGAGAAGGCGGAGGAGAGTCCTCCAACTCGTGGGAGGGGCCGGCGTCATCCGACCGCTTCCGCTTGGCGGAAGCTCTCTTCGACCGCGGCCGTGTCCGGGGCGGCATATCGGCCCCGAGCGCGCGCCAAAAAGTGTAAAAAGTGCGGCGTGTGCAAAATAAAGGAAAGAGTATACCCCGACACGCCGCGAGTGCTAAGCAATGGAAGCGTGCGAAGACAGCGCCTCCACGAAGCCCAAATCAGTCCGTAGAAGCTCCCCTGGGCTCCCCTAAGCTCCCAGAAACAACCTGCGCATGAAATGGAGATATCAGCGAGTAATATTCAAAACGTATAGAGCATTAGGGGTATAATAGATAGATATAGAAATCAATTTGGGTTTGGGGTTCGTTTAACGCGTGGATCCTCGAAAAATACACAAAAAGAGGAGAAAAGGGCGAAATAGGCGATACCGGAGGTGGCCGGAGTGGTGGCCGCCGGCGGCGACTTGGGCGAGGCGCGGCGGTGCTCGGCCGGCGGTGGCTGGCCGAGCGGCGGCGCGGCGACCGGTGGTCGGGCGAGTGAGGGCGCGAGCGAGGCGAGCGGGCGAGGGGAGCTGAAGGGTCGGGCGATTTGGGTTTTTTTGCGTTTCGAAAAACGTGCCCCCCCTCGGCCACTTATATAGTAAAAGTTACGACTCGGCCGAGTGACTAGGTCACTCGGCCGAGTGGGATCAATGGAAAATCCTCCCCGCTTACGCTTCGGCCGAGTGGCTTTGCCAGCCTCGGCCGAGTGGAGTAAGTCCATTCGGCCGAGTGGCTCAAGCTACTCGGCAAGACTCACCCTAGGAGCGTATCCGTTTTACTCGGCCGAGTGAAAATATATACTCGGCCGAGTAGCATTTATACTGAAATCAGGAAAATAAACAGAGAGTTGGGTACAGCAGACTTCCCTCGTTCGTGAGCGGCTCGGCCGGACGAACTTGTGGACTCGGCCGAGTGACTAGTATACTCGGCCGAGTGAGCCTTGTTTTCTGCTGTTTGTCTTCGTTTGGGCTCTGAACTCCGTCTTTCTTCCTCCAGTCAATTTCATCTTACTCCTAAGCATCGAGCGTCTTCCTGGGGCGCTCCTCGTCGTCTCGTTCATCCTCCTCATGATGGATTTACCTATCTCCTCTCCTGTCAAGAAAAATAGGACCTGTTATCACAAAATTTTTGGGCGAACGACTCAAAACACTAAAAATTTCTAAAACAAAAATAAAGAAAAAGTAAAAATAAAGCAATAACCGTCGGGTTGCCTCCCGACAAGCGCTCGTTTAAGGTCGTGAGCTCGACCCCCTATGATTTTCAATTAATGCGGGATGTTTGGTGCATATGAGATGCACCCATCAAACTTTCCGGGGAGAACGCTTGGATTCGGAAGTTGCGTCGGCGTGTTCTCCCGCGGTGGTCTCTCGTCTCGAATTGTGTTGGGGGGAGGCTCCCCCAAGCTAGCGTTTGCCCCGGTCAACGGCTTCACCGGTGACGCCGATTTCCGTATCGGCGGAGCTTTCTTCGGGGACTTTAATTTCGAGAGCTTGCAGAGCTCTCGAATCCTTGCGACATCAGCGTCGCCTTCATCATTTTCAGCGGAGAGGTCGGGGAATCATCTATCTTCTCATCTTGGCCTAAATCCGGGCCTTCCTCGAAATCTTCATCGAATAGAGCGCCAATCGAGTGGGGGATCGCCTCCTCAATTACCTCATCAAGGAGGTCCATGTAGTCAAGCTCCTCGTGGTAAGGCATGTGTTTCATAGCCTTAGGAATGTGAAGCTCCACCTCGATGTTGCCGACGTTCAAAGTTAGGGTACCTTCTCGCACGTCGACAATCACCCCGGCGGGTGGCGAGGAACGGGCGTCCAAGTATCAATGAAGTATCTCCCTCCTCCTTAACGTCCATGATCACGAAGTCACATGGCAAGCATATTCCCCCCGGGACTTGTAGCGGGATGTCTTCGGCGATCCCTACCGGCCTTGTTATTCGCCCATCGGCCAATTGTATTCGCATGTCGGTAGGTTTCAACTTCGTCCCGGTGTTTAGCCTTAAGAACATGGAAAGAGGCATGAGGCTCACACTAGCCCCTAGATCTACCAACGCCTTTTGAAGAGGGACGCCGCCCAAGGTGCAAGGAATCCGAAAACTCCCCGGGTCTTTAAATTTGGCCGGCTCCTTCTCTCTCTTGGTGAACCAAGAGCCCTCCTCGGCTAGCATAATCTTCTCCTTCCTCTTTCTCCCCGAAATCAAGTCCTTTAAGAATTTAGCATATGTGGGGATCTCCACGATGGCGTCGAGGAAGGGAATGTTGAGGCTAACCCCTCTCAGATACTCGAGAAACTTTGCTAGCCTTTTCTCCATTTTCGCTCTAGCGAGCCTTTGGGGAAATGGGACCGGTGGCATGAAGCGCCTTTCCTCAATCAATTGCTCCGCTCTAGATTTCTCCTTTTCTTGTGGCTCTTTCTCCTTATCAACTTCAACTACCGGCTCAATTGGCTCCAAACTCTCCTCCACGGGCTCCTCGGTAGGAATCATGGCGGGGGTGGTATCCTTCCCGCCTCTAGTAGTAACGACAACTACGACATTGATGTGGCCGGTGTTGCCCCGTGGGTTTTGCTCGGGTTGCGTCGGCAATCGTTGAGTGTTCCGATTGAGCAACGCCAATTGCTCCGATATTTGAGCCACAACGGTATTAAGGGAGTCTTGCCCCGCCTTCAAGGTAGCATTGACCTTATTTTGCTCGACCATAAACGCCTCCACTCTAGCTTCGAAGTCGGATCGTTGTTGAGCTTGTGGAGGGTTTTGATTTTGATTCCTCCACCCTTGATTGTATCCGGGCGGCCTATATGGTGGAACTTGTTACTTCGGTTGGAAATTTTGTTGTGGAGGCCCCCTCGGCGGTTAGTGTTGTTGTTGGGGTGGTGGTGGTCGAGCTTGTTGAGGTGGTTGTTGTGGCGGGTTCAAAGCTCCTTCATTGTTGGCGTAAGAGAATCCGGGATGATTTCTTGTGGCCGGATTGGCCCAATATCCTTGGTTCCCCGTGACATATTGTACTTGCTCTCCTCCCACATACATGGCTTGAGATTGGTCTTGCCAATCACTCATTTGGTTCGTTGGAGCGGAGGTGGAAGGGGTTCCTTGGGGCTCCGTGATAAACTTCTCCAGTCTCTCCACTACCTTGTGGAGAGAATCAAACTTGCTTGTAAGCTCCGCTACGGCCTTCGCCTCATAGATACTAGTTGGCTTCAAGGAGGACGTAGAGTGTCCTCGCTCATCGCCCCATTGTTGATTGTTTGAGGCCATCTCCTCAATTAGGGCCGTAGCTTCCTCGGGAGTCTTTGACAAGATAGCACCATTCGCCGCGGCATCAATAATTTGTTTGGTCCCCGGTTGGAGACCGTTGTAGAAGCTATGAACTAGCTCCCAATCTTCAATGCTATGGTGCGGGCATTGATGCTGCAGATCCTTAAAACGCTCCCAAGCCTCATAGAGCGTCTCTTGGGGTCCTTGCTTGAAGGACATGAGAGCGCTCCGGATCTTCACCGTCTTGGATGGCGGATAGAACTTGTCAATGAATGCACTCGCCAACTCGTCCCAAGAGGTGAAGACTCCCTCAGCCTACGTCCTTAACCAATATAGTGCCTTGTCCTTTAGCGTGAAGGGGAAGAGACGCAGTCTGATGGCATCGATGGAGACCCCCGGCATTTGGAATGTGGCGCACTTCGACAAGAATAATTGGATGTGGTAGTGAGGATTTTCATGGGCATTCCCATGAAATGGATCCTGCTGTATCAGAACCACTAGTCCAGTCTTTAGCTCGAAGTTCTTGTCAGCCGCCAACTCCGGCATGGCAATGGATGAGGTCGTAGAAGAGGTCTTAGGCCGAAGCCTATCTCGAATAGAAATTATCCTCGCCATCCTTGCCGCTAATTGGTCTGCAGTTATCGGGTTGGTCATAAACCTCCCTTCCGGATTTTGTCTACTTTCCGCTCTAAGTCTCCGCGCGGTACGTTCGATCTCGGGATCAAATAATATAGCTTCAGGGTCCGCCGTAGATCTCGTGTACATGCACAGGGAAAACAGAGTTTCAAAGAAATGATTAGTACCGTGGAAGGGTTAGGTAAAAGAAAAATAAGGAAATAGAATAATAATAAAAAAAGAAAATAGCTAGGGTGGTAAAATCAAACGCAATCGCCTCCCCGGCAACGGCGCCAAAAACTTGATCGACCCCGGATATACACCCAGAGAACGGTTGTAGTTTTACCGCAAGCGCACGGTATAGCAGCGAGCGGGTTATCGAACACAGGGAGGACGAATGACCGTGCTTGTTCCAATCAACCTGGCTATTTAAGAAGAGAGAAATTTGCCTTTGGCGATCCTGTCACAATCGTCAGACAAAGTACGGAAATATCAAATCAAACAAAGAACGTCTAGGGAATGGGGAATTCCCGCTACTCACCGTCTTTCGTAAATGTGGTTCATCGGTATCAAAATTGCTAGAATAAGATTTTGGATGAACTAGTTGCAACTGAATGTAGAATCAAGCTCACGCTCTCGCGCTGTTGCCGGTCTATAGCTATCCTAGGTTCGGGCCCAATCTCTTGCAAACCCTAGCCTAGGGAAGCTAGCATTAGGATCAACATCATCGTTCAATCGCGCACCGAGCCCAATCTCTTGCAAACTCGGCCCACGACCTAGTTTGGGATAGTTCCTACCCGTCCAATCTCTTGCAAACGGGTATTGGCACGGAATTGGAACCAGAAACCCTAATATCGGTCCAATCTCTTGCAAACCGACACTACGGAAATTCGATTCCAACCCAATTCGGATTTCTAGGGTTTCTTATCGAATTGGGATCCAATCTCTTGCAAATCCCAATCGGTATGAACTCCTAGCCATCCGTAGTAAATTGATCTCAATCTAATCCCTAATAGCAATTCTAGAAAAATTCCTACCAATTCATCACAATCATGAAATAGGGCTTGTAGGGTTCATCCCCACGCCCCAAGACGTGGCGACTACTCACAATTCATAGCAAAATCACAAAAATAATCAATGAAATAAGCAATAGAATTCATCACAATATTGAGATATGTAATAAAAATAGAATTTTTAGAGAAGAGAAAACACAAACCAATGGAGTTCTTCAAATAATTCTACAAAAATAAACTTTTGTCTCCTCTCCAATCTCAAGAATAAAGCTAAAAAAGTTAATCTAAAAGGCTACAAAAAATCTAAGAGAAAGCTCTCCCAACTAGGGTAAAAACAGGGGTTAAATACCCCCCAAAATCGTCCAAAAACTGTGACCAAAATACCACTGCGCAGCCTGTTTTCCGTAATTTTCGCTATAGGCAGCGCGTCGCACTCGGCCGAGTGATAAAAGTCGCTCGGCCGAGTGAGAAACCCTGTAATTTTCCAGTAAGTCTTGATCTTCAGGGGTCTTCACTTCGGGGGCGGCTCGGCCGAGTGAGTTGTCGTCACTCGGCCGATGGCTTCATGGTACTCGGGCGGTCGGGATTATCCACTCGGCCGAGTGGGTCTTCTGAAGCTCAGGCAGCCGAAAAACAGTAACATGGCGATTTTTGAATGGCTTCATCTGGGCGCCACTCGGGCGGACGGGGTCTCGTCACTCGGCCGATGTGGTCTCCGTCGCTCAGCCGAGTGCACGTATGAATCGTGTCTGATCTGGTCGGCCGAGCGGTGTCTCGCTGGTCGGCCGAGTGACTCCTTCACTCGGCCGAGTGGGACACTAAAAATGCCCAGATTGCTTGTTTTGGCCTCCTCGTCGCTCCTGCGACGTCCGTTCTTCTTCCGCTCCTCTCCAACAGCAAAATACCCCTTGGGGAGGTCGTCGGTGACCCTCTGGAGTAAGCGCGTCTTGAGATCACTCCAAGTCGCGCCAAATCACCTGAAATGCGACAAAAACAACAAATCGTGAAAAGCGTCGCAATATCGTCGATATATCGTGAAAAACATGATTTGGGCGATCTAAATGGCATGCAAACATGCGGGAAAAAGGTGTAAAATAAGGAGTGATCAGCAACTAGCATACGGCGCACCTCCGGATATCTCTCATTTGAGAGTGTTTGGTTGTGCGGTATATGTCCCAATAGCACCACCGCAGAGGACCAAAATGGGTCCTCAGCGTCGTCTAGGTATATATATTGGGTTTGATTCACCCTCTATTATCAGATACCTTGAACCCCTGACGGGTGACGCATTCAAGGCACGTTTTGCAGACTGTGAATTTAATGAGAAATTTTTTCCAAAACTAGGCACACAGTCTAAGAAGCCAGAAGCTTCTGAGACCATTAGTTGGGACCAGAAGTCTTTGTCCCTATATGATCCGCATACTAATCTGTGTGAAGATGAGATCCTGAAGATCCTTCACATCCAGAATACAGTACATCTTTTACCGGATAAATTCACGGACAACCAGAAGATTGTCCGTTCACACGTCCCTGCTGCCAATACGCCAGCTAGGATTGACATCCCCATAGATGGATGCAGCCCACTGGCAGCAGAATTGGTTGTACCTCAAATGAAAAGAGGACGCCCACCAGGTTCAAAAGATAACGTTCCTCGAAAGAGGAAGACTCCTGGCGATACTAAGATTATCCCTCCACAGGATGCTGAGCTCAGACCAGCTACTTCTCCCCTCCTGATTTCCCCAGCAGAGGAAACAATAGGAGAAACATCATTAAATTTTGTACGTACTGGAGAAGTACTGGACAGAAATAGCATAGTCGTCGACGAAGATTTTGCGTTCGATATTGCCGTTCACGTCACTGAATATGACGATGACGTCGAACCACGATCTCTAGCGGAATGTAAACGCAGAGATGATTGGCCAAAGTGGGACGAGGCAATAAGAGTAGAGCTGGACTCACTCTTGAAACGCAAAGTCTTTGGACCAGTAGTCCAAACACCAGTAGGTGTAAAACCTGTGGGATATAAGTGGGTTTTCATAAGAAAAAGAGATGAAAATAATGTGATCGTTCGCTATAAGGCACGCCTTGTAGCCCAGGGATTTTCCCACAGACCGGGGATTGATTACGAAGATACGTATTCCCCGGTCATGGATTCGATCACCTTCCGATTTTTAATCAGCCTAACTTCTCTGGAAAGCCTAGAAATGCAGCTCATGGACGTTGTGACTGCATATCTATATGGCGATATAGATAAAAATATCTATATGAGACTTCCTGATGGGTTTAATCTACCCCCAGAGATGAAAGAGATACCTCGGGACGTATTCTCTGTAAGGCTACATAGATCATTATATGGTCTAAAACAATCGGGCAAGATGTGGTATAACAGACTAAGTGATTTTCTTGCACAGCAAGGATTCACGAATAACAAAGTCTGCCCGTGTATCTTTATCAAAAGAACGGGAACAGGATTTGTCATCATAGCTGTATATGTAGATGACTTAAATCTCATAGGATCTCATGCAGAGATCAAAGAGATATCTGAAAGCCTTAAACATACTTTTGAAATGAAAGACCTAGGCAAAACAAAGTATTGTCTTGGCTTACAGATAGAACACCTAAGAGGTGGAATCCTATTACACCAATCTAATTATACAAAGAAACTTCTACGCAAGTTTCATATGGATAAATGTCATCCTTTAGGTACTCCTATGGTCGTAAGATCACTAGATGTACATAAGGACCCCTTCCGGCCACTGGAAGAGGGGGAGGAGATACTGGGTCCTGAAGTACCCTACCTCAGTGCCATTGGAGCACTTCTATATCTGGCTAACTGTACGCGTCCCGATATAGCGTTTACAGTTAATCTACTAGCCAGACACAGTGCTGCGCCCACAAAGCGCCACTGGAACGGAGTAAAGCATCTTCTACGATACCTTCAGGGTTCCATTGATCTTGGACTTTACTACCAGAGAGGTGCCTCCCCCAAATTGTTTGGTTATGCTGATGCAGGTTATCTCTCTGATCCGCACACGGCAAAATCTCAAACAGGTTTTGTATTTACCTACGGAGGTACTGCTATCTATTGGAGATCGGTAAAACAAACCACTACTGCTACATCTTCCAACCATGCAGAGCTCATCGAGATCCATGAGGCGAGCAGAGAATGTTTTTGGCTACGCTCCGTCGTCCAACACATCCTCCAATCCACTGGCCTGAAGACCAGTGATCTGGAGCCTACTGCCCTATTCGAAGACAACGCCGCATGCATTGCTCAGCTTCAGAAGGGCTACATCAAAGGCGACAGGACAAAACACATTTCTCCCAAGTTTTTCTGGACGCACGAGCAGAAGAACGACAAGCAGATTGAAGTTCGACAGATCCAGTCATGCAACAACTTAGCTGATCTTTTTACTAAGGCATTGCCTAAATATACTTTTGTAAAGCTTGTAAAGAACATTGGTATGCGACAGTTGAAAGACCTGCAAGCCTGAAGCTTGTACGGATCAGGGGGAGTAACATGTGGGTTGCACTCTTTTTCCTTAAGCTGTTGGGTTTTCCCACTGGGTTTTCCACAGCTAAGGTTTTAACGAGGCAAACACACTTACTCTGGATCCAGAAGTATCCACCCCTTGCCTCAGTAGCTGAGACCGAAGTGATGAATGTGTAAGGGGGACTGTTATGAATGAGGGAGGCCTTTGGCCTCCCCTCCTTCATTACCCATTCATTAGGCCCCCATTACTTAGAGTAATGGGGACCCTTGGTCTCCTAGAGGCTTTTGGCCTCCCCACTATGAGATATATAAATAGAGCACCATGGCTCTTAGCTATGGTGACTTATTCTTAGCAATGAATTTCTCTCTCTCTCTCTCTTGAGTTCATTATCATACAACAACCACGAATTATCTGGTTTTCCAACACGGGCAAATTAGTAATTAGTATGTTGTTGAAGGGCATAATATGTGGTAGTTAAGCTAAAATTTGGTGGATCCTGCGGCTGTAATGAGATAGACTTGGTCTTCTTGAGCTCACCAGAGATTTTCGTTTCTATTCTTAACTATAATTTGAAAAACAAAAATATCCCATTGACATTCAACTGAGGTCAACTCTTCTCAACAACCCGATTCTACATCTCATCCTAGAGTTGGCTAATGCTTTCATTTTGATTTTTGATTTTTGATTTTGATTTTGCATTTATTGAATATGTTGATGCCTAGAATCTTGCCGAGCTCAGGCATTGCTATTGAGGTGGGTATTCATGCAACAGAGAGCCTGGACAGGGTTTCGCCAGGCCTTGAGAGAAGTTCATTCGACACCACCTGAAATAGAAGGAAAACATGTCAGTGGAAATGGATGGGGTGGCCCTAAGATTCATCTCTGATGCTTAAGTTAGTATCAAGCAGATGAAGGAGGGATCGTTGGCTGAGTGTAGCCGTCGCTAGGGGTTTTGAGATTTGCAATAGAGATGCTAGTGATTGTTCAGAGATTGAGAGATACCTCGCATATGAGGTGCTCCTCTAGCTTTATAGGGTCAGGTAGTTGTTGAGCCACGCCAACAGATTCCCCACGCCATTTGTAACAAACCCATCAGAGGGATTGTCGCGACATGGGTTGTGCCCGTCGTAACTATTCCCCTGATAAAGCTATCCATACGCCCCTCTGACAGAGAGGAATGCATAACCCTATGATAAAGCCAATTGTTAGTACATATTAGACGGATCCGTTGATAATGACGTGGAGAGAGTGCATCCCAAATGCACAGGATCATGCCGTTGTAGTCGCGTAGGCTGATCTTGCCAAGCATGTGAGTGCTCGGCTATGAAGTTGAATGGATGACTCAGATGCTGAGGTCATCCTTGTTGGAGTTTGTAGTTTACGAGCTGACATCTGGTGCTGAGGTAGTCATCATGGAAAGCCACCATTAAGGGGACGATCCCGTGGCGATCATCCCTGCTGAGTTGCACTACTGAGGAAGCCGACCTCATGGAGGTCATCCCTATTGGCTACTGAGGGAGCCGGCCTTGCAGAGGCCATCCTTTATTGAGCCATGTTGTTAAGGGAGCCGACCCTGTTGAGGCCTTCCCTATTGAATCATTGTCAAGGTTTGATCAGGCTGACCCCCTTAAGTTGAGGTCATGCGGTCTTCGGGGATCGTTGGGTTCGTACTGGGTCCCAATTCATCCAGCTCAGTCGGGCCCTACTATCGGTAGGCCTTAGTCAAAGAATCATCTACAATGGTCCATTGTCTTCTGTTTTGACACTGCCAACCTGAGCTGTCCCCCTCGAGGTTGGATATGGGAAGGCAAGGAGATAAAGTAAAGAGAAGGTCACGAGGCTTTTGATATTATCGTCTGATTAGACCATCCTTCTTTAAGAACATTGCACCCAAGTTAGGGGAATTGTGCCTAGGGATGGTGCCCAAATTATGATCCACTGACGTGGGGCACCTCCACTTGGAATCTGAAATGATATGGTCGATGCAACGGTACTCCTTCTCGGAAACCGAAGAGACAAAGCTAGTTCATGAAGGCACGCATCTGCTGATGTCTCAAGGCCTGACTTGTGAGCATTTATGGCATGTACGCATTGTGGGGATCGAGAAATCTTGAACGGTTGTGATCCATCTTCACCCAATGAGATCAGACAGCTGTGATCGAATCCTGCCCTTTCTTGCCTAGAGCAGGTAGAAAAGGGGGAGATAGGCCATTAGTCACCACACTCGCACATGAAACCTTTGCAATCCCCAGCTGCGTTGTTCTCGAGCCGTCACATTTGTAGGAAGATATATGCCCTCAACGCAATTTATCATAGAAGACATCTTATTCAAATATAAATGGTACTAATTATCTTAGTATGATTAAATGTTTTTTTAGTTCTTGGATAATTTCCTTAGACTTAAAGTAAGGTCATACACGTATCTAGATGCAGATCTCGATTATGAGAAGTGGATGACCGATAGGAACTTGAGTCTTAAAACGTTCATGGTCATAGATGTGTCGAGAAAAGGATATCGACGCATCGGACAGACCATTGTGTCTTTGTCTTATCCTAAAGGGTAATGATGATCTTATAATCATTCCTGGCAAAGTCGGAGACGAGGCACATGTGCTCATTGGAGAATGAGTCCACAGAACAACCCAATAAAGAGTTGTCAAATGGTTAATCTTAACTAAACTGTCATTGTTAACTTTCTAGTGATGATAGGCTAGTTGTTCCTTAATACTTGAAGTCATTGTACGAACCTGTCCGTGAACGGTGTCACTTAGATCTATGATCTAGCCTCGAGTGTTCATTCGTTGAAAGGTCTTAGGTTGGGTGACACTTGAAGCGTACGAGGTAAGTAGTGACCAAGATAGGATTCGTCTCTTTCGTTAAGGGAAGTTAGTGTCACAGGCTCAGTATGGTTCTTTGTGCTAAACCTCGGTCGGGTATGTTGTAGGAAGTACAACATGTACCAAAGGCCAATGTATACTGACTAGTGCTAGCTAGTAAGGTTAACGTATTACCATACCCTAGGCTAAGAAGTGACATAGTTATGATGAAGAGACTAAAACTGCAGTATTCATCACTGACACAGTCAGAGTGATCCCGACGACACTTTTGTCAATGTGTCAATCACGTAATTATGATGCCGAAACAGGGGCGACGCCTGCTGCCTGTGGTCACTGTCGTCTAAGGGTTTCGAGCCCCAACCTGTAGTAGGGTCAGGCTGTAGGGTCTCTCACCGAGTGGGATTTGCGTCATAGTAATAGGAAGAATTCAGGAGGAGTGCATGATCACTCCGTATTTTACACCTTTTTTCTGCATGTTTGCATGCCATTTAGATCGCTCAAATCGTATTTTTCACGTTTATTCGACAATATTGCGATGCTTTTCACGATTTGTTGTTTTTGTCGTATTTCAGGAGATTTGGAGCGATTTGGAGTGATTATGAGATGCACCCACTCCGGAGTGTCACCGACGACTCTCTTGAGGGGTATTCTGCGATTGGAGAGGAGTGGAAGAAGAAAGAACATCGTAGGAGCGACGAGGAGGCAAAATTACGAAGAATGGGCATTTTCAGCATGCCACTCGACCGAGTGAAGGAGTCACTCGGCCGAGCATAGACAGCCCACTCGGCCGGCCAGATCGGACACGCAACAGAGCTGATATCAGCGTGCACTCGGCCGAGCATCGCCATACCACTCGGCCGAGCACCGAGTCATCCCTCGCCCGAGTGGAGCCAAGACGACGGCAACCAAAAATATCCAACTCTCTGGAATCCGTCAGTCAGCCCCAAAGACCAACTCGACCGAGTGACGAACGACCGTCCGCCCGAGTGAAGAACGCCCATTGCGCGAGTGAAGAGAAGTCACTCGGCCGAGTGACATTTGTCACTCGGTCGAGTGAGCCGTGCTGACTGTAGCGTAAACTGCGATTTTGAGGCTGCGCAGGGGCATTTTCGTCAGGATTTTTTGGGCGAATTTGGGGGGTATTTAACCCCAGTTTTTAACCTAGTTTAGAGGGCTTTTTCAGAACTTTTTGCAGCCTTTTTTAGATTACTTTTTAGGAATTAGATTTAGCTTTTAGGGAGGAGAGAAAAGTGTTGATTTGTTGGATGCTCTTTTGTTCTTCATTGGTTTGTCTCTCTCTCCCTCAAAAACTCCATTTTTATTGATATTTTGAATATTGCTATGAATTCTATTGATTTTGATCGTGAATTTCTATTGCATTCTATTATGAATTATGAGTAGTTCTATCGTCTTAGGGCGTAGGGATGAACCCTACGAGCCCAATTTCTAATTTGTGATGAATTGGTGAAATTATTGCTAGAATTGATTAGGGTTAGTTTGGGATTGATTTAATACGAATAGCTAGGGATTCATACCGATTGGGATTTGCAAGAGATTGGATCCCAACTCGATAGGAAGCCCTAGAAATTCGAATTTGGTTGCAATTGAATTTCTCCGGAATCTGTTTGCAAGAGATTGGACTGAAACTAGGGTTTTCGATTGTAATTCTATACCAATACCCGTTTGCAAGAGATTGGACGGGTAGGAACTATCCCAACCTATGTCGTAGCTCGAGTTTGCACGAGAGTGGGCTCGAGATACGATTGGACGATGATGTTGTTCTTCACGCTAGTTTGCCTAGGTTAGGGTTTGCAAGAGATTGGGCCCTACCCTAGGTTTGCTATAGACCGGTAATAGCGCGAGAGCGTGAGCTTGGTTCTACATTTAGTTGCAACTAGTTCATCCGAATTTCAAGTCTAGCAATTGCGAAACCTACGAATCACAATGATGAGATACGGCAAGTAGCGGGGATTCCCTATCCCTAGACATCTTTATTAATTTGTTATTTCTTTCGTATAATTGAATGACTGTGACCGCATTACTGCGAACGTTTCTCTACCATTCGTATAGCCAGGTTGATTGAAGAAGACATTGTCATTAGGCCTCCCTGTGTTCGATACTCGCTCGCCACTACACCGTGCGCTTGCGGTAAGACTAGCGAGTCGCGTGCCCGGGACGTGTATCCGGGCTCCGATCAAGTTTTTGGCGCTATTGTCGGGGAGGCAATAGTGTTTGATTCTACCTACCTAGCTATTTTTCTTTTTTGTTCTATTATTTCTATTTTTGTTTTGCCCTTCCGTCGTGCTAACTATTTTTTTGAAACTTTGTTTTCCCTTGCATGTACACGAGATCCTCGACGAACCCCGAAGAAATACTATACGATCCAAAGATCGAGCGTACATTGAGGAGGATCCGAGCGGAAAGGAGACCCGTTACGAAAGGGAATTTTATGACCGATCCTGAGACACCCGAAGAATTAGCGGAGCGAATGGCTAGGATCATTTCCATAAGAGATAGGCTTCAGCCTAAGACTTCCTCTACGACCTCGTCCATAGCTATGCCAGAGTTGGCGGCCGACAAAAATTTTGAGTTGAAGACCGGATTGGTGGTTCTTATGCAATAAGATCCTTTTCATGGGAACTCCCATGAAAACCCTCATTACCACATCCAGCTCTTCCTATCAAAGTGTGCCACCTTCCAAATGCCGGGCGTCTCCGTAGATGCTATCAGACTACGCCTCTTCCCTTTCACGCTCAAGGACAAGGCCTTATATTGGTTGAGGACGCAAGCTGAAGGAATCTTCACCACCTGTGATGAATTGGCGAGTGCCTTCGTCGACAAATTTTACCCGCCCTCCAAGACGGTGAAGATACGAAGTGCTCTCATGTCCTTCAAGCAAGGACCACAAGAGACTCTCTATGAAGCATGGGAGCGCTTCAAGGACTTGCAACATCAATGCCCCCATCATAGCATTGAGGATTGGGAGCTTGTCCACAGTTTCTACAATGGACTCCAACCGGGCACGAACCAGCTTATTGATGCCACCGCAAATGGAGCCATTTTGTCAAAGACTCCCGATGAAGCTACGGCCTTGCTTGAGGAGATGGCCTCGAACAACCAACAGTGGGGCGACGAGCGAGGACACTCTTCGTCCTCCTTGGAGCCATCTAGCATTTATGAGGCCAAGGCCGTCGCGGAGCTAGCCAACAAATTTGATTCTCTCCACAAGGTAGTGGAGAGATTGGAGAAATTCATTACGGAGCCTCAAGGATCCCCTTCTACATCCACGCCGACAAATCATATGAGCGATTGGCAAGACCAATCCCAAGCCATGTATGTAGGAGGAGAGCAAGGAGAAGGAGCTTTGGAGCAAATTCAATATGTCGCGGGGAATTTTGGATATTGGACCAATCCGGCCGCTAGAAACCATCCGGGCTTTTCTTATGCTAATAATGATGGTGCCTTGAACCCCTCGTCTCAACAACCTCCTCAAGCCCGAGCTCCACCACCACAACCTAATTATCCACCACGGGGGCCACCGCAACAAAACTTCCCACAAAGGCAACAAGTGGGACCTTATAGGCCACCCGGGTATAATCAAGGGTGGAGAAATCCCAACCCTCCACAAGCTCAACAATGTTTGGATTTTGAAGCTAAGGTGGATGAGTTTATGGCGGAACAAAGAAAGATTAACGCCACGTTGAAGGCGGGACAAGATTCTCTCGCCACCGTCGTCGCTCAAATTGGGGAGCAACTTGCTTTGCTCAATAGAAACAACCAATAATTGCCGGCTCAACCCGAGCCGAATCCACGGGGCAACACCGGCCATATCAATGCGGTCGTAGCGGTTACAACAAGAGGAGGGAAGGATACCACTCCCCCCATGACCCAAATCAATGATCCCATGGTGGAGAATCTACAAGAGAGCGAGTCGACAATTGAAGTCGAAAAAGAGAAGGAGCCGTAAGGAGAGGTGAAATCTAGAATGGAGGAGCTTATTGATGAACGCCGATTTATGCCACGGGTGCCCTTCCCTCAACGGCTAGCTAGATTCAAGATGGAGAAACGGCTAGCCAAGTTTCTCGAGTATTTGAGAGGGGTGAGCCTCAATATCCCCTTCCTCGACGCTATAGTGGAAATCCCATCCTACGCCAAGTTCTTAAAGGACTTGATTACGGGAAGGAAGAGGAAGGAGAAGATCATGCTCGTGGAGGAAGGGACTTGGTTCACAAAGAGGGAAAAGGAGCCTGCCAAATTCAAAGATCCAGGGAGTTTCCGGATTCCTTGCACTCTAGGCGGCGCCCCCCTACAAAAAGCATTGGTGGATTTGGGGGCTAGTGTTAGCCTCATGCCTCTCTCCATGTTTCGAAAGTTGAATACCGGCACGGATTTAAAGCCTACCGACATGCGGATTCAACTAGCGGATGGGCAGATTACAAGGCGGGTTGGGATCGCGGAGGACATCCCACTCCAAGTTCTGGGGGGAATATGTTTGCCATGCGATTTCATGATAATGGACATTAAGGAGGAGGGCGATACATCGCTCATACTTGGACACCCATTCCTCGCCACCGCCGGTGTCATTGTCGATGTACGAGAGGGGACTCTTACCTTGAACGTCGGCAACATCGAAGTGGAGCTCCATATACCGAAGGCAATGAAACACATGCCGTATCATGAGGAGCTAGACTACATGGACCTCCTCGACGAGGTCATCGAAGAGGCGATCCCCCACTCCATCGGCGCACCCCACGAAGATATCTTCGAAGAAGGCCTAGATTTGGCCGAGGAAGAGAAGATGGATCACTCCCCCGATATCTCCATGGTGATTGATGATGGCGATGCTGATGTCGCAAGAATACGGGAGCTCTGCAAGCTCTCGAAGTTGAGGATTCCGAAGAAAGCTCCACCGATACGAAGATCGGTGTCACCAGCAAAGTCGAAGACCGGAACAAGCTCTAGCTTGGGGGAGCCACCCCCCAACATTACCCGTGACGAAGGGGCGCTGAGGAATACCACTCACCACCATGATCCAAATCCGAGCGGTCTTCCCGGCAAATTCGACGGGTGCATCTCATTTGCTCCCAACATCCCGCGCTAAATTGAAAATCTAAAGGGGTCGAGCTCAAGACCTTAAACAAGCGCTTGTCGGGAGGCAACCCGACGGTTATCGCATTATTTTTATTTTGGTTTTTATTTTTGTTTTAGACTTTATTAGTGTTTTTGAGTCGTTTGCCCGAAAAATTGTGACAACGGGTCCTATTTTCTTTGACAGGAGGAGGAGGATAGTATATCTATCATATGGAGGATGACCGAGGCGAAGAAGAGCGCTCCAGGAATGCGCTCGAGGCTTAGGAGGAAGAAGAAATCACCTGGAGGAAGAAAAACAGAGAGTAGAACCAAAACGGAGCCCCAAAGCAGGAAACAGAGCCTCACTCGGCCGAGCACCCTAGTGACTCGGCCGAGCAAAGAAAGCCATTCGCCCGAGTGACGCACCAACGAGGGAAGTCTGATGTACCCAACTCTCTGTCTTTTTTGTGATTTCAGTATAAACCGCCACTTGGCCGAGTATATTTCTTCACTCGGCCGAGTGAAACTGATACCCTCCTAGGGCGAAAATTTCCGAGTAGCTTGTGCCACTCGACCGAATGGACTTTTTCTACTCGGCCAAGGGTGGCAAAGCCACTCGGCCGAGTCGTAAGCGGAGGGAGAAAATTTAAAAAATGTTTCGTTACAATCACTCGACCGAGTCGTAACATCACTTATATATTGCGAACGGGCTCGGCGCAAAATTCGAAGCGACATTCCCCCAAATCGCCCGAACCCCGCGCATGTTGCTCTCCCTCGCCCGCGATCGACACCCACTCGCCTGAATCGCCACGCCGTCGGCCCTCGCTCGCCCGACCACCATCGACCGAGCCTCCACCGCCGACTGCCACCTCCGGCGAGCTCCCTCGCCGCCGGTTGACCGTCGGAAACTTCAAAAAACGCCCCTTTTGCTCCTTTTTCCTCTATTTTTGACGATCCGTACGCCCATTGAGCCCCTAACTCAAATCGATTTCTTTACTTATCTATTATACCACACCTCTCCCATGTATTTTGAATTTTATACGCTGATATCATTGTTTGATGTGCAGGCTATCTTGGGGGAGCTTAGGGGAGCTTTCGGACGTGCTATTGGCTTCGTGGAGGCGTCGTCTTCGCACCTATCCGTTGTTTTGCTCTCGCGGCGTGTTCAGGTACCTTCGTTCCATTTTTTAGCACGCTGCATTTTTCATTAGTTGGGTGAGCACGCTGGGCACACATGCCGCCCCGTACACGGCCACGCACTCGGGGAGCTTCCGCCAAGCAAAAGCGGCAGGATGAGCCCAGCCCCTCCCACGCTAGGGAGGACTCCCCTCCACCTTCACCACCTCACCCCACATAGCTACTTCCAGCCGACCCCATCAATCCGCAGCCACTTCCAGCCGATCCCGTTCATGCACAGCCACCACCGGCTCCGGCCGTCGGGCCGCTGGGCATCACATTCAGAGACGACGCACAGCGCGTCCGATTTGAGCGTATCGCCCAGCGCCCGATAGTACCCTCCAGGTTCTCTCATTTAGCAGACCTAGACCGCCTGGGGATACTTGAGGGGATGCTCATGTTGTACGACAATGTGGGTTGGCGAGATTTTTTGTCTATGTCGGCGGACACCTACGTCCGTCCAACACTCGAGGTACTTAGCTCGATTGTCCGGACCGCTGAGGGATGCTCCATTTAGACTCATGGATCGAGAGTGTCAGATCACTCTCGATATGCTTAGAGCATTCTTTCAGTGGCCCGCAGTCCCCGTGCCCGACCGAGCCTACGCCCCCACACACATCCCTCCGCCATCTTTCGATTCCCACGCCTTTTGGACCAGGATCACAGGTTTACCACACGCCTTTGACCCTAGTAGGGCCAAGGCCTCGGCCATAGTCCACCCCTGCCTCCGCATAGCCCAGGGCCTTATGGCGACCACCTTTCTAGCGAGGTACGATCCTGGGACGATGTCAACGCCTGAGCTCTATATGCTCTACGCGATGACTCGCCCCAGAGTTCTGGATAGGGATGGTGTTACGATGGTCCCCGTCGTTGAGATTGACGTCGCTAGCTGGTTTTTGGACTGCATCATCGTATCGGTGGGCGCTCGATCCCCGATATGTTGCAGCGGCCTGATCACCCTGCTAGCCCTGATGACCGGCGAGGACCTTCCGGCCGACCTGCGTCGACATTCGGGCCCCACTTCACTTTCGATAGACGTCATGGCCCAGATGAAGATGCTTCGTCTCCAAGGCCAGCGGCATGTTGGAACTTGGTATTTTCCATCCTCTCTTCCATAAGGTTTTGATGTGACAAATCATTATATTTCATGTTACTAACTCTATCTATGCAGATGTACAGCTACAACGCAAATTCATTTACATCACGCATATGATCAAAGTACAAGGAAACTCTGCAAAAACAGTGTTGCTACTCAAAATTACGTATGAAACACCTATCTACGGAATGATGTAATTTTTACTTTTTAGATAGCTTCAGGGCCTTGGTTATATCATATAATATATCCCTAAAGCTCAAATATACATCATCTCCTAACTCATTTTGATCCTAAGTCAAAATTCGTATTTTTAAGTATTAGCCTACTAGGATTTTTCCTAGCCTACCAAAACAGTTATATTTTGACTTGATACTTTCAGACAAGGATCTATCCGTTGTCTATTCCACGTCACCAAAATTTTGTGACCATTTGTTACCGTTTCAAAATTGGCAGGCTACGAATTTTCCTAGCATGCCAAAATGCTTTTGGGACTGAAATTTTCCAGAACAGTTTCTGACCGTTCTCCAACGTTCCTCTCAGTTTCTGAACGTTGTGCAACGTCTCTTTTAGAGCCGTTCATAACCGTTTCTAAAACTTATAAAAGGAGGGGTACCCCCTCTCATTTTCCACACACTTTCCTTCTCTAAAATTTTGATTTTGTTGAAAGCAAGTCATTTATTTTCTTAAGCAATTCAGCCATTAGTTGTTCTTTTCTTATTTATAAGAAGAAATCATTAGATTTCTCTCTTCGTTTAAGAACGGAAGAACTTGGATTTTCAACATCACTTTTGGAAAGTTGTTTGTGTTCATAATTGCAAGAAGAAATCAATAGATCTCTCTCTTCTTTTATGAACCAGAGAACTTCAAGTGTTGCGCTTCATTACATATCTTTTACATCTTGAAGTTCATCTTCTAAACACCATCCTTGAATTCATTCTCTGAAATTTATACCAAGGCTATAGGTGTTTTTTCTATTTCTTATTTAACAGGTTTGAATCTCTGTTTAAAGATTGTACAAAGTTTGGGACACAGGGAGTGTCGCCATTTTTGTAAGTTCGTGCTTGCGGGGCAAGTGATTATAGTGGATTGAAAATCTCTACGGGGTAGAGGACTGGAGTAGGATCACAAGGATCCGAACCAGGATAAATCTCTGTGTTTGTGATTGGTTTAATTTCAGTACTTGTCATTTTATTTCTGTGCCATCTTTGCAAATATTACTAACATCTTATTTGCGACAATTTTTTAATATACACTATTCACCCCCCCTCTAGTGTATTGATCCTTACAGGCTAAAATTACATTTGGTATCAGAGCGAGGTTAAGATGGCAGCAAGTTCCTCAAACATGAATGCAGTTCCACACAACTACAATCAGCATCCTGAAGGGCACTCTCAAACTCGTCCTCCTCTATTTGATGGTTCAAATTACTCATATTGGAAAATACGAATGGAGATTCATCTCCAAAGTATGAATTATGAGATTTGGGACATCGTAGAGTCAAGATACGAAAAGCCAATAACTCATGTTGCTGATTGGACCACCAACGACAAAGCTGCAAAAACCAACAACTCAAAGGCCATGAATGCTTTATTTTGTGCTATGGATAAACATGAGTTTAATCGAGTATCTCAGGCCAAAAGTGCTAAAGAGATTTGGCATATACTTGAGGTAACTCATGAAGGAACCAGTAAAGTGAAGGAAACTAAGATTTCCGTTTTGGTTCACAAATTCGAATTATTCAAGATGAAGGACCAAGAGACAATTGGAGAAATGAACACCAGGTTTACCAATATTATAAATTCTTTGAATGCTCTTGGAAAAACTTACACTTCTCTTGAACAGGTTCGCAAAATTCTTAAAGCTTTAACTCCAGTATGGCGTCCAAAAATCACCGCTATTGAGGAAGCCAATGATCTTTCCACATTAACTATGGAAGGTCTTATTGGTAACTTAATGGCCCATGAAGTTACATTACAAGATGAGAAAGAAGAATCAGATCAGAAGAAGAAAGTACTTGCCTTCAATGCAACATCAGATAATGAAGATTCAGATGATGATATGGCATTTTTTGCCAAAAACTTCAGAAAATTCTTTCAGAAAGGTAAGTATAATAATTTTAAATCTAAGAATACTGATTCTTATCTTTGCTTTAATTGCAATAAGCCAGGACATATGAAGAAAGACTGTCCACTTCTCAAAGCAAAGTTCAAAACTTCCAACAATGATCAATCCAGAAGAGAAAGGAGGTTTGACAAAATGAAAAAGGCATTTGCAGCAACATGGGATGATTCTTCAGATGATGAAGATGATGATCTAAATGAAAGTGCCAACATGTGCTTTATGGCACAAGATGATGAAGATGAGGTAAGTTCTTTTAATAACGAAGAATTACTTGATGCATTAAAAGATCTCTATTCTCGTTTCAAAAAATTAAACAATCAACATAAATCATTGAAACAGAATAATGATGATCTCCTTTCTAAATATCAAGAATTATCTTCTTCTAAAACCATTGAGAATACTTCTTCTCAAGTTTTGGATCTTAGTAAAGAGAATGATATTCTCAAAACTAAGAATTTAGAACTACATACACAAATATCCGAAATGGATAAAAGTATTTCATCACTAAAGATGAAATACAACGAGATGTCATCCAATGTTAATAAATTTAACAAAGGAAAGACTAATCTCGATGATTTGCTTAAAATTCAATATCCAGCAAATCATAGACAAGGATTGGGATATTCTAAAAAGAATGTACCCAAGACTTATAACACTTCTTCCTCTTATGGAAAAACAACTTTTGTTAAACCACAAAAGAAGAATCATGCATTTATTTACACGAAGAAAGTAAACATTCCTACTTCTTCTTCACAAAGAAATGTTACTAACATTTCAAAAACATTTCCTAGGAAACCTACTACAATTAGTATATGGGTTCCTAAGGATTCATGTTTAAAAGTTAGAAATAGTTATATTTCTCATTATATGCATTCTATTGTTTATTCTAGTGATTATCTTAGAAAGCCAAACTCCACTTGGGTTTGGCTTCCAAAAATCTAATCCCAAGGACCCTCAAAAAGGGGTACCAATGCTTAATGTTTTATCTTTCAGGTACCTAAAAAGGAAAGATGGATTTTGGATAGTGGATGTTCAAAACATATGACAGGAAATGTCAAACTACTTTCAACCGTCAAGTACAAACAAGGAGGCACAATTACCTTTGGTGACAATAACAAAGACAAAATCATAGGCACTGGAACAGTTGGTAATACAAATCAGCCTATCATCGAAAATGTTCTCCTGGTTGATGGTTTGAAACACAACTTACTTTCTATTAGTCAATTATGTGATAAAAATTACAAAATAGTTTTTGAACAAAATGATTGCATCATTTATGATTCTGATATGTCATCTATTTTATTTCGTGGTAAGCGTAAGAATAATATTTATATCTTATGCATGTCTGTTACCACTCATAATCATTGTTTAATGATTACATTAGATGATACACTTTTATGGCATAAACGCTTTGGACACACTAATTTCAAAAACTTAGCACGTATTTCAAAACACAAGTTAGTTAATGGAATGCCAAATATTTCTTTCAAATACAACCATTTTTGTGATGCTTGTCAACAAGGAAATATGCACAAATCTTCTTTTAAATCAAAGGACGTTATTTCAACAAAGAGACCATTAGAACTTCTACACCTAGATTTGTTTGGTCCTTCAAGAGTAGCTTCTTTGAATAGAAGTAGATATGCATTTGTCATTGTTGATGATTATTCTAGATACACTTGGGTTATATTTTTGCAAAACAAAAATGATGCTTTTGAAGAATTTTCCGTATTTTGTAAAAAGATACAAAAAATCAAATCCTCTAACATTATCACTATTCGTAGTGATCATGGGGGAGAATTTGAAAATGAATCTTTTACCAAGTTTTGTAATGAAAATGGAATTACACACAAATTTTCTTTTCCTCGTGCTCCTCCTCAGAATGGAGTAGTAGAAAGGAAAAATAGAACTTTACAAGAATGTGCTAGAACAATGCTTTGTGATAGTAATCTACCAAAATATTTTTGGGCAGAAGCTGTCGCAACTGCTTGTTACATTATGAATAAAGTTCTTATTAGGCCATTGCTTAATAAAACTTGTTTTGAATTATTCTTTAATCGCATTCCTCGTGTATCATATTTTAAAGTGTTTGGATGTAAATGTTTTATTCTTAATACTAAAGATGCACTTGACAAATTTGATTCTAAATCTGATGAAGGTATTTTTGTTGGATACTCAACACGTAGCAAAGCCTACAGAGTATATAACAAAAGAACTGCAACAATTGAAGGTCACTTCATGTCATATTTGATGAGAATCACACATCTAATTCTCCCATCATTGATGATGAAGAGAATATATTACCTCTTTCTAATTCTCTAGATAATATGAAACTTGATGAAATTGATGCTACTAAACATTCTGTTGAGTCTATTTCAGATAATACAGATCTTCCTAAGGCATTTGTACAAGTTCCAAATCATCCATCAGAGTTAATATTGGAGATATTACAGATGGAGTAAGAACTCGTCGCCAAATAGAGCAAATGGGACATTGTGCATTTCTCTCAACCATTGAACCAAAGAACATCAAAGATGCATGTGAAGACAGTTCATGGATTATGGCTATGCAGGAAGAACTCAACCAATTTCAACGAAATAATGTTTGGGAATTAGTTCCCAGACCAACAGATCATTCAATTATTGGTACCAAGTGGGTATTCAAAAATAAATTGGATGAATCTGGTCAGGTAATTAGAAACAAGGCACGATTGGTTGCACAAGGTTATAATCAAGAAGAAGGTATTGATTATGATGAAACCTATGCACCAGTTGCTCGTCTTGAATCTATTAGAATGTTATTATCATTCGCTTGTTTTAAAGATTTTAAAATTTTTCAAATGGATGTGAAAAGTGTTTTTCTAAATGGTTTTCTTAAAGAAAAAGTTTATGTAGAACAACCTCCAGTTTTTATTCATGAAAATTTTGAAAATCATGTTTTTAAATTGAAAAAGGCTTTATATGGTCTCAAACAAGCACCTCGTGCTTGGTATGAAAGACTTAAAAGTTATCTTTTAAATTCAGGATACTCTATTGGTAAAATAGATTCTACTTTATTTATTAAAAACATAAATTCTGATATTATCATTATTCAAATATATGTTGATGATATTATTTTTGGTTCTACTAACGAATCTCTTTGTCAAGATTTCTCTAAAATTATGCAGAAAGAATTTGAGATGAGTCACATGGGTGAACTAAACTACTTCCTCGGTCTTCAAATCAAACAAATGAAGGAAGGAATATTCATCCACCAAAGCAAGTACTCTAAAGAACTCATCAAACGCTTTGGTTTAGAAAGTTCTGCAGAAAAACGTACTCTGATGAGTACATCTACTTCCCTCGACAAAGATTTAAATGGTAAGAGTGTTGATCAACGTCTATACAGAGGTATGATTGGCTCCTTACTTTATCTAACTGCAAGTAGACCAGACATTATGTTTTCAGTTTGTTTATGTGCACGATATCAGGCAGATCCTAAAGTTTCACATCTAACTGCCGTAAAACAGATTATTAGATATGTTAAGTATACTTCTGATTTTGGTTTATTTTATCCTAAAACAAACACATTTGATTTATTATCATATAGTGATGCAGATTTTGCTGGTTGCAAATCAGATCGTAAAAGTACTAGTGGTACATGTCACTTTTTAGGACATGCCTTAGTTTCCTGGTTTAGCAAAAAGCAAAACTCTGTTTCATTATCTACAACCGTGGCAGAATATATTGCGCTGGTTTAGCATGTGCTCAAATTTTATGGATGAAACAAACTATTTCGGACTATGGTATTAATTGTTCCACATGCCCTATTATGTGTGATAATACCAGTGCTATTAATTTATCTAAAAATCATGTGCATCATTCACGTACAAAACATATTGATGTACGTCATCATTTTTTAGATGATCATGTTCAGAAAGGTGATATTGTTTTAAAATTTATTTCTACTGAATATCAAGTTGCAGATATTTTGACTAAGCCTTTGAAGGAAGAAACTTTTCTCAAGCTTAGAAGAAATCTGGGCATTATTAGTGCATCAGAATTTGATTTATGAATGTATTCATTTATTTTTGTTTTTTGTGAATTTTTCTATAATTTTTTGGTTACTATTTATTTTTGGCAAGCCACCAAATTTCGTAGCATGCCAAATTTAATTTTTTTTCTCTGTTCTCCGTTTTGTGACTACTTTGATCCCTGGAATTCGGATTTTTTTTAAAAAACACTTCTCATATATTTTATTCTCAAAATCAGAATTCGTATCAAAATTCTTACCCGGTGTCTTCCACTTTGTCTCTCTCATGCCACATGGATACTTCTCCTTTGTCTTTTCCAATATCCTCTGCTTTTCACGTTGAACAAAGCCCTGACATTCGTTTTCATCTTAGAACTTTCCATTTGTACTCACTTCTTCCAAAAACTGTACTTCATGTTGACTTGGAATAAGACTTCACAAAAACCCTACGGATTCTGACATTTCTGAACACTACAGGTTCTTATTTGGTTTTCTTCTGTCATTGGACAAACTATTGCATTGTTTTGGAACTGACAACTTCTACCGTTCCCTCTATTTATTTTATTACTTCTACATTGGTTCTCTACATTTTTAAAGACCACCAACCGTCTTTTGCTTTTATTTTAAATAAGGTCGTGTCACTTCTCTTGTCAGTTCTGGTTCTTTGACTAAGTTAAACAATATTTTTTAAGGCCTCTCATTGTCTTGGAATTTGCACTTACATTTAATGTTTTTGGAGTTTGCATTCTGAGAAAGGATTTTGGCTATCTTTATCTTCTATTCGTATGATTCTCTGACCACACAAGTTTTTCTCAATATTAAAATAATGCCCCACTCATTCTGACAACACAAGTTTCTTAGTGGTTGTTTTTCATCAAATTTTTTTTAAACTTCACACTCTTTATTATTTTATTCCCTTTGCATGACGACTCAACATTTAATTTTTTATCTTGTAACTTGTTCCAAGAAACCACCTGGTTCTCTACCCAAGTTATTTCGGCCTATTCCTTACGGCATGACATGGGAATTTTACCTTCTTTGATTTTTTAATGTTTTTTATCACCTTTATTTAATATTTATTTAAACACAAAAGCACTCCCTGACATGGTTTTCTTTCGGCTTGACATGTCTTTCCTTCCCAATGCGCATAGGGCCTCTACAATATATTTTTTAATCTTTCTTTTTACAGACTTTTTAAGTCTCCTCTTAACTGTTTACTCTTCTTATCTTATTATATACATATATACGGTTCTTTCTCCCAACGTGTCTTTTTGTTTTGAAACCAACGGGTACACGCTTCATACAACCGCCGCTTCTTCTCCTTCCCGTCTGTTCGGTTTGTGTTTTTTGAATATTTCCGTTGTTCAACCTTCTTTCAGTTTTTAGCAACTGCTTCCACTCCCTATAATGGCAACCGATCGGTCTCCCCTTTCTTCTATTTATTTCTTTCACATCCTCTTCTCTATTTCCCATTCTCTGTTTCTTTTTTTTTTCTCTATCATTTCTTCTCTCAGATTTCCCATGGCCGAACCAACATCTCCTCCCATTTCCGATCGCTTTCGTTCGACGGTCGCCAGAGATCACTTCTTTTCCAGGCTCTTCCCTATCCCGCTGCGACAAGAAGATTCACGCATCCACGAATGACGTCTCTCCATCGCGCGAGACAACCGCTGTTCTTCTCCGTCGCCTTTCTGACAAAGTTTCCGATGGTTTCGCTGGTATACAGACGCACATGAGTTCCTACGATGCGACCCTGAAACATTCCGCCAAAGTTCTGGATCATATTCAAGTTAACCAATCCGAACTTCGTTCCGACTTGAAAGCCAACAATATACTCCCAAATAGTCGCACTCGCACCCGCCGTTCTTCTCCTGGGTCGTCATCCTATCATCCTTGACTTTGCTTGCTTGTTCACTTTGGTCTTTTGGTTCTCTGTTTCATTCGGTTCCTTCTATCCTTGACTCCCTGTGTGTCGTATGGTTCTCTTGGCTAATGCTTATTGCCCCACAGACCTTTGGTTGGGCTTCGTTTTGCTTTAATCATGGTCTCCCTAAGCCTGGTGGTTCGACTCTTTTACTGCTGTTAGTTTATTTTGCATGGCTGTTTGGTTTTATGTCCTTTTGCTTTGTGACGATGTTGGTTCGTGCGTTAATGGGTTGACTAAGTTGTACTTGTTCAATGTATCTTGGCAGTTTCTTGTTCTCACTATGTACCCCAGTTTGTTTAAGTTAATGTCGTTCATGGTTAATGAATATAAGTTTCTTTCGTATATATCACTCTCTGCGATTGTTTCTACATGGCCTACGACGTACACACCAATACTTCCACACATTTAATAAACTTTCACACACATGCCCTATTATTTGTCACAAAATTAACATTCTGTGCATCTTGTAAGTTTATTATTTCCCTCACCTTCCATTTTTTTACAGCTCCATTTTTCCGCTATCACAACTTGGCATGCTACCAATTATTCTAGCCTGCCAATTTTTATTTTCCGCTTTTTGTCGATGACAAAGGGGGAGAAATATGCATATATTCAGGGGGGTCTATATGAATATACTCAAGGGGAGTAACATCAGTAACATTACATATCAACATCACATTTGTTCATGTTAATACATATTATTACATTAAAACTTATTAACACTTGTTAACTCACATTTTTTACTTCATTATTTGCATCATCAAAAAGGGGGAGAATGTTGGAACTTGGTATTTTCCATCCTCTCTTCCATAAGGTTTTGATGTGACAAATCATTATATTTCATGTTACTAACTTTATCTATGCAGATGTACAGCTACAACACAAATTCATTTACATCTCGCATATGATCAAAGTACAAGGAAACTCTGCAAAAACAGTGTTGCTACTCAAAATTATGTATGCAACACGTATCTACGGAATGATGTAATTTTTACTTTTTAGATAGCTTCAGGGCCTTGGTTATATCATATAATATATCCATAAAGCTCAAATCTACATCATCTCCTAACTCATTTTGATCCTAAGTCAAAATTCGTATTTTTAAGTATTAGCCTATTAGGATTTTTCCTAGCCTACCAAAACAGTTATATTTTGACTTGATACTTTCAGACAAGGATCTATCCGTTGTCTATTCCACGTCACCAAAATTTTGTGACCGCTTGTTACCGTTTCAAAATTGGCAGGCTACGAATTTTCCTAGCATGCCAAAATGCTTTTGGGACTGAAATTTTCCAGAACAGTTTCTGACCGTTCTCCAACGTTCCTCTCAGTTTCTGAACGTTGTGCAACGTCTCTTTTAGAGCTGTTCACAACCGTTTCTAAAACCTATAAAAGGAGGGGTACCCCCTCTCATTTTCCACACACTTTCCTTCTCTAAAATTCTGATTTTGTTGAAAGCAAGTCATTTATTTTCTTAAGCAATTCAGCCATTAATTGTTCTTTTCTTATTTGTAAGAAGAAATCATTAGATTTCTCTCTTCGTTTAAGAACGGAAGAACTTGGATTTTCAACATCACTTTTGGAAAGTTGTTTGTGTTCATAATTGCAAGAAGAAATCAATAGATCTCTCTCTTCTTTTATGAACCAGAGAACTTCAAGTGTTGCACTTCATTACATATCTTTTACATCTTGAAGTTCATCTTCTAAACACCATCCTTGAATTCATTCTCTGAAATTTATACCAAGGCTATAGGTGTTTTTTCTATTTCTTATTTAACAGGTTTGAATCTCTGTTTAGAGATTGTACAAAGTTTGGGACACGGGGAGTGTCGCCATTTTTGTAAGTTCGTGCTTGCGGGGCAAGTGATTATAGTGGATTGAAAATCTCTACGGGGTAGAGGACTGGAGTAGGATCACAAGGATCCGAACCAGGATAAATCTATGTGTTTGCGATTGATTTAATTTCAGTACTTGTCATTTTATTTTTGTGCCATCTTTGCAAATATTACTAACATCTTATTTGCGACAATTTTTTAATATACACTATTCACCCCCCTCTAGTGTATTGATCCTTACAGGCTAAAATTACACGGCACTGGGTATGGTTGCACGGTCCCTTCGGTGCTGACTACATAATCCTTCCGAGCCCCGCTCGGACACACATAGGACCGACACACGAGGACTGGCTTCCGGCGATGAATCTCCTGATCCCCGCCGCCTACGTGCTTGAGGCCGAGGAGGCTGAGCAGGCACACCCTGCACCCGTAGACCCTATGATCCCTAAGCCTGAGCCTGCACTTTCTGCCGATCCCGACACCTCTGTCCACACTTCTGCCGGTGTCGGGAGTACGCTTGTTGAGTCGTCCTCCACTTCCACCACGTCTACCACCACCCCCACTACTGTTGTGCCCATGTCGGTTGAGCCCCTCACCTCTTTTCTACCCGAGCGTCCACCCACCATACTTGAGAGCGGCGAGTCTTCCTTCGCTTCTGTCGTGGAGACCCTTTCCACTTTGATCTCCGCTGGGATATCACCTTTTGTTCCATTCACTTCCTCCCCAGCGGTCGACCTTTCTGCCTCCACGGCAGCTGTCCTATCCGAGAGTGTCGTGACGTCTGTTCCCACGTCTGTGTCACTGACCTCTCTTGCCGCCTCGTCACCAATTTTGTCTTCCACTTCCACTGCTGCTGCTTCCACCTCACACCAGCCCGTGTCCCAGCCTCGCACTGAGGCTGGGCCTCCACTAGTGAGCACAGCCCCCTTTCCACACATGCCTGCTGGCCCGATTGTTTACACCGCCCGGGTCTGACAGCCCCGACCTGCTCAGCCTAGACCAGTCCGTCCATCCGCTCCACCACCCACTGACGCCTTAGTTCAGAGCGTTCGTGCTCTTGAGGGGGCGATGAGTGGACTCAGGGGTGATTTTAGGGCTCTGTCTTCCATAGTCACCGCCATGCAGCACCGCCTCGAGCTACTTCCCGGCATTCACTTTTGCCTGACCCAGATTCTTGAGCGACTGCCACGACCACCACCCACCCAGCAGACTGTTCCACGACCACCACCCCCACCACCACCCACCCAGCAGACTGTTACCCAGCCACCACCACCTCCTCCTCCACCTCCGCCTCAGGACGGAGATGGCACAGCACCACCAGCTTAGGCACACCCTTGATGCCATTGATATTTCTGCCGTTATACTGCCCATTCTCTGCTTGGTCCTGCTGATTTTTGCCCACCCCTCCTCCCCTCACTATTTATGTCCACATTATGATCATATCATTATATATCCTTTTTCGGGAGTGAGGGAGAGTATTTTTGGTGACACACACATATCTGCATCACTCTTATCCTTGCATGCATCACATCTGCATCATATTTTCATTTTGTTATTTTTATTTCTTTTTATCATGCATGCATACCCACCCCCCTCCCATTACACGTCTCTCGGTGTGCCACACTTCGCACATTGAGGACACTATGCACTTTAGCTTGGGGGAGTGAGTTCTCACGCTTTCCGCTTTATTATTAGTTTTTCCACGTTTTTTCCACTTTTGCACCCATTTTTCATCACTTTTTCATTTTTTTACCATGCATCAAGTTTTTCTTATTCTCTTTGTGTGCTGCATTGTAAATAGTTTTTATTTTTCTTTTGTCTTTATTTCTTTCATCTCCTGCTAGAGATGACTTTTCTGTGATGACGACGACGTGGTGTTAGCTTTTCTCTATATGCATAATATATTTGTCGTGTCATAGTTTTTTATTTCTGATATCATATGCTATGCTCTGCTTTGCATTTAGAAATGGTAACTCACTCTCTTTTGCTGTATGAAAATGGATGAAATTCTATTATTAGCTGATGTCTGATGATTCATATGTATGCTATCGTAGAAAACACACCAAGATTCACGCATTGATGCTTATATCTGGAGTACTGCTTTCTTTTCTCATATCACTTCTTATTGCATGATTTGTACGCTTCACTTCAGGTTGATTGAATGTTTGCTAGCATTGATAAATCTGGATTAGTTTACTTTTTGAGATCAAACTGAGTAGATTAGATTACCCTGCTGAAGTTGTCATGCACGTCCTATAGAGTGAACTGAGAGATACATTTATTTCTTTCTCCACATATCTTGAACATAATTTCTCTATTTTATATTCATTGGTGAATCTCCCCTTAGCAATTCTATTATTGGCATCCCCCGTTATTATATCACATGCTCCAAATTCCCCAAAACCCAAAGAAAAAAAATACTTTTATATCCTTCTCTTTGATTTGGGATCATTTGTGTATATATTGTAATGAAAAAAAAGAGAGAAAAAGAAAAAGATTTGAGAATAAAAGAAGTTCGAGAACGATCCCATCTCATATCCTTTCTCTCTTTCTTCCCTCTTTTGCTTTTATTTTTGTTTTCTTTGACTTTTGGAGCTTCATAGGAAATGGGGAGGTAAATATTGTTTTGTATATGCCACCACGCTTATGGATAAGCTTGGAGGAGAGAATCCAATGATGTGTGAGAGAGTGACTACCTGACGGTGCATGACAACCTAGGCTAAGTAATATTTTATACTCGGTGAGATTGCTAAAGTTTCACGAAATCCAGAAATCTACGCTTAGCATTCATTTCATGAAAACCACACTTTTTCTATTCTTACTACTCTATCGTGTGATATCTCTTATACTCCTTATAGAAAGCATTCAATTGAAAAGTGTGTGATCTACGATATTGTATACCGCTTTAGATGCTTCAGACGATGCTAATCTTAGAATTATTCCATTTTTCATGCTATATTGATATTCTTGGGTTTTTTATTTCAAATGCACCATTATACTATGATAACAAAATAAAAGTCTTTGACATGTGTTTTATATTCGATGCATGCTATATAAGTAAGCAAAACCCACGTCCTGAGAAAAATGATCTAGCAACTTCCCTCTTCGTTTTCTACTTTGTTTTTAATTTTTCATTTTCCGCCTTTCCATCGTTTTTATTTTATCTTTATCCACCGGGTTTGCTTTTTACTCATCTTCCTCGAGGACGAGTAAGAGGTAAGCTTGGGGGATTTTGATCACTCCGTATTTTACACCTTTTTTCTGCATGTTTGCATGCCATTTAGATCGCTCAAATCGTGTTTTTCACGTTTATTCGACAATATTGCGATGCTTTTCACGATTTGTTGTTTTTGTCATATTTCAGGAGATTTGGAGCGATTTGGAGTGATTCTGAGATGCACCCACTCCGGAGTGTCACCGACGACTCTCTTGAGGGGTATTCTGCGATTGGAGAGGAGTGGAAGAAGAAAGAACATCTTAGGAGCGACGAGGAGGGAAAATTACGAAGAATGGCCATTTTCAGCATGCCACTCGGCCGAGTGAAGGAGTCACTCGGCCGAGCATAGACAGCCCACTCGGCCGGCCAGATCGGACACGCAACAGAGCTGATATCAGCGTGCACTCGGCCGAGTATCGCCATACCACTCGGCCGAGCACCGAGTCATCCCTCGCCCGAGTGGAGCCAATACGACGGCAACCAAAAATATCCAACTCTCTGGAATCCGTCAGTCAGCCCCAAAGACCAACTCGGCCGAGTGACGAACGACCGTCCGCCCGAGTGAAGAACGCCCATCGCCCGAGTGAAGAAAAGTCACTCGGCCGAGTGACTCCCGAGGAGACGACCCCCAAGACCCCCAACTCTCTGGAATCTGTCAGGGTATCTCACTCGGCAGAGTGACATTTGTCACTCGGCCGAGTGAGCCGCGCTGACTGTAGCGTAAACTGCGATTTTGAGGCTGCGCAGGGGCATTTTCGTCAGGATTTTTTGGACGAATTTGGGGGGTATTTAATCCCAGTTTTTAACCTAGTTTAGAGGGCTTTTTCAGAACTTTTTGCAGCCTTTTTTAGATTACTTTTTAGGAATTAGATTTAGCTTTTAGGGAGGAGAGAAAAGTGTTGATTTGTTGGATGCTCTTTTGTCCTTCATTGGTTTGTCTCTCTCTCCCTCAAAAACTCCATTTTTATTGATATTTTGAATATTGCTATGAATTCTATTGATTTTGATCGTGAATTTTTATTGCATTCCATTATGAATTGTGAGTAGTTCTATCGTCTTAGGGCGTAGGGATGAACCCTACGAGCCCAATTTCTAATTTGTGAGGAATTGGTGAAATTATTGCTAGAATTGATTAGGGTTAGTTTGGGATTGATTTAATACGAATAGCTAGGGATTCATACCGATTGGGATTTGCAAGAGATTGGATCCCAACTCGATAGGAAGCCCTAGAAATTTGAATTGGGTTGCAATTGAATTTCTCCGGAATCTGTTTGCAAGAGATTGGACTGAAACTAGGGCTTTCGATTGTAATTCTATACCAATACCCGTTTGCAAGAGATTGGACGGGTAGGAACTATCCCAACCTATGTCGTAGCTCGAGTTTGCACGAGAGTGGGCTCGAGATACGATTGAACGATGATGTTGTTCTTCACGCTAGTTTACCTAGGTTAGGGTTTGCAAGAGATTAGGCCCTACCCTAGGTTTGCTATAGACCAGCAATAGCACGAGAGCGTGAGCTTGGTTCTACATTTAGTTGCAACTAGTTCATCCGAATTTCAAGTCTAGCAATTGCAAAATCTACGAATCACTATGATGAGATACGGCAAGTAGCGGGGATTCCCTATCCCTAGACGTCTTTATTAATTTGTTATTTCTTTCGTATAATTGAACGACTGTGACCACATTACTGCGAACGTTTCTCTACCATTCTTATAGCCAGGTTGATTGAAGAAGACACTGTCATTAGGCCTCCCTGTGTTCGATACCCGCTCGCCACTACACCATACGCTTGCGGTAAGACTAGCGAGTCGCGTGCCTGGGACGTGTATCCAGGCTCCGATCAGTGCACTCGGGTGCACGAGAATAATTGAAGTCACAAAAGAGTTTGTGACATTAAGTCTATATTAAATGGAATTTAATAAATGTTGCAAAATGTTTGCGATTTTACCATTTGTGGAATGCGATAAGGGATTGTCGCATATGATGCGAAATGGTTGAAAATATATTGTAAAATTTTACAAGAATATTTTACATAACAAAAGGCATAAAATGGGTACATGGCTTCTTGGGATAGTCCCATTTGAACCCTGCTTTCCAATGGATCTGAAATCGACTCAAATCAGAGCTGTAAAGCTCAAGAAATAACCCAAAAGGCCAGAACTGTGCTTTTGGCCCAGCCCTGCCCGATGGGCGGGTCCAAACCGCTAAGCGGGCTGAACCCACCCGCAAAGGGGGTCTGCCCGCGGGCGGGTCAAGCCCGCTAGGCGGGCGGGACCCACCTGCTGATGCCGGCAGGTCAATCCCGCCTGGGCGGGCGGGGGCTCGAGCCCGCCTGCCCAGCGGTCAGGTCAGACTCGCCCGCCCAGCGTGGGAGGTCGCCGGCTTCAAACTGGGCACCCCTTTGGGCGTGCCCAGTAAGTAGGTAGCCACCATCTGCGGGCACATAGTCCAGAAACCCTAAGGGGGTTATGACGGCTGTGATTTTAACCAATTCGTGACTTTTTGCTCAACTTTGAGCAATTGTTTGAGAGGTCAAACGAAGCTGGATTGGTGCGTCGTTTGTTTCTATGCATTCACCGTTCATAGCTCTTCGAATTGATAGGTTGTATCACTTCTAGAGCTCAACGGTGAGGGAGAGAAAATTGGTTGAAGTTGAGCCTTAGTATAAGGCAAAACTAATTCTAATTTCCCCCTTAATTTAATTAATCCAACATTGCTCGTGAGACGAGCAAGGGGTCCAGCCTCCTATATAAATAGGGACTGACACCCCTTGGAAAAATTACACCAAGTCTCTGAATCGAGTATCTCCGAAAAGTTTTGAGCGTGCTGGATTCAAGACAAAACTTATTCTCTCCTCCTCAATTCTTCTGTTCCTCCGTTTGCATCTTAGCAATACGAGGAGGAGGATTGGATTTGATCCAAAGTCTTTGATGTGGATCACACTCATGTGAAACTTTCTTCGACGGGTTATTGGCTCGAAGGCACGGTGTCGGCTTGCATCGGGTGGACCAGTTCGAAGGTGCGAAGGCGGCTAGCTTCGGGGAGCCAAAAGCTGTTGCTGAAAACGACGCTTTATTTTCTGCGGAAGCAAAGTTCCAGGTATGTTCTTTAATGCTTTTAATTTATATTGTTGCAGCAGTTTATATCTATTTTGGGGCTGGTCAGACCCACCCTAAGATAGTAAAGATCTTGGCTAGGGTCTTTAATATTCTTAGGGTGTTTTATTAAATAGTTTAATAATTCGATTTTTCCACTATTGTTTATATTTCTATCGCCCATCCGATATATGACGAGCATAGATTTATGCCCTAAGGGTCGCTCAAAACCCAACAACATCTTCACCATTTTCGACGGAGGAAGCAATCTCCCTTCAAACACTTTGCCATTCTTTGCTCTTGACTTCCTTGCTATAAACCATGTCAAACGTCGTCAATCCCCGACTGCACCCAGACCCAGATACCGTCGATGCTTCCAGGATCATTGACCTCCATATCCAAGGAGGAAAGATTACCCAGGAGGAGTGGTAGCATCTCAGATCAGGAGAGTTTATACACACGACATGCCCGTCAAAACTACATCATATCTTGGAGAGGTACATTGTCCCTCCAATAGTGGGTCTGATGCTCCCCCAAGAATTGAAAGGGACCCATGATTCTCCTCCCCTTGGTGATATCACACTGAGCACTATGCACCTAGAGATAGGACTTCGTCCGTTCAACCAAATGGTTTGGTAGTTCCTGTAACTTTCTAATTTGATGATGTGCCAGTTTGCATCGAATAGCTTCATGGCCATGATCGCCTCGGCCACAATGTTCATTACCCAGGGGAAATGGTGGATATCCGTTGAGTTCATGCTTGTCGTGTTTGAGCTGAAGAAGATCTTGGACAACCAATACTATTACAACTGTCGAACCAGGATTTTGAGGATCTTCAAAGAGAAACCATAGTCAAACAAACACTGGAAGGAAAAAAGTTTTGGGTCATTGGAGGTTGGGAGAACTTTGAGGATGCCCACATTCCTTCCAACGAGTGGGTGTCAGGGAAGTTTGGATGGCCCTGCAAGTGGGAGCCCGACCTCCTTTTGAGGATGGCCAAGAAGCATGAATTAGTTTGGCTAGTGTAGATGGCTGCCCAACCTCCTAATGTTAGGTTCTGCGACGTGCTGCTGTCAGAGGAAGCGATCAATGCATTGCAGGTCATGCATGCAGAGAAGGACTGTGAGATCTGTAAGGCTCTTACTAGGGAGGACTAGCCTAGAGGTCAATGTTATCATTTTAAATTACCACAATCGCATGGTGTAGTTGTAGCTTACGGGTCAAACATAGGGAGGCAGTGGTATGAGTACCGACTAATTATATACCTAATTAGCTATGTGAATGGTAACAAAGATGAGATAATTACACTAAAAATATTAGAAGAACAAAAATGTGCCAGGGCTAAGCATCATCGATAATGCAGGTTACTCGTGGGATCGATCTAACTTCTCGTTCTAAGAGAGTATGCCATCTATGATGGTTAAATCTCAATAGCCATTCTCTACCCCAATGGTTCTTCGGTGATAGAGGGAACGAGGGACAAAGTTTGGATCCCTATCAGAGGTCCGATGGTTCGTTGGTAGCTACGGTATAGGTAGTTCTAATGAGTGTGCCCGATGGTTTGTCGGCACCTAGCCTTAGGAAGTCAACACTTTATTGAAGGCGTCAAACCAAATCTCGATGGTTCGTCGATGATTTAGGATATGAATCCACCAATGGTACGAATTGATGTGGAAACACATCCAAACTATGCCCTAGCAATAACCTAATAGAATGATCTTTGGGACGATCAACCCACAATGAGTAATCTACGTTAGGGTTTAGCTTCACCCTGGGTACAAAAATCTACTCGCTAAGCAGAGTAATAAATATCAAATAGAGCATAAATGAAAACATCACAAATAAGCACAGGAGAGGAATCAAGAACAATAGAAAGTACAATAGAATAAAATCTAAATCTATAATCACATATAAAAATGAGTAATGGAAAGTCTTACAAAAATAGCCCCCAAAGGGGGGAGAAACCATAAGAAAAATGCAAGATAAAAAGCTGGATCCCCTCTCAATCATACTCACACTCTATTTATAGTTTTAAAAAAATTTGGGGGTGCACGGTCGTGTCGCAAATCGACACGGCCATATAGCGACAAAAAACGAGGGCAAGTGGCTGTCGCTGCTTCGAGCACGACCGTGCTGCTTTTTGGCACGACCGTGTCATGCGGTCTTCAAGCCTCCAGGCACACGACACGGTCGTGTGAGCAGACTTCGTTCTGTCTTTAATTGAACACGATCATGTGGTGAAGCCACACGGCTGTGTCGCCAATCTTCATTCTGTCTGAATTTCAACACGGCCGTGTCATGTAGCCACACGACCATGTCATGTAGCCACACGACCGTGTTACTGATGATGTGACTTCTTTCTTGGGCTAATAAGATGACACGGCTGTTTGTTTACACACACGGTTGTGTTGCCTGCTCTTTGGTCCTTTTCTTCTTCTTTTGACCTCTGATCATCGTCGTTCTTCGTCGTCTTCTCTACCATGCTTCTCCTATCACCAAATTACATCGATTTACACATGAATTCCCTGAAATACACTAAAGACATCCCCGAAGCATCAAATGGATAAATATGGGTAAAAACGGGTAAAATAACGAGAATGATATAAAATAAACGTGGAAAATGTGAGGCTGAAAGGGTGGAAAAAATGTGTATAAAATACGCATACCAAATTCCCCCAAGCTAAAGTCTTGCTCGTCCCCGAGCAAGATAAGACATGAAGTGCGGAGAGGAATTTGCTAAGGAAATCCAAAGATCACCCTCTCTAAACCAACCATGCGTGCAAACCACATAAACGACAAAATTAGAGCTTATTCATACCATGTGACACTCTAGCTACCTAGCATAGCGCGTGACTTGTGGATATAGGTCTCCAACACAATCTCAAGCTTAACGCGTATCCCCATGAGAATACTAAACCACGGAAAATCCACCTAATAGGCTTAAGATTGGAAGAGTTCAACAGATGTTTTACACAAGCAAAGGCATAAACCAAAAGTGTGTCATAGGGACTCAACATTCTAAGATTGGCTCAAGATAAGCTACTTCCTCCTAAACTATGGTGGTAGACATGCATATTACATATTCTTCATATTTACACGGAACCTAGGTGATTCTTGTAGTGGGATTTCAGTCAAGGACTCCGACCCAGACGAGTCTAGGGCGTTAGGTCAAAATGGACCCCTCGGGCCTACTCTCCCAAATCAACTAAGTTTGATTATTTTTATTTAGCGCACTCCCCCAAATCTTCATCATTCGGCGCGAACCTCCAATGCTTCCTGAGGCACAGAGACCCGACTACTTGGTGGGACTGGAAGAACGATGCACTTATTATTATTATTCTCTTTTTTGTATTCAATAGCAAATATTTTTTGAAGCATGTCAAACCGCCACATCTTTAGAGGGAATCACAATATATCTAAGGCTAATCCCATTCAAGCTAAGGCCTACTCTACCCAATTGGTGAAACCTATACTTGTGTGATTTAAAGGTTGAATAGTAACCGATCTATCCTATTGGGAATTAAATGGAGATCTAGTGCTCACTCACGGAGAGGGAGTTAAAAGTGGGTTCGTGTGTGAGACGAGAAAAAGTCTTGCCATGAAAGCAAAGAGATTGTGTGTACAGAATAATTCTAATTAAGTGCCTAGGTGGAATTACACGCGAGTGTGGTTCTTCCTTAATGGATCATTTCTTCAGAAATGTGCATAATAATGGTGGAAAGAAAAATAAATGGGAGAGACACTAACTCCTTATAAATAGGAGAGACGAATCCTCTCTTGGTCATTACTCTCTTCGCACGCTTCAAGTGTCACACAACCAAAGACCTTTCGACAATCCTTGCCTCGAAGCTAGGTCAGGGATCTAAGTGACACCGTTCTTGTACAGGTTCGTACAATGAAATCAAGTCTAAGGACCAACTTACCAATCATCATTGAGATTTATCACTGATATATTAGTTAATGTTAACCATATGATCACTCTCGTTGGATCGCTCAGTTAACTCATTCTCCAATGAGCACATGTGTATCGTCTCCGACTTCGCCAAGTCGAATGACCATGAGATCATCGTCACCACTCCATGGTGAAGACAAAGACACAATGGTATGTCCGATGTATCGATATCCTTGTCTCAAAACATCTACAATCACGAACAATTTTTGACTTATGCTACAAACGGTCAAGCAATTCTCCATGATTGAGATCCTCATCTCGATACTTGTTTGACCTCGCATCAAGTCTCAGGACTTTACCTAAGTTCTAATGTTGACTACATTATTATTTACTTAGGTAAATTCTTGCCAAACAGCTTACTGTTATTTCGAACAAGATGTTTGTACATATTCACATAAATAAATTACCTCGAGGGCATACACATTTATCAACAAGTCACTCCGTTGAAAAAATCATTGCTTAGTTATTTCTGTGATTTGGATTGGTTGATCTTGTGCTTTGATTTTTAATTTGTGGATACACCCTATTCCCCCCTAGGGTGAGTTTTTCAATTGGTATCAGTGCGGGATTTATTTGAAATCAAAGTCTAGTGAAATTTTGATCCTCATGACACAAATTCCCTATGCCTATTCCATAGGCCGTAATAACCAAAAAGAAGGTATTCGTATTTACGATCACCTTTATTTGATGGCACTAACTATAGTTATTAGAAACAAAGGATGTCCGTCCACATCAATGACATTGACATGGCCTTGTGGAAAATCATTAATGAAGGCTTCACCCTAGTTGATAAACCTACACCAAAGCAATACAATGAAAATGAACGATTAGTGATATTAAATGCTAAGGCCATGAGCATCTTGTTTTATGGTCTTAATAAAGTTGAATACAGTCGTATTTGCTTGTATGCCACAGCGAAAGAGATTTTGACTAGGTTAGTGGTGACCCATGAAGGGACATTCGAAGTAAAAAAGACTTGTATTCGTATGTTGCTACAAAAGTATGAGAAATTTTCTATGCTTCCTAATGAAGATATTAACTCTATGTTCGTGGGAAAATTTCATAGGAAGACTTGGTGGGAAAATTCTTATACTCACTCTCCAGAGATTGAATACAGAAGATAACGGTAATAGAGGAAGTGCACAGTCTAGCATCCATTAATTTCGAACAACTCATGGAAAAGTTAATGGCATACAAAGTGCAAATGAAGATGTTGAGCAATGAATCACCCAAAAAGGAGGAGAAGGCTCCTAAGGTGGAAGAGAGTGAAAGAACCTTGCTTTTAAGGCAATCAAGTGGCTCAACGACATAGATGAAATGAAGATGAAGAGATTTCTCTTGTAGTCAAAGAATTCTCGAACTTCTTATGCAACAACAAGAGAAGAACTAGAAATATATGGAGAAGTAAGAAGAAGGATGAAGATGACAAGGAAAGCTCTACTCCACGGTGATTTAGGTGTAATAAACAAGGACACTTGAAGGCGGATTGTCCTCTTCTGAAGGGCAAAGGAAAGAAGAAGATTGGTGACGGAGAAAAGAAGCCAACAAAGCGAGGAATGGTGGTGGCATGGGGCGATAGCAATGCCGAAGAACTTTTCGATGACGATGCTTCTGACGACAATGAAACTTGCTTCATGGCGGGTAGATCAAATGTAAAATATAAGCCTACCAAGTCAAATTTTGATGAAGGAAAATTTCAAATAAGTGAAGACATGTTTTCAGACATGGAAGAAGCTTATGAATACCTAGTTGAACTCTTTAGGAAAATAGCTCCTAGATATGTTATGCTAAGAAAATCACGAGACACCCTAAAAGAAGAACTAGGAAGTGTGATAAATGAGAGAGGTGAACTTTTTGCTAAGTGGAAAGGACAAAAATAAATAATTAGTAGATATGATGAAACCAACTTAGAGACCAAGATTCTAGAATTAGAAGAATCTAATAAAAGGTTGGCTATGGTAGAACATGATAACTCAAATTTAGCCAAAGAATTGAAAGAGAAAATTAGCTCTCTTAGTTCTAGTGAATCTGACATAAAAATTTTAAACTAAAATTAGCTAGCTAAGAAGAAAAACTAGAAGAACTTGTAAAAGAAAACTCTAATTTAATAAAACGCAAAAACATAGCTAATGAAGTGGAGACTAATGAAAAAGAGAAAAGATATGAAGCTAGGATACGTGAACTTGAAAACGAAAACCAAAATCTTAGCTCTACGATAAAAAATTTCACTATTAGCCAAGTAAGCTTCAACAATATGATTAATGGGCTTAACGATAATATTAACAAACATGGCCTACGATTTCAAAAGAAGAAAAAACAAACGAAGAAGAAACCTAAAAGGACCATGGAGAAGAATTTTGCTAGATACGTAAGCCCTCCATACTCAAAGTATGATGAAAACATGTTTTCTAATCCTTTACATGCCAATGTTACATGATTTCATTGTAATAGAAAAAGACATGTTATGTATGATTGCTTTACTAGATATTATCCTGAATATTTTATATATGTTCCAAAGCATCTTACTAACAATTTTGGATCCATGATTTAGTTACCAAAAGGTGCATCTTCTATTGTAGGTGCATCTTCAAGCTCCGGATGATAGCTTGCGGTACCTTGATAGTAATTGCTTGAACCAAATGACAGGCAATGAATCCATCTTCACTACGCTATCAAGGAAAGATGGATGGACTGTAACTCTTGGCGATGAGAAGAAATGCAAAATCTTGGACAAAAGTTCTATTGGTAAGCATCCGCTTGTAGTTATTGAAAATGTTAATCGTGTAGATGGTTTAGCACATAAGTTGCTAAGTGTGAATCAACTCTGCTCTATAGGCTTTAAAGTGCACTTTGAAAATGACGAAGTGCATATTTTGAAAGATGATGATATTCTTTTCATAGGCACATCATATAATAACATCTATACTATCAAACTTAGTGATTCAAAAAATCTAAAATGTTTAGTTGCATCACATGAGACTAGTTGGCTATGGCATCGAAGGTTAGGCCATGCCGGTATGAACTTAATCTCAAAGCTTGCTTGTAAGAAACTTATGAGAGGATTACCTCAAATTAGTATTGATAGAGACAAGCTTTACGATGCATGTCAACTAGGAAAACAACATAAAAGTAGTTTCAACCATAAAAATGTTGTCTCTACTACTAAGCCTCTGTAACTAATACATTTGGATTTATTTGGACCTACAAAGGTTGCTAGCTTAGGTGGTATACATTATTGCTTCGTCATTGTCGATGATTTTTCACGATTTACTTGGGTTTATTTCTTAACACATAAACATGAAACTTTTAATGTTTTCAAAATGTTTTGTAAAGAGGTTGAACATGAAAAAGGTTTTTATATAGTCAAAGTTAGGAGTGATCATAGTGGTGAGTTTGTAAATGCTAGCTTTTATGATTTTTGTGTTTCAAAAGGATATTCACATAATTTACCGCCCTGAGGATACCACAACAAAATGGGGTGGTTGAGAGGAAAAACTGTACAATGCAAGAAATAACTAGGACCTTGATTCATAATTATACATTGCCATTGCATTTTTGGGCCGAAGCCATACATACATCTTGCTACATTTTGAATCGTGTGTCAATAAGGCCCATTTTGAAGAAAACACCACATGAGCTTTATAGAGAGTTGACTCCCGACTTTTCACATCTTAAACCATTTGGATGCAAATGTTACATTTTGATAGTAGGCGATAACTTGGATAAATTTGATGCTAAATCCGATGAGGGTATTTTTATTGGGTACTCTCCACATAGCAAATCTTATAAAATGTTCAAAAAAATGACCCTCACTATTCAAGAAACCGTGCTTGTTAAATTTGATGAGGAAAGTGCTATTAACGACTTGTTAAATTTGATGAGGAAAGTGATATTAACGAATCTTCTAGTGTTGCAGAATCTCCTGAAAGTGTAGGTGAACTTGAAGGCTTGGAGGTGAAGACTAGAAATTTCGATGAGTAAATGGACAACAATGATAATGGACAAGGAGAGGAAGAGGAAGCTACTACATCATCACAAGATCTCTCTAAAGATTGGCGCTTTAAGAAGGATCATCCTAAAGACCAAATTCTTATAGACACAACTGAAGGTATACGAACTAGAAGTAGCTCTAATTTGATGGTTAACTTTACTTTTATATCTACTTTAGAACCTAAGAATGTGGATAGTGCTTTGGAATATTCTTATTGGATTATGGCAATGCAGGAGGAATTGTCACAATTTGTGAGGAATCAAGTTTGGGAACTTGTTCACAAACCCAACACCAAACAATCATATGTACTAAATGGGTATTTAGAAACAAACTTGATGAATTGGGCAATGTAATTTAAAATACAGCTAGATTGGTTGTCCAAGGATACAACCAAGAGGAAAGGATTGACTTTGACAAAACCTTTGCTCCCGTCACAAGATTGGAAGCAATTCGGATGCTTTTAGCATTCGCTAGTTTCATGAAATTCAAACTCTACCAAATGGATATCAAAAGTGCTTTCTTGAATGTGGTTTTATCAGAGGAAGTCTATGTCAAACAACCTCCAGGGTTTGAAGACTCCAACCACCCGGATTATGTTTTCAAGCTTAAATGTGATTTATAATGGTTCAAAAAACTCCTAGAGCTTGGTATGAGCGACTAAATAAATTTTTTCTTGAGAACAATTTTTCCATGGAAAGGCGGAAAATCCTTATTTGTTAAACATCAAAATAAAGATATACTAATAGTGCAAATTTATGTTGATGATATTTTTTTTTGTGCGACTAATAACACTCTTTGTGAGGAACTTACCAAGTGTATGTCTAGTGAATTTGAGATGATCTTGATGGGTGAACTCAAATTTATGCTTGGATTGCAAATCAAACAATGTGAGGATAGGATTTTCATCAACCAAGAAAAATATGCAAGAGAATTTGTCACGAAATTCAGCCTTGACAATGCAAAGAAATGCTCTACTTCCATGTCAACAACAACGAATGTAGATAAAGACGAAAAAGGAAAGAAGGTGGACGAGCGCATGTACCAAGGTATGATATGTAGTCTATTATATTTGACATCTAGTAAGCCCGATATAATGTTTAGTGTGTGTGTATGTGCTCGGTTTCAATCATGTCCTTGAGAATCACATCTTTCTTTAGTAAAACGAATTATTCGGTATGTTAAAGGAACTTTAGATTTTGCACTATAGTGCCCTTGTTTCTCATCTTTTGAGCTTGTTGGATATTGTGATGCAGATTTTGCAGGAAATAGGAGCGATCATAAGAGTACTTCAAGCACTTGCCAACTACTAGGTATGTCTCTAGTTTCTTGGTTTTCCAAGAAGCAAAACTCCATAGCATTGAGTACAACCGAAGCCAAATGCATTTCGGTGGGGTTGTTGTTGTGCTCAAATTCTATGGACGAGAAAACCCTCAGATATTACGGTCTTACTTTCCTACCAACAACCATTTGGTGTGATAACAAGAGCACCGTAGACCTATCTAAAAATCTCGCCCTACACTCTAGGACTAAGCATATTGATATTCATCACCACTTTCTTCGTGATCATGTTGACAAGAAAGATATCTTTATAGCTATGTTGATACCGAAAAACAATTAGCAGACATATTCACCAAACCCTTAAATCAAAATCAATTTTACTTCATTCGAGTGGAGTTGGGGATTATGTCACTAATTAAGCAGTAGCACGCTTATCCTTGCACATACACATGCTTAGACATTGTATTTAGCCTCTACACATTGATTATATCTCATGTCATTATAGCCTAGTTCATATATTGTATGTGCATGCATCACCGTCATTAATACTCTCGAATAATGTTGAGCATTTGATATGAACTTTGTTAGGCATCCTAAAAACATTAAAAATGATCATGATAATGGTGTCTCATATGTAAGCACATTCCATATGCTTGAATTGTGAATAATTTAGTGAAATTTGTTAGCATGCCATATTGCTTGATTTTATCTAGTTGATTGGGTTATATAATTTATGTAAATACATGGAGGATGTTTAAACTCTTATGAAATCAAAATATTGATTGTATCTATACTTATTGAAAACATAAATCTCATGGGACAAATTGTGTAATAGAAGCCAAATATATCGATGCCTTCATGCGTCACTATTCCAAGACACCAACATAGCAAGAATGAATAAAATAAGTAATAAAAAAGGAAAAAAGTATTGGCAAAAGAAAAAAGAAAACAAGATGATATACAATATATGCCAAATTCTTTTGATACCGGAGGCTAGTAACCTGATTTAGGGGTTTATTGAGTAATACACACAATGTATGGCAGATAAAGTAACCACTTAGCGCACCTCAATTCAAAAGGAACCGAAATTTAACACCATGGTATCCTATGTTGGGTACCTTCCTATACTTTGCTTAAATAATTCCAAAGGAGATGAATGTTTACAGTATGTTTAGGACGACTCTATGTTTTTGAAATCTAAGATTCTAGCATCAACCTATGATTCATGTACTTTATATGATGATTTCTTCTTAATATTTTCATGTAATAGACGTATGCTTTCATTGATCATGACATTGTTCATAACTTGAGCTTGTGGGGAGAATGCACTCATATGATTTTCATTGTCAATTTCGTGTTTCTTTGATATGATAGCAATAATTCATGTATTATTCTCTACTACTTCAATAATATTGGTGACCTTTTCGTTAGATGGCAAAAGGGGGAGAGTACGAAAAAAATTTAGACATTAAGAATACCGATCCATTGATTAAGGGGGAGAGATAGACATTGAGATGCATAGTTTAAGAGGGAGCTTCTCACATTATTCATGATAGCACATAGGTAAGGGGCTTTGAATGATGATCCATGAACATGTGCACCGTATGAATTGCTCTATATTTTTAATTCTCAATTTTTCTATGGTTGTTTTCCATCATCAAAAGGGGGGAGATTGTTGGCCTAAGTTAGTCCTCTAACTGAAGCCAAAATTTAATTTTGATGATGTCAAACAAGTCATACGGACCTAATTTGTCTATCTAGTGAGTTTCAGGTCAATCAGAGGTCACACGGTGGAGAAACGTGCCAAAACAAGGTTCGCACGACCGTGTGTGTCAGCAACACGGCCGTGCATATCAGAAGTTGAGATATGCAGAAGGACCCAACCCAACAAAACCGTGCTACACATCCGTGTCAAAAAATGATCTCTGGAATCTCAGTATGGGGTTAACACGGTCGTGCATCATGGTCGTGTCAAAGAAACATTTTCTGGAAATTTGTGAATAGTGCCAACACGACCGTGCTGCACGTCCGTGTCGAAAAAATAGTTTCTGGAAATTTTGTGAATTGTGCTAACATGGCCGTGCAGCAGGCCATGTCAACCTGCAGAGTCCATATCAAGCCCTAATTTGCCCGGTTTGACCAGTCAAACGTCCAAGTTGACTGCAATCAATTACGAGGAGTTTTTAATCTTTTGGAAGACCAATTTGAAGAGGAGTTTCCATATAAAAGAGATCTATCAAATCAATGAAGATTGGATTGAAGATTTGAAAGAAGATTTGAAGATCAAAAGTTTCAAATTGAAGAAAACTCCTCATCCCATGTAAAAGAAGATCCATCCTTTGGAGAAAATTATTGAAGCATCTAGCAAAAAACTCCAGCAATTTTTCATCCTTGTTAGTCGGCCTAAATCCTCCATCCATCAAAGCTGCAAGTGCGCGAAGAAGAAGAAGAAGAAGATTTGTAGACGTGGTTTAAAAAGGCGATATCTTTCTCTACAAGCGTCAGAATCAAACACTGATTGTGCCTATGAATTTGTGAGGGACGATCTACATCACGGTGACATCTTTTAGTTTTTAGTTTGGTGTTAGATTATATTTGTGAATAACTTTATTCAAACGATATATTTATGCTTTAACTTTGAAAACAATATCTTGCACGTTGTGATCACTACCCGGAAGTGTGATCAGTTTGTTTTTCTCTTTTTTGTTATAAAAGAGGGTGAAAGCCACAAGGGTTTGGGGTTAGAGTAGATGCCGGAAGCCTAGGCGGGGAGCCACTTCGTTGAAAAAATCATTGCTTGCTTATTTCTGTGATTTGGATTGGTAGATCATGTGCTTTGAGTTTTAATTTGTGCCTATACCCTATTCACCCCTCTCTAAGGGTGTGCTTTTCAGTAGATTTGAACGCCAAACTATCTGCAGCATAGACGATCGTCAGGGGGGACAGATCTGGGTTCTGACACAAATCACCTCTGATGCTTAAGTCAGTATGTGACTCAAAAAAGGCTCGGGGCAGCTGGATCGACCTAAATGGAGATCATCCTCTTGCTGTCACGTCAAGATATGGCGGTAGAAATATAAATGGAAGTAGAGAGAGAGAGAGAGAGTGTGTGTGTGTGTGTGTGTGTGTGTGTGTGAGAGTGAGAGAGAGTTGTCATAGTACCTAGTACTTAGTGTCTCTGGAGCTTGATCCCTCGTCCTACTGATGTTTTGACTATATATAAGTGGAGATGTCCCCCAGTGCCATTGGTGGATAATAACCTTGCAACAATGGTGGAACAATCGCCCCTCAAGAATAGGCATAAATGTTATCCACTTACACCGCCATTATTGGCCCATTATTAACATTCTCTTTAAGGCTCAGAAGCTCAAAGGGTAGAATGTGGCCTGGCTTTAGCTGGGCAGACGGTTAGCCTTTCACGGGGACTTCATGGGCTTGATGGGCCATAAGTCTCCCTTGTGGGTTCCTTTATTCAGGTTAGAATACCCTTCTCCCCCTTCGGGGGCCGGCCCAATGCTGTAATAATGGCCCCCATCACTTGGACTGGGACGAAGTGTCGATTAAGGTTGAGTGATGTGATACCTCATTAATTGGGCACGACAGTCAAAGTGGGAGTATTCGATTTTGAGCGCCAAATCATCCACTCATTTGATTTGGCCATTGCATCAACGCAAGGGTCGGGATACAGATGCATATGGATCACCGACACGTGCCCTCAGATGAGAGGGTCGGTCTTGATCGTGGTAGGATACCTTACCACATAAGTAAGGAGAAAAGGTGGAGATGAGGGAAACGTTACTATGTGAGCATTCATAGAGAAACCCTTTGCCTCTCATTCGAAGGTTCTCTCCATGGCTTCCCCTTCAACATCGACAGAACAATATGAAGAAATGGAGAGAGAACAACTGGCTTTGTCTCAGATGGAAGATCCCTCAGAAGCAGCCGACATATTAACAGAAGTTGATCCTTAGGAGCAGCTTGCGAGGAAAGGGGATAACTTGGCCATAATTCCCTCAAGGTGGGGGCATCGATGTTATGTGAGGGCAGAGGACATCCTGTCGTGCCTGATGTAGTCACCAACCAAGCCTTCAAAGTGCCGGACGACCAACTTCACGTGCTGCAGAAGAGTTATCTTTGATACCCTTATTATATTTGAATTCCTTGTCAGAACGAAAGAGTTTGCTTCACCGGGGAGTGCGAAGTAGGTGTGTACACAAAAGCCTTCCATCAAGGGCTCCGCTTCTCTATGCACCCCTTCATTCTTGAGGGGTTAAATGCCAAAAGGATATTGACACATCAGATAGACCATTATGTCTTTGTCTTCACCATGGATTGGTGACGATGATCTCATAGTCGTTCAACTTGGTGAAGTCAGAGACGAGACACATGTGCTCATTAGAGAATGAGTTTACTGAACGATTCAACGAGAGTTATCACATGATTAACATAAACTCATCTATGAATGATATCTCTCAGTGATGAAAGGCAAGTTGGTCCTTAGACTTGATTTCATTGTACAAAACTGTACGTGAACGGTATTACTTAGTCTCTGACCTAGCTTCAAGGCAGGGCCTGTCGAAAGGTCATTAGTTGGGTTGCACTTGAAGCGTGCGAGGAGAGTAATGACCAAGAGAGGATTCGTCTCTCTCATTTTTGGAGAGTTAGTGTCGCTTGTGTTAGTTCGGCCTTTAGTAAAAACTTTGGCCAAAGTATGTTAGAAGAAGTCCAACATTAATAAACTAAAGACCGATGGAGACTAACCGATTTCAAGCTATTAGGGTTGACAGTTGACCATACCATAGGCTTGGCTAAGCGATAATTATGACGAATGTACTAAAACTGTGGCATTCATCACAGACACAGTCAGGGTGGTCCGACAATACTCATGTCAATGGGCTAACCACATAATGATGATACGGAAACAGGGACGGCACCTGGTGCTCGTGTTCACTGCCACCTGGGGTTTCGAGCCCCCTTTAATAAGGTCAGGCTGTAGGGACTCGCATAGAATGGGACATTCGTCAAGTAATAGGTAGGAGAAGGGAGATAATGCATATGATGTATGGAAATTAATTACGTCACAATTGGCTCGCGATAGAGTCTTTATAACATTTTATAATGTAGGATTAAAGTATATGATGCAAATGATTTAAATATGTCGTAAAATGTTTACGGGCATATTTTATAATAAAAGCATGAAACAAGCATTCCAAGGGTTCAGCAATGTTCCGAACCCATTTGTTTTGGTGCAAGCCTAATGGAGCTGAAGAAAGACCAAAATGAAATAAAAAAAATAGCTCATACCCATGCCCATCTGGGCATTGGAATGCCCATGCCCAACTGGGCTGTGCGCCCAGGCCCAGCTGTGGGCCTAGGTGCCCAGCCCAAGAGGGGGGCTCACGTGGGTGGGCACCCGACCCGCCTAGGCAGGCCCACGGGGCTGTTTCTTTTCTACAGATCTGAAGTCTCCGTTTTGGGGCAGTTTTTGGTGAAACTTTGAGCAATTGTTTGAGGGGTCAAACGATCTCGTAATTGAGCACTATTTATTTCTAAGTGTTCATCGTTCAATGCTCTCCGATTTTGTATATGATATCACTCTCAGAGTTCAACGACGAGGGAGAAAAAATTCGTTAGAGTTTGGCCTTCATAGAGGGTAAACATGTAATTAGTTTTTCCCTCTAAATTAATTAGTCTCACACCGGATATTTTGAGAGGAGGGGTAAACTCCCTATATAAATATGGGCTAACTATCCTCCATGAAACTTGTACCAAGCCTTGGATCAAGGGAGCTCTCAAAAGTTAAGAGCAAACCTAGATCGAATGGTCAAAATTTTAATTCTCTCATTCTCCTTCTTTCTCCTAAGCTTCTGTTCGGGCCCTAGAAATGCTACGAATGAGTTCGGATCCGATCCGAAGTCTTGAAGGAAGGTCCACTCAAGATGAAACTTTCTGGAGCACGTGTTTAGCTTGGTGACAATGGGATTGCTCTCCTCGGAATGTGGTCCGGCTCAAGGATGTGGTTCAGCCCCAACGTGGGGCATTGGTTCGTGGGGATCGACGTTCTGCTAACGTGCGGAACAAAGGTACGTCCTTTATATTCATGTGTTTATTATTGCAATAACTTTATAGATCTATCTTTCGATGTTGGTCAGACGCACCCTGAGATAGTAGAGATTCTGGCTAGGGTTATTTCCTTAGGGCATTTTAAAGATGATTTTAAGTTTATTTTTTTGCTGCTTATATGTTTTCATTATCTGCCCGGCTAAGGCCTGACGTCGGTTTTGAGCCCTAAGGACCCCATAAACCCAACATGTGGATAACAGCCTTGCAATAATGATGGCACAATCGCCCCTCAAGAATAAGCATAAATATTGACCACATACCCCGCCATTAATAAGCCCATTATTATTAATCTCTTTAATGCTCGGAAGCTTAAGGGGTCGAAAGTGGCATGGCTTTGACTGGCCAAACGGTTAGCCTTCCATGTGGACTTCATGGGCTTGAAGGGCAATAATGTCTCCCCTGTGGGTTCCTTTATTCAGATGAGAATATCATTCTCCCTTTCGAGGGCTGGCCCGTAAAAATGGTGTAATTGTCTCAATGGTTGATAGAGTCATTGATTGGATCTACATCAAGATTTCACAACATGTTAGCTAGGGGTGGCAAAATAGACCCGACCCGACCCGACCCGACCCGAACCCGGCCTTTTGGGTCGGGTATGGATAGGGGCCAATCCGGATCGGGTCGAATTCGGGTCAACCTGACCGACCCTGATAAAAATCTGGGTCGGATACGGGTTTGACCCCTCGACCCGGTTGACCTGAATTCGATCAGTATTTCACTCTTTTCACCCCGAACCCGACCCGGACCCGACCTTTTTTTGCAAAATTATCACTTTTTCACACCAAACCCGACCCGTACCCGACCCGTACCCGACCCATAAGACAAACCGGGTCGGGTACGGGTCACCCGGGTTACGGCCGGGTCGGATACGTGTATCCGAACCCTGACCCGAATTTAGTTCGGATCGGGTTCGGGTTTACCCTTATTCGGGTCGGGTCAAACCCGACCCGACTCGGACCCGAACCCGGACCCGACCTGTTTGCCTATTGTTGGCTATGGCATCTCTCAAGCAGATGGAAATGAAACTCTCTCTAATATAGATGTTCTCTTGTACAGATTGGTACTTTGGGAGAAGAGGCCTTAGACCATTAATTATAGGCTTGTAGAATTCTTGGCCAACAAGTAATCCTAATCATCATAAGTTCCCAAATAAAAGGCCAACAAGCGTGCTTAATACAAATACTATATTGACCTAAATCCTTGCCTTTATATGGTTTCGGTATGGTTCATATAAGATCCCAAACCACTAACCCCTTATATGGCGGGCTGGATCGGTATTGGTCCGGGTCCAGCCAAACCCAAACCCAAACCCAACGGGTCAGGATTTTAGAGGAGATGAGAATTTTATCAAACAATATCAAACAAGAATAGCTAAACAAAAGTGTTGTGAATGGGTATTTACTGGGTTGGATGAGTTATTGGGCCAACCTAAGTGTTTGGGCCCATATCTGTATAAGCCCACTTGTATTCTCCCCTTTGTCTATAAATATAGACCTGAGGGCTCTCCCCTCAGTAGTTGATTCATAACACGTTATCAGCACGAGCCTCTAAATTTTTCCCTTTCCACAAATTTTTTTTCCGTTCGTTGCGAAGGCGAATGCGAAGGCGAGACGGGAGATCCATGAGCGCGGTGCAAGGCTTCCTCCATCAAGGGTCGTCATCCGCGTAAGGCTTCGAGCAACCGTCGCTATATCCGGAGGACGGATATAGATGTAAAAATACTAAAAACGATACTTTTAATCATATGTATGATTGCCCCCCTAGATCTCGCAAGATCGTCATGGGGATTCATCGTCGCCTTGAAAACGACGGATTTTTCATCCCAAAAATCAATTTTTTTTCGGGTTTTTGATTTCTTTTTTGAAAAAAAACCCCAAATCAACCCCGCCGACGGCCTCGCCCCCCCCCCCCCCCCCTCGCCGTCACGCCGTCTCCCCCACAGGGGGGCGGCAGCCGCCGCGCCTCCCTGCAGGGGGGCGGCGGCGGCCCTCTCTGCCGCCGCCCTCCCCTGCAGGGGGGGGCGGCCGCCGCCGCTCCCCCCTGCAGGGGGGGCGGCGGCCCCCGCGAGGCCGTGCCCCCCGTGCAGGGGGGGCGGCGGCCTCCCGAGGCCGCGCCCCCCCTGCAGGGGGGGCGGCGGCCCCCGCCGCCGCGCCCCCCCTGAAGGGGAGCGGCGGGACGGCGGCCCCGCCGCGCCCCCCTGCAGGGGGGCGGCGGCGGCGGCGGCGCCCCCCCCCCCCCCCCCCCAATTGCAAAACCCTAATAAAAAAACAGTGCTGTGGGCCTGAAGCCCACAGCAGATCTGTGGGCTTCAGGCCCACAGATTTCACCAAAAACAACAACAACAACACAGATCTGTGGGCCTGAAGCCCACAGCAGATCTGTGGGCTTCAGGCCCACAGATTTCCAAAAAAAGAGCCTATGGGCCTGAAGCCCATAGGTCGACTGTGGGCTTCAGGCCCGCAGGCTGGTTTATCTGAAAAAAAAATTTTGGGGGAGGCAAAGGGCTATAAACTCACCTCAAAAGGCAACTTATTAGCCCAAAAATTAATTTAAAATGGGGATTCAAAGGCAAAATATTCGTGAAAAATCACGATAAATTACGGGACAAATATCGGGCAGACAATGGCATTTTGGGGATTTTTTTGGGGGGCTTTTGGGATGATGAGGGAATCTTTTTCCTCATACAAAAGAAAATGTTAATTTTGGGCTCTTAATCAATTTAATTGATTAAACCCATTTACTTTACAACCTATGCATCGTAATTTCTTTTACATGCTTTACATCTATGGCAAAATTAGGTGGATATTATTTGCGTGGTTGTACATCTTATTTAAAAACTTAATAATTAGGAAGATCCTGCGACCGCTCTGCCGTTAGTTACCTAACCTAACGGTGTATGACGTTGCCCAGTGGTCCAATAATTATTAAGTGATTAAATATCGTTTTATCCTCATATGAATAAACTGCCTGTGATGTCTGTGGATGAAAATGTTGATGAGCACAATATTCTTGCATGAATTGCTAAATGTGGTTTTTGGATCGGCCGTTTAGTCCCACAGTTTATTTCTCGCACTTTTCTTTTATTTTTGAGAGAAATTGTAGTGAGGAATTTATGTAAATGTCAAAGAAAGAAGACCTACTTCCATGGAGTTGGAAGCTACGCTTGAAGACGAAGATATTAAATGGGACCCACGGGGTTTCCAAAGTTGTATTTTCATTCTATTCAAGCTGCAAATTTGTATAATTTGGACTGTGGACTCTTGGACTCTTTCTTGTGGGACTGGCCGATCCACACGTTTAGCTTTTCATTAAATATTGCTTCCGCATGAAAATGTTCTTTCTGATTGATTATTAATTCATGCATGTTTGTGCTCTGCTAGATAAATGGCTAAAATTGCAAGCGTTGACTTTGAAGTGCTGGATGCATCAGGCAGAAACTATCTAAGCTGACAGCTAAATGTTAAGTTTCACCTGCGGGCCAAGTCCCTCATCACTGCTGTGACTGAAAAAGAAAATGTTAGCGATATAGAGAAGGCACAAGCCATCATCTATATTCGCCGCCATGTGGATAAGACCTTAAAGGCTGAGTACCTTACGGTCGAAGATCCACTTGAGCTATGGACCGCCCTTGAGGACAGGTATAAACATCAGAGAGATGTTATACTCCCAAGGGCAAGATATGAGTGGGAGAACCTGAGACTGCAGGACTTTAAGTCCATTGCTGAGTACAACTCAGCACTTTTTAGCATCACCTCATGCCTGAAGTTGTGTGGTGAAAAAGTCTCAGAAGATCGCATGCTGGAAAAGACGTATACGTCTTTCCATGAAAAGGATGCGATACTTATGCAGCAATACCGTGAACGTAAGTTTACCAAGTATTCAGAGCTGCTGTCATGTCTTCTCATGGCCGAGCAAAACAAAGAGCTTCTTCTCTCCACTCACAATATGCGCCCCCCCCCCCGGTACTGTCCCCCTACCAGAAGCTCACCATACCTCTTCCTTCAAAAAGAAGAGGGACAATAAAAGAAAAGAAAGACCACAGAAAGGGGGACAACAGAAAAGAGCCAAGGGCCCACCACAGCAGCGCAAGAATGAAGGGAAGCGCAAGTTCACCTGGCGCAGGAATGATAACAAGAAAAACAATGCACCCCCACCCAAGAGGGACTGGGAAGACCAGTACCACAGCTGTGGCATGACAGGCCACTGGTCTAGAGTGTGCAGGACCCCAGTGCATGTCCAGGAGCTTTATAAACAAAGCAAGAAAAAGAATGATGAATCAAACCTGGTGGCTGCGAATAATGCAGTCAAATTTACAGCAAAAGACTTCGAGTCAGATAATCTGCTTGATTAGCCTGTTATCATTTATCTTAGCATTTATGAACATTCTATGAGAGCTTTTATGTATCTTCAATTCTGTTGAATAAAATTTAGCTTTTCTGAATGCAAATGTTTACTCATCTTTTTTTAGATGGAATGCTCTCATGACTGCTTAGTAGACAGCGCGTCAACACATACGATCCTTCAACACAAATGCTATTTTCATAGCATTATCCCGTATAAGAGCCCTGTAAACACAATTTCAGGGCCTTCGGACATAATTGAAGGTTCTGGGAATGCAACCTTGTTGCTCCCCAATGGAACAGAAATAAAAATAAAAGATGCACTTTACTCTCCGAATTTCAAGAGAAACTTACTAAGTTTCAAAGATATCCGTCTTAACGGATTCCACTTGGAAACAGCAAATGTCAAAGAAAATGAATTACTGTATGTAACGTCCCAAGAAAATAGAGTTAAAACCATACTTGAACGTTTTGAGAGCCTCTCATCAGGCCTCTACCATACAAAAATTCGGAGAGAGGAAGCAAACCTGACGGAGCACCTGAAGTGCCCGACATCGGCCAAATTCTTACTTTGGCACGATAGACTTGCCACCCCGGATCTGTGATGATGCACCGCATCATAACACAATCCCATGGGCATAACCTGAAGAACCAGAAGATTCTTCAGAAGGGAGAATTCCCTTGTGTTCCCTGCTTTAAGGGTAAATTAATAACAAGTCCATCACCACTTAAAGTGGATATTGAGTCTCCTAGCTTCCTTGAAAGAATACACGGAGACATATGTGGACCTATCCACCCCCCTAGCGGGCCTTTTCGGTACTTTATGGTACTGATTGATGCATCTTCGAAATACTCGTATGTGTGTCTACTTTCAACCCGCAACTTAGCTTTTCCAAAGCTTTTGGCACAAATAATAAAGTTGCGGGCGCATTTCCCAGACAACCAAATAAAGTAAATACGTATGGATAATACGGGGGAATTTACCTCTCAGTCATTCCAAGAATATTGCCAAGCAACGGGAATAGAAATTGAACATCCGGTGCCGCATGTTCACACCCAGAATGGGTTAGCTGAGTCGCTCATTAAAAGACTCCAATGGATCGCACGACCATTGCTGATGAAATCCCAGTTGCCGGTGGATGCATGGGGACATGCAATTTTGCATGCTGCATCACTAATAAAAATTAGACCCTCATGAGGTCAGAGTCTATCTCCAATGCAACTCGCATATGGAACGCCGCCAAACATCTCTCACTTGAGAATCTTCGGCTGCGCAGTTTATATCCCCATTGCACCACCACAGAGGACCAAGATGGGTCCTCAACGTCGCCTAGTTATCTACATAGGGTTTGACTCACCCTCCATTATAAGATACCTAGAACCCCAAACGGGGGACGCTTTCAAGGCACGCCTTGAAGACTGCAATTTTGATGAGACGTATTTCCCCAAAATGGGCCTAGACATCGAAAAGTCTGGTGCAAAGCAAATGTTAACGTGGGATACAAAAAGCTTGACCCACTATGATCCGGTAACAAAACAATGTGATGATGAGATCCGGAAGATCTTACACATCCAGGACACAGTCCATAGATTACCGGACTCGTTCACTGACAACCAGAAGATTGTCAGATCACACATCCCTGCTGCGAATACTCCAGCTAGGATTGACATCCCGAAGGATGGATGCAATCCACCTGCAGCAGAATTGGCTGCACCTCAACAGAAAAGAGGCAGACCACCAGGCTCCAAGGATAAAAATCCAAGAAAAAGAAAAATATCCGGAGACCTTGGGACGATACCCCCACAGAGAAACGAGCTCGTGTCCATACCCTCTCCCCTCCCGGAATCCACTGCAGAGGAACTGCCGGGAGAAACAGAAATATCACTAAATTATGTACGTACAGGGGAGGTATTGGACAGAAAGAGTACAGTCGTCGACGATGACTTCGCGTTTCACATTGCCATTCACGTCGCCGGAAGCGATGATGATTATGAACCACACTCCGTTGCTGAATGCAAACGTAGAGATGATTGGCCAAAGTGGAATCAGGCAATAGAAGCCGAGCTGGACTCGCTTCAAAAACGAAAAGTCTTTGGGCAAATAGTCCAGACACCTACCGGTGTCAAACCTGTGGGATACAAATGGGTATTCGTCAGAAAAAGAAACGAAAATAATGAGATCGCACGCTACAAAGCTAGACTTGTAGCACAGGGATTTTCCCAAAGACCGGGTATAGACTATGACGAAACATACTCCCTGGTCATGGATGCGATCACGTTTAGATTCCTGATAAGCTTAACAGCAAAGGAAGGCCTAGATATGCAGCTAATGGATGTTGTGACTGTGTATCTATACGGCAATCTCGACAAGGAGATCTACATGAAACTTCCTGATGGATTTTCAATGCCTGCTGAACTGAAAGATAGACCTCGGGACGTCTATTCTGTTAAGCTACAAAGATCATTGTATGGTCTCAAACAATCAGAAAGAATGTGGTATAACAGACTCAGTGAGTTCCTTGTCCAACAAGGATTCACGAACAATGAAGTCTGCCCTTGTATCTTCATAAGAACAAAGGGAAAAGGATTCGTGATAATAGCTGTCTACGTAGACGATCTGAATCTCATAGGATCTCCCGAAGAGATCACTGAGATATCTGTAAGCCTAACAAAAGAATTCGAAATGAAAGACCTAGGCAAAACCAAATTCTGCCTTGGCTTACAGATTGAACATCAAAAAGACGGAATCCTATTACACCAAACCACATATACGAAGAAAATGTTGCAAAGATTCCATATGGACCATTGCCATCCATTGAGTACACCTATGGTGGTACGATCCCTGGATGCACATAAAGACCCCTTCCGGCCGCTGGAAGAGGGGGAGGATATACTTGGTCCGGAAGTTCCCTATCTGAGTGCCATCGGAGCACTACTATATCTGGCAAACTGCATGCATCCCGATATAGCGTTCGCAGTAAATTTGCTTGCCAGATACAGTGCAGCACCTACACAGCGCCACTGGACCGGGGTAAAGCACCTTCTGTGCTACCTCCAAGCGTCTACAGATTTGGGACTCTTCTACAAAAATGGAACATCCTCTACACTTGCAGGTTATGCTGATGCAGGGTACTTGTCTGATCCCCACAAAGCAAAATCTCAGACTGGGTACGTGTTTACCTACGGAGGGACAGCCATTTCCTGGAGATCCATCAAGCAAACCTTGACGGCGACCTCATCCAATCACTCGGAGATCATTGCCATCCATGAAGCAAGCAGAGAATGCGTATGGCTACGCTCAGTCATCCACCATATCTTGTCTACGACCGGACTGAAGACTGGAGACCTCGAGCCCACTACCATGTTCGAGGACAATGCTGCTTGCATAGCTCAGCTATGAGGTGGCTTCATCAAAGGCGACAGAACGAAACACATTTCACCAAAGTTCTTCTGGACGCATGAGCTACAGAGAGATGGCAAGATCAACATCAGACAAGTGCAGTCATGTGACAATTTGGCAGATTTGTTCACTAAAGCCCTTCCTACTGCTACCTTTAGAAAACTTGTACATAGGATTGGAATGAGACGCCTAAGAGATCTGAAAGCTTGAGAGCTTGTACAGATCAGGGGGAGTTTGGCAGAGTTTGTACTCTTTTTCCTTAACTATGGTTTTTCCCACTGGGTTTTCCATAGCCAAAGGTTTTAACGAGGCAAATCTCACCAACTCAGGATCCTGAAGTATCCACCCCATGTGAGACCCATACAGGCTCAGAATCCTGAAGTATTCATGAGCAGGGTCCACAACTATGGCTGGATAAGGGGGAGTGTTGTGAATGGGTATTTACTGGGTTGGATGAGTTATTGGGCCAACCTAAGTGTTTGGGCCCATATCTGTATAAGCACACTTGTATTCTCCCCTTTGTCTATAAATATAGACCTGAGGGCTCTCCCCTTAGTAGTTGATTCATAACAAAAAGAAGTAAAGAAAAAAAGATTTTTGAGGAAATGTACGCGCGGAAGTTTCTGGGTCTCCAACACGGGCAAATTAGTAATTAGTATGTTGTTGAAGGGCAGAATACGTGGTAGCTAGGCTAGAATTTGGTGGATCCTGCGGCTGTAATGAAATAGACTTGGTCTTCTCTCTCGCACCAATGAATCACAAAATCCCATTAATATTCAACTGAGGTCAACTCTTCTTTGCTGTCATTTTGATTTATGATTTTGATTTTGCTTCTATTGAGTAAGAGATCGTTAGATGTGTGATCTGTTACTTAAAAAACCATGCATATAAAAAAAATTCAAAGAATTCGACATGCCTTCTCAACAACGCGATTTTGTATTGAAGTAAAAGTCACAGACTCACATGACCCTGGTTCTAAACACTTAAACCCCATTTCACAAATTTCAAACGGCTTTATTTAATTAATTGCATGAACACAAAGCCCACTAGTGGGTTCCTCTATTCATGTTAGAATATCCTTCTCCCCTTTGGGAGCCGGTCCAATGCTATAACAATGGTCTCCATCACTTGGACTCGGACGAAGTGACAGTTGAGGTTGAGTGATGTGATACCTCATTAATTGAGCACGACAGTCAAAGTGGGGGTATTCGATTTTGAGCGCCAATTCATCCACTCCTTTAATTCGGCCATTGCATCAATGCAAGGGGTCGGGATTCAGATGCCTTTGGATCACCGACACGTGCCCTCAGATGAGAGGGTCCGTCTTGATCGTGGTAGGATACATTACCACAAAAGTAAAGAGAAAAGACGGAGATGAGGCGAACTTTACTATGTGAGCATTCATAGAGAAACCCTTTCCCTCTCATTCGAAGGTTCTCTCCTTGGCTTCCCCCTCAACATCGGCTGAACAATATGAAGAAATGAAGAGAGAACAACTGGGTTTGTCTCAGATGGAAGATCCTTCAGAAGCAGCCGACATATTAACAGAAGTTGATCCTTCGGAGCAGCTCACGAGGAAAGGGGACACCTTGTCCATGATTCCCTTCAAGGTGGGGGCATCGGCGTTATGTGAGGGCAGATGACACACTGTCATGCGTGATGTAGTCACCAACCAAGCCTTCAAAGTATCGGACGACCAACTTCATGTGCTGCAGAAGAGTTATGTTCGATACCCTTATTATATTTGGATACCTCGTCAGAACGAAAGAGTTTGCGTCCCCAGGGAGTGCGAGTGGTCGTGTACACAAAAGCCTTCTATCAAGGGCTCCGCTTCTCTATGCACACCTTCATTCTTGAGGGGTAAAATGCCAAAAGGATATTGACACATCAGATAGACCATTGTGTCTTTGTCTTCACCATGGATTGGTGACGATGATCTCATGGTCGTTCAACTTGGTGAAGTCAAAGACGAGACACATGTTCTTATTGGAGAATGAGTTTACTGAATGATTCAACGAGAGTTATCACATGATTAACATAAACTCATTTGTGAATGATATCTCTCAGTGATGATAGATAAGTTGGTCCTTAAACTTGATTTCATTGTACAAAACTGTACGTGAACGATGTTACTTAGTCTCTGACCTAGCTTTGAGGCAGGACATGTCGAAAGGTCAAAGTTGGGTGGCACTAGCATGCGAAGAGAGTAATGACCAAGAGAGGATTCATCACTCTTGTTTATGGAGAGTTAGTATCGCGTGTGTTAGTTCGGTCTTTAGTAAAAACTTTGGCCAAAGTATGTTAGAAGAAGTCCAATATTAATAAACTAAAGACCGATGGAGATTAACCGATTTCAAGCTATTATGGTTGACAGTTGACCATACCCTAGGCTTAGCTAAGCGATAATTATGAAGAATGGACTAAAACTGCGGCATTCATCACAGACACAGTCAGGATTGTAACACCCTGCTGCCCAAAATACGACGGGAGCGAAAGAGTTACTGAGGTCCGCATGAACTGGAGCGGTGAAGCTTGAGTTCAATAAGCGTCGGTGGTAAAAACGCAAGGTAGGTCCTTTGCATGCATTTCAGAACAATAAGAATTATTCATACATTAAAGCCACATCCAGAATAATGAATGTCGATACACGAAATAAAAACATCAAGCCACAGCTGGGCCAAAGAACAACAAAAGCTAACGTACACAACAACTGAAAGTAAACTAAGATATAGCAGCAACAGGATAGTTCTCTAGTCCTCCGCAGGGAGAGACTCGCGTCTACGGCGAACTCCTGACTCTCCAAGTCAGGTGTCTCATAAGGAACCTCCTGGTACTCAAGCTCGGGATCTGACATACATCCAACAATATGAATGTATGTCAGCAAGAGTCTGGAGGAAGATGTTAGAACCCAAGGCAAGATGTACAAATTTATACTGGATTTAAGAGGCATTAATAAATTCAACGAGATAACGACAAAAGTTTAAACATGCTGATTATAAAATGAAATAAAGTAAAATACTCCTATCATGCAGTTCTAAGTTGTTTAACAAGTAAAGTAAAACTTTTCTTTTGATTCATTAGCATGTCAATTTAATTGAGATACCAATTTCAAGTTTCATGTCAGTATTTCATGTCTATCATAGGGTTCACGCCTTTAGGTCGTGATGAGTGAGTCGTCCTTCTCACGGGGGTTTACCGTGATTGGCGCTAATCCACTGCATGCGGGTGGTGCCCTTGAAGAGAGTACCTTTTCATATGCCTAGTGGCCGCTCAACCCTAACCCCACCCCAAATTTGTGCTGGAACACGAGCCAACCTAGTCAACTCACATGACATCACGAAAGTCACGATTTCGCCTTTGAGGCGCACGATTTCACGATGTCACACATTTGTTAGTTATTCCAAGACATGCAACAATTAAATAACATCATCATTTATTTTTATACAACATGTTGCATGATTGCAAGAGTGTTGAACAACATTCACAATAATTTAACAAAAGTGCTGAATATAAGAATTTAACGAACATGTCACGGAAACTAACTTTCTTTGCTATTGTTCTAAACTAAGGTATATCAAGTTATATGCCATTGGATCACATTTTCAGTCAACAATGTCATGGTAGTAATTTCATGCGTCATTTCATGTGTAGATTTTGAGTTATACAACTTTACATGCAAAAGACCAAATGAACATCTAACTTCAAAAATTCAATATAAATTGTACACTTGCTGATTTCACCGATTTTGGTGTCATTGGGTTTGTCTTGACGGGTACTATATAATGGTACGTCCGGTTCTCTGTTTTGGTTAAACATATCACCGAATTAGATTCATTGCAAGATAATCACAAAATCAAACTAATCTCTGAATTGGGTTCGTCTGATTTTATTGGGTTCTCTGGGTAGGGTGATGTTTATATTGTATTATACTAACATGATACGCCTTATTTTGTTTTGATATTATTATCCTAACATCAGTTATTAACATGCTAAAATTAACACTAACAAGTTAATATATAAATTAATACTAACAACCTATTAACTGACTAATATCAACCTAATACTAGCTAATGATAAAGTTAACATTATATTTAATAGGTCTACCTACTCTAACATGATTAATATATCTCCCTCCTATCTCTCTCTCTCTCTCTCTCTCTCTCTCTCTCTCTCTCTCTCTCTCTCTCTCTCTCTCTCTCTCTCTCTAACTCTCTCTAACTCTCTCTTCTCTCTGTCTCTTGGCTGTCTCCTCTTCTATTTCTTTTTTTTCATTCTATTACTTGCAGCAGACAACAAACGCAACAAGGGGGAGGGGGGACACTCACGCACGTGACGCACCTGGAACCTACACCTAGATTCCACATGGTGGTGTCACGGTCGCCAGGCGTAGTATGGCCCCTAGGTGTCAATCCCAGGCTCTATCCGCAAGCGGACAGTGTCAAATTATAGTATAAAGGATGTCGGATCCCACAGGGACGGTGACAGTGTATTTGAATTCTCATATTATTTCTATATTTCGAAGTGAGATAGATGTCGGGTTGAAAGGATTGGTTGCGGTATTGTTGTTGATTCAATAATAAAAGGAACTAGGGTATTAGGGATCATCGCTAAGACCGTCGGGATCGATGTTGGAATAGGATCCTTACGTTGTATTGGGGTTAGGGCATTAATCTCTCAATTTGTACCACTCTCGTGAGTTAGAATTTCGAGGTATTTCGGTGGTTCTCGTTGATGCAATGGCGGTAGACGTCAACGTAGCAATATAGTTCGTCGGTGGATCCCCTCAAGGCATGAGCTGGGCATGGTCACGAGCCTTAGTTGGATCCACCGATTTCCCTATTCGAATCCTAAGGACATCCCTTAAGCACATCAATTCCACAGACCGTAGGCATGATCTCAGTACGGGTTATCCTGGGGATTCGGTAGGATCGATCGAAATACTCCCCTTTATTCCCAATTCAACCTAGAGATCCAAATCTACATCTCCCCCTAAAGTCTTAGGGCTAACCCATCAACCATAGAGGAAACTACTCACTCATAGCGATTTTAACGAATAAAAATATGATTTTTACAAGAGAAAACATCATAGCAAATTAATCGAATAAAGATTGAGAATCCTACGTGCCAAAGACGAAGAAGAATAACAGCAAACAATAATATGAAGAAATACCAAAGATTCCAAAACGCAAATCGCAATAGAACTCCAAAAATAATTCGATAAACTCCAAGTATTAGGTCTAGATCTCACAATGTTTTCTAATCTCCTCTCCCTCTAAAGATAATTCAAAAATTAACGAAAGAACTCCCTTCCACGCAGCATCCAGATCCGCACTTCACTCCCCAAGCACGCAACAGACAATAGCCAAAAATTTCCAAAATTAGCCTTCAGCATCGTCGACCGAGTCGATGACTCGGCTTGGTCGGCTGCTCAGTCGAGCAGCCCTTCTACTCGGTCGAGTATGTCAGGAAGTTGTGTTTCTCCATAAATCGCCACTCTGTATGCTCGGCCCGAGTTAGCTCTGCTCGGTCGAGGAGCCAGCTGACTCGGTCGCCAAAAGATCTGCTCGGGCCGTGTAGGAGGTTGGCTGAGCGTCAAACTTAGGTGCTGCTCGACCGAGTCATTGTACTGCTCGGTCCGAGCAGCATGCATATCTGTCGTCCTCCTCCATCTTGTTGCAGCTGCTCGGTCGAGTCACCTGGAAAAATTATTTCTGAAGCTCCTGCAGCTTCTCCTCTCTTCTTGCTCTCTCCTCTACTCCTCCCATGGCTCTTAAAACTCGGCAAACTCCTATAGAGCTTCGTCAACAGGCTTACGGGCGTGCCATAAGTGTCCATATCCAAAATAGGTCCCAAATTGCTCCAAAATCCCTGAAAATCCATAAAACACTACGAAACTCGAATATAACGTTAGAATTGCAATATCGTAGGAAAATACAGGATTTGGGTGCGAAAATGGCATGAAATGCAATGGCATGATGCTATGGAAAGATGTAAAATATGGAAACATCAAAATCTCCCAATCTTACTTCTTACTCTTCCTCGAGGAAGACGAAGACTATGTACGCCAGGAGATAAACAAAAAGAAATAAAAATAAGAATAAAAGAAGAGTAGAGATGGATAGAGGGTGCTAAGTTTATTCAATCAGATCTCAACCTCAGCAGTATATCATGATGCTCCGAATAGTAAAGATACATGCTAATGGTGTTTTCAAGTTTTACTAATCATATTTCTAGCATGCAAATAGAGGTAAAAATAGGGATCTCATAAAATAATGCCATCAACTCATATCAATCTCATGCAGTTCATAGAGTCTAGTATAAAAAGAGTTGGCAATGTACTTTTCAATCAATAGATACACATGGAGCATATAAAAATCAAACCAAAATGCAATAGAGAATGAAAAGAATCATGCTATTCAGATATCAACTTCGAATCAGAAAATTCTCCAAAAATAAAAGTATTTCGTAAAGTGCAAGCATTATCAAATCTCCCTGTTGTGCACCGTCTCCACTCTAATGGTATACTCTCTCATATGATCAATTGGTTCACCCCTCAAGCTTAGCTCGAGGCGTCGCATCTAGAAATAGAATATTTTTTTCAGTATGTGATAGCTTCTAATAACATGATACAAAACGATTTTATTTCTTTCTTTTCTTTCTTTTTCTCTTTTTCACATGTTTTTCATTTCATTTTATTTAGAAGCTATATATTTATTTTTGGGATTTTTGGAAAATGAGATGCGATAATGGTAGCTGTATGGGTGAAACCAACTGATATGTAGAGAATTATAAAGATATGTGGAGAAGGAAAATAATGAATCACTCGGTTCACTCATAAGAGGTGCACAACGACTCAATATGATAATACTCTAACTAAACTCATAACTAGCATGGATATTTTCATTCATCAAGATAAATATTGAAAAGCATGCAATAATAAGCATAATAACATCAAGCATACAAACAGAAGTGAATAAGATAGAAAGCAGATGCTCCAGGTATTCTAATGATGCGTGAACCTAGGTGCATTATCCAACATAGCGCATACTAGATACTATTTCATGCATTTGATTTTCAATTCATATCATGCATTAATTCATATAAATCAGCAAAAGAATATGCACGCATATAGAAAGTAAAACTTAAACTACCCTAAATAGCATGTCAGTAAGTAATAAGCACCGTGAGTAACTACTGGGGCTACAAGAAGTATCATCATGCAGAACATCCTTAGCATAAAAAGAAAAAGGGCGGAGAAAATAGGATAATCAAAAGAGGGATGCATGCATGGCAAAAAGCAAAAAACATGATGCAGAATGAGAAAAAAAGATAAAGAAGTGGAAAAGGGGTGGAAAAATAAACTAAAAAGCCGAAAAGGGGAGGAAAATATAAAAGAAAAATGAAAAATAAAGCAGTAGCGCTCATCCCCCAAGCTAAACCCAGCAACGTCCTCACTGCTAAGAAAACGCTAGTAGGTGGGAGATGATGCTAAATAGGGTGGGCGGTCTGGGAATAAAAATAAAAACTGTGCAAAGGAAATAAAAACATGATATGATGGAATGATGAAGAAAAATGATGCATATGTACGGAATGATGCATGGAGGATCCTCCCCCAAGCTATATAAGATCGGGGCCCAAAAGAGACATATGGGCATGATAAAATATGAGGGAGGCAAAAATGGGTATGGGACAGCATCAAGTAGAGGCACCACCCTCTGGGGGTGGTGGGGGTTCCCTCTGCTCTGGATAGGAGATGTTGGTGGTGCTTGTGGATCGATAGGTAGGTCAGTTCACCAATGCCTAACTAGGTTACGAAGGCATGGGAGTGTAGTGCCCTGTGGTAGCTACTGCACACGTACTAGAGGGGGGTGAATAGTACTTAAAATAATCAAGATAGTTATTCCTAATTATTGTGCAAAAAACAAACGAAAATGCTGAATTAAACAACTATCAACAAGAATTAAAACATACGCAAACAAACAATATTACTGGGATCAGATCCACCCAAGTCTCCCCGACTTGTTCCCGGTGATCCTACGTCCCAACCACCCGGATCCCCTCCGGATACTTGAGTTAGCAACCCTAACTCAAGATTTCCACTATGAAGTACTTGTGAAAAACCTTCACAAGTCAAATCATACACAAAGTAATTTGTGACTCCCACAACCCGGGATCACAACCACACTCTCACAACCGAGAGTGAAACTTACAATTCAAATATGAAATGAAATAAACACTTACCTACAAAATCCTATGCCTTGAGTAAATCTTACCAAATTAGGGCAAGGAGGGATTTTGAGGAAGATGATGCCACCAAACCCTAGCTTCAAGAAGATGACCAGCAATGGAAGCCTAGGGTGGAGTATGGTGACTAGAATCAAGCTCTTGGCTTGAGAAGCTCACAATGGAGAGAATCTCTCTTGAGGAAGATGGCTCAAAGAGTGAAGGGAGAGATTCTTGTGAGGGAGAGAGAGCTTTGAATTAGCTTGGGAGAGCTCTTCTCTTAGGTCTGAAATTACTTGTAAAGTGGACCTTCAACCTTGCCTCAAACGTATCAAGTTTGTATTTATAGAGGCAAGGAAAATCGTGTTGGAAAAGTTCCCAACGGCTCTTTTCTGAACCCAACTAGTCGGTCAAAGAACAACCACCGACCGACTAGTTGTGAAACTAGTCGGTCGGTCAATAAACGTAGACCGACTAATGGAAGAACAGCCAAAAGTCGAAGTTCCAGGCAAAGACAACTAGTCGGTCTAAGAAGACTTGCCGACCGGCTAGTTTCACAACTAGTCGGTCGGTGAATGATCTTTGACCGACTAACGTCGAAATAGAATAGGTTGACTTCAAGATAAATTAGTCGGTTTAAGAACAAATGCTGACCGACTAGTTTCTCAACAAGTCGGTCGACAAACGTTCTTTGACCGACTAACTCGAAACAGTAACTCAGGCTTTACAGAGGCAAGCTCAACTAGTCGGTCCAAGAAGGATTCCTAACCGACTAGATCGTCATCTAGTCGGTCGATGACTCTTCTTTGACCGACTAATTGATCAACCTGGAATGAGCTGAATATAGCAAGGCATCTAGTCGGTTCATGTAGAGTTGCTGACCGACTAGATCGTCATCTAGTCGGTTGGTGACTCTTCTTGAACCAACTAACATGCACTCGAAGCCGAGGGAAGAAGCGATAGGCTTCGGGAAAGTTTCTAATGGCTTCTATGAATATCCTAGCTCTAAGATATGAGCGAAATGAAGTATATAATGTAAGTCCTACTCAAGGCTTAACATTCTAATCTATGAAGCTAGAAGACTATAAATTAAACCTTACGAGCCGTCTTCAAAGCTTCAATCTTCATTCTTGACTTCAATAAAACTCCTTGAGCTTCAACGAAGCTCCAGGCACACGATCACGCGTATTGAGAAGTCTTGAGGCGTCGCTTTTGATGTTCGTATTCTTTTGGCGACGATCTCCATAACTGCGCTCACAAATAAGTTAGTATACATTATTTATGTTTGCTCATCATCCAAAACCAAATCCGGGGAATCAATACACAACATTCTCCCCCTTTTTGGTGATGACAAACCAATATAAATAATAACAATAATGATGATTCAATTAAAATTTACTTACTCCCCCTGCATTGATGACACGTTAGTTCCATATTCAATAATGTTCATATGCATCAAGCAGCGAGGGAGATATAAAATATGAATCCTACTATTGCACATATAGGATCAAAATCCATTTTATTCTTCACTCCCCCTGAATCTAACACATCAATTCAAATTAGATTCATGGTAAATTCCTTTGAATTATTAAATAGCACATCATCATTATTATATCTCTCCCCCTTTGGCATTAGCAAAAAGAGCGGGAGGAGACAAAACCAATGGCTAAAAATAACGCATGGGAGTTGAAGAATACGACCAAGGTCCAAAATAACACCAATGCAAAATATCAAATGCAAAATACCGAATAAAAGCAAAGCGTGTCAAGGAGACCAAAGTCGAAAATCGGAAACCGAAATCATCAAACCATAGGCGAAATACGAAATACGAAATCATCTAGCCATAGGCGAAACTCAAAAACTGAAATCATAAAATCATCGGCGAAAATCGGAAAACGAAATCACCAAGCCATAGGCGAAAATCGAAATACGAAATCATCAAGCCATAGGCGAAAAACGAAATCCGAAATCATCAAAAAAAAACTCAAATCGATTTCACTTATTGAGTTTTGGAACATACTCTCCAAAATCAATAGAATGCATGGAAAACAATTCTGTGTTTCCATAGAAAGAATTCTATTAAATCCATAAAATCGTCGAACAACGAAATCAACATCAGAGACAGAAATAATCCGATGTGCATACCAAATGTAGCATGCAAGAATGTTATGCCAAAAATAGATAGAACATCATATAACAATGGCATACACTAATCTAGCATACCAAATGAAGCAAAGTGATACCAATCGTAATATATTCTACCAATGGATACCAATATGAATCAAAAGTATGAACATACTTACAACATTAAGCTCCCCCTACTTTGGTGCATCATTCAAGCACCATCAACTCCAATCGAATAAAAATCCTTACAAATCACGGAGTTGGTAGGGTTGGTATCTCATGGTGGATTTAACCTAGAGAATATCATTTTGGTATCCAAAAATCTTTTTGGATCCTATGGGTTAGGCAATAAATTTAGCTAACTAAATTCAAATTAAATGTGACCCATACAAACCACAATTGCTTTGGTACCCATAAAATGAAATTAAACTTATGGTACCAAGCAATGAAGGGTCAAAGGGAACTAACCCTTCGGAAACCAAGTCCAAGAGGAACTTGATTTCCCAACATAATCATCATTCAAAATAACATCATTTATAAACGATTTCACATACAAATTCTTATCATGCATGCTTGTGTTCTTCGGACCCCAAATAGTGTATGTCTTGGGAGTCCTAATCCTATTGGGAACATGCATACGTTGTTGATTTCTATGTGATGCATGTCGTGGGTAAGCATATGGCATGCGATGCAATGGTGCATGACGATAATTATTCATATGAGAATGAGGATGAACATATGAATGTGGAGGAACACGTGCATGAGTGTGTCTCACATGGTGTGCACGTGCTTGTGGATGCGGAGCATAGAAATCGGCATATGTGCTAACATGTGGGGTAGGATTTATGTTCCTACGTGGCATGGTATACATGAAAGCATGACCCTTCTTTGGAGGTCCACCCAAAGTGGGTTTCTTTCCAAATGGGGGCGTGTTCCTAGTGGAAGCACCATTGGTAGAAGAACTACCCATGACGTGTTTACTTCCACTAGTAGAAGCATCGGAAGATGGCCTAACAAAGGTGGCGGACGATTTGGATGAATCTCCCATCTTATACCCCAAACCAATGTGATGATTGGCCGGAGGTAAGTCATTTAGGATATTATCCAACTTGCCCTTAACTTTGTTGAATTCATGAATTCGGCCTAATGTGCTCTCATGCTTCTCGGTTAGAGAATGCAAAGAAGCATCCAAAGTGGACACTTGCGATGCGAGTGCACAAACACGTGATTTGAGATTTTTATTCTCAATACTAAAGTTGAGATTTGAGACGTCAAATCTGCTATCACATGTTCATCCGAATCCTCGATATGAACATGTTCAAGTTGAGACTTGAGATTTTCAATCTCATTTCTCAACCCATCAACAACGGTGTCGTTATTGACGATGAAAGGCTTAGGCGAGTTTTTAAGACTATCTAATTCATTTTTAGTCTTCATAAACTTAGTAGCCATATTAGAAAACTTATTCCATAGTTGTTCATTGGCTATTCTAAGTTCATCATTGGTTACCTCTTCGCCTTCATCCTCGCTTCCATCCTCGCTTTCATCGGAGGAAGTCTCTTCATCACGATCCTCTTTTCCCATGAAGCATGTGTGTGCTTTCTCCACTCTTTCATTGTCCGACTCTCCACTTGAGGAGTCGGAGTCGGTGAAAGTGCCGACAAGCCCTTTCTTGTGCTTTCTTGACTTGTCGTGCTTGGATCCCTTCCATTTTCCCTTGTGTTTGTAGAGAGGACAATCCGGCTTGATATGTCCTGGCTTGTTGCATTTGTAACACACGGGAGTAGAAACATTAGTCGAAATAAATTTAGATTTACGATTCAACTTACCTTGTCGGAAGAATCGGAGGAACTTCTTTGCCATATCGGCCAAAGCGTCCATGTCCAACTCATCGTCCGATTCTTCTTCCGACTCTTCATCATCGGTAGATGGAGCGGCCTTGTATGCAATCGCCTTTTTCTTAGGCTCGTCTTGCTTCAAGTACGACTTCATCTTTTCTTTCATCATGAGCTTGCTATCCTTGCGTACCTCGTATGACATCAAGGTACCCATTAGTTGAGTAACCGTATAAGTTTTCATGTCATTACCTTCCTCGATGGCAAAGATACGCTTCTTCCAACAAGAAGGAAGTCCATCGATTATCTTCGAGACTTTCTCCTTTTGGGTGTAGGTCTTCCCAAGAGCTTCCAACTCGTTTGTGATGTCGACGAATCGAGCATAATACTCTTTCATCTTTTCACCCTGCAGCATATGAAATAATTCGAAATCTTTATTCACTACCACGAGTTTAGAATCTCTTACCCGACTCGTCCCTTCATGTAAGATGAGGAGGGAGTTCCATATTTGATATGCACTCTTACATGTGCATATCTTATTAAAGTCCTCGGGCTCCAATGCGCACTGCAAGGCGTTCATTGCCTTGGCATTACTTACCTCCGCGGAGACCTCCGCGGGAGTCTACTTTGCGAAATCTTGTTCGGAGGGCTCGACGTACTCATTCATCGTGGCTCTACAAAGTGAAGCCCTCCGGAGGAACGTTTCCATTCGGCATTTCCAGTACCCGTAGTTGGTACCGTTGAAGGAAGGAGGCCTAGATGAAGATTGCCCTTCCAAGACTGAAGAAGCTCCTTGACGATCCTTGAAGACGTTGTAGTCGTTGTTCGTCATAGCTTTGAACTTGTAGCTTTAACCTTGGCTCTGATACCAATTGTAGTGCCCTGTGGTAGCTACTGTATACGTACTAGAGGGGGGGTGAATAGTACTTAAAATAATCAAGATAGTTATTCCTAATTATTGTGCAAGAAACAAACGACAATGCGGAATTAAACAACTATCAACAAGAATTAAAACATACGCAAACAAACAATATTACTGGGTTCGGATCCACCCAAGTCTCCCCGACTTGTTCCCGGTGATCCTACGTCCCAACCACCCGGATCCCCTCCGGATACTTGAGTTAGCAACCCTAACTCAAGATTTCCACTATGAAGTACTTGTGAAAAACCTTCACAAGTCAAATCATACACAAAGTAATTTGTGACTCCCACAACCCGGGATCACAACCACACTCTCACAACCGAGAGTGAAACTTACAATTCAAATATGATATGAAATAAACACTTACCTACAAAATCCTATGCCTTGAGTAAATCTTACCAAATTAGGGCAAGGAGGAATTTTGAGGAAGATGATGCCACCAAACCCTAGCTTCAAGAAGATGACCAGCAATGGAAGCCTAGGGTGGAGTATGGTGACTAGAATCAAGCTCTTGGCTTGAGAAGCTCACAATGGAGAGAATCTCTCTTGAGGAAGATGGCTCAAAGAGTGAAGGGAGAGATTCTTGTGAGGGAGAGAGAGCTTTGAATTAGCTTGGGAGAGCTCTTCTCTTAGGTCTAAAATTACTTGTAAAGTGGACCTTCAACCTTGCCTCAAACGTATCAAGTTTGTATTTATAGAGGCAAGGAAAATCGTGTTGGAAAAGTTCCCAACGGCTCTTTTCTGAACCCAACTAGTCGGTCAAAGAACAACCACCGACCGACTAGTTGTGAAACTAGTCGGTCAGTCAATAAACGTAGACCGACTAATGGAAGAACAGCCAAAAGTCGAAGTTACAGGCAAAGACAACTAGTCGGTCTAAGAAGACTTGCCGACCGGCTAGTTTCACAACTAGTCGGTCGGTGAATGATCTTTGACCGACTAACGTCGAAATAGAATAGGTTGACTTCAAGATGAATTAGTCGGTTTAAGAACAAATGCTGACCGACTAGTTTCTCAAGTAGTCGGTCGACAAACGTTCTTTGACCGACTAACTCGAAACAGTAACTCAGGCTGTACAGAGGCAAGCTCAACTAGTCGGTCCAAGAAGGATTCCTAACCGACTAGATCGTCATCTAGTCGGTTGATGACTCTTCTTTGACCGACTAATTGATCAACCTGGAATGAGCTGAATATAGCAAGGCATCTAGTCGGTTCATGTAGAGTTGCTGACCGACTAGATCGTCATCTAGTCGATTAGTGACTCTTCTTGAACCAACTAATATGCACTCGAATCCGAGGGAAGAAGCGATAGGCTTCGGGAAAGTTTCTAATGGCTTCTACGAATATCCTAGCTCTAAGATATGAGCGAAATGAAGTATATAATGTAAGTCCTACTCAAGGCTTAACATTCTAATCTATGAAGCTAGAAGACTATAAATTAAACCTTACGAGCCGTCTTCAAAGCTTCAATCTTCATTCTTGACTTCAATAAAACTCCTTGAGCTTCAACGAAGCTCTAGGCACATGATCACGCGTATTGAGAAGTCTTGAGGCGTCGCTTTTGATGTTCGTATTCTTTTGGCGACGATCTCCATAACTGCGCTCACAAATAAGTTAGTATACATTATTTATGTTTGCTCATCATCCAAAACCAAATCCGGGGAATCAATACACAACAGGGAGGTCCTGTTTAATGGACTGTCTAGTAATGCCGCCTCCCTGGCCTATGAGTAGGAGCATGGCAATGAACTGATCGCACTGGTCAGCGTCACGGAAGATGACGTCATATGATGAGTCGCCGACATGGAGACGCTCAGGTGGGGGTGGGGCGTTGGTTGGCAGAGGTGAAGTAGTGGATGATTCGCCAATAATATGGTCCTGTGTGGATGAGCGTGTTCGACGTGTGCGTCAAGTGGGTCTAGGGTTTGGTGTGTCGGTGTCGGTGTTTATGGCTCTTGCACGGTGTGGCAGCATCTTGCAAGCAGTATAAAAACGTGCAGTAGTATGTAAAGCATATATTGGAAGATTGTACCAACACGAACAATGTGGCGATGTGATTGGTCACGTGACTGCTGCTGATCGGGAGTATCTCCCAAGCTGCTCCTAAAATCGCCCCTTTTTGTAGATGCCACGTACCTCAAATAATAGAGGGTAGTGTCAAACGAGGAGAATTAATTTGCAGAGATCGACTGAGCGTTAGTTTTGCTTGGCTGGGCGTAGGAGGAATCGGGGTTGGGGCTGGGAAATGTGGAGGTAAGAGGGGGGGTTTTTAGGTGGGAGGCGCCGCCGGTATGGGGGGCGACGCTGCCGGTGTGGGGGACGATGCCAGCGATGGCCGTCGTCGATCAGAAAGGGGGGTAGGGAAAGGGATCGGAGACAGGTTGGAGAGAGAGAGAGAGAGAGAGAGAGAGAGAGAGAGGTGGGAGAAAGAGGTTAACCGGCCTTGGGGAGGGGCGGCGATGACTGTGGGTTGTCGACCGGGTCAAGTAGAAGGGGTAGCTCGGGAGATGATTAGGGTAGGACATCTTAGGGTAAGGGTTAAAGGACGGGTTTAGGATAAGTAAGCAGCTCGAACCCGTCTAAAAAATGAGACCCGTAATTAACAATAGCCGACTCGGTCCGAGCAATCTGATTGCTCGGTCGAGCTGGCTATTTAGATAAATTGAGATACAATTCAAATACTCCCTTTAACCTGCTCGATCGAGCAGAAGGTTACTCAGTCGAGCGGGCAGCCGCTCAGACCGAGCTGATTCTGCTCGGGCCGTGTAGACAGAACGACGTTTTAGAGCTCTATTCTTGGGCCTACGCTACTCGACCGAGCAGATCATTGCTCGGTTGAGCAAGCGACCGCTTGGACCATGCAAAGATTGCTCGGGCCGTGTAGACAGAACGTCGTTTTCTCCTAGTTTACATGAGCATGTGCTACTTGACCGAGCAGGTGGCTGCTCGGTCAAGTCGGTATCTGCTCGGGCTGAGCTGAAGCAGCTCGAGCCGTGCAGGAAGAGCGATATTTTGTGCTCCTTTCTCATGCCTGTGCTGCTCGACCGAGCAGAGTGGCTGCTCGGTCAAGTCTCCTGTGTCCCCTTTTTTCTTTCCTCCTTTGATTTGCTCTTCAAATTTGCTGCTCTCCTCCAGCTTTCTTCCGTTTAAAGCGTCGATTTTCGTGCCCCCTCATGTTCAACCTATAAAAAGGAAGAACCCATCAATTTTTTTTTGTTTTTAAGAGAAATGAATATCCTTTTTATTTGGTTTTCTTAGATAGATAAAGTATAAATAAGAAATTGAAAAGGAAAATCTAAGGTATAAGAGATTGGGTTGCCTCCCAATAAGCGCTTGTTTTGAGTCATGAGCTCGACTCTCTCAAGTTCTTCAACAATCTGTGGGGGATTCCTCGAGGAAGTATGTCTCCTCTTGTCCAATTGGTTCTCCTGCTCTGTACGGTTTAATCCTCTGGCCGTTTACTTTGACATTGTTGTTTTCCCTTCGAGCTCAACGACACCCCCGGAGATAAACTTACTATCTTATAAGGACCGGACCACCTTGACTTTAATTTCCTGGGGAAGAGGCGTAATCTTGAATTGTAGAGGAGTACCTGGTCACCGACATCATAGCAAACTGGAACCACCGTGATGTTCCTATCATGATAAGCCTTGGTTCTCTCCTTATATATCCTTGCATTCTCATAGGAGTGTCGCCGAATTTCGTCAAGCTTGTTGCTGTGCAAGTCTCGTCTCTTGGCGGCACTCTAATAATCACAAGTTCATTTTCTTTACTGTCTAATACACTCTGTGTTCCAATTCTACTGGAAGGTGGCAAGCTTTTCCGTACACTAGTCTGTAGGGGGTTGTTCCGATTGGTGTTTTGAAAGCTGTACGATGCGCCCAAAGGGCATCGCCCAACTCGTGTGACCAATCTTTCCTCGAGGCGCTCACCGTCTTTGCCAGGATGCTTTTGATTTTCCTGTTGGATACATCCACTTGACCACTAGTTTGAGGGTGATAGGCAAGAGCGACCTTGTGATGAACTCAATATTTTTTTAGCATCGTCTCGAACTTTTTCTCGATGAAACGGCTTCCTCCATCACTTATGATTTTCCTTGGGGACTCCAAAACGAGGAAAGATGGTATTCTTGGAGAATTTGGCTACTACCTTCGCATCGTTTGTCGGGATGGCCATAGCCTCCACCCACTTTGAGACGTAATCAACGGCGACCAAGATGTACTTATTGTCGTTACTCAATGGAAAGGGTCCCATGAAGTCAATGCCCCAACAATCAAATAGTTCTATCTCCAAGATGCCCTGAATGGGTGTTTCATTCTTCTTCGTGATAATTCCTATCCTCTGGCATCTATCGCATTTCCTGAGTATTCATTCGCATCTCTGAATATATTGGGCCAATAGAAACCAATTTGGAGGATCTTTGTCGTGGTTTTGGTGAAAGCTGCGTGTCCCCCGCATGGTTGATCGTGGTAATGCGATATGATGGAGGTTGCCTCTTCCTTTGGGATACATCGCCTGATGATCCCATTAGCGCATATTCTGAACAGGTACGGGTCGTCCCAGAAGTAGCTCTTGGCGTCATGTAGGAACTTCCTCCTCGAGTAAGTCGCCAACCCTTGCGGGACTATGCCGCTTACCAGGTAGTTCACTATATCTGCGTACCAGGGGGCTTCAGAGGAGTTCGCCACAAATAACTGTTTGCCGGTGAAAGAATCATCAATTGGCAAGCTGTCATCCCCGTGCTTTTGAATTAACCGCGACAGGTGGTCTGCTACTACATTCTCTGCTCCTTTCTTGTCTCTGATCTCAATATCAAATTCTTAGAGCAGGAGGATCAACCGTATCAAACGTGGTTTAGTATCCTTCTTGCTCAGTAGGTATTTCAGCGCCGCGTGGTCCGTGTGGATAATCACTTTAGACCCCAAGAGGTATGATCTGAACTTCTCGATAAACTAAACCACGGCTAGCAGCTCCTTCTCCGTAGTGGTATAGTTCTTTTGAGCATCATCCAGAGTCTTGCTAGCGTAGTATATTTCATGAAGCTTTCCTTCTTTCCTTTGGCCTAGAACGACTCCCGCGGCTTGATCACTAGCATTACACATCAGTTCAAATGGAAAATTCTAGTCAGGCGGCTGTATAATTGGGGCAGAGATTAGAGCTTCCTTTAACCTGTTAAAGGCTAACAAGCAGGCATCAGTAAACACAAAAGGAGCGTCCTTGGTGAGGAGCTCCGTGAGAGGGCGAGCAATGTTGGAAAATCCTTTATAAAGCAGCGGTAAAAACCTGCATGCCCTAGGAAACCACGAATACCCTTGAGGTTAGTGTGAGGTGGTAAACTCTTGATAACTTTGACTTTGGCCTTATCAACCTCAATTCCCTTGGAGGTGATGACATGGCCAAGCACAACCCCTTCTGTCATCATGAAATGACACTTTTCCCAATTTAGGGTCAGATTATTGTCATGGCACCGTTCTAAAACCTTGGATAAATTTGCAAGACAATCATCGAACTCGGTGCCATAAACAGAGAAATCGTCCATGAAGACTTCCATAATATTTTCGATGAAATCTGAGAAAATTGATGTCATGCACCTTTGAAATGTGGCAGGTGCATTACATAGCCCAAACGGCATTGTTCGATAGCGAAGGTGCCAATGGGCATGTGAACGTCGTCTTTTCTTGGTCTTCCCAATGCAACGGGATTTGGAAGAATCCTGAGTATCCATCTAGGTAACAAAAGTATTTGTGTTTGGCTAAGCGCTCAAGCATTTGGTCAATGAATAGTAGAGGATAAGGGTCCTTTCTGGTGGCCTTATTGAGTTTCCTATAGTCGATACACATACGCCAACCAGTGATAGTCCTAGTGGATATTAGCTCATTTTTTTCGTTCCTAACGATTGTCATGCCCCCTTTCATGGGGACTACCTGCACAGGGCTAACCCACTTACTATCGGAAATGGGATAAATAATGTCGGCCTTTAATAGCTTCAAGACTTCCTTCTTCACTACTTCCTTCATATTGGGATTTAATCGCCTTTGAGGCTAAATAAAAGTGGCGTCCTTATCCTCAAGATGAATCCTATGTGTGCATATGGTTTCACGAATGCCCTTCAGGTCAGCAATGTTATATCATATTACCTTTCTATGGGATCTAAGGATTTTTAGGAGGCTTTCTAGCTGGAGCTCGGTGAGGGCTGCATTGACAATAACGGGTATGTGGAGTTCTCCATCATCAGGAAGAGGTTTTAGTTCTACCTGAGGGGGCACTGTACCTCCATCATCTCTCACCTGTGAGAAGGATGTGTCCTCAATTTTTGGTTCAGAAGGTGAAAACTCTTCGTTGGCAGAATCGTAGGAAGAGCAGGGAGACGATGGTACGTCGTGGCAGACATCTGCAGATTTCGTTTCCATAGCACACCTGTCAACAGAGGTAAGGTATTCAGGTATGCATTCACTATCAAATATAGAACTTGGAGAACTTCCTTGGTCAATGTTGTTTTGTAATGGCAAGGGATCTGTGTACTCCTCACAGGCGTGTTCTTCACATGTCATGATCTGTGGGATGCTATCGTTGTAGAAGTGTAGTGTGTCTCCCTCGTATCGCACATAGACTCCATCAGCGATGGGGACACCATCCAAGGAATCCACATTGTGGAAAGCATTCACAATAAAAACTGAGAGTTCTTGTGTAACTGGGTCGTCTGTATGGAATTCCACTGGACCATGGGCCCCTACATAGCTACTACACTCTCCATTATATCCAATAACTGAGAGTCGTTCAACGGCTCTAATTGATGAGTCTCTCTCCAGCTTGCATCAACAGGTAAGGCTTCAATGGTCTGGAGGAACATCACGTCCTCTTCGAAGCTTATGTGAATGTCGCCATCAACGGTACCTGCATCAGAAACCTTGTTCATTATATAATCCATGACCAATTGTTGCTTTACGTTACCTGCAACATAGGTTCCTGATCCGATAAATCGAACTGCAGCAATCAATTCCTTGGCTGCATATTCAACCATGGATTCGTCCATATGTGAATCTTGAAGACCATGTAGATGATACGGAGAAAAGCTAAATTCATCTGAGTCACTGTCAGACTCACTGGTCCAATGTACTTGCATCACCATCTCCATCACGCCTGATTAGTCAAGAATGATCACTAGCTAGAGGGAGATGTTAGTAGCGAGGTAGCAATAAAAAGAGAATAAAAGGGTGGAAAGATAATGGATGATAATAGTTATTAGCAAACTTTTCGAAATAAAAATATACTGAGGTACACTATTGCCGTCCTCGGTAACGGTGCCAAAAACTTGACGCACCCGAAACCTACACCTAGATTCCACCTGGCGGTGTCACGGTCGCAAGGCGTAGTATGGCCCCTAGGTGTCAATCCCGGGCTCTATCCGCAAGCGGACGGTGTCAAATTATAGTATAAAGGATGTCGGATCCCACAGGGACGGTGACAGTGTATTTGAGTTCTCAGATTATTTCTATATCTCGAAGTGAGATAGCTGTTAGGTTGAAAGGATTGGTTGTGGTATTGTTGTTGATTCAATAATAAAAGGAACTAGGGTATTATGGATCACTGCTAAGACCGTCGGGGATCGATGTTGGAATAGGATCCTTACATTGTATTGGGGTTAGGAGATTAATCTCTCAATTCGTACCACTCTCGTGGGGTTAGAATTTCGAGGTATTTCGGTGGCTCTCGTTGACGCAATGGCGATAGCCGTCAACGTAGCGATATAGTTTGTCGATGGATCCCCTCAAGGCACAAGCCGGGCATGGTCATGAGACTTGGTTGGATCCACCGATTTCCCTATTCGAATCCTAAGGATACCCCTTAAGCACATCAATTCCACAGACCGTGGGCATGATCTCAGTACGGGTTATCTTGGAGATTCGGTAGGATCGACCGAAATACTCCCTTTTATTCCCAATTCAACCTAGAGATCCAGATCTACATCTCCCACTAAAGTCTTAAGGCTAACCCATCAACCCTAGAGGAAACTACTCACTCATAGCGATTTTAACGAATAAAAACATGATTTTTGCAAGAGAAAACATCATAGCAAATTAATCGAATAAATATTGAGAAGCGTACGTGCCAAAGATGAAGAAGAATAACAGCAAACAATGATTTGAAGAAATACCAAAAATTCCAAAACGCAAATCGCAATAGAACTCCAAAAATAATCCGATAATCTCCAAGTATTAGGTCTAGATCTAACAATGTTTTCTAATCTCCTCTCCCACTAAAGATAATTCAAAAATTAACGAAATGAAAGAACTCCCTTCCATGTAGCAGCCAGATCCGCACATCACTCCCCAAGCGCGCAACAGACGGCAGCCAAAAATTTCCAAAATTAGCCTTCAGCGTCATCGACCGAGTTGGTGATCGGTCGAGCAGTAGATTGCTCGATCGGCTTCTCGGTCGAGCAGCCCTTCTGCTCGGTCGAGTATGTCAAGGAGTCGCGCTTCTCCAAAAAATGCCACTCTGTATGCTCGGCCTGAGTTAGGTTTGCTCGGTCGAGCAGCCAGCTGACACGGTTGCCAAATGATCTACTCGGGCCGTGTAGGAGGTTGGCTGAGCGTCGGACTTAGGTGCTGCTCGACCAAGTCATTGTACTGCTCGGTCTGAGCAGCATGTGTATCTTCCATCCTCCTTCATCTTACATCTGCTCGACCAAGCAGCTGCTCTGCTCGGTCGAGTCACCTGGGAAAATTATTTCTGACGCTCCTACAGCTTCTCCTCTCTTCTTGCTCTCTCCTCCACTCCTCCCATGGCTCCCAAAACTCAACGAACTCCTGTAGAGCATCACCAATGGGCTCATGGGTGTGCCAGATGTGTCCATATCCAAAATGGGTCCCAAATCGCTCCAAAATCCCTGAAAATTCATAAAACACTACGAAACTCGAATAAAACGTTAGAATTGCAATATCGTAGGAAAATACGGGATTTGGGTGCGAAGATGGCATGAAATTCAATGCAATGATGCTATGAAAAGATGTAAAATATGGACACATCAGCACGCAACGGGGAGGAGGGGCTGGCGTACGGCGACGCTCCCGGCGGCACTCTCGACGGCAGGCGGCTTCCGACGACGGCACGTCGGCGCTCTCCGGCAATCTGCATGGCGTGGCGGTTGTACAGCGCGCGTGTGGGGAGAGGGGGCCTGACGGATGGCGGCGTGCACGAGGGATCAGCGGCCTGTCGGAGCTCCGGCGATGGTGCACGCGGCTGTCCTTACGTGTGTGGAGGAGAGAGGGGATGGCCTTCAATGAATATGGGAAGAGAGGATGTGATTTGAAGTTTTGTTTGATTTTGAAATTTGTTTCAGATCTGATTTTGAATCTGAAGTCTCCTCTGTTTCAATTTCAATTTGGGTTGATTTGTTTGAGGGGCTGAATTTGATGGGGGATTTGGGTTTGATTTGAAGTGGTTTGCTTGTTGAAGTTTGTGGGTTGTGATTTGGGTTGATGATGAATAGATTTTTGGGGAGAAATTTGTTTGCTGGTTGATCTTGGGAAGATTTATTTTGCAGAAGATTTTCTTGCAGGAGAGAAGACGTTACTGATCCTTAAGAGGATTAGCAGGGGGACAAGGTTTTCATTTTGTCAAAGCTATTTAATTAGATTAGGCTTCTAATTAAGGTATCTTTTTGACTAGATGAAGAGACGTGTGTGTTTTGATTAAATGGGAAATTAATGTTAACTTTGACTAATCTTTTAGGGGGGAGGAACCTGATTCAAAACAACGTGTGTGTTGCCTTTAGTGTTTACATAAGAGATTAAAGTAATTAAGTAATTAAGTAAAACTAAATGTAATTAGTAAAATAAAAAAAAGTAATTAGTGAAAGTTAAAAGTGATTAGCAAATTGTAATTAGTAAAATAATTAAGTTAAAGTATTTAGTTAAACTTGATAGTTAATTAGTTATGATACAGTAAAAATGAAAAACAGAGACGCGCTCACGTCGTTGCGTAGCAGAGAACGTACGGACGAAAAATTATACGGATGACTGAAATAAAATACTGGTACACACGATCTAAAACACGTCTAAAAAATACAGGCAGTTGCATTCTACCCACCTTAAGAAAAATTCCGTCCTCGGAATTCTTATCAACCAAGAGCAGAAAACAAATATGGATAACACTCTCGTATCTCATCTTTCCGCTCCCAGGTAAATTCTCCTGGCGAGTCGTGATGCCACATCACTCTGACTAGATCAACAGTCATGTTCCTGAAGACTTTCTAGCGTCGATCTAGAATCTCCACTGGTTGCTGTTCATACGTCAGATGTGGTCGAACTGTAATCTCAGAGTAGTCCACAGCATGAGAAGGGTCGATGGTATAACGACGGAGCTGGGACACATGAAAGACGTCATGAACTCTGACGGTGGCAAAGCTAAGCGATAAGCTACTTCTCCAACTTGCTCTAGCACATCGAAGTGTCCAATATATCTCGGACTAAGCTTGCCTCGTTTCCCAAATCGGATCACTCCTCGATTCGGGCAGATCTTTAGGAACACATGATCTCCCCGCTGAAACTCCAGGGGACACCGTTTAGCATCGGCCCATTGCTTATAACGGTACTGGGCGATCCAAAGCTTGTCTCTGATATCTCGTATAACATCAACTGCTTCCACTATCATCTCTGGCCCCAAGAGCTCTATATCACCGATGTCATCCTAACTCAGTAGCGATCGACATTTTCTCCCATAGAGAGCAGCAAATGGCGCCATGCCAATGCTCACCTGATAGATGTTGTTGTAGGAGAACTCCACTAGGTACAGATGATCCTCACATGAGCCTTTGAGATTCAGCATGCAGGCTCTCAGCATATCCTCCAAGATCTGTATGGTACGCTCTAACTGCCCATCTGTCTGCGGGTGATACGCTGTACTGAATCTCAGACTGGTACCCAGATTGGTCTGCAGACTCTTCCAGAACTGAGATGTGAACCTCATATTACGATCTGATACAATGCTCACAGGTACTACATGCAAGCGCACAATCTCCTACACGACGTAATTCACATCACGACATGTACTAGAAGGAAATTATAAAGGCATGAGTTAGGTCATTACCTCCATATACTTCCTTGCTAATATCTCCATGGATTGTCCAACTCGGAAAGCTATAAAGTGCGCAGATTTGGTCAATCGATCAACGATGACCCAGATGGCGTCGTTCTGCTTGGTGCTCCGAGGTAAGCCAGTCACGAAGCCCATCGTGATGTACTACCACTTTCACTTCGGAATCGGCAGAGGTTGTAGTAATCCAGCAGTGTGATGATCTTCAGCCTTAACTTGCTGACACACAAGACACTTGGCAACACTCCGTGCCACACTTCTTTTCATCCCATGCCACCAGAAATTTTGACGAAGATCCTTGTACATCTTAGTACCTCCAGGATTAATAGAATAAGGCGAACTGTGAGCCTCATTCATCAACTCCTCTCTGATATCTCTTGTAGGTACGTAGATCTTACTACCATATCTCAAAGATCCATCCTTGTGAATCAGAAAATCTGTCCAGAGTCCTGCTTCAACTTGTTCCCTGATCTTCTTCAATTTAGCATCTCCAGCTTGAGCAGTCTTGATTCGATCCACGATCGTCGATTGAATCTGCATGTTTATCAACGACGATGTGACTCCTGGTAGGACAGCTTCAACATCCATCCTTCGTAGATCCTGCTGCAATCTCCACTGAGCTGTGAGAATCATCACTTCGGGTAGTCGACTCAAGTCATCCGGTACGACATTCACCTTCCCTGGATGATACATGAGGTCGATGTCGTAATCTGTCATCAATTCCAACCACCTGCGCTGTCTCATATTCAGCTCCTTCTGGGTGAATATATATTTCAAACTTTTGTGATCAGTGAAAATTTTCACTTTCTCACTCAGTAAGAAATGTCGCCAAATTTTGAGCGCAAATACGACTGCAGCCAACTCCAAATCGTGTGTCGGGTAATTCTTCTCATGGACCTTCAACTGTTGCGAAGCATATGCGACCACATGATTGTGCTGGTACAGAACGCATCCAAGTCTCTTGCCCGATGCGTCGCATAAAATCTCGAAGCCTCCGCTTCTGTCCGGAATAGCTAAGACTGGTGCAGTAGTCAGTCTCTCCTTCAAAGTAGAAAAGACTTGCTCACAAGAGTCTGACCAACTGAGCTAAACATCCTTCCTCGTTAATCTCGTCATCGGCTCAGCTATCCTTGAGAAATCCTTGATGAATTTGCGGTAGTATCCAGCCAATCCAAGAAAACTCCTGATGTCTGATGCTGATCGAGGTGTAGGCCATTCACTGACTACTCTGACCTTCTCCGGATCCACTGAGATACCAGCTCCTGATACTACATGCCCAAGAAATGCAACTCTGTCCAGCCAGAATTCGCATTTGCGGTACTTGGCATACAGTCTATGATGACGGAGCGTCTCTAACACCATCTTCAAGTGCTCTGCATGCTCCTCTTCGCTCCTCGAGTACACCAGGATATCGTCTATGAAGATCACTACGAACTTGTCAAGGAAGTCATAAAAGATAAGGTTCATGAGATTCATGAACACAGCAGGAGCATTGGTCACATCGAACGGCATGACAACGAACTCATAATGCCCGTACTTAGTCCAAAAAGCTGTCTTGGGCACATCTTCCTTCTTGACTCTGACTTGATGGTATCTGCTTCGGAGGTCCAAATTCGAAAATAATCTCGATCCACCAAGCTGATCGAAGATATCATCAATACGGGGCAGCGGATACTTGTTCTTCCATGTGATCTGATTCAGCTCCCGATAATCAATGCACATTCTTCGCGATCCATCCTTCTTCTTCACCAGTAAGACAGGTGCACCCTAGGGAGATACGCTGGGATGAATGAAACCCTTCTGCAGCAGGTCATCCAATTGCTTCCTCAATTCTTCAAATTCTGCAGAGGCCATACGGTAAGGCGCCTTTGAAATCGGTTGAGCTCCTGGCATAAGATTAATGCTAAACTCTAATGCTCGGTCGGGCGGCAATCCAGAAATGTCTTCTAGGCAGACATCTTCGAAATCTCTCACTACCACAGGCTTCTCTGGTTTAGCTACCATAGATGCAACAGTCAATCGGTACGGCTGGGCTCGGAACTTGACAGGTCTAAGCGAACGTCCTTCGCTGACAAACTCGAACACTGGGTGGTCAGGAATTTCAAATACCACTTTCTTTCGGTGACAGTCAATCGTTGCATAAAAGGCTCCTAACCAGTCAATGTCGAGAATAGCATCGAAGTTGGGTAGGTCGTGGACAATGAAATCAGCATATAATTCATGTCCACTAATCACCAACGGGCATGGTCTACATCCTAGTGCAACCTTCACTACACTATTCCCAGTTGTAAAATTCCAACACTTGGGAAGTGTATAGGTGGGTATCGAGTGTTCGACTACGAACTTCTGAGATAGGATGCACATGGAAGCGAATCGAACAGGGTCAAGGACAGGTGAGATGAAACTAAGATGACACCTAAGGGTAACATGCAATTAGATTAAATATAGATCTAACTAATAAAACATAAATGCATAAATAAGGAAGACTAGTATGGGGTTACCTGCAATCACGTTGTCTTCAGCTTCAGCCTCAACGGCTGTCATAGTGAATGCTCGACGCTTAGGCGGGTTGACCTGCTGAAAGGCTCGATCCTGTGGAACCAGAGGTGGTCCTCGCTGTCCAGGTGCCGGTACGGTCCGCTGAGCGGGTCCAGGTGCTCTAGCAGGTATGGGTCGAAAACTGAGGGGGCAGTCCTTTGCAGCATGAGCAGGTGATCCACAGATCAAACACTGATTCAGCATACTCCTACAGTCTTTCTTCGCATAACCAAGCTTGCCGCAGAAATGGCAAGTCAGCGCAGCTCGGTTGAGGACAGGTGCAGCTGGCCTCTTGAACTGTGTGGTCTGAACTGGACAAAAACCGGGCCTAGGTGCACTCCTCAGCAGCTCCATCGGGCGCTTGCCCGCCTGACGTGCCTTCTTCTGATAAGCTATCTACTCTTGCTTCTTCGCAGCTACCAGGACTTGCTCATGAGTGGTAAAAGGTGCTCCCGAACAACACACTCTATATGTCTAGATCTAAGCCCTGTAGAAAGCGGTGTGCACAGTCCTCCTCGTCTGCTACCAGAGTAGAGGCGAATTGGCTCAGCATGGTAAACTCGGCCTCATACTCGTCAATTGTCCTGGTGCCCTGCTCCAGGTTGATGAAGCGCTGCTGAATTTTCCTCTTTGTAGCCTTCGGAAAGTACTGGGCGTCAAATCTCTGATGGAAAGTAGCCCATGGGATCGGCTTGATCAACCTAGCCTCTTCAGCATCCCACCAGTGACAGGCATTATCTGTCAGTTGCTTCTTGGCGAGCTCCACCCAATCGTTCGGATTGACTCGGGCAAGACCCAAGTTATCCGCAGTGTTGCGAAGCCATTCCTCGGTCGCTAGTGGGCCCTCTCGTCCCGAGAAGCTCATCGGATGCATCTCTCGAAATTGCTTGGCTCCAGGCTCATTGCGGGGTGGTGGAGCAGCTAGTGCAGCCTGATGTCCCTGTTGGACCAAATGGTGCTGAACCTCCAGCATCACCCTCATAACTCCAAGCATCTGGCGGATGTCGTCCTCTCCGCATACAACAGATCCGGATCCTTGTCGGGTGTTACGTCTCTCATCCATTCTGAGATAAGAAAAGCCCGAGTTAATCTCGTGTATATGGTTTCTCTAGATGTCTGGAAAATGAAAAGTATTCTCATTGTTCTGAATTTCGCAATTGCAAAGAGGGGACCTGCATGGGCCACCACTAAAACCAGTAACGCCCTGCTTCCCAATATACGATAGGAGCAAGAGCGTTACTGAGGTCCGCATGAACTGGAGCGGTGAAGCTCGAGTTCAATAAGTGTCTGTGGTAAAAACGCAAGGTAGGTCATTTGCATGCATTTCAGAACAATTAGAATTATTCATACATTAAAGCCACATCCAGAATAATGAACGTCCATACACGAAATAAAAACATCAAGCCACAGCTGGGCCAAAGAACAACAAAAGATAACGTACACAACAATTGAAAGTAAACTAAGATAAAGCAGCAACATGATAGTCCTCTAGTCATCCGAAGGGAGAGACTCGGCGTCTACGGTGAACTCCTGACTTTCCAAGTCAGGTGTCTCGTAAGGAACCTCCTGGTACTCAAGCTCGGGATCTGACATACATCCAAAAACATGAATGTATGTCAGTAAGGGTCTGGAAGAAGATGTTAGAACCCAAGGCAAGATGTACAAATTTATACAGGATTTAAGAGGCATTAATAAATTCAACGAGATAACAACAAAAGTTTAAACATGCTGATTATAAAATGAAATAAAGTAAAATACTCCTATTATGCAGTTCTAAGCAGTTTAACAAGTAAAGTAAAACTTTTCTTTTGATTCATTAGCATGTCAATTTAACTGAGATAACAATTTCAAGTTTCATGTCAGTATTTCATGTCTATCATAGGGTTCACGCCTTTAGGTCGTGATGAGTGGGTCGTCCTTCTCACAGGGGCTTACCGTGACTGGCGCTAACCCACCGCATGCGGGTGGTACCCTTGAAGAGAGTACCCTTTCATACGCCTAGTGGCCGCTCAACCCTAACCCCACTCCAAATTTGTGCTGGAACACGAGCCAGCCTAGTCAACTCACATGACATCACGAAAGTCACGATTTCGCCTTCGAGAGGCGGCATGATTTCACGATGTCACACATTTGTTAGTTATTCCAAGACATGAAGCAATTAAATAACATCATCATTTATTTTTATACAACATTTTCCATGATTGCAAGAGTGTTGAACAACATTCACAATAATTTAACAAAAGTGCTGAATATAAGAATTTAACGAACATGTCACGGAAACTAACTTTCTTTGCTATTGTTCTAAACTAAGGTATATCAAGTTATATGCCGTTGGATCACATTTTCAGTCAAAAATGTCATGGAAGTAATTTCATGCGGCATTTCACGTGTAGATTTTGAGCTATACAACTTTACATGCAAAAGACCAAATGAACATCTAACTTCAAAAATTCAATATAAATTGTACACTTGCCTGATTTCACCGATTTTAGTGTCGTTGGGTTCGTCTTGACGGGTACTACGTAATGGTATGTCCGGTTCTTTGTTTTGGTTAAACATATCACCGAATTAAATTCGTTGCAAGATAATCATAAAAATCAAAATAATCTCTGAATTGGGTTCGTCTGATTTTATTGGGTTCTCTGGCTAGGGTGATATTTATATAGTATTATACTAACAGAATACGCCTTATTTTATTTTAATATTATTATCCTAACATAAATTATTAACATGCTGAAATTGACACTAACAAGTTAATATATAAATTAATATTAACAACCTATTATCTGACTAGTATCAACCTAATACTAGCTAATGATAAGGTTAACATTATATTTAATAGGTCTACCTACTCTAACATGATTAATATATCTCCCTTCTCTCTCTCTCTCTCTCTCTCTCTCTCTCTCTCTCTCTCTCTCTCTCTCCCCCGTCTCCTCTTCTATTTCTTTTTTTACATTTTATTGTTTGCAGCAGACAACTAGCGTAACAAGGGGGAGGGAGACACTCACACACGCAACGGGGAAGAGGGGCTGGTGTACGACGGCGCTCCCGGCGGCACTCTCGACGGCAGGCGGCTTCCAACGGCAGCATATTGGCACTCTCCGGTAGTCTGCACGATGCGACGGTTGTATGGCGAACGCGTGGGGAGAGGGGGCCTGTTGGACAGCGGTGCGCACGAGGGATCGGCGGCCTGTCGGAGCTCCGGTGATGGTGCGCGTGGCTGTCCTTGCGTGTGTGGAGGAGAGAGGGGCTGGCCTTCAATGAAGATGGGAAGAGAGTGATGTGATCTGAAGTTTTGTTTGATTTTGAAATTTGTTTCAGATCTGATTTTGAATCTGAAGTCTCCTCTGTTTCAATTTCAGTTTGGGTTGATTTGTTTGAGGGGCTGAATTTGGTGGGGGATTTGGGTTGGATTTGAAGTGGTTTGCTTGCTGAAGTTTGTGGGTTGTGATTTGGGTTGATGATGAATATATTTTTGGGGAGAAATTTGTTTGCTGGTTGATCTTGGGAATATTTGTTTTGCAGAAGATTTTCTTGCATGAGAGAAGACGTTACTGATCTTTAAGAGGATTAGGAGGGGGACAAGGTTTTCATTTTGTCAAAGCTATTTAATTAGATTAGGTTTCTAATTAATGCATCTTTTTGACTAGATGATGGGACGTGTGTGTTTTGATTAAACGGGAAATTAATGTTAACTTTGACTAATCTTTTAGGGGGGAGGAACCTGATTCAAAATAACGTGTGTGTTGTCTTTACTGTTTATGTAAGAGATTAAAGTAATTAAGTAATTAAGTAATTAAGTAAAACTAAATGTAATTAGTAAAATAAATAAAGTAATTAGTGAAAGTTAAAAGTGATTAGCAAATAATAATTAGTAAGATAATTAAGTTAAAGTATTTAGTTAAACTTGATAGTAATTAGTTATGATACAGTAAAAACGAAAAACAGAGACGCGCTCGCGTCAATGCGTAGCATAGAACGTACGAACGAAAAATTATACGGACGACTGGAATAAAATACCGGCACACACGATCTAAAACACGTCTAAAAATACAGGCCGTTAAAAGGGTTTCTGACAATACTCATGTCAATGAGCTAACCACATAATAATGATATCGTAATAGGGACGACACCTGTTGCTCGTGGTCACTGCCGCTGGGGTTTCGACCTCCCTATAATCGGGTCAGGCTGTAAGGACTCACACTGAATGGGACCTTCGTCAAGTAATAGGTAGGAGAAGGAAGATAATGCATATGATGTATAGGAATTAATTATGTCGCAATTGGTTCGCGATAGAGTCTTTAGAACATTTTATAAGGTAGGATTAAAATATATGATGCAAATGATTTAAATGTATCGTAAAATGTTTGCGTGCATATTTTATAATAAAAGCATGAAACAAGCTCATTCCAAGGGTTCAGCAATGTTTTGAACCCATTTGTTTTGGTCCAAGCCTAATGGAGCTCAAGAAAGACCAAAACGAAATAAAAAAGCTCTTGCCCATCTGGGCATTGGAACGTCCATACCCAGTTGGGCTGTGGGCCTAAGTGTCCAGGCCAGGAGGGGGCCCGCGAGGGTGTGCGCCCGACCCGCCCAGGCAGGCCCGCGGGGCTGTTTCTTTTTTGCAGATCTGAAATCTGCGTTTTGGGGTAGTTTTGGTGAAACTTTGAGTAATTGTTTGAGGGTTCAAACGATCTTGGCATTGAGCACCATTTGTTTCTAAGTGTTCACCGTTCAATGATCTTCGATTTTATATACGATATCACTTCCGGAGTTCAACAACGAGGGCGGAAAAATTCGTTAGAGTTTGGCCTTCATAGAGGGCAAACGTGTAATTAGTTTTTCCCTCTAAATTAATTAGTCTCACACTGGATATTTTGAGAGGAGGAGTGGTCAGCTCCCTGCATAAATAGGGGCTAACTATCCTCCTTGAATCTTGTACCAAGCCTTGGATCAAGGGAGCTCTCAAAAGTTAAGAGCAAACCTAGATCGAATGAGCAAAATTTTAATTCTCTCATTCTCCTTCTTTCTTCTCTACTTCTGTTCGGGCCCTAGAAGGCTACGCAGGAGTTCGGATCCGATCCAAAGTCTTGACGGAAGATCCACTCAAGGTGAAACTTTCTGGAGCACATGTTTAGCTTGATGACAATGGGATTGCTCGCATCGAGATGCGGTCCGACTCAAGGTAGTGGTTCAGCCCAAACGTGGGGCATTGGTTCGTGAGGATCGACGTTCTGCTAACATGCGGAACAAAGGTACTTCCTTTATATTCATGTGTTTATTATTGCAATAACTTTATAGATATATCTTTAGGGGTTGGTCAGACCCACCCTGAGATAGTAGAGATTCTGGCTAGGGTTATTTCCTTAGGGCGTTTTACAGATGATTTTAAGTTTATTTTTCCGCTGCTTATATGGTTTCATTGTCTGCCCGACTAAGGCTAGCCGTCGATTTTGAGCCCTAAGGACCACAAAAACCCAACAGATGGATAACAGTCTTGCAATAATGATGGCATGATCGTCCCTCAAGAATAAGCGTAAACATTGTCCACCGACCCCGCCATTAATAAGCCAATTATTTAACAGCCTTGCACTAATGATGGCACGATCTCCCCTCAAGAATAAGCGTAAATATTGACCACCTACCCCGCCATTAATAAGCCCATTATTATCAATCTCTTTAATGCTCGGAAGCTCAACGGGTAGAAAGTGGCCTGGCTTTGACTGGCCAGACGGTTAGCCTTCCATGTGGACTTCATGGGCTTGATGGGCAATAATGTCTCCCCTGTGGGTTCCTTTATTCAGATGATAATATCATTCTCCCTTTCAGGGGCTGGCCCGTAACAACGGTGTATTTATTCTCAATGGTTGATAGAGTCATTGATTGGATCTCCATCAAGAGTCCACAACATGTTGGCTAGGGGTGGCAAAATAGACCCGACCCGACCCGACCCGAACCCGGCCTCTTGAGTCGGGTATGGGTAGGGGCTACTCCGGGTGGGTCGAATTCGGGTCAACCCGACCGACCTCGAACCGGTTGACCCGAATTCGACCCGTATTTCACTCTTTTCACCCCGAACCCGATCCGAACCCGACCTTTTTTGCAAAATAATCACTCTTTCACACCAAACACGACCCGAACCCGACCCGTACCCAACCCGTAAGACAAACCGGGTCGGGTACGTGTCACCCGGGTTACGACCGGGTTGGGTACGTGTATCCGAACCCTAACCCGAATTTAATTCGGGTCGGGTTCGGGTTTACCATTATTCGGATCGGGTCAACCCGACCCGACCCGGACCCGACCCGTTTGCCACCCTTAAATGTTGGCTATGGCATCTCTCAAGCAGATGGAAAAGAAACTCTCCCTAATATAGATGTTCTCTTGTACAGATTGGTACTTTGGGAGAAGAGGCCTTAGACCATTAATTATAGGCTTGTAGAATTCTTGGCAAACTAAGATCCCAAATAAAAGGCCAACAAGCGTGCTTAATACAAATACTACATTGACCTAAATCCTTGCCTTTATATGGTTTCGGTATGGTTCATATAAGATCCCAAAACTCTAACCCCTTGGATGGCGGGCTGGATCGGTATTGGTTCGGGTCCAGCCAAACCCAAATCCAACGGGTCAGGATTTTAGAGGAGATGAAGAATTTTATCAAACAATACCAAACAAGAATAGCTAAACAAAAGAAGTACAGAAAAAAGATTTTTGATGAAATATACGCCAGGAAGCTTCTGGGTCTCCAACGCGGGCAAATTAGTAATTAGTATGTTGTTGAAGGGCAGAATACGTGGTAGCTAGGCTAGAATCTGGTGGATCCTGCGGCTGTAATGAATTAGACTTGGTCTTCTCTCGTGCACCGATGCTTTTCTTTCCTTTTCTAACTATAATTGAAAACCCAAAATATCCCATTAATATTCAACTGAGGTCAACTCTTCTTTGCTGTCATTTTGATTTATGATTTTGATTTTGCATCCATTGAATAAGAGATCGTTGGATGTGGGATCAGTTACTTAAAAAAACCATGCATATAAAAAAGAAATTTCAAAGAATTCGACATGCCTTCTCAACAACGCAATTTTGTATTAAAGTAAAAGTCACAGACTCACATGACCCTAGTTCTAAACACTTGAACCCCATTCCACAAATTTCAAACGGCTTTATTTAATTAATTGCATGAACACAAAGCACACTCTATGGCTCATAGCAAACCCTCTCTCTTTCGCTCCTCCCGGATCACGCAGTCACGAGCCGAGCCTGCTCCACCCCGGTCTTCTCCTGCACGTCCTCGACTTGGCTCATAATCTCCGACATTCGCAGCGCCAGGCTTCGTTTCGCGGCGGGCGAGACGCCGCGCTCGCCTATCACCGACTCCAGTATGGCCTCCGCCAACGCCTTGTTCTCGATCGCCGCGGCCGCAGCCTCAGGGATCGATCCGTCCTTCGAGAATGCGACCTTTAACAACAACGAAGTCAGTCGCAAAACTCAACAGCAAATAGCAACAAGCAACCAAATTTAATTACCGTCAGCGTGCCATCGGGGGAATGAGTGAAGAGGATGGAGGAGCCAGGGAGGAATGTCTCTGATCTGAAGGCTTCCTTGAACTTGTCGATGGCCGATGCCTCGGCGTCGGTGCAGGTTCCGGCGGCCTTCCACTGGGCCACGCAGTTCTCCGACACCTTCTCGCTGTACTGCTGGCCGGTCAGAGGAAGGACCATGCTCACCCTGGTGAACTTCTCAAAAGCCCCTGTTTCAATTTGAAGGAATTGATTTACTTTTATACCCGCTTGTTTAACAGAAATGCAAAACCACTTGGAATTTGGGTATAAGAGTAAGTCGGGTTCGAATTTAGGATACGGAAGAAATTTACCTGAATAAACATCCCTAAAGAAATCGACGGAATCAGCGAGCTCGTCGGCGGCCTTGCCCTTCCATTTCGCGGCGATGACCGGAACGGCGTCGCCCTCCAAATAAACGCCGATCGCCGTGAACACTATGAACTTCCCCCCGATCTCGAGCCCCCTGACCCCTGCATTAAACCTCGAATATCAAACTCGAAAGCAATGGCCTATTTTAATTAAATTCGCATGTCATTGGCCGCGCAAAGGACGAACCTGCGCCGGCGAGGAAATGGGTCTTGGACGAGCCCGGAGGCGTGACGACCGCCGGGAAGGTGGTCCCCTCGACGTCGAGCTTAGTGGCGGTGAAAGCTGCGGTTGTGGCTGCTTCTCCCATTGTGAGAGCTACGAGAATTTGGGGCAAAAAAAAGATTTATTTGTTATGGCTATGGTTTTGAGTTTTTTTTTTTCCCGGCTGTGTATTAATAGAAGACGGTTGGATGGGGTTCGCTAAGATGGCCATAATGGCGAATTTGAATGGTGGATTGCATGCTCCCGGCAAAATGATAGAGCTCGGAATTAGATTGCACTCGCTCTGAGCCAATATTACGGAAACGCCATTCTAGATGTTGGACGATATTTTGGGATTTGCAAACTAGAATTTTGCTCACGTTCATTTTCTATGTCAATCCCAAAGCACGTTGTTATAAATGAGAAAAATGATCGTCAGATAACTAACGAGGAGTCGAGGAAATTTTGTCATTGGATTCTGTCAATACTTTATCCCTTCATTTTGATTTTCATATTTTTAAATCTTTAACCACAAATTTTTAAGTGAATCAAAGTAGGTTTGCTCGTTCATACCCTCGTAACAAATTTAACGGTTCTACGGTAACAAAACTTTTTGCAATGATTAGATGAATGAGTAAAACTTCTTATGACTTCACTTGAAAATTGATGTTTTGGGGTTTTACAACGTTATGATCAAAACGAACGAATCCGAGCATCAAAAATATAAGGTATGGGGTTTTGACGTTAGCCAATGAGAAAACTTCATCATTGTTTAGCTGGCCTCCGCATTGCTCATTATAAACTGTTGTGCGCTGATCTCTTTGTAATGCATTTATTGTTATTCAATCATATGCCAATCACATGTTAATCTCCCTGGACAGTTCTAGCGGCATGTACCAAAATAGTGCTTACCCATGTATATTTAGTCAACTGTTGAGTCTCAACGTATTTCAAGGAGAACCCGCTAGCTCTCGTTCGAGTGGCATTTCATCCTAAGCATAACTCATCCGCTGATTCCTCAAGATGAGTTAGTTTAGACCTCTAATTGGCTAGAACATTCAGAATCATGTGCATTTATCTCCCTACTTTAAAACAAGGTATACCCAAAACCAAAAGATTTGCAAATAATTCCGTCTATCAACGAGTGATCAAAAATCTAGCGAATTATAAATATCCGGGCAAAAGTTAAGCAAAGCCCAAAATTCTCTTAGCTCCCACCCGATGAAGCTGTCGAGTGTTTTTCGTGATAATACGTTATGTGATTTAGAGTGACTGAAGAACTTTGTGGGGGTACCGTCAGTGGCAGCCTGGTGATTTGCAGGCTGATTGAAGGGCAGGAGATGGGGTTGTTGGGCATCCGCCGAACGTGTGGCTCTGAATGAAACAGAGAGATCAAATGGAAAATGAGAGGTGGGCTATAAACACCGAGGGATGTATATTAAAAAAATAACTAGATTTTTTTCAGACTTCCCGTGTTAGTATTAAGCTCCGATTTTTGGGCCATCCCATTAAATCTGAGAGGTGTGTTATATACATCGAGGGATGTATATGGAATGCGTGCTGAATATAATAATAAAAATCTTTGACCCGATATATTTTATTTTCTTCGTTTGGTTTTCGTTTGATGCGTCGTTGATATCGTTGGAAAGCTCACGAAGAGTACAAGTCGTTCATAATAATTTGATGGCTTTTCTTTGACGTTTTCAACGAGTAGATCATGTCATATTCGAATTACAAAAAATGACCTGCAAACACTTAAAAATGCCTAACAAATTGGTATGAATGGCGTCTACTCTTAATAAGCTTTTCAACCGTACAAATGGTACATAAAATGGATACCAAACAATTAAAATATCGCCGGTCGAAAAAAAAATTTGGTTGTATTTAACACGCATCCAGATATACACCCTAGACGTATACAACACACCTCACCAATTTTGCAATGGGTTCTAAATAGACTTTGTTTTAAAATTTTTTTAAAAATGTCTTTGGAACCACACGAAGTACGACTTTGGATTTCTTCGCATGTACAGGCTTTAATGGAGTTTAATGTGGTGGCCCAAAAATCGAAGCTTAATACGAATTAAAAAAATTCTAGTGCCAAAAAAAAAATTGAGTAGAATGTCAATTTGTCATCGTACGTTTGATCTCTCTGTTTCATTCAGAGCCACAAGTTCGGCGGATGCCCAACAACCCCATCTCCTGCCCTTCAATCAGCCTGCAAATCACCAGGCTGCCACTGACGGTACCCCCATAAACTTCTTCAGTCACTCTAAATCACATAACGTATTATCACGAAAAACACTCGACAGCTTCATCGGGTGGGAGCTAAGAAAATTTTCAGTTTTTGCATTACGATTTGTCCGGATATCTAAGGGTTATAAATGTCCAAATGTTGGAAATTAAAAGAATGAGTAACCATGGCACAAAGCCATGATTCTGTATTTATTCATAATAGTAGAATGCCAATGGACATGGGATACCAAAGGTCCCTATTAGTAAGCTTGATGTGTAGTAATGTGGGGATAAAGATGAGGGCCTCCCTCATTCATAACTGTCTCTCTTATCCATCCATTACTTTGGTCTTAGCGTATAATGCTAAGGGGGTGGATACTTTGGGATCCAGAGTAATCGTGTTTGTCTCGTTAAAACCTTAGCTGTGTAAAACCCAGTGGGAAAAACCAACAGCTTAAGGAAAAAGGGTGCAACCCACCGGTTACTCCCCCTAATCCGTACAAGCTTCAGGCTTGTAGGTCTTTCAGCTGTCTCATACCAATTCCTTTTACAAGTTTTACAAAAATTCATCTCGGTAAAGATTTAGTAAACCGATCAGCTAAGTTGTTACAGGACTGAATCTGCTGCCCTCCACGTTCTTCTGTAGATCGTGTGTCCAGAAGAATTTGGGAGAAATGTGTTTCGTTCTGTCGCCTTTGATGTAGCCTTTTTTTAGTTGTGCTATGCATACAGTGTTATCTTCAAACAAGACAGTGGGCTCAAGATCACCAGTCTTCAGGCCAGTGGCATCAAGGATATGTTGGATGACGGAGCGAAGCCAAAAACACTCTTTGCTTGCTTCGTGGATCGCATTGAGTTCAGCGTGGTTGGATGATGTTGCTGTAGTGGTTTGCTTTACCGATCTCCATGAGATAGCAGTCCCTCCGTAGGTAAACACAAAGTCAGCTAGTGATTTTGCTGTGTGGGGATCAGATAGGTAACATGCATCAGCATAACCAAGTAACTGGGAGGAGGAAACTCTCTGGTAGTATAGTCCCAGATCTATAGAACCCTGAAGGCAGCGTAGAAGATGCTTTACTCCATTCAAGTGGCACTTTGTAGGTGCAGCACTGTGTCTGGCAAGTAGATTAACTGCGAACGCTATATCGGGACACATGCAGTTTGCCAGATATATAAGGGCTCCAATGGCACTGAGGTATGGTACTTCAGGACCCAGTAACTTCTCCCCCTCTTCCAGCGGCCGAAAGGAATCCTTATGAATATCAAGTGACCTCACGACCATAGGAGTACTTAAAGGATGACATTGTTTCATTCGAAACTTATTTAAAAGTTTCCTTGTATAGTTTGATTGGTGTAACAAGATTCCACCTCGTAGGTGTTCAATCTGTAAGCCAAGACAGTACCTCGTTTTGCCTAGGTCTTTCATTTCGAAGGTATGCTTTAGGCTTTCAGATATCTCATTGATCTCTGCAGGAGATCCTATGAGATTTAAGTCGTACACATATACTGCGACGATGATAAATCCTATTTCCGTTCTTTTGATAAAGATACACGGGCAGACTTTATTGTTTGTGAATCCTTGCTGTGCAAGGAAAACACTTAGTCTGTTATACCACATTTTTCCTAATTGCTTAAGACCATATAATGATCTTTGAAGCCTTACCGAGAAGACGTCCCGATGTCTCTCTTTCATCTCTGGGGGTAAATTAAACCCATCTGGAAGTCTCATATAGATTTCGTTATCTATATCGCCATATAGATATGCAGTCACAACGTCCTTGAGCTGCATTTCTAGGCTTTCCAGAGATGATAAGCTAAGCAAGAATCAGAAAGTAATCGCATCCATAACCGATGAATACGTACCTTCATAATTAATCCACGGCCTTTGGGAAAATCCCTGTGCTACAAGGCATGCCTTGTAGCATACGATTACATTTTCTTCATTTCTTTTTCTGATGAAGACTCACGTATATCCCACAGGTTTAACACCTACATGTGTTTGAACTACTAGTTCAAAGACTTTGTGTTTCAAGAGTGAGTCCAGCTCTACTCTTATTGCCTCCTCCCACTTTGGCCAATCATATCTGCGGTTACATTCTGCTAGAGAGCGTAGTTCGATATCATCGTCTTATTCAGCAACGTGAACGGCAATAACGAACGCAAAAATCTTCGTTGACGACTGTGCTATGTCTGTCCAGTACCTCTCCAGTACGTACGTAATTTAATAATGTTTCTCCTATTGTTCCTCTGCAGGGAAAATAAGGAGAGGAGATGTTGCTGGTCAGAGGTCAGCATCCTGTGGAGGGATCATCTTGTTATCTCCAAGAATCTTCCTCTTTCGAGGAACTTCATCGTTTGAACCTGGCAGGCATCCTCTTTTCAATTGAGGTACAGCCAATTCTGCTGCCGGTGGATTGCATCCATCTTTGGGGATGTCAATCCTAGCTGGAGTGTTGGCAGCATGGACGTGTGAACGAACAATCTTCTGGTTATCCGTAAATTTATCCGGTAGCAGGTGAACTTTGTTCTGAATGTGAAGGATCTTCATGATCTCATCTTCACACAGATTAGTACGCGGATCATAAAGCGACAAAGACTTTTTGTCCCAAGAAATGGTCTCAGAAGCATCAGGCTTCTTAGACTGTGTGCCTAGTTTTGGAAATGATTTCTCATCGAATTCACAGTCATCAAGACGTGCCTTAAATTCGTCCCCCGTGAGAGGTTCTATGTATCTAATAATAGAGGGCGAATCAAACCCAATATAGATACCTAGACGACGCTGAGAATCCATTTTGGTCCTCTGCAGTGGTGCTGTTGGGACATACACCGCACAACCAAATACTCTCAAATGGGAGATATCTGGTGGTGCGCAATATGCTACCTGCATCGGGGATAATGTATGGCCACCAGAGGGTCTTGTCCTAATGAGCGATGCGACATGCAGTATAGCATGCCCCCAAGCATCCACATGCAACTGGGATTGCATGAGCAATGGACGTGCAATCCATTGGAGTCTCTTTATAAGAGACTCTGCTAATCCATTCTAGGTGTGAATATAAGCTACAGGATGTTCAACTTCGATACACGTTGCCTGGCAATAGTCATCGAAGACTTGTGAAGTGAATTTGTCCGCATTATCAAGACGTAGTTTCTTAATATGGAAATTGGGAAAATGAGCCCACAATCTAATTATTTGTGCCAATAGCTTTGGAAAAGCTAGGTTGCGGGTGTACAATAGACACACATAAGACCATTTTGTGGATGCATCAGTCGGTACCATAAAATACCGAAATGGGCCACTTGCGGGGTGAATAGGTCTGCAAATGTCGCCATGAATTCTCTCTAGGAAGCCAGGAGACTCTAATCCCACTTTCAGGAGGGAGTGTCTCGTTATTAGTTTTCCCTGAAAACAAGGGGGACAAGGAAATACACCCTTTTGACGAATCCTCTGGTTCTTCAAATTATGTCCATATGATTCAGAGATGATGCGACGCATCATAGCTGATCCAGGGTGACCAAGTCTATTGTGCCAGAGTTGAAACTCTGGCGATGGAAGGCACTTCTGGTTCTCAGTCATATTGGCTTCTATTGGTTGAATATAAGTGTGGTAGAGACCCGACGGGAGTCCCTTAAATCGTTCGTAGATGGTCTTCTAGCCATCTTCTTGACAAGTCACATACTTATATTCAATGTTTTCTTCATCTCTAGTTTCTAAGTGATATCCGTTAAAACGAATATCTTGGAAACTTATGAAATTTCTATTGGATTTTGGAGAGAATAGTGCATTTTGTATTTTAAGTCTTTGTTATTTGGGAGCAATATGATTGCTTCCCTAGATCCTTCGATTATGTTGGACAGTCCCGAAATTGTGATAACAGGACCGTCGTATTTGTTTAAGTTATAAAAATAGCATGGATCGCAAAGGATAGTGTGTGTTGAGGCACTGTCCACTAGGCACTCATACTTCATCTATATATAAGCAAAATGAAAGTTTATTTAAGTAAATGAAAAACTGCTATACAAATAACAGTGCTTTCAAAGCAAACTGCAGATGAAGCGACATAGATTTAAATGCATAGATATAAAGATAGGGCTCAATCGAGCAGATCATCATTCTCGAAGTCTTTTGCAGTGAACTTGGTTGGCGATTGAATAAACGCCAAGTTTGTTTCAGGCAGAGGCTTCTGGCTCGCCTGATACAGATCCTGGAGGTGACGAGGAGTTCGGCAGTTTCTAGACCAATGTCCAGTCATGCCACATCTATGGCATTTATCCTCCCAGTTCTTCTTAGAAATTGACGCTGGACCAGTGTTCTTACGCTTCCATGTGAAGTTTTTCTTCCTCTGGTTGTTGTTGTTCTGGGTTGGTACTCTTGCTGGCTTCATTGCAGCTTTCCCTTTGTTCTTTCTAGCCTTCTTCTTGTTTTTCCACTTCTGGGGAGAAACATGTTGGGCTTCAGAGAGAGGGGCAGCACCAACAGGGAGCAGATTATGGGTGGCCGGTAGTAAGTCTCTATTCTGCTCTGCCCTAAGAAGGCAAGAGAGCAAATCAGAGAACCTCGTGAAGTTACGTTCACGGTACTATTGCATGAGGATGGCATCTTTCTCGTGGAACGAGGTAAATGTCTTTTCCAACATACGATGCTCCGAGACTTCTTCACCACACAACTTCAGGCATGAGGTGATATTATGAAGTACTGAGTTTTACTCAGCAACAGACTTATAGTCCTGAAAACGGAGGTTTTTCCACTCATAACTGGCACGTGGCAGTATGACATCTATCTGATGCTATAACGCGACTCAAGTGATGTCCACAACTCAAGAGGGTCTTCAACCGTTAAGTATTCGGCCTTTAAGGTCTGATCTATGTGTCTCCTGATATAGATAATGGCTTTTGCCTTATCCATGTCGGAGACTATGGTAGTAAAACTGCTAGATGGCTGTGCCGCTTCAGGGGCATTGCTAGCAGTTGTCCCGGTCGCTGCAGGGGGCAGGATTGAGTGGAGAAGTGCCATAGAACGCAAGTGGAACTTGAGGTCCACTCGCCAGCTAAAATAGTTCTTTCCTGCTGCGTCAAGAACCTCGAAATCGATGCTAGCCAATTTTGTCATTTTTATCTCTAGATCGTTGATTTAGGGAAGAACAATTATAATCCGTAGATAAGAAAAAATAATCTCGCTCCGCAAATCGACGTCGCAAGATATTTGCTGCAACGGATCGCTGCAACAAAAAATTCCTAAGCGCGGTGAGGGTGATTTGAGGGGATTATTAGGAGAAGCTCAAGATTTAGAGCTAACGTGCTGATAACGTGTTAGAAATCAAGAGAATGAGTAACCATGGCACAAAGCCATGGTTCTCTATTTATTCATAATAGTAGAATGCCAAGGGACATGGGATACCAAAGGTCCCCATTAGTAAGCTTGATGGGGAGTAATGTGGGGATAAAGTTGAGGGGAGGCCAAAGGCCTCCCTCATTCATAACACCTAATATTTATAACTCGTTAGATTTTTGGTCACTCGTTGATAGACGGAATTATTTGCAAATCTTTTGGTTTTGGGTATACCTTGCTTTAAAATAGGGAGATCAATGATGTTAGATCATTGGGCCAACACTTGAGGAAGGGAGAAGATAGTCGCCAAGAAGCCCATAAAGATAGCGGTGGGGCCCACTAAGCACACGAGGCCCGTGAAAGATATTAGCTGTTAACCCAGTCAAAACACACATGCCATTTGCACGTTGAGCTTCTGTTGCTTGGGGAGAAAGTTGATAATGGGCTCAAAAATGGCGGGAGGAGTGGACACCTGTTATGGATATTTATGAGGAATAATCATGCCACCATAATTGGTGACCGTTATTCTCTGACGTCACTGAACAGACACTTACATCTATAAATATAGATGAGAGAAACAGAATAAGGGGCAGACTCCGAAGGTACGAGATAGCTGGTACTCTGACATTTTTGAAGGATCCTGCCAAAACAGAGTTAGGATCGATAATATGAAGTTTAGACTTACGCTTGCGTACGCGGCACGGTAGTCTACGAACTTCGCCTTCGGATTCGCCACGACGGATCGAGTCTACTCACGAACGGAGTAAGGCTACTAATCCACAATCTAAATCTCTATTTTAGATTAAGAACTTGGATGGAGGGAGAGGAAATATTTCTGCAGAGCTTCGCTATGAAGAAGATGCATGCATGAATTTCATGCAAAATGTGTTAGGAAAATGGCTACCCTTGGGTCTTATTTATAGCCCCCAAGGTAGTTATTTTAGGGTAAGTTGTTCCTTTGGAACAACTTAATTAAGGTGTACCATGATACATGGCACATTATAAGCTTAAGTTGTACCATATGCATGGTACAACATAAGCTTAAGATATTCCCCCTTTATTAGCCATATGTCGCATGCACTTATGCATATATAATGCGACTTTCCCGCTCATACAGAGATCCTCTCCGCAAGGGAACAGATTCCCTTTGCACACGACTTCGTGTACGCGACGTTCGAGGTCCGTAATCCCTCGTACATCCCCCACAAGGGTGTACAAACGTCTTCCATATCCAACATCTCCCACTCACACTTGAGGGGATTGTAAGAGAACGTCTTTCCCTTAGTTCTTTCATCTATCATACCGAGAAATAGACCGTGCGACCGTCATGCGCGTAGAGTCTGTTGTTGTGCACTTGTTAGAGATACACAACGACCTCGAAGGTGCAAAGTTGAGTAGTTCAACGCATGATTTACCCTAGATTATTTCTTCACATTTCTTGTACTTTATATTCAACAATTGAATCCCATCTGGATTACAATTGGCTGGCCAGCTTTGAATCATTAAAGTCCAAATGCGAATATGAAATCAATCTTCCTCTTCTTGCGAACCTTATGATCTTGACTTGATTCGCTTTTCTAACGTGCCCCGCCGAGCCGAATTACCATAGCCCATTAGTAACACGCTAAGATAGCGATCATCTCGTCAAATCTAAAGGAACCAATTGGAGTCCTTGAGGGTAAGAGTTAAGACCCGTATGGCCTTTGAGTCTCACATAATAGCAAACACTATTGCTACTAACTCAGTGGTCGAAATGCATACGTGGTATGAACACGTATTACAACATCACTCCTTTCCCAGGGAGAGTATGTCTTAATGATGTTGTACGGATGAAAGATCAGACACCACAGTGCCTATCTTTTGAGTCCCCTTACTACTCAGGAAATATTCCCGGACTCTCATCCTGCATAAGACAGATAGGATTAAAAAATCCAATGAGATCTTTATATCCTTGTGATACAGATCTCAGATCTTTTGTAAGCATCCATATGATGCAGATCTTTCATTCGACTATCTTGTTAAAGTCATGACTCTAAATCATTCGTCTAATGATTTTGACTTTAAACTAGTCTCATCTCTATCTTATCCATCTGATAAGATAAGGCGGTTGCTCATGTGAGAGAGCCAACCTTAATCTGTCCGACATACACACAATTCAGCTGAGATTTCAAAAATGTACACAAACATTTCTTAAGAAATTCATATGCAATGTTGGAAAAAGAACTTATTCTTTTATTAATTTTGATCATTTCTTAGACATGGGAATATATATTTGGTACAACTCAGCCCATACGCAATCCTTGAGATGATAAGTGTTTATAAAACACATTTCTGGGGATCGCTTTCGTAAGCTGATCCTCTATCGTCTCATGCGTAGATATGTACCTTATGTCTACCTTCTTGGTTTTATCATAGTCTTTTGCAAATCTGCAGTTCCTTTAAGATACTGCATTATCCTCTTAACCGCTTTCCAGTGTTCTTGCCCTGGGTTGGATTGGTAACAGTTTACCATTTCCAACGGCAAAACAGATGTCCAGTCTCGTACACACCATAGTGTACATAAGACTATCAACTGTACTGGAATATGGAACTTTTTCCATAATTTCCTTTTCCTTTTGGTTCTTTGGACATGATTCCAGATATAAATTATCGCATATGCTTATATGAATATCAATGGACTTGTAGTCCTGCATATTAAATCGTTCTAGAACCTTCTTTATATAAGTCTCCTGTGAAAGAGAAAGAAGTTTCTTCGAACGATTCCTTGAAATCTTAACTCCAAGGATATATGCGGCTTTTCCTATGCCTTTCATCTAAAATACTGATGAAAGCCAAGCCTTGATACTCATTACAAAGCCCTTGTCATTTCTGGCTATTAAAATGTTATCTACATATAGATACATGATAATATACTTGCTTTTAATCCTCTTGATATATACTCAGTTATCTTCATCAAGCATGGAAAAAATCCATTTGATAAGACAACTTCTTGAAATCGTATATACCATTGCCTCGAGGATTATTTAAGACCATATATGGACTTACGAAGTTTACAAACCTTATGTTTGTTTCCTTCTTTTACAAACCCTGTTGGTTGTTCCATATAGATCTCCTCGTCCAATTCTCCATTGAGAAAGACAGTCTTTACATCCATCTGATGTAATTCGAGGTATAAGCAAGCTACCATTGCGAATCAAGGTAAAAAGCACAACAGGTGAGAAGTTTTCTTTGTAGTCTATCCCTTCCTGTTGCGTAAAACCTTTCGCGACAAGGCGAGCTTTATATCTATCTATAGAGCCATCAGCCTTATGCTTGATCTCGAGAACCCATTTGTTCCCAATTGCTCTATGTCCTCTGGGTGAGTTAACTAAGTCCCAGACTTGGTTAACTTTCATGGATTTCAATTCCTCCTTTATCGCTTCCATCCATTTGTCATTTGCAGGGCATGATTCGGCATATTTGATATTCTTCAAGTCCTTGTTGACTTGAATTTAGATCAATTCTAATATCACTCCCACTTGAAATGTTGTTAGAATTGCTCCCACTTGGATCATTATTCCCGTATGGAATAGGATAATCGTCATTCGTATAATCCATTGGTGAAGGTTGAAAAAGTATTTTCGTTTTCACCAAGAATTCTCCCACTCGAATGAGGTAATCCTTCTTGATCACAAATCTTAAATAGAGATAAGTCCTGACTTATCTCGCCCTGTCTTGGAAACTCGTTTTCCAAGAAAGTGACATCTCTCGACTCAAACTCAATTAGCACACCATTGTCTTCCTGACTAACAAAAACATAACCTTTGGAGTTTAATGCGTATCGTTTAAAGATACATTTCCTTCCCCATGGCCCAAGTTTGCCATACTTATGGGAGGAAATATGTGCGTTAAATGCACAAACTCAAGGTAAAATGTTTAAGTTAGGAGACCTTTGGTTCCACAACTCATAAGGAGTGGAGCTAACTGATTTCGAGGGTACGCGGTTTAAAATGAAAACGGTTGTCAATAATGCATCACCCCAGAAGGTGATTGGCAAGTTAGCTTGCGCCATCATTGAACAGACCATTTTTCATTAAAGTCCTATACCTCCTTTCTGCAACACCAATTTGTTGAGGAGTATAAGGCATAGTTACCTGATGTACTATGCCTTTTTCATCACAAAGTTCCTTTAAACTTGTTGATTGATATTCACCGCCCCTATCGGTTCGCATGACCTTAATCTTGCGATCTAATTGATTCTCCACTAAACTCATATAGTTTTTAAAGCAGGTTTAGTGCTTTCACTTTTGTGGGATATCAAATAGATATGACCGAATCGGGTGAAATCATCAATTAAAAGTGATGAAATAGGACCTCCCGCGTCTTGTCTTGACATTCATCGGACCACATATGTCCGAATGGATAAGCGGTAATGGAACCTTGGCCCTTGTGCCGGTTCCAAACGGCTTGCGACAAGATTTCCTTTCAAGGCAATGTTCGCAGGTCGACATTTCAACCTTTGAAACATTGGATAGAAGGCCACGTTTGGCAAGTCTATCCATACGCGTTGGTCCAATATGACCAAGCCTTGAGTGCCAACAAATTATATTAGACTCATTAGTCAAAGAATTTGTCATAAGGAAATGAGAAATCATACATTGTACTTATTACAATGAATCCTTTAAATACATAACCCAGAACCAATAAAGGAATTATTACAAAAAATAGGTCCATATTACAAACATGAAGGAACCAACCATTAACCAAGACCCAATAAATTGACCACAATTTTAATATTCCTTTGAATATATGGAATGAAGAGAACATCATGAAGTAGGATAGTGCGGCCGTTGTCCAAGACAAGCTTGCGAGTCCCAACGCCTTTCACTTCAACACGTGTGTTGTTTCCTACATTGATCCAATTCATTCCTTGAGTATCCGGTGATACTCCACGAAGGACCGTCTGTCCTTTGCTATGTGGTCGGTGGCACCTGAATCAATTATCCCAAAATGGATTAGATTCCACAAGAAATAGTGAACTAGAAACACATATGTAACTAGTATTACAAGTTACCTCGTCACTTCCACTCGTACACGAACGAGCATAGTGACCGAGCTTGTTGCACTTGAAGCACTTGATCCTTTTCAAGTCTTTCTTCTTGTGCCATTTCTTGTGTCCACCCTTATGTTTGGGTTCCTTGGTAGACTCAGGTTGCTTATTACGTTCATTAGAAGACTTCGAACGATCTTTACGTTTCTTTCCCCCGTGTGAGGAACTAGCAACCATGTGCACTTCTGCACCTGGCTTGGCAGCCGCAAGCCGCTCTTCCTCTAATTCGAGGTGCTTGGAAACATCGTTGAAGTTCTTGATGCTCTCATTATGAGTGAGATGCATCTTCATCTGATCCCACCCATTTGGTAGGGAACGTATGACTGCTTGGATTTGTTGCTCATCCGTGAGCACATGACCTGCGTCCTTTAACTCTGAGATAAAGTTCGCCATATGTCGCAGATGTTTCTCCATGGAATGATCTGGACGTTTCTTATATGTATCGAACTTTATAGTTAAGGCGCGAAGTTTTGACACCGATGTGCCACCGAACTTCTCCTCTAGCTTGGACCATATGTCCATGGCTAGGTCATATTCTCGGAAGATGCGCATTATGTCATCAGCCATACTGCTTAATAACGTAATGCGCGCTATCTTATTCTTCCGAGACCAAGCATCAAAAGCTTCCTTGTCTCTTCGGTGTTGGGCCGTAGTGCCCAACTCGGGTTCAATCATTACGTTCTTTAGAGTTTCGAGCACTTCTTGCTCCTCTAAAACGTATTGTATCTTAATGGACCAAAGTTTGTAATTATCGCCGTTGAGTTTTTCACCTTTGTTTAACTCAGCGACGATATTCTTTGAAGCGGAAGACATTTTACTTTTAAAATGCTGCAAAAGACACAAAACCGAAGGTTCGATCAAAAAACATTGTATAAAAAATTCTTAAAATATAACTCCCACTTGAAATGATAATAGAGTATCCCATTTGGATAGTTCTAAAAATTCAAATCCCACTTGGAATTATATTATATTTGATAAGTTACTTTCGAAAAATATTGAAGATGTTGTTCTAGAATCGAAAAGGTCTCTATGATTCCAATCACCATCTAGAACAACTTTCAATATTCCCCCATCACTTATCAAACAATAGTACTCTTATAGTACTAGCAGCGGAAAACGAGTATTTGATAAGTTACTTTCGAAAAATATTGAAGATGTTACTCTAGAATCGGAAAGGTCACTATGTTTCCAATCACCATCTAGAGTAACTTTCAATATTTCTCCCTCACTTTATCAAATGTTAGTACTCTTATAGTACTTTGCAGCGGAAAATCGTTTTTGAAAACGTATTTTTCAAAACGAATTTAAAATACATTGGCTAATCTCCGTAGAGTAGAGCACAACGTCATAAGTTCATTGGCTAATCTCCGTGGAGTAGAGCACAATGACATGGCTAATCTCGCATGAAGTAGAGCATTACGGCTAATCTTCAAGGAGTAGAGCACAATTACATAAGTACATTGGCTAATCTCCGTAGAGTAGAGCACAATGACTTGGCTAATCTCGCATGAAGTAGAGCACTATGGCTAGTCTTCAAGGAGTATAGCCCAAGTAAAAAAAACTTCATTAAAATGTTAGTCCCGTATGAACTAGTCGGCACTGTGGTTAGCCCCGTATGGGCTAATCGACACATTCGAGTTTGACCAATGCCCTTTGTCACCCCGTATGGGTCAGTTGACAAATTTGCAGTCGACCCGGACCTTCTGCCAGATTGGTCGACCAAAAACACAAAATTGGTCGACCAATATTCGAACTGCAACTTCTCCCGGTCAAGGCCTCTGCCCTGACCGGGGCTTGGCCAAAGGCCGGCCAGGGCCTCTGCCCTGGCCGGCCAGGGGGCCTGGCCCCCTTGGCCAGGGCCGGCCAGGCCCTGGTCTCTGCCAGGGCCGGCCGGCCAGGCCCTGGCCTCTGCCAGGGCCTGCCGGCCAGGCCCTGGCCTCTGCCAGGGCCTGCCGGCCAGGCCACTGGCCGGGGCCAGGGCTCCTGCCCTGGCCTCGGCCAGGCCCTAGCCTGAGGCCAGGGCGCCGGCCCTGGCCTCTGCCAGGGCCGGCAGGCCGCTGGCCGGGGCCAGGGCTCCTGCCCTGGCCTCGGCCAGGCCCTGGCCTGAGGCCAGGGCACCGGCCCTGGCCTCTGCCAGGGCCGGCCTGGCCCTGGCAGTGGCCAGGGCGCCGGCCCTGGCCTCTGCCAGGGCCGGCCTGGCCCTGGCAGTGGCCAGGGCGCCGGCCCTGGCCTCTGCCAGGGCCGGCCCTGGCCACTGCCAGGGCCGGCCTGGCCGGCAGGCCCTTGGCCAAGGCCGGCCACTGCCGGCCTGGCCTTGGCCGGCCACTGCCGGCCTGGCCATGGCCGGTCATGGCTTGGCCATGGCCGGCCATGGCCAAGGCCATTCGGCGTTGGCCGGCCATGGCCCCTTTGGCCATGGCCGGCCACCCCCTTTAAATGGGGTTGCCGCACTCATTCCTCCCCCTTGATGGGGTGGTCGCCGGTGGTTATTGGCCGTAGCCAACCCCCTCCGCATGAGGAGAGGGGGTGCATGGCCTTCATGACCCATTTGGCCATGGTGCACATGCACCAAATTTTCCTCTTACCCGATGGAAATAACTTCCATCATCTTCCTCGATGAAGCACCCGTTCGTCGAAGAAATTAGTTATCTCTTAATGGCCGTGTGCCAAAAATGAATAACGTACTACGTGAACGGTCGGTTCTTCCCGTCACGGAGAGTTCCTACCATATCCGTAATGATAGGAGACCCTAACGTGAAAAGAACAACCGCTGCGTTCTCTCCGTCACGAAGCGTTCCTACTATATCCGTAATAGTAGGAGACCCATTCGTGAAAAAGACAACGACTCGTTCGTAGTTTCGACGGGGCGGAGGATTGACCGGGGCGAACCCATATGGCTCTGATACCAATGATGGATCCTGCCAAAACAGAGTTAGGATCGATAATATGAAGTTTAGACTTACGCTTGCGTACGCGGCACGGTAGTCTACGAACTTCGCCTTCGGATTCGCCACGACGGATCGAGTCTACTCACGAACGGAGTAAGGCTACTAATCCACAATCTAAATCTCTATTTTAGATTAAGAACTTGGATGGAGAGAGAGGAAATATTTCTGCAGAGCTTCGCTATGAAGAAGATGCATGCATGAATTTCATGCAAAATGTGTTAGGAAAATGGCTACCCTTGGGTCTTATTTATAGCCCCCAAGGTAGTTATTTTAGGGTAAGTTGTTCCTTTGGAACAACTTAATTAAGGTGTACCATGATACATGGCACATTATAAGCTTAAGTTGTACCATATGCATGGTACAACATAAGCTTAAGATATTCCCCCTTTATTAGCCATATGTCGCATGCACTTATGCATATATAATGCGACTTTCCCGCTCATACAGAGATCCTCTCCGCAAGGGAACAGATTCCCTTTGCACACGACTTCGTGTACGCGACGTTCGAGGTCCGTAATCCCTCGTACATCCCCCACAAGGGTGTACAAACGTCTTCCATATCCAACAATTTTATCTCTCTCCACTCTTATATTTTTGTCATTCATATTAGCTTGAGGTGACTAACTAGAGACGATCTCCCGTAGGCCGATCTCGACAACTCCGAGCCTTTCTTAAGTCCTGAGCTAACTTAAGCATCAGAGGGAATTTGGATCGAAACCTAGATCTGACCACCCTGACGATTTTTGTGGTGCAGGAAGCTCGTGGTACGACCCAACAGGAAGGTCGAACGGTCGTCCTAATCGACCGATCGATCGATCGAGCTCCAGCCCGACGATCTAAGCATACTCTGCTCGGCCTTCATTGACCCTGGTTCTACCAACCGAGGGTCTCACTCCACTAGCTGACGAGGCTCCACCTCGACAGAAGAGTCCACGTCAGCTCCACCTATAGTTTGGCGGAACGCATCCGTCAACATTTGGCGCCGTCTGTGGAAAACATCAGTCTACATCCTAAGGCAACCAAAGCCCCATGTCGACTGGATCCAACAACACTGGACCGATCTTGGGTCCAAACGACAACACCGGACCACTCCTTAGTCTAATCGAGAGCACATTGAACAAAAATGTTCAAATTGAAGACGCTGAGGATTCTGGGTCATCGTCAAAAGAACCAAACGTTCGAATGGTGACTCGGGAGCAATTCGACAAGTTTACTGAGCAGATCAAAAAAAGCCTTGTTGTATTGGTTGCAGATTTGCAACAAAACATCGAGCATTCCCAGTATGTGACCGAGGAGAAGCCGCCACCCAATCTGACGCAAACACCGGTCGGGAAGCAAACTACTCCCAGAAACCAAAGGAATGGCGAGCAAGGACCTGAGCGACATGTCAATCTGCAGCTCAATACCACTCCTACATCTCAACAGAGAGGGGAGCTGACAAACAACAACCACACCTCCGGACGTCTCATGGGTCCTGGACCCTCCAACAATGGGCGGGTCACCCGCAGCCTTGTTGATCAAGTAAGGGATCACCTCACCCAGGACAGCAACCTTGGTTCCCTCGGACCCACAACTGGCCAGAAAATGAAGGAGAGGGAGGCAAGCCATATCCAGTCTTCCATCGCGTCACCCCCACCATGCAAGGAGGAACGAGTTCCGCTTATTTTTCCTGCTAACTGGCATACTCCTCTGAAGGAGAACATCACATCCGTCCCACGGCTCTCCAAATTCAAGTTTCCAACCTTGCAGATGTACAACATCACGGGTGACCCATTTGAGCACGTTCGTAAATATCAGAGCGTGATGGAACTGTATGGAGCCGATAAGCCATACCTCTGCCGAGCCTTCCACACCACATTGACGAAGGTAGCGGATGAATGGTACAACATGTTATTCGATGACAGCATTGGGTCATTTGATGATTTGTCTGAGCTTTTCTGCATGCAATTCATTACAGGGAGGCGCCCAAAGCAGAAGTCTTCTCACCTTTTCACTTTGAAGCAAGGTGAGAAGGAGTCGATCCAGTATTTCGTTCAGCGTTTCAATAAAGAGTGACTGCAAGTTGAGGATGTCTCAGATGCTTGTATCATTAGAGCCCTCACCCAAGAAGTTCGAAATGAAGATCTGTTGAAGTCAATGCATCAATTCTCGTCGAGAAATCTCATGGAGCTGTTCAACACGACAGACCGTTTCATGACCTCGACGGAAGCACTTGCCGCTGCGAAGAAAGACATCCCTAAGCGCCATGAAGAAACAAGGCGAGATACACAAACTCGAGGAAACCCCCGTCAAGAACCACAAGATCGATGCCAAAGAGACAAGAGTCCCAGAGCAAGGAACACCCTGCTAAAGACGCTTATGTCAGGTCGAATGCCCCAAAGGCAGAAGTCCTGGCATATACGCAGAGAGAAGGAGTCGTCAATGAACTTGTTACGAAGAACATGTATGAAAAAAGAGACGGCCTCAAGTTCTACAGGTATCACAACGACTATAGCCATGACACGGATTATTGCTAGACTCTGAAGAAGGAGATTGATGCATTGGTCAAGCATGGTCATCCAAAGAAATCCGGCGACGACTCACAATCCAAGGAAGGGCCATTAAAGCAGAAAGGCAAGGGGCCGATGATAGGGTCACTAGTCACTAAATTCGTTGATTAGGGTTTGCAATCAAGGATTGAACATCGTTTGGTAAAAACAACTTCGAAAGAAATAAAAACGCTAGTACGCTTTTCCTTTGTCATCAAAAAGTTTAAGCTTTTTCCCTTTGCCAATAAGCTTTTTTTCCGACGCACCAAAAAAAAGTTTAAGATTTCCAAATAAATAAAGTTTATCCTTCTTCAAAGACACTTTCTCAATATGACATATATGATTTTGTCTCGAGAGGATTATTCCATCTAATGCTCGATTAATCTTTGGAAGCGTTCTTCTCACGAGGATCCAATCCCTAGAAGAAGTTTAGATGGATCTGTTGGATACAACGTGTAGTTGGATACAACGATCGATAACTTCATGTTTGATGATAACAAACGTGTGTGAACGTTTTGATGTATGTGCTAAGTGTTTTCAGGAGTGGCAAACTCGTAAATACTCAATTGGAGACTTGGTCAAAGTGATGGAGAAAATTGCAATTCATTTGCAAAGAAGACTTGGTCATAGATGGAGAGATAAGGTTCAAATCCAATTCAAACTCATGGTGATCAATTCAACATTAATTGTGATTGAATCAAATCACTCTGTGATTACTACAAATCACATTGACATTCAAATCCAAACTTTTTAAAGCAAAGTCTTTTATCATTGCCGAAAGCTTCACAAGTCACAAACTTTTTAAAGCAAAAATTTCACAGCCAAACCTTGTTTTCTCCAAGCACTTCTCATAGCTATACAGGTTTCCAAAGGACAAAGTTTTCTCATCTTACCTATAGCAACAAAAATCTCCAAGCAAAGAATTAAACATCATCTTGTTGTCGATTCCTCATCAACATACCAAGGCCGTGACATCTTGCATCTTCATCTCCTTCACAAAAAAGTCCACGGCTAAGCAGCTACTCCGAGCATCGAACTCTACCAACACCTCCCTGTCGTCAACACAAAGACATCTAGCTACTGTTGCCACCAGGAGAACTCGTGGGCGCCCTTCCTTCATCAAGCTGCAGCCTGCATGCCCTAGCCAACGTCGACCCTCCTACATGCCCTAGCCAACGCCAGAGTCCTCTTGTCGCTGGACACCTCCGTGCTGCCGTCCAAGAGCACCGACCGTACTGCTGTTCAAGAGCGTCGCCCTAGTCACTGTTCATCAGTGTCGTCGACACCACTCCTCAACGTGCTGCCATCGATACAAAGCCTGCATGCCCTTGCCGCCGCCCTCGATGTCAAGTTGCCATCGCCCTTCTCCTTCACGCCTTCGAGGACAAGCTGTGACATCCATGAGCAGCTCCCTCAACCCTTGCCGCCGTTGAGATCTGCACCGTCGTGAACATCTTATTGCCGTTGCTGTGACCCGTGTCTGCTGCCTCCCTGCATCGCAACCTCCTTCGAGCATGCCGTAGTGATTAGGGTTCAATATTGTATATTTTACCCCTCATTAGATGGCATTTTGTGCATAATTTGTATTCATTTTGGCTCCGATACGTGTATTTTGATGATATCACTTAATATTGGAGCCTACCGTTTTTATATGCTTAAAACATGATTTTTACAGCTTATTAGCATCTTCATCTTAGTCTTCTATTATTTTTCAGTTGAATTTCATGAAGTCCCGATTCCAACGCATATTTTTCCAGAATTTTTGGAGGTCGGAGCAATTTACTGCAATTTTTGGAAGACAATGTGACGGTGCTGAAAATTTCTGGGCTAGAAAGTCTGCTTTTCCGCTCTTGTGCGGAATTCTGCTATCATTGCAGCATATATTCTGACATAATGATATTTTTTTGGTATTCTACACTTGTTACGGTTCCATCGCCGCCTGGAACACGTCATTCCGAGGTCGGATGATTTTTCTAGAATTTTCGCAAGACAGGGTGACGGTGCTGAAAATTTCTGCAGATTGGCCCCATCTTGTGAAGAAATCTGCTATCATTCCAGTGTATTTTCCGGCCTAGTGATATTTTTCTGGTGTTGTACACTTTGTTACGGTTCCATCGCCGCCTGGAACACGTCATTCCGAGGTCGGATGATTTTTCTAGAATTTTCGCAAGACAGGGTGACGGTGCTGAAAATTTCTGCAGATTTGGGATTAGTTGCGGGTTTGGGCGCGGATCCGACCCGTTTGGGCTGTTTTCAGACCCGAAATTCTGGGTCTATTTCTTGGACTTTCCTCCCCTCTTTCCCCCTCATTCCACTCTCCTTCTTCTTCATTCTTAGGGTTAGAGGCCATTGGAGAGGAGCAAGAAAGCTTGGAGGAGCACTTTGGAAGAGAAAGTTTATGTTTTTCTTAGAGAAATCTTGGTGAACTCTTTCCCTTTCTTTGTGTATTTTGATTTGGTGATTTGTAATGATATTGGATGATGGTTTTTAGAGATGAAAATGTCTCTTTTATTGCTATGAGTAGCTAGATCTCATTGTGTGTGGTTGTGTGGTGATATTGCTTGCTTGGGCTATGGAATTTCAATCTTGCATGTTTAAAAGTTTATGTGGTAGGATTTTTTTTGGGATATACTTTGAATTAGGGATCCTAGTGGGTATCCCTAGAGTGGAGTTTGCCTAGTGGTACCATTCATATATGCTTGGTTGTTTATTATCTCGATTTTCCATACCCTACTTTCATTGCACACCAAGTGTTTGTTAAAATGCCACATCCACCGATTGCGCTTTCCTTAGCCGGAAAGACAATTGAGTTATCCTCGGATTGAACCCATATGCTTAGCAACCTCATTCCCACACACCACACAAGCTTCCTCGCCTATTTTCCTCTCCGATTCTCGAACCCTAGGATGTTGGTTTGGTAGATGGTCTCACCCACATTTTCACGCGCATTTCCACCATTAGCTTAGTTGGTTGTAGTTTCGTCTTTATCTCTCCTTTATTAATTGAATTTGCGATTGCAAAACGACTTGTCCCCGTGATCCGACCCGGTCTCACCAGATATAAATTTATTACTTGACGTCCTCCTACACTTGGGAGTAGCGCTTAAGCATTACATACTTGAGACGCGTTCAAGCAATTGGCGCCGTTGCCGGGGACAATGGTTTTTGCATTTACATTTTCGTTTGATTTTGAAAATTTTGGCGAGATACTTCCCACTATTAGTGTGAGTCTTTTCCGATTCTTTATTTTTCACTTTTTGATTTGAGATTTCTTTATTTTTCACTTTTTGAGTCCTTTGCTATCTTTATTTTCATTTTCTTTTATAAAAATTCAAAAAAAAAAGTTATGGACTTTAACGGCATAAATTCTTTATATGATGCACTTTCGTTTTCTTTGCACAGGACCACTTCTTTGAAGCTAAAAATTGCCGGCTTTGCTCAAATTGACGGTGAATCCTTCTATCAAGTTTGAAGGAGGTTCATGGATTTATTAAGCGGCTGTCCACATCATGGATTCACGATAGACCATCTTTTCCAGTTTTTCTACGAGGGGTTGAAGGAGGAGATGCAGGACTACATGGCGATGTTGGACGATGGAGCTCTATTTGACATGTCACCTGAGGATGCTTGGGAGTACTTGGAGTCCATAGAGGATATGGCACGACCATTGGATGGGACTTCAAGGAGTGATCCATTAGCGCCAGATCACGATAGCATTGAAGCATTCCTTGACCAAGGAGAGCAAATCGTGGACGCACCCTTGCAACCCTTGGGCGAGGAACTTCAATTGCTTATTCAGACGCAGGAGGCTCAATCCCGATATTTTCTGCGGACCATGGAGACTCGGAGCCAGTATATTCATGAGATCATTTCCAGTCTCGCATTGCTTGCCTCTTGCTTGGGAGAAGGAGATTTGTGTAAAGATGGAGAGGACGAGCGTGAAATTTTGGATGGAGTGGAGGAGGAAACTAGTAGGGCCACGAGCTCATCGATCATTTTGGTGGAGTCCGAACCATGCTCTCCCCCAATCTTGTCCCAAAATCCATCATTCCTCTCCCTCGTGGACATGCATCATATGGAGATGGACGCAATCACTTTAGGGATTTTTCGTCAACTTGATTTAAATTCTTTATCTTATGTGACGACTATATTTGGATCGCTTTTGTTGAAAGGCAACGGTGTCGGCTTTGGATTGACACACCCTCTTTCTCGCAGGGCACTATTGGAAATTTTATGGAGGGAGCACTTGTTGGTGTGTTGCTAGGGTCCAAAGTGATTTGTGGAGGGAAGACGCTCGCGGAGGAGCGTAAAGATCTAATTGAGCAACTTTCCGCACCGTTATACATCCGAGATCCTCCTTTTGACCCCGGTGATCTCCTTCTAGTAGTATAGAAATTTTAATTTAATGCACTTTCTATGCTTTTTAGGATAGTTTTATTTCAATAAACCTCTACTTTTTCAACATTGAGGACAATGTTTGTCTTTAGTTGGGGGGAGAGTAGTAGGTGGTTTTAGGATGTTTAGTTAGTGTTTTCGTTTTAATTTTTTTTTTTTTGTGTTTTTTGTTTGGAGACATCCATTTTGACATCACCAATCATTCTGCAAGAATATATTTACCCTCCTTCTCTCTTGCTAGTTATTTGCTTAGTCCCTTGCATGTTTCATCTTCGTGCATGTTTTCGGATTCAAATCTTATGTTCAAACTCCTACATTGTGATTGGCATGCATTTTATTGCTTTTTCTTCATGAGATCAATTTTAATATGTTATTCATAAAACTAGTGCATAATTCGATGAATTTTGTCTTCGATGTGGTCTGGATTAGTTTTGTACAAACTTTGTGATGCACGAGTTGGATTAAGTCATTAGTGTAGATTGGTGTTCAATTTGATGGAATTCGGCCTTGGATATATGCTTGGTTTATGCTTGAGGAGTGGTTGATTGGTGTGTTGGATCAAAAAAAAAAGAAAAAAAGAGAAAGAAATGAAAAAGAAAAAGAAAAAGAAAAAGAAAAAGAAAAAAGAATAAGTGCATCGTTCTTCTAGTTTTGTCAAGTAGCTGGGTCCTCATGAAACATTGGGGATTCGTGTCGAAAGATAGGATTTAGGGGAGTGCACGAGAGAAAAATAAGTGAATCTTAGGTGATTCGAGTTACTAGGTCCGCGGGGTCCTTTTTGGCCTAATGCCCCCAAAATCTTCTGATTTGGGAGTCATTGACCAAACCCTCGTTACATGGGTCATTCTAAGTTTCACATTAAAAAAAATGAATAAACATGATCCCCATATCAAACTTCCATGAATTAAGAAAGCTAAGTGTTATTTTTGGCCAAGTTCTTGAAGATTGTGATACTATGACACGCTTATGTTTTAATCTCAATGAATGCAAAATTTGCTTGTACTTTGTTGGTTTGAGCCATATTGGAGTTTTGGTCTTGGATTTGCTCTCTTTTATGAGTTGGTATATTGGAATTGAGTTTATATTGAAAAAATTTCATGTGCCATGAATATTGTGGAGTTTGATGTGTGCTATATTGTGAATCCGAATATATCGCTTGTTTTGCTAGGGACTAGCAAAAAGCTAGTTGGGGGGGTGTTATTAGGGTTCAATATTTTATATTTTACCCCTCATTAGATGGCATTTTGTGCATAATTTGTATTCATTTTGGCTCCGATACGTGTATTTTGATGATATCACTTAATATTGGAGCCTACCGTTTTTATATGCTTAAAACATGATTTTTACAGCTTATTAGCATCTTCATCTTAGTCTTCTATTATTTTTCAGTTGAATTTCATGAAGTCCCGATTCCAACGCATATTTTTCCAGAATTTTTGGAGGTCGGAGCAATTTACTGCAATTTTTGGAAGACAATGTGACGGTGCTGAAAATTTCTGGGCTAGAAAGTCTGCTTTTCCGCTCTTGTGCGGAATTCTGCTATCATTGCAGCATATATTCTGACATAATGATATTTTTTTGGTATTCTACACTTGTTACGGTTCCATCGCCGCCTGGAACACGTCATTCCGAGGTCGGATGATTTTTCTAGAATTTTCGCAAGACAGGGTGACGGTGCTGAAAATTTCTGCAGATTGGCCCCCTCTTGTGAAGAAATCTGTTATCATTCCAGTGTATTTTCCGGCCTAGTGATATTTTTCTGGTGTTGTACACTTTGTTACGGTTCCATCGCCGCCTGGAACACGTCATTCCGAGGTCGGATGATTTTTCTAGAATTTTCGCAAGACAGGGTGACGGTGCTGAAAATTTCTGCAGATTTGGGATTAGTTGCGGGTTTGGGCGCGGATCCGACCCGTTTGGGCTGTTTTCAGACCCGAAATTCTGGGTCTATTTCTTGGACTTTCCTCCCCTCTTTCCCTCTCATTCCACTCTCCTTCTTCTTCATTCTTAGGGTTAAAGGCCATTGGAGAGGAGCAAGAAAGCTTGGAGGAGCACTTTGGAAGAGAAAGTTTATGTTTTTCTTAGAGAAATCTTGGTGAACTCTTTCCCTTTCTTTGTGTATTTTGATTTGGTGATTTGTAATGATATTGGATGATGGTTTTTAGAGATGAAAATGTCTCTTTTATTGCTATGAGTAGCTAGATCTCATTGTGTGTGGTTGTGTGGTGATATTGCTTGCTTGGGCTATGGAATTTCAATCTTGCATGTTTAAAAGTTTATGTGGTAGGATTTTTTTGGGATATACTTTGAATTAGGGATCCTAGTGGGTATCCCTAGAGTGGAGTTTGCCTAGTGGTACCATTCATATATGCTTGGTTGTTTATTATCTCGATTTTCCATACCCTACTTTCATTGCACACCAAGTGTTTGTTAAAATGCCACATCCACCGATTGCGCTTTCCTTAGCCGGAAAGACAATTGAGTTATCCTCGGATTGAACCCATATGCTTAGCAACCTCATTCCCACACACCACACAAGCTTCCTCGCCTATTTTCCTCTCCGATTCTCGAACCCTAGGATGTTGGTTTGGTAGATGGTCTCACCCACATTTTCACGCGCATTTCCACCATTAGCTTAGTTGGTTGTAGTTTCGTCTTTATCTCTCCTTTATTAATTGAATTTGCGATTGCAAAACGACTTGTCCCCGTGATCCGACCCGGTCTCACCGGATATAAATTTATTACTTGACGTCCTCCTACACTTGGGAGTAGCGCTTAAGCATTACATAATTGAGACGCGTTCAAGCAATTGGCCGCACTCACCGTCAGCCACGCACCTTGTCGTCGAAATTGTACTTGCTACCGAACTCCTTGACGACGACAAGCTCTTCTACTTGCCATCGATGATCATCCTGCTGCCGCAGAGCTATGTGTGCTCCACTGGGTTCAAACTGATGTCAACAACCTACTTGCTTGTATGAAGAAACAACAGCCGCCAAGATCATCAACTTGCTGCCGAGAACAAGCCTCTGCGAGTTCCTCTTCAAGTCGTTGCCTTCATCATTTTAGTTACCGCCGTCGAGTTTCCTATGTTGGCGTGGAGTTGAAGTCGAAGCCCTCTCTTCTTCCCAGTGGCATGAAAGAGAAGCCCTACGTGCTGACATGGACATCAACATGTAATATCTAAAGGATGCGTGATAAATAAAAGGGAGTTGAAGAATCTACTCTGCACACAGCCATCTCAAATTTAAGACTGGACTGAAATTTCTATACGCATTGACCAGCCTGCATATTCGAGTTCGTCAAGCCATATCTTGAGATCCAGGGGTCAGGTCGAGACACCGTTTATCTCAGACTGAAGCTGACGACGTGTTGATTGACAGAGACTGCAACACCAACATAAACTGAGCTTTCTAACTCATTATCTCTTTACGTTTGTGATATTTGGTTTGTTGATCTTTGTAAGTTACTTGAACTATCACTTTGGGGTTTTGGGGTCTTGACTAGTCGGTGCTAGTCAGGAGAGAGCTTTTACTAGATTAGTAAGTGTTTGGCACTTTGGTGAGTGCGGTACGAACTTGGTGAGCGTAGAGTCGGTGCTCGTAACTCTTTATAGTTGTACCCTTGATATTATTAATGCTAGTAATTGCTTTGGGGCTGGAGTAGGTCGTTGGGACGACCGAATTAGGGTAAATATCTTGTGCACTCTATGATTGCTTTTTATTTACTTTGTGTCTGATTGATTGTGCTGAATAATTGCATGTGATATCCCGAGAATTTTTATTAGCCTATTCAACCCCTCTAGGCTTAGATCCAGATCCAACCGGATCAAGATTCTCTCTGCTCCTACTGTCTTGATGAAATAGGGCATAATGTACTATCGGTCGACAGCCGTAAGACATAGGGGCCACCCCCTTGCTACTGAAAGACCCATCTCGATCGTCAGCCGTAAGACGTAGGGGCCACCCTCTTGCTACTGAAAGACCCATCTCGGTCGTCAACCGTAAGACGTAGGGGCCACCCCTCCCTACTTAATGACTTACCTCGGTCGTTAGTCGTAAGACGAAGGGGCCACCCCATCGTAACTGAACGACCCACATCGGTCGTCAGCCGTAAGACGAAAGGGCCACTCCCTACAACTGAACGACCCACCTCGGTCGTCAACCGTAAGACGAAGGGGCCACCTCTCGAAACTGAATGACCCACCTCGGTCGTTAGCCATAAGACGAAGAGGCCACCCCCTCGCAACTAAATGACCCACCTCGGTCGTCAGCCGTAAGACGAAGAGGCAACCCCCTCGTCACTGAACGATCCATCTCAGTCGTTAGCCATAAGTCGACGGGGCCTTGCCCCTTGCAACCGAATGAACTTTTTTACCATCAGCCGTAAGCCGAGGGGCCGTACCCTCGCCAATAGACAACCATCGTCATCAGACGTAATAATAAAGGTCACTCCTCTTGCAGCTTAAAGAGCCATTCAACAACTCAATCACCACCTTCATTTCAGGCGGATGATTAACTTACTGAAAGGGGCCAGCTGGGGCCAGCTGGCGATACAAACACGCATACTCTTTAAAACAAAGAGGTACAAGACAATTTCGAAAATGTCATACATTTTTAATATGTTCTGTCATACTTTTACAAAATTCATTACAAATTTACACCCCCCAATACAAAAAGAAAGGTTCAAAAGCCTTAGGGAGTGTGAGGTTCTAAGTTCCCTCAATCGAAGCGATTGGCCCTTGATCTCCCTCGATCGAAGTTGTATGCTCTTGTTCCCCTGAAGCAGCTACGTCAGCAGCTTCACTTGTCATGACGACAGCTTCGTCGGTAAGAAGGGAAGCTTACATGGTCATGACTTGACCCACTTCCTCCAATGGGTTGTTGCTTGTGCTAATCACAAGTGTAGGATATAGTCCTTGCAGTATATCCCGATGAGTCGGGGTCGATTCCACAAAGACAACTAATAGAATACGTGTATGGTGATTATCGAGAGTTAGAACAAGATTAATTGGAGTGAAACCCACCTTATAGAGGTGAACGTTGTTGTATGTATGAAGTTATAGCTATCTCAATCAAGCTAATTTAGCACAAATGATCAATGGGAAAACAAGTGTGGGCTGTGATTTCAATGGAAGACTTGAATTATCACGCCTCGCTTCCCATTGTACTTGGGAGCGAGAACATGAGCGGGTCCACATGTACTTAAAGTAAAGAAGAAGTACTTTCACTACTATAAAGAAGACCTTTAATAGCACACATTTAATAGCGCTTGCCAATTATAAGCGATGTTAATTAGAGGCACATATAATAGACAGCACTTCTTTCTGCAAGCGCTGCTAAAAGTCGGATAATAGACAGCGCTTCTTTCTGCAAGCGCTGTTAAAGGTCAGATAATAAACATCGCTTCTTTTTACAAGCGATGTTTATTAGATACATAGATAATAGACAGCGCTTCTTTCTACAAGCGCTGTTAAAGGTCAAATAATAGACATCGCTTCTTTCTACAAGCGATGTTAAAGATAGGGTAATAGACATCGCTTCTCGGTATGCAAGCGCTGTCAAAAATATTCACACCCGACGAGCGTGCGGTTGTCGTCTCCCAAAATTTTTGAACGTGTCTCAAATTTCGAAGTGCAGCTCAAATTTTTTGAAGACGAGATCCTCCTCAGCCCTGCCTTCGTCCTCCTCTCGACGCTACTCTGCATATTCACCACGTATGCCTTGTTCAAACTCCGGCCGGGGCGCAAGCAGCCCGTCTACCTCCTCGACTTTGCCCTCTTCAACCCTCCTTCAAGTACCGCGTGTCCTACGCGTCGGCCATCGAGCACGCGTGCCTCCTCCTCCTCCCGCTCGACAGCGCGCACTTCACTGAGCGTATCTTCGAGCGGTCGGGCATCAGAGAGGAGACCGACTGTCTGCCGGATGCCCACTACCTGCCCCCCGTCCCGACCCTCAGGGGGTCCCACGAGGAGGCCGACCTCGTCATCTTCACCGCTGTCGACGAGGCCCTGCGCAAGACCGAGATCGACGCCGGGGACGTCACGGTCCTCATCGTCAACTGCAACAGCTTCTTCCCGATGCCGTCGCTCACGGCGAAGGTGGTGAATAGGTACGGGCTGCGGAGTGACGTCCGGAGCTTTAACTTGTCCGATCCTCGTCGCCTCCACTCCATCTGGCGAGCGCGGCCTCCACTCCATCGGAATTTTTGAAGACTAGATCCTCCACCTCCACTCCATCTGGCGAGCGCGGCCTCCCCCTCCACTCCCTCATCGCCTCCATCCTCCGCCTCCGCCTCCCATCCTAGGGTTTCCTTCTCAGCCTCGCCGCCTCCGATTTCCAAAATTCCACCATCCTCAAAACCATAGAAAACTCCCAAAACCCTAACCCTAGCTAGCGACCTCCCCTCCGACCTCCCCTCCCACCACCACCTTGCCTTCTACTCATCCGGCTGCCCTTCTTCCTCACCCCACTCGTCCTCATCGCCGAGCTCCTGTCCGGCCCCGTGCCCGCTGGCTCGATTTCTTTCTGGTATTAACTTTTTCTAATTTGTTTGTAATGGGGTCTTTTAGCTGCTTTCGGAGACGAAAATGGAGATGGAGAAGGTAAGCATGGCTGAACATTTCCAGTCTCAGATACATCATATACATTTAGCTGCTTGCCTAACATATTAATCTTTAGATTGAAAATTTTATGCAACTGGTCAGGATTCTACTCCATAAGAAGATATACCATCAAAGTTCCACCGCAGCATTGGCGAAAAAGTATTTGGAGACAAAATCAGTAAGGAAATTGGAATGCAAGAAGAAAGAAGGCGGAGAAGAAGATGGATGTAAATGGGTCAAGATTGGCTCTGATTGTAGATTCATGTGCACACTAGATGTAATTGCTCTTGAAAAAGCTTCTGTTCATGGACTAATTTGATTTTTCTCTTTATGTGCAGTTATTGTCTTAGAGATGTATCCCCCATACACCTTTACAAATTTCTTGGTGAGTCTCACATACAAGCTTTTACATAAAATTCTTGGAGCTCCCAGAAAAAAAAATTCATGATATTAGAACAACTTATTTGAATGTGTAAGGTGTTACATGTTCATCCTCTATGTTGGAGGCATACCAACTCATAACCTCTTTCAAATTCCTCTCATGTGCAGGGTGATTCATTTAAATCGTGTAATATCAATGCATTATGATATTTCTTTTTTGAGGGAAAATTCATTGTTCTTATTCAGTTTACCGTTTTTCACACACTTCATAAAGTTTTGCCATGTACACTAACTTACATCTTGCCATACTTTCAGGTATCGCTCATCTTGTAATTTAATCGTCCCATACCGATAAACAATAAATATTTGGGGCTACAATTCTTGATTGGAAACTCTGAAGGATGACAGAATGAGACATCAACAATCCATGTATGGCAGCACTCATAATATTATTCTTCGGAGGATAATGTTTCGTGAAGAAAAATATTTATCCAATTTGCTCTATCTAAAGCACTTGACAATCATCAACATGTTCATTTTTATATGTTTCCAATGTGCTTATTAGTTTTTTTCCCCTTAATCAGAGAATTGCCACATATATAAATTTATATAATTCAAATTTATATAAAGAACTTGCGAGTTTGCTAACTTACTTTTATTTAAGTTGTTGAGTTATATATTGCAATGATATGTAATTGCAATGATATGTATAAGATATACATGATTTGGTCAGTTGGATACAAAAATATCATACGTGTGTATATATATACACACGTATGATATATATATACGTGTGTATATATATAAAATATCATACGTGTGTATATATATACAAATTTGAATCATGTGATAACGAATTAGTTAGCACCACTAAGAAAATAGAATCATCTGGATCGTATCATAATCCAACTAAAAAGATGTTGGCATCAGATTGACTGCATATAGAACTTTGAATGCGCTCGATACCCAATACCGTTTTGATGGGGGGGAAATCATAAACTTTATATTTTTCATGAGCACTTTGTGCTTTCATGTAGCTTCCACCCAACCTTCTTGTTGCATCAGATAAATGCTTCCAGATTGTCAGTTGGAACATCTGAATCAGTCCTTGTAATTCCGTTGAAGGATCATCCATCACAAAATTTTCTTTCAATATCTATTTATCCTGTTTTTAGAATGTGGGCTGATGTCTGCATAAGAGCTTAAGTTTACATGCATTCCCAATAAACAAGAGACTCCAATTTTCCAACTGAACTGAACATATGCTAGAATATTATTTATGTTCCCTTTCAATAGTTTTAATATGTTTTGAACTACAGGTATGTTTGAAACCATGTCCGTATGCACACTTTTTAGTCGAGCGTTGACTGGTGAATGAACCTTCTTATTTAGTGAATTATTTTTCAGCATTGTGCATGAAGATCCAAGTTTTTTTTGTCTTTGTCCTGATATTGTGTATATTTTTAGACTGAACACTAGATCTTTTAGCCTCCTTGCTTATGGGTTATGCGTTGATGTAATGTATTGTTCTCGCTCAGAACTTGGGCATATCGAATGAAGAAATTATCGAGGTTTTTCAGTTTTTAAATTGCTTCTAATGTCCCATGTCCGTCTTGCAACATCTTATTTAGTTGTTCAACCATCCTATATCATTACATGAGATTTACTTTTTTGTTACTTTATGTTTACTCTGAGAAGGTACACCTCAGTCGAATTAGAGGGCTGATATGGCCACTGATTTGTGGAGGAGGAAGCATGACGCAGTAAGGTAAATGGCTTACATCTCTTGGTGAATCAAATTTATCCATTTCAGTCTTTGCCTTGAGAATGCGCGGACAATATTTTCCCTTTTTGCAGGGGCTAAGATTAATGAAGTCAAACATTCTGTTTGTTGGGTTTAATTTACTGGAGCATTCTCGGTCCTGGCTTTAGATCCCAAATCAACAGTGACTTCCTGAGGTTAGCTGGATATCATTTTTTTGTTTAAATGGGTTGCGTAAATTATGATTAAATTTTGAGGAAACTGTGTGTAAGAAATCAGTTTATGCGAACTAGAGAATAATATGCGCTCTTTTTATAACTTATGTTTATGATGCAAGTGTTCTATACAGGTCCACAATGCACAACTTTATGAATCAGCAATAGCTTTCTAAAGTCGTCTTTGATTTATCCTCTTTGAAATTTTGTTCCCCCACCACCAAAAAAAATTATGACAAAGAAAAATAATTGTCCAAGTGATATGATCTTGTTGGCATGCATATAATTAGAGATCTGATGGTGGAAATATTTTTTGTGTGTGCATTCTCCTGCCATGTTGAACCTGGATATATGATCTCTCTTTGTACTGTTATATGCATCTCATTGGATATATGTAGTAGTCAAGCCTATAGACTTGGGTTGTTAATTCACAGGCATATTTGCATAGAATGCACAGTTGTCTTTTTGGTCAATTTACGTTGAAGGTTTTTTCTCATTGTAGTTTTCTGGATGTACACGTTGATAGATGTGAAAATAGCCATCTTCAAGAACAACTCTGCTAGATGCCTCTTATCAGATAAGATAGCCATCACCAGGGCCACCTGTATAAATAAGATAGCCCATGAACTGTCCTTATACATGCCGAGTTCCATACCCGTGGATTCTTCCCATGGTCCCAGGCATCCCATGTGCATTATGATCTATGAAATGGCATGACTCAAAGTACAGACATGGTTTCTAGACAGTCACATGTGCAGTAGTTGCATTGCTCTGCTACATCTGTCTGATTTTGTTTCGTGTCCATCTTAGACGTATTTTCAAACAAATACACTATATTTGATAAGTAGAATTTGCAATTTATTCACTAAACAAAAAAAATTACATGAGGGCATAGCATATGGTTTTTCCCTTATAAACAGTGTCTCACAAACAAATTGTTCTCCTCAGCTCCTCTCTCATGCACATGCATACACAAATAAAATGCTAAGAGAATATGGCCTCAGTTTTGGTTATCAAATTAAGTTTGTGTTAAGGACACACAGAGCAAATTCAAATTCTATACAAACACACATTAGCCTATTCTAAATTGATCATGTAACCCTATTTTCTTCATGTTGGGAAGGGAATGTCTTTTTTTGGGGGAAATAAGGAAATTTAATAAAGAAAAAATACTACATATAATTTCTTTCCAATAGAATAAATAATTACAGAATTATAAAAAACATGTCGGTAATTAAATTTCAAAATAACCAGAATTTGTAGAAATATCTCATTTGATTCTCATGCACTTCACAAATAAACAAAGAATGTTAAGACATTTATGAAATGAAGACAGTAAAGTTACTCGATCTTTTCGCAAAGATCAATGATAGTTCAAATAATCCACCACCTTGTTTTCAATGTAGCGGATTGCCCCCAGGTCACATTTTATTCATTACCTATTACAGCTAAATGATTAATTTTAAATTGGATCTAATTTTATTTTTCAGCATTGAATTAGAAAGGAGAATTCTATATTTCCTTTGTCATCAGTGCATGACCCCAAAAATTATATTGCTGATGATTGCTTCAGTTGACATTCCTCTAAAAATTGGAAATGATATTGGTAGTTGAATGATCTTAAACATGTGTATCGGTGTGACTTTCTGAACATCTCTTTTTATGGAAACACTCTGGTCTCTTGATGCTATGATTAGTGATTTATAAGCTTCAAAGTTGTAACAATGCTTTTCTTGTGTCCATCTTAGACGTATTTTCTGCAGTTTCTTGCAATTGACATTTGATTCTTTTATGAACTTGTATGGTGTCAAAGAGACACCGCCCAACGTTATAAAATTTATGTTTATTTCCTTATATCGATGATCAGACAAATGTTTTTGCAGTTCCTAGGAGGAATATCATTGCATCTCCTGGTATCAAGTTTTGTCGTTTCACAACTGGGCCCTCATGAAGTCACATTAGCCGACCCCTCTGTTGGGTTCAGGGAACATATAGATATATTTGATGCCCATTCATTTTTTTATCCCAAAAACTGGATCCAAGTAAAAGGAGCTGGTGCAGATATATTCTTCAGGGATCCCTTTGTTCTGGACGAAAACATATCTGTAGAGTTATCTTCTCCTTCATCCTCTAGATATAAAAGTGTGGAAGATTTGGGAACTCCACTAGCAGCTGCAGAGAAGGTGCTCAAGCAATATTTGACTGAATTAATGTCTACCCGACTTGGTGTTCAGCGCCAGTCTAACATAATAACTTCATCATCAAGGGTTGCTGATGATGGAAAGGTCTATTATCAAGTTGAGGTAAGTCTCTGGAAACATAAAACCTCCTTTATGTAAGGGTGGCTCTGCTGAAAGTTGTATATTTATGCTACTATCTGTAAGCGCAATAACTGTGGTTGCTTTATTTAGGTCCCTAGATGAATGTCATTCTTATCATTATGGCCATGGGATTTGTCCAGTTCATCAACGAATTGATAAGAAATGTTCAATGTACTTATGGAAAATGGGTTACCTCCATTTCTTCTGCTTCTTCTCAATGCTCCCTTGAGAACAATCCAACAATGTTCTAATAAAGCATTTGATATGTCAGCTTGTTTTTTCTTCCTCCATCTTCTGTTAAAAATTTTCTTGAATGGAAGACATGCCGATGTCTTTATTCTTAGGATCTTCTCCATGGCATGCTTGCGCATGTACTTTAGGCCAATCTTTGATAGGAAGTCTGTGCCAAATGTAGTAATACTACTTACAGTGACTGCGCATGTCCTTTAGGGTAATTTTTGTGGACGGCTTTATCTGCTTTTGATTGCTTATGAAATATGAGTCTCGGAAAGTGCTAGTGTTAGACAGACGGCAACATGTACACAGTGACTTTGTTGTTTGGTATGAAAAGGCGTAGCATAAAAACAGGAAATATTTCGATAAAGATCAATGTAAATATCATTTTATTTATAAGTAAGATTAAAAATTGCACCACTTACTCAGATAAAGGTCAACAATGTAAATATCATCTTATATGTTTTTCTTTCAGGTGCTTGTAGTCCAAACGAGTGGGCTCGGACTCATTTACATAAGGGGTTGAAAACAAAACAAAATAGTGCAGAGGAGGCCCAGCCCGTTAAACATCCAGGGAGCCCAATAAAAAGGGAAATTGGAAGATAATGGGGGGGAAATAGCCAAAGCAGCATGAGGGAAAAGGGACAAAAATGGCCTCATCGTTGCTGCAGTCGCAAACACTTTCGGTTTCATGGATGTCTTCCTTTAGCTCTACCTCTATGTTGGGTTGAAAACAAATGCATTAGTGAGTTTCAGAATCAGTAGTAGCAATTTGTTGGGAAATGTATTGTTCAAGGAGTGATTTAATGGATAATGACTAATAAGTTTTATATGCGATAATGTTTCTTATTTGTATTGCGGATCATCTTCCAATATCAATGCACATCGTCTAATTTATGTGATTGTTGAATAAAAGCAATTTAATTTGATTGTTTCATGTAATGATTGTTTCTTGTAATTTAATGTTATTGGTGGTTTATTTAAGCATTTTGAACATTAAATAGATCTATTTAAATATAAAACGTTGGGAGAAACAATAAAATGATTTGAAACAAGCGCTGTCTATCTGTGACCTTTAACAGCGCTTGTTTATTACAAGAGATGTCTATGGTGGATCTTTAATAGCGCTTGTACTAAAGAAGCGCTGTTTAAGGTCCCAATAGACAACGCTTGTTTAGTACAAGCGCTGTGAAAGGTCCACCTTTAACAGCGCTTCTTTAGTACAAGTGCTGTGAAAGGTCAACCTTTAACAGCGCTTCTTTAGTGCAAGCGTTGTTAAAGGTCCCCCTTTAACAGCGCTTGCACTAACAAACGCTGTCTATTGGAACCTTTAACAGTGCTTGTAAAGCGCTCTTAAAACCAGCCTCCCTTTGGCAGCGGCAAGATAGACAGCACACATAAGCGATGTTAAAGAACTTATTTAAGCGCTGTTAAAGGTCCCTTTTGTAGTAGTGTTTTTTTCTTTTTTCTTTGACTTAAGTACAATAAGCGTTTTGTGTAAATAGCAACCAGGTTCTTGCAACCGCAATAATCAAAAACAGCGCAGACATTTATTACAACTTTGCCCAGAGTTCAAAAAGCAAGTACACAAAATAAATTAGGCCTAGCATGGCCGTACATTTTATTACATGCGCAACACACCTGCAATGATAAATAAAACTAAATAAAATGAAGGCAACAGTCGTGATCTAATCCTCAGCAGGAAGAATCTCGGTGTCTTCGTAGCTCGGTCCGCAGGGTCTACCACCTGGTTTTGGTCCTCGTAAGTAGGGTCATCGCTATACTCTGTCTCTGCACCTAACATACATTTCATAGTCCATTGAAATATATGTCAACGAAGAACCTCGACAATATTTTATAGTAATTGAAATTATAACTTTAGCAACAGAAAAAGAAACGACAGATGCAGATATGGTAAACAAGTGTGTAAAGTAAAGTTGAGCATACTGAATTTAATTGGACAAGTTGCAATTTTAAAAAGTTAACACATGTTCAAATAGAATATCCTCAGTTATTTGTGCTCATATAAGTTCATGTCTGAGTAAGTATAGTGTTCTCGATACACCCTATCATCGGGTGTTTGCCGTGACGCTTCTTGCCATCCCTAACCAGGAAAATGGCTAAGATGCTTGCTCCAATTAGTGTGGTATGGAAGTAGCCTTAAGATGTACAAGACACACTTACAGACTATACTACATGAACCAACCCCACCCAAGTGTCCATTCTAGTCTTCGATTAGGTTCATCACATCTGTATTCGATGGTGTTGCATATGTATTTCGAGGGTTGTGTCCTACCCTCTGTCCAGTTTAATTCATTTTGGTAGCGGATAGATAGTAATTGTTCTCAGCAACGACTTTATGTTACATGTCCATTCATACAAAAACAACTGCTAAAGAGAGAGAATATGATTCAGTTCCAATGTCCAAATGCATAACAACAGATTTTCGCATTCATTAATAATGAGCAGTTTTGGTTTGCAGTTCATCCACAATAAAATACTTGCCTGGGGGTGTTGTTGGGTGTCCAAGTGGCTGTAACGGGAGGTGCAGTTTATCTGCAAGTTGGGTTTGATATCAGTTAAATGGTTCTTAATGCACTAGTCACAACTTTAGGTTTTACTAGTACCTAATTGCTTTGGTCACTGATTTATATTATAATGCTAATATAATGTGTAACATGCTTAATATAATGTGTAACATGCTAATATAATGTGTACTGATATTAACATGCGGCCAATATTACAGTTAGCCTAGGTTCATTAACATAGTAACACATGGCATTAAAACTAACATATTACTAATACACAGTTACCTTATATACTGATAGTTATAAAATTAATATACAGTTACATTCTATTTAACTGATAGTTATAAAATATATTGAAATATGATAAAAACTGATATTAGAAATATAATATTAAACTAACATTTATTTACTACTAATTACTATCTAACTGTTATTCAGTAACATGCAGCATATACATGAACACTAATAAAATACCCCATATAATATAACTCAAACTATTATTTACTAACACGCTGACATGTACTAATATATATAACTAATAAATGGATAACTAACTGCATGCTGTCACAATTTTTCTAACATGCTTTCACTACTACAAAAAAACGCTTGCATAGCGCTTTTTTTTACACTTGGATAGCGCTTTTAAGCGCTATCCAAGCTACCGCTATGGTAGCTTGGATAGCGCTTTTATAAGCGCTATCGTAGTGGTTTACTAAGATAGCGCTTATAAAAGCGCTATCCAAGCTACCGCTATGGTAGCTTGGATAGCACTTTTTTAAGCGCCATCTAAGTGGTTTAATAATGTTTGGATTGGCTAAAACGCATTAGCCACGGCCAGTCCGTGGCTAATGCGCATTAGCCACGGCCAGCCCGTGGCTACAGATTATTAGCCACGGACTGACCGTGGCTAATGCTCATTAGCCACGGTCAAGCCGTGGCTAATGTTTTATTTTTTTTAAAAAAAAATAAAAAATCAAACAAATTTCCTCGTGTAGAACTAAAATTCCCTATTGCTGTTCACGAATTATTGATTACTGTTAGTCACAGTGCTCGTACACCAACAGGAAGTAGCAAAAACTAAAAGCAAGCTAAAGTTGTCTCCAACAACAACATGCAATAATTAGACCAAATATTTCATTAAAACTTCAGTACACAAAAAAGACTTTTGCGTTACAAATATCAAATGCAGTATTCAAATAAAAAACAAATCAGAGTGATTTAAAGAAAAATAAAGCATATCCAAGTGACTAGCATAAACATGGTTGGAGTTAAATTACAAATATCATACACAGATTTTGAACATATTATGCTTTTAAATAATATCGATGTTGATCTATTTAGTTGCACTGCAAAGACGGCATGGCTCTGGAAACGCACTTCGGTCTGCAAACAAACAAACAAAGAACAACATAAATCAAATAAAAGCATGGAATAAGCATCATACAAACCAACACGAGAAAGAACATCAATATTTTCAACTGCTAACCTTGTGCTCCTAAGCAATTTCTCTCACAAGCCTTTGGAAGGGCAGCTTCCTGATCAAGAGCTCAGTGCTCTACTGGTACTTGCGAATTTCACTGCAACAAGCCACAACATTCAAACCATACATAACAAACCAAGTACTAAAGACTCATTAAAATCAACATCATGAAAACCCAGATTAACAACAACAATGAAACTCAGATTCAAGCCAATCACAGATAGCAATAACAATGAAATGCAGTAATTTGTATACTAACTATTTAATAAATTAGTTGGCTTCATATGACAGATATGCAATTTCTTATATAGGATGCTATGCTACGGTTCTTACTATGAAGAAAAATAGTGTCACGCCATCATTTATGAGAGAGATCTTTTATATGTCATATGATATATAGGTAACCGCGGCAGCAAAGGTTATTTTCATAATACTAGGTTACTTTCATAATACTTCAAATTGGCAAAGTTGCGCTTGCTATGGAGAGATAATATTTATCTATTCACACCGACAAAGTTCAGGAACTGTAGTAAACTTATAACCAACTAGATTGTAACCATCTACACATAAAATAAGATAATTATTTATTGTACTACAAAATTGCTACTGTGATTGCTGACATGTACATTATTTTTTCCCTGGTATCTATCTTAATTAGGTGACAACCTTCAGAATTCATCAGGACAAGTACTGCAACATGAGCTCCTCACGTCTGCTCCATCTACATCCCAAATGGACAAGCCAATGCCTGAGACTTCAGATAAAAAAGATTGCCACAGTTCAAGACAATCTCTAGTCGCTCTTAAAGCTCCTATGTCTCTCAGAGGTATACTTAATAGTTTACAAATTACCAAGAAACCCCTCTCAATTCTACATGCTCTTATGAATTCTCTGAAACTGCTACTAGTTTGTAACAGACTAGGAGCTTGAACAGGACAAAAATAGTTCCCAACCGATAAACACACCTCAGTCAATTGATTCTTCAGGTCACATTGAAAAAGCCTCAAGATTAAAATTATATAATAGAAGATTAATCATGCTAGCCTGCAACCCATATAAGCAGCTTAATCATGTTGTTGAAACAGTCGTTATATTATAAAAATGGCATACACTTGAAGAAAACTGCCAGAAGTTATTTGGAAAAGCATGGAAAATTTGTAATTACCTTCAAACATATACAATATTGACTAGTCTTGAATGAAGCAGAAAGAAACATTGAGACCGTGTGTTCAGACCCTGTGTTCTAAATTTGGGGTAAATTGTACTCAGACCCTGTGTTCCATAGGGTACCAACCTGTAACTAAAATACAAACATTGAGACCGTTGAATTACCCCAAATTCCAGTTTCAAGGGATTTAAGCGCAACTTACCTTTTATTAGTTAGTCCTAAGGTGGAACCAGAGCCGTCGAAAGCTCCCGAGCCAATGGAATTAAAAGAAAGAAAGAAAAGAAAAGAAAATGAAAAACCATACAGATGATATTGTAACAATTACATAAAAGATTCATTATCTGGTTACGATATTATCGGGTTACGATAGATTTAGAATATCACATTATAGGTAGGTATTTCCATCCCAATAAAATTTTAAAACAGTCAAATAATGATTTACCTCTAGGATAGTGTAAATAGGTATTGCAGTCTCCTCGTCAATGATGATGCTCCTCAAAAGTGAACTGTGACGACGACCGTATGCTAACAATATGTGTTCCGATGTAGGAGAGAACTGTCAGAGTAGAATTCTTTAGAAAAATATTTTAAAACTTGGAACTTATGGAACTAACCAATGAAAGCACAACTTCATAACAAAGACGAACCTATTAACAAACATGATATAGAGTTTATTACACATTATTGTTTCATGTATTATAACCCAAAATTTTAGAAGTTAGCTTACTAAAACAATATTTATGTATGGAGCAGTGTCTGAGTGTGATGTGTGTGCCAGTGTACCCAAAAGAAGAACGATCGGCTGGATTTGAGGATGCATGACAATTCACGTATTGAGTTGAAAAACAGAAAAACAAACTAAATGACTTTCTGTAAAAACTGCTGCCTAGGCTTTTGGTAGCAATTATGAAGGTGATCACTAAAACAAGAACTTAGTAAAACAATGACAGAAAATCAGTCGACTGCAGAAGGAAAGCAAAAACTAATTAATTCAGTAGAATAATGTTGTCGCAGCAGTCAATGATAAGATAATAATCATTACCTTTTCCGGATATTATCATAAATCAGTGAAACAAACACCTACTTTTTAGTGCCAGTACAAGTAAATGCAAATGCAGTTGAATTAGGACAATCATGCATGATGCCTTCGCATTCAGCAATAGCATACATTCTAACAGCAACCAGGCTGTCAATGAGTCAAACTATAACAGACTGCCCTAATGTTATAAGTATCATTTAATTAGTCCAGACTGTAACAGTCATAATTATGAGTTCAAAGATGCGCCAACTCTCAATCAGACAACCCTACTCCAGCAAACAAGAACAATTTAAGTAGCAATGCATTGCAATCACAATACCTTGTTAAGCAACACGAATTTTTCTTCACCAGCTCTCTCCAAAGAAACTGATATTGAATTATGAAGGTTGACAAGTGAAAGTAATGTTGGCTGTGTCTGACCAATAGAATCATTAAAATCATCAGGACCATCCACTACCTGATAACATAAAAGTTGAAAGGTTAAAATAAAAAGTTATAAAATAAAGAAGATGAATAAACAGAATAAGCCAAATCTCAAGAAAATACAAAAGATCCATATCAGGCAAACATGTTTCAATGTTGCAAAAACAGCACAAACACATAGATAATTTGGTAACAGGAACATTATACTGCAAACGGTCTGCAGTATTAGTTTAAATATGCGCATAAAAGCTTGGCATTGTTTATAATATTTTAGGGACATGATAAATGGACATGAAACAGCCTACAGGGCATGTCAAGGAGCAAACAATAGCTCATAGCAACCACACTCACACTGATACCCTATGACTTTGTGTCAAATACAAAAAATAGAGAAGAAATTGAAAAGAATTGCAGATGCTTATACTCAAGGAAAAACCTGTATAATTTCACATATATTTCAAAATAATTTCAAAACCAGGTAATGTGGGATTTTGTGTCATCAACAGAAAGAAAGTTGCAATCAACAGAAAGAAAGTTGCAATCAATAGAAAGAAATTCTAGGACAAGCACTAACAATACTGATTTTGTAATACACAAGAATTCTAGCCTTATGTTCTTGCATGTAAGGTCAAAGTCATACGAGAATGGCATAAAATCTCCCATCAGAAACCATACACACAAAAATCCATGCAAGAATTGTACGCAACCACTAACAGAACAATAATCATATCAACGAAGACCACAAAGAAGTATTCCAGCTTGTACCTTTATAGTATAAAACCAATTTAACTGACCTGCAACCTAATCTCAACCTAAGTACAGTCCAAATTCCATAGTTTGTCCAAAATTCTATAACGGAAACTACAAACAATAGAGGAATTTCCGTAAACCAATTATCAGACAGGATAGCAGTGAAGCCTATGCTATTCAACTTAAGTTCATGAAGACAAGGAGCGCATATAAATATAATACAAATACAACATGAGATAAGTGCACATGATACATCGTGTGCTCACGGTGCCATAACACAAGGAAAGGTATTAGCCAGAGGTACCATTGTGTGGCTAACCTGAATGGACGTCAAACAATGAGAAGCTCTGATTGCTCTTGAAGCCAGCACCATACCAAAGCTATAAGCCAAGTAGAAAATCAATTATGGTGCACATATGCAACCATGTCTAAACATAAGTTGACACAATAAAAGATATGAAAAAAGTCAAGATTTTACGGTGCCTCTTCGAGTGAATAGACGCGAAGCTCATACATCACTTGCTGAGCTGAAATCGGGTGTCGAGTTGGGGATGCACCGGCCCCTGGGGCATCCTGGTGCATATGCGCTTGCAGTCCAGGATCACCTTCCATCGGAGGAAGCAAACATGCAACACATATTACTAAGAAACACCCGCAAGGAGAAAAGTGGGCACCCGTTTCTCTCATTTAATCAAACCCTTAACAAATTTCAGTTTTTCAATCAAACCCCGGGCATTCAACAGGAAAAGCTCAAATTTTTATGAACAAACAAAAGATATTTCCTTACGATGTAAGAGAGAGCGATGTCCGGATCTATACAAGCAGCATCCTCATGGTCAGAGAACGCCTCTCCTTCTTCAAGCTCGTTCTCTTCCATCGCACCCTCCCTCGATCGGAACCCTATCCATATCCCCTTCCTCCCTTCCTCCCTACTCCCCAAAGACAACATCCACCTCTAAATCCTCTACCAAACTGCTAACACCCCTCGAATCCCATCGCCAAAAACCCTAATTCCCTAATCCAAACCCTAGAACTCCCCTCCCCGATCGGCACAGGCCCTGATCAATACCGCGATCGCCCGGAATCCGTCCCTAATCGGCGAAGATCTCCGCGTCCGCCCGCCGATTTCCCCATCAGCTTGCAGCGAAGGAAGGGGGAGAGAGAGAGTATGTGTGTCTGTGAGAGAAGCGAGAGATTTTGAGATATGAGAAAGGCCTGGAATAAAAGGGGGGAAACGAAAAAGATGGGCGGCCGCATCAGCGAAAACCTCAAGCGCTATCTAAGGATAATACATATGTATATTTTTTTAATAAAAGTACTTACGTAACGATTAGTAACATAGCGCTAACAAAAAGCGCTACATAAGATATTACTTGGATAGCGCTTTAACAAAGAGCGCTATCTAAGTGATTTTTAACTTAATTTTGATTTATTTTTATTTTATATAAGTGCAGAAGCGCTATACAAGAACTCACTTAGATAGCGCTTTTTAAAAGCGCTATCTAAGTGGCGTTACCCAAGTCCAAATCTGTAGTAGTGTTTTAAATATAACATCCCTAAACCATACATGTATCACCTACAAACGCATGCAATAACCATCACTGTAAGCTTACGTGTTTTGCAGGCGGGCTCCTCGCGGGTTGCAGCGGAAGCGACGACTGGCCGGGCGGCGGCGTGGAGCAGCTACAGTCGGCGTCCTCGAGCGGCAGACGAAGGCGTGGGTCGAAGCGTGGAGGCGAGGCGCTCGACGAGATTGGACGTCGAGCGCCTTGGGTCGAAGGTGGCGCTGGGTTTGAGGTCGGTGGCGATGAGTTGTCTCCGATCGGAGAAAGAAGGTGGTGGTGATTTCGAACGGAGGCGAGCTCACCGGGGGTCGGAGCGCTGGGGTTGTGCGATTGGCAGAGCCTCGGAGGTTTGAGTCGAAGGCGGGGACTTGGTTGCGGGGTTTGCTGTCGGAGGGCGTGGGTCGTCGGAGGTCGTCGGAGTGGGGTTTTTGGGTCGAACGGAGGAGTTCGGAGGGAAGAGCGACGATGGGTTTCGGGGTGGGATGCGGCGGTGTTGGGTTTTCGCCGGAGTGGGGAGTTATGAGGGAGGCAAGGTGGTGCGGTGACGTGAGAGAGTGGTCGACAGGGTTCGGATGACTGGGGAATGAGGAACGTCGGACGTTGGGAGAGCCCGCCGGTGAAGTGGGAGGAAGGGGAGGCTGCTTGGGTTTTTGAGGAGAGTTTCGTGACTGGGAGGCCCTAGGTTTGTTTTGATTGAAGAGAGGAAATGGCATGGGTTTTGGGTTTTAAGAAGAAGGGAGATGGAGAGAGCTTGTTTTGATTTGCATGGGGTGAGGAGATCCGCGAGATCTGTTGGGATCTCAGGGTTTGTTGAGATTCGAAGGCGTGCATGATATGGGTGAGTGCGTACGTGGCTGTGGGTTTGTTAGGATCTGCATGAAATCGGATTGGCTTGTTTTGAAAAGAGAAAATGACGTGGGTTTCGCCACGTGGGTGTGTGGGGGTGGAAACGGGTCAGGGTATTGGATACGGGTTAGATTAGGATATGATAATTATATATTATTGTTACAGCTTGTTTAAATAGTTAGTTAATAGTTAAATTATTATTGCAGAAATATTTAATTAGAGTATTAGGTAACTACCAATTTAGATATTTTAGCAATTATTGTTAAAAGGGTTAAGATTTATTATAAGGTATGATTGGGTTATGGAAATTTGTATGATTAACATCATCGGATTACTACGATGTTGCCACCGGACGATAATGACATCCAAAAACGACAACCTTAGTGTCAGCGCGATCCTGAAGTCAAGTGAGTCGCAAATACCGTAATGAATCACGCGCACGGGCTACAGCAAATAAAATCATAACACAACTGATCTCATAATTCAATACACCACAAAATACGTACGAAAATACGTACGATGAATACCGGTCGTTACATCCTACCCACCTTATTAAAATTCCGCCCTCGGAATTTATATCGTCCAAGGTGTGAGGAATAAATAAGGATGACGCTCACATTTCCTCTTCCGGTTTACACACTACCTATAAATAATAATCATGACATACACCAACACTCAATTAATATTACTATTACTAATATCAATAACAATAGTAATACTACTAATAATACAACTTAATAGCCATACTAATAATAATACACACATGCATAACTAATTACATCTCAATATCAATACTATCATACAATATAGTTAAAACCAATATCATAATTAAGACAATTAGTAACACTTTAACATAAACACACATCAACTCCCTAGCTGCAAGTGTGCCATTCCCTTGCACACTCACGTTACATAATACACCATCATTCACAATTATAGACATACCCTACTTATATGGCACAAAGACCATTACAATCTACCCACCTTATTATTAAGTCAGTTCTCGGACTTCCTTAAATTGTGCCAACTTAAGTAGGGGTGGCAATTTTCGGCCCGGCACGATAGCCCGGCACGGGCCCGGCACGATAAGGCCGGGCCTGGGCCAACAATTTTGGCCCGAAATCCTTATCGGACCAGGCCGGCCCGGCCCGGTTCATTTTCGGACCGGACCCGGGCCAAGCTTTTCAGCCCATGGGCGGCACGGCACGGCACGAAAAGCATTGATCGTCCCACTTCAATTTGACCACACACTGATCTAAAGAGGATTTCAGTAATGTGCATTCATTTAAGGCGTTGAGTCCAATGTCATGAATCTTATCAGATCAAGGTCCAAATATCATAAATTATAACAACTTCCTACCAGCGCCAACTTTGATGTCTTCGGATCTTGGGGGGTCAATCTCAGTTTCCTAGAAGAGACAAAGAACCACCAAACATGTTACTTCATCTTGCCAAATAAATGAAAACAATGTAGGACACATCACCTTATGCAACCCACTTAATCTCCTTCTTTCGTGCTCCATTTCAATGCATCTTTAAGCATATGCGACAAGTTTGTGTTTAAAACTATGATAAAATATTTTCACAATACATAATTCATTCAACCCTATTGGACCGGGCCGGGCGGCCCGAATTTTTATCGGACCGTGCCCGGGCCTCTCCGGAATGGCCCGAAGTCTTATCGGGCCGGGCCGGCCCAGTCCTTTAAGAAAACCGGACCGGGCCGGCACAGCCCGATAAGACCGGGCCGGCCCGAATTGCCACCCCTAAACTTAAGGATGGCCAGATCTAAACGTTGAGGTCGCTCTACTCCAAATATACATACATTATAACAAAGCAGTGCACACTCATATGCATATACACTTACACATATATCATATAGTCACATACATACAAATACTAATGCACGCATACACATTACACACATATCCATACTTACATTATTACACACCTACCTTATATCTACGCAAAACATAGACATACATACAATATATACACGCAAGTATACATAACCATGGTAATTTACATAAGCTAGTATACTATTACATATGCACTTCTATACATAGATAAAAACAAACAACCATGTATACCTCCTAGCATACATCCAAACACGCGCACATATATCACTAATATATAGGTCATACAACATATATGTACACCTAATTATAAGCTCACATATCATCATGTACATTACACTTCACATGCACATAACCTTACTAGTTTAAAAATACAAACAGAGACACATACGTCTAAGATATATACACTCATAGTAGACAAACATATCCTATATATAACTATATATTTATCGTGTATATAACCGCATATGCATACACAACACAATAAGTTAACATAGCATACTAATATACCAAGAGGATGCCCACGCATACATGAGTGGAAAACAGAGATCCACACACGAATCCTAGGGATGGCAGTAATGACCTGACCCGACCCGCCCGACCCGATCCGCCACGGTTTTGACCCGACCCGCCCCGGCCCGCAGACGGGTCGGGGCAAGCTTGGGCTTTATATGCAACACGGCCCGCCCCGATAAACTATAGAGGTTCTAAAAAAACCTTACTATTTTGATGCAAACCATGCGGTCTGCCCATATCACATAACTCATACTCTGTTCTAATGTTCTTCCAATTAGGCCAATTCCCAATTCCAAATTACCAATCAATCACAATTCTCCCAAATCCCAAATAAAACTTTTATTTGGGATTCATATGGATGCCAGTAATGACCTGACCCGACCGACCCGACCCGACCCGACTCGGTTTTGTAAGAAATTACACGCCCCGACCCGCCCCGAGACCCGTCCCGCCCCGTCCCGCAGACGGGGCGGGGCAAGCTTGGGTAGTTAAATACCCGCCCCGCCCCGCAATATTGCCATTCCTAACGAATCCACACACACACTACCTATAAACACGCACTACAATGTCAAAATTAATACAATTTGGTCTACTATACATATACTATAAGCATTATAAAGGAAGGTTAGGCATTACCTGAAACCACTTGTTCCGTAGCCTCGATTTCTGTGGCTGTCATGGTGAACGCCTGGCGCCTCGGCTGGTTCTGCCTCACCGGTTCATAAGCCTTTTGTTGTGGAGCCAGAGGTGGTCAACGCTGAGTAGTCATCGGCTTGTTGGTGCGGCGAGAGCAGTCTCTGGTAGTATGCGCTGATGCTCCACATATCAAACATAGATTCAGCAGTACTCGGCAGTCCTTCTTGACATGTCCCACTCGATTGCAGTGGAAGCACACCATCTGGGATTGATCGTTGACAGGAGTAGCAGGCCTTTTGAATTGTGCAGTCAGAGTAGGCCTGAGATTGCCCCTGGATGGCTCTGGTGGGCGTCTGCTTCCTCCAATCTGAAGTGCCTTTCTCTGATTCACAATAATTTTGTGCTTCTTGGCAGCATCCAATACGTGGTGTGTAGTCGGATTCACTAAAGACATCGAAGCCTGAAAGTCCAGGTCCAAACCCTGGCGAAACTAATGTGCTCGATCCTCGGGATCCTCCACCAGACGTGGAGCGAATCGACTAAGCATCGAGAACTCTGCCTCTTATTTGTCAACGGTACGGTTGCATTGCTTCAGGTTGACGAATCGTTGCTGCAGTTCCCTCTTTGCTGATCGGGGAAAATACTAAGCGTCAAAACGCTCTCGGAACATGGTCCAGTTGATGGGTTTGACCAGACGAGCTTCTTCATTGTCCCACCAGTTCCGTGCATTGCCTGTCAGTTGCTTCTTGGCCACTTCTACCCATCTAGGTTGATCAATACGGGAAAGACTCAGATCGTATTCCATACTCCGGGCCCATTCTCCTGCTTCTAGTGGCCCTTCTCTTCCGGAGAAGCTTTTCGGGTTCAACTCCTAAAATTGCTTGGCTCCCGGTGCAACTCGCGGAGACGGTGGCACAGATTGTACAGCTTGCTGTTATTGACCTTGTTGAATGAGCTGTTGTTTAATCTCCAGCATGCCTCTCATGACTCCCATGAGCTCGTGGATGTCGGGAGTTCAGTTCCCGTTGACTCCATTTTCTTGCGAGTGTTGGACCGTCCTGCCATGATGCAAACAAACAAGGTAAACATTTTGTGTACTAATTTGTCTAATAATCTGGTTAGTAATAATATTTGCACTGTTCCTGAAATGTCTCGCAGGTTGCAAGAGGACCTGCATGGGCCACCACTAAAACCTGTCACTCACCGCTTCCCATTGTACTTGGGAGCGAGAACATGAGCGGGTTCGCATGTACTTAAAGCAAACAAGACGTACTTTTTTCTTTCTTCTTTGACTTAAGCACAATAAGCATTTTGTGTAAATAGCAATCAGGTTCTTACAACCGCAATAATCAAAAACATCGCAGACATTTATTACAACTTTGCCCAGAGTTCAAAAAGCAAGCAAACAAAATAAATTAGGCCTAGCATGCCCGTGCATTTTATTACAAGCGCAACACATATGCAATGATAAATAAAACTAGATAAAATGAAGGCAACAGATGTGATCTAATCCTTAGTAGGAAGAATTTCGGTGTCATCGTAGCTCTGGTCCGCATGGACTACCACCTGGTTCTGGTCCTCGTAAGTAGGGTCCTCGCTATACCTTGTCTCTGCACCTAACGTATATTTCATAGTCCATTGAAATATATGTCAGCGAAAAGCCTCGGCAAGATTTTATAGTAATTGAAATTATAACTTTAGCAACAGAAAAAGAAACGTCAGACGCAGATTTGATAAACAAGTGCGTAAAGTAAAGTTGAGCATGCTGAATTTAATTGGACAATTAAGTTGCATTTTAAAGAAGTTAACACATGTTCAAATAGAATATCCTCAGTTATTTGTGCTCGTGTAAGTTCATGTCTGAGTAAGTATAGTGTTCTCGATACACCCTATCATCGGGGGTTTACCGTGACGCTTCTTGCCATCCATAACCGAGAAAATGGCCAAGATGCTTGCTCCCATTAGTGTGGTATGGAAGTAGCCGTAAGATGTACAAGACACACTTACAGACTCTACTACATGAACCAACCCCACCCAAGTGTTTGTTCTAGTCTTCGACTAGGTTCATCCCATCTGTATTCGATGGTGTTGCATATGTATTTCGAGGGTTGTGTCCTACCCTCTGTCCAGTTTAATTCATTTTGGTAGCAGATAGATAGTAATTGTTCTCAGCAACGAATTTATGTTACATGTCCATTCACACAAAAACAACTACTAAAGAGAAAGAATATGATTCAGTACCAATGTCCATATGCATATCAACAACAGATTTCCGCATACATTAATAATGAGCAGTTTTGGTTTGCAGTTCATTCACAATAAAATTCTTGCGTGGGAGTGTTGTTGGGTGTCCAAGTGGTAACGAGAGGTCTGGTTTATCTGCAAGTTGGGTTTGATATCAGTTAAATGGTTCTTAATGCACTAGTCACAACTTTAGGTTTATCTGCAAGTTAGGTGGTGCGGTGACGTGAGAGGGTGGTCGACGGGGTTCGGAGAACTGGGGAATGAGGAACGTCGGACGTTGGGAGAGCCCGCCGGTGAAGTGGGGGGAAGGGGAGGCTGCTTGGGGTTTTGAGGAGAGTTTCGTGACTGGAAGGCCCTAGGTTTGTTTTGACTGAAGAGAGGAAATGGCGTGGGTTTTTGGGTTTTAAGAAGAATGGAGATGAAGAGAGCCTGGGTTCGTTTTGATTTGCATGGGGTGAGGAGATCCGCGGGATCTGTTGGGTCTGTTGAGATTCGAATGGCGTGCATGATATGGGTGAGTGCGTACGTGGCTGTGGGTTTGTTAGGATCTGTGTGAAATCGAATTGGCTTGTTTTGAAAAGAGAAAATGACGTGGGTTTCGCCACGTGGGTGTGTGGGGGTGGAAACGGGTCAGGGTATTGGATATGGGTTAGATTAGGATATGATAATTATATATTTATTGTTACAGCTTGTTTAGATAATTAGTTAATAGTTAGATTATTATTGGAGAAATATTTAATTAGAGTATTAGGGAACTACCAATTTAGATATTTTAGCAATTATTGTTAAATGGGTTAAGATTTATTATAAGGTATGATTGGATTATTGAAATTTGTATGATTAACATGATGGGGTTATTACGATGTTGCCACCAGACGATAATGATGTCCAAAAACGACAACCTTAGTGTCAGCGCGATCGTGAAGTCAAGTGAGTCGCAAATACAGTAATGAATCACGCGCATGGGCTACAGCAAGTAAAATCATAACACCACTGATCTTATAATTCAATACACCACAAAATACGTACGAAAATACGTACGATGAATACCAGTCGTTACATGAATCTTTTTCAAAATACTCAAAAACTAATTCAATTCTCTAAATTCAATTATATCAATCATCTACCCTCTCAAATCAAACAATTGATTAATCAATTAAAGAACTTTGATCATGAACATCTTCATCTAGATTTCATAAAGAAAAGTGATGATTTCTCTCTAGAGAGCATAAAAACCAAACAGCTTAAACCATCAATTTCGTTTCTCAAGGCAAATTCATAGCACTCAATATGAAATTCTAAAGTAGATGATAATCCTAGCAATTATGAGTACTAAAGAGTTCAAATCTCAATTAACAACAAATCAAATCAATTCACAACCACAAACCAAAGAATTAGTGCCCATGATAAAGGAATCAACAAAACTATCACACAAATCCATCATCAATAGCTCAAATTGGAGTATAGAAGTAAAATTGAGAAGAAGATCTAAATTATATCACCAAATTAGAGTTTAAAACAATTGAAAACAGAGAATCTCGAGCTCCAAAATCCAGCTCCAAGAAGACTCCATGCCAAGCCCTAGCTAGAGGAAGAAGATGAGAATTTGAATCTCTAACTAAATCTGTTACAAAACACTCATCTCTCTCACTTATATACAACCATTCTTAATCTGTAACGACCAGTAATTTCCAACAGTTCAATTTACGTATTTCTACGTATTTTTAAGAATAAATTTTACATTATAAATGTTAGTCAAGAATTTTCTAACAAAACTGACTTTAAAAATTCTTATAAAAATATTTTGAAATACTAGACTTATTATATTATATTTCAGTATTTTTAGATTTCCTCAAATACCCAAAACATTCCTGTTAAAATTCACTTTCAAAAATTACCGTTTTGATTCGATGAATTTATTTTCTATTCAAACGTCTTCAAAACGTTTTCAAACTTCTGCAGTAACCTCCTATGACCATTTAGGGCTCCCCACATTAATTTCGTAATTTTCTGATAACATTTTAATAGAGAACCCGCAAACCCGCTTTCTAAACGTTTTGGCCAAAAACTAGTATTTCCGTAACTCAAACCCAGAAACGGTCTTTGTATTCGTCATCCTCGTGACGATACGATCCCGTGGGTATGTTTTCGTAATTTTTCGGACACGTTTACTAGTAGGGGCAAAATCGTAATTTCGTTACAAATTTTCACTAATGACTTTCATTAATAGGGTTTACTTTTTACTAATTACCATTTAAATCAACCAAATCGAATTGATTAAACTACCTAATTAACCTACCTGTAAGCACCCATGTGATACACGTCCTTGAGCATTTTCTAAGCTTAGTCTTCTCCCCCAACAACCTCACTTAATGATGTGTGTGCATTTTCTAAGCTTAGTCTTCTCCCCCAACAACCTCACTTAATGATGTTTGTTATTATAATTATATTATTAGACTATAAACCCACTCTAACTCACGTCTCTCTCTAATCTCTCCTCATCCTCTCCCTCTCACTCCGGCGATCCGCCGCCGCCGCCGCCACCGCAGCTCCAGCCTCAACCGCCGCCCGCTGCCTGTCCCGCCGCCCTCGCCGAATGCCAGTCACCCCGCCGTGCTCCCGCTCTCCCCCGCCACCACCATGCCTTCGCCATCGACGGCGACCCACCACCGGGCCCCGTCCCTCCGCCCGCCGCCGACAGCGCCCGAAGTCGCCACCTCCGACAAACGCCGCCACAGCAGCCGCCTCCGCTGCCTCAGCCCCGTCGCCGTCCATGCAGAGGAGCCCGCCAAGCCGCCGCCTTCGCCTCCGCCTCCCGCCGCCTTCGCCGTCGTCCGACCTCGCCCCCGACCCCGACGCCGACTCGCCGCCGTCTCGACCACCCGCCTCCGCAAGCGCCGCCCCGAGCCCCCGCCGGCGAACCCACTTCCCCCCCCCGCCGCTGCTGCACGCAAGCTGCGTAAGTTTGCAATGGCAAACTTGTAAATATCGAATATTTCGTAATTTTCGTAATTTAATTAATTAATAATGTGGTTTAATGGTTTTAATTGCATAACTAATTATACAAGGCCCAGAAAAATGAGTGGATAGTCCCAGAAAATCAGAAACGACATTTCGGATCCAATGGCGCTGGTCTTACCTCGACCAGGAGTCTACTTTTTCCAAAATGATTTTTCGAACCTAAAGATTAAATAGGTTTAATTCATTCTAAAAATCGTAATTCGCTGATTTTACGTACACTAATATTTGATAAAATTATATGTGACAATAGACTTAGAGACGATCATTTTGACTACTTATTCATGTAATTCCGATTTGTGTTGCTCCCGTAAGAAATTACGGAAGATACGTGTCACTTAAGTATTTTAGGGTTTTTAAGCTATTTCTAAGTTTTTAAAAATTATAAAAAATTACAGAAACTTCTGAAAATTCTCCCCTCTTGCAGTAAAATCTAAATAATTATTTTAGGTTTATATAAAAATTTTAAATATTTTCCGACACCGTTTTAATGAGTTTAAAAATCAAACTAACCTAATTGTGAAATAGGAAAAAGTCGTGTTTTTCTAAAATAAGTATTTTGTGTTGCAGGCACAGACTCTGGTGTACCAACTTCTGAGGAAGCCCTAGATCCTCTTCCGGCTTACTACAACGGTATTAATTTTGGTAAGTCACGATAGGTTCTAACCTTAGAAATCTAGCCACTGTGCTCGTACGAACTTGTAGCACCGCACTACTACGTGCTCGAAGCACGGAAACATACGCTACATTCTTGTGTTAGACTTGACTTGGAACATCCCATGGAACGTTCATGTAAAGAACTTGTACTTGACACACCACCGGGTTTTGGGGTAACTCATAGTTGCGAGAGTGCGGGAGTGACTAGAGTTCGATCTACATGTCAAGCTGCCTGTGTTTCGGCCTCCTGTCTAGCTGCCTGCGTTTCGGCAAACCATCCTGCTGCCTGGGTTCCGGCAATCGTCTGGGTAGCACCCAGGCAAGAGACGAACTGAACGGTCACATATTGTACTCTCCGACTTGAGTCACGTAGTTCTAGTAGAGCTTGCACAGTTACTTCTTTACAGTCATGCACTTTACTTTCTGCACTTGTAGCACTTTACTTTCTGCACTTGTACAGACACTACACCGTACTTTACTTCTGCTTGTCATACTTGTACAGTACTCCTTTTCTTTGTTTAGAATCTTTGTGACTTACCTTCGGTTCCACTTGTGGCACCGACAGACGAAGATCTGGTTGAGGAGATTGCTCCAGAGTATGAGGAGCCTGTGTACGACCCGAAGGCCACAGAGTTTTAGTTACTTTTCTGTCGGAGTGTGTATTGTACTATGTATTTCCGTTTCTGCATTTCCTTTTCAGTATTTCCTTTCATGTATTGGTGTGTGAGAGTGTTGGTTGTTGTACTTTAATTTGGACTGTAATAATGTCTGTAAGCTGGTTTGAGTGTTGTTGGTACATCTCTGCGTTGTGGCTATGCTGAATTCACTGGTAAACTGCGGAACCTGCAAATAAACCGAATAAGTAACGGGCCCCCGAGAGCGGGTCGTTACAAGTTTGGTGGCCCACGCAGGTCCGTGCAAAATACCTCGTGAACAGTGTAGTAAAACCAGGATGTATCGTGTACGATACTCGACTAAGCTGACATTTTTCTATGAATTCAGGTTTGACACTCGAAGGACGGATGGAGACCCTTCGGAGAACCCCAATGGAGTTGACCTATCCGGCCTTAATAAGAAGTCATTAACAAAACCTAAATTTTGATAGGATTAACTAGTTGTTAATAAATAAAAAAAATCGTTCTGTATCGGTGGCACTCATATGAATGATAATCTTCCTTCAATGGACCATGATACCGGTCAATGTGCTTGGCTAAAGTCTGTTGGATCAACCTAGCTAGACTGGGCATAAGTGATCCTGGCTTAGTCACTTCCCTGGCCGTGTCCGCTGGACCGCAAGGACGTGAATCATGATTATGTGACGTCATCGATCTTATTCACTACCAACCTCCCTTTAAGCCTGATGACCTTTCATTTGACATTCTTAGAATCTTTCTATTTCTAGTTTGCTTGAACCCTAGCCACGTTTATTCTAAGGAGGGTAGCGTTCGAATTTTTCGATCATCAGAAGTTCGAGCTCATCAGCAGAAGCAGATCGAAGGACGTTCAGAAGTACTCGAGGATGATGCTGGAGATTTTGAGACGAGCCAAACGTAGCGTGCACGTATAGGCTGTTATGTTTTTGAAACTCGTATTTCTTTTCTAACCATGCTCCCATCTTGTACCCGAATTTTTCCACGTGTTGGAATTCCTTCCCGCCTACCACCTCCCCTCATTATTGCCTTTGTCCTCATCCTTGCCTCGAGCCTCGTTTCCGCCTACCCTACACTATCTACCCATGACTTTCGGCGCCCCCTATTTATTTCCTTTGTCCGCTTCCCCACCTCGATCCCCGTTCCCGCCTAACACCGACGACTTTCGGTGCCCCCCTTCTCTTTTTAACCCCTCTTCTCCTTCCTTCCCAAGCCACCCCGTGGTTCCCTTTTCGCTCAGATATCGCCCCTCCGCCTCCCGGCCTCTTCCCCAAGCGAGCTCGCCATCTCACCCGAAGCCCCGCCAGCTTCTGCTCCACTCCATCGGAAGTCCCTGCCATGGATCGTCAACCAGCCGCAGCTCTCATCGCCGAGGACCCGCAACCACCAATGGCCCTTCGACGTTCTGTTTTGGGATTTTTGGCCTTGGCGACAACCCTCGTCGCCACCCTCGCTACCGTCGCTTGGCTGAGATCTTGGGAAGCCGTGATCATTGGGCTTCTCTTGAGCTCTCTGCCCTGGGTCTCACCCCGGTTGAGATCCCGTTTAGGCTTCCTCTTGCGTCTACTTCTTTTGGTTTGCGGAAAAGCGTGTTTTTGGTTGTTCATTTGTTGGGTAATGTTGGGTGTTGCGAATGTCAAGTATTGGTCTACGGAAGGAGTGATGGCGATGCTTATTGGCATGATATTGGCCTTGGGAGTTGAAGTTGGATGTAGGCCTTGTGCTTGGATCTGGATGAGAGCTTGGATCCTGCCTTATTGTGGGATAGTATGGAGATTGACGGAAGGAATGCTAGCAGGGAGTACTGACTTAGAGTGTTGGCCTTGTACTTACCTTTGGGCGGTGATTTGGACGTTAGCATGTGGTTGGGTATTATGGAAATTGATGGTGTTGGTACCCGTGGATTAGTCGATACATGCTATATTATGAACAACATCTGTGGCCAGACCCCGTTGGTCACCAGTAGCCCGAATAAACTTTATAGTCTTCCGGTTTATGTGATTTAAATAGCTTGCTACTGGCTTATCACCTCAGGTTCCAAGTTCGAACAGATGTTGTCATTATAATAGCCCTCATTTTCATGTGATATTATTATCTCATGTTAATTTTGGTCTACTTGAGAAGTCAGAATAACTATTGTGATGATACTGGAATAGTTACGAAAGCTATGGTGATGTAAATAGTATGTATTCCTATATAACATCTCTTGTTTTCTTGATGCTATTATATCACATTATATTTACAACCTGATTTACTAGATTTCCATCTTTTCTATCTTTTATTTGCTTGAGTTTCTTCATAACATCAATTATTTGTTTCAAAAATATTTTTAAATTCCGAGGACGGAATTATTTTAAGGAGGGTAGAATGTAACGACCAGTAATTTCCAACAGTTCAATTTACGTATTTCTACGTATTTTTAAGAATAAATTTTACATTATAAATGTTAGTCAAGAATTTTCTAACAAAACTGACTTTAAAAATTCTTATAAAAATATTTTGAAATACTAGACTTATTATATTATATTTCAGTATTTTTAGATTTCCTCAAATACCCAAAACATTCCTGTTAAAATTCACTTTCAAAAATTACCGTTTTGATTCGATGAATTTATTTTCTATTCAAACGTCTTCAAAACGTTTTCAAACTTCTGCAGTAACCTCCTATGACCATTTAGGGCTCCCCACATTAATTTCGTAATTTTCTGATAACATTTTAATAGAGAACCCGCAAACCCGCTTTCTAAACGTTTTGGCCAAAAACTAGTATTTCCGTAAATCAAACCCAGAAACGGTCTTTGTATTCGTCATCCTCGCGACGATACGATCCCGTGGGTATGTTTTCGTAATTTTTCGGACACGTTTACTAGTAGGGGCAAAATCGTAATTTCGTTACAAATTTTCACTAATGACTTTCATTAATAGGGTTTACTTTTTACTAATTACCATTTAAATCAACCAAATCGAATTGATTAAACTACCTAATTAACCTACCCGTAAGCACCCATGTGATACACGTCCTTGAGCATTTTCTAAGCTTAGTCTTCTCCCCCAACAACCTCACTTAATGATGTGTGTGCATTTTCTAAGCTTAGTCTTCTCCCCCAACAACCTCACTTAATGATGTTTGTTATTATAATTATATTATTAGACTATAAACCCACTCTAACTCACGTCTCTCTCTAATCTCTCCTCATCCTCTCCCTCTCACTCCGGCGATCCGCCGCCGCCGCCGCCACCGCAGCTCCAGCCTCAACCGCCGCCCGCCGCCCGCCGCCTGTCCCGCCGCCCTCGCCGAATGCCAGTCACCCCGCCGTGCTCCCGCTCTCCCCCGCCGCCACCACGCCTTCGCCATCGACGGCGACCCACCACCGGGCCCCGTCCCTCCGCCCGTCGCCGACAGCGCCCGAAGTCGCCGCCTCCGACAAACGCCGCCACAGCAGCCGCCTCCGCTGCCTCAGCCCCGTCGCCGTCCGTGCAGAGGAGCCCGCCAGGCCGCCGCCTTCGCCTCCGCCTCCCGCCGCCGTCGCTGTCGTCCGACCTCGCCCCCGACCCCGACGCCGACTCGCCGCCGTCTCGACCACCCGCCTCCGCAAGCGCCGCCCCGAGCCCCCGCCGGCGAACCCACTCCCCCCCCCCCCGCCGCTGCTGCACGCAAGCTGCGTAAGTTTGCAATGGCAAACTTGTAAATATCGAATATTTCGTAATTTTCGTAATTTAATTAATTAATAATGTGGTTTAATGGTTTTAATTGCATAACTAATTATACAAGGCCCAGAAAAATGAGTGGATAGTCCCAGAAAATCAGAAACGACATTTCGGATCCAATGGCGCTGGTCTTACCTCGACCAGGAGTCTACTTTTTCCAAAATGATTTTTCGAACCTAAAGATTAAATAGGTTTAATTCATTCTAAAAATCGTAATTCGCTGATTTTACGTACACTAATATTTGATAAAATTATATGTGACAATAGACTTAGAGACGATCATTTTGACTACTTATTCATGTAATTCCGATTTGTGTTGCTCCCGTAAGAAATTACGGAAGATACGTGTCACTTAAGTATTTTAGGGTTTTTAAGCTATTTCTAAGTTTTTAAAAATTATAAAAAATTACAGAAACTTCTGAAAATTCTCCCCTCTTGCAGTAAAATCTAAATAATTATTTTAGGTTTATATAAAAATTTTAAATATTTTCCGACACCGTTTTAATGAGTTTAAAAATCAAACTAACCTAATTGTGAAATAGGAAAAAGTCGTGTTTTTCTAAAATAAGTATTTTGTGTTGCAGGCACAGACTCTGGTGTACCAACTTCTGAGGAAGCCCTAGATCCTCTTCCGGCTTACTACAACGGTATTAATTTTGGTAAGTCACGATAGGTTCTAACCTTAGAAATCTAGCCACTGTGCTCGTACGAACTTGTAGCACCGCACTACTACGTGCTCGAAGCACGGAAACATACGCTACATTCTTGTGTTAGACTTGACTTGGAACATCCCATGGAACGTTCATGTAAAGAACTTGTACTTGACACACCACCGGGTTTTGGGGTAACTCATAGTTGCGAGAGTGCGGGAGTGACTAGAGTTCGATCTACATGTCAAGCTGCCTGTGTTTCGGCCTCCTGTCTAGCTGCCTGCGTTTCGGCAAACCATCCTGCTGCCTGGGTTCCGGCAATCGTCTGGGTAGCACCCAGGCAAGAGACGAACTGAACGGTCACATATTGTACTCTCCGACTTGAGTCACGTAGTTCTAGTAGAGCTTGCACAGTTACTTCTTTACAGTCATGCACTTTACTTTCTGCACTTGTAGCACTTTACTTTCTGCACTTGTACAGACACTACACCGTACTTTACTTCTGCTTGTCATACTTGTACAGTACTCCTTTTCTTTGTTTAGAATCTTTGTGACTTACCTTCGGTTCCACTTGTGGCACCGACAGACGAAGATCTGGTTGAGGAGATTGCTCCAGAGTATGAGGAGCCTGTGTACGACCCGGAGGCCACAGAGTTTTAGTTACTTTCTGTCGGAGTGTGTATTGTACTATGTATTTCCGTTTCTGCATTTCCTTTTCAGTATTTCCTTTCATGTATTGGTGTGAGAGAGTGTTGGTTGTTGTACTTTAATTTGGACTGTAATAATGTCTGTAAGCTGGTTTGAGTGTTGTTGGTACATCTCTGCGTTGTGGCTATGCTGAATTCACTGGTAAACCGCGGAACCTGCAAATAAACCGAATAAGTAACGGGCCCCGAGAGCGGGTCGTTACATAATCAATCTCCACCCTTGATTTGAAAACTCATTTGACGAGGTCACGTCGATATTCGACGCAACCTTTTTGCTATAGGTGCAAGATGTGGTCGACTTGGGTGGAACAACGCAGTCGCATCGGACGAATGAAGCGACTGTGTAAAACGTCAAACTCACTGACTTTTAATTCCTTAATTGAGCTCATGATACGGCCGTTTGGTCATATTGAAACGAACGCAGTTTTGCTTCTTATAAGCTTCAAACCTTCATGCTATGCGGTTGTTTGGCCTTGAGTTAAACGTCTGTTTTGATATCCTCTTCAAGCCTTAAGAGGCTTTAGAAATTAAACCTCCACAGGTCATTTGAAAGGATGCACAAGACCATGTGCTCTGCTCTGTCAAGCTCTCTTCTTGTGGACTTCATGCGGCTGTTTGGGTTGTAACACACGGCCGTGTGGAGTATTATTTTCCCCTTTTGAGCTTCAAATAATTCCTGAAAAATCCTGAAAAATCATGAAAAATCCCTGAAAAATATTAAACACTTCGTTAAGTCCTGGGAAGAGTATTTTAAGCACAAAAATTGATTAGCTCAAAATAAAAGGCGTTAGTTTAAAATGGACCTAATTGAGCTCGGTTATTCACAAATTGTGCACATCCTATGATTTAAGGAGTTATATATACAATTTTCACCCACAATTATACCCCCAACTAGCATTTTGCTAGTCCCTAGCAAAATCATATCATAACTCTTTTATTAATCTTGAATTGAAATAATGACATTACTTTTCCCAGCAATATATTATAGTCTCCCATGGTAATTCATTATATATGACTTTCCATGACGTTTTATCACATAGTACACATAACTAACACTATATAAACCAATGCTAAGCAAATACCCTTATGTTGAGCATTTTTCAGGGTTTTTATCTCCAAATCATCAATTGATTGGCTTATGAATCACTTCCTACATTGAAAACAAATAGAATTGAAACTACTCTATGCATGATTTATTTTTATTCTTACAATTCTTATCTTTTCTCTTTGGATTTTGAAATGTTTCTTTTAACGAGTTTTAGGCCAATGACTCCTAGACCGGACAGTCTTTGGGCATTAGGTCAAAAGGGACCCCTCTGGCTTTATGGATCAAATCATTCAAATCTTCCTTTTTTTATTTTTGCGCACTCCCACATACTTTTTTCGACGCGAACTCTCGGCGCTTTCGGAGGCGTAAGAGCCCAGCTAATCGATAAAATTGGAAGAACGGTGCACTTTATTTACATTTTCCTTTTTTCTTTTTTTATTGCATGCTCAAGTAGATAGTCATCTCCATTTCCTAATCAATGAAGTATTGTGAGTTCAAAAGACCAAATTCATTTAGAAATGGATTCTTCCACAATCAAATGTTTTCACAAGGACATCAACATCGCCAATGGATATTCTATATTAATCACGGTAACATGAGACACACACCAATATGGAAATGAACTATATTCACGAAGAACATGTCGAACTATTGCGTCTTGCTTAAAATAATCATATATTCATACATTTCAAGATCAATTTTGAAAAGTATAATATGTAGGATCTAAATAAGGCCTAGAGGGGGGGGGTGAATAGGCCTTTGACCAAATTATCGCAAGATAAAAATTAAGCCTAGTTTACAGCATGCAGTTTAGGAATCAGACAATCAAAGCATTCACAGAAGACACAGAATTTAACGTGGTTCGGTCCCCATGACCTACGTCCACCCCAATGAGCAATCACTTATACTGTTTCTTTAAGAAGTTACAATCTCCCTTAGATTGGTGCACCAACACCAACCTGTCAGACCAACTCAAGCTCACCAAAGCCAAAAAGAAACATACAAGTATCACTCCCCAACCCAACTTGCCCCAACAAGTTTGGTTCCCAGAATCCCAAATAACGGGAGAAATTATATTACAGAAATGCTGATCAAAACATTAATAACTTCACAAATAAATAAGATCAAGAGTTTAGAAAGCTCATTTGTGAAGATCTCTCTGGTTGTCGTCTTTCAGCACATCAGTAGCTTCGCAACGCTTCTTACGGAATGATGATCGGATGTCTGTAGAAGAAGTAGTCGCTGTCCCCGTGGAAGTAGTCGGTAGAAGTTCCTCACTCAAAGTGATCTCATTTTCTGCATAGGAGGAACTAGCTGCTCAACTTGCTATCACTGCGTCGGGGATGAAGTCACGGTCGCAACGCTTCTTACAGAACTCAATTTGGATCTCTAGAACTCCACTTATTGATGAAAATGTGAAGAGATGTACATGGGTATATATAGTATCAGCTTAACGGGTTTTGACACTGTGCGAAGGGATCCGATAAAGCGACGGCTTAGCGGGTTTAAAGCGGCGGGACCCGCATCCGCATTAAAAACGATGTCGGCAGCCGTTCGATCGACGATGGACGGACGAGATGCGGCCACGTCTCGCGGATTTTCCGCGTTCAGCGCCCGCCTCCGCTGACGAGCCGCCCGCCAGCGCTGACTCGAAGTCGGCAACGTCTGGACCGTTGGATGGAGATCCGACGGTGGAGATTGTGCCACGTCGCCCGCGGCTGACTCAGCGGCGCCCGCAATTTTTGAATTCGATCGGTTGGTAGGTGGCCGTTGGATGTTGATCGAACGGTTCTGAAGGAACCACGTCGCCCGCTTCGTTCGATCGTCCGATGCGCGATGGACGGCTCAGATCATGCCACGTCGGTCGAATTTTTTGAGCTGCGATGAGGCGTATAAATGCACAGTGCCGTATGCCGTATTTGCTGAGTATTTTCACTGTATTCTTGCGTATTTGGGCATCAAATAAATCCCAAAAATTCTGAAATAATTCTCAAAAATCCCATAGCTTCATATTGACATGTGAGAATATTTTCACCTCATTTCACCTCTTGTAGAAAAAGTTTCTTCTTTGTATACTCAGTATTTTCTCGTATTTCCCCGTATTTGGACTTCAAACAATCTCCATAAATCCTGAGAAAATTCCCATGCTATTTATAGCCTATGATTAACTCTAGGGTAGAGTTTCATAGCTATACTCTCTTGTTTGATCAGCTTGTGTAATTCCAAATGAAGTTTCAGCTCCGTATTTCAACGTACTTGAGTACGTTCATGTGTAACCTGAGCAATCATGACTATAGGGACCTGTGACACACTCAACAAACATATTAGAATAGTTCAGTAGGGTTTGTTATCATCAAACATAGGTTAGGATGCTGTTTCCAACAATCTCCCCCTTTTGATGAGAACAAACCAGGCATTAAGATTACATCAAAAATGTGTGAAGTGTGTGAGTGTGTGAAGCATGAATATGAGCATGAATGGCAAAATGATATGCTCCCCCTATTGACATGCCCCCCTATCTCTGACATGCTCAATCTTAATATTTCTCTCCCCCTTTGTTTTCATCAAAAAAAGTATGAAATAACATATGAGGAATGGAAAATTGAACATTATAAACCAAAACAAAAGGCAATACATCGTTTGACCACAATGAATAAATAAGCAATAATCACTAAGTCATAACTACCATAATTCATCTCCGTGCTCAAGTGTGATGATCAAATGTTTAGTACATATGGAGAGGTAATAAGGAATACATCCTGTCATAACCATCTTTTCCACTGAATATATGAACATCAAAGATTGAGTTTCCCCTTCTCATGTAATATAAGTTCAAGTTACCAATTCCAAACATGACCGAGAAGGATTTTTAAATGTGAAATGGCAGTGCTTGACGGACTTAACACCAACGCTAAAAAATGACATTTATAGCATAAGTTGGATGTCCAAGGGTAGTATCAAGGACATGGATCGTATCCATTTTTCATACGAAGCTCTGTGTATATATTTTGAAGACACTCGTCTTGCCATTCTTTTTATACACGTATATTTTGATGAGAGCTTTTCTTTTTACCCATGCCTTGAAACATCATATCCCATTAAAACATAAATTAGTCCACCAACAACCACTTTTCTTATTCAATATTTCAAATCCATATCAAAAAACATATTGATCTGTGTAAGTGTGATTGGATGATGAAAAACGTTAGTTACTCATTAATGAATATGACCTAATTAAGCATGTAGTCTTTGAATGCAAGCATTGTTAAGAATATAATATTCAAAATGCATAAGACATATGTTTTGCATTTAAAGTTGTTTCTGATGAAAAAAAAAGGCAAAAGGAGGAGATAGACAATTCACTTTCCCTTTCTGTTTATATTTTTCTTTTACATTTTTTTTATTTTCATTTTTCATTTTTTTTTATTTTTCTTTTTGTAGCACACCACACAAAAACAATAAAAGCACACCAAATAATATTTTCACTCTAAATATAATCAATAATGCCCAGTTCTAGACGTAGACGACAAAAACGATCTTCTGGTAAAGGTTTTGTAAAGATATCTGCCAACTGAGAATCAGTAGAAATATATTCAATGGATACATCCTCTTTTGCCAAATGATCTCTAAGAAAATGATGTCTTACATCTATGTGTTTTGTCCGAGAGTGATGAACAGGATTATTAGAAAGATATATAGCACTCTTACTATCACATCGTAATGGAACTTTTCTAAGATCCAAGCCGTAGTCAGACAGGGTTTGCATCATCCAAAGTACTTGGGCACAGCAACTGCCAAGGGCAATATACTCAGCTTCAGTAGTGGAAAAAGCAACACTGTTCTGCTTACGACTAGACCAAGAAACCAATGAATGTCCTAGCATAAAACATGTTCCACTAGTGCTCTTTCTATCAATCATACTACCAGCATAATCAGCATCAGCATAGCCAACCAAATTAAGATTACCACAAGAGGGATACCATAGTCCAAGTGTAGGAGTGTGAATAAGATATCGAAAAATCCTCTTAATGGCTATCAAATGTGATTCTTTTGGACAGGCTTGAAATCGTGCACACAAACAGACAGAAAACATGATGTCTGGTCTAGATGCAGTTAAATAGAGTAAGGACCCAATCATACCTCGATAAAGCTTTTGGTCCACATTTATACCTTTGTCATCCTTTTCAAGCTTCGTCGTCGGACTCATTGGAGTTCGCATTGGCTTTGCATTTTCCATCCCAAATTTCTTCAACAGTTCTTTTATGTACTTGGTTTGTGAAACATATATGCCATCTCCAGTTTGTCTTACTTGAAAGCCCAAAAAGTATTTCAACTCTCCGACCAGACTCATCTCAAATTGATCCTGCATAACCTTTTCAAACTTTTGGCATAAAAGATCATTAGTAGCACCGTAAATAATATCGTCCACATAAATCTGAACAATAAGAAAATGATCCTGTTCATGCAAGATAAACAAAGTGTTGTCTGCACTATCCTTTTTAAAGTTATTTTCCAAAAGATATGAACTGAGACGGTCGTACCAAGCTCTGGGAGCTTGCTTCAGACCATACAAAGCCTTTTGCAACTTGTAAACGTGATTTGGAAAACTATGACTTTCAAAACCAGGGGGTTGTTCAACAAAAACATCTTCTTTCAAATAACCATTTAAAAATGCACTTTTCACATCCATTTGTTTCAATTTAAAACCTTTAAAACTTGCAAAAGCCAGCAATATTCTAATGGCTTCTAATCTAGCAACGGGTGCAAAAGTTTCATCACAATCAATTCCCTCAATCTGGTTATATCCTTTGGCCACTAATCTTGCCTTATTTCTGATTACATTTCCAGATTCATCAAGTTTGTTTTTGAAAATCCATTTAGTGCCAACAATTGGGTAATTATCAGGTCGGGGCACTAATGTCCAAACATTATTTCTATCAAACTGATTAATCTCATCATGCATGGCCATAACCCAACTTTCATCAGTTAAAGCAATTTTAACTTTCTTAGGTTCAATTTCAGAAATGAGGTCACCATGAATGCATAAGGCACACAAGTTATTGAAAGTGGATCGAGTGCGTATACCTTCCGTAGGAGTCCCCATGATCAGCTCAGGTGGATGATGTGGATTGAACCTAAGCTCTCCTCTTTCCAGTCTATTTCCTTGTGGTACTTCTGGTTCAGCTTCCTTTTGGCCTTCAGATGGTTCAGCTATGTTTTCAGGCTCTGTAGTTTCCCTATCTGCATCTCCAGCTTCAGTTTCCCTGCAATTTAAAGGATCTATTTCAGCTTCATCAAATTTCACATTAATTGACTCAACAACAGTTAAGGTTCGTTTATTGTAGATCATGTATGCTTTGCTCCTTGATGAATATCCTACGAACACTCCTTCGTCTGATTTGGATTCAAATGTTCCCAGCTGATCTCCTGTGTTTAAAATGAAACACCTGCATCCAAATACTCTGAAATATGAAATGTTAGGAGTCTTGCCATGCCACAGTTCATAGGATGTTTTGTTCATTAAAGGTCTAAGCATAACCCTGTTGCAAACATAGCAGGCTGTATTCACTGCTTCGGCCCAAAAATACATAGGAAGAGAATAATCATTAAGCATGCTTCTTGCCATCTCTTTTAAAGTTCGATTCTTTCTTTCGACCACTCCGTTTTGTTGAGGTGTTCTAGGAGAAGAAAATTCATGTAAAATCCCTTTTTCCAAACAGAAGTTTTCAAAAACAGAGTTTTCAAATTCACCACCGTGATCACTTCTAATTTTCATAATTGAAAGATTTTTCTCATTTGAAACTTGATTACAAAAATTTTGGAAATTTTCAAAGGAATCTGATTTCTTGGCTAAGAAGTAAACCCATGTATATCTAGAAAAATCATCGATCAAAACAAAACAAAATCTCTTTCCATTGAGGCTAGCAACATCGGTAGGCCCAAACAAATCCATATGAATCAATTCTAAGACTCGTGAAGTGGTAACTTCCCGAATTCCCGTAAAAGTGGATCTAGTTTGCTTACCTTTTGTGCATGCAACACACAACTTACCATTCTCGTACTGTTGATGTGGCAAGCCTCGGACCAGGTTTTTATTCTCCAGCTTATGTAGCAACTTCATGCTGGCATGTGATAGTCTCCGGTGCCATAGTATAGCCTCCTCCTCCCTGCCAATCAAACATTTAGCAATTGTCATTTCTTCAATTATTATTGTATAAACATTATTTTTCCTATTGGCTATGAAGATGGTATTACCTGTGACCGAGTCATAAATTTTACAAATTTTCTCATCAAAAAGTACTTTCATACCTTTGTCACAGAGTTGGCTTATGGAGATGAGGTTGTGTTTGAGATTTTCAACCCAGAGGACGTCAGAAATTTTAAAAGTATTGTTGCCAACAATACCTTTACCCATTACCTTGCACTTGCCGTTGTCCCCTAATGTAACACTTCCTCCTTCTTGCTTCACGAGGCTAAGGAACTTGTCGATGTTCCCTGTCATGTGTCTTGAGCAGCCTGAATCCAAATACCACTCACACAGTTGTTCCTTAGCCACGCTGAGTCCCTACACATAAGAAGAACAAGGTATGTGTGACCTGGGTAGCCAAATAGGTCCACAATGGTTAGTCATAGTACCTTTCGGAACCCATACTTGTTTGAACTTCATGTTTTGGTTCTTATAACGACAATTTCTATATAAATGCTCAAAAGAACCACATGTATAACATTTGGCGTTCCGTTTCTTTTTCTTGATGTAATGATTTTTCTTTATCATGTTTTCATTATAAACATTTCCAAATCCTAGTCCTTGTTTATCGTTTTTGATTGACTGGTATCCAAGAATGATGTCTAGAGATTTCCTTCCTACACCAAATTTTCTGATACTCAGTTCTAAATCAGAGACTTTGGATTTCAAAAAGATGTTTTCATTTACTAGCATGACACTTTTATTTATAAAACTCGTTCTAACATTATCTTCATTTTTAGCGAGAGTTTCTATTCTTTTATTTAGGCCAACAATCTTTTCATTACCATTCTTAATTTCTAGCTTTAATGAAGCACAAGTCTGACAAGGTATAGCTTCAGTAATACTAGATTTTCCTTTGAGTTTTTCAATGGTAATTTTGAGCGATGCAATTTCATTTTTCAATTTTATTTCATTTTGCAAAACATTATAATTTTCTTGCTGTAGTTGGAAATTCATTTCTTTATAATTTTCTATAGAGGATTCAAGAGAAGTAATTTCTGAATTCATGTTTTCACAAATGTTCATTAATTCTGGTAAAGAAAATTCATCTCTTACCTTGTTCGTGTCGCTTTCACCTATTAGGCAAAGTGATGATTGCGCTACTTCGTCTTGTGGTTCGTCTTCATCGTCATCATCCCATGTTACCGCAAATGATTTCCCTTTGGCTTCGGATGACGTGTTCTTTGTTGGACAGTTTTTCATGAAATGTCCAAATTTCTTGCAGTTGAAACATTGAACACTTTTAGTAGTATTCTGTTCAGACGAGGAATTCAAAGGATTAAACTTATTAAAACGATTGAACCTTTTTTCCATTTCAGATTTTCCGGCAGGAGTTCTGATGAAGCGTCGGAATCCTCTGACCATCAGTGCATGTTCCTCGTCGAGATCTTCTTTGTCACTTTCTTCGGCTTTGAGAGCGATGGTCTTTAAAGGTTTAGCCTCACCTTTTTCTCTTGTCTCGACGGTTTTGAGTTCCAGCTCATGGGATAACAGATTCCCAATCAGATCATCCAGCTTCAGCTTAGTGAGATCTCTAGCTTCTTGGATGGCCGTCACTTTAGGTCGGAAGGAACTAGGAAGCGCTCTTAGGATTTTCCGAATGAGGTCGATGCTGTCGTAAGACTTTCCCAAGGCTTTTGAGTTGTATACGATGTCGGTGAAGCGAGTGTACATGTCCTTGATGGATTCTCCTGGTAGCATGTGGAAACCATCGTACTCTGAGCTCAGCAGCGCTAATCTGGACTCCTTCACCTGAGAGGTTCCTTCGTGAGTGACTTCGAGAGTGTTCCAGATTTCCTGCGCAGTAAGACAATGAGATATACGGTTAAACTCAGTTCTGTCAAGTGCACAGATAATTGCATTCATAGCTTTACCATTTAGAGCATAACGTTTGTTATCGTTATCATCCCATTTATCTTCTGGTTTTGGTACTTCAATATCTTCAATTTTGATTGTAGGTGGGTGATAGCCTTTAGCAACAATTTTCCAAATTTCAAGATCTGAAGAGACTAGGAAAATTTTCATCCTAGCTTTCCAGTAAGCAAAATCAGTCCCATTAAATTTGGGTGGTCTAACTGTAGACTGTCCTTCAGCAAATGCTGAATCATATGTATTCATTATGAACTAGACTCAAATGGCCAGGCCTGGTGCTCTGATACCACTTGTAGGATCTAAATAAGGCCTAGAGGGGGGGGTGAATAGGCCTTTGACCAAATTATCGCAAGATAAAAATTAAGCATAGTTTACAGCATGCAGTTTAGGAATCAGACAATCAAAGCATTCACAGAAGACACAGAATTTAACGTGGTTCGGTCCCCATGACCTACGTCCACCCCAATGAGCAATCACTTATACTGTTTCTTTAAGAAGTTACAATCTCCCTTAGATTGGTGCACCAACACCAACCTGTCAGACCAACTCAAGCTCACCAAAGCCAAAAAGAAACATACAAGTATCACTCCCCAACCCAACTTGCCCCAACAAGTTTGGTTCCCAGAATCCCAAATAACGGGAGAAATTATATTACAGAAATGCTGATCAAAACATTAATAACTTCACAAATAAATAAGATCAAGAGTTTAGAAAGCTCATTTGTGAAGATCTCTCTGGTTGTCGTCTTTCAGCACATCAGTAGCTTCGCAACGCTTCTTACGGAATGATGATCGGATGTCTGTAGAAGAAGTAGTCGCTGTCCCCGTGGAAGTAGTCGGTAGAAGTTCCTCACTCAAAGTGATCTCATTTTCTGCATAGGAGGAACTAGCTGCTCAACTTGCTATCACTGCGTCGGGGATGAAGTCACGGTCGCAACGCTTCTTACAGAACTCAATTTGGATCTCTAGAACTCCACTTATTGATGAAAATGTGAAGAGATGTACATGGGTATATATAGTATCAGCTTAACGGGTTTTGACACTGTGCGAAGGGATCCGATAAAGCGACGGCTTAGCGGGTTTAAAGCGGCGGGACCCGCATCCGCATTAAAAACGATGTCGGCAGCCGTTCGATCGACGATGGACGGACGAGATGCGGCCACGTCTCGCGGATTTTCTGCGTTCAGCGCCCGCCTCCGCTGACGAGCCGCCCGCCAGCGCTGACTCGAAGTCGGCAACGTCTGGACCGTTGGATGGAGATCCGACGGTGGAGATTGTGCCACGTCGCCCGCGGCTGACTCAGCGGCGCCCGCAATTTTTGAATTCGATCAGTTGGTAGGTGGCCGTTGGATGTTGATCGAACGGTTCTGAAGGAACCACGTCGCCCGCTTCGTTCGATCGTCCGATGCGCGATGGACGGCTCAGATCATGCCACGTCGGCCGAATTTTTTGAGCTGCGATGAGGCGTATAAATGCACAGTGCCGTATGCCGTATTTGCTGAGTATTTTCACTGTATTCTTGCGTATTTGGGCATCAAATAAATCCCAAAAATTCTGAAATAATTCTCAAAAATCCCATAGCTTCATATTGACATGTGAGAATATTTTCACCTCATTTCACCTCTTGTAGAAAAAGTTTCTTCTTTGTATACTCAGTATTTTCTCGTATTTCCCCGTATTTGGACTTCAAACAATCTCCATAAATCCTGAGAAAATTCCCATGCTATTTATAGCCTATGATTAACTCTAGGGTAGAGTTTCATAGCTATACTCTCTTGTTTGATCAGCTTGTGTAATTCCAAATGAAGTTTCAGCTCCGTATTTCAACGTACTTGAGTACGTTCATGTGTAACCTGAGCAATCATGACTATAGGGACCTGTGACACACTCAACAAACATATTAGAATAGTTCAGTAGGGTTTGTTATCATCAAACATAGGTTAGGATGTTGTTTCCAACATAATATTCTTGGTTGCTCAAAGAATGTTCTCCACTTTGAAACTCAAGGGATTAACAATATACTGTTTGGATAAGGCGGAGATTTCATTTTCAAAATCTTTTTATAAGAGAGAGTATGAATTTTAGTCACATTTTTATTTTTATTTTCCAAAAAGAAAAGAAAAGAAAAATTTTACGAATAAGTTTTGAACGAATAGCTTCCTATATCCCTCCCCCCAACTAAGAATGAACATTGTCCTAACCCCAAAGTGGTTTTGATGATGATCATGCCAAATGTTGTTAATGTACGACTCATATTATTTAAGATGTGTAGGTTGTGCAAATAAGCTAAGTGAAGCTCAAAGCATACTCTGAGAAGAAGAACTTCAACCACTCTTAGATGATGAAGCTGAATTTAGCTCGCAATTCAACGTCTACATTCTAAAGCTTTAATTCAAGCACAAGAAGATCTCAAAGATGAAGCTCAAATAATGTGCTCAAGCTCAAGCTAAAGATGAGCTCAAATTCAAATGAAGCCCATGCAACTACATCAACTTCAACCATGGCTTCACAGTCTTCATAGTGTCAAGTGTGTGAATTGTCTTTTATTTTTCTTAGGATTATGTTAAAGCCAAGAAGAATATGCACACACACACACACACAATGATTTTCGAAAATATTTTTAAACTTGTTTTAAACTTATTTGAGAGCTTATCTTTTCCTAGGAGCTAAGTTCCATAGTTTAACTACAAACACCCAGTAGTCAACTACTCTGAAATCTGCCATATCCCTGAAAAGTCTCTGGGAGTCGAATACCTCCTTTGGGAGTCGACTACCAGCTGTGTTCGAGCAGATTTCCTTGACTTCCTCTCATTTATTCCTAGCTTGATTTTTGGGCTGAAGTCAACTTTCATTTGAATTAATTCAAATCTTCTTTTAGCTTTATAAATAGAGAACCTTTGAGATCTCTTTTCAACAACATTATTCATTCTTGAGCAAAATTATAATTCTGTCAAGTAATTCAAAGTTCTCATAGTTCTTATCGCTCTCAAGTTCTTCATAGCCAAACAGTTTTCAAATATCTGATCCTATTTTGTATTTTCTTTCTGATCTTTTTAAGATCATTATTTTTTTGCTATTGCAAATTGGTTTTTCAAAATCCTCTGCTCTCATTTTCTTATTCGTAAAGGATTTTTGAAAACAACAAAGTTCTTGATCACATCGAATCATTTCATATTTTTGTGCGATCAAAGAACAATTTAAATTCTTTAGCCACTTAGAAGCACAATTGCAAGTTCATCTTGGCTATAGAATTGTTGGATGTAAACCAATCTCCACTAATTATTGCGTGAATTGGATTTCAATTTTTTACTTGTAGTCCCTTGGAGATAAGGGTGTTGGAAATCCTAACTACGGCTAGGTGGTGTAAATCCTAGTTGAGACTAGGTGGTTGAAAATCCTGATGGTGATACTAGGTCGCTGGAAATCCTAGTGAGTGAAGCTAGGTAATTGTATTGCTAAGGCAATAGTGGATTAAATCTCGATATGTGACAGTCGGAGACTGGACGTATTCAGGTTGTGGGGAACCAGGATAAATCTCTTGTCTCTTTGTGTGATTTTCTGTGATTGTCTCCTTATTATTATTTGCTTTATATTAACTTGTTCATTATTCAAGTATATGTCATTTGTAACCATTTGTTAATAATATTTTTATTGCAAAGATTGTTTATATTTCGCTGTGAAATTTATTTTGTTGCAATTACTTTTTAATTTTTATTGTTTATATTTTAAGATCATCGTGTTAATTAAGGACCAAGCGTAGATCACTTTACTTGGTTCCTTAGGCAACATTTGGACGGGAAGTTAGTCTTGTTTTGATTATTGTCGAAAAATTTTTATTCATACAACACTGTTCAACTCCCCGTTCTAGTGTTGTTTGCCATCCACATGATCCAACAAGAGCTAATCCAAGTCGTGGGGCAGTTTATGATGTAGAGATTTCATCACGTCTTCACACTAAACCCCCTTCTTGAGTGCATCAATGGTCACCTCATCATTGCATCCTTGACATTCAGCCTCTCTAAATTGAAGCGCTTCAGGAAGCTTCTTAATGTCTCCCCCTCTTTCTACACCAAGGTGAATAGGTGGTCCGAGCTCAGCTACCTCCTTCTTCCTGCCATGAATTGTTGGTAGAAGACTTGGGCCAAGCTCTTGAACAACCCAATAAACCAATTAGGAAATCCATTGTACTACACCTTCGCGGCATTACATAGAGTTGTTTGGAAAGCTCGACAGTGGAGGGAGTCGTCGACCTCCTATATCTCAATCACTCTTTTATAGTCTTGGACGTGTTCATGCACATCACCCAAACCATCATATTTATCTAGGTCGGGCATCTTAAATATGTGCAGCAGCGGGGCCGAGGTGATTCTCTTCTTCAAAGGGGTCTGCTCCTCATCTGAACTCGATGACGAGGAGTGATGTCATCATTCATCACCTCGGCATCTGGATCTTCTGAGCTGGTTGTTGGAAGCGCTTGAAGAGTCTCCTTGATCCTCATCTGAGTTGTTGGAAGAGCTCGAATGGTGGAGACTATCTCTCTTGAGACCTACGTGAGACCTACGATGAGAGCTGTGACTTCACCTAAGATGGCTCTCTCTATATCAATCATCAGCCATAGTAGGGCGACGGTACTCAGTTACATCAAGGGAGGGTTGTGGACCCCTGAGACCAACTGTAGTTGAGATGTGGCCCCATTCTCACTGTCGTGAGCTCCTTCATGACGAGGGGAGATGTGGCACCTTTGTTGTTGCTATGGAGAAGAAGGCAGGGTGAACCGTCGCTCTGGGTTAGAACCCATAGTTCCTTGGCCTACTAGCATGGTGGGTGGCACTTCTTAGTGCTGCTGAGGAGTTAAGATGACTAGTGGGCTCGCAATTTGCTGTGGTTGAGAACCTGTCAATCGTTCTATCACGGAAGTCAGTGCTTGAATATTGATGCTCACCCTCCGTAAGAACACATGGAACTGCTCCAAGTCACTAATTACGGATCGGGCATTCCAGGGGGTGGAAGAACTGAGATCCACGGGATGCGACATAACATCCACTACCCCTACGGTAATTGGCCTTTTAGGCCCTTGATTGGTGGTCGAGTCATCGTCAATGTGACAGAAGACGTGGATGTCAACTCGAAATTCCCACATACGGCACCAAATGCTTACAGATGTTTTTTCACCACTGATGTTGTTAGATGATCGTATAGTTGCAGTAGCTGGCATTGAATGACGATGGCAACAAACTAGTTACTGGGCAAGCTAACCTAGGGCTGAATAGATCTCAATCCGAGCTATTGGCAGCTAATTGTGTACCTGGGAGAGCTAACCCCGAACTGAAAAGACCTCAATCCAAGCTATTTAGCAAGTCTGAGCTATTTTCGAGCTACCTTCAGCTTCCTGCAATACGAAAAGCTCGTTAGGGAGGGTCGGATCTGGGATCCGACCTAATCTCCTCCAATACTTAAGTTAGACAGGGACTCAAAGGAAGCTCGTTGTAACTATGGCTGGTCTGTTGGGAGATCGACCGATAGTTATTGCACTAACATATGGAGGAAATCTACAATTTTAGGTGGAGCAGATACAAGTATAGGAGTACCTGACTTTTTTAGTTCTTGGTAATTGTCTGACGTTGTTCTTCTCCCATTGTCCGAGAGTCTACTTATAGGCAATTGCTTTTAAGGGATGTTAGAGGGTAACATCTGAGCTTTTATGTCACGCCCCACTCTCCCAAGTACGGGAGGTACGTAGCTGATAAGGCTGCCATAGTATCCAGATACTGGGCTTCGAGCACCTAACATCCAAATACTACTAGGCATTAATTGTGATTAAATTTAAATTGTACATGCAGGCCCCTACGACATACTGGAATAGCACAGAAAATTAAAGTAATTACTCCAAAAAATTTAAATCTACAAGTACTGAAAAGAAAATAATAAACTGCATCATATGAACAAAAGTACATTGTACAATCTCCGAACTGTACAATAGGAACAAAAGTACAAAGGTACAAAAGTGGGGTAAAAATCCAAAAGTAAACCCCAACCTACAAAAGAAACCAAAAGGGGTCCACACACTATACAACCCACTCGCTGGTCTACCCCCAGGGAAATCTAATTGGACAAGGTCACCCACAGTGGTCCCCATCTGTACCTTGGAAGATGGAGTGGTCTGCTGAACAAGGAAGAGGAGCCCTTTCACAGGCGGGGGAACCTTTCACAGGTTTTGGAGAAATTTCTCTTTTCATTCATTCCTTGATTGATTAAAATAACGAGTCTAGTGGCCTTTATATAGGCTTACAACCCAACACGTCTCCTAACCCATCCAATATGGGACTAAATTCACCCAAAAGACTCAACTAGGGTAAATTACATAAAAATACCCTCACGTTTGGGGCTTTTTAAGTTAATATCCTGAGGTTTCATTTCGTCAAAATTGGTACCTTTTTCTGTTTTTGGCTAACGATGTTAATTTTTTCCAGTTATACCCCTGACGTTTATGTTTCAAAAAAATACCCCAATGTTTCTCTTATCTTTTTCTTCTCTTTTTCTGCTCCCCCCTCTCTCTCCCTATCTTCTTTCTCTCTCCTCAAGAAAAATACCCGTGTGGGCATGGGGGTGTGTGCTTGGGATGGGTGGGTGTGTGTGTGTGCATGGGTGGGGTGTGTGTGCTTGGGGTGGGGGGGTGTGCGCGTGGGTGGTTGTGCGTGGGTGGGTGGGTTGTGTGGGTGGGTGGGTGTGCCTGGGGGTGTGTGTGCATGGGTGGGTGGGTGGGTGTATGTGGGGTGTGTGCGCGCGCGCATGGGGGGGTGCGAATGGGGGGGGTGTGTGTGATTGGGTGGGTGGGTGTGCGCGCGCATAGGGGTGTGTGCGAATGCGGGGTGTGTGCTTGGGGTGGGGTGTGTATGTGTGCTTGGGTGGGTGGGTGTGTGTGTGTGTGTGTGCGTGCACGCGTGGGGTGGGTGGGTTGTGTGCCTGGGGGTGTGTGCTTAAGGGTGTATGGGTGTGCGTGCATGTGTGTGCGTGGGTGGGTGTGGGCATTTGAGGGTAGGTGGGAGGGTGTGTGTGTGCGCGCGCGCGTGCATGGAGTGGGTTTGTGCATGGGTGTGAGTGTGCACTTGGGGTGTGTGTGCTTAGGGTGAGTGTGTATGGGTGGAGGGTATGGATCGGGGGTATGTGTGGGGTTTTGGGCTGGGCGTGGGTGCATGGGTTGTGTGCATGGGGTGGGTGGGTGTGCATGGGTAGGGTTTGTGCTTGGGGTGTGTGTGCTTGGGTGGGTGGGTGTGTGTGCATGCACGCGTGGGGCGGGTGGGTTGTGTGCCTGGGGGTGTGTGCTTAAGGGTGTATGTGTGTGCGTGCATGTGTGTGCGTGGGTGGGTGTGGGCATTGGAGGGTAGGTGGGAGTGTGTGTGTGTGTGCGCGCGCGCGTGCATGGAGTGGGTTTGTGCATGGGTGTGAGTGTGCACTTGGGGTGTGTGTGCTTAGGGTGAGTGTGTATGGGTGGAGGGTATGGATCGGGGGTATGTGTGGGGTTTTGGGCTGGGCGTGGGTGCATGGGTTGTGTGCATGGGGTGGGTGGGTGTGCATGGGTAGGGTTTGTGCTTGGGGTGTGTGTGCTTGGGTGTGTGTGACCTGTTGAAGTATTGGCTCAATCTATGCACTACAAGGTAGACGATCACACATGCACCAACCCACCCAAATGCACCCACCCACCCCATGCCCACCCACACCCCCCATGCACCAACCCACCCCAATGCACACACACATGCACACCCACCCACCACATGCCCACACACCTATGCCCACACCCACCCCATGCACGCACACGCACACACACAAACCCATGCACCAACCCGCCCCAATCCACACACACCCATTCACACACCCACCCCCCACCCCCAACACACACACACACACACACACACACACACCACACCCACAATGCACACCCACACCCACCCACCCACTGCACACCCACACATCCCATGCACACACCCATCCCACATGCACGCACACCCACCCACCCACCCACCCATGCACCAACCCACCCAATGCGCGCGCGCACACACACACACATGCATACACCCACCCATGTACACACCCACCCACCCCATGCCCACACCCCCACATGCCCACACCCACCCACCCATGCACACCCCCACCCCCCCCCCCCCCCCCCAAAAAAAAAACAAAAAAAACAAAAAAAAACGGGCAAAACAAAAAACAAACAGAAAAAGAAAAATGCTACCACATCCTTGGGAACTCCACCACAATTGCACTTCAAACTGGTGACAATAAAGTGGCGGGGATGGTGACATCGACAAACTGAGAGGAAGGGTAGAGGAGAACATGAAAAGAAATGTGGATGGAGGAGAGAATGGATGGAGGTGATGTGACTGGGGTGCGGCGGCCACAACAGTTCCTATTTTGTAATTTTGGGTTTTAGGGGATGGTTTTGCCATTTCTGAAAATTCTGTAAAACACCAGAGATTATTAATAAATGGCGGCTAAGGTTAGAGATATCATGTTGATTATTGTGAAATAAACATTTTAGGCGCTGATTAGAACTCAAGTCCTTGGATATTTAGGCGTTGATCTTGACTCTAAAGCAAAATATAGGAGAAAGGCCTCCTCTCGAAAGAGATCCACTATCTTTGTATTTTCTTTTGAGATCTATAAAAATTCCATCCTTTTTCCAAATCCACTATAAGAAACTTATTTTTATCTTTATTTCTCTTGTGGATCACATCAAATTAGTATCAGAACCATTGATCTTAACATCAATGGCGGCGACAACGAAAAATATTGAAGCTTTGAAAGAGAGATACAAGAGCGAGGTGGGGGATCTGAAGAAACCGGTAGATGAGATAAGAAATTCAATGGCATCCCTCAAATCAAGGATGAGGGCGTCGATCGAGGGACACGAGGCTAGGAGGATTGCATCCAATGCGAGGATGGAGTCTCTCATACAAATCTCGCAACAATTTCCGGATCCAAAGACTGCAAAAAATTCAGATCTGGATCACAACTCAGATCTAGGGTGAAAGTTGAAAACTTTGGAGAAAGAAAAGGAGAAAACCAAGAACTTTGTAGAGGGACTTCTCCCTGACGCAGAAGTGGAGTTTGAGGAAGCGGAGGACGACAACAAGGGGGACACCAATCTTCCTACAGCAACACCATGGTCCCCGCGGCCCCTGGGGAGCCACACCATAGGAAGGCAGATCCCGATGAGACCTCCAGGAGTCTCGCGGCCCCGTGACGGCTCGCCAGCTCCCTGCCAAACCCCGGCTGAGCTGCCAGGGGCCTAGCGGCCCCCTAGCGGCCCGCCACAGTGTCGACTACTGCAGGCAGACCACCAGGGGCCACGAAACCCCCTTGGCGGACAGTCCGAAGCTCGTGGATCAGCAAAGAGCCCGGTGGGGCACCGGTGAGGACCTGGAGAATCTCTTGGGGGGCCAGCGGGCTCGGTTATGCAGCAGAAAGACCCCGACTATGAATTTTGGACCACAAGGAGTTCGATGATTATAACAAGGATGGGTCGGGATACGTGAACGACGAAGGATAAGCTGACTGGGAAGATAGCGGTTGGAAAAACAACGGTGGAGAAGAGGAAGACAAGTTTGGAGACTTTGATGCCCCACGAGATTCACACCGACTGTACTACTATCACCAATACCGTGGGAGAGCAACACATGTGGATTTCAACACATAATGCCAGAATTTGAAGGGGAGAACCCTTACGTGTGGATCTACAATGCAGAGAGGTAATTTGAGGTGACACGTCTTTCTGAAGCGAAGAAAATGAAGGCTGTTGTGACATGTTTAGATGGTGAAGCCTTATCCAAGCATCAGTGGAGAGAGCAGAGATGACATATGTCCGCCTGCTTCACAGATTTCGCAACACCCAGGGAAGACCTCATAATCAGCCATTTGCTCTTAGACGGGATGAGACCGTCAAGAAGTACGTCAAGAAGTTTGAGATGCTATCAAGCCGTGTGTGTGGATTGTCTGAGGAGTCCTTAGAGGAGAGCTTCATAAAAAGTCTCAAGGCTAACATTCATATGGAGTTACGCATCCAGAGACTGAGAGGGCTACTAAACACAATGGAGTTAACCCATATGATAGAGTATCGGCTCACAGAGGAGCGACGGGTCAAGGAGACTTGGAGCGGATCCACTTTTCGCAACCAGGTGCCGGTAGAAGAGAAGAAGGCATTGTCAAGATGGATCCAGTCCAGACAAGAAAAGAACTGTGATCTTTCACCGTACAACATGCGCAAGTGTTTCACAGAGGCAAAGATCCAGTATATGCACATCAAGGGACTTTGCTTTCGTTGTGGAAAGAGGTTCAGACTAGG